>OX387240.1:38398873-40802017 GCA_947561735.1 Cenchrus americanus | reverse complement strand
AAGCCTCGACCGTCCGCCCAATATGGTCCCCAAAACGTGTCGCATGCAGCCACGATATGTTGCGCCCGCGTTTCCGAGGCCAAAAGGCATCGTGACGTACCGTAACGTCCCGAACGGTGTGATGAACGAAGTCGCGAGCTGGTCTGACTCCTTCATTTTTATTTGGTGATATCCCGAATAGGCATCAAGGAAACATCGCAGTTGTTCACACTCCGCTCGTTGAATCAACGATTTGATCTATACGTGGCAAAGGAAAAGGAACTTTTGGACATGCTTTATTGAGATCGGTGTAGTCGATACACATCCTCCACTTCCCATTTTTCTTTTTACAAGCATAGGATTACAATCCGTAGGGTGGAACACTTCCTTGATGAAAACTGCCTCGAGGAGCTTTCGGCAGTCTGGGCTCCGATCGCCCGGGACCGCTCCTCGTCGAAGCGCGGCGCAGCCCGCCGGCCGTACGGCCGCGAGCGTTAGGCAGGATATCAAGGAGTGCCGGCCACCTCCCCGGGATGCCCGGCATGTCCGAGGGGCTCCACGCGAAGACGTCGGCATTGGCGCGATAGAAGTCGACGAGCACCGCCTCTTATTTAGGATCGAGGGTCGAGCCGACCCTCAAAGCCTTGCCCGCCCTTCGGGGGCCGACGGCCCGAGGGGGACCCCTTATGTTGCCTTGGCTACTTCGAACGCGGCCACGTGCTTGGCGGCGCAGCCGAGGGTCGCCATTGACCATCTTCTCCAAGCAGGTTCACTCAAATGGGGCCCCATCCAGCGCTAGTGCCTCCGCATGCTCCACGCACTCGACGCCGCGCCGAACACGTGTTTCCGATCGACGACCCGTTGGCCTATGATGACGCCGTTTGACCCGAGATCTTCATCTTCGAGTACGTGTAGTTGGGGACCGCCAAGTGAACTTGGGCATAGCACGGTCGCCCAAGGATGGCATGGTAGGCCCCTTTGAATCCCACCACCTCTAATGTGAGGGTTTCTTTGCGGAAATTCTTGGGGGTCCCAAATTGCATCAGTGTGATCGACCGCCCGGGGTTGAACCTCGGCTTCCGGGCGCGATGCCGTGAAACGGCTTCGTGCCGGGCCGCGCCTGGTCCACCTCAGTCCCCATCGGGGGCGCAATGTATGCGCGAAGAGGATATTGAGGCTATCGCTCTCCGTCCATATGGACTTTTCGAAAACGGGCGTTCCCAATGATGGGATCGACTCACCAACGGTATCGTTTCCTCGGCTCCGGATGCGGGTTTGGGTGATCATCCCGGCTAAAAGGTGATGGCATCCCTTCGACTACCCTCGAGGAAGGCCGTGAGGGTGCGCTCGCGGCGGCCAGGGACTTCGTGCCGCTCCTTCTTGCGCTCGTCGGGTCGACATGTCGAGCGTAGGTCCCCGCACACAAATGGAACACTTGGGGGACGGCGGGCCAGAACACCGTTGCCGCCATCGCCCCCATCCTTCTTGGCCTCCGCCTCCTTCGGCGTTTTCGGCACGGCCATAGAACTTTTCGAGGCATGTCGCACCGCCCAAAAGTGTGACTCACGTTGGGTCTTGTGGGCAGGGGCATGGCTTCCCCATCATGTCGCTCGAACACCCCCGGCCCGGAGGAGCTCTGCCGAGGGCCCCGTCGGGCCCCGGTCACCGCCGAGGGCCTCGGCGCGCCGCCGCCCCGCCTCTGCTCGCGCGCCGCGGCCGGCTTCTCTCCCTTCTGGCCCCGCCAGCCGTTGCGGCGCGGCCCTTGGACCCGCTGCCCTCCGCTGGGCGTGTCCTTGGAGCGCTCTGCCCTTCTTGCTGCCGAAGACTGCTCCCACGGCCTCCCCTCCGTGAGGCGAAGTCAGGGGACAATGTCGAATGTACTCGTTCGAGTCCGTGGGCGGGTCATGTCTCCCACTCGCGCACAAGGTCCTCGCACGTGGTGCCCCCGAGGAACGCGTGCACGATCTCGGACCGGTGCTACGCCGGGGAGCTTCCCTGCAGCCGCTTGGAGAAGCGCCGTATGAAGTCCCAAGAAGGGCACTCGGGCCTCGGCTTCGCGTGGGACGCGGATCCCCAGGAGGCCCTGGCGCACGTACGTGTCTCCGGGAAGTTGCCTCCACGAAGGTGTGGACTAGGTCGTCCCGGCGATGGAACTGGCCGCCGGGCAAGTGCTCGAGCCATGTCCGGGCCGCATCGCCTGCATGCAAGGGCAGCCACGGATATCACTTCGTCAGCAGGCCCCGCCTGCCCCCCAATGTGCCAGCAGCAACTGCGGAGCCGGGGACACGAGGGTCCGTCTCCCCGTTGTATTTGACGATCGTCGAGGGTTGACGGAAGCGCCGGGGGAACGTCGCCGTGCGGATCTCCCGGCCGAAACACACGGGTGCCCGGGCCTTTCGCCATGGGGAGCCGGACCCCCTCCCCGCTCGTCGTAGCGTCCAACCCCTTCGAGGGTGGTAGCCCCCGGCCGCCCGCGCGTCCGCCCTTTGCCGGTGCGCCCTCGCCCTGATGACGTTGCGGCCCCCTCCATCCGCCCCCTCGCGTGTGTCAAGGAGTCGCTCCTTGGCCCCGTGCGTCCCCCTCGGGCCGCCAGGGGGGGGTTGACCCACGTGCACCGAGGGTTCGCCCCCCGGTGCCGGATCGTCACCCCGCGCGTCCCCTTTGTTGGCGGATGGGTGAGGCCGAGCTCTCTGCCCGCCGGACGGCCGCTTGCTCAAGGAGGGTCCGCACCTCGCCTGCATGTCTCGAGCCCCTGGGGTCGACGGCCGGGGGCATGGCGCGCAACAGTTGTTGCGTCGCGCGATGAGCTTTGTCCCGCCCGCCACGGAGCATCCGCGTTGTCGACGTTGGGGACTCGGTTGAGGCGGTCACGAACTTGTCGGCCCCGCCCCTCCCGCGCGCGTTCGCCGCGGGCGCGAGGCCTCCCCCTCGCCATCGAGGCGCTGAGTAGCCGCACTCGTCCGTACCCCTCTCGCCGGCCTGGCCTCGAGCTCGCGAGCTTGGGCCGCCCCGCGCGTCGACGCCTCGCCGCCCAGCGCGAGGGTCGCTTGGCCCCCGCGCTCGGGGCGCGTGGCGACCCCCCGGGGCCGGCGTGGACTTCCCCATCTCCGGCGCCCGCCGCACGCGGCGGCGGGCGCCGGGTCGTTGGTGATGACGCGCGCAAAGATTCCCCGCGTGGGGTCGTAGCTCCCAAAGGCCGGAGTCGCCGAGCAGCCTCGGCACCCGCAGTCCGTGGCGTCGAGGAAGCGCTCGAACGCGACCGGGTCCGGCAGACACCCGGAGAAGTCCCACTCCGCGTACCCATGGCGCTACCGGGCGGTGACAGTGTCGACGGAGCCCAGGGATGACTCGTCCGCTCGCTCGAAGTGCCGGGGTCCCCGGCGACGAAGACGTGGCGACCGGGGGTGGAACCCCGCGCATTGTCGTGTTGACGTTGGCGTTGTAGGCCGTAGTGGCGCCACGCAGCTCGATGGGGATGCGTGGCCCGAGACCGCACGCGGTCCCTGCCGGCCGGTGGCGGTCGCCGTGATCCCTGCAGCGCACCGCGGCTTGGCGGCGGCGCGCTTTGCCCGCCGCCGCCCGGACCGCGCCCTGACGCGAGCGTAGTCCAAGCGAGCGACGACGGCGGCCGCGGCGTCGACGGTCCCGCTGCATCCGTGCTCCGCAGCGCCGCGCCGGCCGTGCGTGGCGGCGGAGACCAGGGCAGACTGGCCTCGCGCTCGCGCGCCGAAGCTCCCTCACCCTTGGTGAGGCGCATGAGATAGCCGTTCCCGTGGCCCGGAAGTTCATGCCCCGAAGCGGATCTCGAACCCTACGGGAGTTGGTCCGAGCTACCCATGTTGTAGCGGGTGCTACGATACTCGGGGCGAATCACCAGCGGAGGGAGGTGGCGAAATGACCTTAGGCGCGCGTGAGCCCCACGGTGGGCGCCAACTGCCGGTGCGGAATATGGTCCCGACACTAACCAAAAGAGACAACGCCAAGGTCTATCCCTCAATGGTCGATGCTAAGCAACAAATGACACAAGATTTTATCCCGGTTCCCGCCGAGGGGGCCGTACGTCCAGCGTTGGTGTGCTCGTGGCACTATATTGCTCGGCAGGGGGTGCTTGTAGTGGGGCAAGTACAAGCTAGGCGGGAGAGGAAGCGTGGCTTCCAAGTCCCTAGTGAGTGGCCGGAGATGTTATGGGAGAATGAGAGAGTGAGTGCACGCGTTGGTGTTGTGTTCCACTGTGCTTGTTCCTCTCCACTCGTCCCCCCGCGGCCTGGGGGCTCGCCTCCCCTTTTATAGAGGGCCAAGGGGGGCGGCGAGTTACATGCCTGTCGCGCTACCTTGGCTACGTGTGGGAGCACGTCGTGCTACGCGTGTAGAGCGGGGCGGCCGTCCGGACGATCTTTGCTACGATCCGGTCATGATGGCCTACCTCGTACCCGAACAAAGGGCGGCTCGAGGGTAGGAGGCGGCGGATGGCGATGGCGTTCTCCCCGATAGAGCTTCGAGGGAGTGTGCTTTCGACGATGATCGGTACGGGGTACGGGACGGGCGGAACGGCGTTCCTTCCCAATGAGCTCGCGGTGGTGGAGTGGTTGCGCTGCCGCTGCCTCGGGGCGTGCGCTCGCGGAGTCGGGGCGTGTGCCCGCACGCATGGGTACGGCGGCCGCGCGTTGCGCGTGGCCCGGATGGCCACCCACGGGGCCTAGCGCCCCTCACCCTAACTCCGCAGGGTCCGGGAAAGTGGGAGTCGAGGGTGCGCCCGGCCCCCTTTCGAGGGTCGCGCGCATTAGCCGCACAGTAAGCGTGCGCACGGTGTCACGGGACGCCAGACGCCGAGCCGCACGCTCCACCCCACGGGGGCGGGGATGGGCTCCTCCCCGGGGGTCGGTGCGGCGGCACGGGCGCGAGCCCGGGCGCATGATGGCGCCGCCCCGCGGCGTCGGGGCTGCTAAATGCTCAAGTACGCGGGCGGCGCACGCGTGCGGGGTGCCCCGTGAGCTGGCAGGCCCCGGCCGAGGGCGGAGCGGACCCTCGAGCGAGGCGGGCCCCCCGGCCGAGGGCGGAGCGGACCCTCGAGCGAGACGAGACTCACTCGAGGGGGGCCCGGCGCCCCGAGCGGGGGCGGAGCCCCCTCGAGGAGGGGTTGCCCCTCGAACCCGGGGCGGAGCCCGTTCGAGGAGGGAGCGTGCCCCCTGGGCGGGCGCAGCTCGCTCGGGGGTCTTCCCGGGCCTGGTAGTCTTGGTGGGCCTCCTGAGTCTCGCGCATGGGCCATGTCCTCGCATGGTTAGTTTCCCCCATGGTTAGGCTTAGCTTATCTCGAAGCGGGGGTTTAAGTGAGGGTTCCCCCACATTGTTTAAAAGGGGACCTAGGGGCGGTCCCCGACACTCGGCACGGTTTAACTTTCTTTGTGCTAACCCCCATTGTCGAGTCGCTAGCTCTTCTCGCTCTTGTTTGATTCGCTGGCAGGGAGGCTTGGAGAACATTTGGTTGATCGACTCCGGGTGTTCTGACTGCATGGGAGATAAGAAGTGGTTCTCCACCCTCACCCCGTTGAAGGAAAAGATGTACATTACATTTGGGGACAACGGAAGAGGTAGGGTGCTTTCGCAGGGTGTTGTGCATGTGAGTGACAAGGTAACGTTGAAGAGAGTGGCTCTTGTGAAGTCTTTCTTTGGGTTTAATTTGCTTTCGGTTTCTCGCTTGCTTGATGAGGGTTTTGAGGTGCGTTTCAAGTCCGGCGAGTCTCGTTTGCTTGATTCTCGAGGTGATCTTGTCCATAGGATCATCCCCGAGGGTCGCATTTCCGTGGCGATTTCTCTCGTTCTTTTGGGTCCGTTTGCGCGTCGTTTGATGGCCTGTCCTTCTTCTCGATTTGGGTGGAAATGGGGCATGGCGGTTGGGGACACTTGAGCTTTGGATTTGGTTTCCGCTTGAGTGGTCTTGACCTTTGTCCGAGGAGTTGCCGAAGTTGAAGCTTGAGAAGGATTTGGTTTGTGCTCCGTGTAGGCATGGTAAGATGGTAGCCACTCCCCATCCACCTCCGACCGATATCATGACCGACGTCCGTGCGCAGTGGCCGGTGCATATGGACCTTGTTGGGCCAGCCGAGTTCGCTCGGTGGGTGGGAAGTGGTATGTCCTTGTTGTGGTGGACGATTACTCTCGCTATGCCCGGGTGTTCTTCTTGGAGGATAAGAGTGAGACATTTGGTTTTGTTCGAGATGCGATCGTGAGGTTGAAAAACGAGAGGCATGGGAATGCTATTCGAGCTATCCGCAAGTGATAATGGCTCGGAGTTCAAGAACTCTCGTTTTGATGCCTTTTGTCGTGATTTAGGTCTTGAACATCGGTAGTCGACCCCTTATGTGCCCCTCAAAATGGAGTCGTGGAAAGGAAAAATCGGACTCTTTGTGAGATGGCTAGGACGATGCTCGATGAGCACGTGACTCCTAGGAGGTATTGGGGTCGAGGCGGTCAATACGCCTTGTCATGTTTCCAATCGGATTTTATTGAGAGCTTTCAAGAAGAAGACTCGTTATGAGCTTATGCATGGTTGGGCACCCAAGGTGAGTCACTTCGAAGTTTTTGGTGCAAGTGCTTTATTTTGAAGAAGGGAAAACTCGACAAGTTTGAGGCTAGGTCTAGTGATGGTATTTTCTTTGGATATGCTAACCACTCTAGAGCCTATAGGGTGCTTAACCTTGAGACTAACAAAATCATGGAGACTTGCGAGGTGACCTTCGACGAGACAATGCCATGTACCTCTTGGTTTTGAATGGGCGGAGTGATGAAGAGATGGCCAAGGACCTCTTTGAGGAGGAGAAAGATGAAGATGGGGATGATGATGGGGAGAACCATGCGCTCGAAAGGCGAGCATGTACCCCACTACTTCCCCTACGACCACTTTGGAGCATGGACCGTCTACTTCATGGACAACGACGTATAACAAGAGGACCAAAGCGAGAGAAGTCGAAGTTGAGGGCGAGGTAGTCTCGGGCGTGAGGCTCCCAGGCGGATTCAAGAAGTGCATCCCCCGGATCGAAGATCATTGGGAACATCGATGAACGCACTACACCTGCCGAGGGGTCCGGGAATTCCTCTCATTTTGCTCATCCGCTTTTGTTGCTACTTTTGAGCCCAAGGACATTGGACATGCTTTATCCGATGCAAACCGGGTCAATTCTATGCATGAGGAGTTGGAAAACTTTGAGAGGAACCAGGTGTGGGAGATAGTTGAACCACCTCCATATTGCCATCCCATAGAACCAAGTGGGTTTGGAAGAACAAAGAGGGAGAGAATGGGATGGTTGTGAGGAACAAGTCGGACTTGTTGCTTTCCAAGGGTTTAGTCGAAGGAGGGGATCGACTATGAGGAGACCTTTGCTCGTGGCCCGTCTTGAGGCAATTCGGATCCTTCTAGCCTTTGCCGTGGCTAAAGGGGTTCAAGTTGTTTCGATGGACGTGAAGAGTGCTTTTGAATGGGGTCATAGAGGAGGAGGTGTAGGTGAAGAAATGCCACAAGGTTTGAGAGCGAGCTGTACCCACACGGGGTATACGAAGTTGAAAAGGGCTCAGAGTGGGTTGGAAACAGGCGCCCGTGCTTGGTATGGGAGATTGAGAGGTTTTCTTTTGAGCGGAGGGTTTGTGATGGGTACCGGTGATAGGACCTTGTTTCTCCTCAAGCATGGAAATGACTTGTTGATTGTGCGTATATACGTGGATGATATTGTCTTTGGTGGCTCGTCACATAACCTTGTTGCCAAGTTTGCGAGATGAGATGAGCAGAGTTCGAGATGAGCATGATGGGCGAGTTGCCGTATTTTCTCGGGGCGGATCAAGCAAGTGAAAGACGGTACATTTGTGCACCCGGACCAAGTACACAAAAGACATGTCGAGGAAGTTCCGTATGCAAGATGTGAAGCCGATGTTGACTCCCATGGGGAGTACCGCCACTTTGGATGCGGATGAGGACGGAGAACCGCGGGACCAGCGGGGAGGTGCGGGGAGCATGATGGCTCCCCTCCTCTCTTGACGGCGACGAGGGCCGGACATACCGCTCGCCGTGTCCGCGCTCGTTTCGAGCTTCGCCGAGGACATCACATCGACTGGCCAAAGGTCAAGAGGATTTTCGAATGTACTGGTCCGCACCCCCGGTCTTGGCCTTTGGTATTCTTCCTCCTCGACTCTTTTCTCTACATGGTTTTTTTCCGATGCGGATTTTTTCTTGGTTGTCGAGTCGAGAGGAAGTCTACTTCGGCACTTGTCGCGTTCTGGGTTCTTCGTTGGCCTCATGGTCTTCCGCTCAGCGCTCCAGTGTAGCCCGGCCACCACGGAGGCGGAGTATGTTCTGCCGCGAGTTGTTGTTCCCCCCGTGGATTTCGTACACTTTGAGAGACTTTGGTGAGGAGTGCACCCAGATCCCACTTCTTTGTGATAGCACTAGTGCCATAAGCGTAGCCAAAAAAAACCCAGAGCTCCACCCCAACCAAACATATAGAAGTGAGGTATCATTTCTTGAGGGACAATGTGGAGAAAGGAACCATTGTTTTGAGCCATGTTCCTACCCAAGATCAGGCCGACATCTTTACAAAGCCTCTCGACCAAACTACATTTGTGCGCTTGCAGGGGAACTTGGGGTTTGTTGCCCTTTCCAGTTGATTCTTGGAGGTTTTCCTTTTGTACCATATGTATCATACCTTGTTTACTTTGATGTATATACATGCTTTGCTTGATGTATAAACCATGGTAGGATAGCCATCTTGTCATATATCATGTTGCATTTGTCATATTGCATTTTAGGACAATGAGCTTCTTTCATATGCCACATTTGAGTCTCTTTGGCTATTTGTGAGATATTGGTTATATGTGTGGAGAAATGGTGATGTGAGGCTATGCTCTTGGAATATTTGAGATATATGTGTGGTGAGATAGCCCCTTTTGAAATAAATGCTTAACTTGACTAATTTTTGATGAAATATGCTCCACTCGTGTGTAGTTGTGTATCCATGTCACAGTTTGTCTAAATGTGCTTTTCATGCTTAGATTGTGCTTGGATGCCTTGTTCTTGCATTTGGGCCAAAGGCCTGATATCATTGTGAATGTTTAGCCTATGTTGCATTCATGGGGAGCATAAGCTTCTTTTTTGCCGCAAAGGCACTTCATGTACCATGAAATGAATTAATCTTGCACAAAATGCTCCATCCATCATGTCCGTGCTTAAAATGTCTTATCTTTCACATATGGGTGCAAAACATGTTGCATGTCATTTGTTCACCGATGGAGAAGTCTCCCCGAAGTGGACACATGGCTCATGAGCTTTGACATGACATGCTTTGCTTTATGGGTGTTTGCCATGATCTTTCTTGAGAATTTGATATCCTTGTATGATCTTTGAATGGTATGCATGTTTGTGGCAGATTAATGACATGGATAGGCTTTACATATGAAGCGAGCCTTCTTTTGATAAAACGCTAAATCTGAAAATTTTGCTTTGTCACATGCTTGTATTTTCACTATATTACTTGTGGCAATGCTTTGATTATGCTATGATTCTATTTGTGTGATCCGTGTCTCTCATTTTTAGCCTTTGACACTAGATTTGGCCTATTTGAGAAGCTCATGTAGATGTTTATATGCTTTGCTTTGCATTTACATTTTCACCTTGATTCCTACACCGTCAACAAGGGGGAGAAAAAGGGTGAGCTTAATGAAAATTCGAAAAAGGTGAGGTCAAGTTGGAAGTGTGCATCCACATGCTGGTGGGGAGGCATTTGTTCGGGGGAGCTTTTGTCGTTTTCGAGGTGGATTTTGTGCTTTGCTTGGCTTGTGAGGATTTTGTGCTTTGCTTGGCTTGTGACCTTTCTTTGCCTTTCTTCGGTTTTGGTCATGAGTTGAGCTTCTTCGTTTTTCTTTCTTCTTCTTTCTCTTTTACTCGGATTCTCATTTCGTTGTGTGTTGTCAATGCACTCATCAAGGGGGAGATTGAGGACAGGAGCGTCCCATGGTCGATGGATGACCGCTTCCTTAGTGATGAGTGATTGACAATGGGGTGTTGGACCGACTCTTGGCTTAGTGCGGAGTGTAGGCGCGGCCTAGTTCGTGTTGTTGCGGGTGAAGAACGGGTGCGAAAGGTCTTCAGCCTTGAGGGGCCTCCGGGAGATGGAGAGACAAGTAGGCCTCTGCTTCGAGGGACCGGTGGACTACGGACCGGGTGCGGGTCACATGGTGGCGACACAAGCAAGACGAAGTCATGGACGGATGGCCCGCGTGCACGGTGGCGGGCCAAGTCAAGTGGTTTGGCGGGAGGCTGGACCGGGCACGCGGGGTTTGGTGGTTTGCCCACAAAACCACCGCGGTGGTTTCGGGGTTGGGCCCTCAAAACCAAGTCCGAGGGCCCAACACGACGGAGAGGGATCTGGCGTGTCGGGAAGCTTCGAGGCGGGAGGACACGCGGCGGGTCGCATGGCTTGCGTCGGGAGGACGCGGGGTGCGGCAAAGGCGTGGCCGTCCGTGGGAAGACCCAGCAAACATTACAAAATGCCCCTACGTGGGTTGTATCGCCGTAGTGTAGCTAGGGGTAGTCGAGTCATTTACCACTCCGCAGGACTGATATATAAGCCATGAGTGTGTGTTGATGGCTTTCTCTCTCGCGACTTAGGTTTCATTTCCCCCTTCTCTTTCTCATTTTGGTAGCTATTTTCCTTCCTATTTTCTCTAGGCTAGCATGAGAGCTTCATGAGAGATTTGTTGAGGAGGGATGGATGCTAGGGGCGGCATGCTAGACCTTGTGAATCTTTCCTGGTTTGTATAGAAGATTCGGGGTTGTTTTTCGTGGCTTTTTGTGCTTATTTTCGTGCCTTTGTTCCCGGTGTGATTCCACGGATTTTGAGTGAGTTTCTTCCGGATTTCTTTTGAGAGAAACATGGATAGATGTCTTGTGCATCTTTGTGCTTGATCTTGTGCCCTCAAACGCCGGAAACTACTTCGATTCGTGAGTTTTCGTTCGGTGCTCTAGTTTTTGGTGGTGCTCAAAGGATTCGCGATTCCCGTGATTTGGGGAGTTAGGAGGCAAGATTTTTGGGCTATAGCCGTGTTAACACCAAGCATGTTCATTACACTTTGGTTTGGATTTGATTATGGAACTAACCCGCCACTAGGCACACTAATCATATAGCAAGTTCATCTATGTGCATGCATTTGGAAGTGTTGTGTTTATGTAGGAAAACATGGACATAAAGGACGGATTCGCAACGAGTTCAAAGGAGCATTTACGGAGTCTTTTTCGTGTTCATGAGCTTGATGAAATCACTTCCACTAGTGGCAAGGACCGAAGTGCTACGAAGGAACACCCCTGGGGATTGAAGTGTAAAAGATCGAACTTCATGCGCGGAGAACCTCCATCTTGGACATGAGGATGACATCGTCAAAATCATGCAAGTGGAGGGGGCAAAGTGCATAATCACCTGAGGACCCACGGGAGCGAAGGGGCGAACAAACCAGGCCGAATTGGGCTAGGGTCGGTCGGCCCAGGCCGGCCCAGCCCACTTCGGAGGTCGGTTTGGCCCCCCTTTCCTTGCACCCGAAGGATCTTCAACCCTAAAACCCTGGAGGTGCCGCCATTCGATAGGGGGAGAGCCATTCACACCATGAGGCCATCCACAAGCTAGAGAGAGAGGAGGAAGATCTCCGGAGGGGGATCGACCACCTCGAAGGAAGCACCCACACGTGGAGAAGAAGGAGGACACCGTCGGAAGGGTGACCATGATCAACGGTGCTATGCCTAGCACCTTGATGGGGTAATCTCCTTATTTGTCCATGGATTGTAATCGATCTTGAGATGTAATCATACTTTGTCGGATTATCTATCTATCATCTTGTGTTGAACATACTTTAATCCTTAAGGTTAGCTACCATGCCGTAAAGGGAGTAGAGTTCCAATGCTTCCTTGAATCCATTCAATACGTCGTATCCATCATAGGTCTAGTCATGAATACCTTCACGTAGTGACAGTACAAGAGGAGGGAAAGGGCAAAACTGTGGTCACAACCCCCGATAGATTAGATTGGTTTTATGTCTTTAAGCGATTGAATGTTCTAGTATCGTAGACCCATGGGCGAGTGCCTCCTATCTTGATTGCTTAATCATTCTCTCTAGTGTAGTTTAGTTGTTTTCTAGTTTAATCATAGTTAGGGTTTGAGTAGCTAGTGTTTAGAGGTAGATCGAACGCTTGTAATCTCCCCTTGCTCCGCGGATTGACAAGAACCTTGGGAATCCTGTGGTGAAAAAGGTGTGGGGTCCGTACGCTTGTGAATCGTAGAGGGATACGTCTTTTATCCGTCAACATCCGCCCTTCCGGCCTCGGGTGGTCCTGCGGCGAGCCCGGAGCGGGAGCGGGAACGCGTCGACGCGCCACCGGCCTACTTCGCCGAGGCTCAAGCCGACCAGGAGCTGTGGCAGGAGCTCCGCGACCACGGCACCTCGCTCAACCGGGCGCTGAACGAGGCGCTGCGGATCCACAGCGGTCCATCGTGGCGCGTCTTCCGGGTACGTGGTTGCTTGTTGAATTTTGTGATTCTTCCCCCCTTGTTGCTTTCGTGCCCGCGCTTCTCCTGAACGGTGCTCGTTGGTCTTCATCCGCCGGCGGCAAGAATTGGTGGACCGCGCCAGGGAGAGATATGGCACCCTCGACCAGATGAGCTCCGAGCTCCGCCAGCTCCGGGAGCAGCGCGACGCTCTCGACGCCCTCGTCGAGGCCCTGAGGACGGGCAACGGGTGGCTGGCGTACCGGGTGGAAGCCCTGTGGGACTAGCTCCTGGAGTTGGAGGGCCAGTCCGCGGAGGGGGCCTCCGCCGTCGAGAAGGTGCGTGAAACGCTCGTGGACCGGGATGACGCGCTGCGGAGGGTGAGGGAGGATCTGGCGGGGGCACGCACCGTGGCGGCAGAGTGGGAGGCAGAGGTGGCCTCTGCTCGCGCCCAGCTCTAGCAGGACTGCGCAGCCCTCAAGGGAGTGTGGGCCTGGCAGAGTCAGGCGGATGAGAGGGCCAAGGAGGCCGAGGAGATGCGGGCTAGCCTGGCAGACAAGGCCGCAGCGGTCGTTACGGCGGAGGAGCAACTCAGGCAAGAGCAAGCCGCGCGCCAGGAGGCGGAAGGCCAGCTTCAGCAGGAGCGGGCTGCCCTCGTAGAGGCCCGGGCCGCGCTCGAGTGGGAACGCTTGGCGCGAAAAGAGGCGCTGGGTCGGCTCCAGCAAGAGCGCACCGCGCTTGAGGGAGCGCAAGCGACCCTCAAGCAGCGGGAGGACGAGGCGCCAAAGCTCAACGGGGAGCTGGTCCAGATCTGCGTCTCGCTGGCGGACACGCGCCAGTCCCTCGAGGAGCAGGAGGACACGGTTCTTGGCCTGCAGCAGGCGGCCGAGGACGCGCGCCAGGCCCTCGAGGTGGAGACGAAGCAGGTCGAAGGTAAGTTATCTTCCGTTCCTTTTCATTCGCCGATTCGGCTCGCTTTGTCGATTTGTCTTCTGGGGATCCGCTCCCGACTTTTATTTCTTGTTCGTGGCTTTCAAGCCTGCGGGTCGCCCTGGGGAACTCCACAGCCCAGGCCCAAGCCGTGCAGACAGCCTACAACTCATCACAACAGGAGATGGAGGAGCTGCGGGCCGCCGCCCTCGAGGTCTGCCAAGAGGTTGAAGAAGGCGAGGCGCAGGCCGGGACCTCGCTGTAGAGTCGCCTGCGCGCCCTCGACGAGCATGTCTCCCAGCGCATGCACCGCGCCTTGCACCTGGGCATCAAGAAGGCTCTTGGTGTGGTGGCGTCCCATTTCCAGGTGGACTTCGAGGCTGTATCCGCAGGCTACGTCGTCCCGGTTGGCGTCAAAGATGAGGTGGCGATGAACCGCGCGGACGCGCTCGCCGCCACCGCTGCTGACATGCTCGTTGAGGACTTCACCGACTTTTTGTTCCCAGACGCTCCCAGCGCCGGTAACCCTCAAGCCTGAAGACCACTGGGCGTTCGAGCCCTTTTTTGTTCGAGCATTAGTATTCGGGCCGTGCGGCCATGTAATGAACAATCAGTTGTTTGAAACGTTTTGTACATTTGTAAATAGAAGAAATGCTTTTTATTTTGCCTGTCACGTTGTTCCGTCGCTCCTTTCCTTTGCCTGGATGAATTCGAGCTGGGGAGGTTCGATTCCACGAGTAGCCCGCTGGTCTAGAGGCGAGGGAGAAGGGCCGTATCCTCGTGGAGGTGTAGGCTATCTCCGGCTCGCGTGTCTTTCCCGCTTGGCCGCTCGCGCCCCGCCTGAATTTTCCCGAGGCTTAGGTCGAGGCGTACTTAGCGCGCTTGCGAATTTTTGCGAAAAAATGGGACCATTTTTTCGGGGGGGGGGATGACCCCCGTTGTAGCCCCCGAGGGTGACTTGATTTTCTGGGGAAAGCCAAGTTGGCCTTCAACTTTATTGACTCGAGATAATTTACATTTTCTCAGCCAACTGGGGTGTTGGGTATGTAATTTACAGAAGAAACTTGGAAATCCTTTCTAAGGGTAGAAGCGATGTAGCTGTTGGATGTTCCAAGCGTTGGTGAGTTCTTCGCCGTCCTTGTTGGCCAGCTTGTACGTGCCGGGCTTGAGCACTTTCACCACGACGTAGGGTCCCTCCCATGGGGGTGACAGCTTGTGGCGGCCTCGATTGTCTTGGCGCAGCCTCAGAACCAGGTCCCCTTCGCTGAAGTCTCGGCGCTGTACCTTCCGGGCTTGGTAGCGTCTTAGAGCCTGCTGATACCTAGCGAAGTGCATCAGGGCTACGGTGCGGGCCTCGTCCAATTGGTCTAGTGAGTCCTCGCGGGCTCGCTGGTTGGTGCCCTCATCGTAGCTCTGAACCCTGGGCGACCCGTATTCCAAGTCCGTGGGGAGGATAGCCTCCACGCCATAGACGAGGAAAAACGGGGTGAATCCCGTGGCCCTGCTTGGGGTGGTCCTGAGGCTCCACACGACTGCTGGGAGCTCCTGGAGCCATTTTCGACCAGACTTATTCACTCTGTCGAAAATCCTGGGCTTGAGACCTTGTAGGATCATGCCATTGGCGCGCTCCACTTGACCGTTGGTCTGTGGGTGCGCCACGGCTGCCCAGTCCACCCGTGTGTGGAACTTGTTGCAGAACTCTAGGAACTTTCTGCCCGTGAATTGGGACCCGTTGTCGGTGATGATGGAGTTGGGCACTCCAAACCGGTAGACGATGTTGGTGAAGAACATTACGGCCTGCTCCGCCCTGAGGTTCGTGATCAGGCGCACCTCTACCCACTTGGAGAATTTGTCGATGGCTACCAATAGGTGGGTGAAGCCCCCGGGTGCCTTTCGCAAGGGCCCGACGATGTCCAGCACCCACACGACAAAGGGCCACGTGACGGCGATCGTTTGCAGGACGTGTGCAGGAAGGTTGGACTTGCGAGCGTAGAACTGGCACCCTTCGCAGGTGCGCACGATCTCGCTGGCATCAGCGACCGCAGTGGGCCAATAGAAGGCTTGGCGGAATGCGTTGCACACGAGGGTGCGTGGCGCCGCGTGGTGGCTGCATATGCACGCGTGGATGTCTCGAAGGAGCTCACGCCCCTGAGGGGTGGGCACGCATCACTGCAGGACGCTCGACGCGGCGTACTTGTACAGCTCGCCGTCGACGAGAGTGAATGACTTGGCCATCCTGGTGATGCGTCTGGCCTCGGATCGGTCCGAGGGGAGTTCCCCTCGATCCATCCAGGTGATGTATTTGTCACGCCAGTCCTCCGCGCGAGGGACTGGCTCTATGTTCATGGCTTCGGCCTCGCCCGCGCTGTACTCCTCGAGTAGGGAGAGTACGAACGCTTCGTTTGAGGGGTCCTCGTCCATAGGCTCTGTGCCTGTTGGGTCCGAGGGAGCCCCCGAGGGTTCCTCCTGGCTCGAGGGCGTTGGCTCGAGGTTGACGGATGGCTTGGCGATGTCTCACGCAAAAACGTTTTGGGGGAACAGTGATTCGCCCCGACGTGATTTTGGCGAGCTCGTCCGCCTCCTCGTTGTACCAGTGGGGCACGTGATAGAGCTCTATGCCATAGAACTTGTCCTCAAGGGCTCGCACGGCATTGCAGTACGCCTCCATCTTGTCGTCGTGGCAGCTCGCGTTCTTCATGACCTGGTCGATCACGAGCTGCGAGTCTCCCCTCACGCCGAGGCACTTGATGCCCTTCTCGATGGCAATTCTGAGGCCGCAGTGGAGGGCCTCGTACTTTGACATGTTCTTTGACGCGGGGAAGTGCAAGCGCACCGCGTACCTCATGTGCTCCCCGAGGGGTGAGATGAAGAGTAGGCCCGCACCCGCCCCTGTTTTCATCACCGACCCGTCGAAGTAGAGGGTTCAGCACTCAGCCTGGATTTGCGGCGGCGGCGGCTGCGTGTCCGTCCATTCGGCGACGAAATCCGCCAGGATCTGGGATTTGATTGCTTTGCGTGGCGTGTAGGCGAGCGTCTCACCCATTAGCTCTACCGACCACTTGGCAATCCTGCCCGCCGCATCCAAGTTGCGGATAATCTCCCCCAACGGAAAGGAGGAGACCACCGTGACCGGATGGGCCTCGAAGTAGTGGCGAAGTTTGCACCGCGCGAACACCACTGCGTAGAGCAACTTTTGGATCTGCGGGTAACACGCCTTGGTTTCGGACAACACCTCGCTAATGTAGTACACAGACCGCTGGACTGGTAGGGCATGCCCCTCCTCCGTACGTTCTACCACGATGACAGCGCTGACCATCGGGGTGGTTGCGATGACGTGGAGGTACAGAGGCTCGTCGTCTCGAGGTGGTGTCAGGATCGGGGCGTGGGCGAGCGTCGCCTTCAGCTTGTCAAGCGCCTCCTGGGCCTCGACAGTCCAGGAGAAGCACTCATGTTTCTTCAGGAGCCGGTAGAGGGGCAGACCCTTCTCGCCGAGCCACGAAATGAAGCGGCTCAAGGCAGCAAGGCACCCCAACACCTTCTAGACTCCCTTTAGGTCGCGAATCGGACCCATCCGTTCGAGGGCAGCAACATTCTCGGGGTTGGCCTCGATGCCTCGCTGGGAGACGATGTATCCTAACAGCATGCCTTGCGGCACGCCGAAGACACACTTCTCGGGGTTAAACTTCACTCCGTTGGCCCGTAGGCAGCTGAACGCGATGCGGAGGTCGTTAACCAGGTCGTCCGCCTTCCTAGTCTTTACGACGATATCATCTACGTATGCCTCAATGGTCCGCCCGATGTGGTCCCCGAACACATGCTGCATACATCGCTGGTAAGTAGCACTTGCATTTCGGAGGCCAAACGACATTGTCACATAGCAGTACATCCCGAACGGCGTAATCAATGAAGTCGCGAGCTGGTTGGACTCCTTCATTTTTATTTGGTGGTACCCGGAATAGGCATCAAGGAAACACAAGAGCTCACACCCCCAGGTCGAGTCAACGATTTGATTGATTCGTGGCAAAGAAAAAGAAATTTTAGGACATGCTTTATTCAAACTAGTATAGTCTACACACATCCGCCACTTCCTGTTCTTTTTCTTAACTAATACAGGGTTAGCTAGCCACGTAGGGTGGAACACCTCCTTGATGAACCCAGCCTCGAGGAGCTTCCTCAGCTCCACTCCGATCGCCCGGCGCTGCTCTTCGTCAAAGCGACGCAGCCGTTGTTGCACAGCGTGTAAGTGAGGTAGGATGTCAAGGTAGTGCTCAGCGACCTCCCTCGGGATGCCTGGCATATCCGAGGGGCTCCACGCGAAGATGTCGGTGTTGGCGCAGAGGAAGTCGACGAGCACCACTTCCTATTTCGGGTCGAGGGTAGAACTGACGCTCAACGCCTTGCCGTCGGGGGCAGTTGGGTCGAGAGGCACCTCCTTTGTTTGCTCTGCAGCCTCGAAGCTGCCTGTGTGCTTGGCGGCGGAGTCGAGGTCCTCGTTGACCAGCCTCTCCAAGCCCACCATGAGCGCTTCGTCCAACGCTAGTGCCTCGGCGTGTTCCATGCATTCAACGTCGCAGTCGAATGCATGCTCGATCGATGAGCCCACGGTGATGACACCCTTGGGCCCCGACATCTTCATCTTGAGGTAGGTGTAGTTCGGGACCGCCATGAACTTGGCGTAGCACGGCCGCCCGAGGATGGCGTGGTATGCGCCCCTAAACCCCACCACCTCGAAGGTGAGTGTCTCCTTGCGGAAGTTGTCTGGTGTGCCGAACCAGACTGGCAGGTCGATCTGCCCGAGGGGCTGGACGCGCTTGCCCGGCGCAACGCCATGGAACGGCGTCGTGCTGGGCCGCAGCTGGTCCAACCCGATCCCCAGCAGGCGTAGGGTGTGCGCGTAGATGATGTTGAGGCTACTGCCTCCGTCCATCAGCACCTTCGAGAACCACGCATTCCCGATGACCGGGTCGACAACCAGTGGGTACTGGCCCGGATTGGGGGATGCGGTTCGGGTGATCCTCGCGGTTGAAGGTGATGGCGTCCTCCGACCAATCGAGGAAGGAGGGAGGTGCCTTCTCCGCGGCGAGGACCTCGTGCCGCTCCCGCTTGCGCTGGCTGTTGGACATGTCCACGGTCGGCCCCCCGAAGATGAGGAAGACGTTCTCCACCGCCAGGAAGCCGCCGGCGTCGCCGTCACCCCCGTCCTTCTTGGCCTCGGCCTCCTTCGCGGCAGAGCGGCTGGAGTACTTCTTGAGCATGTCACACTGCTCGAGGGTGTGGTTGACCGGCGTCTTGTGGTACGGGCAGGGCTTCTTCAACATGTCGTCGAACAACTCAGGGCCTCGAGGGGCTGCTCGGGGGCCCCTCCGAGCTGAGTCAACAGCAAGGGCTTCTTCCCCATCGTTGTCGCGCCCCTGCTCGCGTGCCTCGCGGCGCGGCTTCTTGCCTTTTTTGCCCTGCTTGAACTTCTGCTGGGGCTCCTTGGACTTGCTGCCCGCCGCAGGCGCGTCGTCCGCGCGCTTGCCCTTCTTCTCGTCGAAGATGGCCCCCACCGCCTCTTCGCCGGAGGCAAAGCTGGTGGCGATGTCGAACAGCTCGTTGGAGTCAACGGGCGGACTGCGCCCGAGCTCGTGCACGAGGTCTCGGCAGGTCGTGCCCTCGAGGAAGGCGTCACGATCTCAGATTGGGCCACGCTCGGGAGCTCCGTACAACGCTTGGAAAAACGCTGTATGAAGTCCCGGAGCGATTCACCGGGCTTTTGGGTGCATGCGCGCAGATCCCAGGAGTTTCCAGGGCGCACGTATGTGCCCTGGAAGTTCCCCACGAAGGTGTGGACCAAATCATCCCAGTTGTGAATCAGGCTGGCCGGCAGGTGCTCGAGCCACGTCCGCGCCGAGTCGGCGAGGTGCAGCGGCAGGTTGAGGATGATGACTTCGTCGGTGGTGGCTCCGCCCAGCTGGCACGCCAGATGGTAGTTGTTGAGCCACACACGGGGGTCCATCTCCCCTGTGTACTTGTCGATGGACGTGGGCTGGCGGAAGCGTTGCGGGAAGCTCGTTGTGCGGATCTCCCGGCTGAACATGCGAGTCCCCGGGGGTTCCGGCGTTGGTGAGTGGTCCTCGCGGGTATCATAGAGTCCACCCCTGCGTGGGTGGTAGCCTGCCACCGCCCGTGCCTCTGTGCTGCCCGTCCGTCTGGTGTTGATGATGTTATGAGCGTCGCCATCCTTGGCCTGCCCTCGTGTTTCAAGGATCCGCTCCTTGACCGGCGTCCGGCCTTGGTTGGCGGGCTGCTTTGTCGCGCCGTCTGCGCGAACGGATGCCTCAGGGCCCCGCGCATCCCCGTCGTTCTATGCGCTACCCTGATGGCGGATGCAGGACGCCGAGCTTTCGGCCTGTTGCACAGCCGCTCGCTCGACGAGTGAGTGCGCCTCGCAGTGCAGGTTCCGCGCCTCGAGTGTCGACGGAGCTGGCATGGCCCGCAGTAGTGCCGCGGCCGCGATGAGCTTTTGGCTCGCTCGTGGGGGTGTGCTTGGGTTGTCAACATCGAAGTCAGTGTTGATGCGGTCGCGGGCTTGCTTGCCCAACTCTCGTGCGCGTTCGCCGCGCGCGGAGGCCTCTCCGACGATGGAGGCGCGAAACAGCCGCACCGCACGGTACTCTTCCGCGAGTTTCGCCTCGAGCTCGCGCGCTTGGGCTAGCTGCGCGTTGATGTCGGCTCCTCCCGCTGGCGAAGTGGGTAGAGCGCTCGGCCCCGCGCCCTGGAACGGTCCGGTTTCCGGGCGGCGAAGGGCTTCTCCGTCGCCGGCCCCCGCGTTCACGCTGTTCGCTTGGTCGTCGGCGACCACCACGAAGCACTCACGCGCGGGGTCGTAGCTCCCGGCGCTGGAGTCGTCGTAGTAGCCGAACCAGTAGTCCGCAACGTCGAGAAACCGTCGGAACATTACTGGGTCCGGCACGCCGGAGAAGTCCCACTCTGCGTACCCATGAGAGGTGGCGGGTGGCAACTCGCTGGCAGAGCCGTGGGACGACTCGTCGTCGGCGGAGGCGCTGGGGTTCCTTACCGCCGGGACATGGCGGCTAGGACCCCCCCCCCCCCCGCGCATCGCCGCGTCGGTGTTGGTGGAGGTTGCGTACGCCGTCGCGCGGCGCCACGCAGGCCGAGGGGGAACCGTGGTCCGGAAACCACGCACTCCCCTGTCGGAGCGGTTGCCGTCTCGCCAACGATCGCGTCGCGATGTGTGACGACGCGCGGCCGCCCGTCGCCGCTCCGCCCGCACTGTCGAAAGCGCCGACCGAGCGTCGTCGGTGTTGAGGCGCCGAAGGGCCCGCGGCGGACGGCGGGGGCGTCAACAGTGGGCGCAACGGGGACCGGTCCTGGCCTGGTTGCCCGCCGTGCGCGAAGCTCGTCGCGGTTGGTAATGCGCATGAGGTAGCCGTTCCCCGTGGCCTTGAAGTTCAGGCTCCCGAACCGGATTTCGAACCCGTCTAGAAGGGGGTCCGAGCTTCCCATGGAATACCTCTGGCCCCGTACTTGGTGCGGATCACCATCGAGAGGGCTTCTGGAAGCTGATCTTCAGCGTGAAGACCCCCCAACCTGGCGCGCCAACTGTCGGTGCGGAAAGTAGTCCCAACACTAACTAGTAAGAGCACTGAGATCTATCCCTCGATGGCCGGTGCTAAGCAACTAGATGACACGAGTTTTATCCTGGTTCCGACCGGGGCCGTACGTCCAGCAGTGGTGTGCTCGGGGCACTATATTGCGTTGCACCGTGGTGCTTGCAGAGGGGTGCTACAAGCGAGGCGGGAGAGGAGGCTGGTCCTCCAGGTCCCAGAGGTAGTGAGTGAGGCGAGTGCCAATATCGAGGTGAGGGGCGAAAGGCGTGTAAGTGTGCCGATCGTCTTTGTCTGTCGTCCCCTGCGGCTGGGGGATTGCCCCTCCTTTTATAGGCCAAGGAGAGGGCAATTTACAGGTGTGCCGCACTATTCTGCCTACGTGTAGAGGTATGGCGAGCAGTGCCGCGGAGTTGACAACTGTCCTGGCAAATCTTGCTCCTGTTGAGGCGTCGTGGCGAGTCCTGTGCTCGTGCAGGAGCAACTTCGAGGGTAGCAGCGTAGAGGTTGGTCGTCCGGCCGCCGCCCGCGGACCGACTCGAGGGTGGAGTCAACGGGAGATCGTACGAGGTACAGTGGCAGGCGTGGCGACGTCCTGTCCCCGTGCGCTCCAACAACGTTGGGGATGTCGTCACAGTACCCGGCGTGATGCTGCAGTGGCGTGGATGGCCGCACAGGGCTGATGGAGACGGAGAGAACCGTTCCCGCTGGCCTGACGTCATGGTGTAGTCCTATGTAGCCATAGAAAATGTATTTGTTCCCCTTCGAGGGTTCCACCGTCCCCCCTTCGAGGGATCGACGGGTTAGACGTACAAAAGTTGGTGGCACAGTGTCACGGAGCTGACACTGGCCTCTTCGCACAGCGTTGTACAGCAGCGGGGATAGCCGTGCCATGGGAGTTGGTGTAACAGCGCCGGGGCGGGATTCCCATGTGCGTCGGGGTCGTGGTGCAGTCCTGCGGCGTCAGAGCATTAAATGCTTGGACGTGTGAGAAGGAGCGGGGGTGTCGCGTGTGCGGGGGCCCTCGAGCGAGGCGGACCCCGCCCGAGGGGGCATTCAGCCCTCGAGCGAGGCGGAACTCGCCTAAGGGGGCGCTCAGCCCTCGAGCGAGGTGGACCTCGCCTGAGGGGGCTGTTAACACCAAAAATTGGTACAGGAAGGAGGCTGATTTGTGGGCTGAGCTTGGTAACAAATTCCATTCGGCAAGGAAAAATCTCCTCAGAGGATTCGGTAAAGATGCTTGCGGTCGGCAATATGGCTTCGTTCGGCAAAGGGACTGTTTGCGCTGAATTTTCGGGATTGCGTGGTGACGTGGCCCGAACGGAAGGAAAGGACGAATGGATGGATAGGCATTCGCACTGGGGCATTAATTTAGGTATTAAATATTGTGCTCGTAGTCCACCAGGAGTCATGTTAGGACAGGGTATAAATATGAACCCTGGATGTGTGTAATGGTATCGAACATTTTCTCAACAAACCGGCTTTACGCCAAACTCTCGAGTCCTTTAGTCGTGTCGTCGAGTTTTTCGAGAGGATTCATCGATCCGTCGACCTCCGTAAGTACCGGCAACCTTGTATCATGTCTAGTATCATGCGGTGGATTTAGATCGTGATGCAAGTAGTCTTGTTACCATGCTTAGTATCATGCGGTGGATTTAAGCTTGGTTCAAGAGGGTTTCTTGTTAGATCATGAGTCATGCGGTAGGCTAAGATCTAGCTTGGAGCTAGTTATCGGCTCTATTAGATTTGGCAAGATCTAATAGATTCATCAAGTTATCCCGTGTTGCTTTGAATTTTGCTTTAAGTTTAATTCATGTAACAGTCTTTTTGCCCAATTTAGATTGGTTAGGATCGGCTTTATCTTGTTTTATGATCCTTATGTTGCATGTTTAAGTTCTAAACCCGATGCGGTGCATGGATCACGTGTTCTTGAATAGCTGAACCCGAAATCAATCTAGATTGTTACGTGTTGTGGGTTCAAGTGTGTCAATCTTGTTTACATCTTGACAGAATCGGGTATCATGCGGTAGATGCAGGTTTTTGGGTTGTTTTAGAGCTAATCATCCGGTGGATTAGATTTCGATTCGATCTGATAGATTTATCATCGTTGGCCATGCTTGTTCCTTTTCCACAGATCCCGATTCGGCTGTACAGTCGTATTCGGCAATTTTCTCACATGTGGAACGTGCTCATAGTTTTCACTTTAAATAACGTATGCTGTTAGCTTTCCATGTTTAGATTGTATCATGCGGTGGATTAATTTTTTCTTGGATAGTGGTGTGATCTCAAACAAGTTGTATCATGCGGTGGATTAACTTTGTTTGATTTCATACTTGACGGGTTTTCAAGGTGTCTAGACACGCGGTAGACTAGCGCTTTGGGCCTATGCATGCTTGTTTATTGAGAATTCATGATCATGCTTTCACGTTTATTTATGTAACATGTTTTTGATAATCGGTTATGGATATATGCTTTATGTTGCTTACTCAAAGATCGACCTATCATCACGCTTACGTCATGCATTCGGCTATATCCTGTTTTCACGTTTTAAAGTTCCCGAATGATATTTAATCTGTTGACAGATAGCTTTTCGTAGCTATATGTCCTCTTACATGGCTTTCTAGCCGCAAATATGGAACTGTCTGGTACCACCCGGCAAGTTCCAAGCTTTGGTACTTAACTACTTTTCATCTTTTGTCAATTTCAGGGAAAATTGACTGGCACGCTTTGGAATCTGCTCGTGTGTTAAGCCAGCTTTGTTCAGCTTGCTGTGTGCTTGGCGCAGGGTGCGGATTTTGCGTCAACACACTTTTTGGCACGCTCGGTGGGACCCTTTCCATCTAATTCAAGATGCCTGACATTCACGACGTCATGGATGTCGCTTTTGATGAACTGTCTCCAGAACAGCAAGTGCAGCTCAAGGATGCCATTGACCAGTTTCAACAGAAATGTTTGATGTCATTTGGCAAGAACAGGAGCGGTGTGTGAGGACCATGTGTGGTTCGAGGACCGATGGATGGTCGCTTCCTTGTGTGATGAGTGATTGACAACGTTGTGTGGACTGATTCTTGGCTAAGTATTGCAGGTGCAGGTTGCGGCTTGACTCGTGTTGGTGCAGGTGAAGAAAAAGCGCAAAAGGTCGTTGCCGGTGAGGCCTCCAGGTGTGGAGAAGACAAGTAGGCTTCGTTCGAGGGACCCGGTGGCCGGCGGGGGTCAAGTGCGGGCCCCATGGTGGCATGAACGAGCAAGATAAGGTCGTGGACGGTTTCTTGGTAGAGCCTCAAAACCAAGGTCGAGCCGGGACTACGTGGGAGCCGAGTCATGAGTGGAGATTGGCAGAGTCTACACCGAGTTCGCGGGGTTTGCAGTGGTTCACCAGAAAACCACTGGGTTACTCGGTTGAGCCACAAAACCGAGGTCGAAGACTCGACGAGGAGGTGCGGCCACCCGGGCGGTTCAACCGCCCGGGAGGGGCGGTCGGACCGCCCGGGGCCGGTCGATCCACCGGGCGGTCTAACCGCCCGGGGGGCGGTCGACCGCCACGGCCGCCGGCGCCGAGAAGCTTCGAAGCGGAGGACACGCGTCGGGATCGCAAGGCTTGCGTCGAGGCTACGCAGAGTGCGGTCGCCGGGCATCCGTCCGATGGTGAAGACATCAAGAACTCCAAATCCGCCATTGAGGGGCATGTATCCCTAGTTATTAGTGAAGGGTAGTTTAGTCTTTTGGGTGCCTCCATATATACTCATTAGATGGGTGGATGGCAGCCAACTCTTGGAACCCTAGCTCATTTGGTTTTTCCATTTTCGTTCTCCATTTTCCTTAGGATTTTAGAAGGCTAGCTTGAGAGCTTCATGTGAGATCTAGAGAGAGGGATGGATGTTTGGGTGGCAAGCTAGACCTTGTACGAACCATTCATGGCATGTATAGAAGGTTTGGCGTTGTTCATCATGGTGGTTTTCCCGTCTCTTTGGTGTTGATTTTCGAAGCTCCTTTTGGCCGTGTTTTGAGGACGATTTCTTGGGGTTTTTGGTGGGTGTCACGTATGAGGTTCTTGTGCCTCTTTGGCTGGTGACTTTGCCCCCAAATCCCCTTTGAATCGGACTCGATTTGGTGGTTTCTCGAGTTGGGCGAGTTCTTGACCTAGAGAAGCGATTTCTTCGATTCCTCTTGATTGTGAGCGTTTCGGGTCGATTCCTTTGAGGTAGAGGTTGCCCGGGAGGTAACCCGGCTATTCCCGAAGTTTGGCTGCAATCCGTGGAGTGATTCGGGAGATCGGGCGCGAGGAAGTTGAGGTTTGACTCGCGGGTTCGTTTTCGGGAAGGGGCGGTCTAACCGCCTACGGGGGGGCGGTCTAACCGCCCCGGGTGTTTCCGGGTCAAAGTTTTGTTTCGCCGGATTTTCCTCTCGTGAGTTTGTTCGCCTTGATCGGAGGAGTGTCCGGGTGAAATTTGGGGTCGTTCTCGTACGGTTTGCTAGGCGTTCTTGGTTGGAGTTCGTTGTCGGGTACGGGAGGTTAGACCGCCCCGGGTAGCCGGTCTAACCGCCCCTATGCCCTTGGGTGAAGTTTTGGTTTTTGCCAAGATTTTCCCGGTAGCTAGCATGGCCTTGACCAGAGATCTCTGTTGGTGAAACCGTGGTGAGTTTTGGTGCTCGGAAGAGGCGTTTCGGAGGATTTCTTGGTTGCCGGTGGAGGCGGTCTAACCGCCCCCTATACCGGTCTAACCGCCCCCTCCGGTTAGCCGGCTTTCGAGTTGTTTCCGCCGTCGGTCTTGCCGTGTGTGTTGTGGTTGCTGGTAGAGTTTGTTCCTAGGATCAGTAGCACTCCAGTGGCTACGTGATTTTGGCAAACGGAAGGTTGAAGTGCGGAGCGTGTGATTTCGGGGGTTCGACCAAGCTAGTTCATCTTGTCGGAGTTTCAATCTCCTTCGAGAAGAATTTTTATCGGCTCCCATTCACTCCCCCCCTCTCTGGTTCGCCGTATCGGTCCTTCAAGTGGTATCAGAGCCGGTTCGGGTCTTTGTTGACTCTAACCAGTCTAAGATCCAAGGATTGCGTACCAGGAACGGGGTTCGGGTCCTCCACATTTCGATGGCAAGAACTACCAGATGTGGAGCAAGCGGATGGGTGCGTTCCTCCGCGGAAAGGGTCAGCTTCTTTGGGATGTCACGGTGGACACGAGGCTATGTCCGGTCGATGGATTTCCTTGCTCCGGGGTCGAGGGGACGGATTCGACGCCAACAATAAGGCGGTCGACTACTTGTTTCGTGCTTTGTGTCGGCCGAGTTCGATCGGGTGCACACCGAGCACTTGGCTTGTAGGATTTGGGCGGTGTTGAAGGAGGCTCATGTTGGGAACGCCCGTGTTCGGGGCACGGATGTATGCGACCTACCGGAGAGAGTACGAGAATTTCACTCATCTCCCCGGTGAGTCCATCGATGCCTTGTTTCAGAGGTTCACGGTGGTTGTGAACAACATGAGGGCCAATTTGGACGTACTCCCGTACGATGATCATGATAGAGCGGTCAAGCTCTTACACTCTTTGGATCGTACGATATGGGGCGGAAAGTTCGAGGCCATTGTCGAGTCAGAGAAGTATGACACTCTGATGGTGAACGAGCTGTTCTCGAAGCTCAAGTCGGCTGAGGTGGATAGGGGCATGACTGCCAAGCTCGAGGGACCGACTGATTCCCATAGTCTTGCCCTCGTTGGTGGTTTGAAAGGAAAGGCTAACACTAACCCATCCACCGGGATGTTTTCTTTGTCCTCTTTGATGTCTATGCCAGATGAGGAGTTCGACGTGCTTGGAGAGGACGAGCTGGCGCTGTTGACGAGGCGGTTCGAGAGGCTGCACGAGAACCGGGTGAACATGAGGAGGAACACGAGGACATGCTTCAAGTGCGGCAAGACTGGACACTATTTCGTCGAGTGTCCGAAGGTGAACAACCACGACAAGCACAAGTTCAAGGACAAGAGGAAGAAGTCCAAGAAGAAGGATCATGGACGTGGGAAGAAGGCATGGTCTCGAGAGAAGATGAAGAGATCAAGCGACATCGAGTCTGATTCCGAGGACACGTCTTCAAGCTCGAGTGATGAAGACGAAGAGGATGAGAAGAAGAGGAAGAAGAAGAAGAACCTTGGCAAGTATCTCAACGGCCTTTGTGTGACGGGCCTAAGCCTCAAGGACGACTTCTGCGGCATGGCTCGCAGTTCGAGCAGCAAGAGAAGCCAGAAGGACGCCTCGGACTTGGATTCCGAGGATGAGGTATGTGATGAGCTTTCTTTGCGCAAGGAGAATGAGGAGTTGGTTGACTTGCTTGATAATCACGATCACATGCTTAGAGAGGCCAAGAAGCTTAGAAAGGAGCTTAGATCTTTGCTCGAGGATGCTAGGACTAGAGTGGCTGAGCTAGAAACACAGGTTCTTGATAGCAAGCTTGAAATTGATTCGCTTAAGGCTAGCCCTGTTGTTTCTGATGAAAATGATTGTGCCGATTGCTCGCTTTCCTAGCCGACTTGATCGATCTTAGGGAGAAGTATGCCTCCAAGTTTGAGGAACTAGATGTGCTTAGGGTTGAGTTGGCCGAGCTACAATCTAGACCCACTTTGCTTGGTTCTTGCACTTCTTGCCCGGGTTTGCATGAGAAAATTATTGAGCTTCGTTCTCACATTGGTTCGCTAGAGGCCGTTTTGAAAGTGCCTATTCCTACTTCTTGTTCTACATGTGAGATGCATGCTATGAAGAATTTGGATCTTGCAAAATGTGTTGGTCGCTTGCAAGATGAGAATGATAAGTTGCGTGAAGCACTGAGTTGGTTGTCGAGTCAAGAACCTCAGCTTGGTATGATGATTGCTAGTTGTAAGCGCTTTGATGGTTGGGCCTTGGGATTGGATAAGGTTGGTGAGGGCAGTGGTGAGAGAGAAAGGAAATTTGGGAATGTTTCAGCTCCACCACAATCCACACCCAAAGACAAGTTAGCATCCAAGCCAAACCAACCTAGTGAAAAGCCTAGTGAGAAACCAAGTGACGAGTCTCACCCCAAGTCTAAGCCCAAACCAATCCTTTTCCATTGTGAGTTTTGTGGGAAGGATGGTCACAAGAGAGAGTTTTGCTATAAGAGAAAGAGAGAGGCGAGAATGGCTAAGGAGTGGGCGAACAAGGACAGGTACCACCCTTCTCATGGTGTGCCTGAGCCTCGTATGCCACTGCCTAAGGGAAAGGGCTTTGTGCGTAAGGATCCGGCATGGGGATATGAGAAATCCCGTAGCCGCGGTGGTGGTCCGGAGAGGGCGGTCGGGCCGGCCCGGCTAGGCGGTCGGGCCGGCCCCGCCCGCCCAGGGAAGGGCGGTCAGACCGGCCTGGCTAGGCGGTCGGCCGGCCCTCCCCGCATTTCCCCGGCGGTCTGTTTTCGAGGTCGTGATGCTGGTGGTTTCAGTTCCCTTGGTCATGGTGCAGATGGTAGACACTTTGAGTCTAGTGGCGTTGAGTTTGCTGGACGTTCTCCACCTCGTGATCAATACGAGTTTGGGAGAGGTCGCAGTTTTGAGTCTCAGAGGGGCTACAGACCATGCTTTCCCTTTCGTGGTACTCGTACTCCTTCAATGAGACGGGAGTGGCGTTCCCATGGTGGTTCCAGGTTTGATAGGTTTGACAGGATAGATCGTTGTATTGATAGGCAGGGTAGGATGAATGTTGCTAACCCTACTTTTGAGGAAATGGCCCGACACTGGTTTCATACCTTTGGGACTAACCCCAGTGTTGAGTCATTTGCTCGTTCTCGCTCTTGGTTTTGAGTTGCGGTGGGAGGCCCGAGAACATTTGGTTGATATCGGGGGTGGTTCTTCGGCCTCATACCCCGATGGTGACATGTAGGTGCATCACTTTCGGGGATGGTGGACAAGGATCAGTGAATTGTGAAGAAATGATAAAGGTAAGTGCTTTGTGACCTTTGAGTGTGTGGCCTTGGTCAAGCCACTTGGTTTGTTTTTGCTCCTTCTCTATATCATGTATGTAGGGTGAGCTTTGTATGCTCTTTGGCCCTAGTGCATGATGTTTAGGGGGAGCTTGTGAGTTTTGTGCTTTTTTGCCGGTGGTGTCAAGCCCGTTTTGCCTCCCCTCAAGGAGCCGGTCTTTTGTGAGCTTTGTGTGTGTGGTTGGTTTCCTAAGTTGGTGGTGAAGCTCCTTGTGTAGCATATGTATAGCTTTCCTTTGTGCATTTATTGCATTTGGCATGGCATATGTAACATGATGTATAGGCATCCTTGTATCTTAGATTGCATGCATTTTGTATCATATGCATTGGATAGGAAAAGCTTCTCCTATATACATTGTTCACCATGGGTTGCTATATATGTTCTTGTGAGCTTGTTTGGTATGCTACGGTTAGTTTGGCTTAGCTCTTGATGATCTTGATGAATGATCCATGGTTGATGGCTAATTTTTTGAAAAATGTCACATATATGATCTCTCATGTGTAAATGCCTTTATATGATCTTGACATGTTTTAGTGGCTTTGCTATGCTTAATTTGTGTTAGGATAACTAGTTTATTGATCATATGGGGCCAAAGGCTCATTTGCCATCATGAATGTTTAGCCCTCTTGCTTCATCTTGTGGAGGGGCATAAGTTCCTTTTTGTCGCAAAGACATTTCATGTACCATTTATAAATCTGAAAATGAAATGAAAAATGCTTGGAAAATATGCTCCCATGTCATATGTGCTGAAATTAATTTGCTTTGGGTGCTAAACCGTTGCATGTTGCCTACCAATGAGAAGTCTCATACATAGAAGTAGGCACATGGCTCGGTGGCTTTGACATGACATGAGGTGCTTTTGGGTGTTTATGATGGTCTTATGATTAGAATGGTTGTCCTAGCATGAAGTTTGAGTGGCTTTGCCATTTTGATATGGTTTGCTCATGTTTAGGTATTTGCTTATGAGAGAGTAACTTTTCGCAAAATTACTCAAATCCTTTTTAGCCTTGTCCAATGATTGTGAAACTTGGTGATCATGTAGTTAAGGTCATTACGAACTCTGTCGAGTATCTAACTTGCTCTTTTGGACTTGTGTAGCTCCTTGTGATGAATTTTGTATATTTGAGAAGCTATATGTTGAAAGTTTTCGCATTTTGCCTTGATTCATGCATTGTCAACAAGGGGGAGAAGTGTGTGCATGATTTGGGCACCTGGGAGCTAATGGAAGGTGTCCAAAGTGGTTCGGCAATTTTCGTAAAAGTTTTTGCGGGGCGGTCACATGGGGCGGTCTAACCTCCATTGGGGCGGTCACATGACCGGGGGCGGTTTAACCGGCTGTGCGAGCGGTTTAACCGCCCTATGCGATGTGAGCTTGGTTTGCTCTTTGTCATGCATTTCCAAGTGACCTTCTTGCATGCATTGGTTCGGGGGAGTTTGCATATGTGCGGGGGGAGCTCTTGTGTGAGTTTTTGACTCGTGGCCTTGTGTGCTTTTGGTGGTTTTTGCTCTTTGCTTGAGCATGGTTTTGTCTCGGATGTGTCGAGCCGTTGCCCTTGCCTAAGGGGTCCGAGACTTGTTCTTCTTCAAGTGATCTTGCTCTTTGCCTTTCTTTGGCTTTCGATCGCTTGTTGGAGTTTTTTTTCTTTAGTAGTTTATTTTCTTTTCTTTTTCTCTTTGGTTACAAATCATGGGTGTTGTCAATGCACTCATCAAGGGGGAGATTGAGGACCATGTGTGGTTCGAGGACCGATGGATGGTCGCTTCCTTGTGTGATGAGTGATTGACAACGTTGTGTGGACTGATTCTTGGCTAAGTATTGCAGGTGCAGGTTGCGGCTTGACTCGTGTTGGTGCAGGTGAAGAACAAGCGCGAAAGGTCGTTGCCGGTGAGGCCTCCAGGTGTGGAGAAGACAAGTAGGCTTCGTTCGAGGGACCCGGTGGCCAGCGGGGTCAAGTGCGGGCCGCATGGTGGCATGAACAACAAGATGAGGTCGTGGACGGAATCTTGGTAGAGCCTCAAAACCAAGGTCGAGTCGGGACTACGTGGGAGCCGAGTCATGAGTGGAGATTGGCAGAGTCTACACCGAGTTCGCGGGGTTTGCAGTGGTTCACCAGAAAACCACTGGGTTACTCGGTTGAGCCACAAAACCGAGGCCGAAGACTCGACGAGGAGGTGCGGCCACCCAGGCCGGTTCAACCGCCCAGGAGGGGCGGTCGACCGCCCGGGGCCGGTCGATCCACCGGGCCGGTCCTAACCGCCCGTGGGGGCGGTCCGACCGCCCGGCCGCCGGCGCCGAGAAGCTTCGAAGCGGAGGACACGCGTCGGGATCGGAAGGCTTGCGTCGAGGCTACGCAGAGTGCGGTCGCCGGGCATCCATCCGATGGTGAAGACATCAAGAATTCCAAATCCGCCCTTGAGGGGCATGTATCCCTAGTTATTAGTGAAGGGTAGTTTAGTCTTTTGGGTGCCACCATATATACTCATTAGATGGGTGGATGGCAGCCAACTCTTGGAACCCTAGCTCATTTGGTTTTTCCATTTCGTTCTCCATTTTCCTTAGGATTTTAGAAGGCTAGCTTGAGAGCTTCATGTGAGATCTAGAGAGAGGGATGGATGTTTGGGTGGCAAGCTAGACCTTGTACGAACCATTCATGGCATGTATAGAAGGTTTGGCGTTGTTCTTCATGGTGGTTTTCCCGTCTCTTTGGTGTTGATTTTCGGAGCTCTTTTTGGCGGTGTTTTGAGGACGATTTCTTGGGGTTTTTGGTGGGTGTCACGTATGAGGTTCTTGTGCCTCTTTGGCTGGTGACTTTGCCCCCAAATCCCCTTTGAATCGGACTCGATTTGGTGGTTTCTCGAGTTGGGCGAGTTCTTGACCTAGAGAAGCAATTTCTTCGATTCCTCTTGATTGTGAGCGTTTCGGGTCGATTCCTTTGAGGTAGAGGTTGCCCGGAGGTAACCCGGCTATTCCCGAAGTTTGGCTGCAATCCGTGGAGTGATTCGGGAGATCGGGCGCGAGGAAGTTGAGGTTTGACTCGCGAGTTCGTTTTACGGGAAGGGGCGGTCTAACCGCCTATAGGGGGCGGTCTAACCGCCCGGGTGTTTCCGGGTCAAAGTTTTGTTTCGCCGGATTTTCCTCTCGTGAGTTTGTTCGCCTTGATCGGAGGAGTGTCCGGGTGAAATTTGGGGTCGTTCTCGTGCGGTTTGCTAGGCCTTCTTGGTAGGAGTTCGTTCTTGGGTACGGAGGTTAGACCGCCCCGTGTGTAGCCGGTCTAACCGCCCCTAGGCCCTTGGGTGAAGTTTTGGTTTTTGCCAAGATTTTCCGGTAGCTAGCATGGCCTTGACCGAGATCTCTGTTGGTGAAACCGTGGTGAGTTTTGGTGCTCGGAAGAGGCGTTTCGGAGGATTTCTTGGTTGCCAGTTGGAGGCGGTCTAACCGCCCCCTATACCCGGTCTAACCGCCCCCCTCGGTTAGCCGGCTTTCGAGTTGTTTCCGTCGTCGGTCCTGCGTGTGTGTTGTGGTTGCTGGTAGAGTTTGTTCCTAGGATCAGTAGCACTCCAGTGGCTACGTGATTTTTGCAAACGGAAGGTTGAAGTGCGGAGCGTGTGATTTCGGGGGTTCGACCGAGCTAGTTCATCTTGTCGGAGTTTCAATCTCCTTCGAGAAGAATTTTTATCGGCTCCCATTCACTCCCCCCCTCTCTGGTTCGCCGTATCGGTCCTTCAGTGTGCCGTACCTCAAATCTGACATGCCAAGGGTTCTGTTGCAAGGGGAGCCTGATTCTACGTCTTTTCAGGAGAAACAGGAGTCCATGGAAGCTTTTCGGGAGACTATAGAGACCGTAATGATCAAACATCACACTGCTTTCTTGAACATGTTCAAGTAGATGATGGTTGGGGTCTTTGGCCCAGGCATGGAGAGAACGCTTAGTCGTGTGTCTCCTCAGATGTCTGCTGGGGAGATTGGAGAAACTAGTACTGCTCAACCTGTTCGAAACACGAGTGCTCAGCCGCCTCTACAAGGTATGGGATGCCAACCAATCCAGCCACATTTGCAAGGTGCAGGAAGTCAAGCTCAGCCGCCTTTGCAAAGCATGGGAAGTCAACCAATTCAGCTGCCTCTACAAAGCAATGGAGGTCACCTAGTCCAACAACCGAACCCGTACCAGGCAAATAGGCCTACATATGGAGATCTGGCGTTTGGTTCATCTGGAGTGCCACCAAACTCTACTTACAAGATAGCCCCGGCCAATAACAGGCTACAGAAGAATATGTATGGTGGGGGATATTCAGAAGTCATGGACTATGGTGCCATTGATGCGTTCCCAAACCCTGGATATGGTACAGCTGCAGGAATGCAAGATGCTAACAATGATATCTTGGTGCAGAAAATGGTTGATGTTTTGCAAAATCAATTCGGCCTTAAACCTAAGATGCAGGGACCAGCTTATACGCCTCCTTTCCCAGAATGGTACCACGAGGTGATCTTGCCACTGAGGGTGAAACCTCCTACAGAGTTCACAAAGTTCTCTGGGCAAGATGATACAAGTACTGTGGAGCATATTGCCCGATACTTGATGCAGCTTGGGGAAGCATCAGCTGATGAGGCAATCAGGTCAGATACTTCCCTTTGTCGTTTGCCCGGCCTTTACATGGTTTTCTTCTTTGCCTCCTCAATCAATCGGTACCTGGAAAGATTTAGAGTAGAAGTTCCATGCTCGTTACTTCAGTGGCAGTACTGAAAAGAAGCTAATTGATCTGGCTACCTTGAGACAGAGACACAATGAAACACCCATGGAATTTCTCAGAAGGTTTAGAGAGGTCAAGGGCATGTGCTTCTCTTTGAGTTTGCCAGATGATCAGTTGACTGACATGGCTGTTGCAGGTTTTCTGCCAGCTATTCGGGAGAAGCTGTTTGGCATGGAGTTTGAAAATCTTGGTCAGCTATCTCAGAGGTTGTCATTAATGAGCAATCAAGCTTATGGATTCAAAAAGGACTCCAGATTTGCCAAGCATAATGACATAGCTGACATCTATAACCAATTCCTCGAAAAGGCCGAGGAAGTGGCAGCAGCTGAGATCATGTGGGGCAAAGAGCCTCTCACTGTGAACCAAAGATGGATAAAGCAGGCCAAGGGTACTTATGATTTTGATGTAACCATGGCTGACAAGATCTTTGAGTTCCTGGGGAAGGAAGGCCGGATGAAGTTGCCTGAGGGGCATACTATGCTTTGGCCCGATGGAGTTAAAGAGAAACGTTACTGTGGATTTCATGACAGAAACTCTCACTCCATTAATGACTGCAGGGTTTTCAGGATGAGGATCCAGGAGGCTATCCAGGAGGGTCACTTAAAATTTGACAACAAGATGCAGCTGGATGGCAACCCTTTCCTTCAGAATATGATTGGATTTGCTGTTAACATGGTGACTGCTGCGGAGAAAGGGAAGGTGAAGGTCCTGACTTCAGCGCGGGCAAAACAAGATGGATCAGTTGACCCCGCTCGGCAGATAACAGTGGAGCAGGTCCACAGAGAAGCGCCTCGCGTCTTAAGAAGCCAAATTGAGGTTGGGGAGTCCTCTGGGACCAAGCCCAGAATAACCACGCGTATCGTTCTTAACAAATGGTAGCGCCAGCAAGAGAAAGAGCGCTACCAAAAACAGAGATACGAGGAGGAGAAGCGGAGGTTCGAAGAAGAAGCGCACAGGAGACAGCTAGAAGAGCATGCACGAGAGCAGGAGCGTGCACATTGGGGATGCACGTTCTTTAGGCATTGCTGGAATGAGGGCTTGAAACTCCCTACATTGAACAATTGCCCTGAGTGCAGCGACAAGTACATTGAATATAGACAGGATGCTGTCAATCGCCGACCCGTTCACGAAAGAATTGGGAGAATATATCCTAGTGACGGTCGGCACGTAAAAATAAGTGAAGTTAATGATCACCCAAGAAAAAGATATGCTTATCAGGGATGGGTCGATCACGAAGAACGAGAGCATGAGTACGTCTGGCAGAAAGGACAGTGGTGCTGTTGACGGTGTATTTTGGTGCACCTAGCATGTTCATTACACTTTGGTTTGGATTTGATTATGGAACTAACCCGCCACTAGGCACACTAATCATATAACAAGTTCAACTTTGTGCATGCATTTGGAAGTGTTGTGTTTATGTAGGAAAACATGGACATAAAGGACGGATTCACAACAAGTTCAAAGGAGCATTTACGGAATCTTGTTCGTGTTCATGAGCTTGATGAAATCACTTCCAATGGTGGCAAGGACCGAAGTGCTATGAGGAACAACCCCGGGGATTGAAGCGTAAAAGATCAAACTTCATGTGAAGAGAGCCTCTATCTTGGACGCGAGGATAACAGCATCAAAATCATGCAAGTGGAGGGGGCAAAGTACATAAGTGCACGAGGACCCACGGAGCAAAAGGGGCGACCGAACCGGCCGAATGGGTGCTGGGCCGGCCGGCCCCGGCCGGCCGGCCCGGCCCGGTTCCGCACCGGTTCGGTCCCGTTTTCCTTGCCCTCGAAGGATCTTCAACCTTAAAACCCCCGAGGCGCCGCCAACACTCGGGGAGAGGAGTCATTCGCACCAGAAGGCCATCCACAAGCTAGAGAGAGGAGGAGGATCTCCGGTGGGAGATCAACCACCTCGAAGGAAGCACCCTCTCGTGGAGAAGAAGGAAGACACCGGCGGAAGGGAAACCATGATCAACGGTGCCATGATCAGCACCTTGATGGGGTAATCTTCTCATTCGTCCATGGGTTGTAATCGATATTGAGATGTAATCGCACTTTGTCGGATTATCTATCTATCATCTTGTGTTGAATATACTTTAATTCTTAAGGTTCGCTACCGTGCCGTAGAGGGAGTACGAGCTCCAATGCTTTCTTGGATCCATTCAATACGCCGTGTCCATCAAAGGTCTAGTCATGAATACCTTCGCGTAGTGACAGTATGAGAGGAGGGAAAGGGCGAAACCGTGGTCACATCCCCGATAGATTAGATTGGTTTTCATGTCTTTAAGCGATTGCATGCTCTAGTATCGTAGACCCGTGGGCGAGTGTCTTCTACCTTGATCGTTTATCATTCTCTCTAGTGTAGTTTAGTGTTTTCTAGTTTAATAGTAGTTAGGGTTTTATTAGCTAGTGTGTCGTTGTAGATCGGACGCTTGTAATCCCCTTGCTCCGCGGATTGACAAGAACCTTGGGAATCCCGTGGTGAAAAAGGTGTGGGGTCCGTACGCTTGCGGATCGTAGAGAGATACGTCTTTTATCCGTCAACAAGCCCCTTTTTCTGGCGCCGTTGCCGGGGAGCAAGTTAGTTTACATCGTTTGATTTGCATCTAACTTAGTTTTATATTTAGTTTATCTTTTATTTGCTATATCTAACATATATTATATAGAAAACACTTGTTTCGTTTTTGTTTTTGTTTTTATCTTGTTGTCTAGATGGAGTTCGTTAATCAACCCGTGGAAGAACCGGAGAAATCATTAAGGGATTACGCTAGCCCTCGATGTGAAGACATAAAAGTACAAGAGTCGGATTCGAAGCTCGAAGCGACCAAGTATGAAATTAAATCCAAGATCATCAAGATGGTGGCGGAAAACCCATTTGAAGGGATGGTTACGGAGAACCCATATAGACACATAAGAGATTTCACGACAATATGCAACACGGTGCATCATGAAGGAGTTCCCGATGAATGGTTCAAATGGAATCTCTTTCCCTACTCACTTGCCGGCAAAGCAAAGACATGGTATTCTGTTGCGTCCTTTGAAGTTGAAGGCAATTGGAACAAGTCGACAAAGAAATTTTGCGAGAAGTTCTTTCCAATTAGTAAGGTTCAACATCTAAGGAGGCAAGTGATCACTTTCATGCAAGGAGAAGAGGAAGGGATAGACCAAGCCTGGGATAGGTTTAATGGATTGATCGAACAAGGACCAAAACTCGGCTTCACCGGTGACGTACTCTTGCATACATTTTTCTTTTCCCCAACCCCTAGTTGCATGCGACACGTCGAAATGTGTGCAGGTGGGGATCTCATGGAGAAAACACTCACGGAAGCCGCCCAACTTCTACAAAAAGTTAGTAAAGCGGCTGCCATGCGAAGAGATTGGGAAACAAGACTTGCAGAAGAGCCGGAATACAATTCAAGGAAGAAGAAGCTTGCTGATTTTTCTAAAGAGGCAACCCCGGAAGTCACAAAAGAGGAGCCAAACATGGAAAAGCTTGAAGAAGAACACATCAAGTCAAGAACTACACCAAGTGTCGACTTCGCCACACCAAACGAGACGAACAAGAGAAGCATGTCAAGCGCGAAGCCACTAAGGGAGTTCGAACCAATGGATTGGGTTCCTATTGATTATGGAGAAGTATTCGACAAGAGAAGACCGTTCCCCAATCAAAAGGGAATGGCAAGAGCATTGGAAGTGGATTTCCCACCGGAGAAGAAAGCTGAAAATTCATACGACCTCGAAACCACCAGTGAGATTTTTGAAAAGCTCTTTGGAGATGACGTGGTGGATCCGGAACATATTGCCGAGGTGAAGAGAATCATGGGGATCAAGCCCGAAGCATCACCATACGCTCGCCTCGCTGAAATTTACTCGATAGGATCCGAAGAAGAAGAGAAGATGACGCCGCACTTGAGTTGCGAGATCAACGGAGTTCAATGCAAAGCTTTATGCGACATCGGAGCCCAAGTAAGTGTTCTATCTTCTAAAATTTACGATAAAGTTCAAGACCACAACCTAGACTTAGCTCCAACATCAACGAAATTAATTATGGGAGATGGTAGAACTATCAAACCTCTTGGTATTGCTTGCAACATGAAAGTAAAAATCTCTAGAAACTATATACCAACCAATTTCTTTGTTATTGATGCTTACCATAGTAATCATGATCATATAATCTTAGGTAGGCCTTTTCTTAAGTTGGTTGATGCCGTGTTAGATGCCGGAGAAGGCAAAGTAACAGTGAACCTTAACGGAACAAAGTACACATATAACTTTCTTCGTGCTTCTAAACACCTTACACCTTTTCCTCCCGAAGATGAAGAAGTAGAAGAGATAGATAGTCTTTGTTTTGTTGAAACCCTTAGAGACCCGCTGCAAAGAGCGATGGAAAATCAAATTAGTAATCAACAAGATGAAGAACTAGAGGAAGCAACAAAAGGCTTAGAGCCGCATGATGGTAGTGTGGAGGAAGAGAAATTCGAAGACATAGGAGAAATCAAACCCGAGGAGCCACAAGTGCCCGAGGTAGACCTTAAACTTTGCCCAAGGGGTTGAAATATGAATTTTTGGGCCCAGACAAAACTTATCCAGTCATTGTGAGCGACGAGTTGAGTCCCGAAGAAAATGAAGCGTTGCTGATTTTATTCAAAAAACATAGGAAGGTGATTGGATATTCAATTAATGATCTCAAAGGTATTAGCCCAGCCTTTTGCACTCATCGTATACCAATGGAAGACCAATGTAAGCCCGTAGTGGACCACCAAAGGAGGCTAACCCATGCCATGCGAGAGGTAGTAAAGAAAGAGGTTATCAAGTTACTTGATGCCGGAATCATCTACCCGGTTCCGCATAGCGAGTGGGTGAGCCCGCTACATTGTGTGCCGAAGAAAGGAGGTTTGACCGTGGTGAAGAATGAGAAGAACGAATTGATACCGCAAAGAACCGTGACCGGGTGGCGGATGTGTATCGATTATCGTAAGCTTAACAAAGCGACGAAGAAAGATCACTTCCCCCTACCGTTCATCGACGAGATGCTCGAGAGGTTAGCAAACCACGCTTATTTTTGCTTTCTCGATGGATACTCGGGGTTCATGCAAATTCCCATTCACCCGGAAGATCAACATAAGACAACGTTTACTTGCCCTTACGGAACGTTTGCATATAGGAGGATGCCCTTCGGCCTATGCAACGCTCCGGCCTCTTTTCAACGTTGCATGATGGCCGTGTTTTCGGAATTCATCGAAGAAATTGTTGAAGTGTTTATGGATGATTTTTCCGTTTACAGGAAGATGTTCATGGATTGCTTAGCAAAGTTAGAAAAGGTCCTTACAAGGTGTGCGGAGGTAGATTTGGTTTTAAATTGGGAAAAGTGCCACTTCATGGTTAATCAAGGCATAGTGCTCGGACATGTTATATCCGAGAGAGGAATTGAAGTGGACAAGGCTAAGGTAGAGACGGTTGAGCAACTCCCACCTCCTACGGATGTTAAGTTCTTAAGGAGCTTTCTAGGTCATGCCGAATTTTATAGAAGATTTATAAAGGACTTCTCGAAGATCACTAAGCCTTTAACGCACCTTCTTCAAAAGGATGTGTCTTTCGACTTTGACGAGAAGTGCCTAGCGGCATTCCGGACCTTGAAAAATGCGTTGGTGAGTGCTCCCATCATCCAACCTCCGGATTGGAGCCAACCTTTCGAGATCATGTGTGACGCAAGTGACTACGCCGTAGGCGCGGTCTTGGGTCAAAGAAAGGAAGGCCGAGTTCACGCCGTTTACTACGCTAGCAAAACTCTTAGTGGGGCACAATTAAATTATGCCACTACGGAAAAAGAGTTGCTAGCGGTGGTATTCGCTTTTGAATAATTCAGATCTTACATCGTGAACTCGAAGGTCATTTTTTACACCGATCACACAGCCATCAAGTATCTCTTGGCTAAGAAGGAAGCTAAACCACGTTTGATTCGTTGGATCCTTCTTCTCCAAGAGTTTGATGTTGAAATTCGTGATAAAAAGGGGGTGGAGAATGTTGTGGCCGATCATTTGTCTAGGATGAATCGTGGACAAGATGATAAAGAGCCCATAGAAGATAAGATGAGCGATGACCACCTCTATAGAGTCCTTGATAAAGATACTTGGATGATCGACATCATTCGAGCAATTCGAAAGATGCACCTCGATCATCTAGATCAAAACACTCAAAGGAAGATAATCTCCGAAAGTAAGAAATATTTTTGGGATGCACCATACCTCTTCAAGCTTGGCAATGATGGAGTGATGAGAAGATGTGTGCCAAGGGAAGAGAGGGTTGAGATTCTAAGGAAGTGCCACTCGGCGGAGTACGGTGGACACTATAGCCATTTTCGAACCGAAGCAAAAGTATGGTCGAGCGGATTCTATTGGCCGGAGATGCATGAAGATACTAAAAGATATGTTGCGTCATGCCCCGAATGCCAAAGAACCGGAAACATCTCTCAAAGAAATTCTATGCCTTTGAAATACAACTTGCAAATCGACATATTCGATGTATGGGGCCTAGACTTCATGGGGTCTTTTAAAAACTCATTTGGATTCGAGTACATCCTAGTGATGGTTGATTATGTATCCAAGTGGGTGGAGGCAATACCATGTCGTAAAGCTTCCACGGAGGAGTCCATCACTATGATTAAGAACGTGATTTTTCCCCGTTTCGGTACACCGAGAATCTTGATAAGTGATGGAGGAACTCACTTCACCGGGAAGAACTTCAAAAAGTTCTTGTCCAAGTTGGGAATTGAGCATAGGGTCTCCACGGCCTATCACCCACAAACCAACGGACAAGCGGAGACGTCAAATAGGCAATTAAAAAGCATACTCAACAAGACCATAGAGAAGGGAGGCAAGGATTGGTCAAAGAAATTAGACGGAGCTTTATGGGCTTATCGAACGACGTTTAAAAGACCGATAGGTATGACCCCGTATCAATTCGTCTATGGAAAAGCTTGCCACCTTCCTGTTGAGTTGGAACATAAAGCCTATTGGGCGATTAAAGAGATGAACCTTGATCTCGATGCCGCGGTGGTGAAACGAAGAATTCAAATAAGCGAGCTAGAGGAGTTGAGGTTGAAAGCTTATGAAAACGCAAGCATATACAAGGAGAGAATCAAAAGGTGGTATGATAAAAGATTGAAGAAAAAAGAATTTAAAGAAGGAGATAAGGTCCTCCTCTACGATTCGAGGTTTAAAACCTTCGGAAAGGGGAAATTGCAAAGCAAATGGGACGGACCTTATGTTGTGCATTTGGTGTTCTCCAACGGAGCGGTAACCATTATGGATATAAACGGCGATCAATTTGTGGTGAATGGACAGTGGCTCAAGGTTTACTACGAACCCGATGTCGTCCCCCTTCACCATGTTGACGTCTTCACCATGGAGGAAGAGCCCGAACGTCCTGCCTAGGACGAAAAACAAGGCATCAACTTCTGTAAATAGTTTTTCTTTTAGTTTTCTGGAGTTTTTCGCGAAGATTTACTGGGCCAACTTTTTCCCATGGGCTAAGGAAGAAAAAAATAGGACGGTGTGCAAAAACCGGACCGGCCCGCCCCCGAGGCAGGGTGGGCCGGCCGGCCCAGGCGGACCGGCCCAGAGAGCCCCGACGTCCGATGATGCCGAATTTTGCCCGAATTGCTCCTTTTTGACTTCCTTGTTTGGTCGGAAAATTTTAAGGAAAGTGTAAAAAAGGAAAATAAGGTTCCCAGGGCTTTTCTCTCAGGACTATTTATTTGGCCGAATTGAGGAGCTCGAGGATCAACCTTTCAAGCAATGTGTTGCACCCTTGTAGCAGCCATTGTGCCCCCAAGGAGCTTAGAGTTGAAGCTAGATGCCAAGAAGCCATCGATGGAGGAGGCGATGCGATGCGAGCTCAAGCTACCCGTCAAGAGGACCGCACACATCCGTTGCGGAGGACGTGTCCCGACCGGAGCTCTTGCATCTCGCAACCCCGTCGAAGGAGAGAAGGTCCCTACACCCGTCCGAAGGTCGGCACGCATCCAAGGCATCAAGCGCAAAGACTACAAGGAGGTGTCACCAGAGCCTAAGGATTATGGGGATAGCGACTACTCCGACGATCGTAGCCCGAGCTCGTGGGCGGCCGCCGGTAGAGATGATGATGATTGGGATGAGCAGCCCAAGGAAAGGACTCCCGAAGGCCCCAACGGCAATGGCAACAACGGCGGTGAAGGCAACGACAATGGAGGTGGCAACGACGGTGGTGACAACGGTGGAGATTATGGCGACGACGACCCCTTCGGATTGCATCCGATGTGTTGTCGAGTTTGCCATCAATCCATCGCGGATCTCTACACGTCAGCCGACGAATGTCTCCAAGCCATGGAAGCGATGAAGCAGCGTATGGAGGACTTGGAGCGTGTAATTGAAGATGACTACAAGTTCCTTAACCGTAACGTGCGCAAACTTTCCGGCATGGTTGGAAACATGAGAGGCAAGTGGTGCAAAACTTGCTTGAAGTACCACTAGATCTAGTTTTCCCCTTAGGATTTTTGTAAGATACGACGAGGACGTCGTATGTTTTAAGTGTGGGGGAGAGCTAGCTCACTAGCCTTAGCTTTTGAACTTCAAGTTTAGGTTCGGTTTAATCTTCGTGTGAGAGTCTTAGTGTTTTTTGAGTCTTTAGTTTTTGAGTCTGTTTTAAAATTTTTGCAAGTGTCTTAAATTAGTGTTGAGTCAAGAAAATCAAATAAAAAGTCTATATATATATATATATCTTTGTGTTTTATGTATTGCTTATCTTTATTCACTTGTTTGTTTAATCTTCGATTCTTGATATATGAACACAAGTATGTGGTTTGAAAAACGTCTACTGTGGTGCTTAGTGGAATTGCTACTACTTAAAGTACCCATACCGCACTTCGATCTTGAGCTTCACATGTTAGTTGTGCTATGTTCGATGCTAAAAATTGGAGGATTTCAGTTCTGAAAATTATCTTAAAACCCTCGTAATAAAGGTTAGCAAAACCTCTTTTTCCAAGATGAGAGTAAGAATTCCTATCCAAAGCCAAGTTCTTTTCGCTCCACCATAAGTGTGATTAGCACAATGAGTTAGGCTAGGACCTTTCTCTCTTGGTGAGTTTTAATTTCGAGCAATGATCATGTCCTTGTGCTTATCTTTTGTTGCTAGCCTCGTCATACATTCGGTACGTGACTTTCACAATGAAAGTCATGATCGTCGCCGGATTCCATACCCAACCTTATACATCTCTTTTGTACATCGTATTCCTTGAACACAACCTATTTTCAAAGTTTCGTCTCGTCTCTAGCATGATTTATTTAAAATTTCAGATTGTATGCATGCAAGGAAAGAGAGAATTGAAAGCTTTGAAAAGTTGTCAAGAGAGAGAAAAATAAAGAGAAAAAGTATGTGTATGGAAAAGAAAGAAAGAAAGAAAGAAAAATCATATGTGAATGAAAGAAGAAAAAGAAAAAGAGGAAAATATGAGGTAGCAATGAAGGTATGAGAGGGATGGATCAAGTGAAAGAAAAGAAGAATAATAAAGTGTAAGGAAGGATGTCACGTTGATTGTGAGACGAAACTTTTACTCTATTTCCAACCATGTGCAATCCGACAACGAGGACATTATTGGTGCCTTGTAGTCACAATTTTCTTTTGCCCTTGCACATGTCCACCATTCTAAATCTTCTCATCCTTGATATCCTTACATATGGTTAATTCTCATGATCATTGGCTTTGAAAGGTAGACAACCATTAGAGGAAGTTCTTAGTTTGACAATACTTGTGTTGATTGCGCTAGCCCTACCTATAGCTCCACTTTACATGATATATGAGAGATTAATGGGAGGTGAGAGTTTTATAAAATTTGGTTAGGATAGCCACTTCATATGAGTGACTTGAGAGAGCTTGGAGAAAGGTTCTTGTCTAATACTTGTTGCAGGAATTTTTTTGAAAATCATAAAAACCCTCCGATGGAAGCAAAGAAGTAAGCATGGCTGAAATTGAAGACTTCGAGTGAAGAGTTTGAGTTGTGGGGTAAAACTTGACGTGGTAAAAATTCTAAACGCCCATGTTTATGTTTGATTATCATTACTTTGTGTTTATGTATTAAGGATGAAGGGATTGACTAACTTGTGAGGAAGGATAAGTGGTATATGATTGCAACACCTTGGACGAAGTTCTTTTACGAGTACTTGCTCGAGGACGAGCAAGAGCTAAGCGTGGGGGAGATGTTGACGGTGTATTTTGGTGCACCTAGCATGTTCATTACACTTTGGTTTGGATTTGATTATGGAACTAACCCGCCACTAGGCACACTAATCATATAACAAGTTCATCTTTGTGCATGCATTTGGAAGTGTTGTGTTTATGTAGGAAAACATGGACATAAAGGACGGATTCGCAACAAGTTCAAAGGAGCATTTACGGAGTCTTGTTCGTGTTCATGAGCTTGATGAAATCACTTCCAATGGTGGCAAGGACCGAAGTGCTATGAGGAACACCCCCGGGGATTGAAGCGTAAAAGATCGAACTTCATGCGAAGAGAGCCTCCATCTTGGACGCGAGGATAACAGCATCAAAATCATGCAAGTGGACGGGGCAAAGTACATAAGTGCACGAGGACCCACGGAGCAAAAGGGGTGACCGAACCGGGCCGAATTGGGTCTGGGCCGGCCAGGCCGGCCGGCCCAGCCCAGTTCCGGCACCGGTTCGGTCCCGTTTTCCTTGCCCTCGAAGGATCTTCAACCCTAAAACCCCCGAGGCGCCGCCAACACTGGGGAGAGGAGTCATTCGCACCGAAGGCCATCCACAAGCTAGAGAGAGAGGAGGAGGATCTCCGTGGGAGATCAACCACCTCGAAGGAAGCACCCTCTCGTGGAGAAGAAGGAAGACACCGGCGGAAGGGAAACCATGATCAACGGTGCCATGATCGGCACCTTGATGGGGTAATCTTCTCATTCGTCCATGGGTTGTAATCGATATTGAGATGTAATCGCACTTTGTCGGATTATCTATCTATCATCTTGTGTTGAATATACTTTAATGCTTAAGGTTCGCTACCGTGCCGTAGAGGGAGTACGAGCTCCAATGCTTCCTTGGATCCATTCAATACGCCGTGTCCATCAAAGGTCTAGTCATGAATACCTTCTCGTAGTGACAGTACGAGAGGAGGGAAAGGGCGAAACCGTGGTCACATCCCCGATAGATTAGATTGGTTTTCATGTCTTTAAGCGATTGCATGCTCTAGTATCGTAGACCCGTGGGCGAGTGTCTTCTACCTTGATCGTTTATCATTCTCTCTAGTGTAGTTTAGTGTTTTCTAGTTTAATAGTAGTTAGGGTTTTAGTAGCTAGTGTGTCGTTGTAGATCGGACGCTTGTAATCCCCTTGCTCCGCGGATTGACAAGAACCTTGGGAATCCCGTGGTGAAAAAGGTGTGGGGTCCGTACGCTTGCGGATCGTAGAGGGATACGTCTTCTATCCGTCAACAGGTGCCCACCTGGCTTGAGGAAAAGCCAAAAGAGAAGAGTTCAACGTTTGAGGAATCAAGAGTTGAAACAAGCAGGAATCAAGAGGAAGCAGGTGTGGCATCCCAGGGATAGGTCAGATGCACCTGGTCGTTCGGCTCCAACATGCATGGTATACCTTTTGCCGAATGAGTTCATGGCTCCCGCTAACCAAGTTGTGCAGGATGAGGCTTCACCAGACGACAATGAAGATGAGCAACTTGGGGGATTGATGGCACAACTGGTGTTGGCTAAGCAGGCTACCTTTGACAAGTCGGCCAAGAATCGACACATGAGGCCGTTGTACTTCAGAGGATACGTCAATGGCAAGCCGTTGACCAAGATGTTTGTTGATGGTGGAGCTGCAGTCAACGTGATGCCATATACCACGTTCAGGAAGCTTGGGATGGGCCCCGGAGATTTAATGCCAACAAGCATAATTCTGAATGTTTTTTCTGGGAATCCTTCAGATACCAAGGGCTGCATGCATGTGGACTTGATGATCGGGTCCAAGACTTTGCTCACGACCTTCTTTGTCATTGAGGGCAAAGGAGCTTATAACTTTCTGCTTGGACGGGACTGGATCCATGCTAATTGTTGCATCCCATCTACCATGCATCAACAGCTCGTTCAATGGGAAGATGATGATATAGAAGTGGTCCAAGCTGATGATTCGATAAGCGTGGCAAATGTGGAACCAGCCTTCTGGGAGTATCAAGGCATAGATTGCTTCTCAGGCAAGGACTGGGGTGAAGGTCCTGTTGAACCGGTCAACAGTGATCAACAGCGGATCCAAGCAGTCGGCTCTCACAACAATTTTTAATGGAGAACCCAATTGATGGAACGGATGGAAAGTTGGGACGTGGATTCATGTCGGCTGACAAGTTGGAGGAAATTAATATTGGTGATGGTGATAAGCCAAGGCCGACATTTATCAGTGCTAACTTGAATCCAAATTTCAGAGAATAATTGATCAAGTTGTTGAAAGAATATAAAAGGTTGCTTCGCTTGGGATTATTCGGAGATGCCTGGTTTGGACCGTTCTATTGTTGAGCATCGGTTGCTAATCAAACCTGGTTTCAGACCATACAAGCAACCTCCCCGAAAAATCTACAAGGATGAAGTATTGGCCGATGTGAAAAAGGAAGTTGAAAGATTGATTGAAGCAAATTTTATTCGGCCATGTAGATATGTAGATTGGATCTCTAACATCGTCCCTGTTTACAAGAAGAATGGAAAAATGAGGGTTTGCATCGATTTTAGAGATCTAAACAGAGCTACTCCCATGGATGGGTACCGAATGCCTGTTGCTGATTTATTGGTTGATGCCGCTGCTGGACATAAAGTTATCAGTTTCATGGATGGCAATGCAGGGTACAATCAAATTTTTATGGCAATGGAAGATGTATCGAAGACAACCTTCAGATGTCCTGGGCACATAGGCCTTTTTGAGTGGATTGTCATGACGTTTGGGTTGAAAAATGTCAGTGCAACTTATCAAAGAGCCATGAATTATATTTTTCATGAGTTGATCGGCAAAATTGTTGAGATATACATTGATGACGTTGTGATCAAATCTTTAGATCACGATGCACATTTGAAGGATGTGAAGAAAACTCTAGAGTGCACCCGAAAGCACGGGTTGAAGATGAATCCAAACAAGTGTGCCTTTGGGGTTTCAGCTGGAGAATTCTTGGGTTTCTGGTACATGAAGGAGGAATAGAAGTTGGCAAGAAAATCATGAAAGCTATCGATGAAGTTGTTCCTCCAACCAATCTCAAGGAGTTGCAATCAATGCTTGGCAAGATCAATTTGGTGAGAAGGTTCATTTCAAATTTATCACGGAAGGTTTTGCCTTTTTCTCCGCTGCTAAGGATCAAGAAAGATCAGAAGTTTGTATGGGGTGACAAACAACAAAAGGCTTTCGATGAGATCAAGCGGTACATGAAGGAACCACCAGTGTTGGTGCCTCCACAGTTGAACAAGCCTTTCAAGTTGTACGTGGCGGCAGATACCCAAACTATTGGATCGGCCCTTATACAAGAATTTGAAGGAAAGGAGCGGATAGTAGTGTACCTTGCCGAAAATTGCTTGATCCTGAGACCAGGTATTCGGCTGCGGAGAAGCTTTGCCTGTGTGTTTACTATTCATGTACAAAGTTTCGGCACTACTTGTTGAATGCCGAATGCGTTGTATATTCGAAGTTTGATGTAATTAAACACATGTTATCTATGCCAATTTTGAATGGAAGGATTGGCAAATGGATTTTGGCTTTATCTGAGTTTGAGCTTAAGTTTGAATCGGAAAAAAGCTATTAAAGGTCAGGTTATCGCCGATTTTATTACCGAACATCGTGATCCATAAATTGATTTGCTTGAAATTACTCTTTGGGCTTTATTCTTTGATGGATCCTCATGTGGCAAAGGTGGTGGAGTAGGAATTTTATTGATTTCGCCCAGAGGTGAGTTGTTTGAATTTGCTATCCCTATTCAGCCTACTATCACAAATAATCAAGCAGAATATGAAGCATTGGTTAGAGGGCTTCAATATTTGAAAGAGGCAAAGGCCATTTCAGTTGAAATATATGGAGACTCAGAGCTGGTTCTAAAACAATTGAATGGCCAATATGAATGTAGAAGTGATATCCTAAGGAATTGCTACGAAGAGTGCAGGGAAATCTTGAAAAGTTTTCAGTTAGTAATTCTACAGCACATTCCTAGAGAACACAATGAAGAGGCAAACAGGTTGGATCAAAGTGCTTTGGGATACAGAGAAAATCAAGAGGTATTTGCCATGGAAGTGTGTGCTTTCGGAAGTGACCTAGCAGAAGGTGATCGGAGAAAAGAGATTGTTGATTATCTGGAAAATTCTTCCCGAAAAGTCTCTAGGAAGCTCAGGTACAAAGCTATTAAATTTTTTCTTCTTGATGGACATCTATTTTACAAATCATTAGATGGAGTGTTGCTGCAATGCCTGGGTCCAGAAGAAGCAAAGAAAATGATGAGTGAGGTGCATGATGGGCTATGTGGAGCACATCAATCGGCTTATCGAATGAAATGGGTTATCAGGCATACTGGATGTTATTCGCCGCCGATATTAGAAGATTGCTTTGAATATTACAAAGGTTGTCAAGATTGTCAGAGGTTTGGGAATATCCAGAGAGTTCCATCATCATCTTTGAACCCTATTATCAAGCCATGACCATTCAGAGGATGGGGTATAGATTTGATTGGCCAAATAAATCCACCATCTAGCAAGGGGCATAAGTTTGTGCTTTTGGCAACAGATTATTTCACCAAATGGGTTGAGGCGATTCCATTGAAGAAAGTGATATCAGAAAACATGATTGAGTTTGTTAAAGAACACATCATTTACAGATTTGGGATTCCTCAGACAATTACAACTGATCAAGGAGCACAATTTGTATCTTCAGAGTTCAGGGAGTTTGCTGAAAGCATGTGGATCAAATTATGGAATTCTTCTCCTTATTATGCCCAAGCTAATGGTCAAGCAGAGGCTTCTAACAAGATCATGATAAAGATTATTCAAAAGAAGATTGATCAGAAGCCTAAGAGGTGGCATTCGGTACTCAGTGAGGCTTTATGGGCTTACCGAATGGCTCCTCATGGAGTTACAAAAACATCTCCTTATGAGTTGGTTTATGAGCATCATGCTGTTTTGCCCTGGGAAATACAATCAGATTCAAGGAGAGTGGTTTTGCAAAAGGATTTAAGTTCCAAAGATTACAGTGGCTTAATGATGGACGAATTGGACTATTTGCATATGATTCATCTTAAGGCCCTAGAAAATATTGAAAAGAACAAGATGCGGGTTGCTAAATATTACAACAAGAAAGTAAGGGTCAAGCAATTTGCAGAGGGATATTCAGTTTGGAAAGCGTTACTGCCGATCGGGACTAAATACAGTACGTTCGGCAAATGGTCCCCGAATTGGGAGGGTCCTTTTCGGGTAGTCAGATGTACACCTGGTAATGCTTACATATTGAAAACTTTACTAGGAGATGAATTAACTGCTGCTATAAATGGAAGATATTTGAAGAAATATTATCCTAGTATTGAAGTTGACTGTTGATCACAAGCACCAAGATTACAGGCATTTGATACACAGGAATACCCGGCGTTCGGGAAAGAAGCCGCCTTTAGAACAAAAAATCCTAAACAGAGGAGATGGCCAACACTGAGATGTATTATCCTTAGCACAAAAATATTCTACATTGCAAATGTTTCTTGCAGGCTTTTATTTGATGACCCATCTACCTAAAATTACAAGAGGGTGGGAAGCAGAAGGCCTGGAGGAAGAAGCGAAAGTATGCTTCATTCCTTTGATTCTTTGTTTTTCCTCTTCAGCTCTTCCCTCTTCAACCGTTCCAGGAACACTGTAACAGCAACCTGGAAGCTTCTGGGGTGACCATGACTTGCAGCTTCCATTAGGCTGTCCCAGGAAGCCTTCAAGTTGTTGTATCTGTCAGATACATCTGAAGGAGGGAACAATTGTTAGATATGAAGATCTGAGCTCAGGCATGGGAGTCAAATAAAGATGCAGATTTTACCCCCTATCAACACTTCTAGGCCCATGCGGCGTTCGCGTTCGGCATTGCAGCAGGCGGTGATGTTCCGCAGGTTGTGCTCCAGATGCCGAATGCGGCGGCGCAGCTGGTGGTTGATCCTCTGTTCTGGCGTGACATTTTCTTCTTCAGTAGAGGAATCAGAGAGGATGTACTCAGGGACCTCCTCAGTTCCCAAGATTTCTTCAAGAAGCAAGTCAAGGCTGAACGAACAGAGGAGAATGGATTGTGAGGTTGCAAACAGGGGCAAGATAAAAGATTAACAGGAAACTCACTCTTGAATGGTACGCTTCTTGGGTTGATCGCTGCTTTCATTGATGGGTTGTTTTCCTTTGTCCGCCATGGCTTTGGGGTTTTCTTCCTCTGGAGCAAGAGGAGAAGATGTGAAGTGATGGAGGAGTATGCGAGTGGGTTTGCAGAGTACCCAGTGGGTTATTTTATTGACTGTGAGGAGCGCATTGGGAGTGATGACTGGTTGGCGTGCGTTAATGGAATACCAAGCGGCAGGGTTTCCTATCCGAATGCGAAGGGTTTTCATTGAACAGTGTTTTTGATTCCCAAATTGAGGATTTTCTGTGGATTTTGTGCCAAGGGGCAGGAGCTTTTGTGTGTTCGGCTAAGATAAAGTTCCCGAATTCGTTCAAAAACAGTAAAAGTTCGCGTCCACAAACAGAAAGGGGATCATCACAATTCAAGCACAGAAGTTGAAATTTCATTATTTATTGCCGAAATCCAAACATCCCTAGTACAATCTAATCAAAAAGCCTGTTTAGCACAGACTGGGGATGGATGGTATCGGCAATGGCGTCGCCGTGGCCGTCGAGGCGCTCCAAGATAACCTCAATGTCTTCGATGTCCTCTGGTGCGCCGCCCTGGAAGCCGCGCGGCTGCGTGGAGTAATCAACGCCGGTGTGCGTCGTCATGGCGTCTAGGCCTAAGGTGGTGCCCAGGCGGACACCATGGAGGGCAACCTCATCAATGCGGTCTTCCACCGCGGCGATGCGGTCGGCCGGCGTGTCCCCGGCGGCGTTCACCTTGTCCGCCAGTTGCTTCACCAGCGTCTTCAGCTAGTTGAGCTAGGCGTCGCGGTCTGCAGCATTGCGAGATGATGGCAGTTAATTCAAAGTTGGGTTAAATTAAAGCGGATCAAGAAATCTACCATCAATGGTCTCCAACAACTGCTTGCGCTAATGCTCCCATTCGAGCTTAGCTATTCCAACCTTCTTGGAGACATCTTCCAGCTCGCGCTGGGTTTCTTCAAGTTCCGCCTCGAAGCAGAGGGCGTCGCGTTCTACGTACGGCACGGGAGAGTAGTTGTTCGACTCCGAGGAGTCGTCAGGCAGGGCCAGATTCGTAGCCGGTGCCGGCGCGGGTTCCACTGGATGAGTCTAAAGAGGCAAAGGGATTGTCAGGAAACAAAAAGAGATCTAGAAAGAATCGTAAAGGAGTTGATGATCACCGCCTATCACCGGCATGGCGCCTGTTGCCACTGTTCGCCATCAAGTTTTTGGGAGTACTAGTGCTGAGGAAGAAAACTTAGATTGGTGAAGGCTTGGGGGCGAAGGACTTGGTGAAAAGGCTGGGGGCACCCACGGTTTTATTTATGAGAGATGGCAAAGAGATCGTGGCCCTGGATCATGATGCATATCCCAAGAAATTTGGAAGGTGGAGAGGCTTCCTTAACCGAATCGCCATCAGGTCGTTTGGAATTCAAGCTGAGTCATATTCGGTTGACTGGCTCGGCTAGGTTGCAGTCGGATTGCTATTTGGATGTGGTACTGTTTGGTTAAGAGTTGCCGAATGGATCGTCTAGAATTGCAAACAAGGTGAGATGAAAAGGGAAAAATGAAAGACAAAATAACAAAGGACGATCAATCATTCGGTTACAAATAGCTCAGCGCGGTCAAATGTTCAAGTACTTTGCAATTACACTAGAAACGTTTGATGTTATCTGGTTGATGTTCTCCAGCAGTTTCTGATAATCTTTTTGAGTATTGGACAGGGCTGAGAGTTTTGCCTTGAGCTAGTTTGATTCAATCATGGTTGCCAATGCTTCCTTTTGGATTTTCTCTGTTAATCCAGGGAGCTCGGCTATCTTTTTCTTATCAGCTTCAATTTCAGCTGACAGATTCCTCAGTTCAGTTTCTAATGCAGGTTTTCTGGCAATTTTCAACTCAAGAGCGGGCTGTAGTTTGGCCTGCATTTCCTTGTTGCTCTGGATTTGAGCTTGTGATTCTTTCACAAATTGTTTAGCTCTGGCTCTCTTTTTCTCAAGGACTGGTCGGGAGGATTGACTCTTCAAGGCTCGCCTTACTACTACATAGTGATTATCCAGATCAGAGATGGGCTCCAAGGAAGCTTTGATGTCCTCAGGGAGTTCTTGATCGATAGATTCAAGTATTTCCTCGAAACGATCAACATCTTTGACTTGATCTTGGGCATCTCTTTGCAACCAAGAAAAGACCTCTTTTAGCTTTGCTTGATTTTCCTCTGATAGAACTTGATTTGAAGATACTTCATCCCTTTTTTCGGCAGTTGGATCATTCACCATAAATGGAGAGCTTGGTGGTGATGTAACCTGGTCCTCAGAAGGAAGGTTTGCCGAATTAGGGATGATTTATTGAAAGAAAATAATAGAGTTGGGTGCCTGCACTTACCTCATGCCTGGTCTCCTGAGTTGGGGCAGGTGTTTGTTCAGGCTCAAGAGGAATTTCCTGGGTGACCAGCTGAAGAGGAATTTGAGGAGTTCTTGGCAAAGCTAAAGCTTCTACTTGAGGGGAAGCTGGTGCAGTCCCTGGTAGATTTGAAGCTTCTGGCTGAGGTGAAGATGGATTCATCCCTGGTGAAACTGGAGTTTTTGCTTGAGAAGGGGGTGATTGAATCCTTGGAGAGTTTGAAGTTTCTGCTTGAGAAGAAGATGGTTGAACCATTGGTGAATCTTAAGCATGTTGAGGAGATGAGCTCTCCATAGGTTGGTTCATCAATGTTTCTTCTACAAACAACAAGTAGAAGTGGAAATGTCAATGTAAAGTATGATTTTTAGAAGGGGAATAAAGTAACAAGGACCATACCAGCAGATGAAGCATTGGCAAGTTCCGAAGTTGTTGATGGTTGCTGAATCTTGGTCTGAAATTACACAAGATAAATTTGTCAAGAATGAAGAATGGTTTTATGTTCAAAAAGGAGAAATATTACCTCAATAAGAACCTTTTTGGTAGTTCTCTTCTTCTTGGCAACTGGAGGGGCAACCAGAGGTGGAGCTTCCCTCTTATCAGAAGTTGAACTGATAAGATTTGGATCTGATGTAGCATATCTGGACATCAGCTGAGCCAGGGTTGGGGAATTGAAGCCCAAAGCAGAGATTGGGCCAACAGCATTGTAAGAGAATGTCCTGGCTCGAGGGGCAGGCTCTGTGTTCTGCAAAGGTAGCAAAGAATTATGATCAAAGGACATGCTTAGAAAGGAAGCAAATAAGTGCATTACCTCTGAGGTTGGCTGGAAGTCAGGCATTAGCTCAATACAAAAAGAGTGTACTGGCTCACTGAAGATATGGTCATGAAGTTCTAGCCACCAGGAGATGAAAAGAGGATGAGCTATTGTTATTGGTGTAAAGGGCCAGGTATAAACAGTTGGACTGCATTGATATTCAAAGACTCTTCTGGCTTGTATGCTCTCTTTGATTTCCTCTCTGGGTTTGAGGAATTCATGAAGAAATAGCCTTGGGGGCACTTGGCCACATCCTAGCTGTCGAGCCATCATGTTTGGCTGATAATATTCATAGGTGCTGTGGTTTTGCCTTCCTCCACAGAATTCTGCTGGCAAGATGCATGGATGAATGAAGATATTGAAAATTTCTATGGATCTTGCATCATGGCATCCAGTTTCAAAGGAGAATTCATAGGGGAGGGTCAAGTTATCATTGTTCAAATAAGGAAGCCAAAGGGGATTGGTGAAACCTCTGAAGAAAAGCTCAAAAAGTTGACTGACATTTTGATCAATGGATATGGTTGAGGTAGCTTCTCCATAGGTTTGGCATCCTTTGCCGATTGTTGAGATTAATGCCAACAATCTGGTGCATGTATAGTTGCAGCCACATCTGTACAAACCACCAGGGGCCATTGACATATGATATCTTCTAACCGGTGTGCATCTGAGAGGTGGTCTGGTGGAGCATATGATACACACTCCCTAGGAGATACTTTCCAAGGGGAACACGACGACCAACAGCCAAATCTGCGGCCATTGTAATGTGATTCAGAGTTGGCTCATTGGCTTTGCCACAGAAGATAAATCTGCATAGCCACATGTTCAAGAAGGCCCTGTATTCAACTTCATTTAGAGGGCCATCCTTCATATGATTCTCGATATACGTCTTGTATCCACTTCTTGTCTTCACTCCTCTCTGCCTTGTTGAGCCTTTGTACTGGAAAGGATACACAGGTCCTGTGATATCAAGGCCGGTCATCATGTATACATCGGCCAGGGTAGGAGACATTGGGCCGTGGCCAAAGAGGAAGGCGTTGACACCATTTGACCATAATAACAGGCTGCTATTGGAAGATTTTCGTTCTTAGGGGTTTCAGCCAGAGATAACTCCAAACACTGGGTAATACGAAGGCTGTCCCAATTGCTGGTTTTTGCGCTGTTATCTGCAAGTATCCTCTTGTACCAATTTCTCCAACCTGCAATTGGGGGTAGGGGCCAGTTTTTGAAAGCATCTTGCCACATATGAGGCCCTGATAAAGCCGCTTTAAAGGGCATTCTCTTGGATTCGGCTTCAATAAACTCGCGGGGATCAGAGATTCCCACATGTCCGAGGAAATAGGATGATGAGTTGTCCTCGGTGTGAATCAAAAGCTCGGTGGACAGCTCCTATCAAGAAAAGGCGGAAGAAGAAATCTAAGGTAGGAGTCGAAAAAGTAATGCCGAATGGACCTTGAGGGGATAAGATTTACCTGAATAGCTTGATTTTGGTCCGCCATCGAAGATTTGAGCTTGGGGGATTGACGACCTAGGGTTTGGATCTGAGCGGAGACTCCAATGGATTGCAGGAAGAGAGAATGGGTGTTGAACAGATTTGACTCAAAGACGTTGGGCGTTTATGGTCAATTTCGGAATAAAATCACTTTTATCCCGTAATTGAAGGGGCATATGTTAACACCAAAAATTGGTACAAAAAGGAGGCTGATTTGTGGGCCGAGCTTGGTAACAAATTCCATTCGGCAAGGAAAAATCTCCTCAGAGGATTCGGTAAAGATGCTTGCGGTCGGCAATATGTCTTCGTTCGGCAAAGGGACTATTTGCGCTGAATTTTCGGGATTGCGTGGTGACGTGGCCCGAACGGAAGGAAAGGACGAATGGATGGATATGCATTCACACTAGGGCATTAATTTAGGTATTAAATATTGTGCTCGTAGTCCACCAGGAGTCATGTTAGGATAGGGTATAAATATGAACCCTGGATGTGTGTAATGGTATCGAACATTTTCTCAACAAACCGGCTTTACGCCAAACTCTCGAGTCCTTTAGTCGTGTCGTCGAGTTCTTCGAGAGGATTCATCGATCCGTCGACCTCCGTAAGTACCGGCAACCTTGTATCATGTCTAGTATCATGCGGTGGATTTAGATCGTGATGCAAGTAGTCTTGTTACCATGCTTAGTATCATGCGGTGGATTTAAGCTTGGTTCAAGAGGGTTTCTTGTTAGATCATGAGTCATGCAGTAGGCTAAGATCTAGCTTGGAGCTAGTTATCGGCTCTATTAGATTTGGCAAGATCTAATAGATTCATCAAGTTATCCCATGTTGCTTTGAATTTTGCTTTAAGTTTAATTCATGTAACACTCTTTTTGCCCAATTTAGATTGGTTAGGATCGGCTTTATCTTGTTTTATGATCCTTATGTTGCACGTTTAAGTTCTAAACCTGATGCGGTGCATGGATCACGTGTTCTTGAATAGCCGAACCCGAAATCAATCTAGATTGTTACGTGTTGTGGGTTCAAGTGTGTCAATCTTGTTTAGATCTTGACAGAACCGGGTATCATGCGGTAGATGCAGGTTTTTGGGTTGTTTTGGAGCTAATCATCCGGTGGATTAGATTTTGATTCAATATGATAGATTTATCATCGTTGGCCATGCTTGTTCCTTCTCCACGGATCCCGATTCGGCTGTACAGCCGTATTCGGCAGTTTTCTCACAGGTGGAACATGCTCATAGTTTTCACTTTAAATAACGTATGCTTTTAGCTTTCCATGTTTAGATTGTATCATGCGGTGGATTAATTTTTTCTTGGATAGTGGTGTGATCTCAAACAAGTTGTATCATGCGGTGGATTAACTTTGTTTGATTTCATACTTGACGGGTTTTCAAGGTGTCTAGACACGCGGTAGACTAGCGCTTTGGGCCTATGCATGCTTGTTTATTGAGAATTCATGATTATGCTTTCACGTTTATTTATGTAACATGTTTTTGATAATCGATTATGGATATATGCTTTATGTTGCTTACTCAAAGATCGACCTATCATCACGCTTACGTCATGCATTCGGCTATATCCTGTTTTCACGTTTTAAAGTTCCCGAATGATATTTAATCTGTTAACAGATAGCTTTTCGTAGCTATATGTCCTCTTACATGGCTTTCCCGCAAATATGGAACTGTCTCGTACCACCCGGCAAGTTCCAAGCTTTGGTATTTAACTACTTTTCATCTTTTGTCAATTTCAGGGAAAATTGACTGGCACACTTTGGAATCTGCTCGTGTGTTAAGCCAGCTTTGTTCGGCTTGCTGTGTGCTTGGCGCAGGGTGCAGATTTTGCGTCAACAGGGGTGGTTAGCCTCGTCGCTCTGGTGGGCCACAGGGGCCACCAGGGTCGTGATCGTGGCGTGTGTGTGTGTGTTTTGGCTTTGTGGATTAGTTTGTGTTTTGCATTTTTTACGAAATTAGGTGAGTTTTTCCCCGGTTGTTTAGGGGACCCCTAGGGCTGTCCCCGACACAACCACCTTGCCATTAGCCTTCTTCTTCATGATGTAGGTGTTGCTCTTGGTCTTGTTCTTGCGGTTGGGCTTGGTGTAGATGAGGGAGCTCTTGATGATGGGCTTCAACTTCTTCTTTGCGCCCTTGTCTATCTTCTTGACAAATTGAGGGCATTTGTAGAACTTGTTCCCTTCTCCATGAAACTTGTAGGAAGTCACAGTTGCACCCTTCTCAAGCTTCTTCACCATGGGATCACGGTTATCTTGAGAAGGTTGAACTTTGCTCTTCATGTCTTGAGAGAAGTCCACTTGTTCCTCATCTTTCTTGCCCTTGCCCATCAAGCTTGCCAACCTCTCTCGAAGCCATTTCACTTCTTGCTTAAGCTCATCATTCTTCTTGCCTATGAGGGAGTCACATGTTTCTACAACAACATTCTCATTGCAAGATGGTGAGCAAGATTCATCAATTAAATCAATGCAAGAAGTTGAATCATCTACCTTGGAGATAGGAATTGCACAAGGAATAGATGATTCATCAAGATCAAAGGAATTATTTGTTTTAGTCTCATTGCTCTCAAGCTTAGATTTTAGCTCATCACACTATTGCTAAGCAATTTGAATTTGCACAATAAATGTTCATAATTTGTAGCAAGGGTTGCACTAAGATCATTGAGAGCATTGAGTTCTTTAATTTCATTAGTTTGTTTCTTAAGCATTCCTTTTTGCTCATGGAAAAGCTCAACAAGATCATTGAGAGAGGTGGTGTCGGATTCGTCATCACTTACATTGCTTTCCATACCTTTGGCCATAAGGCACATGTATAGTGATGATGAAGGACCTTGCATGAAGCGGGTGGTGAAGTTCTTTCTTGATTCATCACTTGAGCTAGAAGAACTTGATTCTCCACCACTTGTCCACTCACGGACGGCGATAGTTGCTTCTTGCCTTGTCTCCTCTCCTTGACCACCTTCTTCTTGGGCTTGTGCTCGATCTTGGTGAACTTGATGTGTTGATGATGACGCCCTTCTCTCAAGTCGACATTGTAGCCGTACATGTTGACTTTCTTCACATACTTGAAGATATTCTTCACGTACTCAGCCACCATGGATTCAACCTCTTCATCACTTGAGGAATCTTCATCACCACCATCATCACCATTATACTCACTTGAGCTTCCATGAGTAGCCATCATACTCAACATCTTCTCTTGTTGGCTTGAGAGAGCATGGCTTGTAGTTCGAGAGGATGGTTCTTGGGGATTTTCTTGGGGCGCCTTCTTGGACTTTGGCATGATTTGAAGCTCATGTGCCATAATCTTGCTCAAGATATGAGATGGCTTCAATTCTTCGAGCTTCTTCTCATAGATGATAGTTTCACCAAGTCATAATCGGGCTTCCGGAGACTTTGAAGGATATTGCGGTTGATGTTCAAGTCCGTGATATCCTTCACACCTAAGGCATTGATCTCATTGACAAGCACATTTAGGCATGAGTACATTGATTCGGCATTTTCATTTGCAAGTTGCTTAAAGCTATTGAATTCCTCAAGGAGACAACCATAGCGTTCATTATCAACTTTTTTTGAACCCTCATTTTGCTCCTTGATGGTTTTCCATAGCTCATGAGAATTTTCACAATTAAAAACTCTATTGAAAACACCTACATCTAGTGAGGCCAAAATGATACTCTTAGCAATCACATCAAATTGCTTTTCCTTCTTATTACCATTTCTCATGCCCTCATCGGTGACTCTCCAGACATCAAGGTCCCTTGCTTGGAGATAGGCCTCCATGAGAACCTTCCACTGAGGATAGCCCATGCCATTGAAATGTGGAGCCAAACCTAAGGTACCCACCCCTTTCATTCCTCTATAGAGAAACTCACTAGGCGGTGAAGCCTAACCGTTCCAATGAGCCGGTTTTCACAATTTACCAATCGAATTGGCATTTCCTTGTGAAGGAAGTGAGAACCTGGCTCTGATACCACTTGTAAGGAATCAGATGCTCGTTAGCCTAAGAGGGTGACACTACGTGAAAACCTCAAATAGGTCACGCAACATTTGTAACGGGCCTTTAACGCTCGTTACATCCACCCACATCTGTAACGGTTGTTGTTTGGCGCCCGTTACCTATAAGCGCACCAGGAAGACCCCGGGGTTGGCTTCCACAATGCCCGTTACCAATGTGGACTTCTGGTAATGGGCTTCTTAAACGCCCGTTACATAAATTCTTTGTAACGGATGTTAAAAGAGCCCGTTACAAATGTTAAACCTATCGGTAACGGGCTTGTAAAGTCCGTTACCGATCAATGTCGTATCAGTAACGGGCTGCTTAAGTCCGTTACTGATCGCTGCCGTATTGGTAACGTGCTATAAAGTCCGTTACTGATGAGCATTTGACGCCCGTTACTAGTTTGAGAGCCCAATAATTGAAGTCTGAGAGCACTCAATTGCAGTGAAGCGGGAGTGCGGCGTCAGTGAATAAATGAGACGGAGGTTTGTTAATCATCGTCTCCTTTGAGTCTGTCCTCATTGACAGGTCAACTCGATCCATCTCTCATTGCTTCCATTTCGACGTACAGGCACAATCAACACACATATCTTCTGAGACAAAACAGACATCATAAGAGAGATAACTTGTCCACAAAGATGAAGATAACTTGTCCACAGGAATAAAGATAATTATTACAAAGGTTAACTTGTCCATATAATAGGCTAGGACTTAACTAGTCCATCACATTATTTACACTATGGTCGTGCTATCTGACCATACACATCAACAAAGGCATGCCCCTTGAACATCCACAAAAGTATGGCTACTCACTCTGCACATCAACAAGCTTGAACTAGATCATGCCCCATCAGGATTATTGGCTCTTTTTGCAGCCTCTTCGTAAGCAATCAAGGATTCTTGAAGCCCTTCTAGCGCACCTTCAATGGGCTTGAGATTTTGTTCAGTAGTATAATTGTACCTCCTTATGTGCTTAGCCTTTTTGACGAGGATGTTCACTTCTTTTGTGATTTTTTCAAACTCAGGTTTCACATAATCCTAGACATTAAGGTTAAGAAGTAACTCAAGCTCTGCTCGCGACTCAAAGAGTTTTGCCTGAAACAGGGTTAAACATGGTATAAGAACAACATAGTTAATTCAGAACTAATTTGCCTCAGACCTTGGAGCAGGGTGTGACAAGTAAAAGCAGAACTTAGTTCAGAACTGATTTACCTCAGAACTTGGTATAATTAAGATCATGACAAGCATGGAAGACATCATCATAGGCACTAATTAACTTTATGAAGCTCAAGCTCAAGCTACCTTAAGCTCCATCTATAGAACAAGTAAAAAGGCAGTGAGATTCAGAGAAACTTGCCTCACCGTCGTCGTAGTCATTGCCAGAGTCAGAGATGAGGTCCTCTACACCTTCTTCTCCGCTCCCTCGACACCTCTTCGTAGTTGCCAGACACTTGTGCTCGCAAACGTGAGGCAGGCCACTCGCCCACTTCGCTGCCCCCTCGCCGACACGCTCCTCGTTGCCGCAGCTTGGCCCCTCGTCGGAATCCGAGAGGATCCAGTCGAGGACCCTCGTCTTCGGTTCACTCCACCGCCGCTTCGCCCCTCTCCGGCACTCATCGTCGTCTCCCTCTTTTCTGCCATCTCGCCAGCACGCGCGAGGATCCAGTTGCGACACCGCTTTGCGTTCCGGTTCTCCTCGATCCCGGGTGCGCGGGGTCGTCTGCTGCTTGTCCCCTCGCCGGCGCTCATCGTCGCCTCTGTCTCCACGCCTCCTCTACACTTTTTTTCAAGGAAACTGTTGCGCTTATCCATTCGGAAAGAAGAGAGGGACCGTATTTGGGATGGAGGGGGTAGCAGTCAATGCCGACGCAGGTTAGCAAACCCGAGTCGCTTTGTAGTTTGTATGAAGAAAGAATTGGTGTAATGAAGAGAAAAGAAGATAGAGTTAATAACCCTTAGTTTGATGAGAGATGATGTGGGTAGCTTATATGAAGAGAGAAATGAAGTTAATGATAGTTAGTGGGTACCAATTATATAAGTTATATAGATATAGATTAATAAAAATACGAACAATTCATAGTTTTTTTAAGAATCGAACAACTCATAGGAGTAGTTGGGCATTTGGTATTTTGAATAAAATATGAACAGTCACACGTCTCCTTGTGACCACATGATTTTTGTGGACAAGAGGCAAGAGCTCTCCTGAGCGGACACGGGTTCTGAGGCGCGTGACCGACCGCCTGACGGTTCGCCGTCTTGTCAATATAAATCCTGGCCGGCCAAGAACTTCGTCAACCGCAAGACCAAGAAAACCCCGAGACCACCGTCTTCGGTCACCAAGAAGTGAATCCAAGAGCTTCTCCTTCCTCAAGCAAGTGCATGGCGTCAAACGATCCATCAAGGAAGCGGGGGAGGGAGGAGGTGCCGCCGCCCCCTCCCGCCGAGCCCGAGGAGGTGCCGCCGCCCCCGCCCGCCGAGCCCGAGGAGGTGCCGCCGCCCCCGCTCGAGGAGGTGAAGCAGCTGAAGCTGCCCCGGCGCAAGGTGCCACTGCCCATGCGTGCTCCGTCCGTAAATGTTGAGGATGCCTGTTTTTCAGTGAAGATGCTCTTCCAGGTTTGGCAGAGTCTTCAAAAGATGGCAGTTCATCTCGAGGTCCAACAGCCTCCTGATCCACTGCAGACGACCGTGATGGATTACTCCTTCAAGGTCAATGTCTTGCCTGGGCATCTGGAGAGAGAAGTGCCCCCCCCCCCTACGACGACGACGATGGCAGCCTCGACGTCTCCAGCTCCGGCTCCGACTCCGACGGTGGGGCTCCTCCGGCGGTGACTACCTCTGCTTAATTAATTTATTCTTCTGTTAATGTGTTCTTCAAGTGTGCTTGTTGAACTTGTGATGGACTAGCTAGTAGATCTGTGTATGTTGAACTTGTGATGAACTAGTAGATCTAAGAGACGCGGTAGATCAATCCATGTCTCCTATTTTGGAAGGCATTGCAATGTCTATGGTAGTAGCTGACAATGAATTGCAATGTGTATGCCAGAAGTTTGATATTCTGTTTGTGTCATTATATGGCAGCAGTTCATAATGAATTATAATGTGTATATATCCCAGAGTTATGCCAGAAGTTTGTTACTCTGTTTGTCTTAATAATCCGCATTTCCTTTGCCTCGTGCTGCAATGAAATGTTAGCACAGATGAATTGATGAATTTTGTGATGCGTGAAACATTAAGATTTTTGACCCAATTGTCATTCCATTCATTCTTCATTCATACATTTAAGTTTGTCATATGTGATAAATTTTTCATTCTTCATCCACACACATGAAGCAAAAGCACCACTTTTAACATCAGAATTACTTCTTTGCAGCATACATCCCTAGTAAACATCCAAATACTACACAAACAACAGCCACAATAATCAAGTTCATCTTCTAGATCACATTGTCCATCTTCTCCTCCAGTGCTTTCTTCCTCTGCTTGTCCTCCAGTGCTTGCCTCTACTCGCAGCTCCCAATCTGACATTCCATTGAATCAACTACTTCATCGACCGCATCTGCCCAGTTCGACGATCAAAAAACAATGACGCCAGCATCCTTCAGCATCTGGAGATACTCCTTGTGGAAATGATAAAATCCACAATACTTGGGGTACTGTAGAATCAAAAGCACATAAGAACCCTAACTCAGATTTTGGGAGACACAGCAGACTACTCACCGAGTTCCTTGCACACTTGAAATAAAGACGACCGTGGTTTTCACCTTCCTTCTGCGTCCGCCCCTCCACCACCCGATCCATACAACAGTCCGGGCAAGGGACCAGTGGAAAGCTGCTTAGCTCACCGACTGGATCCAAGCCGATGGAGTGATTGCGGCTGCTCTGGCAACCTTGGACCCTGCTCCTCGCACGTGCACCTCCAGACGAATCGGCGTAGTGCGACATGTGTGCGACAGCGGGGAAGGACGAGCGGGCGGCGGCGGTGGAGCTCAGATCGGGGAAGAAGAAGGGGGAAGGGGTCGGGCGCCGGGGCGGATGCATATTCATTCGGCAAGGGGCATTTCTGACATTGCAGCACTTGTTGGCGACGACGGGTAGTCTACCCGGATCGCCTTTGTCGGTCAGGCAGGCTACGGTTATCTTTTTTTTTATATAGGCTTTTGACGCTGACGCGAGGGCCCGACACTATTTTTTGAATTGAAACTTGCTTCCCTCAAATATTATACCCCATAGATAGCACCAAAAAAATCATAAAAATATTAATAATTCATAGTTGGTAATTTAGTATTTGAATAATATATCAACAACCACACTTGTCTAACCAAATTTCTTAAAATTAGAATTTTTATCTCTTTTTTACGATATAATAATTATAATAACATCTTAGTGTGTTCTAAAAATTATACAAATTGACTTGGCAACATAATTTAAGTCCCTAAGCTTGTCTACAAAAATTCAAATGGTTTCGAAAACGGAAGATTATACTTGTGTACAAATGTCTACATCTCTCACCTAGTTTATTAGAATGTTACTTCAACATTGAAGTTTTCCACACTTTAAAACATGTTCGAACTCATATGCATTTGAAATTTTAACATAACCTTATGATCACCATAAGATTACAAAATGCAAAGTTTAATTAGTAATGGTTGTTTAAGAAAATATTATTTATATGTTGTACTTATAAGGAACAATATAAGGTGTATAAACAACATCCAAGAAATGGAATTACATACGAAAAAATGTCATAAATGAATAGATGTTGATTTTAGAAAAATTCAGAAACAAATATCATCAAATTTGGATTACGGTTGACGGAGAAAAACGTGATACAAAAATTTGATTGCAGATTAAAAGGGGAAAAGCAAACTGTTCTTCATTCGAACAGAACTGGCCCCGCCCCTTCATTGGCGACGAGTGTCCTCCAGCGATGACCCGGGCAGAAGAGTGGTGCTGGTAGACCTCATCTCCTCGGGCAACGACTCTGGCAACAACTCCGGCGACGACTCCGGCAACAACTCCGGCGACGATTCTGAAGACCATGAGGCAAGTTCTGAAACCATCACGCACAAGATTTGTCCTTGGACCTTCACATCTTCACTGATTAATTGTTCTAATGCATCAATTTCCATTTGTTGTAGGAAGTTGTTGCACATGACATTGACATGGAGCCAATGAAATGCTTTATGTCTCTTTTCAAGTTCCAATGCATATTAATTAGAGGTAACAAGGTCATTTGTCAAAACTACTAGCATGTCCTAAATTTTCTAAATGAACGGTCTTGTTGGGACGGAGGGGGTATGAGTTAGTTTGCTTGGTGATGTGACCTACATTACTCGTTTTAAGGCCCACACAAGCCCACTCGCGCTAGGTTAGTACTTAGCAGGGAAGGACGCCTCCCTCACGTAGTCTCCTCCCACTCTCCCCTCGCTCCACCGCTGCCACTTTCTCCCCCTCGCCTTTGTCCCCCTCACCTCCCCCACGCCGCGACCCACTCTACACCCCTTCACTGAGACGCGTGCCACACCACGCTCGGCGCAACACGCACCACACCTCTGACAGTGAGATCTAGAGGAGGAGGGACCCAGCTGCGGCGGTGGCGACGACGACTAGAGGAGGGATCCAGCGACGACGACGACAACGACGACAACTAGGAGGAGGAGGGATCCAGCCACGAGGTCGACGCGAGGACGAGGACGTGGCAGCGAGCAGGCAGCGACGAGTAGTAGAGATCCCTCCGCTCCGGCAGTGCGAAGGTCAGTGGCGAATCTAGGATTTAAGTTTATGGTATGCCGCTCTAAAAATGTCTTATACAATTTGGTAAATGCATTATACCAACTCGGTAATAATTGTAAAATTAATAACAATTCAGTAATAAGGTAATTTGGTATATTTGCTCGAATTTATGGAATTAGGCCAAGCGTGCTTTTGCAGCACACATGCGTTCAGGTAATCAAGTATACAACATATGCGTGCGTATGGTTTTCTTTTTATATAAATGCGTATAATATACTTGTACTTGTGGGAATTGCAGGGTATGTCGTGGCTCTTTGTATAAATACATGTGGACATACTTAGCAGTTGATCGTATACATACTTAGCATATCCTTTTAGATTGACTTACATTTGGTTTTGCTCTTGTTCCTATGCACATCTGCACATTCTCTCCAAGTTGAATAAGTACCTCATCAGCAACCGAGGCAGCCTGCATCTTGCTCTTTAAAATGGTATGGTCGCTTTGCCTGCACTAATTTATGTTAATGGTTTACCAAGAACCAATGATATTACAGTGGGCAAAAGTAGTTATTGTAATTCCCTTGACTATTAATTCACAGGATAATTCTGACGAGGACTATAGACCTGGGGCACAAGATGAAGAAGAAGGTTATGGCACTGCTAGTGCACAACAAGACCAGATGGTGGGGCTCAGCGCCAAGGCAGAGCGCCAAGGACATCCACAAAGTGGACAAGTGACACAATGATAGTCACTGAGGTCGACATAGTGGGGATGCCAGTACCATTGACTCAAAAGCGCAGGTTCAGGGTGCTTGCGGGGCTCGTTGCTAGACAAAAGATACCTTTGAACTTGCCGGAAATCAAAGAACTAAGCAATGAAGAAAAGTGGGACTTGTTTGATAAGCATGTGCAGAAACACTTGAAGTTCCAGGAAGATGCGAAACCGCAGGCATTCAATCTTTTCTGGAAGATGGCAGCCAAGGCATGGAGACAATTCAGATTTCAGCTTAGGCGAGATTTTATCAGAAAAGGACTTGAGCCATTTACAAGGCACCTATTTATTGTCCCGGAACAGTGGAAGGAGTTCATGAAACAGGCAGAAACTGAGCAAGCCTCATCTGCTAGTGTCAAGTTCAAAGAACTCCGAAGCCGGCACACAAGCCAGCACAACATGGGTCTAGCTGGTTATACTGTGAAACTAGAACAATGGGAGGAAGAGGACAGACAATTGGCTGCAGCTGGTATCCCCTACCCTGACGATCGTTCCAAGAATTGGATACGAGCAAGGAGTAAGCTAGTGATTAAAGACTGTGTAGACGTGATAGTGTTCAACAACAAAGAGGCAGAAAAATTGTCTGCGGACATCAAGGAGAAGATTGCATGTGCAGAATCTTCAGGAATGGCAGGGCAGAGGGAGTATGATGTGCTAAGTCAGTGCTTGGGCCGCCCTGAACAACACGGTCGTGTGTGTGGTGTCTCCAGCTACCAGGGCTAGAAGTATGCATGGCCTCAACACGTCGAGATGTACATGAAGAAGAGGACGAAGACCGACACATCAGTTGATACGGAAAAGATAAAGGAACAAATCAAGCAAGAACTGGTGGCTGAGATGCGGATGCAGAACATGCAGATGCAGAGGTGGTGTTGTCACTAGATGGTGTTGTCACCAATGTCCAATCGCGCAAGCCCGTCACCCGCCACACTGAAGAGCAGTTGTGCGTCCGCAGATGCAGGTTTGATCGATGGCACTGCAGAGTTGGCAACGGAGGTACGCTGTGACGATCGTACACACGAAGACCTTATAGGCATGTTGACTGAACCCGCAGACTGTGGCCTATGGATCACGTGGAGGGGGGTTCAATGTGAGGCTGCACTTGGTCTTGTTCATCCAGAGGAGACTACGCTACAAATAGTCCCGATTCATGAAGACTGTGTTGTGGTTGAAGTGATCATTGTATATACTATCTTTGTGTCGGGGACAGCCCTAGGGGTCCCCTTTAACAACCGAGAAATCCCCACTTAAAACCCGCAACAAAGCCAAACACACTTTGCCTAACCATGCAGGATACGGCCCGTGCCGCAGGGACCTCAACGGCCCACCAAGGCGGCCCTCTTGAAGATCCCCTCGAGCAGGCTTCGCCTCGCTCGAGGATGCGCACCTCCCTCGGGCGGGCTCCGTCCCGTTCGAGGGGGTGCGCTTCCCTCGAGCAGGCTCTGCCTTGCTCGAGGGTCCGCTCCCCCTCGAGCGGGCTCCGCCTCGCTCGAAGGTCCGCCCCGCCCTCGACCGGGGTCCACCTCGCTCGAGGGCGCCCGCGCGCGTGCGCCTGCCCCCGTACGCGGGCATTTAACGCCACGACACCGGCGGGACGGCTACATCATGCGCCGGGGCACGCGCCCCGCACCGCCGCACCAACTCCCCGCAGAGGGAGCCCATCCCCATCACCGTGGGGGGGGGGGGACGTGCGGTGTGGCCGGTGCCGGTCCCGTGACGCCGCCGCGCCGCTCCGCACGGCTAACGCGCCGAGCCCTCGAAGGGGGGCCGGCTGCACCCTCGATTTGCTTTCTTGTGACCTTACAGGGTTAGGTGGAGGCGCTAGGCCGGTGGGACGCCATCCCTGCCACTGTTACGGTCTGGCTGCCGCCCCCGCGCATGCGGGCGCACGCCAGGCGCTGTAGCAACGACTCCAGCACTGTGGAACATTTTCGAACGGGACGCCGCTTTACCTACTCCTGTACCCCGTACGGGCCGACGTCAGCAGCTTCCTCGATCCTATCAGAAGACGCCACAGCCATCCGCCGCCCTTCTACCCTCGAAGCCGCCACTGTTCGGGTACAAGATAGGCCATGATGGCCGGATCGCTGTGAGGATCGTCCGGACGGCCGCCCACTCTACAGCATAGCACGCCGCGCCCCTTCACGTAGCTAAGTAGCGCGGCGCACATGTGATTCGCTCCCTCCTTGATCTATAAAAGGGGGACGAACCCCCCTGCCGCTAGGAGAGACACAGACGCAACACAACTGGAGACAGGCTGCGCCACGCACTTGCTCTCCAATTCTCCCACAACATCTTCAGCCACTACACCAGGGACTTGGAAGCCACACTTCCTCTCCCGCCTTGCTTGTAGCAGCCCCACTACGAGCACCCCGGTGCCGAGCAATATAGTGCCTCGAGCACACCCCTGTCGGGACGTACGGCCTCCTCGGCGGAACCGGGATAAACTCTGTGTCTCTTGTTGCTTAGCATCGACCATTGAGGGATAGACCACGGCGCTTACTACTGGTTAGTGTCGGGACCATATTCCGCACCGACAGTTGGTGCCCACCGTGGGGCCATCGAGCGCCTAAGGTCATTCCGTCAACTCCCTCCATGGTGATCTGCACTGAGTACCGTTGTACGCGTTACAACATGGACAGCTCGGACCCCCTCCCTGCCGGGTTCGAAATCCGGTTTGGGGGCACGAACTTCCGGGCCACGGGGAATGGCTACCTCATGCGCCTCACCAACCGTGAGGAGCTCCGTGCGCGGCGCCGGGCCGGGTCCGCCCCGGTCCCTCGCTGCGCGCACCACCACGGCGCCGACACCCGCCGGCACGGACGCCGCGGGCCCGTCAACGCCACGACGCCGCCGTCACTCCGGCCGCGTTCGCGCCGAGCACGGTCCGAGCGACGGCGAGCCGCGCGCGGCGCCTCTCCGGCGCGACGCGCCCTCCATCACGGCATCCGCCACCCCAACGGGACAGCGCGTGGTCTCCGGACCGCGCCTTCCCATTGGGCTGCGCGGAGCCACGACGGCCTACAACAACAACGTCAACACCACGATGCGCAGGGTTCCCCCCGGCCGTCACGTCTTCGTCGCCAGGGATCCCAGCGCCTCAGCCGGTGACGAATCGTCACTGGGTTCCCTTGACGCGCCGCCACCCGCTAACCTCCACGGGTACGCGGAGTGGGATTTCTCTGGCGTACCGGACCCAGTCATGTTCCGGTGTTTCCTTGACGCTACGGACTACTGGTTCGGCTACTCCGATGACTCCCGGCACGGAAGCTACGACCCCACGCGGGAGTGCTACGTGGTCGTCGCCAAGGACCGGGCCAATGCCCGCCGCGCCGTGGGCGCCGGGAGACGGGGAGATCACGCCGCCCCCGGGGATCGCCACGCGCCCGGCCGCGGGCCAAGCGCTCTCCCGGGGCCGACGCCGACGCGCGGGCGGCCCAAGCCCGCGAGCTCGAGGCCAAGCTGGCGGAGGAATACCGGACGGTGCGGCTGCTCCGTGCCTCAATGGCAGGGGAAGCCTCCGCGCGCGGCGAACGCGCGCGGGAGCTGGGCAAACAGGTCCGCGACCGCATCAACGCCGACCCCAACGTCGACAACACGGACGCACCTCCGCGGGCGAGCCAAAAGCTCATTGCCGCCGCGACGCTGCTGCGGGCCATTCCGGCACCCTCGACCCCTGAGGCGCAAGACCTGCACCGCGAGGTGCAGACTCTCATCGAGCAAGCGGCCGTCCAGCAGGCCGAGAGCTCGGCGTCGCGCATCCGCCAACAGGGGGACGCGCGGGATGACGAGGGCCGCACGGGGGGGCGAACCCTCGGTCCACGCGGGGGAGGAGCGGCGGGGCGACCCGCCAACCCAGGACGCACGCCGGCCAAGGAGCGGCTCCTTGACGCACGCAGGGCGCTGGATGGTGGTCTCCTCCTTCCCGCTGGGGGAGATCATCCGCAATCCTGACGCGGCGGGCAGGATCGCCAAGTGGTCCGTGGAGCTGATGGGCGAGACGCTTGCCTACGCCCCGCGCAGGGCCGTCAAATCCCAAATCTTGGCAGATTTCGTTGCTGAGTGGACGGATACGCAGCTGCCGCCGCCACATATCCAAGTAGAGTGCTGGACTCTGTACTTCGACGGGTCGGTGATGAAAATAGGGGCAGGCGCGGGCCTGCTCTTTGTGTCACCCCTCGGGGAGCACATGCGCTACGCGGTGCGCTTTCACTTCCCCGCATCGAACAACATGGCCGAGTACGAGGCCCTCCTCTGTGGCCTCAAGATCGCCATTGAGTTGGGCGTCAAGAGCCTCGATGTGCGAGGGGACTCGCAGCTCGTAATTGACCAGGTCATGAAGGACGCGAACTGCCATGACGACAAGATGGAGGCCTACTGCAAGGCCGTGCGAGCCCTCGAAGACAGGTTTTACGGCATCGAGCTCAACCACGTGCCCCGCCGGTACAACGAGGAGGCGGACGAGCTGGCCAAGATTGCGTCCGGGCGGATCACCGTCCCCCCGAACGTTTTCGCGCGCGACGTCGCTCAGCCCTCGGTCGTCCTCGAGTCTAACCCCTCGAACCACACAGAACCCTCGGGGGCTCCCTCGAATCCAGAGGGTGCAGAACCCATGGATGAGGACCCCTCGAACGAGGCGTACGTGCTTTCCCTCCTCGAGGGGTATGGCGCCTACGGAGCTGATGTGATGGACATCGAGCCAGCTCCAGTCAAGGCCGATTGGCATGACAAATACGTGGCCTGGTTGGCCCGAGGGGAACTCCCCACGGACCGGGCCGCGTCCAGACGCATCGCCAGGATGGCCAAGTCCTTTACCCTCGTCGACGACGAGCTGTACAAGCACTCCGCCTCCGGCATCCTGCAGCGGTGCGTGCCCATCCCTGAAGGGCGCGAACTCCTGCGGGACATCCACGCGGGGATCTGCGGTCATCATGCCGTGCCCCGCACCCTCGTCGGCAACGCGTTCCGCCAGGGCTTTTACTGGCCCACCACGGTCGCGGACGCCAGCGAGATCGTACGCACCTGCGAAGGGTGACAGTTCTACGCCCGCAAGTCCAACCTACCCGCCCATGCCCCCGCGGACCATCCCCATAACATGGTCATTCGCCGTGTGGGGCCGGACATCGTCGGGCCCCTGCGGAAGGCGCCCGGGGGCTTCACCCACTTGTTGGTCGCGATCGACAAGTTCTCCAAGTGGGTGGAGGTGCGCCCCATCACGAATCTCGGGGCGAGCGGCGGTAACATTCTTCACCGACATCGTCTACCGCTTTGGAGTGCCAAACTCCATCATCACCGACAACGGGTCCCGGTTCACGGCGGGGAAATTCTTGGAGTTTTGCGACAAATTCCACATCCGTGTGGATTGGGCAGCGTGGCACACCCACGGACCAACGGCCAAGTAGAGCGTGCCAACGGCATGATCCTACAAGGCCTTAAGCCCGTAATTTTTGACCACCGAACAAATGCCGGTCGGAAATAGCTCCAAGAATTGCCAGCAGTCGTGTGGAGCCTAAGGACCACCCCAAGCAGAGCCACCGGGTTCACTCCATTTTTCCTAGTCCATGGCGCAGAGGCCGTCCTCCCCACGGACTTAGAATACGGATCGCCCAGGGTTCGAGGCTACGACGAGGATGCCAACCAGCGAGCCCGCGAGGACTCGCTGGACCAGCTGGACGAGGCACGCCTTGTGGCCTTAATGCATTCCGCAAGGTATCAACAGTCCCTAAGGCGCTACCAGGCACGCAAGATACGTCGACGGGACTTCGGCGAGGGGGATTTGGTCCTAAGGCTACGCCAAGACAACCGAGGGCGCCACAAGCTGTCGCCCCCATGGGAGGGACCCTACGTCGTGGTGAAGGTACTCAAGCCCGGCACGTACAAGCTGGCCAACGAGGACGGTGAAGAGCTCACGAACGCTTGGAACATCCAACAGCTACGTCGCTTTTACCCTTAGCTAGGATTTCCAAGCATTTTTGTTGTAAAAATCATATGACCAACGCCCCAATTGGTGACAACTGTGTAAACGCCTCAAGTCTAATAAAAAGGGCAACTCGGCTTTCCCCCCGAAACCCAAGTTACCCTCGGGGGCTACTTGCGGGGGCACCCCCCCCCCCCCAAAATGGTCCCATTTTCGCGCGAAATAAAACAACTCACATGCGCTAAGTTTGTTTTTCTACTTCAACCCCGAGCAACGATTCGAACAGGGCGCAGGCGGCCTAGCGGAAGGAGCGCGCGAGCCAGAGATAGCCCACGCCGCGGGGATACGGCCCTTCTCTCTCGCCTCCAACCCAGCAGGCCCCCCGCGAAAATCGAACTCCCCTAACTAGAATCTACTCAGGAAGAAGGAGAAACAAAAAGCGCAGTAAACAAAAGACTTCATTTCGCATCAACAAATGTTTACGATTAAAATAACTTGTTTATTTACAAAGGCGATGCGGCGGAATGCCGATACACAAATAAAAACGGGCCAAGCGCCCAGGCGTTCGGCGGGGAGGAGCGGCGGTGTCACCGGCGTCTGGGAAGAGGAACTCCTCGAAGGCTTCAACGAGCGACTCAGCGGCATCGGCGGCGAGCGCGTCCACGCGCTCCATCGCCACCTCGTCCTCAACGCCCTCGGGAACGACGTAGCCCTCCGCCAGCGCCTCGAAGTTGACCTCGTAGTGGGACCGTACCACTCCGAGGGCCTTCTGGACGCCAAGACGCAACGCCCGGCGCATCCGTTAGGTGACGTGGCCGCCAAGGGCGCGCAGGCGGCTGGACAGCGAGCTTCCGGCCCGCGCTTCGCCCTCCTCCACAACTTGGCAGGTCTCGAGGGCCACATCGCGCAGCTCCTGCAACTCCTGCTCGGAGGAGTCATAGGAGGTCTGCAGCGCCTCGGCCCGCTCAACCGCGTGTCCCAGCGCGGCGCGCAAGCCTGGAGTCACCAAGACAAGAAAGAAATCAGAAAAAAGAATGCGAATTCCCAAACAGAAAACCAACCAAACAGGAGTCAAGCAGCAGCTCACCTTCAACTTGCTTCCTCTCCGCCTCGAGGTCACGGCGCTCGGCCTCGACCGCCAGCTCGAGGCCCTTGACGGTCTCGCCCTGCTCCTGGAGGGCCAGCTCCTGGCTCGCGCTGTTGATGCTGAGCACCACCAGCTCGCCCTCGACCTTGGAGAGCTTGGCGTCCCGCTCCTCCAGCGACTTCTGCGCCGCTTCGCGAGCGACGCGCTCCTGCTCCAGCGCCGACCGGGCGTCGGCGAGGGCAGCTTGCTCCTGCTGGAGCCGCCCCTCAGCCCCTTGGCGGGTGGTGCGCTTTTGCGGGAGGCGCTCCCTCGGCCGACGGTGAGCGCCGCGACCTTGGCGTCTAGGGCGGCCTTCAAGTCATCGGCCTCCTTGGACCGCTGCTCCCGGCGCGCGCGCCCGCTCCTCGGCCGGCGGCCGCCGCGCCCGCGCCCCCTCGAGCGACGAGCGGAGCCCCCCGGTTCTCGCCGCGGACGCCGGCCACCTCCGCCTCCCAGTTGGTCGCCAGCGTCCGCATCTTCTCCGTGTCCGAGCGCGCCCGCCACAGCGCCTCATCACGATCGATGAGAGCTGTGCAGACCCGCTCGAGGCTAGAGCGGCGCGCCGGGTCCTGCCTCGTGCTCTCAGGGAGTTCGTCGCGCAAGACCACGGCCCGGTACGCCAACCAGCCGTCCGGAGTCCTGAGGGCGTCAGCGAGCGCGTCGAAAGCGCCGCATCGCTCCCAGAGCTAGTGGAGCTCGGCGTTCACCCGATCGAAGGCGTCGTACTTGTCGTGGGCGCGGCGCTGGAGCTCCTGTCACCCACAACTCGAAACCCGTAAGTGCCACGACACAGAAACAGTGCACAAAATCGAGAGAAAGAAGAAAACGAGCAACAACGCCCTACCTGGAAGACGCGCCATGCGGGGCCGCCATGGACCCTCAGCGCCTCGTTCAGCGCGCAGTCGAGCGTGGCGCCGTGGCTCCGGAGCTCTCCCCAGAGCTCCTGCTCTCCCTGGGCGTCGGCGAACGCAGGCGGATCGCCAACGGCCCCCTCTACCCTCGCGCAGTGGCCGGCGCGGGAGGACGAGGTCTCGGCGCCGTGTCCTCGACTCCCCGCCACCATGTGTCCCTCGCGCCGCCTCACGAGGGCCCCCTCCTGGGACCTTGGGCAGAGCATGGCGCTCGCCCACTGATCCCACCCGGGCGGTGGGGAGTTGTCGTCCGGGACCTCCACCACCTCCGCCCGGGAACTGCCGGCGGCGCCGGCCCTAGTGCCGCCTCTCGCCGGCGCCTCCACTTGCGCCTCCATAGCCGCGGGCGCTCGGCGCGGCGCCGTGGCCACCGCCTCCGGCCGCGCCTCCGCGACCACGGGCGCCGCCGCGGGCCGCACCCGCTCTACCTCCTTCGCGCCGGCGCCACGAATCGCGCCTCCGTCGCGGCGACCTCCGCGGGGCCGCGCCTCCGCCACGGCCGGCCGCCGTGGGCCGCGCCTCCACCGCGGCCGCGGCCGTGGGCTGCGCCCCCACCACGGCCGGCGCCAACCGCTCCTCGGCAATCGCCGGCTACGCCATGGCGGGCTGATCCCGCCGGCCGAGGCCTCGAGGCCTCGGCCGCGCCCCGCGAGCTCTCACCCGCCGCCGCCGTGCTTGCCCCCACCCGCGACGCCCTCGACGAGCGCCGACGGGTGCGGATGGACGCGTCCGCCCTCAGCACCTTGGCCGGTGCGAGGGGAGGCACAGTTGGCACCACCCTGCGCAAGCACAAACAGAAAGTTAGAATGCCTGATTGTCAAAAAACCGAACCGAGCAGAAGAACGAGCCCCTTACCTCGAAGAGGAAAAGGCGCGCTTCCTTTTCCTCGAGGCCTCAGCGGATGAGGCCGGCGCGGCCGGCGCGCCCGCCGCCGCGTCTCCGACGCCGCCGCCGCCGCCGCGTGCGGGCCCCGCCCCGCGCGCGGCGCGCGCTGCGCGCGCGCGCCTGCGCGGCGCGTGCCGCCCACCTCCGCGGCACGTGCCATCCCCGTTGTCGATTGCCGGCGGCGGGCGCCACCGCGCCCGCCCTAGGCGATGCCGCCCTTGCCGCCGGAGCCGGCTCCGGCGACGAGGGCGCAGGCTCCCATCTATCCGAGGGGCCCCGCCCCTCGGCCTCTTCCTCCTCGTCCTCCTCCGAGGACGAGTACTCCTCGGTCCCCGGGGAGGAGAGCCCCAGCTCCTCGCGCCGCGGTACTGCGCGCTCCATCGCTCGCGGTGCTCGCGGTGCCGCCTCGCGCGCTCCCGCTTGCGTGCCGCCCGCTCCCCGCTCCCGTTCTTTGCGCGCGCTCGACCGAGCGCGCGGGAGTCGGGGGTGGGCGGAACGGACTTCGCGGCGGTGAAGTTCACCAGCTGCATGCAGGAACGTCAAAGACGCGTCAGGGGGCAAAGGCAACACCAAGAACAAAAACGGAATCAAGAATCATGCTCACCAGCGGGCCGGTGGGGAGCATCTCGAGGTCCCACGGGGTTCGGTCCGGGCGCGCCAGCATCCGGGTGTCGACGGCGTTCCGCGCCCGGGTGAGCGCATACGGCCGCCCGAGGGGGGTCGGGGAGCATCCGCGACCTCGCCGGCGGGACGGGGTCCGCCTCCTCTCGTCATCTCGAAGATGCGGAGCGGCCTCTCCATCGGAGGCACGACCCGCCGGTGATGGAGGAAGGCGAGGACGCTCGCCGCGGTCGGCCCTTGCGCCGTCGGGCTCCTCAGGGCGGCCAAGACCGAGTCCTGCCGCCTCCGATCTTTGGGGCGTGGACACCCCGTAGCCCCGGGAGTTGGGCTTCTCCTTGAACACCCGACCGGTGTAGGGGGGGGGGGCCGGGGCTCGGCGTTGCGCAGGTAGAACCATCCCCGCTCCCAGCCGGCGTTGTTCGTCGTCATGGTGCAGGGGATGTAGTCGTCCTTGAACTGCCCCCGCAGGGCGAGCGACATCCCCCCGGCGCGCACCACACGGCGGGTCCTCGGCTCCGTCGTGGGCTGCGTAAAGAGCTCCGCGCAGAAGAGGTGTACTCAGAGTTCCCAGTTGACTGGGATCCCCAGGTACCCCTCGCAGACACCCACGAACGTGGCCGCTTGCGAAATCGCGTTGGGCGCGAAGTTGTGCAACTCCACGCCGTAGTAGTGGCACAGCACCCGCATGAAGCGGCTCGCCGGCGCGGCGAAGCCGCGCTCGTGGAAGCGAACGAAGCTCACCACGTAGCCTTCCGGCGGGTTGGGCGCGCGGTCCCCGCCGGCGGCACTATCCACTCCGCCGGGCGGCCATCCTCGTTTGCCGCCAACTGGCGGCAGTGACCAGCTCGCCAAGGGACAGCTGGGTCACCGTCGACCGCTCCCAGGCGTACGGGTCAAGGATCGTGAGGGGCGGAGGCGGCGCCATGAGGAAGGGCAAGGGATGCGAAGAACAAAGGACAAGAAGAGGAAGAAGAGCTCTAATGGCGAAGCCGCACGGTGGCGAAAGCAAAGCGAAGACGAAAGCACAGGGGGCTAAAATGGCGGAGCGCTAAGGTTAAAAAAATCGCCGCTTCCCCTTCCCCTCAGATTTATAAGCCGCGGGCGAGCTCTCCGGGGCGGACGTCCCGCGCGCATTAACTGCAGGGAATCTTCTCTTCTCGCTGACGAGCGGGCCCCACCACGACCGCAGCGGCCACATCACCGCGAACGGGCCATCATCACGGTGAAGACTAGCAGGGGCCGTGGCAGGCGGTCACGTCCGCCTGCCCACGCCGCCCACTACGCGCGCGCGCGGCCGCGACGCCTAAAAAAGCGCGCCCGCGATGCGAAACCGCAGCCTCTACTGTGGAGCATTTAATGGCCCGGTCCCTTGCAAAACAAGGAGAACCCTCGAGCGGCACGGACTCCTGGCTCGGGATAAATTCAACCCTCGAAAGGGTACAGGCGTGAGAAGGTCGCCTCGAGGCCCGTTTTGAAACAAAACGGGCATCGCATGCACCCATGCCACGTAGTACCCTCGAGCGGCACGAGCCCCTGGCTCTAGATAATTTCGACCCTCGAAAGGGTACAGGCGTGAGAAGGTCGCCTCGAGGCCCGTTTTGAAACAAAACGGGCATCGCATGCACCCATGCCACGTAGTACCCTCGAGCGGCACGAGCCCCTGGCTCTAGATAATTTCGACCCCCTAAAGGGTACAGGCGTGAGAAGGTCGCCTCGAGGCCTGTTTTTGAAACAAAGCGGGCACCACGAGCACCCATGCCACGCTATATTACTAATCAGCGCCTCAGGGGCTGGCTCGCCCAGGTCCCTCGATGGTCGCAAACGCAAAGACGGGGCCGCCCAGGCACCGCCCCGCACGGCCCTAATAATCAGGGGTTTGAAGCCTGACCCTCGACGGGTTCGAACAGGCGCCCCAGATCGCAGAGTCAGGGACGACGAAGGCACGCGCATTCGAGCCGTTCCTCGAGCCCGCCAGCTCGAGGGTGCCCCACAAGTCGTGTTCGAGAGCCAGCGAGGGCAGCTAGCCGGGGGATCCCACCGAGGGAGAGCTTCCGCGCCCTCGGTCCCTAGCGAACGGGACCGAGCCCCACCTAGCAAACCCATGCAAGCGCTTCCATGGACGTGTCTCTGGACCACGCAGCCTACCCTTATCGAACGGGGCATGGGCGTCCACTCGAACCACCCACTAGCAGCTCAACGAGGAATCCGCAATTCGCGACCCGCTCGATGGGGGTTGCGGAAACCTCACCCTCCGTCCCGCGGAGGGACGGCGAGGGCGCGTTAAGAAACAAGTCGTAAAGCTCTACCCGATCGCCTCGAACGGGTCCAAGCTCGGGGGCTTGACGCACGGCTACACCTCCTTGGCTTGCACCCGCCGGAGACAGTGCCAGCAGCGCGTGCGTCACCGAAGCCGGCTGAGATATTGCCGACGCCGGTTGAAACATGTACCACGCCCTCTGACCAGCTCTCGCGGATAACCCCTACGGGGAGCATCCACGCTCTGCGGGGCTTCGGGGGGCTAGACCCGCGGGTCCGCTGACGCGGCCCCACGGAAAGCGTTCGCAAGACAAGAAGGGAAGAACGTCCTATCAGTAGGCTCCAGCATCTGCGGGAGCCTCAATGGCAAACCCACAGATGCTCGGGGGCTACTGTCGGGGACAGCCCTAGGGGTCCCCTTTAACAACCAGGAAATCCCCACTTAAAACCCGCAACAAAGCCAAACACACTTTGCCTAACCATGCAGGATACGGCCCAGGCCGCAGGGACCTCAACGGCCCACCAAGGCGGCCCTCTTGAAGATCCCCCTCGAGCGAGGCTTCGCCTCGCTCGAGGATGCACGCCTCCCTCGGGCGGGCTCCGTCCCGTTCGAGGGGGTGCGCTTCCCTCGAGCGAGGCTCCGCCTCGCTCGAGGGCCCGCTCCCCCTCGAGCGAGGCTCCGCCTCGCTCGAAGGTCCGCCCCGCCCTCGACCGGGGTCCGCCCTCGCTCGAGGGCGCCCGCGCGCGTGCGCGCGCGCCCCCGTACGCGGGCATTTAACGCCCTGACACCGGCGGGACGGCGCCATCATGCGCCCGAAGCACGCGCCCGTACCGCCGCACCAACTCCCCAGGAGGGAGCCCATCCCCATCACTGTGGGGGGGGGACTGTGCAGCGCGGCCGGTGCCAGTCCCGTGATGCCGGCCGCCCGCTCCGGTACGGCCTAACGCGCCGAGCCCTCGAAGGGGGCGCCGGCGCACCCTCGATTTGCTTTCTTGTGACCTTACAGGGTTAGGTGGAGGCGCTAGGCCGGTGGGACGCCATCCCTGCCACTGTTACGGTCTGGCTGTCGCCCCCGCGCGTGCGGGCGCACGCCAGGCGCTGTAGCAACGACTCCAGCACTGTGGAACATATTGGAATGGGACGCCGCTTTACCTACTCCTGTACCCCGTACGGGCCGACGTCAGCAGCTCCCTCGAGCCTATCAGAAGACGCCACGGCCATCCGCCGCCCTTCTACCCTCGAAGCCGCCACTGTTCGGGTACAAGATAGGCCATGATTGCCGGATCACTGCGAGGATCGTCCGGACGGCCGCCCACTCTACAGCATAGCACGCCGCGCCCCTTCATGTAGCTAAGTAGCGCGGCGCGCATGTGATTCGCTCCCTCCTTGATCTATAAAAGGGGGACGAACCCCCCTGCCGCGAGGAGAGACACAGACGCAACACAACTGGAGACAGGCTGCGCCACACACTTGCTCTCCAATTCTCCCACAACATCTTCAGCCACTACACCAGGGACTTGGAAGCCACGCTTCCTCTCCCGCCTTGCTTGTAGCACCCCACTACGAGCACCCCGGTGCTAAGCAATATAGTGCCTCGAGCACACCCCTGCTGGACGTACGGCCTCCTCGGCCGGAACCAGGATAAATTCTGTGTCTCTTGTTGCTTAGCATCGACCATTGAGGGATAGACCACGGCGCTTACTACTGGTTAGTGTCGGGACCATATTCCGCACCGACACTTTGCGGATGAACTGTTGGAATACCCTCCTAATGACGAGGTGATGAAACTCGGACAAGCTCAAGGACAGAGGTTACAGTGGAGAAGGTGTCGGATTGACATCAAAGGAGAACCAACATGTATATCTCGTTCACAGGCTATTGTACAGATTCCTTGTAGTTCACACAGTACGGTACAAGTTTCTTCCTCAGATGGTTCCCCTCCTCCTCCTCCTCCTCCTCAATCCCCACATGTTCCAACCCCACATCCGGAAGGTACACAAAATATTTCATCCCCACCTACTCCTAGTCCTAAAAAAACAGAAAAACTTGCATCCCCACATCCGCAAGAGACACCAAATATTCCATCCCCAACACCATGCCCACCACCTCCTCCTCCTTCTCCTCCTCATGAAACAACAAAACCTACACCCCAAACGGAAGTGCTCAAAACAATCATGCCAAAGTAGGTACATCTGGGCCTAATACCTCTGTAATAGGTCCTGGTGAGACACCACTAGGCAAGAAAGCCCTTGAGAAACCTTCAGCCATTTCAAAGCTGCAAGAAGAAAAACTTGCCAAAAATAACAGCTCTACAACACCTACAGCAGGCAAGCAATCCCTTAAGAAACCGTCTTCAGCCATCTCAAAGCAGCAGAAAAAGGAAATTGATGTAAATAAAACCTCTAAGAGGCCTACTAGAAAGCGATCTAAAAGAAACACCAAGGAGAATCGTCGGTATATGAGTAACTTAAAGCAATATGAGAGTGACACTGAGAAGAATCCTTGGGCTATGGCTAACCCAAATTACAAATTCGGAAAGAACATTCTCAGTGATGGTGATCTCAAAAAGGCTGCTCCTTTTACCAGAAAGCTCCACACATTCTACATGCAACGTGGTGCGTCAGATGATGCTTCTGACATTATGGTCGCACTTGGGCCTAGGACAAATGCATGGCTGAAGAGAGATGAATCGTCAAACGCACTCTAGCAGATGCCTGTGCAACTCAGTGATTTGTACGATCTCTTCAACTTGGATGCTTTGGATATGACACTTCTCCGCTGCTTCATCCTGTAAGTTGCTTGAAAATTTAATCTGCTTCTCACTAATCACATCCTCTATCGAACTGTGCTTTTTGCCTCACATCATCTTTATTACCATGTATTTTGCCTCCTTATACTTTGTTTTTTCTAACTAATAGGAATATGACTGTAGAAGTTGACAACAAGGGCCCTGCAGTTGGCTACCTTGATCTTGAATGCCTTTGCTCGACAATGTTGAGCAGCACAGATAACACTGTTTCTTTCTCTGTTGACTATATGCTCAGAGCCTTCGAACAATATGCTACAAAGGATTTAATGCTTACCGCTTATCTCAGTACGAACAACTGGATTGCAGTGGCGATCGTTCCGAAGCAGCGGAAGGTCTACTATCTTGATTCATTGAAGACAATTAATAATAATACTCGCCCTTTAGAGCTAATCATTAATGAGTAAGTTATTTATTTCTTAACCTGCGGACGTTCCTCAACAAACTGTACAAAGTATATTAATTAATAGTGTCCTAACCATTGTTGATATTTTCATTGTAGGGCTTGGGAATGTTACTGTTGCAAAAAGTTCTCGCGTCGTGGCCCCTTGAAACACGTCAAAGATGTTAAGGTACATACCACATATTTCCTTCCTGTGGAAGCAAGTAAAGGGCCAGTATTTCTTGAGTTTATTGCAGTGCTTGAGTTTATTTCTTCTCGATCACCACTATTTTTCTCTGTACGTTTATTGCAGTGCCACCAACAACCTACTGGATCCAGACTCTGCGGCTTCTATTATGCCTATCACATGCTTCAATTAAAATATAGCGGCACACATATGAAGGTACTTTCTTAGGATCTTAATTTGTAAAACCTGCAACTAAGCACAGTTCTTGCTTATTAGCACTACACATGTTTGGTAACCACCTATATATGTGTGCTGACTGGTGACATTATTATATCCATAGATTAGGGCTAGATGAGCATCCTCTCGACAAATCTTTGCTAGCAGATGTTCGTGAAAGAATTGCCACATTCCTCATAGAACAGGTGATCACAGCCGGAGGAAAATTTCATGCTGATGAAACTGTGTGGGCTAATATTGTGTTTGGTGACTAGGAAATTTTTGCATTCCTCCTTGTCCATGAATTTTTGCATTCCTCATTGTCCATGAATGCATTTCCTCCTTGTATGAGATGATGATTTGTCATATGATGCATGTGAATTGTGGATTTCTGTGAATTTGGATGCTGGATCTAATTTCTGTGAATTTAGTCATATCCTGGCTGGTTCCAGGATGCAGCCCCTGATGGCTGCCAAATCCTGGCTGGATCCAGGATGCAGCCAAAAAGCAGGCAGCAGGTTACTGTAGGGGTGGCCTACGTATCTGTAATGGGCGTTAATTAAAGCTCGTTACAAACACTGACCACTGAGTAACGGGATTCTATTGGAGCACCCGTTACAAACTTGCCAACAAAGTAACGGGCACCGTAAAAGCCCGTTACCAATGCGTGGCCCGTTCGTTGAGACATCGGAGATGCAGGTGCACCACACGCGTCTCTGATATTGATTTCACAGTAACGGGCTTTGTTTTGGTGCCCGTTACCAAAGTTCCCTGTGGGTCCAGAGAAACAGTCATTTTCACGTAACCGGTGGCTAGTTGTGGTAACAGTCGTTGTTTAATGCCTGTTACGAATATGTCTCATCAGTAACAGGCATCTACATGTTACCTTTCTTGGCTTATTTGTAACACTTGATCGGTAACGAGCGCATTGCCCATTACCAAAGGCGATCTACAACTGTTACCAAAGACAGTTTTTCACGTAGTGGGAGGGGTGAATTAGGCAACTAAAAACCTTAACCTATGCCTTCACTAATTTTACACAAAGATAAACTAGAACATACTATCTAGATGTGCAACTAGGGTTGTTCTAGTGTGAAACTCCCATCCCAAAACAAGGTTTGCAACCTATAGCCAATCCTAGAATGATACTACTCTAGGAAAGTAAAGGCAAGCAAATATTCCAATAGAGTAAATGTGGAAACGTAAAGTGGATGAGTGGAAGCAAACTCTTGACATGCGATTTATCCCGTGGTATAGGTAGGCACTAGGCTACCCCTAGTCCATGTTGTTGAAGCACTCACACAAGAGTATTGCTTCACGGTCACCAAGTCTCTTCCAAGAGCACCACTTGACTCGCCACAAAGGCTAGCCACTTAGGCACTTGCCAAGCTCCCTTGGTCACCTTGATGCCGCCTCCACTAAGGAGCTTCTCCACCAAGGAAGGGGGTCTCCACGTCCCCCGCACAAAGTGTCCTCGCCACTCGACACCAAGCCGGAGGGTCGATGACGATTGCCGGTGAGCCACTTAGGCCCCAAGGCTTTCGGCGAACCTTGTACAACTTGATCCACTCAAGAATCACCTCACAAGGTTGGCACAACCTTGCACTCACTCAGCTCTAAGCTAAGCCTAGCACTAAGCACATACACTAAGCATATGCAAGTCTAAGGATGAGCAATTAAGCACTTGAATGGATTGGATATGATCTTCAATGTGCCTTGAACTCCTCTGCACTTCCACACAATCCAGCAACCTCAAATGGATGAGTGGAGACCAAGGCACTCAAAGAGCCGTTGGCTAACGACCACTGAAAAAGGTAGCGTCGGATGAACCGATGCTATGCTTTTTCTAGGCGTCTGTTCATCCGATGCCCCTCCCACGTCACATAGTTGTTGAGATTCTCTGACACAACTGCTCCGACGCTATACACCGACGGTCCGTCGGATCATCCGGTGCTGACGATTCCGCGGCCAAGTTGTCTCTGTTAGCTTTCATGCGACTGTCGGATAGACCGACGCTTCCCTTGATCAAGGCGTCGGATCATCCGATTCTGAAGGCTTCGTCTTGGCGCGTCTCTGTCTTGATTCAAACTGAGTGTCGGATAGACCGACGGTGTCCCCACTCAGACCGTCGGATCATCCGGTGCTACTGTCTTCTCTGCTCTTCCTCTGCAACTCGTCCGATGCTACTAGAAAAAGGACGGTCGGTTCATCCGACGGTGCCTAGGTTGTCACCTAGTGAACCAACTCGTCCGACGATTGCATCGACGCTTGCTATTTAGGTACCGTGGGTTCATCCGACGGTGTCTTTCCTTTTTCTTTCTTGCTCGGTTTTGACCCTTGAAAAATACACTATCTTCTCAATTTGACATGTGATACTCCTGCATCCTTGGGACCTAGAAGTGTCTACAAAGACATGCTAAACAATATGGTTAGTCCCATTGATCATGTTGTCATGAATCACCAAAATCAAACTCGAACTAATGGCATATGAGGCCATGTTCGCTACAGGTATCCGTATATATACTCCGATCACTCCGGTCGGAAATATATGCATAGATTAAACTGTTTTCATGCAAAAACTTTATACTTGAACGTGATTTATTTGCAGCACGAAGGAGGTACTGTATAGTTAATCTCAAGACAAGGTATGAAAAATGGTATTGTATAGCTTGTGGTAACTTGGTAACCCTGAATCCCTGATGACTGAACTGCAGAAAAAAAGTCTGACTGGTAGTATTGGAGCTGAAGCAAATAAAATATATACTATCTTGTTATGTTGGTGTGTACTGATGTAATTAGTTACAATATTGTATGGGACTTTTGTGCAAAGAGTAGCAATAAAGAGTAGAGAGGGGTTGATGTGGTGGAGACTGGAGAGTAACCCACCAGAAATTTCTCCAAATCCAACATATATGTTCATTTTAGCAGATTATTGTAGAAATATAAGCAAATCAGATTAAATGCAGCTCGATCAACACAATGCACGCAATGTGAACTTTATTTTATTCTGAAAAAACATGGTTTTTGCATAACTGAAATTACAATACACTGCACCCACTTTTCAGAGGACATACATGTTCATACAATCACACATATAATTACGACTTCAGGAGAAATATAATGTAATGGAGAATGTTATAGTTAACAATCTCGACCGGTAGCGCTAAACAGACTCATAAAGGTGCACCGGCAGACGAGGTTCAGCTTGCAAGGTCAATGGTTCAGCCAGTGTGAGGCTTGTAGGGGACTCCTTGAGCTCGATTGCTTGAACGCCAGGCAGCTTTGTCCAGGTGAAACCTTGCAAAAGTCTTGCGAGTAGCATCACTGTCACAGAAGTGCCGAGTGACACCCCTGGGCAGCCCCTCCTACCCGTGCTGAACGACATGAATCTAAGGTCTGGATCGGAGAGACTGAGAGATACATTTGAATTCCTCATCAGATGCCTCTCTGGTCGAAATTCATGAGGATCAAGCCAAACATTGGGATTTCTCCCAAGCCCAACTCGACTTATGATCACATGGCTATCCTTTGGAATCAAGTAACCGGCGACGGTGGTGTCTTCCATGGCAACATGAGGTGGGTTGAAAGGGTGGTAAGGATGCATCCGGAATGCCTCCCGTAGGCAAGCTTTGAGATAGTTGAGCTGAGGAATGTCTGATTCCTGGACTAGCCTCTCTTTGCCCACGACCGTGTTCAATTCGTTCATCGCCTTCTCCATGACTTCTGGCTTGTTCACCATCTCAGCAAGTGCCCACTCAACGGCGTTTGATGGGTTGTCAACTATTGCATACATTATCTCCTAAATAAATAAATGTCATTTTATATACATACTCGCTAGCTCCTTGCGTCCAAAGAGACTGACATTTTTTATTGTTCTATGTCGAACTTTCTCAACTTTGACCAAATTTTATTAAAAAAATATCAATGTTTACGACATCAAATAGATATATAATAAAAATAGATCCTCATAATTAATCTAATGATATTTATTTTTATACCATAAACATATATAGTTTTTCCTGTAATCTTGGCCAAAGTTAAAAAAAATGACTTAGGACAATCCTAAAATTTTTTAATCTGAAACAATGGAAGAAAATAGGGATATGGAGACTCACCGCTGTCTGTGCTTTTATCTCTTCAAGCGATAAAAGAGGTCGCCCTTGTGAATCCTCGAGAGAAACAAGCACGTCAAGGAAGTCTCTGATTTCTCGCTTCTTACCACGTTCACGGAGAGCAAACCACTCATGGATCCTCTCTTCTATGATGGGATCGTGCAATCTGTTCAGTGTCACCATCACGTCGTGCACAACCTTCTCATGACCGTCAAGGTCTAAGCCTACCACCACAGGGAAGTAATCCGAGACACAAAAACTGTAGAGGTAGTTCAGCAGCGTGAAGAGCGCATCGACATGGTCCACCTCGTCAGGGCCAGGGCCGGCGCCGGCTGACGCCGGCGGCGGTGGCTCGGCGAAGTGTCTCTTGCTGAACACGAGCCTCCGTATCATGTTGCCACAGAAATGGCGGGTTACATGACGTACATCGACAACACTACGGCTAGCCGTCGCGTTGCACCGGTTGTAAACGAACCTGACGAGGTGGTCGGCCTCCTCCGCTCGCCGGCCATGGAACCGCCGCTCCATTGATGCGGACAGGACCTCCGATGTGAGGACCCTCTTCATCTTCTTCCACTGCTCGCCGTACGGCGACAGGATGGAGCCCTTGTAGCCGAAGCTGAAGGAGCCAGAAGCGAATGTCACGGGGCGAGAGGCGAGAACCGCGTCGTTCTTCCGGAGAACCTCCCGGGCTATCTCGGGGCAACTCACTACTATGACATGAACGGCTCCGAAACGGAGGCACATTATGTTGGTGTCCATCTCCTTGAGAAGGTGATGGATCCACCGAAAAACCACCGGCTTGTTCCAGATCATCCGGTGCATGCTGCCGATGATAGGCATCCCGCCGGATGGGCCTGGCGGCAACCGGTGGTGCAGCTCTATTTTCATGGTGGTGGCTGTTGCTTTGTTTCGGTAGAGGAGAAACGCTAGGACAAGTAAGGTGAAAACTAGAAAAATGGGAGTGACATGGATTGGTGCTAGTGCCATGCTTGATGCTGCTGCATTCGAGCTCATTGTGTGTGTGTGTGTGTGTGTGTGCAGTACTACTTGTGTATGGCTGCGAGTTTAGTGTTGAGTTGCTGGCATATTTATACACGCACTGGGAGATCATATATGCATGCATGTTTTTTTTTAAGATTCGCATTGCACAATTATCACTAAGAAGAAGAGATTTACAAAGAAGCAATTTCCAGAGAAACCATAAAGTGCAGAATTACAATAGCAACGACCAGCTACAAACAACAAGAAACATGACAAAGAAGAAGAAAACCACCTCACCACCACACCACAGAAACATATATTCTATACTATAAAGATCAAATAATTTGAAAAACCTTTCTCACCCGTGTAGAGTGGAAGACCCATATAGATACGCAATTTGGAGAGCGTTTCTGTCAAAAATGAATTTTTTTGCACCTGTGTGGACTTTACCTGCCCGCCGTACCCGCCGGCCCCACAAGAAAAAAAAAGAAAACTTCCCTCGCTGCGCACCCTGCCTGCGAGCCGACGACCATGATGCAGGCGAGTGCTTAGCCTTCCTGGCTCTGGTGGATGGAGTAGGGGAGGTGGCCGCCGGGGTGGGAAGCCGCGCCGCCGCCGGGGCCCAGCGCCCAAAATTGAGCGCCATCGCGCTGCCAATGTGGAGGGGACAAGGAGGAGGGCGCGGGGAGGGAGGGACGGCGCCATCGCCGGCAACTCGGCATCGCCCTGCTCTCCACCGCTTGTCTACAGTTGATCCCCGCTGCCGGAGAGAGGGTAGGGAAAAGAGAAGGGAGGAGCTTCTGAGACACCAGCTAAGATCTTGACAATGGAGGACGACGTGGCCATCACTGGAGTCTGGAGCACCACAGTGGCCCAGATCTGGACACCGCAACTTGATCTCTCTCTTCGATGGCTCCTCCCCCGCCGACAGCTGTCGAGCTCGAGTTGATTTCCTCCGTGGAGGTCGTCGAGGCCCGCCGCCCTCAGGTGAGAAGAAGATCGAGGCAGTCGAGGCTGTGAGAAGCCACCGTGACCTCGAAAGTCCATCCGCCGACAGAGAAGACGGAGGAGGCCACCCGTGCGCCGTCGGACAGAGTCTGCCGCTCCACGTGCCACCTCCAGCACGGCACCTGTGTCGTTTCCCGCTGCGCCCTTGGTCTGCCTTCGCGAGGACAGCGTCGCCCCCTCATCTAGGGAGGCCACCTACAGAGTGTGTGTGGGAAGTTTGGGAGCGTTGACAGAGAGAGAGAGGCGGTCACGGAGGGAGGGAGGTGCCTGTAACGAATCAGGTGCTCGTTAGCCTAAGAGGGGGGGGTGAATTAGGCAACTTAAAAACTTAGCCTATGGCTTCACTAATTTTACACAAAGATAAACTAGAACATACTATATAGATGAGCAACTAGGGTTGTTCTAGTGTGAAACTCCCATCCCAAAACAAGTTTTGCAACCTATAGCCAATCCTAGCATGATACTATTCTAGGAAAGTAAAGGCAAGCAAAGATTGCAATACAGTAAATACGGAAACATAAAGGGGATGAGAGGAAGAAAACTCTTGACACGCGATTTATCCCGTGGTATAGGTAGGCACTAAGCTACCCCTAGTCCATGTTGTTGAAGCACTCACACAAGAGTATTGCTTCACGGTCACCAAGTCTCTTCTAAGAGCACCACTTGACTCGCCACAAAGGCTAGCCACTTAGGCACTTGCCAAGCTCCCTTGGTCACCTTGAAGCCGCCTCCACTAAGAAGCTTCTCCACCAAGGAAGGGGGTCTCCACGTCTCCCGCAGAAAGTGTCCTCGCCACTCCACACCAAGCGGGAGGGTCGATGACGATTGCCGGTGAGCCACTTAGGCCCCAAGGCTTTCGGCAAACCTTGTACAACTTGATCCACTCAAGAATCACCTCACAAGGTTGGCACAACCTTGCACTTACTCAGCTCTAAGCTAAGCCTAGCACTAAGCACATACACTAAGCATACGCAAGTCTAAGGATGAGCAATTAAGCACTTGGATGGATTGGATATGATCTTCAATGTGTCTTGAACTCCTCTGCACTTCCACACAATCCAGCTACCTCAAATGGGTGAGTTGAGGGGGTATAAATAGCCCAAGGCACTCGAAGAGCCGTTGGCTAACGGCCACCGAAAAAGTAAGCGTCGGATGAACCGATGCTAGCTTTTTCAAAGCGTCGGTTCATCCGATGCCCCTCCCACGTCACATAGCCGTTGAGATTCTCTGACACAACTGCTTCGACGCTATACACCGACGGTGCGTCGGTTCATCCGGTGTTGAAGACCCCGCGACCAAGTCGTCTCTGTTAGCTTTCACGCGACCGTCGGATAGACCAACGCTTCCCCTTGACCAAGGCGTCGGATCATCCGGTGCTGAAGGCTTCGTCTTGGCGCGTCTGTGTCTTGATTCAAACTGAGCGTTGGATAGACCGACGGTGTCCTCACTCAGACCGTCGGATCATCCGGTGCTACTGTCTTCGCTGCTCTTCCTCTGCAACTCGTCCGACGCTACTAGAAATTGGACCATCGGTTCATCCGACGATGCCTAGGGTTTTACCCAGTGAACCAACTTGTCCGATGATTGCACCAACACTTGCTATTTGGGTATTGTCGGGTTATCCGACAGTGTCCTTTTCCTTCTTTTTCTTCACGTCTTCAACTTGGATTTTTCCTTCAACTTAACATACTTAACATGCCATTACTTATAGCCTCAAAATATATACTAAGTCCTCAATTTTGCTATAAGTAACCTAACATGTCCATGTTATGTTAACTTGTGGTAACATCCATGGGACCTAGGAATGCCTACAAAGACATGCTAGACAATGTGGTTAGTCCCATTACTTGTGTTAGCATGAATCACCAAAATCAACTCGAACAAATGGCAAATAAGGCCATGTTCGCTACAGTGCCGCCATGGAGGACAGGGAGGTGTCGCGCGGATCCGGCGTGGGAGGGTGCAGCGACGGGGAGGAGTGGCTTGGTGGTGGGGAGAGAGGGGAATGGGTGGGAGGGGGCGGTGGAGGGTCCACCGGGGAAAGAGGGGCGGCACCTGTCCTCTCTGTCGGAGATGGGGAATACGACCACGAGTCTGCGACCTTGGCCTGGGGAGGAAGGCGAGAGAAAAGGATCGAGATAGCAAGAGGGGTGCGTGGGGAAGAGATAAGGTTGGCTTCTTTGTTTGGCCCCTTTTGGTTTTAATAATTATGTTTTAGTCCTTATAACTTCTATTTTTTACATTATAATCCCTAGAATTTACATTTTCTCACATTTTAATACCTAAGCATATAATAAATTAATTTTTAATTTAATTTTTTGAGTGAACAATAAATGAATTTTTCATTGAAGATGATAGTTGGAGGTGGATGAATAAAATATTTGGTTGTTATATATAAAGTAAATATATAGAGTAGTATGAGTGCAGGAGAAGTTGATGTAGAGTAAAAAAATCTTGCTCATGTGGTTACACTATTCCGTGTAGAGTAAAGATGTAGAGCAGTAGAAATGCAGATAGTCTTAATGATTTAAGAGAAACTTCAAACATGCTACTCGTAAGTTTGACTCTGATATCGATTGCGCACAAATTTAGTATGTGCTCAGCAGTGGCATACTTCTTTGAGACCTTGACATTTGATTGTCTTTTGTTTGGAGCTAGGTTCAATAGAGACATTTCCTGGGAATAATAAATCTTCACATCATTCTGGTGTATCATATATATATATAGCATGTGTGTGTCGCACGTGCATTGTTACTAGACCTAAAAGACTGACTGAAACTTGCACGTTAGAAAAACAATAAGAGCACACGCACGTCACTAGCTATCAAACCACCACAAGCCAACAGAGGAAGCGCGAGGGGGTCTGCAAGACGATGCCTCCAAGAAGACAATGATGATAATGTCGCCATCATCTGTCCGTCTTCGCAGAAACATACCAAGTCTTCACCTTGCACGAAACAACAAGCATTAGTGGCTGCAACAACACCCCAGCGGGTAAACTACATCCACAGACACAACCATCGTCGGCCCCGACGAATGCCTGGCCTGGCTTCGCCAAAGGTTACCAAAACCACCCCTGTGGAGAATATCACTGAAACCTGAAGGTAGCCAAATCGATGGAATTGCAGCGACGAGCTCATTGTGACAATAGTGAACAACAACCGCATGCACATAGAAGAGGACAAACAACATGATAATTGAATGGCCAAAGATCGACCTACTGACCACCACCCACAATGAGAACCTCCCACTTTCCAGCAGCACGCGACAATGAGGTAGCGAAGGAATCACCAAAAGGAAGACAGAGTCACGTTCTCCCAATCTAGCCAATCAAGAAGATGATCGGCGGATACATGGCTCCATGAGCGACAACCACAGTAGACAAGCGAGTGATTCATAGCGATAGGTGGGGCACCAGTGGCAAGACACATCGAGGTGGCAAATGTCAAAGGAATGACAATAGCAAGATCTGTGTGTGGAGGGGTGAGCAAAGAAGGGGGAATAGGAGGTGAGGAGGAAGGAGAAGGTGACCAGCATGACAGGGGAGGGTAGCAAACAAGAAGGTGTTCGGGGAATGATTAGGGGGATCCGTATGGGATGTACCTATATCTAGTGCCGAACCCTAAGAAGTGATATTGAGGCGGAGCTATCCACCATACACTGTTTCGGGGCTACATCTTGGAGTAGCCCTAGCAGAGGCCCGCCCGCCCACGCTAAGATAGAAGAGCGAGGGGCACTTTGGGGCCCATGTAGGATCTTGCGCCGCTGGTCGACAGCGAAGGAAGGGGGCAGGACAAATACATGGAGGGAATTCGCCGGCCAAAGCGAACCAATTGCCCACCCTATGCCAGATCTATCGTTGTCTGGTGCGCCGGATCCCTGCTGAGGGGCACCGAAAACGTGTCATGGAGCATCGAAACCGACCTCCGACATATTCCACAAGGGCCGCGTCAGGGAGCCCGTGCTGTGCTGACGTCGCGAACGACGTCACCATGGAGTCCACCGCACGACACCTCTAACCAGGGCCACACCACCAAGGCGAGGAGCATGCAGCCGACCGCACCACCGCAAGACGAGCAACCGGCCCCACGCTTCCACCGCAAGCGTCAGCCGCCGGTAAGGTCATCCGCCGTCCACAACCGGGGGCGCATAGATTCACACCAAGGGAGGTTGGATCCAGTGTGCAACAACCGGAATCAACCATTCCTGTGCCGGATTGGGAGCCACCCACCACCCACGACCATGAAAAAAAGGAGGGAAAGAAGGGAGGGAGGGAGAGAGATAGGGGGGGCAGGTAGCCGGCTTTGGCTTCAACACAAATCACCGCCACTGTCGGAGGTGGCGGTGACGGCCATCGAAGCCAGGGTTTGTATGGCGGTTGGCGGGGGCGGCTATCACTCCTCAGATCACCTTGGAAGGCGACGCGAGGGTAGTTAGATTTCCTGTGCTTCAGATATACTATGCATGCTTGTTCAAAGCACATTGGCATAGGATGACCGATATATGGACAAGTCATATAGATATATCGGTTTGGAGCAGATAGCTAGTTAATCAAGAGCATCTAAACCTAACGGTGCGAAATAACCTAGTTATAAGGTGTCAGCATTATTTGTAATTTAATTATCCACAAGTAGACAAAGAAAGTAAATAAAAAGAGAGAGAAAACTAGCTTTTTTGCGATGAAAGGGAAAACTAGTTCTTAAGTGGGAACGTATTAGGTGCAAATCAACGTCTCTCTGAAAACCCATGAAAATCACAGTAAAAAAGTCGTCTAAATTCACACATGTATATGATATGATGATACATGACCCTGTAAAATATCTTGTCCAAACTCAATTCAACTTCACTTGTGAGATATAAAAATGACAAAGTTCAAACCAGAAAGATGTTTAAATGATTACTAATATATATATGTAAAATATTTAGAAATGAAGTCGAGTTTGGACAAGATATTTCACAAGGTTGTGTATTTTTGTGAATTTAAATGACCTTTTTGTCATGGTTTGCACAATTTTCACGGAGGGTTGGTTTGCACCTATGTTTCCAATATAATATGGGCGTTAAATCTTCAACGAAAAAAATGTTGTTCTACCTGAATAATCCTTTTTTCAAGGCCTTTGTGTGGTTACATAGGATTCATTCTGGATAGGGAATGATTCCAGGCAATAATCAAGTGTTGATTTCATTCTCTAAAGGTTGAATTTCATTTTTACCAAAAATCTTGTTTGGTATTAGGGTGTGCGTGGATTCAATCCAAGAGTTGAACTAATTGCAATAAAATAGACTCATAGAATTGATTCCACACCCCTTGACTCATGGTGGAAAGATCGGGTTTCAAACCATGGTAGACTTAGGCCTCATTCGTTTCCATCGGATTGGATTCCAAATGGAATTGGTAAATGTAACAAGAAAATCACGATAGTTACTATAAGAGATCTGTATTTATTCTGAGTCAAAAATTAATTTACTCATGATAGGTATACCAAGAGACTCGGAATCAATCCACTAGTCAAGAGGTGTGGAATCAATCCGGCTCTTCGGTCCCTTGTTCTACCTATCCTGATGAGTAAATTAATTTTTGATCGGGAGAATCAATCCGGCTCTTCGGTCTCTTGTTCGTTCTACCTATCCTGATGAGTAAATTAGTTTTTTATCCGGAATAAATCTGAGTATCTATCATGATTTTCTTAATAGATCTATTATTTCCAACCGAATTGAATCCGATGGAAACGAACAAAAAATGGCCATTCCCCCTAGAATGACATGGAATTGACTTGAACCGGTTTGTAATAATTATCTTGAGCCATGTTTGAAATTATTTATGAACCGGGATGAATCCTATGCAACCGAACAAGGACTAAACAAAACTTTATTTTGAGTTATGCTCCCAAATTATTCCCACAAACACAGTCCTCTACCGGAGAATTGTAACAGTTGACCTTGTAAACCTTTGATTTTTCCTCGGTCGTGTTACTTTGATTGTTTCGTATAGTAGTCTATCAACCCGTGCCACCGCACGGACTAGAAATACCTAATAATTATAATTATCTATCTCATGCCCTCATTCATCTATTACATATTCTAATAATTGTAATAGGTCTAGTTAGTAACAATTTTTTCCCTTAGCATAGCACCTCCATATGTGTTTGATTTGTATCTAATTGAACACTATATTTTAAGCTATGAACAACATAAAATTTGGTATTTTTATCTGTCTCTCATTGATGAATATATGAGTATACGATTACACACAGTATGGGAAGTATTTTTTTATATACATAATAACATTAATAATATATTTTTTGAGAAAAATCATAAATAATATATTAATAATTATAGAAGTAATAAAATTTATATTGATACACCTTAAGATCTTATTATAACTATATGAATTAGATTCAGATTTAGAGATTACTTTAAATTTAATAAGCACATAACTAGATAATTTATATGAAAATTTAGGGGGTTATTTGATATTGTTTTTATAATAGCATAAGTGGGTAATTTACATGAAAATTAAGGATTAATTTACATTATTTGTTATAATGAAATATGTGGGTAATTTAGATACATATTTAGGGGGTTACCTTGGTCTATTTTCATAATGGCAGATGTGGTTAATTTATTAGAAAGATAACAGATCCAATGACTATTATGATTAGAGATGTTGAATTGATGGCCGGATGTTTCTGATTTTTGTGAGCATTTGTAAGGATTTCTCTATTTTTTTAGGCTATCCACCTAGGATCCTAGGTGGCATCACCTGGAGTTTTAAGGATTTCTCTATTTTTTTAGGCTATCCACCTAGGATCCTAGGTGGCATCACCTAGAAGCTTCAAAAGGAGCCTCCAATTAGTAATAGTAAGATAGTCCTCTACTGGGAGAAGCCACACTTACAGGAGGAGAGCACGTAACTAGGGAACCAAGCTCTAAGTAGTATGGGCGATATGCCGTGTGTCGGCGTGTGTCCTACCTTCCTAGCACCTCAATCTCCCCTAAATCCCTGATGCTGCTAAATTTATAAAGTAATTAAGGTTGTTAAAAAAAAGTCCTCTACTGGACCCTTCGATGAATTATTTTCCTCGACTAGGCTGCTTTCATATGCCTGGAATTATGCAATGTTTCTATCAAATCAAAGAGAAAATGTTCGTTTTGGCCAGGCCGCTAGCTATTTGCAGCACGTACATCCAACAACACGTCCGCACGTACGCTTTGTGGTTCAATGCATCAGCATTCACGTTTTGCATCTGTTACTTGGTACTGTTCTACTGCCAAGGTACGTACGGTTGTAGGCGACAGTTGCCAAAACAAAACGACGACAAGCCGCCGCCTTCCTAGACAAAATTAAGGGCCTATCTAGTACGTGTATTAAGTATTAACGTTATTAGTGCGTTTATACGCAGGCATATATAAATATATTAGAGTAATTCAAGGTACTGTAGATTATTGTGCAAAACGTTGCTTGCTATTACTCCCTCCGTTCTTGTTTATAAGGCGCACACGCAAAACGAGATTCAAACTTTATTATCTTTGACCAATAATTTACCCGTCTATTTTTTTGTTTTGTCATTCAAATTTGACATGGTTGGATTTGTAATTAAATGTATTTTTCGATGAATATAAATTCATAATCATAACTAATATAATACAAAAAAAAAATGAATAGTCAAAGTATGATTTAGAAGACCGTGTCATGTTAGCTCGTGCCTTATAAACGAGCAGGGAGGGAGTATATCGAAACATTTTTTATTCACATAGATTTATAGTACTTGTTATACCTGAGGATGCATCTTTACTTTTTGTTAATTTGGGAATTAACTATTTATCCAAAACCAGACACGACTAATTTCAAAAATACTCCCTCCATACAAATGCAAATTATAGGTCACTTTGATATTTTTTCTAAATTCGTATATATTATTAGGAAAAAGTCCAAAAAATACTCCCCTCAAGTACAACCAAAGTTTGACTAACCCCCTAAAGTATTTTTTTTATTTTACCCCCTAAACTATGTCATTTGGTTCAATTTACCGCTAAAGTATTTCTTTTTTCACAAAAAAACAATTGGTCCTTTTTTATTTCTCCATGCACAAGTGGAGTTTTAAGTTCAAAATTTGCAAGTTCATAGGAGACAACATGAGGTATGTTTATAAAATATATCATGATTTTTAACAATATTTTGATAGGGTGAGATATTTAACAATAAAATCTATCTTTAAGATACAAAATTATATATAAACTAATAATGAATAATTCCTCAAATATTTTTTAGTATATACTATGATGTCCACTACCGGTCTGTAAAGTCTCTGATTCAAACTCAACTTGTACATGTATGGAGAAATGAAAACGACAAATTAAATTATAGGGTAAGTTGAACCAAATAACATACTATGTGGTAAATTGAACCAAAATATAGTTTAGAAGGTCATTTGAACTTTCTCTATACTCAAATGGAGTATTTTGGACTTTTTCCGATATTATTATGCATCTAGACGTAGGGTATTTCTAAATGCATAATAAAATCTATGAATCTAAAAATGCTAAAATGACATATAATTTATTATGACGGAGCGGGTATTATATATATAGGTGCTAAAGATATATACAAAGTTAGAAAATATAATAAGACTAGGGGGAAGGGTGGTGGCAAGGGCTACGCGGTGGAGGACCACGACGGGCGGCCGGTGGGCCCGCAGTGCCGGATGCTTTTTGTTTTTTATTCTTTCCCAATAATGTCTGTGAGTGCTAAAGCATACCCATGGCAAAACTTTGTCGTGAGCCCGATGGACGACTCACAACAAAGGGTCTGGTTGCCGGCTGTTTTTTTCCGTGTTCTCTTTGCTGTGAGTAGCTCTCGGCATAGTGTTTGTCGTGTGTACCTAGCACACCGCAAACTCTCAATATTGATCCCACGGCGCAAGATTGCAGATGGCGTAGCGAAGGAAGGTTACGCCAATCGTCCTAGTTTTAGTTTTGTTAGGACTACAGATTAGGAGTATAGAAAAGAGATGATAATTAATATAGCTTTTTAGTACTCGTATTTTATATCAACTCTTTCAAATTAGTTCAGACTGTTAGATCTTTTAAAATCCAATGGTGGGAAGTCTTTTTCTTAGATTGACATGAGAATTTCGAAGTCCCATAGAGTAGGCGAATGTGAAGGCTTCTTTTAGCACTATTGTATTAAGACAATACTAGATAGCAAGTATTTGCATTTGCTTAACAGAGGGACGGCTAGTAATCAGCCTCTGGTGCGGTTTTGTTGGCATCGAATCCAATAGATGGAATGGAGGAATGTGTGGCACTCACTGCTTTTGATCCGTTGCTTTTGTATTGCACTGGTGCTCACAACCATTCCTTTTTTTACCACTACAAACAGTTTCAGAGAAAAATGTGCCCGATTAACGAATTGACTAATGTTTCTCTCTTCAAAAGAAGAGGTAGTAATTCCTGAAATTCTTCCCAACTAAAATGAAATGATACAAAGAATACTGCAGGGTTTTTACTGGCCTTGTTTAGTTTGCTAAAGTTTCTAACGTTTTCTCCACTCTCTTTCCATCACATCACATTAAATACGCCAAAAGACATATGTTCAAAGCATTAAATACAGGTAAAAAATAACTAATTACACAGTTTTAATGTACTTTGCGAAATGAATCTTTTGAGCCTAGTTAGGTCATGGTAGGATAATATTTAGCATAAACAAACGAAACGTGCTACAGTGTGCTACAGAAGTTCGAAACGTTGAAAAGACAACTTTTTCCAACAACTAAACAAGGCCCGGGCTGCATCACCCCGAGAGCCCCAGAACACCAACGCTTCTACTGTGTGGATCCGCCCCTGCTAGCTGCTGGTACCGAGAAATTCAACTTCCTGTAAGGTATCCGATCCCTCCGGTTGGAAATATATACCGTTTCCCACCATAGATTTGTAAGGAATCGGATGCCCGTTAGCCTAAGAGGGGGAGGGGGTGAATTAGGCAACTTAAAACCTTAACCTAAGGCTCACTAACTTTTACACAAAAGTAAGCTAGAACATACTATCTATATGTGCAACTACGGTTGTTCTAGTGTGATACTCTCATCCCAAAAGAAGGTTTGCAACCTATAACTAATCGTAGCTTGATACTACTCTAGGAAAGTAAAGGCAAGCAAAGATTGCAATAAAGTAAATGCGGAAACGTAAAGGGGAAAAGAGGAAGCAAACTCTTGACACGTGATTTATCCCGTGGTATCGGTAGGCACTCAGCCACCCCTAGTCCACGTTGTTGAAGCACTAACACAAGAGTATTGCTTCCCGGTCACCAAGTCTCTCCCAAGAGCACCACTTGACTCGCCACAAAGGCTAGCCACTTAGGCACTTGTCAAGCTCCCTTGGTCACCTTGATGCCGCCTCCACTAAGGAGCTTCTCCACCAAGGAAGGGGGTCTCCACGTCCCCCGCACAAAGTGTCCTCGCCGCTCCACACCAAGCCGGAGGGTCGATGATGATTGCCGGTGAGCCACTTAGGCCCCAAGGCTTTCGGCGAACCTTGTACACCAGGATTCACTCAAGAATCACCTCACAAGGTTGGCACAACCTTGCACTCACTCAGCTTTAAGCTAAGCCTAGCACTAAGCACATACACAAAGTATATGCAAGTCTAAGGATGAGCAATTAAGCACTTGGATGGATTGGATATGATCTTGAATGTGTCTTGAACTCCTCTGCACTTCCACACAATCCAGCTACCTCAAATGGGTGAGTGGAGGGGGTATAAATAGCCCAAGGCATCAAACTAGCCATTGGCTAACGTCCACTGAAAATAGTACCGTCGGATGATCCGACGCTATATTTTCCAGGGCGTCGGTTCATCCGGTGCCCCTCCCACGTCACGTAGCCGTTGAGGTTCTCTAACACAACTGCTCCCACGCTATGCACCGACGCTACGTCGGATCATCCGGTGTTGAAGACCTCGCGCCCAAGTCGCCTCTGTTAGCTTCCAACTAACCGTCGGATAGACCGACACTTCACCTTGACCAAGGCGTCGGATCATCCAGTGCTGAAGGCTTCGTCTTGGCGCGTCTCTGTATGAATTCAAATGAAGCGTCGGATAGACCGACGGGGTCCACACTCAGACCGTCGGATCATCCGGTGCTACTGTCTTCCTTGCTCTTCCTCTGCAACTCGCCCGACGCTACTAAATAATGGACCGTCGGTTCATCCGACGGTACCTAGGGTTTGACCCTGTGCACCAACTCGTCCGACGATTGCACCGACGCTTGTATTTGAGGGACCGTCGGCTCATCCGACGGTGTCTTTTTCTTTTCTTTTTCTTGCTCGGTTTTGACCCTTAAAAAATAGACTATCTTCTCAATTTGGCATATGGTTTTCTTGCATCCTTGGGACCTAGAAGTGTCTACAAAGACATGCTAAACAATATGGTTAGTCCCAATGATCATGTTGTCATGAATCACCAAAATCAAACTCGAACTAATGGCATGTGAGGCCATGTTCGCTACAATCTCCCCCTTTTTGGTGATTTATGACAACACAACCAAAGCAAGCATAAATTTGCAAGAATTGACAAAATTAGAACCACTTACACTTGCTTGGATGCTTACCATCATACAAACTCCCCCTAGATCAAACTTCCCCCTTTTTGATCTTCATGTTCACATTCTCCCCCTTTGGTCTTATATCCTTGAAACCGCTTGTAAGCATCCTTGAACCCACTTGTAAGCTTAAGCCACAAGCTTGCTTTGGTCCCACATTCTCCCCCTTTGGAATAAAATCTCCAAAAAATCCCAAAGCAAAGGGTCCAGAGAGAACGATTTAAGTCCATCTTCAAGTTTGATTATCATGTGAGGGTCCAGGACGCTCTTGACCGTGAGCACGACTAATCGATTAGTTTTACACCCTGCAGAGGTTGTACATCTTTACCCACAAGTCGCGTAAAAACTCCGAAGAGCTTTGCACCCAACCACGCTGTGCAAAAGTAGGCACAATACCACACTACCGAGGTGTGGCTGCATAGGGACGCTACGAGGCCTTTACAAAGATTCCTCCCGTGCGTATTAGTCCATAGTAGTATGTCATAGAGGCTATCTTTCGTACCACACTTCTATTACGGACGGTCAGCCATAGAGTCTTCCGTTCCAACACCGCTCCGGAATAGAAGAGCCATAAAAGCATTCCTCCGTCCCCAACCTACTATGCGAGTAGTAACCACACAAAGACTTCCCTAATTAATCGGCCAAGACCAGAGCCATATAGTCCTTGTGGTTGCACTGTTGTCCTGGGTGGTCGCTCCATATTCCGATTAATCATATGATCTTGCATTAAGCATCCAAAGATATAGCACAAAGGTATAACATGATTCATCATTAATGTTCATTAAAACCACCATAACCCAGGTATAGCAACTAAGCATAGCTACCCAACATAAATGTAAACCCAGGTTATCAAGGAATGACAATCAAAGACTAGGATAAACCTTAATAGGAACCCGTCAAAATTAATGCAAGCAATGTAATGAGTGATTAAATATAATTCTTAGGACAAAAGATCAAAGACACACTTGCCTTTAACCAAAGAGTAGTTGCTCAGAATATCTTCAACCTCTTGCTCTTCAAAGCTTCTCGAACGGCATTCACTCTAAGCGCATCAATCATCGGGCACAAACATACACAAAGCAAACAAACATGCATACTAAGAACAAAGCACCAATCAAAAGAAAACTTTAAAAGAACGCGCTAAAGGATAGGATCGATTAGATGGGTCACTAAAGAACACAAAGGGTGCTTGGAAGGGAAAGGCTTGGTTAGCTTTAAAGAGATGGTCGCGGAAGATTGAGCAAGAACTGGGAAGATCACACTTAGATTGAGCTGAGAAAAGAACGTCTAACGAACCATTTGCATTTATGAGAGAGCAAGGCTATGAGCTAGGTTCATTTTAATTAACAAAACAAATATAAAGGATATTCCAGAAATAAAATACCCTATGTTGACATTAATGCAATATTAAACTTTATTTATGAAACCAGTGTAAAGAACTAGTCAAGTTTTATTAATAAAGATTCATATATGAATTAACCGATTAAACATTTTATTTAGAAAAACTAAACTATATGAACAATCTAAACGAAACTTTGTAATTTGAGTAGATCATATTATTATTAAAAACATTATGGTATTGGCATTAATCAAATTAATATTTCTTATAAAAGCCGTTGTAAAAGCCTAATCAAATTTTAATTAGAAAAGATTAATTAACTATTAAACAATTTAACATTTGGTTTACGAAAACCGAGATAAAGATCTAATTAACTATTATATATAAAAACATGTGATAGAAACATTAATCAAATTAAATTTGCTTGTGAAAACGACATATAGATCTATATAGCTTTTATTTGCAAAAGACATGCATAGCTAGTCATTTATCAAAATTAATATTAATTTTATTTTCAGAAAACAAAACATGATGAAAACTCACCACTAACGTGTGCTTTACATTATTATGGACCTAACGCAACTTGAACGGATTAAATCGGAGCTAAAACGAAGATTTGATGAGCAAAACAAGATTTAAAGGACCTAGTCGTGATTAACCATAGATTTCAGGGAGTAGCTGAAAAGAATCACAAGACACATTAAATAGTGCTCGCAAAAAGAATAGACTGCAGGGTTAGATCTATAAAATTCTCGAGTGGGATTTAGTTGCAGGGATTTAATAGATCTAGGGGTTTATCCAAAAATTCACCTAGACTCATAAACTCATTTATAGATTACAGGAACCCCTAGGGGTCTAACCGTAAAACGTCTTCTTCTTCCCCTGGACTGGGCGCACAGGAGCACACAGGGGGGCGGCGGCGGCCCTGGTGATTCGCATCGCCGGCGGTCAGGGGTGCCAGGGGTTCGGCCAGGGCGCGAAATCGAAAGAGGGGATCGAGGTGGACTTAATGGTGTGCTCACCAAGGGTGGAGGCGGGCCTTAGGTGGCCGGCAACAGATGGACAGCGGCGGTTGGCGGACTTCAATGTGGCAGCGCCGCCCCGGGGAATGTCCGGCGACGAGAAGGGGCAGCGGAGCTGCGGCACGACGAGCTGGACCTTGCGGCGGGGACGGCTTGCTCCAATCGGTGCTCTCGGCGGCGAATCGAGCGGCGGCCGTCGGCGAGCTTGGCGGCCGGCTCGGCACCGGGTGGCGGCGCGGCCCCGGTTCCGGCGGCGTGCGGGGCACGGGGCGGGGCTAGCGAGCTAGGGCGGCGCGCGGCGGGGGGCGGCGCCCTTTATAGGGGCGCGCGTGGGGCCAAGGCGGCCCGGCCCGCTCGCCGAGGCGGCGGCGCCATGCGCGGCGGCGGCCGGGCTCGGATGGGCCCGGCGGGCCCTAGCCGGCCGGGCGCGGGCAGGTTGGGTCGAGCCTCGGGCTCGGCCCAATCCGGTAGATAGGTTTTGTTTTTTTAAAAAAATATTTTCAGTGCAAAAGAATTCCAGAGAAACTCCAGTAATTCGTTTAAAGCACTAAAAATACTCAGAAAATCACAAAAATTCCAGGAAAATTCCTAGAGGTAGATTAAGACATGAACAATCCAAATAAAGCATTTGGGGCTCATGAAAAAGGATTTTAGAGCCTTCTAATAAATAGAAATAGCTCAAGAAAAAATGAGAATAAATTCTAGAAAAATCTGGAAAATTCTCGGGAGAGTTGGACAGCTCCTAAACGCCTTTTTGAAACCTTTTTGCACTCAAGAACCACTAGATGCATCAGCATTAATGCAACACACATAACTTTTATTTAATTTTAGAAAATCAAACAATGAATTTTTCATATACTATATTCCCTGTAAAGAAAATAAATGTAGGAAAAATTTTAAAATTATGAGAAAATCGTTATTTCATTATTCTTTCTATTCACATCCTGAAATTGGAAATTTCAGGGTGTGACAGTTGGTTCCAACCCCACTCTTCCTTCATCTTCCCAACCTTGTGTGCAAACACCTTGCCATTTGCCTTCTTCTTGATGACATAGGTGTTGCTATTGATCTTGTTCTTGCGGTTGGGCTTGGTGTAGATGAGGGAGCTCTTGATGGTGGGCTTCAACTTCTTCTTTGTGCCTTTGTCCATCTTCTTGACAAATTGAGGGCATTTGTAGAACTTGTGCCCTTCTCCATGACACTTGTATCAAGTCACGGTTGCACCCTTCTCAAGCTTCTTCACCATGGGATCACGGTTATCTTGAGAAGGTTGGACTTTGCTCTTCATGTCTTGAGAGATGTCCACTTGTTCTTCATCAATCTTGCCCTTGCCCATCAAGTTTGCCAACCTCTCTCGGAGCCATTTCACTTCTTGCTTGAGCTCATCATTCTCCTTGCCTATGAGATAATCACATGTTTCTACAACAAAATTCTCATTGCAAGATGGTGAGCAAGATTCATCAATTAAATAAATGCAAGAAGTTGAAGCATCTACCTTGGAGATAGGAATTGCACAAGGGATAGATGTTTCATTAAGCTCAAAGGAATTACTTGTTTTAGGCTCATTGCTCTTGTTGACGGTTAATAGTTGTATCAAAGTTCGTTTAGACTCGCAAGTGTACAAGTCTCCCGTCGTAGTCAAGGGACCCTTCTTCCCGCGAGTGGTGAACCCAAGGTATCGAATCCATGGAACAAATGTGTGACGCAAAAGTTGATCTAGTAAAGCCAAGTAACTTCAATTTTCGATAAAAGAGAAAACCCTAATGCATCTAGATAAGAACACGAGACAAAGATAGATCTAATCTACTAAAGACCGAAGATAACAAAGTAAGATTGGGTAGATAAACCGATCTAGAGAGATCGGGTAAGCCTTTTGTTGAAGTTCCAAGCAAGAGAAGAAGTAGCAAATCGAATCTTATAAGAAGCTTCTTTAAACCGTGGTTTCTCGTCCAAATCCGAAAACATCCGCCTTTCGGAACCCCCGTTCTGTCACAACGTATCCCTACTCATGCGGGGAGTCTAGAGCGAGTCAAAAGACAAGTCGAGATTCTTTCGGAAGATCCGGCGTGTACCTCTAGCCACCACAGCTACAAGAACACCCTATGTAATCTATCTCGACAATAGAATTGGAATAAGCAAAGCCGATCGAAAAACGAAATCTTCGAGGAAACACTTGATCGCTAAGAAAAGATTCAACTTGATAATTCAACTATGACAATGATACATACACAAGATCACCACCTGGATCCTTCGTTGATCTTGCTTCTAGCTCTGGGAACTCCGACGTGGTCTTCCGTGCAAGGTTCCCACGTCGGCTAGGGAAACCCTAGTCAACTAGCTCGACCCTCGCCTCTCCGAGATGGTGTCCCTCTCTTCTCTGCTCCTCGGCGGCCGATGACGAAGTTGATTATGCATGGCTCTCGGCCACGGGGCTATAAATAGCACGATTGGCGGCTAGGGCAAAGGAGGAGGCGAACAGGCACTGGATAGGGCTGGGCCGGCCGGCCTGGGCCCATCCAGGCCCAGCCCGCGGCCCCCTTTGCCCTACGTCGATTCCCTTGCTTCCTGGATGTTTCCCCCTTCTGCATGTAGGTCCATGTCTCAGTTTCTCTCCGAATTGGGCACAACTCCTTGTCTTGCAAGATTCAACACTTTTCTGGTTTGGTCCTCGGAGTTTGTCGTCTTCCCGAATCAAGTCCCTGACTTCTTGGAGTTAAGTTTGCTTCATTGTATGACTTGTACGGGGCTTCAAGGTCTTGTCACAAGGTGCTTGATGAACTTATCCAGAAAGTCTTGCTTTCAACGCTAAAACCCTGCATAAACACTAAACTCCAAAACCGACATGCACACGTGAACTTGTTATACCACGGGGGTTAGTACCAATGGATAGAGTATAAAACTTATGCCAACACCGAAGGTAAACTCATGGCTAGGTTGACGGATTTTCACCGTCAACAGCTCCCCCATGCTTAAACCTTGCTCGTCCTCGAGTAAGCCTTCGATGGATATCATCATTGCCTATCAATGTTTAAACCCTGCACTTGATCATACATGAGAAAACATAAGGCTCTCAAAATTTTAATTCATTAAAGTTCCATAATGTACTAGCCTTCATGTCCATGGAGGGTAGATTCTTAATCAAGCCTATCCCACAAGTATTAACATGCTCACAAAGTTTAAATAGATCTCAGAATTTATGAAATAAAGAGTAAGATAAAGAAAAGAGCTAAACCAAGTTCACAAATTTAAATCACCATGCATGTTGCTCATGAACTCTCATCTCACTTGTCTCTCAAGCCTATATATTCTACTCCTTTCCCTCTCATCACATATGTGGTAGGCTTTATATGGAGCTTTGGGAAAGTTTAGTCCTACCAAGATTTTATAAATGAGGTATTGTCAAAACAAGACAAGCTTCTCATGGTCTTACCGAGACTCGTCAAAAAGGTCATTGGAAAATGATGTTACATCAAGGAGGGAAAAGAGAAAAATACGCACACTTTAGATGAGTGGACATGTGCAAATAGCAAAGAGTGATCCCGTGGCACAAAGGAAGTCTTCGTTATCGGATTGCACATGGTTGGAAAATGAGAATGGATCTTTTAATCTTGAAGCCTTGAATTTCCTAATGCACTTTAGAGAACCGGGGAGTTCACTTTACGCATACTCATATATTTTTTTTTCTCTCTTATATTTCTCCTTCTTTTCTTTCTTTCTTTCATTCTTTTTCTCATTCATTCATTTTTTTTCTTGTCATACATTCGGTAACGTGACTTTCACATCGGAGTTTTGATTTTTTTTATTTGCTTGCTCCTCTTTGAAATTTTTTTTATTTGCTCCCCTTTGAACTCTAAAAATTGCAACGTACCAACCTCCTCCCCCATGCTTAGACGTTGCTCGTCTCGAGCAAAGAGGCGATAAATAGAGTAGGTACCGGAAATATTTTTCCTTTGGAGAGATACTTGAAATCTTCAATGTTGGCACCGTCCTGCGATCTTCCTTGAATTGATGATCCATTCTCAACGATAGGTTGTGGTCAAGGAGGTAAACACAAAAGATGATATTTCGTTTTAAGTGTGGATATCCGACGAGGTTTGTGAGATCTCCAATGTGGGGATACACAATGCACGGATAAAAGGCTAGCAAAAAGATAGATACGCAAAAACGGAATGACCAGCTTCTTAGTCTCGGGCCAGAGAAATCAAGGCCTGCAATAACTCACTCAAAAATAAATCTTGTACACTAAGGTTTATGAACTCAAATATATATTAGGCTCTGGAAAGGTTGAGCAACACACAAGTGATATTTATGACAAGGTTAGCAATTTTTTTGAGCATAAAAACCATCTTCAAACTATTCATAACTTGAGAGCACATAAAACACTATGGGTCTTTATATTAATTATAACCTCCGCTAAAGATTAAGCTAGCATTTAAATAATTTCAGATTTGTATTTTTAAGAGAGCACTAGCTTTAACATGCATAAATCAATTACAAAGATAAACAAAGCGGCAATTATAATCATATATCATCATGGCACAAATTTTGCAACTTTTCCAAAGATATAATCAAGGTGGTGACTTTATTAATGATAAAATAAGCTGAAATACAAGTTGAAACAAACTAACACACTTGCTGAAATTTAAATAAAAACAGAAAATATTACGCAAACACAAAAACAAAAGCTGAAAATTATAGAGAAAGAGAAAAGAAAAGAAAACTAAAGTTCCTTAATCTTCCTAGTCCTCCGCTGGTGGTTGGTGTTGAAGATCTTGATAGTAATACCCTTGCTCGTAGTATGGTTGGACATTCCCTCCGACGAATTGATTTGGCTCCACTAGGTGAAGGCGTCCAAGCTCATAGGCAATATTTGCATTGCCCTCACCAAGTTGAGCCGCGTTGGCTTGGATGGCTGCGGCGTTTTGTGCATTTCTTGCAACATACCCTCCAATTATGGCCATGCTTTGTTGTGGTTGGGGATATTGTGCGTAGGGCTCCGCGAAGTTTGCGTTGGGCACCACATAATTTGGTGGGGGTACCGGTGCACCACCCCCCATGCTTGCTCTTGTGGCCCTCCGTAATAGCTTGGCGGAGGAGGGATCCCGCCGAATGGTGGCACATTGGGTTGTGCACCACTCTCTTGTGCAGAGGATGTTCCCTCCTCTACGATTCTTCCTCTTTTGTTTTTCCTTGCCGGGACAAGGAGTCCCTCTTCCAACCAATCCTCCCTCCCTTCGATGAAAAGCCTAAGCCTTGCATCCGGAAGGGGTAGGTTCACCATGGCCAAACGAAAACCTCCTCTCTCATCTCCACTAATGTATTTGCCTTGTCGCAAATATTCAATGCCGGGAGAGGTACCACGCAAGAGATGGTCGGGGTTTCTTGCGATCCCTGGCCGTAGGGAGAAGGCCAACATAGAGAGGTAGCACCCCGAACCAATATGTCCCGCCCCCGATGTTGCCTCGCAACACCAACGGTTGATCATAAGGTATGAGGAGTCTATTGGCTGCTTGGCAATTAAGGCCGAGTAGAGCCAATTCAACTCCGTGTCGGTCACCTTCGTCTCCCTCATCCTCCCCAATACCCTCTTGCACATCGAAGAGTGAAATATCCGGATAATGGGGTTGTGGATGCAATTGCGTTGTTGGTGGGCTTCTCCGGAGATTAAATTCCAAAATCCATCTAACATGCCGGGTGGCACGTCAACTTTCTCTGGAGCTCCCTTATGGAATCCAAGTAGCTCCCTAACATGCTCGTAGGGAACCACTGGTTGGACTCCCTCCAAACGGAATGATAAGCTTTGCACCCCATCATCAAGGATAGGTGCAATGGTCATCAAGATTTCCAAGGTGAACTCCTTGTGGGTGTCCGCCGACACTCCGTTGGAGAATTGCACCCATCCAAGGTGCCCCAACATGTGGTATATGTCGGTGCCGAAACCCAAGTTGTAGAGTGCTTGGTCATCGAACTCGACGTTGGGCACAAGTCTCTTCTCAAGACGAGAGAGCCTCTCCTCCTCCGACGACGACAAAATGATGAAGCCATACGAGGAATATATCGGAGTGTATGGAGGTGGCGCGGTCGAACGGGTCGATCGTCGTGGTGGCACGGGTGGCTCCTCCGTGTGCCCTTGAGGTTCGCCAAACCTCATGGATGTGCTCCTTGCAGCCCTCATACCACTAAGGAGGAGAGTGTTCCTCCTTGGTGGTGCCGTATCCATCTCCATGCTCCAGGGAGACTCGGAAACCGAGTGCCTCCTCGAAGACGTCGTCGACGACGGCTTGGATGACGATGAACCCTTCTTCTTGAGAAGAGACTTGTGGTTTTCTTCCACATGGTTGTTGCACTCTTTTTTTCTACTAAAACTCCGGGTTGCAACCGGTAACTAGGCACTTAAACTCTTACTTCGGGATGTGGACTTTGAGTGGATTAAGGTGGTGGATTTTTTGAGCTATCAAGCTTGGGAAGGTTGTCTATGTCTACGGAGGTTTTGGGCACACAAACTTGAACACACAAACTAAGGAAGGAGAGGAAAGCTTGCCTGCAGAAAACGGGAGCCGGGGGGCTCCTTAAGTAGGGGAGGCCGGCCGGCCTGGGCCGACCGGCCTGGGTGACTTCTGGCTCCTCCCCGCCTCGGCTTTCTTCCAGCACGATCATTTCTCCTCTGCAACTTTCCTCCCCGCGTGCTCCACGAGTTGCACCGCCCAAACGCTCTCGTCCACTCCTTTTCTTGCATTATTGGTCCTTCCACTTGATGCTTCATGCTTTGGGTCATGTCCATGCTCCCTAGCTCCACTTGCTTCACATGCCACCATGAAATTCCTGCAAAGTTGATGCTTGCTGCCCACCATGCTTTTCCTTTGCATGTGGACTTGGTGAAAGTTGATGAAAGGGTATCCAATGGTGCATGCATGATTAATTCAAACTAGATTGCCTCCCTTTAGGTGTGTTTAAGGTCAAGCATTCCTCTAATTTCAAAGTTTAAAAGTATTTTTCAGAGCCATGCAAGAGCTCAAGCATAAATTTAGAGAAGTTTTTAAACCATTAAAAATAAATGTAAGTCGAAAATATTTTCCGATTACGTTGATATCGGTCTCACTGGTATAGTTTGCCTTCATCGGTTGAGAGCAAACTTTTCCCGGCTTGATCATGGGGGCATAGGTTTAGGTTCTAATTTTGGCTAAATGAGAGAGATTTTGAATAAAACAAAATTAGATGAGGCTTAGAAAAATTCTAATCCTAGAGAAACCAAGGATATAGATTTTTAAACCAACCAAAGTTTTGATTTCTAGGTTCACGCGAGTCCTACCACGTGCTGAATTTTTATTAACACCTAGATATAAGTCGTGGCTCAACTCATGTGTTTTTAGCATGAAAAATAAGTCAACCTCAGCACCATAATGAGGGTGAAAGGTTGATTTAGGTTCTGAAATTATTTGGTTGTTTCTCGAAAAGAATCAAACAAACACATAGGAGGGTTCATGCAAAGGGTTTATGATAAAGCAAAATATTCAATCAAGAATTATGTCGCTAATATTGTTCAACCACTTCTAAGTCTAATTTCTTTGCGTAATAAAACTCAAAACTAAATTATTAAAAAGACTCGAAAAACCTGGAATCGGGTTGTCCTCCCGGTAGCTTATTCTTGACTCGACGAAACGGGTTGCCTCCCGCCTAGCGCTTCGTTTATAGTCTATAACTAGACTTCTTCACTTGATTATTTCGGATCAACGCTCTTTGCGGGCATTGCAATCTTGGGTACCCACTTCCGCACCATCTTGGGCACGGGCTTGTCTTCCGGCTTAGTCATTTTTTTTGTCTTCACAGGCGGCTTCTCTTCCTTTATCTTGACGGATGCAACACCTTCTTTGATTTTCTTTACGTTCATTTTTTACGGCTCCTTCTTCTTTTTCAGCCCCTCCTTTTGCTTTGGTTCTCCCTTCACTCCAATCATGTTGCATGCCTCGATTCTTGGATGGAACTTGAAGGAACTCCTTTTTCCGTTGATATCGAACATGATCTCCCCCTTGCCAACATCAATAGTAGCTCCCACGGTCTTGAGGAAAGGCCTCCCAAGGATGAGCGGTGGCTTCTCCCTTTCTCCCATTTCAAGCACAACGAAGTCGACGGGGATGAAGTGGTGTCCGACCTTCACGGGTACATCTTCGGCAATACCCAAGGGATAGCAAATGGAGTTATCTCCCAACTCCAAACATATACCCGTAGGCTCCATTGGTAGGCGTAGCTTCTCGAACACATCCCTCGGCATGACGCTTACACTAGCTCCAAGGTCGCATAACGCCTTCTCGAAGTTGAAAGAACCAACCGAACATTGAATAGTAGGGCACCCGGGATCCTTTTGCTTCTCTAGCCCATTAGCAATAGCGGCACTACACTCCTTGGACATCTTAACATGATCTACCCCGAGTGTTGCTATCTCATATTTATTTGCAAGTATGTCTTTAAAGTAACGAGAATATGTAGGTACTTGTAGGGCATCTAGTAATGGCATGTTGATGCTAAGTCTACGCACAACTTCCACAAACTTCTCAAAGTGGTTGTCAAGTTTACCTCGGAAGTAGTGTGGCTTGTGTTGCGGTATCCTCGTGTCTTCCTCCGGCATCTCAAATTCGGGCTCTTCGGTGACGATCTCCGTAACCTTCTCTTTAGCAACTCCTTCCACCTCGGTGGATGGTTTAATCTTCCTTGCTCCCGCGGAACATTCCGGGTCTTCGGTCTCCTTCCCCGAACGTGTTTGAATGGCCTTCGCCGATTCGGGACTTTTGGGTTGTCCCGGAAGCTTCCCTTCATCATTAGTGAGGCGCCCCGCAAGTTGTCCAACTTGCGTCTCGATCATCTTCATCATGTTGAGCACTTGATGATTGGAACTTCCGACCTCCGTCACTTTGCTATCGATGTTCTCCAACACCTTGTCTGTGGTCTTGAACTTGGTGATGGTGTCCTTGTTGATCTTAGCTTGCTCGTCCATGAATTCCTTCAATTGTATACGAAGCGGAACCGAATTTGGAATAGATGAGCTTGCATTAAATTGAGGTCTACCTTGCCCGTAGCGGAAGTTCGGCAATTCTCCCTTCCTCATGTAGTCGAGCGTTTTGGCTTCCTCCGGACAATCTTTGCGGACATGGCCATACTCTCCACATTCTTCGCATGTGGACCTTGCTTCGGCGGCCTTCAAGTCTTGAGCCTCTTTCTTTTCCATCTCCATCTTCTCCAACCTCCTCATGAGCGAGTCGATCTTGCCTTCAAGTATGTTCTCCTTCTCCACTTGCAAGACTCCTTTGACGTTCCCCGTTGGTTGAACCGGATGTAAGCGTCTGGATGACGCCCACGTGTCATTATCTGCGACCTTCTTGAATAGAGTGAAAGCTTCCGTCGGTGTTAGTTCGATGATGGATCCTCCCGCCAATGCATCGATGATCGTCCTTGACGCCATGGTGAGTCCTTGATAGAACTTTTGCACGAGGTCTTCCTTCGGGAACTTGTGATGCAGAACCGCCCGAATGTACTCGTTGAAGCGCTCGAATGCCTCCGAGATAGTTTCTGTAGGATATTGAACAAAGGTGGCAATCTTATTACGCAAACTTTGAGTTTTACCCGGTGAGTAGTATTCCTTCATGAAAGCCTTCATCAACGTGTTCCAATTTTGCACCGTCTCCGCCGGTTGAGAGTGGAACCATTGCAAAGCCTTCCCGAGAAGTGAGAACGGAAAAAGCCTTGCCCTCGTTTGATCTTGAGTCACCCCATCCATGTTGAAAGTCTGACATAGTTGAATGAATGCTTGGAGGTGAAGGTTTGGGTCCTCTTTGCCGGTGAAGGGTGAATGTTGCACCATGCGGATTGTTGAGGTCTTGATCTCGAACGGTCTTCCGATCTCTTCAAGATTCAAGATTGGTAGGTCGATGATGTCCGGGGTGCATAGCTCCCCGATCTTGCGTTCTTGCAGTTGTTCTCCCATCGGTGGAAGTCGATTCTCCCGAGGACTTTGAGGTGGTGAATTCTTCGGAGATTCCTTCCATCCTTTGTCTTCAGACTCCGAATCTACAAAATCTAGCTTTTTAGCTTGATGTGCTTTGCGTCTCCTTAGCCTGTAAAGTTTTTCTGGATCATCCACAAAATTATTGGGTTTGTTGGAGAGGTAGCCGTCCATCTCCTGTTAGGGTTAGCAATAAACAAAAGATATGCAAAAACTAGAAAGTAAAAACAAATCTATAAAAACTAGGGTTAGACAAACTAGATTGGATGTATATTGAGAATGATCAAAGTTTAGTAGATGCAAAAAGAAAAGCTTAAAAGAAAACTGAAAATTACAAGAAAAGGCAATAAAAAATCAAATCTTGATCAACTGTGTCACCGGCAACGGCGCCAGAAAAAGGGGCTTGTTGACGGTTAATAGTTGTATCAAAGTTCGTTTAGACTCGCAAGCGTACAAGTCTCCCGTCGTAGTCAAGGGACCCTTCTTCCCTCGAGTGGTGAACCCAAGGTATCGAATCCATGGAACAAATGTGTGACGCAAAAGTTGATCTAGTAAAGCCAAGTAACTTCAATCTTCGATAAAAGAGAAAACCCTAATGCATCTAGATAAGAACACGAGACAAAGATAAATATAATTTACTAAAGACCGGAGATAACAAAGTAAGATTGGGTAGATAAACTGATCTAGAGAGATCGGGCCAAGCCTTTTGTTGAAGTTCTAAGCAAGAGAAGAAGTAGCAAATCGAATCTTATAAGAAGCTTCTTTAAACTGTGGTTTCCCGTCCAAATCCGAAAACATCCGCCTTTCGGAACCCCCGTTCTGTCACAACGTATCCCTACTCATGCAGGGAGTCTAGGGCGAGTCAAAAGGCAAGTCGAGATTGTTTCGGAGGATCCGGCGTGTACCTCTAGCCACCGCGACTACAAGAACACCCTATGTAATCTATCTCGAGAATAGAATTGGAATAAGCAAAGCCGATCGAAAAATGAAATCTTCGAGGAAACACTTGATCGCTAAGAAAAGATTCAACTTGATAATTCAACTATGACAATGATACATACACAAGATCACCACCGGGATCCTTCGTTGATCTTGCTTCTAGCTCCGGGAACTCCGACGTGGTCTTCCGTGCAAGGTTCCCATGTCGGCTAGGGAAACCCTAGTCAACTAGCTCGACCCTCTCTTCTCCGAGATAGTGTCCCTCTCTTCTCTGCTCCTCGGCGGCCGATGACGAAGTTGATTATGCATGGCTCTCGGCCACGGGGCTATAAATAGCACGATTGGCGGCTAGGGCAAAGGAGGAGGCGAACAGGCACTGGACAGGGCTGGGCCGGCCGGCCTGGGCCCATCCAGGCCCAGCCCGCGGCCCCCTTTGCTCTACGTCGGTTCCCTTGCTTCCTGGATGTTTCCCCCTTCTGCATGTAGGTCCATGTCGTCAGTTTCTCTCCGAATTGGGCACAACTCCTTGTCTTGCAAGATTCAGCACTTTTCTGGTTTGGTCCTCGGAGTTTGTCGTCTTCCCGGATCAAGTCCCTGACTTCTTGGAGTTAAGTTTGCTTCATTGTATGACTTGTACGGGGCTTCAAGGTCTTGTCACAAGGTTCTTGATGAACTTATCCCGAAAGTCTTGCTTTCAACGCTAAAACCCTGCATAAACACTAAACTCCAAAACCGACATGCACACATGAACTTGTTATACCACGGGGGTTAATACCAATGGATAGAGTATAAAACTTATGCCAACACCGAAGGTAAACTCATGGCTAGGTTGACGAATTTTCAATGTCAACAGCTCCCAAGCTTAGATTTTAGCTCATCACACTCCTTGCTAAGCAATTTGAATTTGCACAACAAGTGTTCATAATTTGTAGCAAGGGTGTCCTAAGATCATTGAGAGCATTGAGTTCTTTAATTTCATTAGCTTATTTTTTAAGCATTCCTTTTTTCTCATGAACTAGCTCAACAAGATCATTTAGAGAGGTGGTGTCGGATTCGTCATCACTTACATTGCTTTCCATACCTTTGGCCATAAGGCACATGTGTGATGATGAAGGACCTTGCATGAAGCGGGTGGTGAAGTTCTTTCTTGATTCATCGCTTGAGCTAGAAGAACTTGATCCACCACTTGTCCACTCATGGACGACTATTGTTGCTTCTTGCCTTGGTCTCCTCTCCTTGACCACCTTCCTCTTGGGCTTGTGCTTGATCTTGGTGAACTTGATGTGTTGATGATGACGCCCTTCTCTCAAGTGGACGTTGTAGCCGTACATGTTAATTTTCTTCACATACTTGAATATCTTATTCACGTACTCGGCCACCATGGATTCAACCTCTTCATTACTTGAGGAATCTCCATCGTCGCCATCATCACCATCATCCTCGCTTGAGCTTCCATGAGTAGCCATCCTACTCAACATCTTCTCTTGTCGGCTTGAGAGAGCATGGCTTGTAGTTGGAGAGGATGGTTCTTGTGGCTTTTCTTGGGGCGCCTTCTTTGACTTGGGCATGAGTTGAAGCTCATGTTCCATGATCTTGCTCAAGATATGCGATGGCTTCAAATCTTCGAGCTTCTTCTCGCAGATGATTGCCTTCACCAAGTCATAATCGGGCCTCCGGAGACTTTGAAGGATCTTGCGGTTGATGTTCAAGTCCGAGATGTCCTTCACACCTAAAGCATTGATCTCATTGACAAGCACATTTAGGCGTGAGTACATAGATTCGGCATTTTCATTTGCGAGTTGCTTAAAGTTATTGAATTCCTCAAGGAGACAACCGTAGCGTTCATTAGCAACTTCTTTTGAACCCTCATTTTGCTCCTTGATGGTTTTCCATAGCTCATGAGCATTTTTGCAAGTAAAAACTCTATTGAAAACGCCTACATCTAGTGAGGACAAAATGATACTCTTAGTAATCACATCAAATTGCTTTTCCTTTCTAGTACCATTTTTCATGCCCTCATCGGTGACTCTCCAAACATTGAGGTCCCTTGCTTGGAGATAGGCCTCCATGAGAACCTTCCACCGAGGACAACCCGTGCCATCGAAATGTGGAGCCAAACCTAAGGTATCCACCCCTTTAATACCTCTATAGAGCAACTCACTAGGCGGTGAAGCCTAACCGTTCCAATCAGCCGGTTTTCACAATTTATCAATCGAATTGGCGTTTCCTTATGAAGGAAGTGAGTCCCAGCTCTGATACCACTTGTAAGGAATCGGATGCCCGTTAGCCTAAGAGGGGGAGGGGGTGAATTAGGCAACTTAAAACTTAACCTAAGGCTCAATAACTTTTACACAAAAGTAAGCTAGAACATACTATCTATATGTGCAACTACGGTTGTTCTAGTGTGAAACTCCCATCCCAAAAGAAGGTTTGCAACCTATAGCCAATCCTAGCATGATACTACTCTAGGAAAGTAAAGGCAAGCAAAGATTGCAATAGAGTAAATGCGGAAACGTAAAGGGGAAGAGAGGAAGCAAACTCTTGACACGCGATTTATCCTGTGGTATCGGTAGGCACTAAGCCACCCCTAGTCCACGTTGTTGAAGCACTCACACAAGAGTATTGCTTCCCGGTCACCAAGTCTCTCCCAAGAGCACCACTTGACTCGCCACAAAGGCTAGCCACTTAGGCACTTGTCAAGCTCCCTTGGTCACATTGATGCCGCCTCCACTAAGGAGCTTCTCCACCAAGGAAGGGGGTCTCCACGTCCCTGCACAAAGTGTCCTCGCCGCTCCACACCAAGCCGGAGGGTCGATGACGATTGCCGGTGAGCCACTTAGGCCCCATAGCTTCCGGCGAACCTTGTACACCAGGATTCACTCAATAATCACCTCACAAGGTTGGCACAACCTTGCACTCACTTAGCTCTAAGATAAGCCTAGCACTAAGCACATACACAAAGTATATGCAAGTCTAAGGATGAGCAATTAAGCACTTGGATGGATTGGATATGATCTTGAATGTGTCTTGAACTCCTCTGCACTTCCACACAATCCAGCTACCTCAAATGGGTGAGTGGAGGGGGTATAAATAGCCCAAGGCATCAAACTAGCCGTTGGCTAACGTCCACTAAAAATAGTACCGTCGGATGATCCGACGCTATATTTTCCAGGGCGTCGGTTCATCCGGTGCCCCTCCCATGTCACGTAGCCGTTGAGGTTCTCTGACACAACTGCTCCGACGCTACGTCGGATCATCCGGTGCTGAAGACCTCGCACCCAAGTCGCCTCTGTTAGCTTCCAACTAACCGTCGGATAGACCGACGCTTCACCTTGACCAAGGCGTCGGATCATCCGGTGATGAAGGCTTCGTCTTGGCGCGTCTCTGTATGAATTCAAATGAAGCGTCGGATAGACCGACGGGGTCCACACTCGGACCGTCGGATCATCCTTGCTCTTCTACTGCAACTCATCCGACGCTACTAAATAATGGACCGTCGGTTCATCCGACGGTACCTAGGGTTTGACCCTGTGCACCAACCCGTCCGACGATTGCACCGACGCTTGTATTTGAGGGACCGTCGGTTCATCCGACGGTGTCTTTTTCTTTTCTTTTTCTTGCTCGGTTTTGACCCTTAAAAATAGACTATCGTCTCAATTTGGCTTATGGTTTTCTTGCATCCTTGGGACCTAGAAGTGTCTACAAAGACATGCTAAACAATATGGTTAGTCCCAATGATCATGTTGTCATGAATCACCAAAATCAAACTCGAACTAATGGCATATGAGGTCATGTTCGCTACAAGATTAAACTGTTTTCATGCAAAAACTTTATGCCTGAACGTGATTTATTTGCAGGAGGTACTGTATAGTTAATCTGAAGACAAGGTATGAAAAATGGTATTGTATATAGCTTATGGTAACTTGGTAACCCTGAATCCCTGATGACTGGACTGCAAAAAAAAAGTCTGACTGGTACTATTGGAGCTTAAGCAAATAAAATATATATCTTGTTATGTTGGTGTGTATTGAAGTAATTAGTTACAATATTGTATGGGACTTTTGTTCAAAGAGTAGCAATAAAGAGTAGAGAGGGATTGATGTGGTGGAGAGTAACCCAACCAGAAATTTCTCCAAATCCAACATATATGTTCATTCTAGCAGATTGTAGAAATACAAGCAAATCAGATTAAATGCAGCTCAACACAATGCACTCAATGTAAACTTTATTTTATTCTGAAAAAACACGGTTTTTGCATAACTGAAATTACAATACTACACCCACTTTTCAGAGGGCATACATGATCATACAATCACACATATAATTACAACTTCAGGATAAATATAATGTAATGGAGAATGTTATAGTTAACAATATAATGTCGATCGATCGGTAGCGCTAAACAGACTCATAAAGGTGCACCGGCAGACAAGGTTGAGCTTGCAAGGTCAATATGGTTCAGCCAGTGTGAGGCTTGTAGGGGACTCCTGGAGCTCGATTGTTTGAACGCAGCTTTGTCCAGGAGAAACCATGCAAAAGTCTTGCGAGTAGCATCACTGTCACAGAAGTGCCGACTGACACCCACCTCCTACCCGTGTTGAACGACAAGAATCTAGGGTTAGATGGAAATATGCCATTATAATTTTCACAGTTTGGAAATATGCCATTGGTATCTCACTGCCAGGTGGGTGCCACCACAGTCACTGACATGTGGGTCAGGATGGCATATTTCCAATTTAGCAGAATCATAATGGCACGGTCATTTGTCAAACTCCTGCTCATTAGATGCCTCTCTGGTCGAAATTCATGAGGGGTTCTGATTCCCCACGATTATGTTCAATTCGTTTATCACCTTCTCTGTGTATAACTTAATTATTATATCATATACCAATAGTTTAAGAAATCGAAAATTATTTTATAATCATATTAATTTTGATTTGTATTTTTTTAATATAGGTCATTTGGATTCAAAAATAAGATTACCTCATGTTATTTTTTGCCAATTTAGAAGGTTATTTGAAGTTATTTTTAAGTATTAGTGGTGGCCAATTTATTTGCTAATTTAGGGAGTTATATTAAATTATTTTTATATAATGATAGAAGTGGGTAATTTTGATTAAGATTATGGGTTACTTTAGTTTATTTTATGTAATGGCAGAATAGTAATTTGAATATAGGTTTAAATTAGGGGGTTACTTTAGACTATTTTCATAATGATATAGGTGGGTAAATTTTTAGAAAACGTAATAAATCGAGTTTCAAACCATGATAGACTTAAAGAATGGCCATTCCCCTGGAATGACATGGAATTGACTTGAACCGGTTTGTAATAATTATCTTGACCATGTCTGGAGTTATTTCTGAACCGGAACGAATCCTATGCAACCGAACAAGGAGTAGACAAAACTTTAGTTGAGTTACACTACCAAACTATTCCCACAGACACATAGTCCTCTACTGGACCATTATATTAGGACCTTCTAACCCTTCGATAAATTATTTTCCTCGATTAGCTTGGTTGCTTTCATTTGCCTGGAACTATGCAATGTTTCTATCCAATCAAAGAGGAAATGTTCGTTTTGGCCCAGCCGTTAGCTAGCTATTTAGTACTTGGTTTTGTGGCTCGCACCGGTGCACGTCCGCACCGCACGCGTACGTTTAGTGGCTCAATGCATCCCATTCACGTTTTGCATATGTTGTTAGTACCGTACTAGGTACTGTTCTACTGGCCAGGTGGCCAGCTTGGGTGCAATGTAAAGGTGTGGGACCCTAGTAGCTAGGAGTTGATGTGAACCGTGAAATCGTGAGGACCAAGCAATATAATCCCATCAAGTGATAGATGATGCAAAGTGGATGTGTTCGTGGCGCAGCGGTTGTGTTATGACAAGGAAGGAGTAGGAAATTCCATGTCGCAACTCGCCAAGGTACGTACGGTTGTGCCACGATAAGTAATGTGTGGACGACGGTTGCCAAAACAAAAAGACGACAAGCCGCCGTATTTGCTATACGCAGGCATATATTAGAGTATGTACTTCAAGGTACTGTAGATTGTTGTGCAAAAGGTTGCTTGCTAGTATATCGAATTTTTTTATTCAAATGGGTTTATAATACTTTTTATGCCCGAGAATGTCGTATCCTTACTTTTTTTTTGTTAATTTGGGAATTTACTGTTTATCCCAAACCAGACAGGGCTAATTTCAAAAATACTCTCTCCATACCAAATTATAGGCCATTTTGGCATTTTTTTCTAAATTTAAAGATATTTTTTCTAATTTCCCAGCTAGAGATAGGCTCCAACCATGCAAGTCTCATGTTTGACTTATTTTCGCATTTGAGACAGGATGAGACATGTATTTGTGTTTGATATGGGCCAAAGACAGATAAGCTAACCTTTGCATCTAGCACATGGTGACCTTACCACTCTCTCCCTCGTTGGCATTTTATCAAACATTCGGTGGGCGGTGAGGATGGTGAACACGATGCCGGGCCCGACATGCCTTCGCTGGCCGGCCACGGAACTGCAGCGGCGAGGTCTTTGTCGTGGGCGTGGGGGAGCTCCGCCACGGCCGCCGCCGCAAGCACAATGCGGGGGCGGGGGGCTCCGCCCCCAACCGTTGCGACCGCAAACGTGGGCACGAATGCGGGTGACCTCGCTCCGGCTGCCACCGCCGCCGCGAGCGCAAGCACCGGGGGGCTCTGCCACTGCTGACGAAATGAGAATACGGTGATGGAGGTGACACGATCCGAACTGGAGCTCGCGGCAGCTCGGACACGACTCTGGAGAAACGAGAAAGATTTGAATTAGACGGGAACCAAGAGAGAGTGTTTTTTCATCGGCCCGGCTCGCAAATAGACTCAGAAAATCAAACACAGGAGTCAGCACCTGCGGAGCGTGAGTGACTGATTTTGACAAATCAATCACAGCCTTGGAGGCCAGCACAGCTCGCTCATGGCAGCGGGGGAGCGGCGGCCCGCGGTCACGAGGAGCCGTTGGCCTCCGGGATGAATGGATAAGACCATCCCATAAGACCATGGGAGAAAGGGGATAAGAAAGTGTGGGTAAATAAAAGATAAACAGGACGATGCCTCCGTGGATGGCAGTCACGTGGGGTACATCGACGTCCGTTATATTAATCTCGTATCGGACGTAACTGTCTCTAGCAGCAGCTACTGCATCCTATGCTGCATCCCAAAAATAAAAATGCACAAAGAACATCTATTGTAGAGGCTCCGGCAGCTATTGCATCTCCTGCTGCAAAATGCAGTAGTCTCTCCCCGTTGCGCAATCCTCGGATGCCTTAGCCCAATCGCCCCTGCTGCCCACCCCCACGGATCCACCCGCCTGGCCGCCCCACTCTCTCTCTCCCTCCTCGACTCCTCCGCCCTCCTCTGCGATGGCTTTCACGCTCATCGCGCGGGGCTGGTCGCGACCCCTGTGGCGGCCTCGAGTCGAGCAGATCGAGGCATGACCCACCGACGCCGCCCACCCCCCCCCCCACGTCTGCCGCCACGCTACTCCACCCGCGCCTCACCTCTCTCGCCCGGAGCCCGACCGCGCACGCGAGCATCGGAGGGAGGAGGAGCGTGCGGACATGCCCTCGACACCGCCGCTGGATCAGGGGAGCGGAACGGAGGAAGGGGTCGGCGGAGGGCTCCCAGGCGCCGGATCCAGCCACCATTGCAGCTCCTCGCGTCAGATTCGACCGCCATAGGAGCTTCTCGCCCCGATGTTGCGTCAGATTTGAGTTCATCGAGGACCTCCTTCCCTCACGCGAGTTTGTCGAGGCCGTCGAAATGGCGCCGCCCAAGATCTAACGCCGCCCGACCTTGGAGAAGCCCGCCATCGCACACGTAGGTGGATCGGACGGGCGGCCATGGGGCCTCTGCTGTCGTCCACCCCGCGGCCGGCTGCTCCGCCACCGCTTGTCATCCTCGTCGAGTTCGATTCACCGTCGATTTGTGGCCTCCTCGCCGGCGCTCGACCCCGCGACCTCCTCCTCCCCACCTCCTTCCCGGCGTGGCAGCTCATCCCCACCTCCTTCCCCGGCGCGGTTGCTCCACCCCGCGACCGCATGCCCTCGGCGCGGCGGAATCCAAGGCGCATGGGAGACAACTGCCAAAGCTGGGATGCAGAAGGGGATCCGCATGCTGTTGGATCTCGAGGTAGCATTACCGTTCCTCGGGTTCTCAATATTGTTTTCGCATTATTTGCAAATAATGGGTAGCGTGATCTATATACAGGTCATATCGTCTTGGAGTAGATAGCTAGCTAATTAAGAGCATATCCACCTAAGGATGCGAACTTAACTAACCTAGCTATGAGGTGGCAATATTAGCAATTTATCCAAGTAGACAAAGAAAGTATATGAAAAAAGATAACAACTTCTCCCTCCGGATCCGTATTAGAAGTCGTTTAGGATAGCGACACGGTCACTAAAGCACAACTTTGACTTCTCTTTTCTATAATAAAAATATTTGTTGAAAAGTTATATATGTATATTCTTATGAAAGTAATTTTCAAGACAAATCTATTTATATGATTTTCACATTTTCAAACTCAACAACCTAAAAGTTATTCATGATTTCTATTCCTAATGTTTGACTCAAACCTAGCTTGTCCAAAACGACTTCTCATAGTAAACCGGAGGGAGTACATATTGAGAGTGATATGGGTGTTAAGGAAAAATGTTTACTATCTCATCGGTCCCATCTAAATCCATGTGGGATTTGTCTTTTTCTTTGTTTCATTGCATAGAAGTTGAGTTTTAAGTCAATATTTTGTAAAAAATTAGCAAATATGCATGTTTTCATTTGTTAGAAAAATACACATTTCTGCTATTTTCAAAAGAAAAAATGGACTAGTCAACATGGAAGTTTGCAATGCTTCTATCACCATCAAAGAGTAAATGTACCTTTTGATGAGCTAGTTGTGCAATAGTGCTAAGGCCCGATTATCCTGGAATCAGACATTACATGTACAGGAAGTTTGACGTTGGGTGCAAGGGATCAATCAAGTTCATCCCCATGGATTACAGATGTAAGGAAGTATACGTCAAGGATAAAGCAGATTAAATTACAACAAGTAAAGAGGAGTCATAAGGCCAGTTTCAATGATAGATTCATAGAGAGTTTTGTGGCATTAAATTCTATGTCATATCATCAATTTTGTCTCGGTTGGTGTTACGAATTGAGACTAAAGGGTTGATAGACCCTTTAACCCATGAACCTAGACTAAAGAAGGTTTAGTCTGGGTTGGTTTTACCAATCAAGACTAAAGGGGGTGAGCACTTCTAGCATTAGTGATCACGTCGATGCAACATCTTTAGTCCTGAATCTAAAATTGAACTGAGACTAAAGGGGCGTACCAAAAGCTCTTTGTCTGCAGGTGTTTACACACCTACTAGCATTTGTTTGTGTGTCCAATTCTAAATTGTATTTATTTTGAGAAATATGACCTCAGGATTTGTACTCTTCAATGATTTATTAATCAATCAAGACTTTCTTTTCGAAAAAAATGTTCCTTTCGACAACATAAATTGCAGAGTTTTGACAAATCCGTTTAGCTCACGGCAAACAGCACGGCCCCATGTTCGCTAGTACAATGTATCGCCATTATTCACGTTCTGCACATCTGTTAGTTGTACTGTTAGACGATGCCGAGTTGATGTGATACCAAGTAATCCCGTGAAGTGATCTATGAATGCAACGTGGATGTTCTTGTCGCGACTATTAAGGTTGTGGAAGCAATACTATAATGACAATTGCGAAAAACAAACGAGAAGAATTCCATGCATGCATATGTAGCACGTCTATGTTAGTGCATTTATATGGAAGCAATTAGAGTACTTGATATTAGTCAAAAAATGATTTGTGATGACATATCAAAAATAGCGTGACGGCGGATGGGATTGGCACCCACTAGCATAAAAGTGCCAGGGACCATGGAACGATAGTAGCATATATAGATTGCACAAAATGCTATGAAATGGTGGTAATGTTTTTTGTTGGGATTTATCTTAGGAATTTAATGAACTAGTCTACCAGCATGTGCTCCTGGCTAATATATTTTTTAAAAAAACCTATGGTGTTTGAAAATTATGTAGAACTTAATATTCTAACTTATAGTCAAAATTATTTACCTACTACTCTCATCTTTTCAATACTACAACATAATATTCATATCGATGTGTTATGTGTAATTATCTTTGTCCAGTTATGATCATATTAATTTTCAATCCGTATTACTCTATACACTTCTTATCCACATTCACACTTTTTTCATTTTGAACCACACCTCCATTGTGTTAAACGTAATAATCATATATATGTATACTCAAAATCTAAACGGAGATGCCTCTCCATTTAGGCTTAAATGGAGAGCCCTCCCAAGTTACTTCCTGCGACACAAAAGTTACTTCCCGTGACACAAAGTTGCTTCCTATGACATATAATTACTTCCTTTGACACAAAGTTACTTCCTCATGTGTGCTTCTTTCTGTTGAGGGAAGTAATTTTGTGCCGCAGGAAATAACCTGGGAGGACTCTCCATGTGTGACTAAAAGTTATTTCCTTCTATTTGTTTCTTTCTGTTGAGAGAAGTAATTTTGTGTCACAGGAAATAACTTGAGAGGGTTCTCCATTTAATCCTAAATGGAGAGGCCTCTCCGTTTAGTCGACTCTGTATGTATATGCTTTAACTTAGTATTTCTATATATATTAACAATAATATAAATAGGTAATTTAAAATTATATAACTATTTACTTTGGACATTTGAATATGATCAACATGAAGATAATTAGATTCAGATTTAGGTGTTTACCTTAGATTATTTTTAATAACAACATACACGGGCAACTTATTACAAATTTGGAATGGCATTTTAAGTTATTCTTTATCATGATATTCTATGCATGATTAAATTGGATGAAGATTACGGGTAACTTTAATTTTTTTACAGTGGCAGAGCTTAGTAATTTAGATATAGATTTAGAATATTTCACAATGATAATGGTGGGTAACTTTACTAGAAAATGTAACAGACCAATGACTATGATTATCAATGAGAGACCAAGTTGAGATATGCCTTGTTATATATATCATGAGTGATTGACTCGATGATTTGAGGTTTTACCATTTGAATCGATACTTCATATGTGCATGATTATGCTAATGGCTAACCAGATGTGTTGTGTTGAGTATGTTGTGTTGTGGTATTTACCAAAGCTCACGACAAAGGGGCATGACGTGGCACATGGGGGAGGTGGCTTTGCTATAAGCCATGGATTTGGGTCTCGGCAAACAACTCGACTTCGCCATGAGCCAGATGTTAGGCACATGATAAAGCTTGCCATCATTGTGCCGCTCCTGTACGAGGCTTTGCTGTGAGCCATCCTTGGCTCACGACAAACGTTTGCCGGCTAGAACCGATTTGTACTAGCACATGAAAAATAGTGTGCTGGCAGGCGCAATTGGCACCCACCAGCACAGTGATGTGGGTACAGTGCTGGTGGGTGCAATTGCCACCCATTAGCAAAGATGCAACAATGTTGGTGGGCGACATAAGGCACATGGTTACCTTATGTCGCGCCCAAGCACTATGGTTTGCATAAACTGTTAATGCGTGTTACAAAGCAGTAAATTAATTCAAATAAAAAATCCAATTACAAAGTTGCATAACTTCTCAAGATGTACAAAATTTATTTGGGTTGATTCTTCATTTGACAAAGTGGTAGTAGTTTTGTTCACATAATCTATATCTCTTATGTAGTTTCATGAAACTATATGAGAGGTGTATATATTGGTGAAGAATGTTACTACCACTATATCGGATGTGCAAAGGACCAAAATAAAAGTTGTACATCTTCAGAAGTTATAGAACTTTGTAGTTGAACCACTTTTAATTTGAATTACTAAGGACCGGAGCGTTCGAGGACCGGTGGATGGTCACTCCTAGTTGTGATGAGTGATTGACAACGTGGTGTGGACTGATTTTTGGCCGGGTATTGCAGGTACAGGTTGCAACTTGATTTGCATTGGTGCAGGTGAAGAGCGAGCATGAAAGGTCTTAGCCTTCCGAGGCCTCTGAGGAGTGGAGATACAAGTAGGCTTGGCTCGATGGACCCAGTGGCTGAACGGGATCAAGTGCGGGTCGCATGGTGGCAAGAAAAGCAAGACGAAGTCGTGGACATGAGCCGGTGCAGGGTAGTGCCTGACGACTGAAGTCTGCATGCGGGGTTTGCGGCGGTTCACCACAAAAACTGTCGGCTACTTGGTTTAGCCACAATACCAAGACCGGAGGCTCGGCGAGTGGAGACGGGATCCAGGCACGCTGAGAAGCTTCGATACCGGGGAACACGTGGTGGGTTTGCAGAGCTTGCGTCGGGAGGACGCGGACTGCAGCGAAGCCGTGGCCGCACAGCCGTGGCCGCCCGATGGGAAATACCAAGTCTTGACCATATTACCCTTGAGGGGTGTGTATCTTCATTTGAGTTCTAGGGGTAGCGTGGTCATCTGCTCCACCCGGAGAGACTTCATATACATAGCTCTAGGGTTGGCTGGAAACTCATCCATCCGGACTGCTTCCTAATTCCTTTGCTTTATAGGCTAGATTTTCTTCATGATTTTGTAGAGAATCTGACCTCTAGTTGTATGGAAGCATTCATCGTTGCATTGATTTTATTCTCGTAGCTTGTGTAATTTTCATGTATTTTTCAGGCTATTTTTGGGAATTTTCATGCATCACTTGATTCGTCAATTTGGAGGCGTTTCTGTTCAAACTTTTTTGAGGGGATCACAAGTGGATGTCTTGTGCATCTTTGTGTATGATCTTGACCCCCTCAAACGTCGGATTTGACCTCCGATTCATGTAATTCGGTTGGAAACTAAGGCTTTTGCTTGAGCTTGGTAGAATCTCGATTCCGCTTGTTTAAGTTGGTTTGAGGCCAAAAATTTGTAGGGATAGCATCTCCTAGAGACGCTTCATTTTCCCCTATGATTCGGTTGCAATCCATTGGGTGATTCGAGAGATCAGGTGAAGGGAAGGAGGAGTTGACCTTGAGGAGGTCGAGTTCGGGTTGTTCTGTCCGCGCGTGGCGGACGCGTGGCGGACGGTCTGCCATGACCTCATGGAAAATCTGCGAGGTGGTAGTTCATTGGTTGTTCGTTCGTGTTCTTGCAAGCTCGTGGTTTGATCCTTTGAGATCTTTGGCTTTTTTTGCAAGAAGTTCATGGACGGTCCGTACTCAAGTGTCAGGCGGTCCGTGGTGTGGCGGACAGTCCGCGAGTCCTGAACAGACAGTTCGCGCCAGCTGGATTTTTAGGGGAGCTTCTGTTAGATCGGGACGCAATTTTGAAATGGTCCGTGCCCTACCCTCGAACGGTCTGCCTGGACCCACGCAGACAGTCCACCCCCGCCTGTCGGTCGGTGCCCCGCAGACTGCCTTAAGTCCTTTGCTCTTGTAGTTGTGCTTCTGCTTGGTTTTGAGTGGGACTTGTTCCTAGGGTTGGTAGGTCCATTGTGACTATATGACTTTGGCAAGCTCGTGTGAGAATCCTTAGTTGTAATTTTGGGACTTGGCCAAAATTTTTCAGAGAAATTTTTATCAGCTCCCATTCAATCCCCCCCTGTTTCTTTCAATTACTTTGGTCAATAAAAAGTATGCCTGAATATCTAATCACTTGAAAATTTGAAATTTTCAAATAACCTCAAATGGATAACCATGTGTTGTCGTGTGGCCCAAGCCAACCAGGTCCTACCGTGTGGCCTAGGCTAGGCCACCTCCAGCGCCCACCGCATGTCGATCCACGCCAGCGGGCGCCTGCCAGGTTGCCAACGTAGTGTCGCCATGTAACCGGGCGGATGCCTCCGTGCTTTGTGCATGGAGAGATCGATCCTCAACAACAGGCAGGCGCAAGTGCTTGGCTGCCATGTGGCCTAGCCGGGGCGCTACGGCCGCTGCGCCCACACAGTGCATGTGTTGACTTTGGCATGGGCCCTCCACATGTCAGTCTCTGGGACTCTCCCACTCCTACGCTGTACTGTGGTGGGGTGTTGATGTCATGATGACATCACCTCATTATTTTCTTCGTTCAATTTTTTTCCATCCGACCTCCAAAGTAGACGAATAATATATTCATTTTGATCAACTCATCGAGCTCATTTTAATGGTGTAATACAACTTAGCATTTGAGACTATTTGATATGATGATATATTTCATGCCATAACATCACATGCTCTCAATTATATCATTTCATGCATATTTTGGCATGTCTTTGTAAGGAATCGGATGCTCGTTAGCCTAAGAGGGGGAGGGGGTGAATTAGGCAACTTAAAACCTTAACCTATGGCTTCACTAATTTTACACAAAGATAAACTAGAACATACTATCTAGATGTGCAACTAGGGTTGTTCTAGTGTGAAACTCCCATCCCAAAACAAGGTTTGCAACCTATAGCCATTCCTAGCATGATACTACTCTAGGAAAGTAAAGGCAAGCAAAGATTGCAAAAGAGTAAATGTGGAAACGTAAAGGGGATGAGAGGAAGCAAACTCTTGACACGCGATTTATCCAGTGGGTATCGGTAGGCACTAAGCCACCCCTAGTCCATGTTGTTGAAGCACTCACACAAGAGTATTGCTTCCCGGTCACCAAGTCTCTCCCAAGAGCACCACTTGACTCGCCACAAAGGCTAGCCACTAAGGCACTTGCCAAGCTCCCTTGGTCACCTTGATGCCGCCTCCACTAAGGAGCTTCTCCACCAAGGAAGGGGGTCGCCACGTCCCCCGCACAAAGTGTCCTCGCCGCTCCACACCAAGCCGGAGGGTCGATGACGATTGCCGGTGAGCCACTTAGGCCCCAAGGCTTCCGGCGAACCTAGTACAACTTGATTCACTCAAGAATCACCTCACAAGGTTGGCAACAACCTTGCACTCACTCAGCTCTAAGCTAAGCCTAGCACTAATCACATACACTAAGCATATGCAAGTCTAAGGATGAGCAATTAAGCACTTGGATGGATTGGATATGATCTTCTAGGTGTCTTGGACTCTCCTGCACTTCCACACGATCCAGCAACCTCAAATGGGTGAGTGGAGGGGGTATAAATAGCCCAAGGCACTCAGCTAGCCGTTGGCTAACTGCTCTCTGAAAAAGGTAGCGTCGGATGAACCGATGCTATCCTTTTCAAGGCGTCGGATCATCCGGTGCCCCTTCCACGTCACTTAGCCATTGAGATTCTCTGACAGATCTACCCCGACGCTCTGCACCGACGCATCGTCGGTTCATCCGGTGTTGAAGACCCCACGGCCAAATCGTCTCTGTTAGCTTCCACGCGACCATTGGATGAAGCGCTGTTGACCCGTCAGTTCATCTGGTGCTTAAGGATTTGTCTTGTCGCGTCTCTGTCTTGTTCAAACACGACCATCGGATAGACCGATGGTTCCCTCCAATGGACCGTCGGTTCATTCGACGCTGCTGTCTTCGCGGCTTCTCTTCTCCAATTCATCCGACGCAACTAGGAAAGGGATCGTCGGTTCATCTGACGATATCAAATTAATTCCAGTCGTTGCATAGTGTACCAAGTGCTCCGACGCTGTTGCACCGATGGTACCGTCGGTTCATCCGACGGTGTCTTTTTCCTTCCTTTTCTCTGCTTCTTCAACTTGGATCTTTGCTTCAACTTAACATCCTTAACATACTTAACATGCCATTACTTATAGCCTCAAAATATATACTAAGTCCTCAATTTTGCTGTAAGTAACCTAACATGTCCATGGTATGTTAACTTGTGGTATGACATGTTAGCTTGGGCATGGTATGTTAACTTGTGCATGGTATGTTAACATGTGGTAACATCCATGGGACATAGGAATGCCTACAAAGACATTCTAGACAATGTGGTTAGTCCCATTACTTGTGTTAGCATGAATCACCAAAATCAACTCCAACAAATGGCAAATGGGGCCATGTTCGCTACAGTCCTGCGAAATAAGATTGAAACACCAACAATCATGGAATTTGTTAGTAATAACTCGGATCACTATTGTTGATGCTCATATTTTATGTGATTATGTAGGAGTTGACAGACAAAAAATGGTATTTAAGCGCCATCAACATCAAGTTAATCGGGACGATCAAGTTGAGTAATAGGAGGCTTGGAGTGGTAACAAAAGACTTGGTGGCATCAAGGCTTAAGAGGAGGCTAGACATGCATTGACATCGGGTCGTGCGGTGGCCAAGTTTGATAGTTTAGTCCTTGGAAAACCGTCACAAGGTTTGGTGGTTTGGGCTTGTGAAAAACCATCAGCGGGTTTGGTGGTGTGTACCTGCACTATTGAAGGCAGGTTTCTCAATTTGAGCCTCAAAATGCGGGGAAACCTGGTGCAGTCAGTGCAGAAGCCTAGTGAGACCAAAAGCTTTGAAATGGAGAGCACATGACATCATCATGAAGCTTACATCAAGGCGAAGCTAAGTCACAAAGGTGGTGTGAACGTCTGATGGTTCTATAATCAACTAGATAGTTTTACCCCTAGGGTTATTTGTGTTGTATGCTTCATGTAAAGGCATTCTGGTCATTTTTTGAAGGTCTATGTATATGTGGAGTGGCTATTGTGGGTAGTCATTTATTTGGCTTGTAGGTGGTGGCTCCTCATTTAGTTTAGTAGAGCCTTTGGGTAGAGTTGAGAGAGAGAAGAGGGATCGTTGATTGATCCTTTTACTATCCTAGCTTTGTTTGTGCTAAGCAGAGGCTTCTAACCGGACATGGTGAAGTAATCCAAGAATAATTTCATGCCAAATTGTTCATTTCCATTTCGAATTGTGTGTTTTTCTTTTTATGTATTTTTGGAGGTATTTTGGGGATTTTTTGTTCTTTGCATTTTATTTGAGCTCAAATTCCATGAGGTTTGTTGGGTGATTGTTGCTAGGACCCTTGCGAGCATCTCTCATATGATCCCCTTTCAAAACTGCCTCGAATTGACTTGGATTTGGATTTTCCCAAAAATTCCCCCTATCTAGTGTTCTTGACCTAAATCATAAAATCCATGGCGAAGTCTTGACCTTTTTTAGGAGACCCTTTTGGGCAATTACTCACTAGGTTTTTGCGAACCCGTGGTTCAAATTTTGTGATTTTTGGAGGTCATTTGATCGAATTTCGGATTTTCCTTCTTTCTCTCGTGGGCTGTTTTCCTATGTTGTAGGAAGTCCCGACACCATGTTTGAAGTTCCTATAGTTGGAAGTTCTGACACTGAACCAGAAGTTTCGATGACAGCTAGAAAGCAATAATCGGAAAGCCGATACAAGGTCGTCGGAATTTCCGCTAGGGGCCTATTTTTTAGTCTTTTTTAGTTTAATTCTTTTTTTCTTCTAAGCTTTCCTAGCATTATTCCTAGGGTTAGTAAGTCATTTGTGACTATGTAATCTTGACGACTAGTAGGAGAGATGCTTGTTGTGTGATTTGGGACTTAGGCCATATTTTTTGAAGAACAATTTTTTAAAGGCTCTCCCATTCACTCCCCCCGCCCCCCGCCCCCAGGTCGCATGTTCGATCCTTCAATTACAGTTTAAATGATTGATGTTTAATGTTTTTATTTTTATGAGAATCTCTATAATTTGTCTTTTTGTCTTGCTTGTCGAGAAATAATGGGGAGTCCCCAATGGAAAAGAATGAGGCCACATTACTCCAACACTATTGAGCTACCTCTCATTTGTTAAATATTTGAACATAATACTTGTATTGATATATACTTATCATCTTCATCCATTTGTGATTGATTTTAGTTGGTAATTACTCTAAAACATTTCCACTCACATTTATAATCTCTAAATTTTCAGTTTGCATCCTAGGTATGTGCTTTAATTTGTTTAATAGACATCATGTTTGGCCTATAATTTTAACATAGAAATTACATTTTCATCACATTCCTCTATATTCATCACTTCCTCTATCTTTATACCAATGTATGATTACAAGTATCTATTTCATACACTAGTGGTATATGATATATTAATTAAGGTATACACACAAATGTAAGATTCTCTCATGTTATTTTAATAAAGGCATATGTGGGTATAATATATATGCAATTATAAGCCATTAATTTAAATGATTTTTTATATTGTTAGTGTAATCAATTTATATGGAAATTTATGTGTATATTTTTCAAAAAAATTATAGTGGTATGAGTGGGTAATTTAGATGAAGAGTAGGGGATATCTGAAGTTATTTATATAAGTTTCAAATATAGGGAGTTATTTAAATATTGTTTATAATGGCATAAGTGGGTACTTTTGATGAAGATCAGAAGTTTACTTTAAGTTTATTTTATACAATGGTATAGGTCGGTAATTGAGATATACATTATTGGGGTTATTTTTAATAGCATAGGAAGGTAATACTTTAGAAAATATAATAGATATAACGGCTATGAACATAGGACAATGATGGTCAAGAGTGTAGTTGTTAAAATCAATAATTCTTGATGTGATCGGAGAGCCACACATGTTCTCATGAGACAATCAATTCTATTGCCTCCAATATGAAATTTTGTGAATGGTATGTGAAAACTGAATTTGTTGATAGTATGCAAATACTATTTCTTGATGATGTTGATAATATGACCTAGCACAAACCACCACGTGCTCACTGCACAAGTGCAAAGAAGTTTAAAATGCCTTCAAACAGGGGAATAAGGATCATTTGTGTACTTGGAAAGCTCACTAACAAGGTTTATTTATTTATTTTATTCTTGAGGGTGAGGTATCTTTTGGTTTAGCGATCAAAAAATTCAGATATTAAGTCTATCGTCCATAAAAAATCTGGAACGGGTGACATCAAGTGGGTCTTAAAAAAAGAGCAAAGAAATGATCTCGCATGTAGGTGCTTGGTGGTATCAAAAACTATCTAGTAAGTCAAATTTTAATAAAAATAACTCGGTGTCTAAACAGTATAGTATTTCTTTTGGCTTGCTTACATCTTATTATCAATGACCATTTTAGAGTCTTCACTATGATATGCAAAAAAATTATAAAATTAACATAAAAATATAAAACATATGCTCCCTCCATCCCAAATTACTTGCCATTTTTGCTTTTCTAGATACATTCCTTTTATTATGTAGCTTGTCATAAATTATATTTAGATGCATAACAAACGGATGTATCTAGAAAAGCCAAAATGACAAGTAATTTGAAGCGGAGGGAGTAGTTATCAGTTGGGTATAAGTTAATAATCACTGAGAATGTTCAGAGCAAATAAGGTGGAAGAACTTTTAGCCCCAAACATTCCTGGGATCTACCTTATTTATATGTTTTGTTACCAGTCGTTACAACTATATAATAAAGGTATCAAGTTAAGATCTAAATATATATACAAATGAACCACCTCAATATTGTGCACTTAAAGTAACATCACAAATATTATTCAAATTTATCACATGTATCATTATGAAAAAGTAATATAAGTAATCCCTCGTAATTTTGCATCTGAAAGTGCCTATGTCTATTGTTCATTAATTGAGCTTTGTTATGGTACTTCTAAGGTACATAAGCTACTTGGAAGTACCTATGCTACTTACTGATACTTTCCTTTCTTATCCTTCTCATCAAAAAAATCAATTAATTTACACATAATAGAAAGGGTATCATAATAACTTCTCATTAGTTATGGTCCTTGTAGGTACATCCTAATACAATCACCATTAGATTTCTTCAAATGGGTATCCCTTATTAATTTCAAGCACTATAAAAACTCTCTTATATTAATTATCCCAAACCCAACTTTTCTCATTTTTCATACACAAAAAGGAAACTAGCACAATGCATATCACCATACAAGACTTGTTTACACTTAGTCATCAAATGGTTAGCATATTAGTTTCTATATTAAACACATGGCTCAAGCTAAAATTTCAACTAAACATATGTTAAACACACAAGGAGATGCAACGTAAAGAGAAAACTATGAGAAATCTAAATATGTATATTAAATCCTATCATAACTAGTGAAATGTACAAATGTACCTAGTACTTCTAAGCTATATAACGATACATCATCACACGAAATGGTTTTGGTTGAAGTTTGGAAGTGTGTGTGTGTGTGTGTCTATATATATATATATATATATATATATATATATATATATATATATATATATATATATATATATATATATATATATATATATATATATATAAAAAGAACTATTACATTGTAGCCGGCCACAAAATAACTATTCTATGGCCAGACCCAACTAGCACATTAGCACACCCAGCCGAGCCATGCAGCCAGCCAAGTACTACCCACAATCAATCCTATTTAATTGGTCCTCTCATTACGGGTTTGAAAAACCAGCCAAGATTTGATTACGATGTACATCAATGCGTGATTTTGTCTCTACACGATGCATGCATGTTAGGAGAATTCAAGAATCAATAGGGTTGGTTGTTAATGCCCGTTGTGTGTGCCACATATTTCGTTACAAAGTATTTTCTGTAAAAGATTTACTAGTAGTTCAGAAAATTATATGAATTACTTGGTCTATTCCTTGCAAAACCAGGCAATTGGGATTTACGATAATTTTGTTAGTAATTTACTACAATACATGCCCCTTTGCACACCATTGTATTTTTACGATAATTTTGTTAGTAATTTACTACAATACATGCCCCTTTGCACACCATTGTATTTTTATAGTAATCTCTGTAAATGATTTACTACAATATATTTATGCATTTTGACGCATAACTCTGCATTTAATTACTACCATACCAAGCTATTTGAATTACCGCACCTATTTCAACCTAATTTTGTCTTCTTATTATAGTAACATATTTCTCGGATTATCTTTGATGCTAAATTGTCGTAACCGGTGACGGTGAGCCATTCGGATTCGTAACTATTTTATTTTACATTCAATTCATAAAATATAGTAAATCGTTAACAATATGTGATGCCTTATCTACCGTAACTCCCCTACTACTTATCAACTGATCCAAGTATATTTTATTATTATGCATTCTTGTGACTAGTTTCGCACTTGTATGGTGCATAAACAAAAATATAATATATGATTCATACATGGTTCAAACATTGTGCACTGCTCTTTGTTTTCTCGTAACCATGTAGTAGTTCATGCTCGGCACGTGTACACAGAACAATGGGCAGGCTGCTGCAGGCATAGGTTTGCTTAATAGTAACTGCAACGTTAATCACGGACTGTGTAACTGCACGTTGCTTTTTCTATGGAACCTCAGCACATATGCCTTCCTAGGCATGGCTCACTAACACAGCTCGGCTGACAGTAATTACCGCTATCTAATTAGGACGTGTGACCCTGGGTGCTCCAAAACCGGCACACGCTGCCCCAATTGGCCTGGTTGGTGCGGTTCACTGGTCTGGCTGTAGAATAAGTTATTCTAGGGCCGGCCACAGAGTATATTCACCAATGGATTGGTAATATGGTCCTTGTGAACAGAACTACATTGCACATATGCTACTTTGTCCTCTGTCGTCCATGATTCCCATCTAAGAGAAACGGGGCGCTATTCAGCCTTTATTCACAGAAAAAATTGCGACTACGCATGTGATAATATAAATGTAAGATAAGACTACTTGGCATATGGTTGATCCTTTTTCTCTTTATTTCAAGATGATTTAAAAAGGTTGAATTTGGGATGCATAATTAAAAGAGTACCATCATACCATTGAATTATACTTTCCTTGAGTTGTGTATAAATCTCAAGGAAACATATGTGGATCAAGTTATACATTCCTAGCTGATTTTTATCAAGTTTAATTTTTTGGGAAATCATAAAAACATACCTTATGGCCTTATTTACATAGTTTTATAATGAGCGTCTACCTCTATACTGTCTTAACTTTGGAGTAATTACCTTGCTCCAAAATAAAAGACACAACAAAGAATACAACAATATAGACCTATTTGACTGTTTAATGTGAGCTTCAAAATTTTCACCAAGGTAGCCACAAATAGGCTCATGGGGGTTGCTAGTTAAGTGATCTAGCCTTCTCAAATAGCTATCCAGGTCGATACGTTATGGAAGGAGTAGTGATATTACACGAAACTATCCATGAGATACACACCAAAAAACTAAATGGTGCAGTCCTCAAAATTGATTTTGAAAAGGGCTAGGATGAAGTAAAATGGTCTTTTTTTACAACAAACTCTCAAAATAAAAGGATTTTGCCTGCAATGGTGTTCATGGATTCAAAGATTTTGTTTCTAGAGGTGGTGTGTGCATCAAAAATTAATGATGATATTGGACACTACTTCCAGATAAAAAGGGTCTTAGACAAGGAGACCCCATGTCACCGATTGTTTTTAATATAGTGGAAGATATGCTCTCTATTTTAATCAAGAGGGCTAAAGATGATGGCCAAATTAGTGGGGGATTCCTCATTTGGTCAAAAACCGGTTGTCTATTTTGCAATATGTAGATGATACAATCATACTCATGGGCTATGATTTAGAGCAAGATAAAAATATGAAGCTATTTCTCTATGTTTTTGAACAATTGTTAGTTTTGAAAATTAAGTTCCACAAAAGTGAGATCTTCTGCTATGGCAAAGCCAAACAATATGAGCAACAATGTACCAAATTGTTTGGTAGTGAAGTAGGTTCATATTCTTTCAGATATTTAGGAATCCCGATGCACCAAAATAAACTTTGCAGTGCGGACTGGAGTGTTATTAAGGAAAGATTAAAACTCAAACTAAGTACCTGGAAAGCTAAACATTTATCTTATTGGTTTTATTAAACTATGTCTTGACTCTTGAGTAGTCTGCCTATGTTCATGATGTCCTTTGAACTTCCTAACTAAAGGTGTCCTAAAAACTTGATTTCTATCGATCAAGATTTTTTTGTCAAGGAAACAATGATAAAAGAAAGTATGACATTGCTAGATGGGATATCTTGTGTAGTCCTAAAGATCAAAGAGGTCTAAATACCTGACCTTGGGATTAAAAATAAGTGCCTACTTAGCAAGTGGTTATTTCAACTGCTAAATTAAGATGGTGCATGACTAACTTCTCTTAGAAATAAGTATTTAAGCTCGAAGTGTCTTTCTCAGGTAAAAGTTAAACTTGGGGAGTCACATTTCTAGAAAGGGTTGTTAAGGGTAATAAGGGAAGACTTCCTAGGTTGTGGAACTTTCAATTTAAAGGATGGGCCACAAATCAGATTTTTGGAGGACACTAGTTGGGTAGGTTCTAAACTACTCAAAGAGCAATTCCCTAACATGTACAATATAGTCTACTATCCTCATGTTACAGTGACAAATGTTATGAATCAAATGCCATTGTACATTAAGTTGATTGCCTGGAAAAACCTAGTAGCTAAAATAGTCAAGTATTAGCTAAAATAGTTTACCTGGGACATGCATAGGCATGGTAGTTTCACCGTGCAGTCTATGTGCCAATATCTTATAAATAAATTAGGGTATTTCCTTCACCATGAAATTTATACAGAAACAAAAAATTACCTTTAAAGATAAAGATATTTCTTTGGTACCTTCAGGAGGTGTCATTTTAACAAAGGATAATTTGGCTTAAAGACTAGTCTAAGAACAAAAAATGTTGCTTCTGTGATAGTAATAAAACAATTAAGCACCTCTTCTTTTGACTGTCAACATGCCAAGACTATCTAGAGAGTTGTTAATGTAGCTACCAGATTAAGCCCACCAAAGTCTGTCATGCATATGCTTAGCGATTGGTTAATAGACATAAACAAGAAAAAATGATGTTTGATTTTTGTGGGTGTGGCAGCTCTTATGTGGGAAATTTGGTGTACACGTAATGATTTAATTTTTTAGAAAAAATAGTTCACCTCTTTCATGCAAGCTATCTTCAAGGGAGCATATTGGTTGTGATTTTAGTCCCTGTTACAGCGTGTGGATGCAAGAAAGATTGTCCTTTTAGCAAGCAAGGCACTAGAGGCATGGTCGCTTTGGATATGTTTGCTAAGAATGGATGAAGGAAGCAATAATAAACTTTGATTTTGATGTGTTTCTTCTCTTGCATACTATTTACCATTTAGTGTGATCTCCTTGCAAGCTGAAGATTTTGTAAACTTGCATTGATTGGTTGTATGCGATTACAGAGGTTGGAACTTTATCCATGCATTTTGTAAACTCTTGAATAATTTTTTTTCATAACTACCCTACTACTGCTGGCTCAAGCAGCAACACCCTAGCTACCACCGTTTGAACCAACGATAGGGCGCTACAGTGCACCTACCCCAAATGAACAAATGGTAGGGAACAATGTTCCCCATTGAGATACTATACCGCTCCTACCATTAGTTTAAACAACGGTAGGTGTCGGTCCATATTCAAAAATCTTAACTTTATCATATGAACTTGGATGGAGATAAAGATTTATATGAAATTTGTAGCTTTCGTCGACATCTATAACTTTGTGATTCAAATTTTTTTCATTTGAAATCATTTTGATGCTCAAATAATCCACATACTATTCAGATAAAAAAACTTGAATTTTTAAATCTAAATATTGCATCAATCATTTGGGCACCAAAATGATTTCTAAAGGACACATTTTGAACTACAAAGCTGTAGATCTTATAAAGTTATACAAATTTTGGTGTAGAGTTTATCTCCATCTGAATATATATAAAAAATATGATTTTTCATAGATACATTGTCTAGAGAAAAAATTCGTTGAATTTTAAATATGCATATAGTGTCAATTATTTGGGCATCAAGTTGTCTTCAAATGAAAAAAGTTTGAACTATAAATGTAACACCCAAAATTCCATCACCTAAAAAATGCTAGCAACAAAGTTAGAATTTAATTTCTAAGGGTTTTATTAATCTTGACTAACTAAATTGCCTTTTAAATATATGAAATAATATTTAATTAATTTAGAGTCACCCAAGTGCTTATGCATCATTTTTGGCTCCATGTTTTTGTTTGAGTTTGTGTGTTTTCAAAAATCAAGAAAAGGTGCAAAAAGTTTAAATATAAAACCTTTCCCTCCTCTCTTCTTTCTTTAAACTCAGTTGTAGCCCAAGCTTTCCTCTCTCTCTTCTCTCTCTCTCTCTCTCTCTCTCTCCCCCCCAACCGCGCGCGGGCCCTTTCGTCCCAATCTCTCTCCCGCGGCCCAACTCAGCTGGCCCGCCTCTCCTCTCCCTCTCACTCTCACTAGCAGGTGGGACCCACCCGTCGGGGCCATCTCCCACCTCCGACCGCCCCAATCTCCCTCCTCTGGCCATGGCTGCGCCAGCCCGCTGCCTCCCCGGCGCCCCTCACCCTTCCCCTTACCCTTCCCCACCGAGGCTGGTATTGAATGCGCCGGTACGCACTCACGCACCCCCTCGCCTTCACTCCCCGAACCGCCATCTCCAAGCTCCACTGAGCTTTAATGTCGGCCGCCCGCTGGAGCTCTCCCTCTGCCTCACCGCGACCTCTCCCCTACCTTCCTGGACCTATAAAAGGAGAGCTCGAGCACAGTTCAACCCACACCTCCTCTCTGCCCTCTCTACCTCGCTCGGAGCCGCACGCCCCTCTTCCGCCGGAGTCGGAGCGCCGCCCGAAGCCGCCGGCGACGATCTCCTTCCCCTTCGCCTCTCCGCCACCAAGAGTCTGACGGGGGGCTTCGAATCGAGGTGAGGGAGCTTCTCCTATCCTTATTTTTTCTCATAGCCGTGTCGTCCTTGCCCCGCTAGCTCGCTGGAGTTAGCACGCCACCGCCGCCTGCCTCGCTGGCCGTGGTGCTCGCTCCGCCGCCCTATCACCCCCCCCCCAAATCCCCTAATCTTGTTCGTTCTCTCCTTAGCTACACTTAGGACCTATCTGCACTTCTAACCGAGCTCTGGAACTCGATTTTGGAGTTTGCTGGCGAGCTCACCGCTCGGTGCCGTCGCGCACCGCCGGTCCCTGGCGTGTCTGCCGCCGCTCACCGACTGCTGCCGCTCGATCTGCATCCGACGGCCCAGATCCTCCCGAACCCCAGGTCAAATAGACCTAATAACGGTCAACCATGAGCCCCTCCACCATTTTTCTTAAGAGCCCCTGTACTTTTTAAATATCACAACAAAACCCTTTCACCTATTAGAATCTTTACGAGTAGGTCCTTTTTCTTATGCTTAGACCCTTAATCTTTCTGGTTTTTAGGATCCGCAGCCCTTAGTTGGTTTCTAGCTTGTTAGCCCTCCTGTTTTTAAGCATATTTAGGATTAGGTCCCTGGTTTCTTGTAGATAATCCCCTGGAAGTTAGTTTTCTAGCGATCTAGCCCCTAGATATTGTCTAAGCCATAACTTTTCCATCCTAGCTCCGTTTTAGGCGTTCTTGGTGTCCACGCGATCGTCTCAACAAGCACATTAGTTTTGTAAGCTTGTTTTAGTCTTTTAGCAATGTTTGATGTATTGTTTTATTTATTGCATGTTTTCTTGTGTGATCGTAGAGGGTGTGCCATTCGAGGTCAAGCAGGTGCAGTCTTTTGAAGAGGACGAGCCACAGTTCTTAGGCGAAGAAGGCAAGTGGTTCCCCCTGCATATTATTCTTGTCCTAGTAACAAGCATGTTGTCACACTTTAATTTTATACGTTGTTATGCATTAATTTGATGGGAAATGCCTATTAAGGAAATGACTAGTTTTTATCCATATACCTTGAACACATTGGTTTTAAAACAAATGTTTTGGGTATATAAATGCTTAGATGCTATACTATGGGGTGATGGAAATGAAACTTTACAAAATGTTGGTTAAGATAAAGTTGGTGCTTTATGGTAATACAAGATCACATGAATTAAATCGGAACATGGAGAACCACCCAGGAAAACAGTGCAACCACAGTCCACATGGCTCTGGCTTAGCCAATTAATTGGGAGTGTGAATTATCTGATGCCCCTATATAAAGGAACACAGTGGGCTCCGGGTTGTAGGGGTATAGTCTGGTCCTTTTAGGGTAGTAGCCTTTGCTAAGGTGCTGACCACTAGGGAGGGTTGTGATCCGCCCTGAGCTGTAACTATCATGGGTTGCTGGTGCTTTTGCACGCCTTTGTAAAGGCTTCATAGTGGACCCCTAGTCACTCACCTCGGAAGTGTTTAAGGGCCTTGCAAACCCGGGCAATATGGGGAACACGAATTATGGGTAAAGTGTACAACCTCAGCAAAGTGAAAACTGATCGATTAGCCGTGCTCACGGTCAAGAGCGGCTTGGACACTCACATGATAATTGAACTTGAAGATGGAATTTAAATCGTGGTTTATATATGGTTTGAAGGAATGAGTTATAAATGCTAAGTTTTGGGTTGATGTAAACTTACACTTAGTAAATAGGTGCTTGCTAATAAAATTTGACCAACTTAAAATTGCTTACCGCTGAAAGCCTTAGCCTACCCTTGATGGCCTTGCATATTCTCCCACGGACTGAGTACCAACCATAAGTGTACTCACCCTTTCCTATATGTGTTCAGAGGAGGATGCTGGAGCAGAGTTCTTCGATGAGTTCGTTGGATTCTGAGGCATGCGTTTCCCCAGTCAGGAGCTTGTGGAGATGAAGACGGTGTTTCATCGTCTAGTTATCAATGTTCGTGTAAAGACCTTCAAGTCTAACGATATGAGTGTAATAAGTTAATAAACCTCTCTTTGTACGTTTTGAGCATCATACTATGATATTACACTCATTTGTCTATCATATGTGTGAATTTATGATTCCGCCACACGTATGAGATGCACTCGGTTTTCTTTGAAAAAAGGGTGTGACAATAAAGCTTTATATCTCAATGAAAGCTACAATTTTCGTATAATTTATCTCCATCCGAGTTCATATGAAAGAACTGTAAATTTTTAAGATATGCCAGTGAAGAGAAGGAAAATTTGTGTCAATTATTTGAGCATCAAAATGATTTCAAATGAAAAAAGTTTGAACCATAAAGTTGTAAATCTCGACAAAAGCTATAATTTTCGCACAAATTTATCTCCATCCCGATTCATATGAAGAAGTTATGATTTTCTGAAGAGGGACTAACACCTACCAACCAGCGGTATGGAAGCTACAGTACCCCGACGGGGAACACTGTTCCTCACTGTCGGTTTATTTGGTGATAGGTGCACAGTAGCGCCATACCGTGGACAAACGACGCTTGAACCGGCGAGAGTAGGGCAGTTTGAAAAAATATATTATTCAGAAGTATATTTTGCAAAATCATAAAAATACTTAAAATAAAAAAGTTCACGAATCAAATGGACACTGGACAATTTATGGTGGTAGTGGGCTAGTGGCGCTGCGTGGTCACTCATTTTCATGGGCCTTGAGATGTGTGACGCTTGAGCTTCATTCAGGGGCTGGCTGCCCAGCCACCTCGCTTTCACCGATCACCAAACAGCGCAAGGACCGGCAGGTTTGGACTTTGTCACTTTGTTTCGCCTGCTACTAGCCCGGCCTGTCAATGCAAACAGCAAGCAAGAAGAGTTGGAATTCCATCACTCTCTTCCCTCCCCTTGCTTTACTTTCCAGCATCCAGCCAAAAAAAAACTACCGGGACATGACTACATGAGTGGCTTTGGCATCAATTGGGACTGTGAAGTAGGAGTAATAGCAAGTATTTGCGCTTGCATAACAACATATGGACGGCTCTTCAGCCTCTGGTGCGGTTTTGTTGGCATCGAATCCAATCTAGTGGAATACTCCTATGTGTGGTACTGGCACTGCTTGATGCTGGACTGGTACGGTGCTGCGTGATGCGTTGCTTTTTTGCAGCACCATTTACTGCACAAAAGCATTAAAGAACGTGCATTCTTTAATGCATTTTTGCATTAGTGGTGCATTCTTTGATTTGATGAAAAATAGGGGAGTATCTGTTTTTCTCTCCCCAAGAGAAGAGGTAGTAATTCCCAAATTCTCCCAAAAATGAATGAAACATGCATGTGGTCTCATATTTGCTGAAATGACAACAGCACGTACGGAGTATTGGCTTTGATCCTACAAGTTTCTGGACATGTAGTTATTCCCAATGTTCTCCGAAAACAGAACTTCCTTCTGTTTCCTTTACGTAGTTTGAAATTTTTAAAAATACTTTACCTTAGGATGATTAACATAAACGTTGCTAGCTAGTATAGTTTAGGATAAAGAAGTACATTTTTTATGAAAGATAAAGTATATTCTGGCAGGCTGTTGGTTTCAAATTTCAATTCGTACGCATTCAACCATCCACATCCAGAGTAATATATACTATGTTGTCAACTAGTAAACCTGCACCAGTAGGTTACGTACGATCGCCTGATCGATCGCATTATTCGCATCCATATCGATCATTCTTGTTCGTGCAACGGGTGATACTATCGTGGTAGTAGTACTACCTTAATTTTAAATTATTATTCTTTCTTATTACACGAAGCAAAATTGTTTTATTAGAAAACGAAAATACATCCGGCTTCTACGATATAGTTGACAGCTCAATATCTGATCATTAAATTTAAGGAATAAATAAAGAAGCAATTGATTCATGCGTTGAGAATCAACAAACATGAATTTTAAAAACTTTGATAAAAGTCCACATTGTCGTCGTTATCTTTCTATCTTTTCTGCTCTTTGTAGGAGTACTATCTAGGCTTAGGCTCAACTAGCTAGTAGTGTCTTTTAGACAGCGACCGTACCTCAAAATGACATAGCCGTTGCAACAACAGGAGGAAGAAACACACCAAGGACGATGTATGCTTGCCTCAATGGGGCGCCTTATGCTCAATTGCAAAGTAGCTACTCCCCTCTCATTTGATTTTCCTTGCATTCATTTAGATTTATGCATGCCGACCATTTATTTAATTTTTAGATATCATTAGCTATTTGATACTCCATCTGTTCCAAAATATAGTTACGTTTAGCTTTCTCAAAAGTCAAATCTTTTCAACTTTGATCAACAATATCTCTAAAAGAAATATATTTCAAATAGATATGGCTGCATATTATAATAGTTAGTTTCATGTTAAATCTATTAATATTATTTGATGTAAATATTTTTTATGATTATTTTTTATTCACGATCAAAGTTGAAAATGTTGGATTTTGAAAAGTCTAAACGTAGCTATACTTTGGGACGGAGGGCGGAATTACATAGATGGATTTTGCAACAATCATCAGAAAAAAATCCTTGGCAGAGAGTGAGGCGGTGGACGAGGCGAGGCCCCCACGTAGAGGCTAGGATCAGTGGGCGTCCCTTGTGCTGTGACGGGAGTGTGTGATGAAGCTTCTTTGGATCGGAGAGCTTGTCAGCTGTGTACGGTTCGGGGGTGACAGTCCCATGATGGAGGAGCTCGAGGGTCCGTCGGGCCTGTGGCGGGTTATGCCTTGGCGTGACACAACGTTGGTGACAATGGTGCAGGAGTCGGCGGCATGTGTTGATCTTCTCTCCCACATGGTCGTGGATGGTGGTGTGTGGTGTGGTGTGCGTCTATTTGTTCTGGGGTTTGTTGTGTGGTGGTGTTGCTTCGGCCTGTTATGTACTATTGCTCTTCTTCTTATATGACATAGCAGTGCTCCTGCTTTTATTAAAAAAAGGGTGTTTATAAATATTCAGTTAAATTCATTGAAATGTTATAATAAATTACTAGTCAAAGTGTCGTAAACCACACAAATTACCCCGAATGTTATATACTCCCTATTTTGAATAGGAGCATTGACCACTGCTTAACTAAACAATTAAGCATTTACTCCTTCCGTTCTGAAAAAACTGACGTTTAGGACAAGGTTTGGGTCAAACATTGGGAATATAAATCATCAATCACTTTTAAGTTGTTAAGTTTGCAAATGTGAAAACTATATGAATAGATTTGTCTTGAAAAATATTTTCATAAAGGTATATATACATCACTATTCGATAAATATTTTTGTAACAATAAAAGGTCAAAGTTGTATTTTGGAGACCGTGTCGCTGTTCTAAACGTCAGTTTTTTCAGAACGGAGGGAGTATGTTTTAAAAAGTAAGAAAATAAATCACAGTCAATGCCTTCCTTGTAAATATACTACATACTAGTAGTATTGTTAGCTAACCTGTACTCTACAGTACTCTAGTAGTATAAAAGTGCATGCATATTCCTAATTCCTTGACAGATGCTATCAACACACTTCGTAATCCGTTAATTACTCCATCAGCCCCATATTACCTGTCGTTTTAACTTTTGTAGATAGTACATTTTTTTATTAAGCATCAGAAATATATATCTAGTTGCATAGCAAAACGAATAAATTTAAAAAACCAAATCCAGGGAGTAGATGAGGTAAGGAAACACCTACACCAAATAAACACAGAGAAGACGTGAGGTGTTGGGAAGATAACATTGATATTGCAAACATAGAAGACGAATGAGGCGAGCAAAGCCGATCGATATATGGAGACGACCTGAACGGCTCAAAACCAGCGGCCGCCTGTAGATCCTGCGGCAGCACCTTCGTTTCTTCTCGCCAGCCACCAAGTGATCAGAGACGGGATTGAGCTATGGCTACCACCGTGAACCCTGACCCGGAAGCGGCGCTCGCCGGCGACAAAGAGACGAGGGGCCCAAGGTCCCTGCTTGCGCGCGCGCGCGACAACCTGGCGTTCCGGTCGGTGTGGTCGGAGCTCAACGGCGCCATGGGCGACCTGGGCACCTACATCCCCATCGTGCTGTCTCTGGCGCTGGCCCGCCACCTCGACCTCGGCACCACCCTCATCTTCACCGGCATCTACAACGCCGTCACGGGCCTCATATACGGCGTGCCCATGCCAGTGCAGCCGATGAAGGCCATCGCCGCCACCGCGCTCTCCGACCCCTCGTTCGGCATCCCCGAGGTCATGGCCGCCGGCATCCTCACCGCCGCCTTCGTCCTCTTCCTCGGCGTCACGCGGCTGATGCAGCTCGTCTACTGGTTCGTCCCGCTCCCCGTCGTGCGCGGCATCCAGGTCGCGCAGGGGCTCAACTTCGCCATGGCGGCGGTCAAGTACATCCGCTACGAGCAGGACCTCGGCAAGGGCAAGTCCTCCGTCCGCCGCCCCTGGACCGGTCTCGACGGCCTCATCCTGGCCATTGCAGCCATCTGCTTCATCCTCCTCGTCAACGGCGCGGGATCCGAGAGCAGCCGCCGCCGCAGCAGCAGCAACACCGTCCAAGATCAAGGCCATGGCCAAGGAGGAGACGGGTACACACATCGCGAAAGCCAACGAGAAGAAGAAGAGGCGGACGAACCAGGTCGCTGGCGCTCCATGATTAGGCGCGCGGCACCTTTGATCCCGTCGGCGGTGATCGTGTTCGTGCTGGGCGTGGCGTTCGCCGTGGCGCGGCACCCGGCGGCGGTGCGGGAGCTGCGCGCGGGGCCATCGCGGATGCGCGTGGTTCACATCTCGCGGGAGGCGTGGAGGCAGGGGTTCCTCAAGGGCGCGGTGCCGCAGATCCCGCTGTCCGTGCTCAACTCCGTGGTGGCGGTGTGCAAGCTGACGCGCGACCTGTTCCCGGAGAAGGCGGCGGGGGCGTCGGCGACGTCGGTGTCGGTGACGATGGGCGCCATGAACCTGGTGGGTTGCTGGTTCGGCGCCATGCCGTGCTGCCACGGCGCGGGCGGGTTGGCGGGGCAGTACAGGTTCGGCGGGCGCAGCGGCGGGTGCGTGGCGGCGCTGGGCGCCCTGAAGCTCGTGCTGGGGCTGGCCCTCGGCGGATCCATGCTGCGCGTGCTGGTGGCGTTCCCCGTCGGGCTCCTCGGGGTGCTGCTGCTCTTCGCCGGCGTCGAGCTGGCCGTCGTGGCCAGGGACATGAACTCCAAGGCGGAGGCGTTCGTGATGCTGCTCTGTGCCGCCGTGTCGCTCGTCGGATCCAGCGCCGCGCTGGGATTCCTCTGCGGCATGGTCGCGCACGGCCTACTCATGCTCAGGGCGTGGGCGATGGGGATCAGGCTCAGCTAAGTTATGTATCGATCTCCAATTGTGACTTTTGTTGTGAGTGTGCTTGTAATTGGGGATTACTATGATTGTGAGTGTTTGTGTGATGTGCATACCAGTCCCTGCCATACTCGGGGACTGAGCAATTTCATCTTAACAAATGATTTCAGTGCAGCTTTCTTTAATCATCATTTCCAATCATTAATCAATCACAGACAGCCCAGAGTCGCAACCAAGAAGACAGAACTGAGCTGCTCGTAGCCTTGTACAACTAGATCTGATCATGGGCCGCCCGACCCGATAAACCCGACCCGACCATGTGATCAGGTCGGACACGGGTCAAAATTTTCACCTGAACTACGAAAATTACCCAACCCAACCCGATCTAACCCGAAAATTATAACTAAAAAACTTAAACCCGACCCGACCGTGTCACGGGTCGAGCACGGGCCAAGAATTGACCCAACAACCCAACACAACCCGATCCGAACCCGGCACGACCCGACCCATAATCAGGCCTACGTGCAACTATACCCACCCTGAAGCAACCGATAACCAAGATTACACGCACCTGACTCAGCAAAATATTCTCTTAGGTGAATCACATCTTTAATCTTTATTTCTTGTACAAAGTTCAGAACTCCATGGTACACACTAACAGAATTACAAATGGAGAACATCACTAGTCCCTGAAGTTATCATGCAACTAGACAACATAATCGCTCGTGACCTTTGAGTTCAATCAAACATATATTACAAGTTAAAACTTGGTTTACTCTTTCTTTGGTGGGATGTGGTTGCCACCGGTTGCAATCTTGAATAGATAGAATGCGGACATCACAGCACTGCAAGGAAAAACAACACAATAACTTGGTGAAGATATTTTCAATTTGCAGTAGGAAAACGAATGGTGGTGTGTAAAAATCCAGTGTGGCATCCAAGTGTCGAGGTTGACATTACCTCAGACCAGCAACAACACCAGCTGGCATTATCTTTGAAGTTTCTAGGTATCTCTGCCCCATGACGTAGGTCAAGGTGAATGCGCAAACTGTTTGGCATCAACAAAATTGCACAGTTAGTACATAAATTATAAGAAACAAAGAAATTTGCAGGCAGAAGGAGAAAGGTATTTTCATTTGTTTATTTTGCACTCAGTAGTTGATGTCTCTACCAGAAACACAGCAGTTCATGGAAAGTGTGACCTTATAATGGTCTCTAACAAAAGTTATCATGGCATGTAACAAGAACTAACAATCTGTAAAATACGAAATAAGACCAAAACATTTTACCACTAGCAAGATACACCATCGAAGCTGTGGTGCTAAGGTAGCCATGTTGCGGTTAATGTTTTAAATCCTCATCGAATCTGACACAGCAGGGAGGATAATCTAATGATGTTTGCCTTTGTGAGCTTCTGGCCTTTAATAGAGATTAAATTTTTTAGATTTCAATGATCTATACCAGATTCCATAGGAAATAAGTCAATAACTGTCCGTTACTGAGGATTCCACCCTGGACTAGGATTCCTCAAACTTTTCAAGACTCAAGAGAACGTGAAAAGATTCAAGATTGTGGAAATTTTTTGGAAACAATCAATAAATTGCACAAAAACAAGAAGAATTTTCTAAAGGAATTTAGGAACTCAAGATCAAAATGCTGACATGAATGCCTCACCAAAGACAATTAGCACAAATGGGCTAGCGAGCATGAATCTGTTGACATCCTTGCAAATTTAGTATGTAGCGGCTTGAGGTGTTACTAGTGTGCTGAAACAACTGAACTGGAGAGTCGGCCATAGGAGCGACAGTTCTAGGACTGAAAGCTAAGGAAGTTATTGATCTCTTGAAGTTCTTGGAGGTGTTAGATAGAAATGAAAATCTGCTAAATGCAGTGTGGACAAAAGTACCTAAAACTGACAACTTTTTCAAAGCAGTCAGATGTTGACTTCTGGGACAGATAGGGTCCAATTTCAAAAACTTGAAGTGTAACTGTACTCATGACAAACGTGAATGCCCTATGCATTCCTGCAAAATTCCAGCTGACTGCTAAATTCCAAACAATCCTAATTCCTAGGCATACAGGAAAGGATCATGCAGGTGTTGGGTTGTGTCTACTACTACAAGAGTACATGAATGGACCTATCCCTGCTCATACCACAAAACGCAAGAATATTTCACTTCAGCAGATCTTGTGCTGATTTGCACGGCAAATTTGTTGACTGGTTTGTACGAAAAAAATATTCTGAGAGAAATACTGTACAATAAGCAAGCCGAACAGAGCCCAAAACTGTGAATGCTCACGAAACTGACCACTATGAACCGCTACAAACTTCAAGCTAAAAAATAGTATCTCAGCATGGATGATTTTCTACTCCATCTACTAGTAATAAGCCAATATTAGTATCTCACCACATCTCTCGGATACAACCAGGTTCTGAAATTCAGGGGCTCATTTGATATACTAAAAGATGATATCATACCAAAAGCAATTGATTTACACACAAAAACGTCAAGAGGAATGAAATGACCATTAAGCTGGCGTTGGCATGGCATAACCTACTGCAGTATAATGCAATGCAGCATTTTAAGCAAGATTACTCCTATCACTCCAGAGCACACAACTGGTAATACCCTGTATAAAATAAGGTTGACAAAAAAGACCCTACAAAATTGCTACGATTGGAGTCCAATGAGGTTTATCGCTATGAAGAAACTGCTGATGTTTCAGCAAACTGGTGTCATCATGTCATTTACTCATGTCCAAAATGAGGCAACATGAAAGAGGCTCTGACAATGAGCAATACAGGCCACACTGAAAGGTTATGGAACTATTGGCAGTGGAGGTGGAATCAACTGCTAGGTTCTTAAACAATATCAGCGAAGAAAGTTTCTCCCAAAAAACAAGAAAAGTTGCATTCCAAACAGCTCGTAGAGGACAATTGGGTGCATCAGGCAAAAACGCAGGATAAGTGATGCACTAAAAACCGAAACATCAAAAAGTTCATTTTGTTGGTCCCTTTACACAGGTGTCCCAGTGAGACATCACCACAAGGAAACAACTATGTTGGGATCCCTGAGACCACAACCCCGTGTTTCAACTGTCAGCAAAAGGACACTTATGTACATTTCTCATATTATGAACGCATCCGCAGGCATTTTTAACTGCTGAGAACTCTAAACTTCAGATCCCAAACATATCAACGAAGTCGGAAACCCAGAGAATACTATACTCGAACAAATCAAATCACTACACCCTATCGTTAAAAAAAAACATTTTTCTGCATCGAACTATATGGCCAAATTCAACAGAGAAACTGCACATTTCGCCCGTCCGCGACAATCAAGCTAGAGATCCGCCACCCAGTCAGTACGAATCAAGAAACTGTCTTTACTCGAGGATACGATCACAGAAATGATGAGACGCAAACAAAAATCGGAATGCGCAGCGGAGGGTGAAGGGGGCAGGAAGAGGCCGGTGCGTACGGGTCTCGAGCGCGAGGGCTAGGTAGGAGTTACGCCGCTTCTCGAAGGCCTTGAGGCTGACGAAGCCCGCGAGGAGGAGGAGCGCGCCGGCGCCGGCGCCCCCCGCAAGGGAGGCGGTGCTGCCGCGGCGGAGGTAGCCCAGCACGCCGCCGGCCAGCACAGCGAACCCGTACGGGATCGTGAAGCAGAAGTCGTGCATCTTCGAGACGCCTCTCTCTCTCCCACTCAGTCCCAGATCTCGCGGCGAGGCTGCTCCCTCGCTGCTTTCTTCTTCTTTTGGTTTGTTTTCTCCGGGGGCGCGGTGGGAGAGAGAGGGAGAGAGAGTGGAGGAGGAGGAAGTCGTCGTCGACCAGTTGGGGTGCGCGCGTGGCGGCCCTGCGGGGCTTGCGGCGAAGGAGCGGGTGGCGCAGAGATAGAGGGGTAGTATGGTCATTTCCGGAGGGTAGGCGACCAGAAAAGTGTGCCCACCACTCGCTCGCCACGCCAGCACGGCAATAACCAAATATTTTTTTTAAAAAAATACAACGTTCACGTTTCAGACAAGAGAGCAAAGAAGAAAACGAACTACTCCTTTCTCGTGTCTTGAAATGTCAAGTGAAATAATCGGTGGTAGTATTATTACACAAGAATTGTTCCGAATCAGAATTGGAGATATTTTTTTAACAAGGAAATTCAGAGATCATTATGACAAAACTCATTTCACAACCCCTCCTTTAATTTTCAAAACGATGTAACGAGCTTAATTATGTCATAATTAGAGAACGTCATGCTACAGTACCAATCTCTAATGACATATTACTTAGTCTTTATGAATTTGTCTCGCAATTTCTTATCCATTCGTGTAATTATTTTTATAACTAGCCTACGTTCAATACTCATAATAGACCTTGAAAGAACACCTAAAATTTTCAACTCGTCAACTAAACAGGCTAGAATAGAGACAAGAGACATCGGTTTAGAAGCATTATATATTGTGTTTTTATACACATAAACAATAGACATGCGCGCCTAGTCCTGCAGGATGACAGGATAGAGATGAGATGGAGAAGAAGATAAGACAGAAGAAGATAGAGAAGATGAGTGGACACACAGGAGAGGAGAGAATTGACGAAGAGATATGTAGAGAGAGGGGCATTAGTCACGGGTGGTATTCTCACCCGAGACAAAAGGTTGTCTCGGGACTAAAGGACATCGCCAATAATTGCCTGAAAACAGCGTTTGGATGCCCCTCTTTAACCGGGACAAAAGTTAGAGGGCGTTCGCAGCCATTTTCAAGCCACGTCGATGAAAAGTCTTTCGTCCCGGCTCCAAAATTCAACTAGTACTAAAGGGTCGTACCAAAGGTCCTGAGTCTACCAGTGTGCTCATGTTCACATAATTTTGTATATGACGAGCTAAACCACACATTTATGAATTTGGTTTGCAGGCAATGATCCAATGCCCTAGTGTCCAATTCCCATGGAGAAGCGATGATGAATGCAGTATAAGGGTCTATTTGGGAGGGCTCCGGCTCCACCCAAAATGGCTCTGGCTCCTCTGGTGGAGCTGGAGCCATTTCGATAAGAGCTGGAGCCATTTTGATAAAACGTTTTGCAAAACGGCTTCTCCTGACTATGTAAAAGTGAAATGTCCATAACACCCTTTCTTTTTTCCCTCTTTATTTACTTTTTTTCTTATTTTTCCTTGACGTCCTTATCTTCTCCACCAGAATCCCATCAGAGATCACCAGAGATCCCCGTGTCCACCAGAGCCCACCAGAAATCCCCGCCGGTGAGGCCTCCGCCTCCACGGGCGGGCGCTGCCACGGCCTCTACCTCCTCCTTTCTCCCGACGGGGCCTCCTCCTCCTCCTCCACGTGTGGAAACATGGTTGGGTGGCGGTGCACCGGCGCTTCCCCACCAAAATCCGGCGGCGTGGAGCGCACTGGCTGCCTCTTCCACACCCTGGAGCCCACTGTCGACCACCTCGTCTGCGCCTTGGAGCCGTCGCCGGCCGCCGCCACCGCACCTTGGAGCTCCCCGCCCTAGGTAGATCTGCGCCGCGCTGCTAGTGAGCTCACCAACATGCTCTCCACCGGGTGCTTCGCCATTACCGTCGTAGTCATCACCGGCTCCCCTACCCCGTCGCCTCCGCTCTACCCGCCCCGCTCCGGTGGCTCCACCCCTCCCTGAGTGGCGGTGGCCGATTTGAGGAGGTCGATGTCTTCCTAGAGCCGCTGACTACGCTCGGTGTTGACGGAGCGCGGAGAGGCGGCTTCCTCTTCCAGCTGTTTGGCGGCGGAGAGGGGCCTCGTCGTGGAGCTGAGCCGCGGTGGCCGATGTCACGGCGCCAGAGGTGGAGGAACCGGCGACCATGGGTGCAACGGTAGATGCGCGCGTCCCAGGCGAGGAGAAGGAGAAGCGGCGCAGCGCGGGGACGGCGCGGCACGCGAGCAGGCGCGTGCGACACACAAGGAGGTGGCGTGTGCGCCGAGGGGGCGGAAGCAGAGGAGGTGGGGAGAGGAAAGGGGGCAGGGCTATAATTAGTCTACTGATACCATATGGTAAATTGCCCAAAGGCTTAGATTACTTAATAATGGATTACAAGACAGGTTACATATATATATATAGGAGGAGAGGCAGCCCAAAGGGCATGGTAGTTGGTAGTTGGGAGATGAGAAAGTTTAGAGTGCCTTCTTTTTATCAGTCGATCTGTCGTCAATATGACGAAATCTGTCAATATGACAAAATCTAACGGTGGATAGGTGGAAGTACTATGAAGTTCCTACAAAGAAGTATTGGGAAGTACCCGTTTGGTGTTACACACAACTAATTTCAAATTCGGTCAACACTGTGAGTGATCCTGACTGTGAGGTCCACATGTCAACCTCTTCTCCCATCTCCCTCCTGCCTCGGCCCACGCGTCAGCCTCCTCTCCCATCTTCCTCCTTGCGCAACGCCATTCCCCTACCCCCTTCCATGCGCTCTGCACTTGCCATGCCTCTCCATGCGCGTCGCACCCTCCTCGCGGCAAGCGCATCCGCCGCATCCATGGCCTATTGGGGCCAGTGGCGGCGCAGGGCGGGGTGGGGTGGGGCTCGTGCCAGCGGTGGATCCTCGCGAGTCACCATGTTTTTAGATGCAACTGAATTAGATTAGCAGAGCACACAAAAGGTGTGGCGAGTGCAAGCATTCATCTGCTTTCATTTGTTTGGCTAGTACACATAGATATGAGTAGCAGCTACAACCTACTACTCCGTCCCTTATTGATGGTTGTCCAAAAAGTGTGTCTGTGAGGGGAATCACTGTTTTTTGGCAACCAACAAAAAGGGACGGAGGGAGTACATGTTTTGCTTGGCTTCTCAACGATTCAAAAAAAGTGGGTGGCGCCTTTTGGTTTTGGCTAGTTAGCTGTGGGGTCTCGGTCTCCGCACTGCACGCTTTGGATTGGAGGTTGCAATTGGTACACGAGTGATCGAGCGCCAGCCATGGGGAGGGTGCGGCGTGCACGGAGAGGTAGGGCAGGCGCAGGTGCAGCGTGCACGGAAGGGGGCAGGGGAATGGCGCTGCATAGGGAGGAGGAAGATGGATGGGAAAGGAAGCTGATGTGTGGGCCCAGGTAGGATGGAGATTGGAGAAGAAGCTGATGTGTGGGACCCGTAGTCAGGATCATTCATGGTGTTAAGGGTGCTTTTGCAAGGGTGGTTGTGGGCAACCTGGCCTGCCCACGTAGCCCAGGCTGGGGTTGGCCTGGCCCAAATGGTGCAATGCACCTTTTTGCGTGCATGGATGAAATGAGCCGGGTCGAGGACAAATTGTGTTCGCGGCCATTTTGGCAACCGGGTTAGCGGCCAACTACCTCCAACTGCCAAACCGATAATGTGTTTGGCAGCTGGCTGCCGTCGGCCAGGCCCTTAGACAGAAATAAGAATATACATTGGTCATTACACAATAATGAGGAGGGAGAATTTACAAATTACAAGTGCATTACACCAACATATATCAATTGAACCATACAATCATCTTATGAGTAAACAATTAGCATCAGACTAATTAAACTTCATGAATTCATGGCATTACTGGTTACAAGGTACAATTAAAGAAGGAAGGAAAGAAGAACAGGTCGATCTGGAACATATATAGTCACGCACCATATAGGTGTGCATCCTAGCACATGAAGCAAAAGCACATGTCGGCAAGAGATGCTTCCATCGATTAAGTCATCATCGGCTAAATGAAAAGAGGAAGCTCGATAATAAATATGGACATAGATCAATACAAAATGAGCAAGAGTTAGCACTTAGCCTCAGATCTGCACATGTGAATTGAACCATACAACCATCAGCTGAGTAAAGCGCTTAACCACAATTAAAGATTATTGATTTGCCTCCAATGCAATTGTCATTTCATGTGACCTTATAACTTGGAGCACACTGAACATAGGTAGGAAGGCAAAGTGGACAAATTGAAGGTCGTTAAGGTCATGAAACCTTGGGATCCATCCAACCTAGCCATCAAAGTCATCTTTGGTGGATGATAGTTGCATTGGGCATGGATGTATCACATGGTTCAATGACAATAATGAAAACATGGTTAAGCACAACATAATTTTTAGCATATGCCTAGTACGTCACAAGTTAAATGTCATCCACATTAACATTTTCCAAGTAGCAATCATCTCATCGTAGGCATAAAGGAAAGCTCACAAGTAAAACAGGATAAATAAATGAGGAAAATAATTGTTTCTTTGCAACCATGGAAACATCAAACATAGCCAGCCCATGGTTCAAAACATAGGCCATGGATGAGTTCGATGTTTTAATGGTAGACATGAGCAAGCACAACCACAATAGTCAATGCCATTGTATGATTTATATGCTAACTGCTATCATCATTATCAAATGACAGTTGAGCAAGAAGATGAAGAACATAAGCATGAGAATCAGGTGTCATAGAGTAAATATGCCTTAGCTACTCTAACATCATTGGCTTGAAGAACATAATTTTGGCCTCAACATTTTCATTTTATTAGATATATGTATTGATTATAATCATAGGTAGATGCCATCAACAAAAACAATAGAGAAGGGACAACATGCAAGCCTGCCAACATTGTAAATGCCATAAAACAACAACAGATAACATGCAAGCCTGGAAACCATGAAAATAGAACAAAACAACAACAGATGAACAACACAGCTATATGGCATCCACCTCATGTTAAATGCTGCATCATTGGCCATTAATTTTCCCACATATGTTGCATACAACAAATGTAAAGTAGATATAAAGAAAGAAAGAACAACAAATTAGCAAACATAATGCTTTCAAACTGAAGTAGCCAACAGAAGCCACATTAAGGTTTACACTAACTTGTTCAGCCCAACATCCAAGGGATCAAATGTTCCCTACATATACGGTTGCCTATTGTTAGCCACTCTCATAGGCAAACAAAACCAAAAGTCAGGTGTGACTAGATCAAACATCCTGCACAAAAACCTCCACAGCAAAGAGGAACGAGTTGTACTCAAAAGAAGAGAAGGTGGGTGAGGGGGTGGAGTATAGCTTAACAGTCAACCCCACTGTCCATGGAGACCATCATGTAATGCAACATCTACATGAAGTAGTTCTTGGCTAAGAAGGTATGGAGCCAAAGGGTCCTATGGACATCAGTCATGTTCACAAAGCCCCTTCTTCGGGCCTTGTTGTCCAGGAGAAAGGTGTAGGCAACAATAAGAGCCTCCTGAGAGAAGTCAGGCATATCCATTGCAGTAAGGTAAAGATTGGCATCAACATGGGCAGGTCTAGTCTCTCTAAGAGCATTAGCCACATTGTTGACAACATCAAACATGTTGGTCAACATCAGTATCTCTTCCTCAGTGAAAGTTCCACTCTTCCCCTTCCCACCAACAGTAGATGGGAGTACTTCTGTGGCCTTGCTACCCTATGCAATTGCAGTGGGATCTTTATCACTAGGGCTTGGGGTTAGTGGAGGACCTTCAACCTTGGCAGGTCCACTATTAGCCTAGTTTTGGCCTAAGGCTTCACCAGACCCAAGTGCATTCCTACCAGTGGCCAAAGCATTCCCAAATATGGCCTTCATCTTAGTGTATAACTTAATTGGGGTGTTTAGGTATTTAGCATCTTTAGGATGGTCATGCAGTTTGGGTCATAGGTAGGTTTAGACACTTAATTGTACAAGAAATGGTAGTTAGACAGGTTTAGACAGGTTTCTACCTTGCAGTGACCAAGGTAGTGGTCATTGTCTAGCATGATAGCATTTGTGGTGTCATCCCATAGAGCACCACTAAGGTCCTTTAGTTTGGTCACTTCAACCCACTTCTGCCTCCATTTCCTCAAGTGGTTGTACACTTGAGTTAAGGTCACAACCTCTCCACACCGGTCCTTAAGAGCTTTGGCTACATGGTTGAGATCTTTGTTCTTGAAGACCTTATTAGGCCTGCTGCCATCATTAATCGGGGCAACGATCCTCCTAAGAACAAAACCAGATGTGTTGTTTGTCCACCTCATAGCCCTAACACCACCCCTAGCAGCAAGAGCAGGCACAAGAACAGCTACATCATCAACAAGGTTAATTACTGCAGCAACAACACCAACACCAGCCACAACAGGAGCATCACCATTGATGATCTCCTCAGGCACATCAGCAACTTGGATTGTAGCCATTCTACAACTACTATGCATACATAACAAGTAAAACAACCAGACATATATGCACAAATAACAAGTGAAACAAGCAGACAGATAGCATAGGGAGATAACAAGTACAAGAAACAAGACAAATATGAACCAAATACTGACATAATGAAAGATATAACACAAAAAAGTAGTGGTCTCAGCCTTGTTCATCTTATTATTACATCATCATCACATAAACATGAGTTCATAGTAGGGCAGACAAACTGAAATCAATAACAAATTACATGGTACATCAAATCCTATTGTTTCCCCTTCCAGCCCACATAGAGTCAGATATAGCATCCCTCATTGTATCCATGACAATGTTGTCTTGATCAAGATGTGGAGGAGGCAAGTTAAGTGGTTTTGGAGGGTTGACAGTAAAACCATCCTCAATTGGCACCACTTCATCAATGGCAGAGCCTAGAATCCAGTAGTGTAAAATGGCACATGCAACTACAAGCTTCACTTGTGTCCTATACTTGTGAAAGGGTTTGTTGTCTAGGGTCCTAAAACTGAGCTTTAGTGCACCTATAGCCCTCTCGCCAGTCACTGTAAGTGAGGAGTGCCTTATGTTGTATAGTTCCCTGTCATTGGTGGGTGTGTTCCTAGCCTCATACTCCGACAAGTGATACTTCACGCCCCTGAAAGGTGGTAGGAACCCAGGCTTGCATGCATACCCACATCTACTAATAAGTGGTATTTACCTACAATTAAACATCTAATGTGAGAGTGCGTGCCATGAGTGTTATAAAAAATTCTCATTGTGTCTTGTGCAATTACCTTGTGGAACCGTGAACCCATCATCCCTATCAATGGCACCTGCTAGGATAGTTGCATCATGTGCAGACCCCTCCCATCTAGCAATAACATAAGTGAATAGAAGGTCTCAATTGACAACAACCATGACATTTTGTGTGGGGTCGTTTTTCCTACCCCTGAAAACTTGTTAGATGCATGTTGGTATTTCTTAACCTCGATGCTAAGTTACGGGTGAGGACCATGTGTGGTTCAAGGACTGGTGGATGGTCACTTCCTGGTGTGATGAGTGATTGACAACATTGTGTGGATTGATTCTTGGCTAAGTATTGCAGGTGCAGGTTGCGGCTTGACTGGTGTTGGTGCAGGTGAAGAACAAGCACGAAAGGTCGTTGCCGGTGAGGCCTCCAGGTGTGGAGAAAACAAGTAGGCTTGGTTCGAGGGACCCGGTGGCCAGTGGGGTCAAGTGCGGGCTGCATGGTGGCAAGAACAACTAGATGAAGTCATGTGCGGTTTCTTGGTTGAGCTTCAAAACCAAGGTCGAGCCGGGACTACGTGGGAGTCGAGTCATGAGTGGTGATTGTGAAAGGACCTTGATGTCACCTAGAGGGGGGTGAATAGGCGAGACGACCGATTTAAAACTCTTCTTCCTCGAAAACTTGAGCTGACAGTGTCCACCGATCAGACCAGTGGTGATGACCGGTCAGACACTGGACTTCACAGGAGACACCGGTCAGACCGGTGTGGCACAGAGCAGCTGCAAAAACAACTGAAGCACCTCTTGACTTATAGCACGAACCAAACTTGGTGAGTAGCCTTTGTAGATGATCACAAGCAGGGTAATGAGCCCTGCACATACAAGTAGCACATCCAAGTAGATCGAAGCGGAAGCAAATCAATTATGCTAGAAAAACAACTTAGAGAGGCAAACCACACGAAGAGGCAAGGATTTGTTTCCCGAAGTTCACCACTCACTAAGGAACGGCTACATCTCCGTTGAGGAGCTTGTAAGGGACAATTTCCACAACAAGTCGGGTCTCTTTCAACCACTTTCCTCCTTTCCACTAAGGGGATCTTTTCCACGAAGTGGCAAGATCGCAACCCTTACAAACTTCCCGCTGCTCAACACAACCTTGGGAGCTAGCCGGCGACGCCAAGCCGTCTAGGAGGAAAACCTCCAAGAGTAACAAACGCTTCAAAGCTTGTAAATGTGAAACCAAAGTGCTCAAGCTATGGAAATGCTCTTGTTAGCTCACAAGGTCACTCTTGAGCTCACTCTCTCAACCCAACACAAAGGATATGGCTTGAATCCACAAATCTCACAAAGAGAGGGTTATGGAGAGCCACTAAGGCTTAGAGCTTGCAAGAAATGGCTTCGGACCTCAGCGAAGTCACTAGAAACAACAACCTTCAACTGAAGAAGGCTTGGGGTATTTATACCCCTCAAAGGAGAAAACTAGTCGTTGGTCCTCGGGCGGCACCGATCAGACCGGTGCCCCACACCAGTCAAACCGGTGTTTGAAAAACTAGCCTTTGGGGCTAGAGGCACTGGTCAGACCGGTGCCCCTGACCGGTCAGATCGGTCAGGCCTGAGTCACCCCCCAAAACCCTTTCTAAGAAACTAGCACTTCACCAACAAGATGAAATGGCTCAGGTTAGGTTATGAGGTTTTGTTAGCACACTCTAAGGCTCTCAAGGCTAGCTCTCACTTAGGTCAACTAATGAGCACTTTGACTTGGTCAACTTGCTAAGTTGCATCCCTCTTGATAGTACGACATACCTATACTCAAGAATAAATAAAAACACTTTGTTGATCTCTTGAGCTCGAATACCTTCAATCTTGCCATACTTGATCGATATTCACTTAAGGGCTTTCAACATAGCATTTGACTTGAGCATGTCCATACTTGAGCTAGTGACTTAGGATCTTTCCATGTAGCATATGAATGCACACATGGATCCATAAGTCACTCCATATTGCCAATCTCAACATGTTGATGACTTGCATTGCTTCCCTCTGTTAAGGTTTGGATATGATACTTGGAGACCCCACGGATGCTAGAACTTCACCTTAACAAAACACTAATGGCGGCTTAATTACGGCCCCAAAGATTGCTTAGCCCCTCACCCTAGACATCTCAGTTGATCTCTTCATCACTTATCCAATCCACTTTTGAGTTTCACTTCACTTCATACACAATTAACCTTCATTTGAAAAAACCCGCTTCAAATGCTTGATCTTGATTGACAACGAATGTGCAAGCTTCCAAATTAGGACCATATTGTGTGCACTCATCCTTATGTCCTCTTTCAATAAACACTTGAGCCCTTGCACTAGACTTAGAGAATTACCATCTTCTCTTTTATGATCCTTTGTAATTTTAATCAAGCTATGTCTTCATATATGAGACCATGAATTGACATTCTCAAATTATCCCAATATTCATCTTCCTTTATTGCTTAACATTTATCACTTATGCATTAGGAACATCCATATATTTGTCTTCTCCAATGTGAGCCATATTATATCCATCCATAAATAAATACTTCAATAATTCCTCATGAATATAAATAAAACCTGCTCACAATCTTAGACAAATACATTAGTCCTTTAATCGCTTTGTCACTCAATTCACCAAAATCCACTTAGGGGCCTAGATGTACTTTCAGATTGGCGGTGGCTACACCAAGTTCGCGGGGTTTCCGGTGGTTCACCAGAAAACCGCTGGGTTCCTTGGTTGATCCACAAAGCCAAGACCGACGAACCGAAGACGGAGGTGCAACAGGTCCAGACCAGTCTGACCGGTGGGTCTGACCCGTGGGTACTGGTCTGTTGACGGTGAAATTCCGTCAACCAAGCCATGAGTTTACCTTCGGTGTTGGCATGACTTTTGTATCTTATCCATTGGTACTAACCCTCGTGGTATAACAAGTTCACTTGTGCATGTCGGTTTTGGAGTTTAGTGTTTATGCAGGGTTTTAGCGTTGAATGCAAGACTTCCGAGATAAGTTCATTAAGCACCTCATGACAAGACCTTGAAGCCCGGTACAAGTCAAGCAATGAAGTGAATACGACTCCAAGAAGCCCAAGGACCAAGCCCGAGAAGATGACAAACTCCGAGGACCTAGCCAGAAAAGTGCCGAATCTTGCGAGACAACGAGCTTCGTCCAATTCTGAGAGAAACTAACGACAAGGGCCCACATGTAGAAGGGGGAGGATATAGAAGACTCGGGAAGCAACACCGGGCGAAGGAGGCCACGGACTGGGCCGAGATGGGCCTAGGCCGGCCGGCCCAGCCCGTTTCGAGGCCCAGTCGGCCCCCTTTGACCTAGATGCATCTCGGGCTATTTATAGCCCCCTGACCGAGAGCCATGCATCAATCAATTCGTCATCCACCACTGAGGAGCAGAGAAGCTTGAGGGACACCATCTCGGAGATGAGGGTCGTGCTAGTTGTCTAGGGACTCCCTAGCCGACGTGGGAACCTTGCATGGAAGACCACGTCGGAGCTCCGGAGCAAGGATCAAGATTGAGGTAGGATCCCGGTGGTGATCTTGTTCATGTAATCATTCATGGTTAAGTTTTAATAGTGAATCCGATTTCTAGCGATCAAGTGCCTTCTCGATGATTTTATTTTCTTCTTGGTTTTGCTTCTTCTCCAATCTAGTCTATAGCTAGATTACATAGGGTGCTCTTGTAGCCGCGGTGGCTTGAGGTGCATACCGGACCGACCAAGTGATTTCAACTTGTTCTTATTGTACTCGCCCTAGACTACCCGCATAAATAGGAATACGTTGTGACAGAACGGGGGTTCCGAAAGGCGGGCGTTTTCGGAATCGGACCGGAGGCCACAATTTAAAGATGCTTTTAATGAGATTCGCTTTTCTATCTTCATCTATCTTGTTTGGAGCTACAACATAAGCATGATCTAGATTCTCTAGATCGGTTATCTCTTTGCTTTCTCTTGCTACCTCTTTAGTAGATTAGATTAGATTCGTTTTCTTTATGAGTTAGTAGATTAGATGCAACTTGCTTCTTCATAAGATAGCTTTCCTTGCTTTACTAGATTGTGTCCTTGCGTTGCACATTGTTCCACGGATTCGATACCTTGGGTTCACCACTCGAGGGAAGAAGGGTCCCTTGACTACGATGAGAGGCTTGTCCGCTTTCAAGTCTAAACGAACTTTGATACAACTATTAACCGTCAACAAGCCCCTTTTTCTGGCGCCGTTGCCGGGGAACAAGCAATCAAGATCCAATCTAGTATCGCTTATTTTTCAGTTTTTCTTTTGATTTTCTTTTGCATCTCTTAAGTTTGATCATCCTCAAAAGAAAAAAAATCAATCTAATCTAGTTTTGATTAACCCTAATTTTTTTTGATTTTTGTTTTTGCTAACCCTAACCGGAGATGGTTGGCTACCTCTCCAAGAAACCCAAACTTTCTTTTGTGGATGACCCAGGAAAACTTTACAGGCAAAGGAGACGTGCAACACAAGCTAAAGGGTTGGAAAACCTAGATCCAAAAGTCGAAGGACTGTCGAAATCTCCAAGGGAATCACCACCTCCAAGTCCAAAGGAAGATCAACCTCAATCACCACCCATGGGAGAACAACCACAACCAGAGCTCGAGCCATGCACCCCGAACATCGTTGATCTACCTATCATAAACCTTCAAGACGCCGGAAGGCCGTTCAAGATCAAGGTCTCAACTATCCGCATGACGATTGCGGGAGCTTTGGAGCGTTTAAATGAATACATACGAGCCGGATTCCTAGAGTGGCATATCGGTTTACTTAAGAGGAGGATGGAGAAGATGGAGATAGAGAAAGAAGCTCAACACCTAAAGGCTGCCGAAGCAAGATCCACATGCAAGGAGTGTGAGGAGTACGACCATGTCCAAGTTCGAGGCTATGGAGAAGATATTAGATGACAGGGTGATGGAGGTTAGAAACTCTATACGTGAAGTGTTCATCGTGATGAAGATGCTAGAAATGCAGGTGGGACAACTTGCCGGACAACCGATAGGTGACAAAGGAGAATATCCGAGACAACCCCAAGGTCCCGAGACGGCGAAGGCTACTCAAACTTGTTCGGGAGAGATGGAGGATCACACTAAGGAGACCACGAAGATCACGACCGAAGGACCGGAGTTTGAGATGCCGGGCCATTACATGAAGGAAGTTGTTGCATCCGTCAAGACCAAAAGACAAAGCCAGCCTGTGAAGACCAAAAATATGACTAAGCCGAAGAATAAGCCCGTGCCCAAGATGGAGCGGAAGTGGGTACCCAAGATTTCAACGCCCACAAAGAGCGTTGATCTGAAGTAATCAAGTGAAGAAGTCTAGCCATGGACTATAAACGAAGCGCTAGGCGGGAGGCAACCCGTTTCATCGAGTCAAGAATAAGCTACCGGGAGGACAACCCGATTCCAGGTTTTTCGAGTCTTTTCAAGTAAATTAGTTTTGAAATTTACTATGCAACACATTAGACTTAGAATGGTTGAATAATATTGGAGACATAATTCTTGGTTGAATATTTTGTTTTTATCATAAACCCTTTACATGAACCATCCTATGTGTTTGTTTGCTTCTTTTCGAGAAACCAAAACCAAATAAATTCAGAACTTATCTCAACCTTTCATCCTCTTTATGATGTTGTGGTTGACTTGTTTTTCATGCTAAAAACACACGAGTAGAGCCACGACTTGTATCTAGATGTTATTTAAATTTCAGCACGTGGTAGGACTCGCGTTAACCTAGAAACTAAACTTTTGGTTGTTTTAAAAATCTATATCCCTGGTTTCTCTAAGATTAGAATTTTTCTAAGCCTCATTTAATTTTATTTCATTCAAAATCTCTCTCATCTAACCAAAATTAGAACCTAAACCTATGCCCCCATGATCAAGCCGGGAAAAACTTGCTCTCAACTAATGAAGGCAAACAATACCGGTGAGACCAACATAAAAGTAGTCGGAAAATATTTTCGACTTACATTTGTTTTTAATGCTTTAAAAACTCCTCTAAATTTATATTTTAACTCATTAATAGCTCTGATTTTATTTTTTATTTTCAAAATTAGAGGAGTACTTAGCATTAAAGCATGCTTAGAGGGAGGCAATCTAGTTAACCTAACCATACATGCACCATGATACTTCATGGGATGCCCCTCCAACATATTTTATCAAACCACATGCAAAGTACAAGCACGGGGGGGGGGGCAGCCAAGGCTTTGTTTTGTAAGAATATCATGGAAGCATGTGAGGCAAGGGAGTATGGAAGTAACTCAAAGCGAAAACATCGAGTGGAAGTAGCAATAATGCAAGGAAAGGAGTGGACGAGAACGTTTGGAAGGTGCACGCGGTCACGAAGCATGAGTGCGCTAGAGAAGAACCAAGCCAAGAGGAGGAGAGAGGTAAGTCTCCCATCCAACTGTTTCATGTGCTCTAGTTTGTAGTCCGAAACCACCTTAGACTTAGCCATCCACCCCGCTTGTTTCATGCAACAAAACACATCCTTAATCCACTCAAAGTCCGGACTCCAAAATAATATTGGTGTACCTTGTACCGGTTGAAAACCACGGATATATATTTGTGAGGGAGAGTGCTGCAATCATGGAAGAAAACTACAAGTCTTTGCACCAAGAAGAAGGGATCATCGTCGTCTAAGCCATGATCGACAACCTCTTCGAGGAGGCGCTCGGTTTCCGAGTATCCTCGGAGTATTGAGGAGGATACGGAACCGCTGAGGAGGAACCACACTCTTCTCCTCGGTGGCATGAGGGCCACACGAATCTCGTTTATGAGGTTCATTAGACCTCAAGGACATATGGAGGAGCCGCCCATCCGACCTCGCCACTCGACACAATCATCCGCTCCACCTCCATACGCTCCGCGGTATTCCGAGGGGTTTGTCATCATGACGGAGGAGGAGGAGGAGAAGCTCACTCGCCTTGAGTAGAGGCTTGTAGCGAACGTCGACTTCGACGACCAAGCTCTCCACATATTGGGTTTTCATACGGGACACCGAGGTTGGGTACAATTCTCTAACGAAGTGTCGGCAAACACCCACAAGGAATTCGCCTAGGAAATTCTCATGACCATGGCGCATATCCTTGATGAAGGAGTGCCGAGTCTCTCATTCCGTTTGGAGAGAGCCATTCGCACCAGGAGGCCATCCACAAACTAGAGAGAGGGGAGGGAGATCTCCGGAGGGAGATCAACCACCTCGAAGGAAGCACCCACAAGTGGAGAAGAAGGAAGACACCGTCGGAAGGGTAACCGTGATCAACGGTGCTATGTCTAACACCTTGATGGGTTAATCTCCTTATTCATCCATGGGTTGTAATCGATCTTGAGATGTAATCATACTTTGTTGGATTATCTATCTATCATCTTCTATTGAATATACTTTAATGCTTAAGGTTAGCTACCATGCCGTAAAGGGAGTAAGAGCTCCAATGCTTCCTTGGATCCATTCAATACGCCGTGTCCATCATAGGTCTAGTCATGAATACCTTCGCGTAGTGAGTACGAGAGGAGGGAAAGGGCGAAACCGTGGTCACAACCCCCGATAGATTAGATTGGTTTTCATGATCAAAACGATTGCATGTTCTAGTATCATAGACCCATGAGCGAGTGTCTCCTATCTTGATTGAACAAGCGGTTCCCTATGAGTATTAGGGAATTGCTTGGTTTTCAAAACGGAGCCCCGAAACAAGTGGATGTGCATGAAGGCACATGGAAGGTTTTCAGAGTATGATCGCGGGAGAAGACCATCAACGAAGAAATACTATCCGGAACCCCATCATCCAAGAGTTTCACTCATGATGTGCAAAAAGATTTTGGGGAGAATAAGAGAGACAAAGATAACCAACACGGAGTTGAATTGGCTTCGGCTTTGATTGCCAGGCATCCAATCGACCCCATTCACCTTATGATCAACCGGTGGTGTTGTGAGAAACATCGAGTTCGGGAGATATTGGTTCGGGGTGTTACCTCTCTATGTTGGCTATCTCTTTGAAACCGGGTATTACAAGGAACCCGAAGCATCTCCTAGCTGGGACCGCCCTAGGAATGAATATATGAAGAAAAGCAAATATATAAGTGAAGATGAGAGAGGAGGCTTCAAAGTGGTCAAAGTAAATTTGCCCCTATCGGATGGAAGATTGAGACTTTTTCTTGAGGGGAAGAAGATTGGTTAGAGGAAGGACTTCTTGTGCCGGTGAAGAAAAATAAAAGAGAAGGATTATAGGAGAAGGATCTTCTATGGCCCAAGGAGGAGGTGCGCAACAAAATTATGTGCCACCATTTGGAGGAATCCCGGTGCCGCCGAGTTACTACGATGATGTACCAATGCAAGCATGGGGGAGTGGTGCAGCCATGCCCCCACCAAATTTTGCGGTGCCCAACGTAGCCTTTGCGGAGCCATTTTCACACCTTCCTCAACCACAACATAATGTGGCCATCATTGGAGGATACGCTGCAAGGAATATGCAAATTATTGCAGCCATCCAAACCAATGCAAACCAAATGGGTGAAGGAAATGCAAACATCACTTATGAGCTTTGACACCTTCACTTAGCACCGTCATACAATTCATAGGAGAAGCGGTGCAATCCTATTATGAGTAAGGGTACAACAACCAAGACTATCAATATCAACCACCGGTGGAAGATTAGAGAGAGGAGGAGCTTTAGTTATCTTTCCTTTACTCCCTTTTCTTTAATTTTCAGCTTGTATGCGCCTATGTATGCGTAGTGTTTTCAGTTCTTATTTAAATTTCAGCATGTGTGTTAGTTTATTTTCAGCATGTGTCTTAGTTTTTATTTTCATCATGAATAATGTCGCCACCTAGTTTTTACCTTTGGTAAAGTTACAAAGTTTGTGCCATGATGATATATGATTATAATTGCCGCTTTGTTTATCTTTGTAATTGTTTTATGCATGATTAAGCTAATGCTCTCTTAAAATACAAATCTGAAATTATCTAAATGCTAGCTTAATCTTTAGCGGAGGTTATGATAAAAATAAAGACCCATAGTGTTTTATGTGCTCTCAAGTTTTAGATGGATTAAAGATAATTTATTTTTGTTCTTAAAAGTAATGCTAACCTTGTCATAAATACCACTTGCGTGTTGCTCTACCTATCCAGAGCCATATAAATATTTGAGTGCAAAAACTTAGTATACAAGGTTTATTTTTGGGTGAGTTATTTCAGGCCTTGATTTCTCTGGCCCGAGACTAAGAAGCTGGTCATTCCGTTTTTGCGTATCTATCTTATTGCTAGCCTCTTATCCGTGCATTGTGTATCCCCACATCGGAGATCCCACAAACCTCGCTGGATATCCATCCTTAAAACCAAATATCATCTTTTGTGATTACCTCCTTGACCACAACCTATCGTTGAGTATGGATCATCAATTCAAGGAAGATCGATGGTGCCAAGATTGAAGATTTCAAGTATCTCTCCAAAGGAAATATTTCCGGTGCCTACCTTATCTCTATCACCTCTTTGCTCAAGGACGAGCAACGTTTAAGCATGGGGGAGGAGGTAGGTACAATGCAATTTTAGAGTTCAAGGGGAGAAAATTAAAACATTTTTGAAAGAAAAAGAAAAAATGAGAAAAATAAAGAAAGAACAAAAATATGAGTATGAGAAAAAGAGAAGAAAAAAATATATGAGTATGTATGATTTAAAAATAAAATAAAGTGAACTCCCCGGTTCTCTAAAGTGCATTAGGAATTTCAAGGCTTCAAGATTAAAAGATCCATACTCATTTTCCAACCATGTGCAATCTGATAACGAGGACTTCCTTTGTGCCTCGGGATCACTCTTTGCCATTTGCACATGTCCACCTATCTCAAGTGTGTGTATTTTTCTCTCTCCCCTCCTTGATATAACATTATTTTCCAATGACCTTTTTGACGAGTCTCGGTAAGACCATGAGAAGCTTGTCTTGTTTTGACAACATCTCGTTTATAATATCTTGGTAGGACTAAACTTTCCCAAAAAGCTCCATATAAAGCCTACCACATAAAATAATGTTATGAGAGGGAAAGGAGTAGAATAAATAGGCTTGAGAGACAAGATGAGGTGAGAGTTCATGAGCAAGATGCAAGGCGGTTTAAATTTGTGAACTTGGTTTAGCTCTTTTTCATCTCGTTCGTTATTTCAAAATTTCTGAGATCCATTTGAATTTTGGAGCATGTTAATACTTGTGGGATAAGCTTAATTATTAATCTACCCTCCATAGGGATGAAGGATAGTACATTATGGAACTTTAACGAATTAAACTTTTGAGAGCATTATGTTTTCTCGTGTATGATCAAGTGCAAGGTTTAAACAATGAAGGGCAACCATGATATCCATCGAAGGCTTACTCGAGGACGAGCAAGGTTTAAGCATGGGGGAGATGTTGACGGTGAAATTCCGTCAACCTAGCCATGAGTTTACCTTCGGTGTTGGCATGACTTTTGTATCTTATCCATTGGTACCGACCACCGTGTTATAACAAGTTCACTTGTGCATGTCGGTTTTGGAGTTTAGTGTTTATGCAGATTTTAGCGTTGAAAGCAAGACTTCCCGGATAAGTTCATTAAGCACCTCATGACAAGACCTTGAAGCCCGTACAAGTCAAGCAATGAAGTGAACACAACTCCAAGAAGCCCAAGGACCAAGCCCGAGAAGATGACAAACTCCGAGGACCTAGCCGAAAAGTGCCGAATCTTGCGAGACAACGAGCTTCGTCCACCCGAGAGAAACCGACGACAAGGGCCCACATGCGAAGGGGGAGGATATAGAAGACTCGGGAAGCAACACCGGCGAAGGAGGCCACGAACTGGGCCGAGATGGGCCCAAGCCGGCCGGCCCGGGCGCCGCCGCCCAACCCGTTTCGAGGCCCAGTCGGCCCCCCCTTTGACCTAGATGCATCTCGGGCTATTTATAGCCCCCTGACCGAGAGCCACGCATCAATCAATTCGTCATCCGCCGCCGAGGAGCAGAGAAGCTTGAGGGACACCATCTCGGAGATGAGGGTCGTGCTAGTTGTCTATGGACTCCCTAGCCGACGTGGGAACCTTGCATGGAAGACCACGTCGGAGCTCCGGAGCAAGGATCAAGATCGAGGTAGGATCCCGGTGGTGATCTTGTTCATGTAATCATTCATGGTTAAGTTTTAATAGTGAATCCGATTTCTAGCGATCAAGTGCCTTCTCGATGATTTTGTTTTCTTCTTGGTTTTGCTTCTTCTCCAATCTAGTCTATAGCTAGATTACATAGGGTGCTCTTGTAGCCGCGGTGGCTTGAGGTGCATACCAGACCGACCAAGTGATTTCAACTTGTTCTTATCGAACTCGCCCTAGACTACCCTCATGAATAGGAATACGTTGTGACAGAATGGGGGTTCCGAAAGGCGGGCGTTTTCGGAATCGGGCCGGAGGCCACGATTTAAAGAAGCTTTTAATGAGATTCGCTTTTCTATCTTCATCTATCTTGTTTGGAGCTACAATATAAGCATGATCTAGATTCTCTAGATCGGTTATCTCTTTGCTTTCTCTTGCTACCTCTTTAGTAGATTAGATTAGATTCGTTTTCTTTATGAGTTAGTAGATTAGATGCAACTTGCTTCTTCATAAGATAGCTTTCCTTGCTTTACTAGATTGAGTCCTTGCGTTGCACATTGTTCCACGGATTCGATACCTTGGGTTCACCACTCGAGGGAAGAAGGGTTCCTTGACTACGACGGGAGACTTGTCTGCTTGCAAGCCTAAACGAACTTTGATACAACTATTAACCGTCAACACAGTCTGACCGGTGAGGAGCACCGGTCTGACCGGTGTGCGACGACGCAGTCCGGAGACTTCGAAGCAGAGGACACACGTCGGGATCGCAAGGCTTGCGTCAAGGCTAAGCAAGTTTGCGGTCGCCGGGAATCTGTCCGATGGAGCGAAGACAAAGATTTTCGAATTTGCCCTTGAGGGGCATGTATCCCTAGTTAGCTAGTAAGGGTATTATAGACTTTCGGTTCCCTCCATATAACCCAAGTGGTGAGAGGATGACAGCCATCTCTTGGAACCCTAGCTCATTTTGTTTTCCTATTTTCCTTAGGATTTCTATAGGACTGGCTTGAGAGCTTCATGGTGAGATCTTCTGAGAGGGAAGGATGATCAGGCAGCAAGCTAGACCTTGTATGAACCTCTTTGGTATGTATAGATGATTCGGCGTGGTTCCTCAAGGCTTGGATGTGTCTTTCCCATTTGTCCTTTTTGGTGATTTTCGGAGCCCTTTCTTGGTGATTTTCTTGGAGCGATTGCGAGACCTCTCTCTTTGGGATTGGGTGTTGGATGTATGCTTGAACCCTTTGTTATTCTTTTCCCTTTGATTCCCCTCCCAAATCCGTGAGCAAAGGGGCTCGATTTTGGGGTTTTCTTGGCTCTAGGGTTAGAGGCGTTCTTGGTGGGTTTTCTTCGATTCCTCTCGATTTAGCAAGTTTTGGTAGACTAAATCTTGGCTATGGAGTGCCCATGAGGTGTTCCTACTATCCCCAAAGTCTTGCCCAAATCCGTGGAGTGATTCGGGAGATCGGGAGTTGGATTTGGGGGAGTTGACCCACGGGTGTTGTTCATCCCGAGCACCCTAGCCTGACCGGTCTGACCGGTGCTGCTCACTGATCTGACCAGTGCAGAGGCCTTATGGGTTTTGCCTCAAGTGAACGTTCTGGTGAGATTCATGTTGTCCCGTGTTGCTGCCGTTTCGAGTTTGGGTCGTTTTGGAGCTCAGAAGGTTGGTTTGGGTTTTTGGGGCTTCGTGGCTTAGATCGGTCTATCCGGCGTGCTACACCGGCCTAACCGGTGTAGGAGCCTTCTGTGGAAGTTCTCAAGAACTAGTGGTGAGTCCCAACAGGGACCGGTCTGACTGGTGCTGCTCACCGATCTGACTGGTGCAAGTCATTGTGCTCGAGCTGCTAGTTCTGTTGCATTCTCGAGTCTGGGTAGGTGGTTGTTGGTTCCTAGGACCAGTAGCACTCCAGTGGCTGTGTGGTCTTGGCCAACTTGGGTAGTTGAGTCGGAGACGTGTTTTGGAAGTTGTGTTCATCTTGTTGGAGCTCTCATCTCCTTTGAGAAGAATTTTTGTCGGCTCCCATTCACTCCCCCCTCTCTGGTTCGCCTAATCGGTTCTTCAATTGGTATCAAAGCCGGTTCAGGTCTTTATTGACTCTAGCCAGTCTAAGATCCAAAGATGGCATACCAGGAACGGGGTTCGGGTCCTCCGCACTTCGATGGGAAGAACTACGAGATGTGGCAGAGGTGAATTGTATGATGACCATGATAGAGCGGTGAAGCTCTTACACACGCTGGATCGTACCGTGTGGGATAGAAAGGTTGAGGCCATTCTTGAGTCTGAGAAGTACACCACTCTGACGGTGAACGAGCTGTTCTCGTAGCTCAAGTCTGCTGAGGTTGATCGTGGTTTGACAGCTCGTCTTGAGAGCCCACTCCCATAGTCTTGCTCTCGTCAGTGGCAGAGTGGCTAAGTCAAACGTTAACACATCTTCTAGGATGTATTCTTTGTCTGCTTTGATGACTTTTCCAGACGAGGAGTTCGACATGCTTGGAGAGGATGAGCTAGCGTTGCTGACCAGGCGGTTCGAGAGGCTGCATGAGAACCGGTTGAACACAAGGATGACAACATGAACGTGCTTTCAGTGCGGCAAGCCGAGACACTTCATCGCCGACTGCCTAGAGAAGACGGAGAACAAGGACGGCTACAAGCACTGGTCAACCAAGGACGGCAAGTATCGATCGAGGCGCGATCACAAGCACAAGGACGAGTGACGGTCGAGGAAGAAGGACGACCGAGGCAGGAAGGCCCGAGCGATGGCCAGAGCGAGTGACGTCGACTCCAGCTCCGCTTACTCTTCCTTGAGCTCGAGTAGCAGCGAAGATGAAGGTGATCGGTGCAAGAACAAGAAGGCGTCCAAGAACTTGAGCGGGTTGAGCTGCTTCGCGGGAGATGGCTTCTGCGGCTTGGCTTGTAGCTCTGGTAGCAAGAAGAGTCACCAAAGTGACTCAGACTCCAACTCCGTGTCACACCCGATTTTACAAGGAAAACCGAATGCATCTCATATGTGCGGATCAATTTACACACACATGATAGACAAAAGAGTGTAATACCATTGCAGAAACACAAAACGTTAACTAAAGACGAGCAGCTTCTTCTTCAGCTTCCACAGGCATGATGACTGTGGGGACCCGCATGCCTTAAAACTCCTCGTAGTCTCTCCAGTACTCCTCCTCACCCCGATGTTCTCCTCTGAACAGCGGAAGCAAGGAGTGAGCACATTTATGGTTGGAGCTCAGCAAGTGGGGGAAACATGTAAGGCTAACAAGGATAGGCTATAGTTCACAGCAGTAAGCATTTTATAAGTTGCTCAAGTTTTACTTAACAACACCTAGTTACTAAGTGTAAGTTTATACCAACCCACTTAATTTAAAAGACATCTCAAACCAAAACCCATAAGACCCACGATTTACTTCCATCTTTAAGTTTGATTATCATGTGAGGGTCCAAGCCGCTCTTGACCGTGAGCATGACTGTTATAACAGTTTTACACTCTGCAGAGGTTGTACACTTTACCCATAGTTCGTGTTCCCCATTTTGCCCAGGTTAGCTAGACCCTTAAACACTTCCAAGGTGAGTGGCTAGGGGTTCACTACGAAGCCTTTACAAAGGAAAGAAGAGAAACCAACAGCCCGCGACAAGCATTCTGACTATGGCGGACCATAACCCTCCCTAATGGTCAGCACCTTAGAAAAGGCTGCTACCCCGGAAGGACCGGGCTATACCCCTGCAACCCCGAGCCCCCTGTGCCCCTCTCGTAAGAAGGCTATCAGCTAATCCACTCTCCTAATTAATTGGCTAAGCCAGAGCCATGTGGACTGTGGTTGTACTGTTGTCTTGGGTGGTTCTCCATGTTCCATTTAAATCGTAAAAGTTCTTGTCTTAACCATTAACATGACCCAAACAAAACTGAGTTGCATTGTATAACCAACATAAAACCATCCCAAAAGTTTAACCAAGCTAAGCAATTATCTACCCAAGCATTTGATAAACGTGGTTGATCAAGGTACAGGATAAAACATCTAGTCAAGTCCTTAAAAAGGTGTTTGCCCATCATATTAATGCATTGCAACAGAAATAGTAAACATTGTTTTATCATGCAGTGTTATAGGTTCAAAAGAGATAATGCAGAGGGGAAAGCCACTTGCCTTCCTCTACAAGCCGGGTATACTCCTCTTCGAAAGTAGGCTCTTCCTGATCACCTCCGACGAGGAGCTCAGACGAAACAGGCACGAGATCTACGCAACAAGCATATACACAAATAATAAATAAACAGTACACCAAACAGTAGCAAAAGTTAAAAACTCGTTGTCTAAATGATTGTACTCGCTGAGACGATCATTTTGATATATAGAACGCTAAAATCAAAGTTAAAACAAGAAAGTTACGTTTAAAACAAGTTTCAGGTACCTATCTGCAATAAAACTAAATTTTACAGGGCTTTTATAAATAAAACCAGGGGCTAAAACATAATTTCATATAAAAACAGGAGGACTAAAGTGCTAAAACACAAGAAAAGGACCTCTAGTGATATTAACCGGGGTAGACATGGGCTAACTTGCAAAAACCAGGACCTAATTGCAAGTTTCTCTTAAGGTGGAAGGACCGGCTTGCAATTCCTCAAAAGCTCAGGGGCTCTTTAAAGAAACCGTCACAGCCAAACCGTGGATCTCAGATCCAACGGTCGTGGACGCGCGCATGTGCGGTGGACCGCGCCGTGAACCCGGTGCACGGGTCCACGGTGGACGGCACCGAAGGGGTACACCCCGAATAGATCACAGCCACCCGTGCGCGAGCGAGATGCAGCGGCGGGCACGCCGAAAAGGCTGGTTGCGCGGCGGCTCGCCGGCGTAGCCTCTGGACTACGCTCCCGGCCACCAAATCGACCACGGGTTGGTGCAATGCGTAGCGAGGCTACACGCGCATGTGACAGGGGAGTCAAGGAGGATGTCTGTGCCTCGACGACGGCCGGCACCGGAAGGGGGCGGCGCGGCTACTCCGGCGAGGTCGCGCGTGCGACGGTGAGGCCTTAGGGGAAAAAGAAATGGGCAGGATGGTTTCTCACCACGTGTAGAAGAGCTGGGCGAGCTTGAAGGCGAAGAAAATGAGCCGGTGAAGAAAACCGACGACAGCGGCGGATCGGGCGGAGCTCCTGTGGGTAGAGGCGGTGGCGCTGCGTGCTAGGGGAGCTTCGGGCGCATGTGCTTGCAGTGTGAGGGCAAAGGGGAAAGCGGGAGCTCGGGCTCGACCTTAAATAGCAACCGAGAGAGATGGAGGAGAGGGGAGGTGGAAGGGGCAAGCGGCGGCCGACGCTTGCCATTGAAGGCCGCGGGCATCTCGGGCAGGAGTGGGGGAAAGGGTAAACAGCCGGATTTGAATGCGAGGAAATACCGCCTTAATTGGCCAGCTCGACGAGTAGGAAGGGGAAAGGAAGCGGCCGGGTGCGGCGGGAATCGCGGCGGCGGCTGACCGGGGCGAAGCAGAGGAGGGGAAAGGTAGGAAGGAGAAGGGGGGGCGCTGACCGGTGGGGCCGTGACGTCAGCGAGACAAGAAGAAAAGAAAAAGAGACGGTGGCCGTGGGCTGCCGCGGGGGAAGGGGTTAGCGGGCTGCTGGGCCACCGGGCCGAAAGGTAAGCGAGGTAAGTTTGTTTTTTTAAAACTCTTTTCAAATCAACCTTTTAAATTCAAATTCAAATCAAACCTTTTCAAACTTTTCACAGAATTTTTATAATCTTTTTAGAAGTCACACAAGCAACCAAAAACCATGCAAAGCCAAATAATGATGCACAATAACTTGTTGTCTCTTGATTAATTAAATTAAGTTTAATATTTTAGAGCACAAATTAAATAGCAAATTTCAATTTAAATCCTTAAGACTATGTTAACAATTGCTAGGTGATTTTTAGTGATGGAATTCTAGGGTGTCAGACTCCGAGAACGAGGTACGCGACGAGCTTCCTTTCTTGCGTGAGGAGAATGAGCGTCTTGGCTAGTTGCTTGATAACCGTGATGATATGCTTAGAGAGGCTAAGAAGATGAGGAAAGAGCTTAGGGCCTCACTAGAAGATGCTAGGAACCATGTGGCTGAGCTAGAAACCCAGAACCTAGATGCTAAGCTTGAAATTGATTCGCTTAAGGCTTCTCCTGTGTTTTTTGATGATTTTGATTGTGTTGATTGTTCTGTGTACCTAGATGATCTTACTAGTCTCAAGGATAAGCATGCTTCTACTTGTGATGAACTAGATGTGCTTAGGGTTGAAGTGACTGAGCTTAAGTCTAGACCTGCTTTGCTAGCTGCTTGCAATTCTTGCCCTTTTTTGCATAGAAAAATTGATGAGATGCATGCTTACACTGTTTCGCTTGAGGCTAAGCTGAAAGAACCTGTTCCCACTTCTTGTTCTACTTGTGAAGTGCAAGCTTTGAAAAATCTAGAACTTGCACATGTTGGCGTTTCTTACACTGTTACTAAATTCACAACGGCGCCAGAAAGCCTATTGGTATACTACACGATCACAGATAAATCCGCAAGCACACGGATATTGTTGTAGCTTTCACCCGGGAGTATTCCAAGGTATCGATTTCCTCGGGGAACGAGAAGTGTAGAGAACCTGAACTAATTCGTCCGAGGGGTATGGTGACGAAGGATATAAAGGCAAGGGTAGATTTCAGGTACAGAGGAGATAGCTAATGAAGTTTGGGACTCGTGAGGGTCATGGATAGAATCAAGGCACAACTTGTCGCTCGTCGGGGCCAGAGGGAAAAGAGCCATAGATAGGAATGAGAACGGGGCTCTGATGTCGTACCTCCTACCTGCCGGAACTAACGTGGTGGACTACAGAGGCCACCCGGAGCTGTCACCTCCCTAGGGTACCACAACTATTCCGTTGAACCGGGAGGCACTCTAAGGTACTGGAAAGCCTAGACACCGCGTCTACACTAGCCAAGCACTACTTTACTTGAATTCAAAGCAAAGCAATCATGATAAGTAGAAACTACTTAAACCACAATCAAGGAACCTAAGAGCGAACAATGAAATGACTTGAGACTTAGTTACTCACGAATCCGAACTTACAAAGTATCCCGGGTGTGGACAACCGAAGGTGTACCGCACTCGCCGAGGTACAAGAAGAAGACCGACTCCGACTTCTACTCCAACACTCAACTCAATCTCCCTACTCTCTGAACACTAACTTCTGGAGGGCTCCGCCACTTGCTTCTAATCACTTGTGTTCTTCCACGAGGTGCCTGGCTCAATTTATAGCCCCAATAGGTCGGTGGCTATAGGAGGGGGTACTTGTAGGAGAGAGGGAGCTGCAGTGCCGAGCAAGGAGGTGCGGCCGTATCTCCAGGTGTGGCCGACCCTATGATCCACCACCTATGGACTTGGACGACCTTGATCACTGCTCCTGAGGCGGTTGTAGGTCGGCTCCTTGGGCCGGTTTCACCTGACACGCTAGTTGATAGGTGCGGCCGGCCCTATAGGTGCAACCAACTCTACCCAATTACCGTGTGATGCACCGACGGTCTTGAGGGATGTCCAGGATCACTGCTTGATGGCGGTTGCGGCGGTTAAGTATAGGTCCATCGATCCAAGTGCTTCCAATCTTAGCCTTTTGATCAAACCGACCATCCACCGGTGAATCTCATCCATCCAAGGTGTGTTTGTGGGATTGTTGGTGTCGTGGACCCAAGTCGTGGCATATGGTAGGTGCGAGCACACCTAGATGTGTGGGCGCACCTGTTGCTGCGGTCGACCTTGCACCTTTGCTTTGGTGCAGCCCTCTAAGGTTCATTTGTTCATTGTTATTCCCATATTTGTGTACCTACAAGTAAAAATACCAACAAAGCTCGTGGAACCTCATTAGTACTTAAAATGTGCATGAAATTTATTATATCCTTCTCTCATTCTTGAGATAATGACGGTCAAAAATTTGCTGTAAGGACCGTCAACAAACTCCCCCACACTTGGTCCTTTGCTCATCCTCGAGTGAAGGTTAAGGACCAAGGTGAAAACATAAATTCCTATGGTATGAAGCGAGCATAAGAGATATTCTGAATCATACCTTGCACTTGTGAACTTTGAAGTGTCAATCATGCCATCTTGGTAGTTGAGGAATGGAATGATCTTGAATCAAATCACTTCTACTCCTCATGTCAACTAGATTGGGATTTTTCAATAAGTTTTCAAAAGAAACCTTGCTTGGCTCCTCATTTGATTCTCTCAAATCGCTCAATGTGTATAGTCCTCACCAAGGCATTAGATTTCCTTCCTTCAACCTACGTCTAATGATGGCTATATATGGAGCTCAAGGTAGGGTATAAAGATGAGGCATACTTGCATCACATATATTGCAAAGTCAAAAACCGGATCCAAGGAGAAAATCAAATCATACAATCAGATCAAGATCTGCATGTGTAGGGATATGATGGATATGGTAAGGTGTATACTAGGCCCATAATGGGTGCTAGATATTACCATATGTATAATGAATGTTATGATGATGGTAAGGTGTACACTAGGACCGGAATGGGTGCTAGTTATTACCATTGATTTGTTGTAACTCCATTTTGCATGATCCTCTCTCTCTCTATTTCGACTCTTTTGTGGACATGGCTATCTTTTCTCTTTTTTCTTCTCTTTTTTTATTGGACCTTCATGTGTCTAACTTTTTTTTTCCTTTTTTCACATGGACCTTCATGTGTCCATATTTTTTTCTATAGCCATGTCTCTTTTTGTAATATTAACTTAGAGAGAGAGAGAGAGATCAACACATAGTATGGAGCTTTATTTTGTGGAATAGATAGATGGTACAATGCTAGCCCTCAACTGAGCATATCAAGGAGGATGTTGGCGTGTACACGTATCTTGATCATGAAAGCATGAAAAGAATTCTCACAAGGGTCACAACAATTTGACAAAGCTCAATGCAATGACAAGTAGCATATGTGTATGAGGTTTTCAAGATGTCTCATCATATGGCTTTGGTAGGACTTGGCATATCAAAGAGGAGCTTTGCAAAGGGTTTTCAAAATTTTCAAATAAATTTCCCAAGAACTCAAACATTTGGAGTGAAGATTATTTCATCATACCATATCTCAAACATCAACTACTTAGATCAGCATGAGTTCCCTAAAGATTTGTTGTTCACAAGCATCAAGATAATAAGTATGGAATAAAACTTATGCAAGCCAACCATATGAAACATGTCATTGGGTGCATGATGATTCAATTGAGTTTGATTTATAGATCGGATTTAAAGCTCATTGAAACTCATGATTTCGAAAAGTAGAGAGGTAGGGGTGCACATACCATCACTCTTGGAGAAAGTGTGGAATGAGGTAGACAAATGGTGATTCGGTCAAACCAGAGGGGCGACCGACTTGCTCTAGTGCACTTACCTCATCTCTCATCAATTAGTGTAGTCAGTGTTGTGCGGCACCATGGCGAGAGATCTCAATTGTGTGTTTCGACGAGCTTGGAAGATATCCCCCACACTTATTCTTGTACCTGGTGTTATTATTCAAATAAAAATATGGGAACAAAAAGGGAGGCTCTACTAGTTGAAGAGCTAGGAGGCCTTTATTCAAATTCAAATATTTTTTGTGTTTTGTTTTCTTAAGAGAGCAAGATGCAAGAACCAACACCATCTTCAAACCAAAATAAGATTTAGTATGAGAGAAACTTACTCGAGGATACTCACATATCTCCCCCACACTTGGCATTTGCATTGCTAGGCAACACAACTCAAGTGTGGGGAGTTCAAGCTTCCTTCATGATGTTCCCTCACCAAAAAATTACCTAGGCATTGCAGTCGGTATAGCTCTCATATTTTTAGGCATTGCCTATCTATCGGTCATTTCAATCACCACCTAAGATGGTTAGCAACCAAAAATACCCGAAGGACGACTAATCCTAAAGACATGCTCTTGCTTTTATTTGAAAAGGAAATCTAAATGATTATTCGGGCTATCTCCCGATAGTGCTTTGTGTTTGGTCATAAGTTCGACCACTTGAGATCTTCATCTTGCAGCCAATCGAGGTTATGAAACCATCATAGCACTAACTGCAAGGTTAGTGCCAAAAAAAATGACCATGAAATTTGTAATGTTTATGGTAAACAAAAGCATCTACAACGTTTCTTTCAAAGTTAGGGCAGCCACAGTGCTGGTTCGCACCGTTCTGACCTCAACCATCGAACAGAACCAGCGTTCGCTGCCTGCAGCATCACCATCGAACCACAGGACCCACACACAAAAAAAGTATCCCCTCTTTCCTCAACGCTGAGTCTCAGGGGACCCGCATGCAGTGCACCGCAGTTGCCGTAGAGTTCGCACCGTCTGCCTGGTTCGATTTTTGATCTGACAACCATGGTTCGCACGATGCAGTGTTGTTGACGGTTAATAGTTGTATCAAAGTTCATTTAGACTTGCAAGTGGACAAGTCTCCCGTCGTAGTCAAGGGACCCTTCTTCCCTCAAGTGGTGAACCCAAGGTATCGAATCCGTGGAACAAATGTGTGACGCAAGAATTGATCTATTAAAGCCAAGAAACATAAATCTTCAAGAGGTGAAACCCTAATGCATCTAATCAAAGAACATCAAAGATGAATCTAATCTACTAAAGACCGGAGGTAGCAAGAGATAGAGAGGGATAGATAAACCGATCTAGAGAGATCAAATCAAGCCTTTTGTTGAAGTTCCGCGCAAAAGAAGAAGTAGCAAATCAAATCTCATTAGAAGCTTCTTTAAATCGTGGTTTCCCGTCCGACTCCAAAAGCGCCCGCCTTTTGGAGCCACCGTTCTATCACAACGCACCCCTATTCGTGCGGGTTAGTCTAGGGCGAGTCCGAGGACAAGTCGAGATCTTTCAGAAGGTCAGGCATGCACCTCTAGCCACCACGGCTACAAGAACCCCTATGTGATCTATCTCGAGAATAGATCTAAAAGAAGCAAAGCCGATTGAAAACGAAGACTTCGGAGAAACACTTGATCGCTAGAAATCGGATTCAACTTGTTACATCAACTAGTACATGATAAATGAACCAAGATCACCACTGGGATCCTACCTCGATCTTGCTTCTAGCTTCGGGAACTCCGACGTGGTCTTCCTTGCAAGGTTCCTACGTCAGCTAGGGAGACCCTAGTCAACTAGCTCGACCCTCTCCTCTCCGAGATGGTGTTCCTCTCTTCTTGCTCCTCGACGGCCGATGACGAATGGATTCATCCATGGCTCTCGACCCCGTGGCTATAAATAGCCCGAATGGCGGTTAGGTCAAAGGGGGAGGCGACAAGGCCCCGAAATGGGCTGGGCCGGCCGGCCTGGGCCCACCTCGGCCCAGTTGCCTGCCTCCTTCACGTGGCATCGGTTCCCGAGTCTTCTAGATCCTTCCCCCTTCTGCATGTGGGCCCTTGTCGTTAGTTTCTCTCCGAGTTGGACATAGCTCCTTGTCCCGCAAGATTCATCACTTTTCCAGTTAGGTCCTCGGAGTTTGTCATCTTCTCGGGTTAGGTCCCTGGGCTTCTTGGAGTCAAGTTTGCTTCATTGCATGACTTGTACCGGGCTTCAAGGTCTTGTCAAGGTGCTTGATGAACTTATCCCGGAAGTCTTGCTTTCAACGTCAAAACCCTGCATAAACACTAAACTCCAAAACCGACATGCACGAATGAACTTGTTATATCAAGGGGGTTAGTACCAATGGATAAGATATAAAACTCATGCCAACACCGAAGGTAAACTCATGGCTAGGTTGATAGAATTTCACCATCAACAAGTGTTCATTGTTTGATTGTAGCTGCCCACTATTCAATTTTACTCCACACTGTGGGTGCCCTTAGCATGCACAAGGAAAATGAGGAGGTTGTAGGTTTCGTAAAGGACATTGGTAATGGGGCTTGATAACTTGGAAGCTTTTGATGTAAGCATGGGATTTGTGATCCCTCTAGTGTAAAACCTTCATGCTCGAGTCTGTTTTGAGAATCCAGTTTCGATGCCTCAAGAATGTCTATAGACCACACATGTTCTCTCTTAACCTCAGGACTATGACATTGGAGATGTGTATCTCGAACCTCAAGATGATATGGCTGCTTTTCATGGTCAAGCACACTACTCAGTACCCCTTCAATGGGTCTTCCGATGAGAATGAAGGGTGGATCTTTTTTTGGGATGTCAAAGATATGATAATCTAGAAAGATCCCATACTCTCCGATCTTTGTTTGGACGACTCTAAGGATTCCCTCCGTCTCTATGGTTTGACCCGAAATCCATCGGAGATGTTTCTGAGAGAGAGAGAGGGGTTCATCGGAAAAGGCCTCTAATACAAACGATTTGGGAATGATATTGATACCGACCCTAGGGTCGTAGAACACATCCTGGTAAGAGAGGTTCCCTACTTGGCACAAGAGTAACTTTAGCTCGGGATATAGCTGAATGAATTGATCCATGACTTCTATTTCTCTCAACCATTCCCGGCTACTGATTGCGGAGTCATATTCCAACCTTTCTCTCCGTCTTTCTACCTCTTCTAGGTTGGGTATGAGTCGTGTGTTGATTCTTCCCTTCTCGGGAAGGATTTCTCCGTCCAATGTTTATCAAATAACTCATCATAGTATTCATAGACGAAGTCACACGAGGGGTGATCGAACTCTCGATAAGGTTGGAATGGTTCCCCTGTGAACTAAGTTTTGGTAAGAGGATGATGGGTGTCTGTGAGTATGAATTATTCTAGAATAGGCTCCTCCTCTATGAATTCCGATTCAGAGAGTGGATCGGAGTTTGTTGATTCCTCGTCGAAGTCATACGAGAAATCAGCTGGGTACACATGGGGATAGAGGACTGGTTCTTTATGAAGAAAGGTGCTAGTGGGTTTCTCCTCTATGGGTTTGTGTTCCGAGAGAGCGTCAAGCTTGGGTTCTTCTTCGTCTGGGAATTCATCAAAAATTTTTGTGTAGGGAGTGTTTTCTAGGATTTTTCCTAGAACCACCTTCTGTTCACTAGGAGTCAAATGAGAGAACGAGCCTCTGATGAAGTATCCAAAATTTTGGCTGACTCGACATCGAGACCCATTCTAAAATGTTGTAGAATAATAGGTTCTGAGATCCCAATGTCGGGTCCAGAGGCCAAAGAATTGGTGAATCATGCCCAAGCAGTCCCTAGTGACTCCTTGTCTAATTGTTTGAAAGAGAGGATTTCTAGTCGTAGGGTCACTACTCGAGACATAGGGAAGAAGGTTAGACAAAACTTTTCTCTAAGCTTCTCCCAACTTCCCTCCATGCTTCTGACTAAGGAATAGTACCATTTCTTTGGTGCTCCCGTTAATGAAAACGGAAAGAGATTCCATTTGAGGGTTTGTTGAGTCATTCCCTCAATTATGATTATCAAGCATATTTTCTTGAAACCTCGCAAATGAATGTACGAGATCTCCTCTTTCGTTTCGGCAAATGAATTATCTCGGACCAAGGCTATAAGAGCAGGGCGAAGCTCATAGCCACGTGTTTTGATGGGATGCGATGATGATGGAGGCTCCAATAAATCACCCTTTGGAGCCGAAAAATCAAAAAAGGTTGGATTTGAATCCATGGGATAAATGGGGTGATACACAGATGAACTAGGTTCGGGGTCAAAACAGCTACCATTCCCCGGCAACGGTACCAGAAAGCTTGTTAGCGTTTCTTACGTCGTTACTAAATTTGTAATGGCGCCAGAAAGCCTGTTGGTATTCTATACGATCACAGATAAATCTGCAAGTGCACGGATACTGCAGTAGCTTTCACCCGGGAGTATTCCAAGGTATCAATTGCCTCAGGGAACGAGAAGTGTAGAGAACTTAAACTAATTCGTCCGGGGGGTATGGTGATGAAGGATAGAAAGGCAAGAGTAGATTTCGGGTAGAGAGGGGATAGCTAATGAAGTTTGGACTCATGAGGGTCATGGATAGAACTTGTCACTCGTCGGGGCCAGAGAGAAAAGAGCCACAGAAAGGGATGAGAAGGGGGCTCTGATGTCGTAACTCCAACCTACCGGAACTAACGTGGTGGACTACAGAGCCCGTCCAGAGCTATCACCTCCCTAGGCTACCACAACTATTCCGTTGAACCGGGAAGCATTCCAAGGTACCGGAAAGCCTAGACACCGCGTCTACACTAACTAAGCACTACTTTACTCGAATTCAAAGCAAAACAACCACGATAAGTAGAAACTACTTAAACCACAATTGAGGAACCTAAGAGCGAACAATGAAATGACATGAGACTTAGTTACTCACGAATCCGAACTTACAAAGTATCCCGTGGACAACCGAAGGTGTACCGCACCCACCGAGGTACAAGAAGAAGACTGACTCTAGCTTCTACTCCAACACTCAACTCTATCTACCTACTCTCTGAATACTAACTTCTGGAGGGCTCCGCCACTTGCTTCTAATCACTTGTGTTCTTCCACGAGGTGTCTGGATCAATTTATAGCCCCAATACGTCGGTGGGTGTAGGAGGGGGTACTTGTAGGCGAGAGGGAGCTGCAGTGCCGAGCAAGGAGGTGCGGTCGTATCTCCAGGTGTGGCCGGCCCTATGATCCATCGTCTATGGACTTGGACGACCCTGATCACTGCTCCTGAGGCGGTTGTAGGTCGGCTCCTTGGGTCGGTTTCGCCCGACACGCTAGTTGATAGGTGCGGCCGACCCTATATGTGCGGCCGACCCTACCCAATTACCGTGTGATGCACCGACGGTGTTGAGGGACATCTAGAATCACTCCTTGATGGCGGTTGTGGTGGTTAAGTGTGGGTCCATCGATCCAAGTGCTTCCAATCTTAGCCTTTTGATCAAACCGACCATCCACCGGTGAATATCATCCATCCAAGGTGTGCTTGTGGGATTGTTGGTGTCGTGGACCCAAGACGTGGCATATGGTAGGTGCGAGCACACCTAGAGGTTTGGGCGCACCTGTTGCTGCGGCCGACCCTGCACCTTTGCTTTGGTGCAGCCCTCTAAGGTTCATTTGTTCATTGTTATTCCCATATTTGTGTACCTACAAGTAAACATACCAACAAAGCTCGTGGAACCTCATTAGTACTTAAAATGTGCATGAAGTTTGTTATATCCTCCTCTCATTCTTGAGATAATGACGATCAAAAATTTGTTGTAAGGACTGTCAACAGCACACTATGTGATCGCTTGCAGGATGAGAATGGTGAGTTGAGAAAAATGATGGGTTGGTTGTCGGGGCATGAACCTCAACTTAGGATGATGATTGAGACCTATAAGCGCTATGATGGGCAAGCGCTTGGTTCGGAGAAGGTTGGAGAGTCTAGTGGTGATGGAGGAGAGAAGATTGGTGATATCTAAGCTCCACCAAAAACTTACCACAAAAATGCCTATGCTCCTAAACCCAACCCACTAAGAAACAAACTCGACACAAACCCAGATCCACCCATATTCCCTTACTCCACAAATGAATTCCAAAAGCCCATCAAGTTCAAAAGCAACTTGGGGAATGTGTTCTTTTGGAAAGAGAGTGAGAAGCCTAGTGAGGAGAAACCAGTTGAGCAACCGAGTGGAGAGAATCTAAGTGAGCAGCCCCAACCCAAGCCTAAACCTAAGCTCATGCGGTTTCATTGTACTATTGTGGGAGAGATGGTCACAAGGGTGAGTTTTGCTTCAAGAAGAAGCGTGGGGAGTGAATGGCAAAGGAGTGGGCTAACAAGGACAAGTACCACCCTTCCAATGGTGTACTCGAGCCTCGTGTGTAGATGCCCAGGGCCAAGGCAATTGTGAGGACAGTTCCGGCTTGGGGAGAGCGGAAGGTAGCAGGCGGTGCTGCTAGTCAGGCCACACCGGTCAGACCGGTGCAGGTCTAGGCAGACATGGGGCTGGCTTTCGTGCCCGTGAGGAGGCTCGGTTTGGTTCAGGTGGTCGTGGTTCTGGTGGTTGGTATGGAAAGTTAACTTGCAGGTGGTTAGTTTTCTAGGCGTTCTCCCCCTCGTGCTCAATACGAGGATGGGAGGAGTCGTAGCTTTGAGATGGAGAGGAGGAACGGTCCACAGTCTTCCTTTCGTGATTTTCATCCTCCTCTAGCTAGAGAGGGTTGGTTCCCTCGTAGTGGTTACCGTGGTGGTGTTCGTGGAGGTAGCTTTGATAGGAGAGATGCTATGGGTTGTGCTAACCCCACTTTGGAGCAAATGGCTTGGCACTGGTTTTACTCTTTTGGTACTAACCCCAGTGCTGAGTCATTTGTTCACTCACGTGCTTGCTTTTGAATTTCAGGTGGGAGACTTGAGGAACGTTTAGTTGATTGACTCCGGTTGCTCGAGGCATATGACCGGAGACCAGGGGTGGTTCTCAAGTCTTGTCCCGGTAGTGTCTAGGACATACATCACCTTTGGGGACAATGGGCGAGGCTGTGTGCTATCAGAAGGTGAGATCAAGGTAAGTGAAAAGGTCACTCTCAGGCGTGTTGCTCTTGTCCAATCGCTGGGGTTCAATTTGCTTTCTGTGTCCCAGTTGTTGGATGAGGGCTTTGAGGTGTTGTTTCGGCCTAGTGGTTCTCAGATTTTAGATTCTCGAGGGGACGTTGTTTGCATGGTCGTTCTCTAGGGTCAAGTGTTCCGAGCTGATTTTTCTCGGTCTTCTAGTGTGGAGCGTTGTTTCTTGGCTGGTTCTTCGAGTGAGTTGTGGAAGTGGCATAGGAAGTTGGGTCACTTGAGCTTTGACCTTTTGTCTCGCTTGAGAAAACTCAATTTGGTCCGAGGATTTCCACGGTTGAGGCTTGAGAAAGAGTTGGTTTGTGCGCCGTGTAGGCATGCCAAGATGGTAGTCTCTTCTCACCCGCCTCTCACCGATGTGATGACTGAGCGTCCATGCAAGCTGCTCCATATGGACCTTGTTGGCTCAGCTCGTGTGCGATCTGCGGGTGGGAAGTGGTACGTCCTAGTTGTGGTGGACGACTACTCTCGGTATGCATGGGTGTTCTTTCTTGAGGAGAAAGGGGAGACGTTTGGTTTTGTTCGAGATCTTGTCTTGAGGTTAAGAAACGAGAGGCACGGAGATGCCATACGAGCGATTTGCAGTGATAATGGCTCAGAATTCAGAAACTCTCGCTTTGAAACCTTTTGCCATGACTTGGGTCTTGAACACCAGTTTTAGAGTCTATATACACCTCCCCAAAATGGTGTGGTGGAAAAGAAAAACAGGACCTTGTGCGAGATCGCTCAAACGATGCTCGATGAGCATAGGACTCTGAGAAGGTTCTGGGATGAGGCGGTCAATATCACGTGCTACGTGTCAAATAGGATCTACCTTATAGTCTACAAGAAGAAAACCTATTACGAGTTGATGCACGGTCGCACACCCAAGGTGAGTCACTTCCATGTATTTGGTTGTAAGTGCTTTAATCTTAAGAAAGTGAAGAAGTTGGACAAGTTGCACCAAATGGATGTGAAGAGTGCCTTCTTGAACGGTGTGTTGGAAGAAGTGTATGTGAGGCAACCACCGGGGTTTGAGAGTGAGAAGTACTCCCACCGGGTGTACAAGTTGAGGAAGGCATTGTATGGGTTGAAGCAGGCGCCTAGAGCTTGGTATGGTAGGCTGGGGGTGTTCCTGTTTCAGCGAGGGTTTGAGATGGGGAAGGTCGATCAGACCTTGTTTCTCCTCAGGCACGGCAGAGATATCCTGGTTGTGCAGGTGTACGTGGATGATATTGTCTTTGGTGGCTCATCTAAGTCTCTTGTTGCAAGGTTTGCAGAAGACATGAGCAGGGAATTTGAGATGAGCATGATGGGTGAGTTGCAGTTCTTCCTCAGGCTACAAATCAAGCAATCAAAGGAAGGAACATTTGTGCACCAAGCCAAGTACACCAAGGACATTATGAGGAAGTTCAAGATGGAGGACTCCAAGGCCATGGCGATGCCTATGAGTACGACTACAGCTCTTGATGCGGACGAGGAAGGTGAACCCATGGGCTAGAAGGAGTACTGGAGCATGATCGGGTCAATCCTCTACTTGACGGCGTTGAGGCCGGACATCCAATTCTCTGTATGTTTGTGCGCTCGTTTTCAAGCGTCTCCAAGGACTTCGCATCGGGCTGAGGTCAAGCGCATTTTCAGGTATTTGCGTCGCACTCCCGACTTTGGCCTTTGGTACTCTGCGTCTTCTTCTTTGGCTCTTCATGGTTTTTCAGACGCGGATTTTGCCGGGTGTGGTTGGATAGAAAGTCCACTTCTGGGACTTGCCAGTTCTTGGGTTCTTATTTGGTGTCTTGGTCTTCCCGCAAACAGTCGAGTGTTGCTCAATCCACTACCGAGGCAGAATATATGGCCACAGCTAGTTGTTGCTCTCAGCTCCTTTGGATCACATACACCATGAGTGACTTTGGTGAGGAGTATACCCATGTCCCACTTCAATGTGACAGCACCAGTGCCATAAGTGTAGCAAAGAACCCAATTGTTTCACTCCAAAACCAAGCACATAGAAGTGAGGTATCATTTTCTGAGAGACAATGTAGAGAAAGGGAAGATAGCCTTGATCCATGTACCCACACATGACCAACTACCCGATATTTTCACCAAACCCCTAGATCAAGCAACTTTCACTCGTTTGTGGGGGGGGGGTTGTTGGTGTGTGTTTGATTTCTTGAGTTGGTGTGTGAGAGCTCATTTGTAGCATATGTATAGCTTTTCTTTGTGCATTTCTTGCATTTGGCATGGCATATGTAACATGATGTATAGGCATCTTTGTATCTTAGGTTGCATGCATTTTGTATCATATGAAAAGCTTCTTCTATATAAATTGTTCACCATGGAATGATATGTATGTCTTTGTGAGCTTGTTTGGTAAGCTATGGTTAGTTTGGCTTACCTCTTGATAATCTTGGTTTACATCCATGGTTGATGGCTATGTTTTTGAAAAATGTCACATACATGCTCTCTTGTGGGTAAATGCCTTTATATGATCTTGACATGTTTTAGTGGCTTGGCTATGCTTAATTTGTGTTTGGATAGCTTATTTGATCATATGGGGCCAAAGGCTCATTTGCCATCATGAATGTTTAGCCCCCATGCTTGATCTTGTAGAGGGGCACAAGTTCCTTTTTGTCGCAAAGATGTCACACCCTGAAATTTTCCCAATTTCAGGATGTGAATAGAGAGAATAATTAAGTAACGATTTTCTCATAACTTTAAAAATTTCCCAACATTTAATTTTCTTTACAGGAAATATAGTATAGGAAAAATCCTTGTTTGATTTCTAAATAAAAAAATGGTTTGATGTCAGTGTTGCATTCATGTCGATGCATCTTGGTTTTTCATGCGTGCAAAAGGCTTTTAAAATATGTTTAGGTGCTGATCAAATCCTCCCAAGATTTTTCCATCTTTTTCTGGAATTTATTCTCACTTTCCTCGAGCTAATTCTATTTATTAGAAAGTTCTAAAATCCTTTCCATGGGCTTCAAATATTTTATTTGAACTCCTCATGTCCCAAACTATCTCCGGAGTTTACGCCCGCATGAAGTCATTAAAGTCAACAACAGACGAATCTCGCCAGCTCTAGTCCATCACAAGGTTGATACACAGATAAATTGTTCTTTCTACTATAGTATCAATCACTCATTTTCAATATTATTCTTTTATTCCCTAAAGGATTTGGTGATGTCATGCTTGCATCACTATTGAGTAATAATCTGGTTTTATTCTTCACTTCATAATTCTTCTCCTCCAATCTTTTACTTCCTGCTGCAATTTCTTTTGTCTTGCGTCAAAGTCCAGCAGCTACACAGCGCAAGGCAGCTACAACATTTTTCGTTTTACAACTCTTCTCCGGTCTCTCTGCCAAGATGCCCAGAGGTCAGACTCTTCAAATCCCGGTTGTAGATGAAACCGACGTGATAAAACAGATCGGCGTACGTGACGAGTTACATGCGGTTCCAGATAGCGGACACATACACCAACAAGTTACCTGCCAATGCACCACCTATAAATTGCTAACCACGGCACCCGAACTGAATTTTTTCCTTATCAAAGCCAACACCATACCCTGGTGTGCCCTAGTTCTTTTTGCAAGCCGCCGCCGTCGACCATCGACCTCACATCCAAGACCTGCTACTGCGGTGCGCCGTCCCGATCAAGCCGCAGGCTGGCGCCGCTGATCTCGTTCGCACGAGCAACTTTGCCATCGCCACCAGGAGCAGCACCGTGGCACCATGAGTCGTCTGCAGCATCTTCACCACCGGCCGGGGATCCATCACGACAGCAAGACGTTCACTGTCCTTGTGCGCCGGCCGCTTGAGAGGAAGTCACCACGAAAGGAGAGCCAGTGAGGTGACCGTACCTTAGATCGAGCTGCTGCAGATGCTAAAACAACAGAAGATCTCTCCTTAACCATCGATGTCGTCGTCAAGTTCTATCTCTGCTTGTCGTCATCGAGTTGTATCTCTGCTGGTCGCCGGTGAGCACTTCATCGTATTACCATCTCTTCCTTTGATCCATTGATCTATGCATCTCGTGTCTCCCATGGCCTGATCGCCTATAGAGTTTTTCTGTGTGCCAGCTGCTGCTGCCTTGCTGCTACTGTGTGTGCATCGTCAATCATCTTGCAAGGCAGATCGAATTCTTTCCGAAGCTATATCCACCGGCCATGCAAATCTATCCGTGGTAATTTTCAATGCTCTTAGTAATGTGCATGGTTAATAGCTACTACTCCGGTCTATAATCTCTTTGTTTTCTTTTTGCAACAACTTCGCAGCCGCAACCCTAGCGCGCCGCCATAGCCGTCGCTCAACCCCTGAGCCGCCGGCATTGATCTGCGTCGTCTTCACCATTCTATAGGTCGCTGCATCAAGCTGTCGGCGCACTTGAAGTCGTGCCGCCGATCACGTCGTCGTCGCCCGTCTCCGGCCGAGCTCGCCGTCGAACGCCGCTGCCGTTGCTAACCGTCATGAGGAGCTAACCATCGGCCATTAATTAAGTCCAAGGAAGATGGCGCTATAGAAAGGAGTCCAAGTTTCTGTACAGAAGCAAACTGTCACGGTTTGTGCATCTTTCTGTCTTGCCAGTGATGACATCATGCTTACATCATGCCTATGCATTAATTGAGGCTTTTCCTTTAACAAAATAATTAGGATGGTTGACTGTATTTGTTCCGCATATATCAAAGCTTCATAAATCTTGAGACCTCAACCAAACAAAACTCAGTGATCTTTAGGACTGCCTTTGATCTATAAAATAATTCTTTATTCATCCATAGATCTTTGTTGTGGTTTATATATTCTTATAATTCCTTTCTCGATGAATTTTTGCCTCATGGTGAGATCATTATTGCGTATGTTCAATCAATTGCCTCTTCTCGTTAAAATACATATCTTTTTCAATTCAATTCCGATCTCAATAATTTTTCACTAACATGTTCCTCCTAACACGTAGATTAATTGTGTACCATTATAGTATGTGTCGTTGTATAGTTCGTTTCACCATAACTTGTGTGTTAGTATGTGTATCACCTGTTACTTATTTTACATAAAAGTTGCATGTTAATCTTGACTAATATTTATTCAATACCTTTGTAAATAAAAGTGATTAGATTCTATCCCAATTTTCATAAGCTCAGAATTAATTGGTTAATTCTTATTTATAACTAGCTTTTGTTAAATAAAAGATGCTTAGTGTTACATATCGGTTTTCATAATAAAGTTAATCTGCTTAATGATATTATAAATGTCTTTTCAATATTAATATGCTTAGTTGAACATGTAATATAAAGTTATTCGATTAGATTCTTGCACATGCTTAGTCTTTTCTAAAGTAATGGTTAATTTGATATAACTTATACTTAAATATCTGCTACTAAAATATGATTAGGTGTATCGTGTTTTCTATAATTAAATATTACTTTGCTTAATTCTAACATAGAGTATTTCTCTGAAATATTCTTCCCATATAATTTTCTTATTAAAATAAATCCAACACCTAGTCTCTTGCTGTTTGTTAGTGATCTCACACAAGCGTTCTCTTTTCGACCTTAGTTTTGTTTTTAACGTTCTTTCGTCGTTGCGTAACCATAGAATCGAGCCTATCCTTTAGTGCGCTCTTTTTAACGTTCTTACTTGTACTTGTTGCTTTGTATGTTGTGCCCGATGATTGCTACGAGTAGAAGGAACGGTGCTCGTTGCTTTGAACATGAAGAGTTCACATGAAGCAAGAGATGAAGAGAGAGCAGTAAGAGTAGCTTATCTTTGGAGAAAGGCAAGTGTCCCTAACCACCTTCTACCTATGCTTTATTTACAAGAATACTTTGCATTAATTGAAACATGGAGCGACCACCCAGGACAACCGTACTACCACAAGACATATGGCTCTGTCTTGGCCAATTAATTTGAAACTTTAGTATGTGGTATGCTTTACCTGAAAGGGGTTGGGGGCTGACGGGAGATGGTGTATAGACCTGCTCTGGCGGGGAGTTGGGCTTTGCTAAGACACTGTACCCGCTAGGGAGCTTTATGCACTACACTGATCAGGTAACCTAGCGAGCAGCCCGTGCTAGGGAATCTTTGTAAAGGCCTCATAGCGTCCCTATGCAATCACACTTAGGTAGTGTGGTATGATGCCTGATCTGCATCGCATGGTTGGGTCTAAAGTTCTTCGGGACTTTTACGCGACTTGTGGGTAAAGATGTACAACCTCTGCAGAGTGTTTAAAACTAATCGATTAGCCGTGCTCACTGTCAAGAGCGTCCTGGACCCTCACATGATTAATTAAAAAAGATGGACTTTAAATCACTTTCTGGTTATTTCTTGTGGCCTTGCTGAGTACCAACCATAAGTGTACTCATCCTTACTGCTGCTCAGAAGAAAAAGGTGTGAAGCTGTTGAAGATGGTGTTGATGCTAGGCATGCGCAGCCCCCAGTCGATTGCTTGTGGAGTTGGCGCCTCCGTTTCCAGGATTGAGCTGTATAACTCTGATAGAATAGTAAGTTTGTTTATGTTTTTATACGGATACTGTTACTGTTATTCACTTATGTCTACTATATGCATGAAACTTGATCCTGGCATGCATATAGGTATGCACTTGGTTTGTTTTTCTAAAACCAGGTGTGACAAAAGACATTTCATGTACCAAATTCCAAGTTGAAAATGAAATGTAATTTGCTTGGACAATATGTTCTCATGTCATATGTGCTAAATTTAATTTGCTTTGGGTGCTAAACCGTTGCATGATGCCTACCAATGAAAAGTCTCATATATAGAAGTAGGCACTTGGCTCGGTGGCTTTGACATGTGGGTGTTTATGATGGTCTTATGATTAGAATGGTTGCCCTAGCATGAAGTTTGTGTGGCTTTGACAGTTTGATATGTTTTGCTCATGTTTAGGTTTTTGCTCATGAGAGGGTAAATTTTCGCAAAATTGCCCAACTCTATCTTAGCTTCGTCCAATGGTTGTGAAACTTGGTGATCATGTAGTTGATGTTATTATGAAGCTATAGAGTATCTAACTTGCTCATTTGGACATGTGTAGCATCCTATGTTGAATTTTGTCTAATTGAGAAGCTCTATGTTGCATTTTTTGCATTTTTGGCTTGATTCATGCATTGTCAACAAGGGGAGAAGTTTGAGCATGATTTGGCTTGTTGCATGCATTTAGAAGGTTTCCAAGTGGTTTCGAGCTATTTTTGAGCTCGAGCGGTTTCCAGATGGTCATCGGCCTGACCGGTGTTATCCACCGGTCTGACCGGTTTGGCTCCCAGGTGTTGGGCGATCTTGCCCACCGGTCTGACCGGTGAGGTTAACCGGTCTTACCGGTCAGAGCAAAGCTAAAGCAGCTGCTCTGTTTCGTGAAGTGGTTCGCATGCATTCGTCCAGGGGGAGTTGCATTGGTTCAGGGGGAGCTTGTATGTGTGCAGGGGGGCTCTTTGTGGTTTTTCGAGCTTTGGATTGATGGTTTATGCTCTTTGCTTGAGCATGTTTTGTCTCAGATGTGTCGAGCTGTTGCCCTTGCCTAAGGGGTCCGAGACTTGTTCTTCTTCAAGTGATCTTGCTCTTTGCCTTTCTTTAGCTTTGGATCGCGTGTTGGAGTTTCTTTTATTCATCTCTTTTCTTTTTCTTTTCTCTCGGGTTACTATATGTGTGTGTTGTCAATGCACTCATCAAGGGGAGATTGAGGACCATGTGTGGTTCAAGGACCAGTGGATGGTCGCTTCCTGGTGTGATGAGTGATTGACAATGTTGTGTGGACTGATTTTTGGTTAAGTATTGCAGGTGCAGGTTGTGGCTTGACTGGTGTTGGTGTAAGTGAAGAACAAGCGCGGAAGGTCTTTACCTGTGAGGCCTCCAAGTGTGGATAAGACAAGTAGGCTTGGTTCGAGGGACCCGGTGGCTAGAGGGGTCAAGTGCGGGCCGCATGGTGGCAAGAACAGCAAGATGAACTCATGGACAGTTTCTTGGTTGAGCCTCAAAACCAAGGTCGAGCCGGGACTACGTGGGAGTAGAGTCATGAGTGGTGATTGGCGGAGGCTACCGTCGGTGTTTTAGACCGGCAACCTACTACGGGGAGTACCCGAAGTAGATGAATGTGACTCATCGAGATCGGTAACTCGAAGGAAGAGACACGTGGCACACAATTTAGACAGGTTCGGGCCGCGAGGTGCGTAATACCCTACGTCCTGTATGCTGCGTAGCTCGGATTGATAGGGCACGATTACGGATGGTGCAATAGTGCGCCATGGGTTGTATGAGCCGAGATTGGATGAAGGAGATCGGTCCCTCGCCTCGCCTTATATAGTCGGGAGGCGGGGTTACAAGTCGGAGTAGGAAGAGAGTACTAGTCGAGTACGTCTAGGAGTCCTCTCGCGCAAGGCGGAACATGCACGGCTTCCTAACCGAGTACTACTCCCTGTGTGTCCTTGTGCTCCACGCCTTCGGTGCCGTGTAGCGCAAGCCGGGTAGTCCCGTGGGCCCACCGAGTAGTCGGTCCCGGTACCCACCGAGGTAGTGGGCCCGGGGAGGTCCATACGACAAGCCCCCGAGTACTTTGTAGTCGAGAAGGATAGCTTCAAGTAGTCTTGACGGCCTTAACAAGTAGTCCTCAAGCGTCCCTGAGTGCTACAAGTCAAAAGTCCTCAAGAGTAGTCGAAGCATCCCGAGGCTGGAATGTACTCCAGCTGATGTTTGAGCAATCTTGAAGTCTTCTCGAGTAGTCCCAAGCGTCCTTGAAATCTGCCTTCGAAGGTCTTCAAAAATGCCTGTCTTGTCTTGAAGCCGGAGCCGTCATGAAGATGCAATTTGCAGAGCCGCAATCCACGTGGAGTAGCCCCCGAGCCTCGAGCCGCGGGCTCTGGCTGAGGATCCATCCGAAGTCTTGGCAAGAAAATCCCAAAAAAATCCGAGAGAAAAAAACCGAAGGACACGTGGCACGGAGCCCCCCGAGCCTTGAGTCGAGTACTTCCTCTCGAATTGAAGGGTCTTCTTGAAGAATGTGTCCCGAGATGCTCTTGAGACTAGCCGCGTCCCGGTAGTCGAGTAGAAGTAGTCGAGCCCCCGAGATGAGGCGCGTCGACTAGTGGAATACGAAGAGTCACGCGCAGCCGCTGAGTCGGCCGCGCGTGGACTTATCCAGCCGCCCGTTACGGAGGCGTTTTGGCTTATAAATACAAGCCGAAACCCTTAGGGTTTTTCACCCAAGTGAGCCGCAGTCATTCGCCACTTGAATCTTGAAGTAGATCCACTCCAGCGAGCGCCGCCGCCGTAGTAGATCCAAGCGCATCGCCACCCGAAAGCTGTAGGGTAGCCCCCGAGCGGATGCGAGTGAAGACTCCTTGCACTTGGAGGATGAAGCCGTCCCCGTCGAAGACGTCGAAGGCCGGCGGGAAGAAGAGGAGCCATGCGAGAGGCTGCCGCGGCGGCACCGGAGCGCCGCCGCCCACATCTCCACCGCGCGCTGACCCAAGCCGCGAGTGGAAAAAATCGAAGGTGAAGACCGAAGACTTGCTGACCCTGTTGAACAGCGGGTTCATCAGGGAGAAGGAGATCGACATGTGGAGATCCGCCGCGGGAGATCCCTATCCGATGGAGAAGGCACAAGACGAGATCCCGATGTTCTCGCGCTTCGTGGAGCGCGGTCTTGCGCTCCCAGCGAGTGACTTCTTCAAGGGGCTTCTCAGGTACTATGGCATCGAGTACCTCAACTTGAACCCCAACGGTATCTTCCACACTTCTGTCTTCGTCCACTTCTGCGAAGCCTTCTTGGGAATCAAGCCGCACTGGGTTCTCTTCCGGAAGTTTTTTCGCGTGAAGCCGCAGCCCAGCGCCTCCAACCCCAGAGTAGTCGGAGGGGCCGGGATCCAGCTGAGGGAGGATGCCACGGAGCAGTACCTGGCGTACAAGCTCGTGGATTCCAACACCGACTGGAAGACGAGGTGGTTCTACACCACGAACCACCATCCCGAGCTGCCGAAGCCGAGCGGACGGCAGCCCAAGCACCAAGAGTGGTGGAACACGGAGCCCACCATGCAGGAGGGGATCCAGCTCCCGGAGTTGCTAGCACGCATCAAGACCCTGCGGGATGCGGGACTGAGGGCCGAACACGTGGCCTTCGGTTTATGAAGCGCGGATCCGGCCGCCGTCGGCGCGGGATACGATGGGCTTCGAGTACACCGGCGACGACGACACGTCGCGGATGCGGGGGCGAGCTCGAGGACAACGACATCATCGAGAGGTTGTCGAGGATCTTCAAGGACATGCCGGAGTACACGGCGTGCCCTGTCGAGGAGTACTCCGCCGCGCGCCCGCCCAACGAGGTGAGTAGCCGTACCCCCCTCGTCGTGTAGTAGGCACTTGTAGCAGAGTTGCTGACGCCTTGTGTCTTTTTTGCGCAGGACGATGTGAAGCGGTTCGTCTCCGAGCCGCAACCACCACCAAGCGGAATCGAGATCCCAGCGGTGGAGAAGGTGAAGGAGCGCCGAGTAGTCGGAGACGGCGACGACACCGTCATCGTGGAGGATACCTCCGATGACGATGATGAAGACGAAGACGCGCCGGCAGACCGCTTCCGGTACCGCGGTCGAGGTTTAGCCGCCCAGGCTTGCCTCATGTGCCGCTCGTGCAAGACCCTCCGGCTAGCCTGGAGGCTAGCCTTGCCGCGCCGCCAAGGAAGCCGCGCAACCCCCGCCAAGAAGCGGGTGGCAAAGAAGATGAAGGTCTCGTAGACCACACCTCCGTGAGGTAAGTTATCTTGAGCAGAGTGGTCGAGTTTCCGCTGTTCGAGTACATTGTTGACGAGTACTTTTCCTTTGTCTTCAGGAGAGGCCGCCGGCAGAGCCCGTGGAGGAGGGCGATGAGGGCATGTGGCCCACGCGTGGGGGAACCGGCCGGAAGCCGAAGTCCACCCCCCCCACCGTTGGAGAAATCTTGGCGCGGCTCGGAGCGCCGCCCCCTCGCTCCAGAGAGAGCGAGTACCCGCGTCCGCCGCCGTTGAAGAGACGGAAGCCGCGGGGACGCAGGGAGACGTCGCGCCGCCGCCGCCACCGTGGAGGAGGCGGTAGTCGAAGAGGCGCAAGAAGAAACGCCCGCCGAGGGTGGACCGGTTGACATCGCCGCATCCTCGGTGCTCCGGCCGTGACTATCGTCCGGTCGAACTTGTAAGTACCACGCCTTCATGAGTAGTACTCATTGTAGTAGTTGATTTTGTCTAACGACCCTCTCGTGGATACTTGTGCGTAAAATCCACGGACTTGAGCCGGGACGGAGTGGAGCCCACGGCGGCAGAGGCGAAGAGGCCGCGCCGCTCGTCGAGGAGCCCGCTCCAGAAGCCCAAGCCGCGACCGAGCCCCCAGCTGCCGAAGCGCCGCTGCCAGAGGCGGTCGTAGTCGAAGGTGAGTACTCCTCCTGAAGCTATAGAGCCCCAAAAAGAGTAGTCGTAGATACTGATGCGCGTGTTCCTTGGTGACAGGCGCTGAAGGAGGTGACATCCCTGCAGGGGTGCCCATGCAGGAGTTGACACCAGAAGCCCCAGAGGCTACGGTAGGAGCCCCCGAGCCCATGGGAGAAACCATCGAGAAGTCCGCCGAGGGGGAGGCGGCTACCACGTCGCCAGGGGTTGCCCTGGAGGTGGCAATCCGATCCCCCGAGATCCAGGATGCGGAGCCTATCCGCTCGGCGCCAATGACGGAGGCTACGTCGAGTAGCCGTGGCGGGATTGAGCTGCTTGCCGACGATCTTGTCGAGCCGGCGGTATTGGCGCGACATCCGGAGGCGATGCGGCGAGCCGAACAGTGGATGAAGGTATGTAGCCGTTGCCTCCCTAGTAGTCAACCCTTTGCGTTGAGTACTCTGCTTGACTTGAACTTGTCTTGTGCAGGACGTCGCGGAACGATCCCGCGAGAAGTCAAATCTGCTGCAAGGCTACGGCGACACGGTACTGCGAGCTGAAGCCTTGGAGGAGCAGCTCGTGAAGTCGAGGAAGCATGCGGCCGCCATGCAGTCGAAGCTTGACGCCGCCTTCGCCAAGTACCATAACGACGTGATGGACTTGCAGGCAAAGGGCGACGAGCTGGTGCGGAAGAACAAGGGCCTCCGCAACAAGAATAAAGGTATGCCTCTTGACCTGTCGGGTACTTGATGGTAGTCTTCTAGCTCTGACCCGTTGTTGCGTTCCGGTGTTGCAGAACTCGAAGGCCAGGTGGAGCAGCTGAAGGCCTCGGAGGTCAGCATGAAGAACCTCTTCTACCGGGAGCAGGAAGCCCGCCAGGTACTTGAGCTCGACTACAAGGAGCTGGCCTTCGAGTGCGAGAAGCACATGGAGCCGCAGATTGCATCCGACCGGGATCTCGTCAATCGCTACAAATCTTTGCGTGTTGAACGAAGACCGCGAGGTGCTCCGGCCCGCACCGAAGGACCTTGAAGAGGCTGCCCTCCCGATCGCGAGGCTCCCGGTGCCGCACCCGGCGGCCCCAAGATCGCTCCGTTGGCGGATCGACTTCGTGAGGCGCCAAGCCGGCCGGCCGCCTACGTGAAGCACATGGCCAAGTCAATCCCGAAGCAGGGCCGGCCTTCATGAAGTCGTACTTCCCGAAGGCCCCGGTGGAGGTAGTCGCCGGCGGGGTAGCCGCCAACCGGCCGGATGAGCGAGACGCGAGTTGTCGGAGCAGATGGCTCCCATCGCGGAGCAGTAGCCGATAAGTTGAACCTCCGTAGCCCCGCATAGATAGCTAGTAGCCGTAGTTGTATAGGAAACAGCTTGTAATGAACTTTTTCATATATCAATGAAATGTGATGTTCCATCAATGAGTACTCGTAACCGCGATCTCAGAGTGCGGAGCGCCCATCGTGGAGTAGGTGCGAGTAGTAGTACTCGGCGTAGTAGTCCCGTCGCAGGGAGTAGACAGTAAAGAAGTTGATGAACAATCAAACTTTATTACTGAAGAAGTACACCTGGGTGGCCAGGGCCGTAGTTACAAGTAGTCGCCTGGACCCGGAGGCCGCTTACAGCTGAGTGGCACTGGAGCGGGGTAGCCGCTTGCAGCAAGTGATCCGTAGGTAGCCGTGTAGGCTGGATCGCAGATCCGTGGGTAGCCGCGCAGGCTGGATCTTGGAGTGTGGTCTTTTGGTAGACCGCTGCTAGAGTCCTTGACGCTCGTCGTAGCCCAGGGTCCGTAGGTAGCCGCACGGGCTGGACCTGGAGGAGAGTAGTCCGAAGACTTGGAGCCAGGACCCGGAGGGTCGCTTGCGGCAAGGGGTGTTGATGTAGTCGTGTAGACTTGAACCCCGGAGTAGTCGAGTAGACTAGGCGTAGAATCGACAGAGTTGGTCGACGTTCCACGAGTTGTTGACTTCTTCGCCTTCAAGTGTTTGGAGGCGGTAGGAGCCTGGCCCGGTCACCTTGGCCACGGTGAAGGGGCCTTCCCAGGGGGAGCCGAGCCCGTGAAGTCCTTCCGTGTTCGGGATACGGCGGAGGACAAGATCTCCAACGTTGAAGGAGCGTTCCTTGACGTTGCGATCGTGGTAGCGTCGGATACCCTCCAGGTACCTTGCTGATTGGACGAGGGCGGCACGGCCGAGCTTCTTCGAGGCCGTCGATATCAACTCGTCCGTCGTCTTCCGAGACGCCTTCGTCGTAGTGCTCCACTGCTAGCGAGTTCCATATGACGTCGGCAGGGAGGATGGCTTCGCAGCCGTAGACCGAGAAGTAGGGGGGATTGCCCCCGTTGGCTTGGATGGTTGAGTCCGCAGCCCCCGCAGTGCGTTGGGTAGTTCCTTGATCCACTTGCCCCCTTTTGAGTTAGCAGCGTCGTGTAGCCGCTTCTTGAGGGCGTCGAGTACCATCCCATTGGCGCGCTCGACTTGTCCGTTGGCCCGTGGATGGGCGACGGAGACGTATCTGACGTCGATCCCGCTGTTCTCGCAGTACTCCCAGAACTGGTGGTTGTTGAAGTTGGACCCCAGGTCTGTGATGATGCGGTGGGGTAGCCCGTAGCGGTGTACGAGTTCATCCGAAGTCGAGTACTCGTCGCCCTTGGGGCATGTGACCGGCTTGACCTCGATCCACTTGGTGAACTTGTCGATAGCCACCGCACCTCGTTGAAACCTCCCGGCGCGCTTGGCGGTGGCCCAATCATGTCGAGCCCCCGGCAGGCAAAGGGCCGGGTTGGCGGTATGGTGACTAGCTTGTAGGCGGGGACGTGTTGCCGCTTGGCGAAGAACCGACATCCTTGGCACCTTCGACGAGTTCTTCGGCATCGCCCGTGGCCGTGGGCCGCAGAAGGCTCGCCGAAGGCCTTGCCGACCGCCGTGCGTGAGGACGCGTGGTTGCCGCACGCCCTTGTGGATCTCCTCCAAGATGTCCTTGCCTTCTTCGCGAGGGACGCACTTCATGAGTACTCCGAGAAGATGCGCCTCGCTTGTAAAGCTTGTCGCCGACGAGGACGTAAGACTTGGCGCGGCGGACGAGTTGTTCGGCCGCGTTCTTGTCGGAGGGGACCTTCGCTCGCCGAGGTAGTCGATGAAGGGTTGCCTCCGGTCCACGTCGATCATCATGACCTCCTCGCCCACCGGTGGATGGGCCGGGGCAAGGTCGGTGGCGCCGGCTCCGGGATGGATGGCGCGTGAAGCTCATGGACGAAGACGCCCGCGGGTACTTGGGCGCGGGTGGATCCGAGCTTCGAGAGGACGTCCGCCGCAACATTGTTGTCGCGAACGATGTGGTGGAACTCGAGACCATAGAATTTGTTCTCGAGCTTGCGGACTTCTAGGCGCAGGCGTCCATGTTCTCCTTGTTGCGGTCCCAAGACTTGTTGACTTGATTGATGACCACTGCGGAGTCGCCGTAGACTAGTAGCCGCTTGATGCCAAGTGAAGCCGCGAGGCGGAGCCCGTGTAGGAGGGCTTCGTACTCGGCTTCGTTGTTTGAGACCTTCCAGAAGATCTGCAGGACGTACTTGAGTTGTTCGCCCGTTGGAGAGATCAGGAGTACCCCCGCGCCTGCGCCCTCGAGGTTGAGTGAGCCGTCAAAGTACATCACCCAATGCTCTGGTCGCACGGTGGGAGTAGGTAGCTGGTTCTCCCGCCACTCTGCCATGAAGTCGACTAGAGCTTGCGACTTGATGGCAGTGCGTGGCTTGAAGTCGATGGTGAGGGCGCCGAGCTCGACGGCCCCATTTGGAGATCCTCCCGGTGGCGTCTTGGTTCCTCAGGATGTCGCCGAGCGGGTAGTCGGTGACAACGGAGACCGAGTACTGCTGGAAGTAGTGTCGTAGCTTCCGCGAGGTGATGAGTAGAGCGTACAGGAGCTTCTGCACGGGCTGATAGCGAGCCTTGGACTCTGATAGAACCTCGCCGACGAAGTAGACCGGGCGCCGGGACCGGATAGGCGTGGCCGTCTTCCCCGCCGCTCGACAACGATGGCAGATCGACCACGTGAGTAGTCGCAGCCTAGGTAGAGCGAGGGCGCTCGCCCTTGTGAGGAGCCGTGAGGATTGGTGGCTTCGACGAAAGTCCTTGAGCCGGGCAAGGGCTTGATCCGCCTCTCGTGGTCCACACGAACCTCTCGTGATGCTTGAGTAGCTTGAAGAAGGGGAGGCCCCGTTCTCCTAGCCTCGAGATGAATCCGTTCAATGCCGCCATGCACCCCGTCGGCTTCGGACGTCCTTGATGCTCGTGGGAGCTTTCATGCTTGGTGATGGCGGAGATCTTCTCGGGGTTGGCTTCGATGCCGCGTTGGCTGATGATGAAGCCGAGTAGTTTGCCCGAAGGGACGCCGAAGACGCACTTGTTCGGGTTAAGCTTCCAGCGGTACTCGCGTAGCGATGCGAAGGTCTCTTCAAGGTCGTCGATGAGGGTACTGGAGTCCCCGGTTTTGACAACCACGTCATCCACGTAGGCCTCGACGTTCTTGTTGAGTTGCCGCTTGAAGCAGGCCCGGATGGCCCGTTGGTAGGTAGCGCCGGCGTTCTTCAACCCGAAAGACATGGTCGTGTAGCGAGACGCGCCAAACGGGGTGATGAACGCGGTCTTCTCCCCGGTCTTCCTCCTTGATTGCGATCCGGTGGTACCGGAGTAGCGGTCGAGGAAGCAGAGCAGGTCGCGGCCCGCCGTGGAGTCGATGACTTGATCAATCCGCGGCAACCCGAAGGGGTCCTTGGGGCGGTGCTTGTTGAGGCTCGGTGTAGTCGACGCACATCCTCCACTCGTTCGAGTTCTTCTTGCGGACGAGGACGGGGTTGGCGAGCCACTCGGGGTGGAAGACTTCTCGAATGAAGCCGGCCGCCGGGAGCTTGGCGAGCTCCTTCTTGATGGCGTCTCGTCCGTCGTCGGCAAAGCGTCGGAGGTGTTGTCGCTTGGGGGTGGCCTTTGGATCGACGTTGAGGCGTGCTCAATCGGCTCCCCGGGCACTCCCGGCATGTCCGCCGGCTTCCACGCGAAGATGTCGCGGTTAGCCCGAAGGAAGCCGATGAGCGCGTCTTCCTATTTAGGGTCGAGGCCGGCTCCGATGGTGGTGGTCTTGCCGGGATCGCCCGTTCCAAGGTCGATCGCCACCGACGAGTACCTCCTCGGGTGGGCGAGGCTTGTTGGCGCCGTCGGACTTCTCCGGGATGTCGAGTTCGCTTGTGGCAAGCTTCTTCGACGCAACGTAGACTTCCATCATCGGGTTGGGTACTTGGTTTGTTGAAGCGATCACCACGGCCTCGTATCGCGGTCCGTGAGAGATCTTCAAGTCCCCTTGGAGGGAGAGTACGCCACCGGACTTGGCATTTTGAGTACCAAGTATGTGTAGTGGGGCACCGCCATGAACTTGGCGATGGCCGGTCTGCCGAGGATGGCATGGTAGGAAGTCTCGATATCCGCGACCTCGAACTTGATGTACTCGGTGCGGTAGTTATCCCGAGACGCCCCGAAGGTAACTGGCAGTACCACTGAGCCTAGTGGGATGGCCGCGTTGCCTGGGACGATGCCGTAGAAAGGCATGCTGCTCTTGTCGAGCATGGGGGTGACGTCAAGGTTCATCTTCTTCAGGGTCTTGGTGAAGAGGACGTTGAGCCCGCTTCCGCCGTCGATGAGCACCTTGTTGAGCTTAGAGCCCGCCACTGTTGGTTTCAGGACGAGAGGGAAACGTCCCGGTTCGGAGAAGCCGGTCCATTGGTCCGCGCGGGAGAAGGTGATGGGTGTCTCCGACCACCCGAGAGGGGTCATAACCGCCGGTTCAATGGACATCACTTCACGGCGAGTAGCCTTCCGCTCCCGCCCGTCGGGTAGTCCGCCGAAGAGGACGTTGACGGTCTTCTCGGGTTCTTGGAAGTCGTTGTCGTCGCCGTCCTTCTTCTTGTTCTTCTCGATCGTGAGGGTGCGGTGGCTCCGCGTATCCTTGAGTGCATGCCCGAGCCGGTAGCACCGCCGCAGTGTGGTTGCCGTTTGTATGCCACGGGCACTTCTCCTTCGACAGGTCTTTGAACCCGCCGGAATTCTTCTTCGAGTTCCCTTTACTCGGGGGCGCCGGATAGCCGCGACAAGTGTTGTCCGGCTTGCGCTTGCGGTTGGGACCCGAGTAGTTGTTGTTATTGTTGTTGTTGTTGTTGTTGCGGCCGCCTTGGTTTGGATTGCTACGCCGCCGCCACCTTGGTTCTCGCTTGGACTTGCCGCGGATGGCGTCGTACTTGGCGTTGGCCTTGTCCTCTTCATCCGCCCAGACGTGATCATGTCCTTGAGGTGGGGAATGGACTTGGGGCGGCGACGACCGAAGTCCTCGAAGGTGCGGCGATGGTAGAGCCCGTCCCGGAAGAGGTCGATGACCTCCTTGTCGGTGACGTCCACGACGGTAGCGCGCTTGTCGAAAAAGCGGCGCATGTACTTGCGAGGGTCTCGCCTTGTTCTCGCTTGATCATGGCAAGGTCCATGCGAGTACCCGAACGGCCCATGGCGCCCGCGAAGTTGCTCATGAACTGTTCCTTCGGCTCGGTCCACTTGTCGATTGAGTGCTTGTCCCGGCGACTCGAGCCACGTGAGTGGGGCTTGGTCCCGAGCGAAGGGGAAGTAGAGGCACTTGGTGTCGCCGTTGCCTCCGGCCGTTCTCGATGGAGAGAGCGTAGCATCGGAGCCATTGGATGGGATCCGCTCGCGTCGTACTTGGTGATCCCCAAAGGCTTGAACTTGTCGGGGAGGAGCGAGGTTGCGAAGCCGGGGTGAGAAGGCGGGGAAGCCGTCGCCTTCGGCGGCGGTCGTCGACTTCTTCGTCGTAACTCCTCGATTCTCTGCGGCGGGCATCGTACCCACCCCGAGAGGCGCCGGAGGCGTGGCCGTGCGCGTGGCCGCGGCCGCCGCGGCCGCCGCCGCCTCCGGCTCTTCTATTGGCCCCTTGGTTGGAGGCCGCCGCCGTCGGCCGCCGCCGCCGTCGGGGTCGTTGCCGCCGCCACCGGCCGGAGCGCGGTGGGGGACGACTTCTCGGTTGCCTTGCTCTCGTCGTGAAGGTCCACCAGGCATTAGAGCGGCGACGGTTTGGGTCGGGTGGGATGTCGGCCCGAGTACGGTTGGGGGCCGGGATCGGCCCCGCGACTAGTAGCTTCGTTGTCGCGAGGCTTAGCCGGGAGAGGTTGATTGACTCGTTGTCGACCCGCATGAAGTAGGCGTCTTCGGGCGAGCTTGGCGATGACCTCTCCGGCGCGTATACCCCGAGCACGACGGGCGATCGCTCGTGATCGACATGAGGCACGCGTTCGGGGGTGGTGTGTACTCGCTCTCGACCGCCTCGAGAGCCTCCGCAAGGTTGCGGATGGGAAGGTTGTCTCTGAGCCGCGCCGGCGCCGTTCGGCCGCGCTTCCTATTGCGCTCGCGTCGGGCATCCCTGTTGGCGACGGTCTCGTCTGCGGGTGCATTGGCAGACAGCTCGTCTGCGGAGATGTCTTCCGGTACCCTCGTCTTCGGCCGTGCTCGAGGGTCCTGGAGTGTTGTCGCCGGCGGCCATGAAGACTTGGCGATCGGGGTACCCAAGGCCGGACTCGCAGGGTGCCACCTCGCTTGGTGTACTCGAGTCGGCCTGGGCCGGTGGTGTTCCCTCCCCGGAACGGTAGTGAGTCGATGTAGGCGACGTAGCGCGAGTCCTCCTTTGTCGGTTCGGTAGGTTTGCGGTCGGCCGCATGACGTATCTTCCGGCCGGCGTCGATCTTATAACCGCCCCCGAGGCCGGCCCCGACAAGGGAAGCTCGGAGGAGTCATCTTCGGACTCGGGCTCCTCAAGATCCGACCCGAAGTCGAACTCGAAATCCGGGTTCGAGAAGAACTCGGAGAGAGGGCCGGAGTCCGAGACGCGGTTGGGGACGGCGTCGGAGTCCGAGTTGTACTCGGGTACGGGCTCCTTGCCGGCCCGGCGTGGTGTAGGAGCCTCCGTGCGGGCCCGCCGGGGACGCGGGGGCCACACGCGGAGCGCCGGCGTGGTGACGAGGCCGCCGCGATGGCCGAGGAGCCGGCTCGCATGCGATGGCCCATGGCGACGTCGGGTTCGAGTTGGAGACGGACTCGAGCTCGAAGTCGGCGTGGAGGTTGGAAAGCGAAATTTCGCCGAACTTGCGGGCGAGCTTGCCCGTGACAACTTCGGGGAAGCGTCACAAGGCGCGTCCTCGAGTCGGGTTGCATGATCAAGCGGCGCCGGAAGGAGCCCGCGCCATCGGCCAGTGCGGACCCGTGCGCCGAAGACGAAGGTGTCGCCGCGGTTGAAGGCGACGGTTGGCTTGATGTGAACGAGAAGCCGTCGAGTTCGCCATGTGATCTCGAGCGAGAGCCCCTACCCGGCGCGCCGGTGTCGGTGTTTTAGACCGAAGCAACCTACTACGGGGAGTACCCGAAGTAGATGAATGTGACTCGCCGAGATCGGTAACTCGAAGGAAGAGACACGTGGCACACAATTTAGACGAGGTTCGGGCCGCGAGGTGCGTAATACCCTACGTCCCGTATGCCGCGTAGCTCGGATTGATAGGGCACGATTACGGGATGGTGCAATAGTGCGCCGTGGGTTGTATGAGCTGAGATTGGATGAAGGAGATCGGTCCCTGCCTCGCCTTATATAGTCCGGGAGGCAGGGTTACAAGTCGGAGTAGGAAGAGAGTACTAGTCGAGTACGTCTAGGAGTCCTCTGCGCAGTGCGGAACATGCACAGCTTCCTAACCGAGTACTACTCCTGTGTAGTCCTTGTGCTCCACGCCTTCAGGTGCCGTGTAGCGCAAGCCGGTTAGTCCCAGGGGCCCACAGAGTAGTCGGTCCTGGTACCCACCGAGGTAGTGGGCCCAGGGAGGTCCATACGACGGCTACACCGAGTTCATGGGGTTTCCAGTGGTTCACCAGAAAACCACTGGTTCCTTGGTTGATCCACAAAGCCAAGACCGAAGAACCGAAGACGGAGGTGCAACAGCTCCAGACCGGTCAGACCGGTGTGCGACGACGTAGTCCGGAGACTTCGAAGCGGAGGACACGCGTCGGGATCGCAAAGCTTGTGTCGAGGCTAAGCAAATTTGTGGTCACCGGGCATCCATCCGATGGAGTGAAGACAAAGATTTCCGAATTCGCCCTTGAGGGGCATATATCCCTAGTTAGCTAGTAAAGGTATTTTAGACTTTCGGTTGCCTCCATATAACCCAAGTGGTGAGAGGATGGCAACCATCTCATGGAACCCTAACTCATTTTGTTTTCCTATTTTCCCCTCATGTTTTCCTTAGGATTTCTATAGGACTAGCTTGAGAGCTTCATGGTGAGATCTTGTGCGAGGGAAGGATGATCGGGCGGCAAGCTAGACCTTGTATGAACCTCTTTGGTATGTATAGATGATTCGGCGTGGTTCCTCAAGGCTTCCATGTTTCTTTCCCGTTTGTCCTTTTTGGTGATTTTCGGAGCCCTTTCTTGGTGATTTTCTTGGAGCAATTTGAGGCCTCTCTCTTTGGGATTGAGTGGGGGATGTATGCTTGAACCCTTCGTGGTTCTTTTTCCCTTTGATTCCCCTCCCAAATCCGTGAGCAAAGGGGCTCGATTTTGGGGTTTTCTTGCCTCTAGGGTTAGAAGCATTCTTGGTGGGTTTTCTTCGATTCCTCTCGATTTAGCAAGTTTTGGTGGACCAAATCTTGGCTATGGAGTGCCCATGAGGTGTTCCTACTATCCCCAAAGTCTTACACAAATCTGTGGAGCAATTCGGGACATCAGGAGTTGGATTTGGGGGAGTTGACCCGCGGGTGCTGTTCATCCTGAGCGGCCCAGCCTGACCGATCTGACCGGTGCTGCTCACCGGTCTGACCGGTGCAGAGGTCTTGTGGGTTTGGCCTCGGGTGAATGTTCTGGTGAGTTCCTTGTTGTCCGGTGTTGCTGCTATTTCGAGTTTGGGTCGTTTTGGAGCTCGGAAGGTTGGTTTGGGTTTTTGGGGCTTCCTGTCTTAGACCGGTCTGACCGACGTGCTACACCGACCTGACCGGTGTAGGAGCCTTCTGTGGAAGTTCTCAGGAACTGGTGGTGAGTCCCAGCAGGGATTGGTCTGACCGGTGCTGCTCATCGGTCTGACTGGTGCAGGTCAGTGTGCTTGAGCTGCTAGTTCCGCTGCGTTCTCGAGTCCGGGTAGGTGGTTGTTGGTTCCTAGGACCAGTAGCACTCCAGTGGCTGCATGGTCTTGGCCAACTTGGGTAGTTGAGTTGGAGATGTGTTTTGGAAGTCGTGTTCGTCTTGGAGCTCTCATTTCCTTCGAGAAGAGTTTTTGTCGGCTCCCATTCACTCCCCCTCTCTGGTTCGCCTAATCGGTCCTTCAACGGGTTCCTAGCAACGATGCCAGAAATATCCAAATGGTAATCCTAACGATTACAAGAGTTCACAAGCGCACAGAAGTACCATTGTAGCATTTTCCCCAAAGGAGTATTCCAAAGGGTATCGAATCCAAGGAAGGTTGGGCGGATTAACTAGTCAACACTATTGCAAGGAATATAAATCATAGACAGGACAAACCAGATACTCGAATACAGGGGTAAGATATGATAGATATGATAGTAGTGTGAACACACAAACACACTCTCTCTAAAGGTCCTAGGCTTAGGAGGTAACATACGAGTTAGTTCTAGGTTATAAGATATTAAACATACGAAGTTAGTCAGACAAGTTAGTCACACACTAGCATCGCATGACGCTAGCTCAAACACCCAGGTGCAAACGGGGAGCTAACCTCCCGCATCTCTTACGCACGACTCCGGGTGTTAGACTTTAGACTCCTACGACATATCCGAACGTGGGAGATTCCAAAAGGGTCCAACGGATATCACCACCTCGGCCTACCCCAAGACAAACTGTGGGATACACTCGTAAGCAACGTAGCTACGCAACCCAAGAACCACGCTTATGTTGTTAGCAGGACCCTGACCGGCCCGGGCTATTGTGACCGAGGTCAGAGCCGCCAGGTAAACCGGCCAATTACACCGAACACCGTAGTTTGAGCACAAACTTCATACAACACAAACATGGTATCTAACTAGATCAAACCAGGCCAAGTACACAAACGGATTCGTGCTTTCCTGTTTCTATTCAACAAGATCAAAGGGTCGTGTTCATGATGAACACGAGCCTCTAACTTATGAACAAACACCGAGAACATGTATAAGTCACTTCAACTGGATCGAAAGGCCTTGTTCATCAAGAACGGGAGCCTCTAAATGATGAATGAGCGAAGAACACATGAAGAAATCACCCATGTATACAAGCACAACTTTATATGAAATAGATGAATAATTGAAGTAGATCAAAGTCATACAATAAAATAAAGATACAAGAGGACTCATACCTAGATCCCAAAGTAGACTTGGAACCTGAAGTAGAACTACTCTAGCCTACCTCCTAGCCTTAGAAACCAAAAGTGAGAGAGGAGGAGTAAGATGTGTTGGTAAGAAATGAGCCCCTCCCCTTCTATTTATAGGCCTAAGCACCGGCGCAAGGAGTGAAATACCCCGGGGATGGCTTCTAGGACCAATGGACAAGCTCCACATGGAAGCCCAAGATCAACCAACCCAAGGTCAGTTTGGCCGATCCTAGGGTCGGCCGACCCCAGGTGGGCCCCACTCGGGGTGTGCTTCCTCGAGGTGGCTGTCCTATGGGCCCTTAAGTCGGTCCCTAGTGTACACGTGTTCTTGAGGCGGTTTAGGCGCTCTGGTGGGCCCATGGATCCATGTGAAGTCCACGTGTCACGTTCTGATTCATCGGGGCTTGCCTCCCTTGGATTGGTGACATGGCAAGCATGCATGGCACCTGAGCTGGCTTAGCTTGCATGCATGTGTTGACGATTCAAAATCGTGCTCAAGTTCACCGCAAGCCTACGGGTGACTTGGTGTCTTTTTCACCAAGGAGGGTTCTCCCTAGATTTGTCAATCCAAGGATCGGAAGCAAACCACCAAGGTTTCCTATCTAACCTACCGGTCTAACCCTATGTGAAGTGTTGATTGCATAAAGATAACATACAAACACGAAGGGATGTATGGATCACATCCACCTAGCCATAAAGGTAAGCAAACCAAAGGTAAACCTAGCCTATCGTCTTCTTGTTGCCGTTCTGGCCAATGTGATAACCAATCTAAACCTATACTATGATAAGGATTACACTCGATATGGAGTGGTCCGATGCACGTTCACTCGCCGCTTTCTCCTCTCTCGTACTGTCACTACGCGAGGATATTCATCACCGGGCAACAACCTAGGTCCGTGCACTACTACGGTGTATCTCAAGACAAGACTAATCACCATGATTCGATCTAGTCCTACTAAAGGCATATGGTAGCTACACATATGAATAAGCATAACTCGTAGTAGATCAAAGTATGACAAGATATAGTTGCATCACCGAATGTTGAAGGTACAAACGACTTGACGAATTCAAGTCACGGCTCCGGAACTCCACCATGGCTTCACCACGCAGGGCCAACCATGGCGGCTAGGGCATGGCCTAAGCCATCTCCTAGGCAACTCGAGGACTCGCGGCGGCCGTCGGCTTCCTCCCGGTGCTTTTCCTTCGTCTCGGCGGCTCTCTGATGAATAGATGGATGTGGCGGCCGGCGGAGGCAGAGACAACAAGCACCTAGGGCAAAAGGGAGCGTGAACCGGGCCGGAGTGGGCTGGGCCGGTCGGCCCAGGCCGGCCGGCCCAGGCCCATTTCGGCCCGGTTCGGCCCGGCTTCCTCCCCGGTTGCTTCCCACGTGATCCCTTATTTGTGTGCACTTGCATGTGGGCCTTTGACGTCGTTTCCTTCATGGTTTAGGCTTGAATCCTTGTCATGCAAGCTTCGCTGTTTTCTGGTTGAGTCCCTGAAGACTTGCACGTTGACGCTTCGGTCCTCGGGTCATTTGGAGTCATGTTCATCGCGTGTCTTGACTTGTGACGGGCTTTATGATCTTCTCTTGAAGTGCTTGATGAACTTATCCCGAAAGTCTCCTCTTTAACGTTAATTTCCTGCGTAAACAACAAACTCCAAAAACGACATGCAAGTGTGAACTTGTTACATCATTAGTATGCCTAGTGGCGGGTTAGTTGCAAATCATAATCGAAACCAATGTATAACAAGTACTCTAGGTTGACGAAAATTCACCGTCAACAGCATGGCACCTGAGGTGGCAGCCACTCCTTGAGGTGACGTGGCATGAATCATAGAAGGTGAGTTTGCCACTTCATTTGTGCTTATTTTCCTGCAATCACATAATCTCCAAGGACAAGTGAAAAGTACCAATATGAATCAGCAAGATTTTGGCCCGATCTTCATGATAGTAGGTTTAGGAACAACGATAACTTGCTGTAGAAACAGCGGGGATAACTAGCTTTATACCTGACAAAGGTTGGATGCGACCAAGTGACGGGGAGAGAGACACCGAAACCTTGATGGACTTGACTCGATCTCCGAACGATCGCAGAACCACAAACCGGGACTAATCCACACAATACGGCGCAGCCGAACGGAAACCGTAGAGCACGAAGTAGGGGACCTCAGAGAGATCTCTCACAAGCCCAAAAAGAACTCGCAAGAACAAAGGTTTGAGTAAGGCACTCAGGGGCCGGGTCGACTGCAATGGCAAGAAGTTTATCAATTCATTAAAAGGTGTCCATAGCAATGCGTTTAGGGGGTATTTATACTAGCAATAGCCCTGCTAGATAGGTGTAAACACGAGATGGAAATGAAGAGTCAGAATGTGAAAAGGCCTCCTCAAAAAGACCTTTCAGCTAGTCTCGCGTGGATGTTGGTCTACTGACCAGTCTTCAATGTTTTAGTCATAACTCCTTATTGGGAAGTCCAAATGATGAGACGCCAGATGCGTTGAAAACTAGACTTGATAAGCTTTCACACCATATGCAGCATGCACCACGAAATAATGTAGATTGGAGCAGTTTTGCACGGGAACTTGAACTTCATACAAACAGATGACCTGTTGACCAGTCTTCACTAAAACTGGTCGGCAGGAAAACTTAAAACTTCCAACTGGTCGGGACTTGTTGCATTGCAAATTAGACTTCATATGCTTTCCAAAATATCCTCATGCACCTTCATAACATTTGGGAATCAAAAGCTATGTATGTTTCTTCCGACGGTTCGATGGACTCGCCGGCTTTGAGCATGATCCATCTTCATAGACTTCTCCTTGTACATTCTTGTCATATTCCTTGATGAACCTGAGTAATAACAATGTGCACGACTTAGGAAGTATATAATTCTCATTAAGTTTAAAATGAGTTTCACAAAGTAGCGCGTGCACCTCTTGTTGTAGCCTTTTAGCTTGGCTACGTGTAAGTGGTCGATGTGGAGTGGTCGGTGTGGGTGTAACTTGAGTTGGCTTTGGTATGTGCATATCATCCTCCCCCTCTTGAAAAGGAGTCGTCCTCGACTCTTCCATTCCAATTAAGGGAGATAGGTCAGCAACGTTGAAGCTTGTACTCACACCATAAGTACTTGGTAGATCAATTTCGTATGCGTTGTCGTTGATCTTGCGAAGCACTTTGAAGGGTCCATCGGCTCAAGGCTGCAACTTGCTCTTGCGCTGTTCAGGGAACCGATCTTTGCGCAAATGAACCCAAACCAAGTCTCCGGGTTCAAACAACATCTTCTTGCTCCCTTTATAGGCGTTCTTCTCGTATAACTTGGTCATCTTCTCAATGTTTGCTCTCGCTAGGTCATGAAGGTTCTTGACAAATTCAGCTCGCTTGCTTGCATCGAAGTTCACGCGTTCCTGTATAGGCAAAGGAAGAAGATCGATGGGAGCAGTAGGTTTGAAACCATAGACAATCTCAAATGGACAAAATTTTGTGGTCGAGTGTACCGTCCTATTGTATGCAAATTCCACATGAGGCAAGCTTTCTTCCCACAATTTCAGGTTCTTCTTCAGGACAGCTCGAAGCAAGGTGGAGAGCGTACGGTTCACAACTTCGGTTTGCCCATCAGTTTGGGGATGACATGTTGTAGAGAATAGTAGCCTTGTCCCAAGTTTTCCCCACAATGTCTTCCAAAAGTAGCTCAAGAACTTGGTGTCACGATCCGACACAATGGTACGTGGCACTCCATGTAGTCGCACAATTTCCCTGAAAAACAATTCAGCAATGTGGGAAGCATCGTCGCTTTTGTGACAGGGAATAAAGTGTGCCATCTTACTGAAACGATCAACCACAACAAAGATTGAGTCTCTCCCCCTCTTTGTTCGTGGTAAACCAAGAACAAAGTCCATAGAAATGTCTTCCCAAGGAACACTAGGAATAGGCAAAGGGGTGTATAAACCATGAGGGTTCAAACGTAACTTAGCTTTGTGGCATGTGACACAGCAAAGAACATGTCTCTCCACATCTCACCGCATCTTTGGCCAAAAGAAGTGATCAGCTAGTACTTGCTCAGTTTTCTTGGCACCAAAGTGGCCCATAAGTCCACCGGCATGAGCTTCCTGCAAAAGCATTAGACAAACAGAGCAATCTAGAATGCAAAGTTTGTTACATCGAAATAAAAATCCGTCATGCAAATGGAATTTTTCCCAGCCCTTGCCATCACAACATTTTGCAAATGGTTCAGCAAAGAATGAATCAGTGGCATACAAATCCTTTATACTTTCTAAACCAAGAATTTTAGCATCAAGTTGGGAGAGCAAAGCATGGCGCCTAGACAAAGCATCGGCTACAACATTATCTTTCCCTTTCTTGTACTTGACAATGTAAGGAAAAGACTCAATAAATTCGCTCCATTTTGCATGTCTTTTGTTCAATTTTTAATTGACCCTTTAAATGTTTTAATGATTCATGGTCTGAATGTATCACAAATTCTTTGGGCAAAAGATAGTGCGGCCATGTTTCTAAACTCCTCACAAGAGCATAAAGTTCTTTGTCATAAACTGAATAATTCAGAGTCGGACCACTTAGCTTTTCACTGAAGTATGCAATGGGTCTTCCTTCTTGCATGAGCACACATTCAATCCCTACACCACTTGCATCACATTCAATTTCAAAGGTCTTACCAAAATCTGGAAGTGCAAGGAGTGGGGCTGATGTCAACTTCATTTTGAGCTCTTCAAACGCCTTCTCTTGTGCCTCTCCCCATTGAAAAGACACTTCTTTCTTTGTCAACTCATTGATTGGAGCAGCAATGGTGCTGAAATCTTTTACAAATCGCCGGTAGAAACCAGCGAGGCCGAGGAAGCTCCGCATTTAGCTCACGTTTTGTGGAGGCTTCCACTCACGAACAGCTTTGATCTTTTCATCATCCACCTCCACGCCATGAGCTGAAACAACAAAACCAAGAAAGACAACCTTGTCGGTGCAGAAGGTGCACTTGGCAAGGTTAGCATACAAGCATTCCTTCCTCAAAACAGCAAGCACACATTTTATATGTTCAATATGTTCATCGAGAGACTTGCTGTAAATCAAGATATCATCAAAATGCATGTAAAAATGCCCCTTGCTCCTTTATCTATGAGTAAATTGATAGCTAAAGTAAGCATTTAACAGCCGTCAACAATGCACCTTGGCACCCTTTCTAAGAAATGTGTGCCATCTATGAAGCTGTGTAAGTGAATGGATCATGTCACATTCAATTTATGAACCCAAGCTAGACATTTACCTTGAAATATGGATTCCATCTATGGCTGCCCTGGATCATGGGATGAGTGGTAGTGCTAAGTGCCTTGATCATTTCATTCCTAAGCTCACCCACAGCATACAAACCTGGTGGAAGTGTTTGTGCACAGTTTGAATGGACCTCCTAAAGGAATGGTGAATCACTGTAAACCTTTAATTGTGCCCTACAACATGCAAAAGCATGGCTACCTGCTCCTCTGTTGAAACACCATCCCTATCAGTGACAAGACTCCTCTCTCTAAAGGTCTTTACTAACTCAAAGAAAGGAGCTCTCTTCGTCCTAATCATGGATATGCATTCACTATAAGTGGAGTGGTAAATCATGTCAAGAGTTCTCATTTTATGCTACTCATTCACATCTCTAAGTAGTGAAAGTGTAGTTGGGTCAAGCTACACATGGGTTTTCCTTTTCAGTCTAGTGGAAACAAAAGAAACCATACCAACAATCAAAGCAGCTACCTGGCTACATAGCATGTCACGGCTCAAAGCAGCTGCCTGGCTACATAGCATGCCATCTACAACCATGCAAATCTAAAACAGAAAAATAGATCATCAGACCCTGCTAGGCATCAACATGTTCATGAAATGAGTCAATAACGAAATAGCACAGTTGCATCTTGTACGGATGCCTCCCAGTGCAAAAAAGAACAACATCATCGACCAAATCTCATATAATCTCAACATGGCACAACATGAATACATGCATCAGGTAGCAAATCTTAACAGATCGAAAGTGTTGACGCTCCTTAGCCTCACCACTAGGTTGGCACAAACGGCGACGATGACAGAAATGCTTGCTGGTGCATACAAGAGTCACCGCTGGGTTCACACCTCTAGTAACGGAGCTAAGGGACGTCAAGGGTAAAAGACATGATCACAGAAAGGTCTACAAACGCACGGATTATCGTTGTAGCACTTCACCCAGTGGTATTCAGGTTGTCGATTTATATTTTCCCAAGGGAGGCACGACGGCAAAGATGATGGAGTAAATGGTGGAGAATAACCAAGACTTGGTGAAGGGCTATAGCGGGGGTAACAAATACAGATATTCGGGGATAACTTGACACACACTAGGAGATCTAGATAAAAGACTAGAGAGGATAGCGAGCTGGGAGGACAACGAGACGAGAAAGGATCCTAACACAATCTATCTATTCTTGTCAACTCTAAGTAAAGGACTAAAGCAAAGGATAACCAAGGCAAGCTAACTCAACAAGCTCTTGTAGTGCTGCAAGGGCATGCAAAGCTGTGCCCTCATACTTGGATGAGAAGGGAGGACTACGACGCGCTGAATCCTACCGGCCCGAACTAACGTGGTGGACTACAAAGCCCGTCCGGAGCTGTCACCTCCTTAGGGTACCACAACTATTCCATTGCGCGAGACACCAATCTAAGAGTAAGGTAACCTCTAAGCACCGTGCTCACAGCGAACCAAAGAACCTTTCCCCGGGTACCACGAAGGAAGGTCTCTCTCTCCGGTGAAACACCGGAGATCAAGCGAAGAACGACCACAACACTATAGGGTTCAAGAGAGCTATGCTAACCAAGACTAAACTAACTGTAGTCTAAACCAAGAATAAAGCTTCCAGAGCAAAGTAAAAGCTGAATGTAATTGACTTGAAAAGTAAGATAGAAAGATAACTTAAATTGTACTTGAGTCTAAACAAAGAGAGGATACAAGAGCAATACCGGAACTCTGAAGAAGACTCCTCCGGAACCCCGAGCTCGACTCGACTCTAACTCCCAAACTACACTAATCCTACTCTAAGTGAACAAAAGAGTGGAAATGAGATGCTCCAGTGATGTGTGTTCGATCCAGCGGGTGTGAGGCTCCTTTTATAGGTAAGTGAGGTCAGTTGAGTGCATGGGCCCATTTTCATAGGTGCGACCGGATCAAGGGGTGCGGCCGGCCCTATGATCCACCGCCTCTTGACTTGGACACTCCTGATCCTTGCTCCTGAGGCAGTTGAGGGTCGGTTCCTTGTGTCGGTTTTGGCTGGTATGGTGGTTGGGAGGTGCGGCCGGCCCACCTCTAAGCCGTGGGATGAACCGCCTTCTCCCAGGGACGCTCAGGATGGTCTTGGAATGACGGTTGTGGCAGTTGATTGGCCGGAGAGGTGGACCCATTGATCCAAGTGATCACAACTTCATCCATTCGATCAAACTGACGTTTCCTTGATCAATCTCGTTCATCCATGTTGTGCACGCGGGGAAGGACTTGATTGGGACCGAGGACGTGGCACAGGGTAGGTGCGGCCGCACCTGGCAGGGCCGGCCACACCTGCCAGGTCGGTCGCACCTGCAAGGCCGGCCGTGCTTGGCTCGTGTGGCATGTTGGTTCTATTTCCCTCCTAAATGTGTACCTATCCATAAAAGTTGCAACACAACTCGTGGAACTTTATTAGTCTAAAAAATGTGCATGAAACTTGTTGTATACTCCTCTCGAACCCGAGGTTTTGACGGTCGAAACTTTGTTGTAAAGACCGTCAACACAAAGCAGGAGCAATATCAAGTACCAAAGCACAACAACATCCAAACCAGCATGAACATCAAGTACCAGAAAAAATACCACCATCATCAGCTATCGAACCCTATCAAGAGAAGGAGGGGAGAGGGGAAGGGTCATTCACCTTGGGCTCGGGGTCGTTGATCTATAGAGGAAACAAATCTCGAAATAGAGGAAGCAGATCTCCAAGTACATGAAGCAAATCTTGAAGTAGAGGAAGCAGATCGACCTCAACTTGAAGAAGACGGGGGCAGAAAAGAAGAGGAAGCAAATCTCGCCACCGAGTCCCAGCAGTAGCCGGAGCAGCAACGTGACGAAGAACCCCCAAGGTGCGGAACAGAGAAGAAGTATGCCGAAGGTCACCGCCGCTGCCGCGACCCAAACGAGCTCACTGTCGATCTCTCAGGAGGGAGGTGGTAGGTGAGCGGGAGGAAGAAGGATAGGTAGGGGGAGCGGCTGCACCTATAGGCGCGAGGTTTTGCCAGGGGATTTCCATTCTCACGCGGAGGAAAGAGCGGGAGCTGATTCCCCCCTTCCCGCGCGAGCTCGCGCAAGCCCGCGCGAGCCACCCACCACCGCCCCGAAATCGCCCTAGCGCGCCGCGTGTGACCAAGCTCATGAGAAACGAACCCTAGCGGTGTTTCTCTGGAGCTTGGTTGTGGCTTCGTTTTTGGCCGCGGCGAGCTGAGCTTCAATGCGGGCCAAGGCCGCAAACACGAGCGCAAGGTCGAGTTGGGCCACCCTCGCAAACGCACCCTAAGTGAATTTGACGAGAGTGTCTTACAAGTAAAGGAAACATAGAATAATGGTCACTAGGCCAGAAACGATTTGTCCTGGCGGCTAAAACCGGTTTTTGCTGGCGGGCGCGGCACCCGCCAACAGAATCGAGCCGAGAAATGGCCCTTTGTCTTTGGCCGGTGGCCGCCCGCCCGACACGAGCCATTTGTCTTTGGCGGGTCACTTAAATGACCGCCATCACAAATGTCATCAGCGCTGGCGGTTACTTAAGCAGCTCGCCAGCACAAATGCCATCAATGCTGGCGGTTTCTTAGGACGTCCGCCAGCACAAAATTCATCTTTGCTGGCGGTTGCTTAGACCGCCCACCACAGGAAGCATTTTTCTCATTTCCTATATAATTCCCCCATAATTGTTTATTATTTGTATATAATTTGTCATTTTCGTCTATTATTTTTTTCACATTGGCATTTGTATGCTAAATTCACTTTAATTTACTATAATTTAATTTGTAATTGGTCCATTTTGGCAGCATATCCTCCCGAACCCAAGCGATGGGGGTTCTCAGCAACTTTCATAGCCTTCTCCTTTTGTTGGACACTCATAGCTACTGCTTCTGTCGTCTTCTTCTAATCTACGAATTCTTCCCAGATTGCTAGCGGAATGTTACCATACACATCCCTAGCATCCTTGCCTTTCTGGACAAATTCAATATTAAGTGTAGACCTCCAATTCCTAAGATCTCTTCCACAAAGGCCATCAGCAAAAGTTCTACCTGCATTTTCTGTACCTTCCGGATAAACAAACTTTTCTTTTACTTTGGCCCATAATACATCCTTCGTAGGGACTGTCTTCCAATTACTAGTTGTGATCCAAGACGCCAACTGGTATCTGACAATTGCACCGACGATGTTCCTATCCCCTTAGGTTCGACGGGCTCACCTTTGTCACCCAACCGTTCTATCACAAGTTGTCCTCTTTCAGGGATCTGGTTTCTTCTTCTATGACCACGTTTCCTTTTCAGGTTACTAGAACTAGTAGTACCCGAAGGTTGTGGTTCTGAAATGACTTCTGACTCTTGGGCACGAATGTTAGATGCTCTACGACGTTGTCGCGGGGATTAGTCATTGTTCTACACATAAAACACTATTTAAAATATATCTTAATTTCAGAAACAAACATTAATTTGAGTGAATGTGCATGCAGACTTCATTATCACTTGGTTCGTAATCAACATCATCGTCTTCGGGACGCCTACGAGGTCGTGGTTCGCTTGGTTCGTACTCATAGGGAGTTTCATAGTTTCCAATTATACCACTATCACTGGATTCCTCCTCACCGGATTGTTCACTGTTAACATTTGATTATAGATAATTTACAATTCCTCCATATTTTTTACAATTGATCATAGATAATTTACAAGTCCATAGTCCATATTTATACAATAATCCATAGTCCATATTTATACAACAACCCATAGTCCATACTTGTACAACAATCCATAGTCCATATTTAATTATTTATACAACAAAATTAATAAAATTAAATCCATAGTCCATGTTTATATAATAAATCTATTTAAAAATTAGACACAATCCATAGTCCATACTTATAATACATCTATTTATACACAATGCATAATCCATTTTTATAAAATAAATCTATTTATCCACAATCCATAGTCCATATTTAATTATTTATACAACAAAACTAATAAAATTAAATCCATAGTCCATGTTTATATAATAAATCTATTTAAAAATGAGACACAATCCATAGTCCATATTTAATTATTTATACAACAAAACTAATAAAATTAAACCCACAGTCCATTTGTAACATTTTTAAATATATTTATCCACAATCCATATAATTGCATTTATCCACAATCTATTTATCCACATTTTTAACACGTGTAATTGCATTTTGAAAAAAAAGAAAAAAACCAACCAAGTCGGGGCTGTCGTTGTTGCGCCGCCGGCCCCATCCCCGGCCTCCATGCGTGGCGAGCGGTGAGGAGATGAGATGTCGGTGGCGAACGGGGGCGGCGGAGGCGTCGGCGGAGGCGGCGGCGGCGGCGCGGCGGCGGCGGAGCGGTCGGCGGCGGTTCCCGGCCGGCGGTTGGGGAAGCGGTCCACGGGGAGGAGGACATCATCCCGGTTGGGAAGAGGGGCGGCGGTGCTCGGGGAGGAGGTTGTCGGTCGGCGGGGCGCCCGCGGACGACGCGCGGCGGCGGTCCACGGGAGAAGGGGCGGCGCCCCGGCGGAAGACGGCGGCGGTCCACGGGGAGAAGGGGCGGGGCCCTCGCGGACGACGGCGGGGCGCTCGTGGAGGTCGGACGGGCACTCCTGGAGGACGGCGGGGTGGTCGGAGGGGCGACGGCAGTCGGGGACGACGGCGACGCTCGGTGGGAAAATTTGGCAGCCTGACGGTGTCATTTCGTTTCGCGCCAGACTTAGAAAATTTTCGAGAGCGCGTCTCGTGTATATATAGATGGAATCACCACTGGCGGGCCACATAAGGCAACCGCCAGCGGTGATCTTGACCACAGGCGGGTGACTTAAGCGTCTGCCAGTGGTGAAAATTCCCGCTGGCGGTTATCATAAGCGCTAGCCAGCGCTGTGATTTGAAAGAACTTGAACTTAACTTTTCAAATGCAAACCTTTTCAAATTCAATTCACAAAACACCTCCTATAAATAAATTCAAATATTTTATGATAAGTTTTGGAAGTTTCAAACAATTTTGAACATTTTCATGCCAGGATTTCAAATTTTCAAATTTTTGCAAACCACTGTGCTGGTGGTTGACTTATGATAACCGCCAGCATAGTGTTTTTCCATAATTTGCAAAATTTGAAACAGGGGCTTAAATTGTTCAAATTTCTTTGAAACTTCCCAAGGTATCATAAAATATTTCAATTTAAGTATAGGGAGTGTGTTTTTTTAAAAATAAGTCCTAGTTAGAAAAGGTTAGTTCAAATAGGACTCTAGGTTCATACACGTAATGAGTTATAGGTTGTTTGACCCTAGAGTCTCATTTGAACTAACCTTTTCAAATGCAAACCTTTTCTTATGACAAAACACCTCATATACATAAATTCAAATATTTTATGATAATTTTTGGAAGTTTCAAAGAATTTTGAACATTTTCAGGCCAGCATTTCAAATTTTCAAATTTTGGCAAACCACTGTGCTGGCGGTTGACTTATGATAATAGCCAGCGGTGTGTCTCACCGCTGGCGGTCTCTTAAGATGCCCGCCAGCATAGTGTTTTCCCATAATTTGCAAAATTTGAAACAGGGGCTTAAATTGTTCAAATTTCATTGAAACTTCCCAAGGTATCATAAAATATTTGAATTTAAGTATAGGGGGTGTGTTTTTTGTAAAAGAAGTCCTAGTTAGAAAAGGTTAGTTCAAATAGGACTCTAGGTTCATACACCTAATGAGTTATAGGTTGTTTAACCCTAGAGTCTCATTTGAACTAACCTTTTCAAATGCAAACCTTTTCTTATGACAAAACACCTCATATACATAAATTCAAATATTTAAACACTAATTGAAACCATAATTTCCGTAATTTGAATTTAAGTATAGGAGGAGAGTATCATTTCATCAAAACTTCCAAAACTCTCCTAAATTGATTGAAAGTCTTACAACAACACTACTTATATAAAGTCGTACAAGTGATACATCAAGCCCGACTAATAAGAAGTGCAAGTTTATCCTTTAACAATTCTCCCTTCACAGTTTGTACGTAACCATGGCTTCTCTGATTTAGGAATGTTGGCTTCAATTTTTTTATTCTCTTCTCATGATCTTTGAACAAGACTAGTTCCTCAAACTGATTGTAATCCTCAACATCAGTTACACCTTCTACTCCTAGAATTCTTTGTTTTCCGGAGACGGCAATGTGCTTCTTCACATTCATAGGATCAGCTATGTAGAAAACTTGTGCAACACACTCGGCGAGTACCCATGGATCATCTTTGTAACATACATTGGCAAGGTCTACAAGTGTCAACCCATAATTTTCATCTGTGACGTCATTCGGATGTTTGACCCATTGGCACCGAAACATGGGGAACCTGATATTCTCTCCATAGTCAAGTTCCCATATTTCCTCTATGAACCCGTAGTAAGTGATGTTGTTTCCGGATTTATAAATCGCATCTATGCAAACACCACTATTTTGATATGCAACACTCTTGTTGTCTTTCGCCTTCGTATAGTATGTGTACCCATTAATTTTGTATGCTTGCCATGAGGTAACATTGCTTGATGGACCAGCCGCCAACCTGGTCAACGTTGTGTCATCTATGGAATTTCCTTGAAATAGATGCCCATGTTCCTTTAACCATGATGGGAAACAACGCTTTTGCTCTTTGATGACCCAATCCTCGGTCCGACTATCATTTTCCTCACAAATCTCATTTTTGTGTTGCATGATAAATGGCTCCACTATTGCAAGTTGTTGCAGAACACTAGCATGTGCTTTCTCCAGTTGTTGGTTGTCCTCGTTAATGAATCTTTTCCTTCCAATGATCCCTTTCCCTGACAATCTGCCTTCGTGTCGAGATTCCGATAAACCGATCGCTCTCTTATCTTTTATGTAGTTTATGCAACAATCAACACTCTCTTCTATATGGTAGCTCTCGATCATGCTTCCCTCTAGAAATGCCTTGTTTCTCATGTATCCATTAAGAATCGACATGAACCGTTCGTACGTCCTGATGAAAGTGCATAGGTCCCAGTTCAGTAATTTGCTCGACCATGTGGATCATTAGATGTTCCATGATATCAAAAAATGACGGAGGGAAGCACATCTCGAGCTGGGCTTGAGTTTCTGACATAAACAGCTGAAGCCTTGCCAACTCTACACAATCTACCACTTTCTGCGAAATGACGTTGAAAAAGTAGCACATCCTTGTGATGACCATCTTAAGGAATACCGGTTTGACAGCTCGGATCGCAATCGCGAGAAAAACAGTAATCATCACATGACAGTCATGAGAGTTACAACCAGTAAGCGTCATGTCCTTCAACGAGACCAATGATCGGATGTTGGATGAGAATTCGGTTGGCACTTTCAGCCCGCGCAAGCATTTGCAGATAGCCAACCTCTCATGTTGTGTTAAGTTGTAGCTAGCAGGTGGAAGGTACTGCTTACAATTAGGAGGTGGTTGTGGGTGGAGTTCTTGCCTAATTTTTAGGACAACAAGATCCTTACGCGACTTCAGTCCGTCCTTTACCTTTCCTGTTAAGCCTAAGAATCCCACTGTGCTTTCAAACACATTATTCTAAAGATGCATCGCATCGATGGCATGGCGCACTGTCAAATCTTCCAAGTATGGTAAGTACTTAAAAAATATAGACATCTTCTTGAAAGGCACGTCAATATTTTCTGTAGTTTCAGCCTCCTTCCTTCCCCTTTTTGAATTATCATCAACATCACCTTTTGATTTCTTACCAAGTTTAAACTTGACCTTCTGACACATTTTAAATATGGTTCTACTGGTGGCCGGTTGTGGGGAAAAAGAGTCTTTCTCAATCTTTCCATCGAAAGAGTCTGCCATCTTACGGTACTTGTGAGTCCTTAGTAGCCAGCGTCTGTGCCCCATATACACTGTCTTCTGAGATCCTTTTAGGTACACAAATATTGTACCATTCAAACAAACTACACAACCTGTTTTTCCTTTTTCTGACCAGACAGAGAAAATAGGGCAGGGTAATCATTAATGGTAACAAAGACAATTGCATTAAGTGTGAATGTCTCCCTTCTGTACTCATCCCACATCTCAACCCCATGTTTCCAAAACTTCTCCATTTCTTCCATCAATGGCTCCAGGAAGACATCTATATCAATACCAGGTTGCTTCGGTCCTTGGATTGGAATGGTAAGCAAAAGGAACTTTCTCTTGTGACATAGCCAGGGGGAAGGTTGTATATGGTCATCAACACTGGTCATGTGTTGTGCGTGCTGCTTCTTTCACCAAATGGATTCATACCATCTATACTTAACGCGAACCTTATATTTCTTTTTTCTTCTCTAAACTCTTTGTGCTTGGAATCAAAGGTCCTCCACTGCCGAGCATCAGGAGGATGTCGAAGCTTCCCATCAGACTTCTCTGGGCGATCTGCGTGCCAAGTCATTAGTTCAGCGGTCTTTGGGTTCGAGAACAATCGCTTTAGACGATCCTCCACCGGCAAGTACCACATCGCCAATGTAGGGACTTTACGTTGAGTAGCAGTGTCAGTATCAATACTATACTCCTCCTCAACTTGAGAAAATACACTTTTCTTTCCACCCACCTTCCTTTTCGCGCCTTTAGATGCAATGACCCGTTCCACAGCAAAATCGGCATTACTTTTCTAATGATTAGCATCGCAATTTGGACACTTCTCCAGTTCTACATAGTCACCGCGGTACAATATGCAATGGTTCCTACATGTGTGTATTCTTTGCACTCGCATCTTCAATGGGTTGATAATCTTCTTTGCTTCATATGTGTTTCTTGGGATCAAGTTAGGCTTCGGGAGTAGATTGGCCAACAAAGTAAGGAGTTCGTTAAAACTATTTTCCGACCATCCAAATTTTGCCTTCACAATCAGAAGATGGAGCATGAAACGCAACACGGTTCACTCCTTCCCACAACCCTCATACATACGGTCCTTTGTTGCCTTCTTTAGTGTCTCAAAATTTTCTAACCCTTTAGCACTCCCTAGCAACACCTCTGGTTCAATGTGGCGCAACATTTCTTCCATATCAACATCACATTTCTCGTCCACCTGTGGTGCATCTGTTTGATCATCATTTTGATCTTCACAGCTAAAAGCATCATCCATCATGACATGATCATTTTCATCTGCATCTTCATCACACACTTCATCATACCTGGTGCCGATGTCTGCATTGTTGAAAGTACTTTCTGCTTCACCATGGTGGGACCAAGTTTTGTATCCTTTCACAAAACCACGCTTTATCAAATGCATCTTGATGGTATTAATATCTTCCCACACAATTTTGTTGCAACAATCACAACATGGATAATGTATTTGCTTTGTCCTAGAAATTTGGGCATGCTTCTGCGCAATCTCAAGTAAGTTTGTTAACTCTGTCAAGAATGTAGACGAATTTCTCCGTATGCCATACATCCATGCTCTATGTTCCATCTTAAATAACCTATAAAAGTAATTCTATTATAAACTCTGTATACTCTATGCTTCATTTAATATGTAAAAAAGGAAACAAAACTAAATTCTATAAATTAAATTAATGAAGCTAATAATTTTAATGACAAACTAATAATTTAATATGTAAACTTGCTTCTATAATTGCAATAATAATTTAATATAATTGCTTCTATAATGTAAACTTGCTATTAATGACAAACTAATAACTTATATAATTTAATATAACTTGCTTCTATATTATGAGCATTCAAATATTTTGCATTGACAAACTAATAATTTAAATCTAAAGCTATTTAGAAAATACATCTCTAAATCAATATCTCTCTTCACTGCCCTCTCTCTCCTAGCTAACCCTAGGTCTAGATCTAGATCTCTATCTACATAGAAAACATGAATAAAAGGAGAAAACTAAGGTTAAAATAGCACAAACTCACCTTATGTAGCCACCTCCTCCAAGAAAATAAAGAGCAAAACCTTCCCCCTAGATTTGGTGTTTTTGGAGCTATTCCCGAGCTCCTCTCGGGCACAGCACCATTGGAAGGTTGCTGAGAAGAAAGGGCTGATCTATATTTATAGAAGACACAGTGCTGGTGGTTGTCATAAGGCAACCGCCAGCAGTAATCTCTGCGCTGGCGGTGCCTTATGTTGACCGCTAGTACTGTGTCCATTTATGCTGGCGGTCAGCTTAAGCCACCCGCCAGCACTTATACCTCTCCTGGTGGGCTCTTAAACCAACCGCCATCACACTTGTCTGAATATCTTCGGTCGGAACGCGGTTTGACTCAACTACTCACTCACACACACACACTCGCTCCCAACCCTAGCCGCCGCCGCAAGCGCCCGCGAGCCCCACCGCGCCCGCAACCAACCTTGCCCCCCGCCACCGCCGCCCGTGAGCTTCGCCCGCGCGCCGCCGCCTCAGCCGCCGTCGGCAAACTGTCGACCCACTCTTCAACCTCCAGTTCCTCGACCGACGTCGAGCAGGTTCACCGCCGTCGCATGGCGAGCAGCTCTATGGCGCCGAACCTTAGCTAATTCGTGCCTCTCCCCCTGCTGATCTGCACGGCGTGTCAGCTCCGGTTTGTTTGGTTCAGGACGAAGTCAAATGGCGTCATCTACAAGTGCCCGAACAACCACGTGTTTTGTTTTTCATCTCATGCCCTAATTCATTTGATTAGTACTGATTCAGTTGATATAATATTAGTGATTATTAGTTGATATAATATTAGTAGGATTTGTTGATTATTATTGATTCGGTTGATATAATATTAGTAGGATTTGTTGATTATTATTGATTCGGTTGATATAATATTAGTAGGATTTGTTGATTATTAGTGATTCGGTTGATATAGAATTATCCACATTTGTTGATTATTAATTGTTTGGTTGATATAATTTTATGTCTATAGAATTATCCAATTTATTGATGGAAGCCACATTTGTTGTTTATTCTTTTAGGAGGACCCTAAATCATGTCAGGAAGTTTATTGGGAAAATCAATACCTCAACCATTTGAAAAAATTTCACCCTCATTTGGTTCCGCCAAACTATCAGACGTTCAGCGGTTTCGTTGGTGCACTGCCAGAAGCGGCACCAGGAGCGGCACAACCGTCTAGTGTTTTGTATCCGCCGGGGCAGGTGCAGGAGCCACCACTGGCACCACAAGCAATTTCAGAAATTTTGGATCAATGGAATCAGATGAAGTGTGTCATTTCTGATATCAAGGTGGGGATGAGTGATTTGAAGATAGCGAGTAATGAAATGAGGCTTGAACTTGCAGACCATAGAGGGCAACTTAATGACATTATGGCGGAAATTGGCTATCGGAAGAAGCACAAGAAAAATCAAGGATTCTGCATGCAGGGCACCATCCTCGCTGTTGTGGTCTTGATAATAGGTTTAGTGCTTGGTAGCTATATCACAGTCGGACTGTCTAAGAAATTTGAGTGAGGCAAAGTTGTGTTGATTTGAGAGTGAGACCCCTATTGTAGTGTATTTTAATTTGTGTTGGTTTTAAGTGTTCTTTGAAACATTTGTCATCATGCATGTTGTTTGTGTGAAATAAACATTTCTAAGGTGTTGTTTGTGTTGATATTTCAGTTTGAATTTTACTTGTTGTTGCTGTCCATGTTGAAATTTTGGTGACTTGTACCAATTTCAAGCTATTTTCAGCTTCACTGTGTTGGCGGGTGCATATGAAAGCCGCTAGTAGTAAAGATCCCTGCTGGCGGTCGATATAAGCCACCCGCCCGCGAAATGAGACCATTTGTCTTGCGCGGTTGGCTTATGTAGGCCGCCCCCACTAAACCTTCTATGCTGGCGGTCGACATAACTTGTCCGCCAGCATAAATGGTACCATTTGTGTTGGCGGGTGGCTTATGTCGCCCGCCAGCAGTGATGCTTCAATGCTGACGGTTGCTGTCCCGGCGCCCCTGCGCCCCACTTTCCTAGAGGTTGATAGTTGCACCCGCCAGCACGCTAATTTGCTAGTGCCAGGACAAATCGTTTCTGGCCTAGTGGGTTCATAGGATCTTTCCAAGATTTGGATGCTACGTAGGTAAGATGCATCTTTTATAATTAATGGCTCGTAGGTAAAAACCTCCTAATTTTATCCCACATGTTATCTATGGCGTTATCTCTAATTTCCTAACTGACCGACAGAAGCACGCATCCATGACCGCCCTGTCGGAGTTTTATATCCGGCAACCTCCATAGGGGGTACCCGTCGGAGAGTAGATAGTGGGCATCGCCAGACCTGGAACTCGAAGGTATGTGCGAGAACACGAGACACAAAATTTATACAGGTTCGAGTAGCTAGAGTAGCGTACCCTACATCCTATTTGGAGTAGTATTACGCCCTGCGCCTAGATGTTGTTCCCCGGAGGGATCGGGATGTCCTCTAGGTACCCGACCCTCCTTTATATAGTTCAGAGGCGGGTACCTAGTCGGTTACAAGGTAGGGGTCCTAGTAGGATTACGCAGCACGAGTCCTAGTAAGATTACATGTAGAAGTCTGTCTTCATCATTCCTTGCAATACCCGGGGTGTATACCCGACATGCCCTTTGACCGACTGGAGCACACCGCCGGCAAGGTGAGTATCGATAGTGGTGCGGCGCTGTGCTGGCGGTAGATCGATGGTGCGCAGTGCCGCCGGGGATGGAGGAGATCGAGGGCGCGCCGGCGCCACGATGGAGGCGTCGATGGTTCCTGCGGGATGCTCGCCGCGCCGTCGGCATGCACTCGGGCGCTTCGTCTACCAGAGCGGCAGATCCAGCCGTCGCAGCCTGTCAAAACCATGGTTGACAGCCCTGTGCCGCCGCCGCCGTTCAAGGCCTAAAGCTCGCCATCTCTGGACGCCAACGGCAGCATGCTGTCGACCACCAGCGTCATCGTGTAGGCAACCCTCGAGACCGTCGGCGGCTAGCCCCACGCCGCCATGGCATGCCTATGCACGTCCGAGGACCCGGCGAGTCTGAGGAGTTGGTGCTCAGGATCGATCGCCATCCCCGGACACCAGCGGCAGCACGCTGTCAATCACCAGCGTCATCGCGCAGGCCACCCTCGAGACTGCCGCCGGCGAGCTCCGCGCCGTCGTGGCATGCCTCTGCACGTCCGAGGACCTGGCCGAGCCTGAGTCGGTGCTCAGCATCGAGCGCCTTCGGCGTGAGGCCGGTGCCGAGCACGCCATGCTCGCCGCACTAGCCTGGCCTGTCGTGGTCAACGGCTTCGTAAAAAAAGCGAAGGGATGCGACGAGAGAGAGGAGATCGAGCATACTACTCCGTACATTACCATAATGACCTTTTATTATTTATTTAAAATTTGTAATTAATTAGTGGTGGGAAAATCAAAATACACGGTACTTCCTAGTCCTTCCTCATATTTTTTTCTAGCAATGGATAGTTAAATTCGGCCTCTACATCTGAAGATGTACACAGCTAAATATTACAGAGTTCAAACAAATGTCAAAAAGAGGAGACAAGTAGCTACGGGCAACATGCCCCCACCTAAGGTAAACGATAAAAATTATTCCATCCTTCATTGGCAATCTGTAGAGTCATGACTTCTAATTTCCTGCTCATAGCAATGAGGATGTCCTTGGCCTGCTCCTTACGCTGCAACTGGGCCCAGAAGCGTAACCAGTAAGCTCCCCTGAAAATAACATGCAGAATCAAATTAAACTTCATCTTTTTGAATACTACATCATTCCTGCATTTCCAAATAGCCCAGTAAATGACAGCGACACCAACCCAAATCAGTTGCTTAAGGTCTTTATGTTGATTATTAAGCCAATTACCAAATATATGGCTAATAGATCTAAGTTGGCTCAAATTAGTAGCATAGAAAATAAACCTCCAAATCATCTTTGCTAAAGGGCAATCTACAAAGAGGTGTTGTATAGTTTCATTCATATTACAGCAGACACACTTCTGACTCCCTTTCCAATTTTTTCGCAAGGTTGTCTTTTGTTAAAACGGCGCCCTTCTGAAGAAACCAAAGAAAAATCTTGATTTTTAGAGGTAATTTCCACTTCCAAATCTTCCTATGCTGAAAAGGTGGATGAGTGTCTATAGCATCAAGCTACATCGATCGGACAGTAAAAAAGCCGTTTTTTGTCAGCGGCCATTTAAAATAATCTTTACCAACCACCAGAACAACATTAGAGACTTGAGCTATTAGATGAAGCCATTGTCTTAGGTTATTGTCCACCAGAGACCGCCTGAAGGATATATTTAGAGGTCTAGAGGACATGATCTTAGAAACCGTTACCTTCCTACCCCGCGCAATATGGTATAAGGATAGGTAAGTATCATTGAGCGGCTTATCACCTAACCAGGTATCATCCCAAAATCTTGTGTTGGTTCCATCTTTAATACTAAAATAGCCTTTATAAAAAACCTCATCTTTAATATGCATGAGGCCTCTCCAAAAGTGAGTCATTTGGTTTGGCCGATACTTGCGTCAGGGTCTTGATTCTCAAATATTTATTACTTAGCAAAGATTGTCAGGTCCCTTCGGTTTTCAAGAGGTTAACTAACCATTTAGCCAAAAGACATTTGTTTTGAAGCTGTAAATCCAGATCTATCTATCTTCTTCTATATTATACTATAAGGAGCGAAGACAATTGAAAACTTTTCTCACCCAAATCAGACCCACCTTACCCCTCACGCCGGACCCACCCGTCACATGTTTTTGAAAGTGGGTAGAGTGGAAGGACTATGAAGTACCAAAAAATCGCAATTTGGAGAGCGTTTCTGCGAAAACGAATTATTTTTATTACCTGACCTCATCTTACCCACCCACCCCGTACCCACGTTGGGCCCGCCCACCCGCGTCCCCCTTCGGAGTACAGACTGCAAAAAGGAAGTCATAATATCTCCAACATGTTCAGTTGGCAAACGACAATCAAGGAGATATATATAGTAATTAAAACATAACTCTCGCAATGTCCATGCCTACCCAATGATACGTGCACTTGCCATGTATAGGAGAGGCCGTGTATAGGAAAGGTGGGCTCATAGGGCAATCACGCATTACCCATCATTGCTTCTTTTCTTGTTGTGTTCATCACGTGGTGCTCATCCTTTTTCGCGCAAGTGGTGGCAAGGTCATCGTCTCTAAGCCATCCCGTCCTGCTCATCCTTTTGCATCTGAAGAAAGTCGACGAGTGAGCGCATCTGCATGTGTTCTTCTTTCTTCCGGAGGCAGTGGTGACGGCAAGGCCGTCGTCTCCAAATCCGCTCCAGTCCGGCGAGAGTGTCTTCACACGTCCTTCCTTCTTCTGGAGGCATCGGCGCCGGTGAGGCCATCGTCTCCAAGCCAAGTATTGTCCAGCGAGAGCATCTACACGTTCACCTTCTTCCGGCCGGAGGCTGCAGCACCGGCGAGGCCATCATCTCCAAGCTCTGTCCAGACTGGCTTGCAGTCTCCAACAAGGCAACACGGACAGTCTATGGAATCCGCTCGTTCCGTCTAACAGTTTAGTATCCATTTGTTAGCAGCTTTTAGCTGTACAAAATTGATCACGCACATGGCTCTGCTAATAGGTGATTAGATGCCTACATGCACGTATCGTATCCAATCTCATCAACACTTTTCCTATTTATTTTCATTTGATCGGTGGTAAGGAACCCAACACTCTTCGATGGATCGGGGTCTGTGGGAGCCTGGAGCCATGGATTATAGGCTCAGAGCTGCCTTAGCTTCTGCTGCAATTCCATCTAAGCTAGAGGTGACTATTTATTCAGCTTGAGTTCTTTCTTAAAACATTGACCAGATCTTAAGGAAAAAAGGAACATGTTGTGCATAACTTGCTCTCAATTCATCTTGTACTAATATAAGGTAGACTTGATGCTCATGTTCTTGGGTTCCTGATTTTTCATAATGTGAGACTCATATGATTCGGCAATGTGACCTCTGTATGTGAGAAACTCGGTTTTTTTACCGTTTGCAAAGCTCCTACCGGTCTGGTCCTGTAGCACAACTGGTCCGGTTATTAAAAAACGACACAAGAAACAAAGAACCGGATGGTAGGACCGGACGACCGGTTACCGATCGGTTAGAGTGGTAACCCGCTCCTACCGCTATCGCCGGTCTTTGGTTCCAGCTGTGATAGATCTGATGAACTGGTGAGCATTAGCTGGATGCGTGATTGGAAAATTAATAACAGTGAATCATTGCTGGATTTCATAACGTGTGTGCTTAACCAAGGGTATATATGTCTACCAAGCTTTAGCCTGATCATTAATTTGCTACTAATAAAATATTGGATAGTGATGCGTTTTTTTCCTGTGATCGGCAGTAATTATCTTTTTCTGATTTTAATTCAATAAATATGGTTGACGGCCAATATCATGTTTGTTACTTTATGGGAAAATTGATTGTGTATCATCGAAAGATCATGAGTTCCGTTAAATACCACTGGAATGTCGGTGTCCCGTAAAATACCACTGAAAGTTGAAAACGTTAACCGAAATTACCATTCTGTTACTTTTATAACGGAAAACTCTCATCTTTTTTCAGCACATAAACCACACAAAAGATGACTTTTATACCCCCGTGTGATAATGAGATCTCATGTGATGACCGTTAGATGAGCTCGCATGTCTTTAATTTGTTCGCCCGATCGGCACCACCAGCGACGCCGCCACCCTTCCCCGCCGGCGCTACACCACCACCCTTCCCCTCCTGCGCCGCACCACCACCAGTCGCCGCGCTCACCTCTTCCCTGGCAGAATGTCGCGTCCGCCCTTCCCCTGGCTGGCCACCGAGCCGTCGAGCCCACCCCCTCCCCCCGCCCGGCCACATGCCCCCACCCCTCCCATTGTCGGCCATGCACTCACTTCTCCAAAGGCGAGCTGGCGAGCCCGCCCCTCCAATTGTCGGCCGAGCAGACACTCCTCCAATGGCCGACCGCGCAGCCCTCCCCTTCCAGGGTCGGCCGCCGCACCTTCCCTTCCCATAAATGGCTACGTGCCCACCCCTCCCAGGGTCGGCCGTCGTGCCGCCCTCCGCTCCCCTGCCCGGCATGCGCTGTCCAAACCTGAAGCAGTCGGCATCCACTCCCATAGGCTAGAGCTTGAAGAAGCATAGGTGGGGGTATTTTTGTCCAAGTTAGGCAAAATCTAACGGAATGCTACTTTCATTTAAGATTTGCAATATTCAATGGTGATCATTCAATGGTATTTTGCGGAACTCATGTTTCGGTGCTACACAACCAATTTTCCCTTACTTTATTTGGAATGCATGTTAAGGACAGGGAATGAGCACATCGGTTCGGGTGATCTGAAAACAATATACAACAACCAGTATATTCTTGCAGATTTACATTGACAAGGGGTTTGTACCTTGCTAGCGATATGGACGGCAAGCTACTAATAGGCCGTGAGAAAGAGGGCAATTAGCTATTAACTCTCTGCCCTTAGAAGAAAAGGGCACCCCTATGTCCTATGTCCCATGAAAAGTACAATCTTAGCATTTAAAAAATCACAAAAAATGCAATCTTACAAAATAGATCTAATTACCTACATAATTGAGCTATTAGATCTGATTTGCATGCAAAAACTTAGTGCATGTGGCTAACAAATAATGGTATTAGAGTCTTTTCGTGCCACCACTAATCTATTCTAGAAAATTTTAAATAGCACTTTTCATGGTATGAGGGAGTATATATTAATGGTTAAAAGCTTTGTTTATATTATGTGTGATAGAAAGTTACCTATAGCCTAAGGTTCTCTAGCTGACTTGGTTAGAGGGTTGAGTGCCACCTCCTCATGGTCTCGGGTTGGACTCTCAGTGGGAGCGAATAACGGTTGGGGTTAAAAAAATCCTCTCACTTGTCCCATGTCAAAGGTTAAGAGCCGAGGTATCTCAAGGGCTACGATTCCCGGTGTACATATGGGGGTATGGGTTAAGGTATTTTCTCAACCTGCGTGAGAAGATATTCTTCCTAATATATTTTACTAAGTTGTCTATTATGAGCATGAAATTATTTTAATATATTTTAAAAAACATAACTATTTCAACATCAAGTATCCAAGTTTCATTGCATTCAATTATAGGATATCAAACTTAAACTTTAATTGATAAACTATTTGGCTTTGCCATTTAAGTCGATTGAATAAAAAATTTGGTACTACTATGTGTTCTAAAATGAGTATTTAATATTTTATTTTTTAAAACACGTGTGTTGCACATGCTCTTTACTAGTCTATCTATCTATATTATAACTTATAAGGAGCGAAGATAATTGAAAACTTTTCTCACCCAATTCGGGCCCCTCACACCGACCCACCTATAAGGTTGCATGATGACCAAAAAGTGGAACGACCGTAGAAATCGTAATTTGGGGAGTATTTCTGCCAAAAACATAATGTTTTTATCACCCATTGTTACCTTACCCACCTCGTGTACCCACGTTAGGCCCACGTACCTGAGTGTCGGAGACTTCTGTTCTTTTTTCATGTCTGCACGACCACGGGTAAGCAGATGGGGGATATCATGTTCGAGGACATGTGCGGCGAGCTCCGTGCCTCCGCACGGGCGCACGGCGATGCAGAACGAGGAGTGCAGCTGGAATGCCGTCGACGACCTCAAGGCAAAGGTCGAGCTGGAGGCCGCCAACGCTGAGGTTGGGCGGTTGCGCGCGGCGCTGGACACCGCTGAGGCAAGGCTTCGTGTTGTGTCCGAACTCCGACGAGAAGGAGTCCGGCAGTCCGCTGCCGTGTGGGGCGACAAGGTCACAAGGAGTGCGTCCTCGTCGACTGCGTGCTCGTGTCAAGGACTCTCGAGCTCGCCAGGGCCCAGAACATATCCCACCTCAACGATGTTGTCGCCGACGAGGACGTCGTGGTGCAGAGCCTACACCAGGAGTACGATTGCGTCAAGGACAGCCCTCAAGGAGCTAAACAACCTCCTCGCTCAGACGATAACCACGGCACAAAAAATGAAGATGTGCTATAGCGGTTCCGGAGGCCAGCAAAATCTCTACTCCTAAAAAGTGTGAAAGTAAGACAATCCCACGGGTTCACCTTCCCCGCGCCTTCACCCGTCCGCGCCTTCACCGCATCGGTCCCCCCCCCCCGCCCCCCAAGCATTTTTCCGCCCACGCCGTCGGCGGTTTCCCCTACCCCGCGCCGTCGCGCCCCCCTTCCCCGCCCCAAACATTTCCGCCCCCCCCCCCCCCCCCCCCCCCCCGCCGACCGACTGTGCCGCATCCGCGGATGAGCCTCCTCTTTTCCCTTTTTGCAGATGAGCCTCCGCCGCAACCGCCGGCTAGACCCCGGTCGCTCGCGTTGCGTTGCGTTGCTGTTGCGTCCTCCGGGATAAATTCCAAGGGGGGCAAACGCGCCCCTCCTCTCTCTCGCGCGCGCTCGCTTTTCCTTCACGCTCGCCAAGAAGAGAGAGGCGGCCGCGGCGGGGAGCGCGCGGCACGAGCGGAGCGGTTTCTCTTCACGCCCGCCGCCTCGGCGCCTCCCTCACTCTCCCGGTGGTTCAGGTGAGTTCCTCCGCGCGCGTGTCCTACTCTTCCGGCTAGGATTCCGTCTCCGAGGACCACCAATCTGGCGAACTCTAGCGCCGGGTGGCGGGGCAGAGGAGGCCGCTAGCGCCGCACTCTTTCCCGTGCGCCGCCGTCTGTGGTTGCGGCGGCGGTTTGCTTGCTGTAGATTAATTAACCTCTGTGTTGTCGAAAGATCGAGGCGTTTCTTGGCTTAGGTCCGGCCGATGGTCGTGTGGATTGAAATCCGGGTGCGTGAGGCCGGGTTTTGGCGGTGTCAACTCCCAGATTAGTAGCATCTATCTATTCATCCCGATCCAGATGTAAAAATCTAAATTGTGTGCTTCGTGCTTGCACCAGCTTTGGTGATGCCAGCCCTGAACTCTCGCTCCATCGCTACGGGTAGTACGTCTACGACGGCCTCGTGTTCCTCCTGAGGCAGCAATCTCACGCATTCGTGGACAGCAGGCTGAGCGGCGCGGCGGTCGACAGGCTCTGCGGTCGGCAAGATTCACTGGAGGGTAGCTGACGAGTTGCGCATCCAACGACTTCCACGGGCGGCCAGCAGGCTGCGTGACACGGTGGTAAGCCATCCATGCAGACCTCGTGGTGCTCGACAAAATGAATGAATGAGGATGGGCCATCCTCGGGTCGTGACATCGAGCATGTTTGGCCACTGGCTTCATCTTTAGCTCTTTCCTTTGTGATATGTCTGTCCTGTCCAAAAGACCCTGTTGTGGATTAGAGACCGACGATCCTGGTGCTCTGCAGGGATATTGTATTGACTGTTGAGGGCATTCATCACCGTTTGTCTGTGTTCCTCTTCAATTATTCAATTAGTTCATACTGATTCGTTCCCGTTAGAAGGAATGGATTTCGCTTTCCTACCTTACATCCTTTAATCAAATCGTTGTGTTAAAATTGTTGCATACTTTTTATGGTTATATACATATAATCATTAGAAAGCATATTTGATGACAATGAAGATTTCATATACTGGGCTCATTGCCTGTTGTGGTATTATTTTTTTTGGAAACCAAGCATACTAAGCCCTGCTTTGTTTTATCAATGCAGTACTTGACAGCCCCGACACCGATTTGTTGAAGCACTTTGCCGAATGCTTTAGTTTCATAGATGAAGCTATCAGCTCCGGAGGCAACGTGTTAGTTCATTGCTTTGTTGGGCAGTCAAGAAGGTAAATACTTATCTCTCCCCCTTGTAGAGCTCAGTTATTTCATTCTGTTTGTGCCCTTTCAGTCTTATGAATAAAAGATATATGATTATCAGCGGCTGCACAATTGAAGATTCCATTTATATATCAATAAAAGATATATGATTATCAGTGGTATAGTTGTGAAGCATTTATCTAAAAATGGATCTCTTATCCCATTCATTCAAGTTACACTGTGCATACATTTCCCTTCTTTGATTTTTTTAGTTAACATGTATGCCTATGTTGGTGACAATGAATACCTGCTTTCTGCTTATTGCCAATGATCCTGCTTGTTGTCTCCTTTTGAAAATGCATTGTCACTGTGCCTTTAACCTTGAGATCTTTATACCCTTTTGTGTTCTTGTAACTCTCATGTACCCGTTTACATTACAAAAAACTTTTAGTGGATTAGAGGAAGTTCAAGCTTCTCGCATTTGCGCACAATTGGGTGCTTTCTTTAATTTCGGATGATTGAGTGCATAATCGGACCTTAACTTGATACCGACCGATGTAGTTGGGATTGTAATTACTAATAATATACTTGAATCTGCAATTAAGATTCTTACAACTACTACTACCTGAAAAAAACAGAATGATATGTCTCACAAATAAAAAACTTAAGAGGTCAGTAACTATCTTTCTTCTGAATCCAGCAACAAATTTTTTCATCTCACTGCATGTTATCTAAATGTTTATGCTCTTCCTTACCATGGCTCCCATTTACATGCATTTATAATTTACTACATTGCTACACTGCAGGAAGTTTCACTATTTAGAATTTACTACATTGCTACACTACGAAGCAAGTTGCTGACAAATTGGCATTTTTTTGGCAAAATCGGTGACAGTTTGAGAATATCACATGATGGCAGCGGAATTCTGGAGATTCACCATTCAAGTACAACTACACTACTTATTTTTGTCATAAACATTGTTTTACTTTTAAATTCTAAAACGACCTTAATAAATTATTGCTATAAATCTTGGATTATTTGCAGATTTCTGTTATCCATCCAGAGTTCCATACTACCTAATGTGAACATGCAAGCATGCCTCGTAGAGATAAAAACATATTGGTCATCACCAATCATTTGCAGATACAAAAGACAGTAGAGACAACATCTGCAAGGGTAGCCTTCCGACGCCTGCAGGAGTGCAGGTACTTCTACTTCCATTCACCTTGTGCTTTTGTAGATGGGATTCTGTAACTCAGAATTGGAAAGAATTTTAATAATCAAAGTGTCTTATTAGAAGGTTTTTAAGCAACTAGAATTTTACATGTTCCTTTGAATATTTTCACATGACCGAAGTGCAAGCTTTTCGGAAGGGCCGAGGTGCTTGAAACCACTTTCGGACCAGGTAAATTACGGAATCATGTTAGCATAAATTAATGGAAAAATTACACCCCTTTGTCTTGCGATTGGTGGCTCGTCACCAAAACCACAAAGCTAGTTGTATCGTGTCCGTATAATGAAGGGAGTTCGTTATGCATGATCGGCGTGCACCCGATCCTAGGTGGAGGAACAAAGCACTTGATCCCACTAATTCACTACAACACCTAATTTTTCATCTTCGCTTGTCTCACGGATCATTCTCGTCTCATTCTGCAGTGTAGATCAATGTAGGCGAGGACCATATTTGAGTATTCGACCGTGATCGCAAGCAAAAATATCACTTAAGGTATGCATAAACTTGTTGGGCAATTAGTTATTTACCTTTTCGGTATGCATAAACATGCAAGCCTTCGCTAATCATATGCATCTCGCTAAAACATATTTACCTTTTCGGAAACTTGTGATTTTTTTAAAAAAATGTGTTTAAAGAAATAGCAAGCATGTGCTAAAACCAAAGTTGACATTGGTGAGTCCTATTTGACACTATTGTCTTTGTTTTCTATATATAGTTGCAGATGACAAGATTCAAGTTTAGGATGATGGTGATACATGTGCTAGGTTGGTCTTGCTAACGAACAATTACTACTACTTTGGTGCCTTCATGGATACTTCACTTTCTTAAGTTCCTCTTGCTAGCACTCGCAAGGTGAGATGATTACTTGCACAACACCAAAGGTGAATCGAGTAGTAAGAATATTAATGGGTTTTCATTTTTGCCGACTGATTTAGTTTGGTACTAAGTCATATTTTTTCTCAGGTGACTTGTTGCGAAATACATGACTCATCAATTGCCAATTTGTCTTTTGTTAACTGTTCCCAGAGTAAATGGCTTGTATCCAGCTCATGCTACAATGCGGTCTTCTGCAGGTGGATGAGGTGAATGTCAAGCAGATGAGGAAGAAGTAGGTGCTTAGAACACATGTTTTGCTACATTGAGCGTAAAAGGTCACAGGTATGGAGTCCTCTTGTCTCCTCTTTTAATCTGAATTGTTTTTCATGATCAGTTATATAACAGTTATAGCTACTTATTGTGAACATCTACCCTATTACTATGATCGGTATGGTATATGCGGATGTTATTTTAAAAATTCAAATTATTTTAGCTGAAAATTTATTTTATATGGTAAATATCTAATCGAGGTGTAGTAGAAAAGATGTTTAGGGACCGGCAAGTGGAAAAAATAAGTGATGATAGTAGTTTTTTTTACATTTGTTCCTCTATAATATAAGATTGTTTACCATTTAATTGCCATGTATGAGAATCATGACCTTTTTCTCGTTGTACATAGTAGAGAAACTAAAATTATAGTTTTTGAAATTATATATTTCAAGTGTTTGTGAATTATTTTACATGTCGAAATTTTCATAGCTTGTAGCAACACACGAGCACGATCCTATCCTAATAAAAAATTAAAAAGTGAAGAACACTTAGTTTTTTCCCTTGTGAAGTTTTTAAGGATGGTGTTGTTTTATCCTCGCCCGTCAAATGTTATACTTGCCCTTAAAATTTTCTCCTACTTTTCTACTACTTTCATGTGCCAAGTAATGAAATTAGGAACCGTGGGTTGCTGTGGAGTTTGTCTTGACCTAGGAAAAACCTTGATGGGTTGCAAAGACCCGTGCAAGGACCATGGAAGAGGACGTAAGCAAGCTGCAGAAATTCTTACAGGAAAAGATTGAGCATCTGCATTCATCCACAAGTAGCACAGAACAGGTTAAGATCTCCCTCTATTCTCTATTTGAGTTTGACACAAATATTTGAAGTAGAGCATTCACATCCAAATATCGATACATGATCATGAACTGGTTCAAGTCATTTGTCTCATCTCGTATTTAGTTGTTTACTCTGAATCCCTTACGATAAGTTCAGGTATATTGTCTAGAGCCCGTAAATACTTGTGGATAATGCATGCCAACAATTGGGTGTCAATCTGTTTGGCTGTAAAATTGCATTTATTTGGTTTCTTTGGTCCTCGACCTCTTAATTAGGGAATACATTTTGTTTGACTTAATCTCAATTTTCTGACCAGCCAATTGGATACCTTCGAGCGATGTTTGTCTGAGTTATCTTGCTACCTATTTTTCTCATTGTGTTGAAGATACTCAACTCCTCTGTTGATTTTGTTTTTTGAACTTGCATTGCATGAAGATCTATGGATGTGAAAAGTGGTGCTCCGATCTCAGAAAGTTGTATGGGGTGGGCATGCTGAATGGATGAGCGAAAGGAGGATTGAATTTTGATAAGGCACTTGTTATTGAGTTTTGATGTACATTCATACAAATTAGTACTCCGAATATTTTTGTCATCAAATACGTGCATGTATGTGATGTGGATCTTGCCACCATAACGGGGCTCTACTACACTCAATAGTGAACTTGAAAATCACTAACTTTTTTGAATTATATATTTTCCCTTTTTTGCAATCTTACAATAACATGTTTTTCCATGCTCCATGGTTGTATTGAGAAAAATAATCTATATTATGATTTATTGGCAATGATTTTGCACTATATAATTTTACTTTGATGTTTTGTGTATTAGCACATTGCATTTTCTTTCCATCATCATTGACGGAAATTTGCTACTGAAGTTTATGACTTCAATAATTTATCTATTTTTCTTATAGTTTATTAGCACATTAGATTTTCTTTACATCATCATTGACAAACAATTCGCGGTATTTTTTCTATTTAACTTATGTGCCCGTGGCAACGCACGGGCATGCACCTAGTTTTATCATATGAATAGAACGGAACTACAAGCATTTACTTCGGAAAAAAAAAATCAATGTGTACTAACAGCTAGCGCTAGATTCGACTTGCAGAAGTTTTTTCTCCTGAACAAATCACTGAACTCGCGAAATAAGGTCGAAGTCTGCCATGCCCCGTGTTCGCCGTGATGTTTCTCAGCAACGCGAACACCTACGGGTTGATGCCCTATCCGCACTCCAGCCGAAGAGGACTGGAGGACACGCTTCGTGTTGCCGGAGGCGCACTCCACTGCGTCGACCTTGCACCAGCTCGTGCTCGTCGAACATGGCGCGGAGCCTTTGCCTCTCGGTGGCGTTAAGCACTGCGCGTAGCCGCCTAATTAACGCTCGACGGCCTCCAGCTCCAGTTCAGCCTACGCCTCGAGGTCGTCAGCCGCACTCCTCGCCCTACATCGTCGTGCGGAGGCGCAGAACTCGCCGCGCAGTACCCTGATCTCCTCGCGCACGGGAAGCTACACTCCTCGTTCTGCATCGCCGTGCGCCCATGCGGAGGCGCGGAGGTCGCCGCGCAGGCCGTCGAACATGAGGTCCCCATCTGCTTACCCGTGCAGTCGTGAAAAAGAACAAGTCCTAGAGCTCCTGTGTTGCTTTGCTTGGACGCACCGGTGCCGTCCGGTCGCTTTTGGACATCGGATGGGCATGGCAAAGGTATCGGGTGTCTTGCTGAATAAGGCACTGAATCCTGCTCCCAACGACCCACCCACCCGCTGCACCCCACCGCGCGACTGCACCCGCACCCTCGCGGCGCATCCCACCCGCACGAGACGCGCAGGAATACGCTGTGGGTTGGTCGAGCTGTCACCGTTGCAAGGATTCGATGGAGAGGAGGGAGCCGTGGTGGCGGGGCGGGGAATGTTGGGGCGGCATCAATGAAGCAGCGACGATGGTAGTTGTTGGCGGCGTGCGACAGCAGGGCGCGCGGCATGTTGTGCGGCGGTAGAGGAGGGGCACCGAAGTGCGGTGACGCTCGGGTGGCTTTGTTTGCATACGTGGCCATGGTGCTTGAGCTCACACCTCACAGGCACGTGCATGTCTATGCTGCAGCGGTGCCGGTAGCGAGCAATCGAGCACTGCAGCGACGCGATGGGCATCGTGGCGGGTCTGTGTGGCGGCGCAGCAGGGAAGGGTTGGCGGCGAGTCGAGCCGGCGAGGGAGCAGCGCGGCGGAGCTGGCTGTGGTGTGGTGGTGCGGTGCAAGTTGCGCCGGGGACGAGTATGCGAATGGTGGTGCGGCGCGGTGGCTTCCGGCGTGGCAACGCATGTGTGCTATAGAGTGTTGGCACATCACTAGAGTGGCGCAGGGTACCGACTCGCGCATGGGCAAGGCGAAGCAGCGTTGAGGAAGTACAGTGGTGTTGTTTGCAGTAGGCACGACGATGTTCTCCCGCCGGTGGCGCAACGGAGCAAGGCAACGCGATGGTGGGGCTTGTGTTGCAGTGGCGGCTCAGGTGCGTTGGCAGAGTGGATGGGCGAGGCTTCGCGTCCTTTCCTACCCCGCCCTCCCTTCCTTTTGTTTTGGCCGAGGAGATAGACTGTGCCCACCAGCCAAATTCGTCTGACTCCCTTGGCCTTTCTCAAATCACCGCCATCTCCTCCACCTCACAAGCATCCTCCTCACCCCACCAGTGCCGCCCTCCATCGACTCCTCAGCCAGGAATCAGCCTTTACTCGGGTGCTCATGCACCACGACTACCATGGCCACCTCTCCATCGAACTCCACACTCCTGACCTCCTCTTCACTGAACAACCACGAAAATCGAATATGGGTGAGTTCCTTGTGCCCAAGCGCTATTTGTATCTTGGTTTTAGGCCGCTTTCCGCGCTTGTTCTTGGGCCTGCTGCCATGGATGTGCCGGCCTTAGTCGTGGGCTAGGGTAGAGCTAGGGCCTTGGGGAGAAAAGTAGGGGAGGAGGTGCGCCCAGTGAGGGAGAAGGCGTGGGGGGGAGTCCACGGGGTGGGGAAAGTGTTGTCGGACCAGCGCTGGCACGCCACCATGTCCTCTCGTGCGTGCGCACGATCTGGCCCGAGGTGGAAGAAAGCTGACGGCGTGGATGTGAAGAAAATAGCAAGTTTAGGGGGGGGCATCCATAAAAGTGTGAAGTTATGTTTTAAAGTAGAAAAGTTCTAGGGGCTTAAGAACCAGATCCGGGGCCTGAATGTAAGGGGGAGGGCTGATCTGCGAGGAAAAGTATCTTTTCAAGGGCTTAAATGTGAAATTGATTTTGTTCATTTCTCTTTTGAAAGGCTGGGAGGTTCAAATTTACATTAAAAATCACAGACAAATCAGAAAAATGCAAAATCAATGTCTATGTGCTCTTTGTAATGATTAGAAAGCATGGGTATACTTTTGTTTTTATGATCATTTGAAGTAAATTGCAACTGATCTGAGGCTGAAGTTTTAATATGTTGCTCTTATGCGCATTTGTAGATCTAGAAAATAGATGGCACAAAGTTATGATCTTTAGCACATTATATCATGTATTTGTTAGCAACTACCTAATTGTAATAAACACGTGCGGGCACGCACGTGCACTTTACTAGTACTACATAAGTACCATAAAAAAGCTCGTTGGCAGATACCGTAAATAGGGTAATTAATTCTAACACATCCGAGTCCAAGGATGCAGAGGGAATATCTTCTGCACTAAAAAAATTGCAACAAACTATAAGTGATGTAGAATTCAAGGAAAATACGAAAGTTACATTGGCACCAATGCTTCTCTAGGGTGACTCACTGCTAGTCCTAAATCCTGTTAAAATCTTTTTAACACCTTTTCTCTTTCCAGCACCAAGCCATATATGTCATTGCTATTACTATCACCATGTGCTTTAGTCACATACAGTTTACCTTTACTTTTTTCTCCTTGGCCCTGCATTCCTTGCTGACTTCACTCTCTAGCGTTCTGCTACAAGTAACTTCACCACGCCTTTGTAGGCATTCATCACACCACCATTCTGCTAATGATGTATTAAAGATAACTCTGTCCAAACAGTATCTACACAGTGACAAATTATAAAAAGAAGAGGCCAATCATAGTCAATGATGTACAGAAGGTAGAACATTTTGGTGCCATTTGTCACAGATTTTGTGATAGGGGACAAATTTATTGTTTGTTCAGATTCAGACCAATGCTGAGTACGCCCATTAACGAGAATTACACAATATAAAAATCATTAGGGTGAAAAGAAAACATACAGTACAGGTGCACAGCAGAACCCTTGCAGTCTCTGCAGCATACCAGAAGATCTTTGTAACCAATATTTCCGCACACTTCACACACAGTTTCCTGGAAAACCTACCAAGAGGTTTGCTGCATTATGAAATTGTCAACTTGAACAAAACAATCATCAAATTGTGATGGCCACATGCCCCGACCATTGAGTGCTAATGAAAGACAGACAGGTCGAAATCCTTCCTAGGTTGCAAGGGCCAAATGAGTCACCATTCACCAGCACCAAGCTCTCATGTGACCATTTCACAGTTGCAATAGCTAATGACCCAGTGAACAACGATATTGGATGAGGGCTAACCCTTCCTATGCTTCACAACACTGACGCCCCAATCTTAATGCGCAATATCACAGCAACAACGATAATATCAGCAGCAGTCTTGGCATTTCAATAAATCCAATGGCCTTAATACCGAGCACTAAATCCAATGGCCAAACTAAATCCAATGGCCAGGGTAAATGCGCCTCAGTGCCTCGTAACAGCAGCAATGCCCAAGCCTTGGTGCACAACGGGAGCATCCAGACCAAGGAGTTCAACGAAGATTCCCCGTCAATCGATGGAACTGCCAAATCTCCTTCATCGTCGAGAACCGAATTAAAAAAACAACAAGAAGGGGAGGAATCGCGTGCACATACCATACTCATGCTGATTCAAGTTCCCAACCCCGGAATGGCGGAATCTCCAAGAAGCTGCTGCGGAGAAAATTGAGAGAGGTCCACCACGGCACCACCACGGCAAGCGGTTTGGGCCGAGACGGTCAGGAGAGAAATGTTTACCTGCTTCTTGCTTTTCTGCAGTCGTTTCCTCATTTCTGCAGGTTCTGAATTTGCCTGCTTTTGGCTGTACGTGTTGCATATTCAGCTGTACCCCTTTCGTTATTTTCTATGAGCGTGCTTTGAATCCATGTACATTTTCTTGAATAAGAAATGTTTTTGCAGTAACCACACACAAAATCTTTGCTTCCATCACTACTGAAACACACAGAGGTACATCCCCAAAATATTACAGGTTCAATGCCCAATTTGTACAGCACGAAGAAACATATGCAACTTTTCAAAAACAAAAGGAACATATGCAACTGCCTGCTAAGGGATCTTAAATAATAATCATAAGCAACTACAAGTAATAACTTGCAAAAGATTCAGCATCGCATCATAAGTGTTGGGTACTCAAGTGTTGTACAGATAAACCAGCCACGACCATGGATTATTTCATAGTACAGAACGACAAAGGTAACCCACAAAGTACAAGCAGAAAAAAACAAGGGACCATTTTCTACTGCTACGAACTAAACCTCCTCCCTGGAGATGATATGGACCTTCATGGTCATGGTAAGCTGCTTCTGGTTCTCCTTCAGTTCGAACAGGCAGATATCACCGACTCGCAGACCATTGCCACGAACAAATTTGAGCCAGCCTCCGCTCAGAAACCACCTGCGACCCCTTTGAAGAGACACCATTTTGATCTTCCATATCTTTCCCAAGCAGCAGAGCGACACGGTTTGCCCTCTAGCTGGAAGATGTAGAGCAGCAGCATAGCGCGAACAAAGTTCCTGATGCGTTACAGATGGCGAATTTAGGAAAACATTGACAGGTTGACATTTCAAGGATTAATCTTTTAAGTTTATATTATTGGAGTTTGTATGGTTATTCTTTTTGGGTGTTAAGTTATCTCAAATGTGTGGTAACAATTACTTTGCTGATATGAAATTAGCAGGTATTTATACGAACAAAAACTCATGTCCACCTTAACAAAACAGGTTAAGATGACAGGAACAGAACCTGAAGAACGAAAAATATAACTCAATATAAAAAAGACTTAAAACTTACTTGCATGGAAGACATGCTACTCTTCTTCATGATTGCTACGTAAATTGGAACGTCACATTGGATGGTTCGCACTCTCTCTTCAACAATCTTCTTTTGGGATTTAGATAGACGGCACTTGCCTGGTAAAATGTAGGGAGGCTGAGATGGACCACCAGGGTCCTCGCCGGTCTCCAAAGATTCATGAGAAATTTCATGCATGTCGCTTTCCAAGGACATATGTTCTCCTACAGATAGGTTTAGTCAGTAAGAAAGGAATGATTCAAAAGGTAACTGACATTCTACTACTTTGCTAAAAAATACCATCGGTTGGTTCCTCCTTAATATGGATTTCTGATGCCATCTTTGCACTAGGTCCAACAGGGCATGGGCCAACCCTTTGAAAACCAGCTCCACGCCTCGAATGAGTAGCTGTTTCACGACGAAGCAGATAGACTGTAAATGTGAATCCTTTCCCACCATTTTCCGGTAAAAAGAGGCAGATATCTCCCTCCTGCACATGATTGTCACGGACGAAATCTAACCACTCTCCTCGAAGCATGTTCACTTTCCTATCTTTTCTTGTGTAGAATTTGGGATGCCACTTCTTGCTCTTGCCCGGTCTTTGAAGTGTGACAGTTGTGTTTCCGTGTGGAAAATGTGCAAATGCATATTCCTTGGTAATAGTCTGGTTAAAGATGGAACATACTGTGATGTAAGAGAATAACCAAGAATACTAACGAAAATAATTTCAATTGTCCAGAAAAGAAAAGTGTCATTTGTCCAGAGTCGCATGTTCAGAAGGCTCATGAGAATTTGAAGATTTATTCAACAGCAGTAAAAACTTACAACAAGAGGAGCCTGGGGATGAACATGGCTCTTCCGCATGACTGCAACGTAAACAGAAATTTCAGGTTCAGTATCCTGGATAACCGCAATTACTCTCTCCTTTTGTTCTTCAGATAGATGACTTCGACATGATATAACATAATCTGCCCCTGGGGGCGTCTGAGGATTATCATGTTCAAAAGATTCGTTTTCAGATGGAATGTCTTCTCCTGTACAAATTGGCACGACAGGGAATAGGCCATATATAGGAGTAAGTAACATAAACTATAAACTTTTGAGTCAAATATGCAAGTAACTTAAATAACTGTATAACCTGAGCCACCAGATGACGAAGATGTTACACCCATCTTTGAAGTTTTCCCATGTGGGCTGGAGCTACCGTTCACACACCTAGCAGCTCTTTCACTTCCTGACGATTCTGTGGTATCATGCTGAGAGCTGCTTGAAATATCAACAGAATCTACACTTCTTTCTCCAACATTCGGTGTAGTTTTTATGCCAGAACAGCAAAACATTTTCTCACAACCATCAGAATCAAGGATCAGAACCTTGAAACCAGAGTTCTCAGTGTTCCGAAACAGCAGTGAACCGTTCTCTTCTATATGATGGGCATCAACAAATGCCTCCCACCCATGCCTTAGGACCGTCTTACCATAACGTTCTGTAACTTCAACATCATATAGACTACCATTAGGGGATTCTAATTTGACAGTTCCAGACAACTTTCCTGCGAAATGCTTCAGGAATCTGTTTGGTATGGTCTGTAGTAATATAAAAAAGTAATTGATGTAAATATAGTAGCTCCTTGCCAGACGAACTATAAACAATGTAATCTAAGGCATGTTAACCAGGAATCATAAGTAAACAGATATTGGTTACATGGGTAGTTTCAACACTAGGGGATCAGTAGAACCCTCACCACGAAACATATACTCATGAGATGCATAGAAACTAGGAGGGAGGTGCAAAATTAATTTACCAATGCAGTATCTATACTGTTCTGATTGACAGGATTTTTCAACCATCAGAGATTTGTAAGGAAAAAAATTGACGAACATCATGTGGGTAGGATTGATGCAGATGAACCTCTATAATTTAAATTGTCTCACTGTGGTGACTGTTGTAGGGGTGTTCTTCCCAATGTTTCAGGTAGTAGCACACCATTCAGTTCTGGCTAGCCCAAATCAAGTTAATCAAAGTACTAAGTACAGTTCCCACTTTCTAGATCCAAATTTACGCTGGTATGGAAATATGAAAAAGACAAGGTACGAAAACAAACATATCAAACTTGGGAACCATTACCATGCTATGTTTAGTATTGGCAGTCATCCGCATGAGGAAGCAGCTCATTGTTTGATTCTTTTCATCCAAATGGTCCAAGTACCTTTGGCAGCAATCACAAGGTTTCTTCATTGGGGAACCACCATTTCTAGCCATGTAAGCTGGAATTAAAGTTTATATTAGATGCATATTCAGTTAGAAATCTTTGACGTTTCCAGTATAACAAAATCTTAACACCACATCATGAAGGTAGTTTGCCTCCATAAAGACGAGTTCCTTTATAAAGGGCTAACCTGTCCTTACAGAGGAATAACATTTCTTTTTCTTTCTAACCTTTCTTTCTCTGGAGCACACTACAGAATAGCTATGCATCGTTCAACAAAGCAATATGAATTATACTTAGATGCTGCAAGCCTGCAATCTAGCACCCAGAATATAACTACTATGGAAATCAGCTCAAAAGGAGCAGCTCATATGCTTCTACCACCAAAAAAAAACACAGGCTCAAAATCAAACAAAACTACCATGCAAATGGCTGAATATATCAAAGTTTATCCTCACTCTTACATTACTGATGCTCCTAGGAGAAGAGAAAACGCCTTCACCTTTGCGTAGAAGCTCCACTGAAGAATGGTGATGCAGAGGAGAAGCCTCAAAGCTGCTACTAGGACCATATATATACAAGCACAACACAAGACATGAAGCCAGTCATTCATCATTACATGGGTAGAAAAAACAAGTGGTTGATGCAGAGGTAAACATTTCTCTTTTTGAAATAACTTGATTGAATGACAGTTCAGCAAAAGATGGCAGGGAATCTGCAGAAACTGGCATGGTTTCCTCTCCTAGCAACTAGCAATCCCGAGAAATGGGGTACCCTTGAATTTTTAATTCAGAATAAGAATTAAGGAATGTAGTATGCTGTGGCATAACAGATGAAACAACTTGAAGAAATGAAAATGTAATATTACAAATAAAATAAGGTACCTAAGTTACAACTTTTCTATGCATGCCTGTGCTCAATTGCTGCTCCAGGGTTGCCACCAATATAATCACTCCTTGAAACATAGGAGGTCGATACAGACCATTTGTAAGGGGAGAAGAACATGGAGCCCAGGAGTCGGATGCATTTCAACTTCCAAGTGCATTCAATCGTATGAATTAAAACCCTCACGGACGTGATGATTAAGGCGAGGGAAGTTGGACGGACTAAAAGATCAGAAAATGTGCTCACGGACGTGATGATTAAGGCGAGGTAACTCAGCCAGGAGGCAGGAGCCCGTAGGGAACACTGACGACTTCAGAATCTTTCAGGAGAATTTCAAAAAGAAAGAATCTTTCAGGAGATTTCCTGGGCAGCAAAGATATGACCCATCAAGTTGGTACTACTAGGACACTAGGAAACCTAACATAAACCCACCAAAAGTCTCATAGTTGTAGTTTGTTTACATATATACATTGCATTATTTCTAAAACGGCTTGCAATTCCTCGTTATGCTCTGTTCTGTCGATCTGTGACTTCAGGAAAAATATCAGATTCTAGTCTCTTCCAGTGTTCCTCTTTGCTATACATTTTTTTTAGATTGTCCTCTTTGCTATACATGTACGGGAGCTGCTAGCGCCCGGACGTCCGATCCGGGCGCTAGCATCGGACGGGTCCTGTGCCGCACGATTCAGATAAGGGAGCGTATCAGCCGTGGATCGCGTTGCAGGCGTAGCAAATGTTGCGAACAACTTTTGAAATGTTGCGAAGAGCTTTCCCCATGTTGCGAACCGTCGTGCTCGCAACATTCAACGAGGGATGTTGGGATCAATGTTGCGAGTTTGTGTGTGGCATGTTGCGAGCAGCAGGGTGTGCAACATCCAACATAAGGAGTATTCTTGCCTCCTCCCCCATGTTGCGACTATATTGCGACCATGTTGCGACCCGTGTCGCGTGCAACATCCAAACATCAGGGACCTCCTCCCTCCCCTCTCGACACAACACTCAACATCACGTGTTTGCAACATTGAAACTCAACATCCGTAACATTCGCTAAAAACATAGTGAAACATTGACATGCATATGTCACAACATGAAAAGTAGTAGTTGAACACACGGAAACAAATGTTGCAACATCATCAAAACAGTAATGAAACATCTCAAATCACTTCATGCAACATCGAACATCAAGATTTATTTTGCAACATCAACACGAAACGTTTGGGACATTGCTCTTGAACGTCCGAAACATCCAAAACACATGTTTGCAACATTGCATCAATGAAGCAGGAGGGGATGGGGTCCGGTTGGTGCGGCTCACCGCCGATCTGGAGCTTCACGGGCCGTCGATGGCCACCGCACCCCAACTCACTGCACCGCTCACCTCCGACGCCGCTCCCTCCTCCTGGGAGAAGCCGCGGGGCCCGCAGCCTCTCTCCCTATTCGGCGCCGACGACGACCAGGAAGTGGATCGGCGGGACCGCCGCTGACGGCCACCGCGCCCCAGCTCGTCGTCCCTGTCATGCCCGGCAAAGCGTGCTCCAGATGCGGCGACCTTCATGGGTGGCGGAGCGGAGCTGCTTCCATGGGTGGCGGGATGGGGTTAGCAGTGGATGCTCGTACCGCTAGAGGAGATCACTGGGGAACAACAGCCTGCGCTTGCGTCGTCGAGATCTTGTTGGGGAGCGATGACCGCTTGCACGCCCGGGCTCCGCCTGTACAGGCGAGCTCTGCGCGGAGGCAGCCGCCCGCGTGCCCCGGCCACAAGGAGCTCCGCCTAGCGAGCACCGTGTAGAGGCGACCCACTCGCACGCCCCGCCGCCGGAGATGGGGGCGGGGGCCGCTCGCGCTGCTGGGACGATCTGCGGAGGGCTGCCGCTGTCGTGCCTGCGGTGGCGCCGCTCGAGCTGCTCGCCACTCCGTCAAGCAGATAAGGAGAGAGGTGCGTGTGAAAAAAGAAGAGAGTTTTACCTGTACGTCATTAAAAAAGTTGCTCGTGACCTGTGTGCCACTGAAAGTTGAGTTCGCACCTACATGCCACTAACTCAAACTTTTGAGACCCTCATGCCATTTCGTCGGCGATATGTTAGATTTCTACCGTTAGTGATGGCTGACATGTGGGACCGGGCATGATAATTGTCTGTTTTGCCCTTGAGTCACTGTGAGTGAGTCCCACCTGTCATTGTCTTCTATTTTTATTTTTTCTTTTATCCCCGTCCAACGCACGCCCCGCCGTCCGGGAGCCGGCCTTCCGACGCGCCATCCCCCCGGTCGCCGCGGTGCCGTCCGCCTCGACCCCGCTAGCACGGTTGAGCCAGTTCCGACTCGCCGTCCTCGGCCGCGGGAACGGCGGCACCATGTACAAGGTGCGCCACCGCGAGACCTCCGCGCTCTACGCGCTCAAGGCCTACCAGGGCACCACCACCACCGCTGAGGTGGACACCCTCAGCCGCACCGCCTTGCCGTTCGTCTACTAATGTCGGCGCCCGCGTCGGACTACGTAGCGATGCTCCTCATGCTGGCGAACGGCGGGTTGCTGGACGCCGTCGTGGCCATCGACGGCCCGCGGCGGGTCGCCCTTGGCGGCCGGGCATAGATCTCCCGCGGTGGCCGGAGAGCGCGAGGGTGAGGTCGCGCTTGTTGGCGGCTACCAGGAGGGGCATCTACTATCCTAGGCGCCAATTCATCCTGGGCAACAATTTGTTCTCTGCTCGAGCACGGTGGCCGGGGCATGGAGAACACCTCCCCAATCCGAGCCAGTGGCTGCTCTTTTCCTTATTCCCCTCCTCTGATTTTCCATCGCAAGACCAAGCATCAGCAGCCACATCGTCCATTTGTGATTTTCTCCAACACAACAACAAAAATCACAGCTCGTCTTTTCTCCTGCCAAAGCAACCAACACCAGCAAACAAGCAAGCTGCAAGGAGCAAATTAGCTTTCTCCCATATATGTAGTCTTCCTTGCAAGAACAGCAGCACGCAGATCCCTTGCTCGTCTACTCCAGTACTCCTATCAACACCCTGCGGATGCCGGCGCCGGGAATGCAAGCTGCGGCGGTGTCGCTGTAGAAGATGGGCGGCCCGGCAGAGCTCGGCACGCACGCCTGCGGCGGTCGAGGCAGAGCTGGCCTCTGGCGGTCAGCCAAAACTCGCATGCGCACTCGCCCGTGGTGCTCGGGCGGCCGCGTATCACGCGAAGGGGACGAGCAACGGCGGTCGGTGCACATGAGCGAGGGTGAAGGGGAGGGGACGAGCAATGCCGAGGCCTCCACTCCCTCGCGGAGGAAGAGGAGGAGAATGGGGGCGGACGACGGCAGGGGGAAGAGGAGAAAAGGGTGGCCGACAAATGGACCATTAAAGGGTAACATGGTCATTTTACATGTTCATTTGACACCGTTTGGAGGAAAACTGGACGGAATGGCATGAGGGTCTCAAAAATTTGAGTCAATGGCATATAGGTGCGAACTCAATTTTCGGTGGCACATAGGTCACGAGTAACTTTTTAAGTGGCATACGGATAAAACTCTCAAAAAAAGAAAGCAAACGGTGGAAAGAGGTGCACGTGAGGTGATAAGGTGAGATGTTTAGGGTCCACCACGTGTTGATCCTGCTGCGTGAGGTGTCCGATGGTTTGGTTTCGCGTCGGACGTATGTGGTGAAGCATTACCGTACATGTACACACCGATATGGGTTGGGCCTCTTTGCTATACATGTGCACACCGATATGGGTCGGCCGTTCTACTTGTTAGTGTCCATCGTCGAATTGCACGTGTCCCTTACTGAAATCATGTGTTGCTCCCTGATGTTGGTGTCATATATCCTAAATTAACTAGACCTTCACGTACTTAGATTTGGCAACAGTACTTAAATGGTATAAATTAGGAAAAGGTACATTTTTGACCCTCCAACTTTTGCCTCAGTTTAGTTTTGGTCATCGAACTTGAAACCGGACATCTTTGACCATCTAAATCTTAAAACCGTTCGCAATTGGCCATCAGACGGTTTTGATGGATGGTTTTAATTTTTTTATTTACAATTCAGTCCTTAGAACTTGAAATAATCATTACTACTTTTTGCTCGTAGCTCCGATTTAGATGATTTATGCGGGCACATGTTCATAACGGTAAGCTTTATCTTTTAGAATGTTTTTATACAATTTTATAACTATTCGTTATATTATTTTTCTGTTGTTGTATAAAAATAATAATATAAGAAACGTAAAACAAATAGTTACAAAATAATATGAGCAACATTTTGAATGATAAAGTTACCATCTTATGAACACATGACTACAAGAATCACTTAAATTTGAGATACATACGAGAAAAAATAATAATCATTTTAAGATTCAAGGACTATTTTTAATCAGTTTATTTACAATTTAGTTCTTGGATCTTAAAATGATTACTATTTTTTTCTTTATCTCTAATTTAAGTGATTATTGTAATCATATCTTAATAACGATGAGTTTTATCTTTCAAAATGTGTTTATATTATTCTGCAACTGTTTGTTTTACTTTTCTTATATTGTTGTTTTTACACAACAACATAAGATAACAAATAGTGATAAAATAGTATGAAGAACATTTTAGAAGAAACAACTAATTGTTATGAACATGTGATCGCAAGAATCACCTCAATCGGAGCTGCAAGCAAAAAAATAATGATCATTTCAAGTTCTAAGGACTAAATTGTAAATAAAAATGTTAAAACCACCCATCAAAACCGTATAATGGTCTATTATGAACGGCTTTGAGAGTTGGATGGTCAAAGATATCTGGTTTTGAAGTTCGACGGCCAAAACCAAACTTAGGCAAAACTTGAATGGTCAAAAATAGACTTTTTCCTATAAATTAATAGAGGTGAAGTTCAAACATGACCTAGGCCAAACAGGAAAGGAAAAAAATTGGCAACAGTTTGTTGATGGTGAATTTTCGTCAACCTAGCCATGAGTTTACCTTTAATGTTGGCATTTCTTTATTATTCTAACCACCGGAACTAACCCCCCGTATATAACAAGTTCACTCTTGCATGTCGATTTTGGAATTTATTGTTTAAGCGGAAATCTACACTAAAGAGGAGACTTTCGGGATAAGTTCATCAAGCACTTTGGAAGAAGATCATGAAGCCCGACAAGAGTCAAGACACGCGATGAACATGACTCCAAATGACCCGAGGACCGAAGCGTCAACATGCAAATCTTCAGGGACTCAACCAGGAAATGGCGAAGCTTGGATAGCAAGATTCAAGCCTTAACCGTGAAGGAAACGACGTCAAAGGCCCACATGCAAGTGCACACAAATAAGGAATCGTGCGAGAAGCAACTGGGGAAGAAACCGGGGCTGAACCGGGCCGAAACGGGCCTGGGCCGGTGCCCCTTTTACCTAGCCGCCTCTCGGGCTATTTATAGCCCCGTCGCCAAGAGCCACGAAGAATTACATTCGTCATCTGCCGCCGAGGAGCAGAGAAGAGAAGGACACCATCCCGGAGAGGAGAGGGTCGAGATGGTTGACTAGGGTTCCCCTAGCCGGCGTGGGAACCTTGCATGGAAGACCACGTCAGAGTTCCAAGAGCTAGGATCAAGATCAAGGTAGGATCCCGGTGGTGATCTTGTCCATGTATTACTTCTATGTTGAATTAGTAGATTGAATCCGATTCTTAGCATCAAGTGCTTTCGTTGTGATTTTGTCTTCGTTTGGGTGTTTTCCTCCTCGATCTATCCCACGGGTAGATTGCATAGGATGTTCTTTTAGCCATGGTGTCTAGAGGTGCATACCCGATCTACCAAATGTTTTCATCTTGTTCTTCTTGAACCCGCCGAGTAGTACTAACCCGTAAGATTATCCCCCATAGTGACAGTACGGTAAAGGAGAAAAACAGGCGTCCTCGGAGTCAGAACGAGAGCCATGCTTTCAATGAGATTCATTTTGGTACATTCTTCTTTACTTTGGAACTTCAACAAAAGACCCGATCCAATCTCTAGATTGGTTTTCCCCTCTCTTTCTCTTGCTACCTCCGGTGTGGGGTAGACTAGATAAGTCTTGATGATCTAGTAGATTTGATGCCAAACCCCTTTTCAAGATCAAAGTGTTTTCCTCTTATTAGATTGGATCTTGCGTTACAAATTGTTCCACGGATTTGATACCTTGTGTTCACACTTGAGGGAAGAAGGGTCCCTTGGCTACGACGGTAGACTTGTACGCTTGCGAGTCCAAACGAATTTTGATACGCATTTACACCGTAAACACAGTTCTAGCAACTTATTAAACTAGTTAGATTATATAACTGTTTATTGAGGGTCAGTTTCCTAATTCTCAGGATAGCCATCAGAGAATCAGGCAGACAAACTGAATCCTGACCTCTTCCAGAGATGAGCCACAACCATGGTTTAGTTTGAGTACAAAACATGAAAAAAAAGGCAGCAGAAATAACAGGGGAGCCATTATTTCCTTCTACTTCATCTCAAACTAAAACTGCTCCATGGGGATAATATGAACCTCCATGGTAAGCTCTTTCTCATTCTTCTTCAGTTCGAAAAGGCAGATGTCACCAACTCGCGGACCGTTGTCAAGAACAAATTCGGGCCAACCGACCCTCAGAAACAACCTTGTGCCATTACGAATCTCCATTTTGGTATCCCATATCTTCTCGTAGCAATGGAGCACCATGGTTTGCTCTCTAGCCGGAAGATGTGCAGCGGGCGTACTGTGCACCAAATTCCTGATATGCTACAGATTGGTGGTTAATTAGAAATACATCATAATGAGTTAATGACAAACTGACATTGTCGAAGCAAACTGATTTGTAGAGTTTATATTCTTTGAAGCCATATAACCTCTTTTCAGGGTACATATACCATATTAAAGATGACAAGAACCACAATCCGAATAATAAGAAATAAATAAGAATGGAACTTACTAGCATCTTGTTTTTTTTAATGAACCGCACAAGACAGTGTGTGTTTCATTGATAGAGCAGAAAAAATACAAGACTATGATCTCAGGAGATCATAGGTAGGAAAATAAAAAGAAAGAAAAACAAACTCACCCGGTTGGATTTGGGACCTCAACATGGGTTACCGCACAACTGCACGCACTGGTCGGTTGGATTGGGACATCAACTCGGCCACAACTCTACACTCAACGACGACGGAAAAGACAAAGAAAAACTGCAGCTCCACCCTCTCATACAAGTATCGAAAACTACTGAAGTGAAGACCGCCGCCGAAAAGGGACCGAGGGGCAGGCACCACCACACTGAAAGGGCCACCGCCGTGCAGGACCCAACGTCGCAGTGTTGTTGCACCCGAAATGGCCACCGGGCGGCATGCAGAACACCACGTCAGAAGCAACTCTCACGTGGCGCGGGGACCACCAACCTGCCACTCAGCACGCCTCTCTCTCGTGTGCGGGGACCACCAAACCCGCCGCACAGCTCCACGCTCCAGACTCGTCTCAAAGATTGTCGTCAAAGTAGCACGAAGAGGTGCCCCGCCCAAGCTGCAGACTACCACAGAGGCTCGAATCATCTCGCTGCTTCCCCCCTCGTGCAAGCCGCCTCCATCGAGCTAGAAGTTCGAAGATGTCGCCTGCGCCGTCTTCCGATGTTGTACCACACCAGAAAATTTCAGCCGTGCTGAAAAGTCCCGCCGCGATCCGCTGAAGGCCAGGTCTCCTCTGGCTGCAGATGCCGCAAGCGTCGTCCTCTGACGCTGTCCCGCACCGCACCAGGGAGTGCCAAGCAACCTCGGCCGCCGCGGAACGCTGCAAGTGGTCAAGCCAGCAGCTGAGAAGAGACCCTCAAACACCAGCAGGAGAGTAGACGTCGTGGCTTGGGGTAGGCAACCCCCATGACGCAAGTCGTACGACGGGTATGCCACCACCAACCGGTGCAGTCGCGAAAGCCAGGCCGGCCATGCCGACGAGCGAAAGGTGTCTCAAGAGACGACGCCTCCAAGGAGGTTACGACGCCCGCAGGCGCCGCCGTCGCTCGCCTAGGAGCTTGAGCGGGTTTACACCCAGAGACCTCAAGTAGCAGGGTTATCACTCCAAAATGGCGCCCTCAACAGGGAGAGCGACGCCCGAGGGCGTCGCCGCCAATCCACCAGAAAGATTCCAGAAAGGGCTTTCGCCCGGAGCAATGAACCCCATTACCACCTTTTGCCGTAGCAAGTCGGCACCACCTTGCAACCGCATCATCCGAGGAGCCATCGCCATCGTAACACTCCACCATCTGCCACGGAAGCCTCGAGTAACTGTCGTCGTCCCCACCTCCCGACGGCGTGCGGGGCCGGCAAGCACACCGGCCGCCGGAGTCAACACAGTCGTCGCACGCGACCCTCACTGGTGCCAGCAGCAAACCGGGCCAGCAGGAGTGAAGCACCCACCGCTTGGCACATTCGCAGATGAGGCGGACGCCGCCGCGACGCCACACCTCGTGTGACATGGCTGACGGCCGTCGCACCACCATGTTGTCACGCCATGGACCGAGCGGCGCCACCATGGCGTCCCCCGCCCACCAAGGGGTGTGAACCCATCGCCGGAGGCCGCCACCGCCCCGCGCAGCCGCTACCACCGCGCGGAGGGACCACCGCCGTGCCGAACCGCCGCCGCCGCCGCCCGGGTCGGCGCCCCCGTCGCCGCCCGTCGCATCCGACCATGGGGGTCCGAGTCCCGGCCATGGGACGCGGGAGTCGCGCCCCTGCGAATGGTGCCGCCACCCGTACGTCGTCGCCGCCCTCGGTGCCCCCCCCCGCCGCGCGATGTAGATCCGGCTTGGGGGTGGCCGGATCCGGCCGCGGGGGCCCCGGATTCGTCGCCCCCCGCCGTCGTTGGTGCCGACGAGGACCGCCGTGCCGCTCCGCCGCCCGGATGCACGACCGCCGAGATAGAAGAAGGCCTCGCCGCCACCATCCTTGGGGCCCGCTCGGGTTCCCGACCGGCCCCCTCCCGGCGGCGCGAGGGAGGGGAGGGCGAAGGGGGGCGCTCGCCGGGGAGGTGGAGTCACCGCCCAGGTCGCCCGGGGCGGGGATGAGCAGTTGCGGTTTTCTCCCATGTGGGGGCCCTTTTGATGTGTCACAGTTTACTACTAGCATCTTGTTATGACTGACATCAAAGCTGGTCCTCTTCATTATTGCTACGTAGATGGAAACTTCGGATCCGATGGCTCGCACTTTCGCTTCGACAATCTTCTTTTGAGATTTAGATAGGCAGCTTATGGCCGGTAGAATATAGGGAGGGTCAGAAGGACTTTCAGAGTCACTACTCTTCATGGAAGCCTCAGAAATCCCTTTCATGTTACTCTCCGAGGAAACGTGCTCTCCTGCAAATAGTTTTTCGACCATCATAAATGGAATGGATGGTCCAACAAGAAGCTACAGGTTGTTGTGTCCATCTTTGGTACCATATATCTAACAAAAAGTTTAATAGATGATGGTTATCAATCCTACAATATGCAGATGATACCATAATCTTTCTTGACCACGACCTGGAGCAAGCAAGAAATTTGAACAAATGTCTAGTCTCAAAATCAACTTCCACAAGAGTGAGATCTTCTTCTTTGGACAAGCTAAAGAGTTTGAAGATGATTATGTTGAACTCTATGGTTGCGATGTGGGAGAGTACCCATTCAGATATCTAGGAAATGCGATGCATCACAGGCAACTCCTTAATGCGGAATGGAGTAAGGTAGAAGAACGCCTGCAACAAAAGTTGAGCTGCTGGAAAGCTAAGCACTTGTCTTATGGAGGTAGATTAATACTCCTAAATTTTGTGCTTAGTAGCCTTCCCATGTTCATGATGCCCTTTTTGAGATACCAAAAGGTGTACTTGAAAAAACTAGATCAATATAGATCTCGTTTCTTCTGGCAAGGTGGTAAAGAGAAGAAAAAATATCATATTGCAAAATGGGATATCTTGTGTCGCCCTAAAGATCAAGGAGGACTAGGAATTATCAATCTACAACTCCAAAATAGATGTCTGTTAAGTAAGTGGATTGTTAACTTACTTAATACATAAGGCTTATGGCAAATTATGCTTAGAAACAAATATCTAAGTAACAAACCTCTAACACAAGTTAAAGAAAAACCAACCGATTCTCATTTTTGGAGAGGCCTGATGAAGGTTAAAGATGAAGTGTTAGCTTGTGGGTCCTTTCAAATAATGGATGGGACACAAGCGAGGTTTTGGGAAGATACATGGGCAGACACTAGGTCTTTCAAAGAGATTTTCCCTGCTCTATATAATATTGCACATTATCCACGCGCTACAGTGGCAAGTGTTATGTCGACTATACCGATCAATGTTTCCTTTAGGAGAGCGTTGACCCAGGAGAAGCTCATAGATTGGCATAACCTTGTAACTATGATTTCCAACTTTGGGTTACAGGAAGGAAATGATAGGTTCAATTGGAACTTTTGTAGGGATGAACTTCTACGCGCGCTCTATGTACCTTAATAGATTGGATAGTTTTGTGCCCTACCATAACAAAGGGATTTGGAAATTAAAGATTCCTCTAAAGATAAAATTTTCCTTTGATTACTTAATAAAAGAGTAATACTAACAAAGGATAATCTAGCAGGGAAGAACTGGAAGGGCAGTCAAAAGTGTTGTTTCTGTAATAATAATGAGACAATACAACATCTTTTCTTTAACTGTCCTCATGCCAGGGAGATTTGGCACCTAGTCTTCTATACTACCGGGTTATCCCCGCCTAGATCGATATCACATATGCTCGGTAGATGGCTCTCTAACCATGATAATGACATTAAAAAGATGATTTTGGTGGGGGTCTTTGCATTATGTTGGGCTATTTGGAGATGTCGAAATGACATTGTATTTAACAAAACCAAGTGTACTTCATTTATGCAGGCTCTTTTCAGGGGGACTTATTGGCTGCGCTTTTGGTCGCAACTATAGCCTGACGACGACACAAAGGAGATGTTCTGAAACGCGAGCTCAATGCTAGACGTTATTGCCTTGGAACAGGCCAATCATGGATGGAAACACAATAATAGATTGACACCTTTTTGATGTCTTTTGTCCCTTATTGTGTTCAGCAATACAAGCTGAAAACTTGTCAAACTTGTAATAAGGTGGTTGTATACATTTTGTAGAGGCCGGATTTTAATCCATTATGTAAAAAATCTGTTAGACTCCTCATCAGAAGGACCTCCAGAGTCATTGTTGTTCAGGGATCTATCAGAAACTTCTTTCATGCTATTCCCAGAGGAAATATGTTCTCTTGCAAAATAGTTTTCGGTCATTCCTTCATGCTATGGGTTGCTGTCTTTTTCATCAGTGATACCTCTGTCAACTCCTCCTTAACTAGCAAGTTGGCCCATGCTAATAGCGCGGCTAGATTTGATAAACCATATTTTTTAAAATGCTATGTTAGCACTGTATTTCTTTATCCATCTTAATTCAATATCCATCCTTTTGAAATCACTAATACCGATGTAAATATTGGAGCTCAAAATTCAGAACTAATATTGATACACTCGAATTTTGTTATTTGGATGGTGTTTTAATTGGTGGATGGAACTTGACCTAACGAATGACATTCGACGCCCTGTTGCACCCATGCATACATTGTCAACCTCTGAGCTCTGTATTGGACAGAAATTGTTGTTCAACCTCTCATCACTTAGTCCCCGCCTCAACCGACTGAGCCTCATACTCCCCACTCTCGATGGTCGAACTCTGCCTTGTTGATTACTCCTCCAGCGAGCTCGTTGTACCTCGTGGCACTGTTGGTTGTCGACGTAGGTGACCTTGAAGCTTGATCTGGGGTGGGCTGAAGCAACGATAGCATAGGTCCACCTCTGTTTCTATATGGGTGCACCCCCTTGTTCATCTCATCCAATAGTACCTTCTTCCTCTCGTTCGAAGTCTCTCTTCCTTACGATTGATGGTTGATGCCCCTTTCTTTTTCTTCTTCCTGCCCATCGATGGCCCCTCCTTTGTTGATGGTGCATGGCGACAGATTCTCTCTCTTCTAACTTGCGATCCCGACAAATACATAGAATGTTTTTATGTATACATATTGTATCATGTCTCCTATGATATATATTTATTGCTTGAAATTCTATGTCTTTAGTCGGATGTTGAATATACCTTATGTCTTCTAAAATGTAACCATTATGTTTGACAATACTTTTATAACTTCCAAGATAACTACTGATCATCAATAGTAGGTAACACTATTCATTCTGGGCATACTTGTGTTTCATTATGTTGTTTAGTTCTTCACGCATCATATACCAATCTAATTCCAAAAGTTTCCAAAAGATTCTCATCACTTTCATTCTTGTTTGGAAGCTTACTATGCTTATAGATATGTGTAGTCGAAAAAATGTTCCTCTTTATTTATCTCATGTCGCTAACAAGTGGCCTATTCACAAGCAAGCCCATGTTCTAGGGACACAAAGTCCCTCTACTGCAGAGCATGCTTATCCTAAATGGTGACATCATACTAATAATTCAATTTATCTCCCTCATGTCTATTGTGCAAGATAAATATTTGCATTGTGTAGCTTAAATTTCTCCGCACATCGTGCTAGATTCTCGGATGTATCACAATATTTGTTCATATCACAATGCTTATGTTTTCTCTTGTTGTCTTCCCTCTTTTGCCAACCTAACACCTTCTTATTTTTTTGAGCATTTTGCCAATTTGTTTTAGCCACTTATGGCCACCTACTTTGTCCACTATTGTTGTCTACTACCTCAGTTCTTCTCTAACCAAAGCAGTTGAATCGTGTTGGTCGCTATCTAGGAAGTCATTGTCTCGCTTTTGGTCAAACCCCATATGGTTGATGCCAAACCATACTTAACATCTTCTTTGTCACATTACTGCTATGCAAACCTACATGAATTGCTCATCAAATCTATCTTTTCTTATCATCTCCTGTGGCATCCGATTTTTTCTCCATCACGGTTGTAGGTTTGTATGTGTCAGAATCAAGTATTTCCTCTCCCTAGCGTTCTACCCATGTTGTATTTTTTATGGTGCCTATCTCGAAAAAACTCAAAGAGACTTAGAGCATGCTTGGTACACTGGTTGCCGCTTGTACGCCTTGTCTGCTTGCCTCGCGTTGCTAGGTAAATCAAGGTGAGCTCCCATGGGAGTGCTTGCTTTTATTGTTGTTGCTCGCCTTGTAGCTCGACCTAGCAGTGTCATAGACGCTCGATCGATAGCAACAAAGGTCCATCTGACCATGGTGGAGGTTAATCCAACAACGGTGGAGGTCGAATCGATGACATTAGATGTCAAATTGACAGTAGTGTAGGATGATTCAGTGGCCGAAGAGTTTGATTCGGTAGCTAAAGAGCTTGATTCGGTTCCCGTGCACCTGAATTTTACGACGACAGAGCTTGTTTCGGCAGATGCGATGTTGATTCGACGGTCACCACGTCAATTACAATATGAAATATATCTAGATCGGATTACAAACAGTATCCCGTGATATCTTAACTTCTTGGCGTTGTGTTTAGTGTCTTGACTTTTGCATGCCAAATCTCCTGTCGTCTCGGGCTTGCTTGCCAGGATGGGCGGGCCCACCATCAAGACTTAACTTCAACCCTTTGAACAATATTTCTCCATCTTCGTGTCCCTGAGCGACAACCCAATTAAATAATGGATAGTATGCAATTGACAATCTATATAAACAAAATCCCCCATCTTCGTCTTCTTGAGCGATTGCACGGTCTCTTGTCGCTATCTCACCACGCCCATGGTTGCTTTCTCTAACTAATAGTCTAACTGGTTCATGATCTAAACATCTCTTGTCGTGCTTTATGCTCTGCTCGTGTCTTCTTCTTCGAAGTTCGGCATTAAATGAATTAAACTACTTGATGAAAATAAATAAACAAATCAGTACATCAAACATGCTTTGTCCTTCGTGCACCATCTTTTTCGTATGAGGATGTTGTTGATTAGATTATTTGATCGCCTTCTCAAGGGCACCGCACTATAATCCCTACTTTAATTTGGGAGGGAACAACGGACTATATCCAACTCCCGTATTTATTTTCATCCGACATTTTTTTTACATATATGAGTGGTTTTCTATGAAATACAGTTTAGGGAAGAGCTTTTTGGTTGTCACTGAAGTCATCGTGAGGCTAAACTTGGGGTCACAGTTCCTCTCTTCTTTTATTTGAGAAATAATGTTATTTCCATCTCACATATATATATATCAGAGTCATGTGAGGCTCAATAATAAAGAGATTAATTTTTATTTTGTAACAGAAATTTATTTTCATCATGTACCATGTCTTATCAATAATGTTGGCATTCGAGCCTTGCAAGGCTACATGCCTATGTGGATAAAGATTTCATAAACTTCCTAATTAGCACTTCACAGACGGAGAGAGAACTAATTTAATGCCCATCGTGTGAAACATTTGAAATTATAATTGTATTTGTTATTTACTCTTCAGTTAGTTATTTTTTTCTTTCCCAATATGTGTAAATATTAACTAATATTTTTCTTATTTTTAATTTCAAATTTATGTATTTATTAATTGTATTTGTATCGAATACAAACTCTTGGATTTCCTTATTTTAATTATGAATTTATGTATTCTTTGAATTAATCTAGACCTTCAGATCTTCATAAAATCCAACAGTGTATATTCTTCTTTTTTTTGGATTAACGTGAGAATTTCTAGGCCCTCTCGGCGAACGTGTCGGCTTCTTTTGATACTCAAGTATAAAAAGATAATAGATATGAACTAGAGAAGTCATCTCCGATGTTAGTTCCAACTTTCCGGGACGAGTGTCTTTTAACTTCCGGCCATGGGACGAGTGTCTTTTGCACGAACTTTATGACCTTATAGCCAAAAGTTCGAGTATAATTTTGGTGATTCATGATAGCATAATCAATGAGACTAACCATATTGTTGATCATGTCTTTATAGACATTTCTAGATCTCATAGATGCAAAAATGTCAAATGTCAAAATGAGAAGCTATTATATATTTTGACGTTATACATTTCTGTAGCTATTAGCCAACGACTCTTTAGGTGTTTTGGGCTATTTATGCCCCCTGCACTCGACAATTTGAGGTTGATGAATTGTGTGTAAGTGCAGAGGAGTGTGAAACACATACAAGATCATATCCAATCCATACAAGTGCTAAATTGCTCATCCATAGACTTGCACATACTTTGTGTGTGCTTAGTGCCAGGCTTAGCTTATACTCCCTCCGTTCTTAAATATATGACATCATTGACTTTTTATTCCAACTTTGACCACAAATATTCATCGAACAAGTTAGTTAACTAAAGCAAAATATATATCTCGTTGATGGTTAATAGTTGTATCAAAGTTCGTTTAGACATGCAAGCGGACAAGTCTCCCGTCGTAGTCAAGGGATCCTTCTTCCCTCGAGTGGTGAACCCAAGGTATCGAATCCGTGGAACAATGTGCAACGCAAGGATTCAATCTAGTAAAGCAAGGAAAGATATCTTATGAAGAACTAAGTCGCATCTAATCTAAGATATCATCAAGAAAACTAATCTAATCTAATCTACTAAAGAGGTAACAAGAGAAAGCAAGAGATAACCGATCTAGAGAGTCTAGATCATGCTTATGTTGTAGCTCCAAACAAGATAGATGAAGATAGAAAAGCGAATCTCATTAAAAGCATCTTTAAATCGTGGCCTCCCGTCCGACTCCGAAAACGCCCGCCTTTCGGAACCCCCGTTCTATCACAACGTATCCCTATTCATGCGGGTAGTCTAGGGCGAGTTCGATAAGAACAAGTTGAAATCACTTGGTCGGTCCGGTATGCACCTCTAGCCACCGCGGCTACAAGAGCACCCTATGTAATCTAGCTATAGACTAGATCGTAGAAGAAGCAAAACCAAGAAGAAAACAAAATCATCGAGAAGGCACTTGATCGCTAGAAATCGGATTCACTTAAAGACTTCACCATGAATGATTACATGAACAAGATCACCACCAGGATCCTACCTCGATCTTGATCCTTGCTCCGGAGCTCCGACGTGGTCTTCCATGCAAGGTTCCCACGTCGGCTAGGGAAACCCTAGACAACTAGCATGACCCTCATCTCCGAGATGGTGCCCCTCAAGCTTCTCGGCTCCTCGGCGGCGGATTACGACTTGATTGATGCGTGGCTCTCGGTCAGGGGGCTATAATAGCCCGAGATGCAATTAGGTCAAAGGGGAGGCCGACTGGGCCCCGGAACAGGCCGGGCCGGCCGGCCTGGGCCGACCGGCTCGGGCCGACCGGCCTGGGCCCATCCCGGCCCAGTCCGTGGCCTCCTTCGCCCGGTGTTGCTTCCCGCGTCTTCTAGATCCTCTCCCCTTTTGCATGTGGGCCCTTGTCGTCGGTTTCTCTCCGAATTGGACGAAGCTCCTTGTCTTGCAAGATTCAGCACTTTTCTGGCTAGGTCCTCGGAGTTTGTCATCTTCTCGAGGCTTGGTCCTTGGGCCGTTGGAGTCATGTTCACTTCATTGCTTGACTTGTACCGGCTTCAAGGTCTTGTCATGAGGTGCTTAATGAACTTATCCCGAAGTCTTGCTTTCAACGCTAAAACCCTACGTAAACACTTAACTCCAAAACCGACATGCACAAGTGAACTTGTTATACCATGGGGGTTCAATGGATAAGATGCAAAAGTCATGCCAACATCGAAGGTAAACTCATGGCTAGGTTGACGGATTTTCACCATCAACAATATCATTACATTTGCTGTCAGTTGTACTATAGATTCAACTTGTAGTTTTATCAATTTACAAAAATATTTAGAGAAAAGACGAATAGTCAAACAAATGGAAAAAGTCAATGGTGTTATATATTTAAGAATAGAGGTAATAGCTAAGTGAGTACAAGGTGTGCCTCCCTTGTGTGGTGATTCTCGAGTGAATGAAGTTTTACAAGGTGCGCCGGAAGCCTTGGGGCCTAAGTGGCTCACCGGCAATCATCTTTGACCCATTCGGCTTGGTGTGGAGTGGCGATGACACTTTGAGCGAGGGACGTGGAGACCCCTTCTTTGGTGGAGAAACTCCTTAGTGGAGGCGGCATCAAGGTGATCAAGAGAGCTTGACGAGTGCCTTCGTGGCGAGCCTTTGTGGCTAGTCAAGTGGTGCTCTTGGGAGAGACTTGGTGAGTGGGAAGCAATATTCTTGTGTGGAGTGCTTCAACAACGTGGACTAGGGGTGGCTTAATGCCTTCCGATACCACGGGATAAATCGCATATCAAGAGTTTGCTTCCTCTCATCGCTCTTTAAGTTTTCGCATTACTTTCTTGCAATACTTGTGTGCCTTTACTTTCCTATAGTAGTATCATGCTAGGATTAGTCATAGGTTGCAAAACTTATTTTAGGATGAGGGTTTCAAACTAGATCAACCTTAGATTGCACATCTAGATAGAAATGATCTAGTTTATTTTCATGAAAAAAGTATGTGGAAGTCATAATGTTAAGTTTTAAAGTTGCCTAATTCACCCCTTCCCCCTCTTAAGCTACGATCATCTGATTCCTTATAGTAGAACAAATTGATCATAGATAGAGGGGGAAAATGAGGAGAGGCTGAGGGAGGTATTAAGCATGATCAACATCGAGAAAAAAAACAATATGGATTGGGTGAAGTAGAAAGGCTTTTCAGTCGAAACTTGACTTCGGAAAAATGTCTCAAAACTTCTCTGAAGGTTATGACAAAGGCGCTAATAAATTTATATTGCTAACAAACAAACCATGTTAAGAAATAAAATATATTTTCCTATCTACAAAACAACCTACCAAGCAATGGCAAAAATATCCATCTACTGCTTTAATATAATGTGTTATACTCCTTGGAAATAATGTACGTCCACTACTTTGAAATAATGTCTCATATATGACTTTAGTCTTTTTGTATTTAAGAAGGTTTGAGTTTATAGTGTGTTTCGAAAAAAAGAGTGTACTTTCCTTTCTTATTTTTTTAAAAAATCTTCTACCCCCTCCCTTCCAAATTATAGATCATTTGACTTTTTAAAGTTTGAGTTTGAATTTTCATCTTATTCAAAAAATTGTCCAAACATAAATAAATTTAAATCATTCTTAAATATTTATATTAATAAACATAATAAAAATATTTTGCCTAACGAACTATAATTTAAAACGAAAACAGTTTTCTTTTAAGGGAAAACGGAGAGTACTCGAAAGGCCAAACCATACCCCAACGGCCCAACAAAGTCTTTCATCCTCCGAAACCCTAAACTCGGTCAAACACTCAAACCCACACACAAACTCGGTCAAACACTCCCTTCCCCCGGTCTGCCGCCTGCCCGCCGCCTTCAGGCCCACCCATGGCGGCGGGGAGCCAGAGTGACGCGCCTTGTCGGGAGCCCGGCCAGCGCCGCCCCATGTGCGGCGTCTGCACGAAGCCCATCCGCCTCTGTCTCTGCGGCCGCCTCCGCTCCCCTCCGGTGGACACCGCCGTCGGCGTCACCGTGCTGCAGCACGCGATGGAGGCCCACCACCCGCTCAACTCCACCCGCGTCGCGCGCCTCGGCCTCCTCAACCTCACCGTCGCGCAGGTCACCGATGTCAACCACCGCGCCCACTTCATCCTCACCACGCTCGAAGCCGGCGGCGCCGCGGCGTCGGGTCTTGGATGCGGTCCTGGAACCACCCGTTCTGGAAATATTGCATTTCCTCGTGATCTGACTTGTGGGAAATCAGATGGAGAAGTTGTCGCGAGCTGCGGTTTTGAGGATTCAGGTTTGACATGCTCTGGTGATTTGGGTGTTGAAGACAACAATTTTGGTGGAGAGGTTGGTTCTCCTGGTTGTGCGCACAATGGTTCTGGTAGTTTTGGATTCAAGAAGATGAAGAGTGATGGGCAATCTGCAGATCTGGATAGGCCTAGCTCAGTAGCAAACGAGACTGGGAACTCTGTTGTTGATTCTGTTAATGGAGAAAGCAATCATATAAGTGAGGTGGGGGTGACACATAAGGTAAATGGTAACCATTCTGTAGTGGCAAATGGCTCAGAAGTTCACAGGATGGTCAATGATTGCAATGGTATAGGTGTGGAAAAAGTTGAAGTTAGTGTGCAAGATTGGACCAGGAAGAGCATGGATAAGTGCACTATTGCATTCACAGAGAAGGAACTAAGGATCAATATTGAGCCTGGTGTGAAACCAAAAATCAGATGGTTATCAAGAGGCCCGCTTGGTGAGGCAGCTGTCGCAAATGGTTTTGTTGTCACAAAGATACAAATGAAGAAGTGCAAACTCACTGGAGAAGTAACAGAGTTTGAGGAATTTTCAATCACCGTACCTCCAAAATCAGCTCTGCTGTTTCCGTGCCAGCGAGCAATCAGCATCGATGCTTCAGGTTGTCAGGTGCAGCACCTGATTGTGTTGGATGGCACTTGGGCAAAGGCACAAAGGATGTACCATGAGAATCCATGGTTACAACTTCTGCCACATGTGAAGCTGGAGTCAGATAGGGTTAGCTTGTATAGTGAGGTGAGGCATGAGCCAAGGGCTGGGTGCTTGTCTACCATTGAGAGCATTGTTGTTGCCATGAAGAAACTGGGAGAGGATTCAAAGGGATTGGATGATCTCCTGGATGTTTTCGAGTCGATGATTGCTGATCAGCGGCGATGCAAGGATGAGAATGTGAAGCAGAAGCTGATGTGCGAATCGTAAAAGCAGGTCCTACCGTTAGTCTGTTGTCTAACTTCCTGATGACCTCTGGATGCATTTTATCAGTCCAGATGACATATACTTTACTTCCTACTGAGGATTTTTTTATCCACTAAAAGTTCATTGGAGATGATGTTTTCCATTTAAGCTTATCTGGATGCTAGTAGAAGGGTAGAGCATACCATTGATTTCACCCTATTCTATGGTCAGATGTAACTCTTCTCACTACTGCTAAGCTTGCATGCACAACTATTTTGTATTAGACTTGGACCATTAACACTCTTTTTTGTATGGGGTGATGATTCATCATGTATGGATAGCACTGCATTTCTTCTGTTTTTATCTCCTGTGTTGTTCTGCAAAAAAGTTTAGCTGCTCACAATAAACTTGGACCAGTTAAGTTTTCTTGCCTTTTCCAATTTTCCGTACCATGAAGTTTGGTACAAAAAGTATAAAGCTGAGTCGTTTAGAAAACTTTTGCTATTGCTATAAGAATGCCTCTTCTTCCAGCCATTGAAATTTCGCGCATCTCATTCCCCTGGTTTTGATATGAATACTGGAAATACTGTGAAAAACAAATGCAGGATCCTGTGTTTCTATTTTCGTCTATATGGTCCATTGTCCATACATTATAATCTCTTTTTTTCGATGGAAAATTTGACTGTGAGCCCATTCATTCATGTGTTGCTCGCTTCCTTACTGTGGGGGTGTTTGAATCCTATGGCTATTTTTTAAATCCTGCTGTTCTGAAGTTTCTCTTGATGTTATGGTATGTTAGTGCTCATCAGATGGGATTAGTGAGCATCCTGTTTTTATGTACTGAGCAAGCTCTGTGGCTTGTTGCTTCACTCGGGTCACTCCAGGTTCTGTTGTCATTTCATTTTTACAGTCACTGTAAGCCAAACAAGGCTTTATCTTCCTTGGCCTGACTGTTTCACATACTAATTTATTCTGTTTGGAAGAGATCGAACTTGTTTTTTTAATCTGCACTAGCTGGGCTCCAAAGGCCAGGACTTGCATCTGTAGGAAACTTCAGACCTGATGGGCCGACCATGGGGCCTATTCAATGCAAATGGTGACATACTACCTGGATATGTTTTTACTACTGTCAGCACAATCTTGTTTTCTCGCAGAGATATGGTTTGAATGTTCCCTTTTTCTTCTTTTGCGAATTTGAAACCCCCAATTTGGTGAAACTTTCTTACTTAGCAGAACATGGACATGCTGCTATAGCCAAACTTCAGGTTATCGAAACAGAAATGTATCTTTCTTACTCAACGAACCTTTGTGCTCGAGAAACTTCCTATAGTACGAGGTTTAACTATTGCAGCATCGAGTATTTACGTATTGCAGTGTATCCCGCCTGGTTCGATCAGTTTAACTATTCCTACAGTGTGCTTTGCATGTAGAACTCGGAGCAAGTCAGGAAGTCTATTTTCACAATATTTATCATTTGACGATTATATTTCGGTTACTGTCTGACTACCATCACATTTTCTTTCTTTTCTATTTTTGCCTCCCAATATCTAATCTTTTTCTTCCTCTTTTCTTTTTATTCCTTCATTCACTCCCTTCCCTTTTCCCTGATTCTCAAGATTTTTTATGGTTTAACCTTTTTAATAAAATATTATAAATAACACCTCTCAATCTATATTTCCAAAAAGTAGAATTTTTAGTCGCACCAAACTCTGTGGGGCGTCTAATAGTTGTGTCACGCCCCATACAATGCCACAACCAATGTACATGGTGGCATTGAGAAAAAAATCAACTATGACTCGTCTCTAGCGTGGCTTAACTCTCACGTGTTGGCTGGTTGAGCTGCTAAGTGCACAAATGTGCATCTCATGTTTCATTCTTCATTTTAATTACCAAATAAACTTTAAAATTCATGAAACTCGCCGTGTATAATCAATAGATTGCATTCATACCCTTTAGGTGTTTGCACTTCAAATCATGGCGCGGAAAATAAGAAATCTAGTTTCTAAAGAGGCTATGTCTTATTAGATCAACACAATCAAATTTGAAAAGTCTTCGAAGTTTGAAAAGGGATGGGCCACCTCACCCTTAAACGGGACAATGACACATTATCATTGGGGGAACTCCTTGGAGGATCCGGGAGCCGGGCGAGACCCCCACTAGGGAAATTAAAGGGCCCATAGGCGGGAGACCCCCAGGGTCTGGGGCCTCCTCAGGCCCTTGGACCTGGGGCCTCTGCGCAAGATGAAGACTACCGACACTAAGCCTGCTAATAGTATGAGAACTGCACTATACCCGCACCAAACCAAACCAATATGTATTTAGTCACCAACCCACCCCAACCCATCACTATGAATCCTCGTTGTAGCACCGAACCAAACTAAACCACATCGATGATTCCTCCAAACAATTCAACCAAACCCAGTTTAAACCCATTCATTTCTCTGTTGTCAGTTTCTTTTCTTCAGTTATTCTTACAAGTTGTTCCAGTACCTCGGCGGCCTTGTTGCTGCAGCCTGCAGTACGCCGTCCATCATTATGGCCTTTTCGTAGAGCGCCACTGCCTCCGTGTAGTGCTCCCGCCGGAACTCGTGTGTGGTTCCCTTCGTCCGATGGTTGTCGAGGATCATCTTGTTGAGCTCCGCGGCCATGCCAGTGTACTGTGACGCCGGCTCCGCCGACGCCGTTCGTGGCCTTGGCGGCGACAGGTCTACCCCCTCTGTCGTTCATGGTCGTCGGCGCGGTGCGTGCCTCGACACCATTCTACGCCGGCACGGCCGCATGGGTAGGGCGCTCGAGGAGTCGTGGGGATGGCGGCCGCTGCGACCTTATCTTGCGCCGGTTTCGCCTGCGACGTGGATGGAGGCGCTGCCTCGGTCTCAATGCTGTTGATCCGGTGGAGGGAGGCGCAAACATCGGCACCGACGGCGCCCACGAAGGAGGGGAGCTGGTTACGGTTCTCCAGTCTCAATCCGAACCAATATGTTACGAGAAAACCCGAACCGGATCAGCCCAACTAGACAGCTTGGCCCATTTATCACCAAACCGAACCCAAATAGTAAAACTAAGGCAAGTATATTGGTGTCGTCTAATAAGTTGTCTCATGCATTAACATGTAATATTGGGTCGACTCAACAGAACACTTGTACAATGAGGCCTTATAAGACATCTGATAGATAGAGTAATAAAATACCTTAATTTGTGCATGTAAAAATGAATATTAAAGCAAGTACATTGGTGTGGTCTGGAAGGTCGTCACATGCATTTACACGTAATCTTGGGTCGACTCAACAGACAACATGTACAATTAGTTGTCTGGTAAGTCGTCTGGTAGATCTATATAATTCCTTAATTTGTGCACATGAAAAAGGAATATTATGAGTTGCATGGCAACAACAACTCATACAATGGTTGTGGAGTTGTTTCATGAGGTAGTTGTTTCGTTCATGAGGTGGTTGTTTCGCGAGGCAACGACCTCTTTCTCTCTCCTTGCTCTCTCTCCTCCACATCATCAAAAATCATATGTGGCACTGCATGAGACGACCTATGGGACTGCTGACGTGTACCAATGTACTTGTTCTTATAAGTTGCATGGCAACAACAACTCAAATAATAGTTGTGAAGTTGTCTCATAAGGTGGTTGTTTCGCTCATGAGGTAGTTGTTTCGCGAAGCAACGACCTCTTTCTCTCTCCTTGCTCTCTCTCCTATACATGGCCATTTGGCCCACCCAGCCCGACACGAGCACGAGCTGGCATGGGCACGATCGGCACGATGCACTCCGTGCTCGTGCCATGCCGGCACTACGTGCCGAGCTTGCGGCAAAGAACGGACACGAGGCAGTTTTATCGTGCCGGCACGAGGCACAGCGACGGGCGCGACGGGCCGTCTGTGCCATGCTAGCCCGCGGCCCGACACCACTACTGCACCTCATTCAAGAGCAAATTTCACAACGATCTCAATAACATATTCAAAGCAAAAACTGATGAATTAAAATCCTATCAAACTGAAAAGAAATCACAAACATATAGTTCAAAAGATCAAATAATATTTGAGTTGTTCTTATTGTGCTGCCTCATTAAAAACCTTTGTAGGTAAAAACTCAAACCTCGTGAGAAAACCCTGCAAAGGAAAAAAGAGTACAGTCAACTCTACTACTACCTAATTAAGTTCGGATACAAGTCCAGATACAGGTTCTCAAAAGCATTACAACTATCAATCAAGATAAAGGTTCTCAAATGCATCTTCAAGCTCAGGGTGTTCAATGTCATGTTGCAATCTTGCATCAGCCTGCTCCCAGTCCTTCACCAGAGTCGGCATCTCCACCATGTCCGGGGTCAGCCACCGACGCCGCTCCTCAATTATCCTGCCAATGGTACTAAATGCAGATTCAGAGGATATAGTTGAGATAGGAACAGTCATAACATCTCTAGCTAGTATAGAAAGAACGGGATATGTTAGCTTATGCTCATGCCACCAAGCCAACACACTGAAATCATCTCCAAACTGGGTGGCAGTGTCACTGTCCAGGTAGGAAGAGATTTCAGTAGTATGAGGAATAAGAAGAGCACCAGAACAAGCAGCATGAATTAAAGAAGTAGCAGATGTTCTCCTAGATAGGTTGGATGAAGCACTAACAGATGACAAATTACCATGTGTAGCAACAGAACCAACAGTACTACCAGAAGAAGAAGGTTGAGAAGAAAAAGACCTTACTCCAACTTGTCTTCCTCTTACCTGCAGTAGGGCCAGGCTGAGGAGGCATTTGCATTCTCATTTGATGCCCAAATTTTGCCTCATACTTACCATAGAGGTCATTTAGCTCATCCTTTACTTCAGATAAGTACATGGAGTAATCCTTACCATTGAAATGAGATAAATGGCTGAGAACATTTGTAAAACCCTTCATCTTAGCCCTAGGATCTAATATGAATGCAAAGGCATACAAATATGGTATGTTACTCCAATACTCAAGGAATTTCTGCTTCATAGGAGCAACAATACGCCTGAAATCAGGCTCAAATTCAGGATTAGAATCATAACTATTAAGATGCTCAGCTATATCAAGAACATGATGCAAAACCAATGGAGATGTTGGACAGTCAACATCAGATAAAACAACAGTAGAATCATAGAACTGTTCAAAAAATTCAAGGAGTTTTTCAGCAGCATACCAGTGGTGATTTGTGAGCAGGGGCTGTCCATCAACTAAAGGATAATTTGTTGCAATAAGAACACCAAATGTATGTCGATGAGGAATGAGATGCTTCAACATGAGGTAGGTAGCATTCCATCTAACATCCATGTCTAACCCAAACTTATGAGGCCGAACATTACAAGAAATGCAATATGACTTGTATGCAGCAATGCGTTGGTTAGATGCACTGATAAATGAAATTGCACTTCTAAATGAAGAAAGAAAAGGCTTGAAAACATGAAGGCCAACCTTCACAATTAGATAATGATATGACAAGCACGTCGTTGATGCATGCACAGGCTGCCAACATAACCAGAAATTAAAGGAGTCAAGTTCTCAATTGCCTTTGTGTTGGCAGAAGCATTATCCAGTGTAACAGCAAATATCTTGTCAGTCAAACCATACTCAGCAACAACAGATTCAATGCACTCAGCAATAGTATCAGCATTATGAGAAACATCAATCAAACGCACACCAATTATCCTCTTTTCTAACTGCCAATCAACATTCACATAATGAGCTACCACACTAAGAAAATCTTCCTTAGCATTTCCAGACTAGATATCAGATGTAAGAGCAACTGAGGAAATAGATTTAAAAGACTCAATAAGTTGATCACGTCGAGACATGAAATACTTGCTAAAGTCTCTAGTTGTGGTTTGCCTAGATACACGAGTGAACTTAGGGTTATGAGCAATCCTAATGTACTCCTCAAAAGCATCACTTTCACCATGAGACAGAGGCAAATCAAGTCTAGCAAGCAACCTACAAATGTGAGTACGAGCTACCTCTTCATTGTACTGCCAAAGATGCATGTTACCATCAGAGCTAAAGCCAAGCTGGGACTGAGAAGACTTACGGCGGGTCCGAGGAAGAAGAACAGAGCACTTGGGGATGTGACGAATCAAATGGCCAGTACTACCAGTGGATAAACTGGGTATACCATGCCGCAGTGGTTGCAGGTGGCCTGTACACGTACCTTCTTGTCGTTCCTCATCTCGAACACCTCTCGAACTCGTCCCATACTTTAGACCTCTTCCCCGACTTCTTCGTGCCAGTCGTGCTGGCGGTAGGAGACTCAAAGTCGGCAGCTGGAGGTGTAGGTGCAGGGCCACGGGCAGCTGGAGGTGCAGGGCCACAGGCAGCTGGAGGTGCAGGTAGAGAGAAGCTTCCACCTACAGAAGGAGAAGACAGACAATTAGATAGGAACAAAGGAGAAAGAGGAGAAAGAGAACACAGAAGAGAAAGAAAACATAGAAGTTTGACTTACTTCTGCGACCATGAACACCTCCAACAGCAAAGTTGGCGCCCAAGAGTTCCTCTCCACCCAAGTCGTCCTCATCATCTCCTAGGAGACCCATCATCCTAAGCTCATCATTGTAGGTATGGTCCATCTGCGGAAAAAGAAGAAAAGGTGAAACGAAGGAGAAGGAGGAGAAAAAGAAACAGAGGAGAAGGATGAGACAGCAGAGGAGAAGAGGAAGGGTCAGGTTCTCAGAACTTACCGGTGGCCGCCGACGAAGATCTGGCCGGCAAGGGAGCTGAGGAGGTGGCCGCTGGCGTAGATCTGGTAGTCGTGGGGACAAAAGAGGTGGGAGGCCGCCGACGTAGATCTGGTCGACGCGGGTTCAGAAGTGGTGGTCGGCGAGGGTGAGCACGAGGTGAACGGCGAGGGAGGCGTCGAGGAGAGGAGGGCGGAAGAGGTGGTTGGCCGGCGATGAGGCGGGCGGAGGTGTGCGTCGGTGTGGCGCGGCTACGCTGGCGCGGTTGCGCAGGGCGGTTGCGCGGGGCGGGCGTATAGGGAGGGTAGGGGGCTAGGGTTTTTGGGGGTCGCGGGGGCTTATATAACCACGACGCCGCGACCGACCGTTGCTGGGCTGGGCTTCCTAGCCGTTGCAGGCTTGGCCTCTTTGGGGAATATATGTCGGGCCGGCTGGGCCAAGTGGGCCACTGGGCCTCGTGCCGGCACATGGGCCGCATCGTGCCAGGCAATTTCATGTCGTGTTGGGCCGACACTATTGGCTGAAGTTGCAGCCCAGCACAGCTCGACGTCATGCTCGTGTCGGCCCAGGCCCGAAAAAATCATGTTGGGCTCGTGCTTGTGTCGGGCCAAATTGTCGTGTTTTGGGCCGGCCCATGGGCCTCGTGCTTTTTTGGCCAACTATACTCTCTCCTCCACATCATCAAAAATATTACATGGTATTGCATGACCGCTGACGTGTACCAATATACTTACTCTAATCGAGCTTAGGCCAAACCATTAGCAGGCTTAGCTGACACCCTCCCCGGGCCCTGGCCAACGAGAAAGACAAAGGGACCCCTCCACCTTCGTCATTAGGAGCGCATGAGGCGACCGACATGCCCTTCCGCTTTGTGAGAGGAGCCCCCGCTGCCATACCCGGACCAGTAAAATGTTCTACCCTAGAGGTGCTATAAAAGTATCAGATTGGTAGCATTAAGGGAAGTCCCCGTGAAAGTTTCTAGGTGTAGAGAGAAAGAGAAAAATCAATTAATGTCTTGTAGAAATTAACTCTCCCAACCCATGATTTCCACTGCATAATTAATGCAACGAATAAATTAAATGCAACACATGGGAAGGGCAGATCAACTGTGGCGACACAAAAACTTCTCGTTTCTTCCACTCGCGTTCTTCCACAGCTTGAACAGCAACCGTGCTCTGCCATTCTCCATCTAAATCAACCTCCTGCAACACCAAATCGAATCCCATGGCTGCCAAATCAAAGACCCCCATCCTCGAATCGACCAACCTCAACACCAAATCCACATCCATGTTCCTTGAATCAACTAACAGGGGCACCAAATCGACCTCCGTGGCCATAGGATATAGCTTCAGGGCAAGGAAGGGAGAGTTGTTTACGTGTATGCCATTAAGAAAGTTGCCAGTTACGTGTATGCCATGGAAAAGTTCTCAAGCACCTGTATACCACGCACCCGAAGTTCGTTGACGTACATGCCATTTTGGATGGATGGAGAGTTAACAGAGGTGTTAGAGGGTGTCTAAAGACAGTTTTGCCCTTATGTGCAATAAAGGGTTAAAAAATCAGAAAAGTGAAAAAATCGAAATAATGTAAATAATTCGATAAAAAAAGAAATAATTGCAGAAAAATCGTAAAAATCAGAAATAAATTATAAAAATGATTAAAAATCAGAAAAGCGAGAATAAATTTTTTAAAATGATTTAAAAATCGTAAAAAAATTAGAAAAGTGGAAATAATTTTTTTAAATGGTTAAAAAATTTGGGAAAATTGAGAGAAATGCTAGAAAAATGTAGTTAAATGTGGAACAAATTAGAAAAGGGTTGCAAAAAAAATAGACATTAATTTTTTTAAGAGGGAAAAATAGGTGCATGACCATTGCATACAAACAAATGTACATATCACATGAAAAAAAATAAGGGATGACCATTGCATAGTAACAAGTTCATATCACCAATATTTAAACAGATAAGTTCACTAGTTTTCATCACACTTAGTCCACACATAGACATCACACTTAGTCCACACATAGAAAGTAAAGTTCACTAGTTTGCATGACATCACACCAAACCATACATGTCTCAAATTACATCAAAAGTAATAGTTCCTCCGTATAATTTATTCAAGCTGGAGTTTCTTCTTGCTTCTGGTATTAGAAGCTGGGCTGGATGGGTTGACCACTTCAACAGGAGCCCTCCTTGGTGTACACTTCTTCATGATGGCTTGCTTCTGTCTTGGTGCAGAGACTTCATAGGATGCAATTTCTTCATGAAGAGCAGGAGGGTGCTCAATTTGGAGAGGAAAGGGGTCATTGGATCCATGTCCACTTCCAGACCTTGTGTGAAAAAAAGATCAGTTAGGTTGTAGGTTATAAATGAAAGATCAGCTAGATTAAATGACAAGATCAGCTAGGTTCAATGACAAAATCAGCTAGGTTCAATGACAAGATCAGCTAGGTTCAATGACAAGATCAGCTAGGTTCAATGACAAGATCAGCTAGGTTCAATGACAAGACAGCTAGGTTCAATGACAAGATCAGCTAGGTTCAATGACAAGATCAGCTAGGTTCAATGACAAGATCAGCTAGGTTCAATGACAAAATCAGCTAGGTTCATTGACAAAATCAGCTAGATGTAGAAAAGTGAAAGATCAACCTGCTAGTACTTGTTGTAGGTGGTGGCCCCCGTTTTTTGGCACCCTTTTTCACTCTCTTTGGCTTATGTGTAGCATTGGCCACCGCCTCATTGTATGGAAATACCATGCCTGATCCAGTAGTGGCCACAACAATGCTTGTGCTAGTGGAACATGCTTTCTTCTGCCTTTTCTTTGGTGGACCCCTGAAATAAATTATGGAAAATTGTTATTTTGCATAGCTAAACAAGAAGTGTTGTCATTGTGTATCTATGTCTACAAAGTCTACCTCTCAGCCTCAAATGCGGCTATGTCATCTGGATTGCCATTCTTACATGTGTACCAATGGTGTCCTAACTGATGGCATATTGGGCACTGATGTTGCCTTTTGCCAGTACCTTCCTCATTGCTTGATTTCTTCCTACTATTGCCTCCCTCCAAAGCTGATTTCATCCTGTTCTTCCTCCTTCCCCTGCAGTTGACTTAAGCAATGGAGGATGCATGAAGAAGCCATGTGTTGATTTGGGCCACATGGACTTGTCAGGAATAAAGGGCATACAACCTGCATATGCAATTTTGAATTTCTCAACTGAATAGCACTCATCTACATAATCTTCAAGTTTGGCCCCAGGGATAGATGTGATGTAGGCAATGGCATGTTTGCATGGTATTCCCGACCCTTGCCAAGCTCTGCAGGAACATGTCCTCTCAATTGTATTCACTACAAACCTGAAGCTACTACCAGAACTTCCCTTAGCACAAACTTCTGCAATGCCATCAGGTGAGCTTGTGATTACTTCAATGTCCAGGTAATAGCTAGCTCCTCTCAACTTCTGCACTATATGAGGCAAGATCTTTCCTTCAAACTTTTGGGCAACCCTTCTTCTAAGGTTCCATTTAATTAAGATCTTCTGTCTAATGTTATCCATCAACTCATCCAGATGCATGCCCTTCATATCTTTCACCCGCCAACATAGAAATTCAATTTTGAGCAAACATGGAATAAAATAAGATAATCAATGCAAAGTTAAACAAGGTAATCTTACCCATTTATTGAATGTCTCAGCCAAGTTATTGGTAACATAATCCACTTTTGATAATGTGGAAAACTGACTCCTAGTCCACAATTTCTTGTGATTTTCCTGAAGCCATTTCATAGCCTCGGTTTGGTCAGCACCATGGCTTGATAATGTTTCTCAAACATGTAAGGGCTCCAAGAATATGCGGATGCCCACAAGTGATCATCAAAAATCCGTCCACTATAGTGTTTCTTGAAATTCGTGTTAGATGGTACATACACTCTCTATGTTCACATCCGGAAAAACTTTACTAACCCCATGCATCACTGGTCGCCCACAATCGCATCGAATGTAAGACCAACTGGATTGCCTATAGCTTCTCTCAACCTCTCCATAAACCACTCCCAATTCGGATTTGTTTCTGAGTCAATAACACCAACCGCTACTGGGTACATCCAGTTGTGACCATCAACTGCACAAGCTACACACAACTGACCTCTAAACCTTCCATTCAAAAATGTACTATCTACTGCAAGATAGGGCCTACAACCTTGTAGGAAACCATCAACACAAGCTTTCAAAGCAAAAAACAGCCTATTAAACCTTATTTTGTTGTTGACGGTATGATGATCAATTACAACAAAGGATCCAGGACTACTATCCTCTATTTGAGCCTTAAATTTGTACAGGTTGTCAAAACTTTCACCCCAAGGTCCATAAATTTTGTCCATAGCAAGTTGCTTACCTAGATATACTTTTCTGTAGGTCACATCAATTTTGTGCCTCTCCTTCAACCTTCTTTTCAGCTCTTTGGCACCCACTGTTCCATTTTCCTTCAACCAATCAAGCACTTGTTCACACACCCAATATTGTGTCACTCCTACACAACTGCCTTTCCTTCTTTTGCTCTCACAATTCTCATGCTCGTACGGGTTTCTTGTGATCTGCATAAAGAGTGTTAAAAAATAAATGCATAAAGACTGTTAAAAAAATCATTGCATAACGAGTGTTAAAAAATTTACCTTCACTGTAACTTCATCACTCAAAGTAGCAGTATGAATTCTCCACCTACAACCCACATCCTTGCCACTGCAATACACCCTGTACCGAGATTTATCACACTTTTCAATCTTATATTGGAACTCATACTTGGTAGCATGTGTAGCTAAAGCCAACTTAAAAGCATTCTGATCTGAATACATAGTGCCTACTGCCATAGGAGGATCATTCTTGTCATAGTGTGCATCAGGTTTCTGTGCAGTCTCCCTATCTATTACAATGTCATCTTCCTCTATTTCATCATCAGACAAAGATTCATCCTCCTCAATCTCCTCTAATTCATCTTCCTCTACTTCATCTCCCTCTACATCATCTAACAATGTGTCGGGTTCAGTTTGACTAGTGGGAATAGGAGGTGCTCGATGTTCAGGACCAATATCAATATACAAGCATTCATCATCAATACCCGCATGCTCATTCGATGGGTTTGGGTTAGCAAGAAATTCACTATCTGCAGATTTAGTAAGGCAAGATTCCCCTATGCTTAGTTGAACTGATTGTCCAGTACCAATTTCCCACTCTGGAATGTCAGGAGGTTCACTACCCAAGCCGGCGTCCATCCTACAGATGAACAACAGCGCATGCTCAGCACATATGCATACATCACATATATGCGAGCAAAGAAGGATAAACAGGAACTGATTTTTTTAATACCTGGACACGGAATCGAATCGGGAGCAGGAGCGAATCGGGAGCAGGGGCGGCCGCTGCAGGGCGGCCGCGCGGCGCCGGCCCCGGCCGCGGGCGCGCGCGCCGGCCGCGGGCGGGCCGGCCGCCGAGCCCGGCCGCGCCTAGCCGCGCGCACGGGCGGCCGCGGGCGTGCCGGCCGCCGGAGCTCGGCCGCGGCCGCGCAAGGGAACAGGGCGGCGCCGCGCGGGCGCCCGGCCGGGGAAGACGGCGACGGCGGCGGCGGGTCTCCGGCGGGTCCGGCGGCGGTCTCCTAGGGTTCTGGCGCGGCTCGAGAAGGCAGCGGCTCTCCGATTCGATTCGATTGGAGTCCGGTTCCAGGAGAGAAACGAAATATACAGGGGCAAAATGGTCTTTTCACTACGCGGGTCCCACATGTCAGATGGGTGCAACTGTTAAGTCCTAACGGAATCCATCCAAAATGGCATGTACGTCAACGAACTTCGGGTGCGTGGCATACAGGTGCTTGAGAACTTTTCCATGGCACACACGTAACTGGCAACTTTCTTAATGGCATACACGTAAACAACTCAGGAAGGGATAGCCAGCAGAGCATGACGAAGAGAGACGCGGCAGTGGGTGCACGCAAAAAATAAAGGCAGCTCGCCGCTCAATCCATCTTCCCCGTCGGTGCTTCTGATTACGCGACGGGAGGGCCGCGCGGGAGGGAGCAGCGCCCACACTACCGCTGGGAGGAGCAACGGCCCTCCAGGACGGCCAACGGGGGAGGAGGACACCCGCGCTTCTCGAGGTCGCGCCAGGGTGCGGCGGCCGAGCTCGCCCACCCGGGCGCGGCGACCGTAGCTCGCCGGTCGCGGCGCGACTGGAGCTTGCCCGCTAGGGGCCGGCGACCAGAGCCTGCGCAGCCGCGCGCATGAACATCAGGGCGGCGAGGGATCTGCACATTCGCAGCACACCGGATCGGAAGCAAAGCCTTGGAAAGCGGTTGTTTCTCCCCATCGGTGATTCTCCGGTTTTTACGCGCATCACGTCGAGGGTAGACGTCGTTCCTTGTACAAGAAACTGTTTCCTCAGTTTTCCTTCTCTGTCTCATTAATCAGCATGTCATGTCATCATTTTGCTAAGGTAGCATCTCATTTAATGAAGATAGAAACCACAATTAGAGGGTGTTTGGATCCATGGGTGACTAGAGACTAGAGACTAATTTTAGTCACCAAAGTGACTAAACCTCCAAACACCCCTGACTAAAGGCTGACTAAAACTAGTTTAGTCTCTAGTCACCTCTCACCCAACTTCTAGTTACTAAAATCCCCTCTCTCATCTAATTAATTGCTCCTCTCATTAATTCTGTGGACCCAACAAAAGATAGGAGAGGAAAGAGAAAGGAGGGAGAAATAACAATTTAATGTTAAGAGCAATTAATGCTGACTAATTTTAGTCACCATCCAAACAAAGGCTGACTAAAATTAGTGTGACTAAACTCTAGTTAGGTGACTAAACGGATCCAAACATCCTCTTAGTATCTCCTTAGGACTGCCCTAAGACAAGTTCACTAGTTGCTCAGTCCCCTAGTAACTTTTCTTAGTTATCATTATCATATGGCTGAATGTCCCACTTTCTTACTATTTGGACTTTGTAAACACCAACTGTGGGGTCCGCTCATAAGTGTTTCAAAAAAGACCATAACTGTTTCACCACGGCATACAATTTTTTCATAGCTCACGGCCCACACAACTTTTTTCACAACCACATCTCACAACAGATTTTTTTCAGAGCCACAACCCTATCAAACACACAAACAACTTCAGAGCTACTTTATAAAGAATTCTACATCGAAACCTTGAATACTGTTGGATTACAAATGAACTTAGATCGATTCCCAAAGCATTTTGGACAAGCTGTTGATTAAGGAAATAAAATTATTTATAGTTTAAAGGTGGTAGTTCGACAGTTTTGCTGTTTCTACTGCTTTGGCAGACAAAACCAATTTATAGGTGAACTAATCTTTACTTGCCACGTCTTAATAGTAAATGCGCACACCACGTGAAAACCTCAAATAAGTCACGCAACATTGGTAACGGATCTATGAAGTCCGTTACAAAAAATATTATAGATAACAGACGTTATTAAAGTCCGTTACCAATAAATTTACACCCGTTACCTATAAAACCTACCGACCTCAGCCCAGTCTTATTGGTAACAGGCACTAATTAATACCCGTTACCTATAATATTTGTGTAACAGGCCACACGAATGTCCGTTACCATTACAGAATCGCGGACCCGAATTTTCATTCCACTCCGGTTAAATTACCCTTCGCGCCCGTCGCACTACCTCACGCGTTCGCTCCCCTCTCCCACCAGTCCACCACCCATACCCCCGCCCCCTCCCTCTGGTGTAGGATCTAGGATACCGACTAGAGGGGGGGTGAATAGGCGGTTTAAAAACTAAAACCACAACACTAGAGAAATTTAATTAGAACCACAAGGAGAAATAAATCTCTACCTACTCTATTCCTATGTTAGGGGTTTTGCGGCCTAGGGTGACAAGATAAACAACAACCTCTAGAAATAGAATGCTCAAAGTAAAGTGCTTGAAAGGAAATTGAGGAAAGAGATAACCAAGCACAAGAGACGAATTTTTTCCCGTGGTATCGATGACTTGCCGGCCACCCCTATTCCACGTTGAGGTGGATTCAATGTTCAACCGCTCCTCTATCAAGACACCACTTGATCTTGAGCCGGTTAGAACAAGAGAACCACTCCACACCTCGATTCCACTAGAGTTGCTCTTTACCGCTCCGGTGAGGTGAGCACAACACCTCTCACAACACGAAATTCGGAGCCACGCACAATCTTCTTGCGAGCTTCAACGGATTCTTCCACCACCAAGCCGTCTAGGAAGCGGCAACTTCCAAGAGTAACAAATCAACCACTTGCTTGATGATTCCCTAGTGCCACAAAGATCAAAACCTTGATGCAATGCACTAGAAACTCTCAATCTCACAAAGAATACCACCACTAAGTCAAGTGAGTGAGAGAGAGGAGAGGGAGAGCTCTACAAGGGAGTATGAACCTTTCAAAGTGCCAAGAGAAACTCTCCAACCCCGGGCTTGGAGTATAAATACTCCCCCTTCCCGTTACTAGCCGTTAGGAACAAAACGTGTGCCTCGCGGACTGTCCGCGATGCCCTCGCGGACTGTCCGCGTTTGAATTCCAACAGTAAAATCGCGAAGTCAACGGCTGGGGCGGCTGCCCGATGGGCCGGGCGGACCGTCCGCCTGGGCCACGTGGACCGTCCGCCCGGGCCCCGCGGACCGTCCGTGGGCGGGCCGCGGACCGTCCGCCCCGTCCACCGAGCAAGACACCTCGTTCGTTACGAATAACGGACCGTCCGCGCACCTCGCGGACCGTCCTCCTGGTCCCCGCGGACCGTCCGCCTGGTCCCCGCGGACCGTCCGCCCGGAAGCGCAATTTCTCGAAATCTTTTGCCAAAAACTCAGGTATTAAATAAAAACTAACAACCCACGGACCGTCCGCCCGAAGGGCCCGGACTATCCGCCAGATACCTGAAAACTTGTTTTTCTTATGATTTTCAATGAAACCCTTTTACCAAGAGAAACCACCACTCATCTAAATGCAATGCATGCAAATTTTTGATCCAAGTGGCACTATGGAAAGTCAAGCCAATGAAATTGATCCCTCTTGATAGTACGGCTATCTATCCTATTAACCCGGTCATTTAACATCCTCTAATCACCTTATGACCGGTAAAAATAAAACCATATCTTTTACCTTTGCCTTGAGCCCTTTCCAACACAAGTCATCCAAGACCTTCTCAAGTATACCACATGATCTCATCATTTTACCGGACTAACCTATTCTTATAACTCAAATAAAATTGTTAGTCCATAATGATTGTCATTAATTACCAAAACACGAATTAGGGGCCTAGATGCCTTCAATCTCCCCCTTTTTGGTAATTGATGACAACCATTTAAAGGAGTGATATAAGAAAGGTTTTGTGTTTTGGAATCACTTACTCTTCTCAAATAAGTTCAATAAATAGATAGAGTGAATGTCTCCAAAACAAGAATATAGAGATAACTCCCCCTACATATGTGCATGTAATTTCCATTTGATTTTTACACATATGCATAAACATAATAAATTTTGACGGAGTTTCCCTACAAAATAAAGATCAAGGCAACAACCACATATATATATCCAAAGAGATTAAGGAAGGGTTAGCATCAAAAACTACTACGGGAACTAGAACAAGCCATAAGATAAACAAAACAAGATCATAATTATAGAACATCACAAGATAGCCACAAGTTCTACTTCTCAAACACATCACACACCAAAACGTAAGTCTCACAAAATTATTACAAGCCAATCGAAGTTCATGCAAAACCGAAATTAAACATGTAGATGCAATGCAAGAGAGTTCCAAATTCATGCAAGATGCAAGCAAAGTGAGCTCCCCCTAGAGATCACACACTCCTCCAAATCTCTCTCCCCCTTTGGCATCAAATACCAAAAGGGCCTAGTCATCCTGAGGCGGCGGCGGAGGAGGATAGAATGGCGGAGGGGGACAGAACTGTGGTGGTGGAGCTGGAGCCGGATAGTAATGATAAAAATGATCTCTGAAATCTCCAAAAGCTGTATTCAGGGCATGGACATCGTGTCGAGCCGGGTCTCGCCGATCATGCAACCGCCGATACGCGCTCGGAGGTGGACATCCGAGAGAATCTATCATTGAGGGCACCGAGGTCATTCTCGAAGATCGACCGCATATCACCCAACCGTCGCATCATGGGGTCATGCATAGTATTATAGACATGATGACCAAAGGTATCCAAACTAGTATCAATCGATGCTGAAAATTCTCGTTGCATAGTCCGAAAAGTATCGGTCATCCGTCGTCCATATGCCTCAAAGTGAGATTGAAACCCCGACCGCATTTGCCGAAACCGAGAGTTCATTGACTGTTGAATATTAGCAAAATAGGAATCAAAATATCCAGCAGGAGGCTCCCACTGTGGCTGCATGGGAGGAACTGGAGGAGGAGGAGGCATAGCATAAGCACCCTCATCAACATTAACATTGCCCATGTTGCCAACATTTGCATTTTCATCATCACCACCATGAGCCTCAATATTTTCTGCAACATTGTGAGCCTCTGCTTCCTGTCCATAGGGTGTCAATGGCTTGTTCAAAAAGGCTTTAGCATTGTAAAATGGACGATAAAGTTCATGCTTCACATCACATAACCCATTGAACCCCGTCTTGATCTTGATCAATGACATAATATAGGGAGCAAAATAAATACTATCTCGAACAAGACGCTTCTTGCAAATCATTTGATCAAGAATAAGCTTCACAACATTAAATCTAGTTCCATGCATAACATAATCAATCACATTCCAATAATGTTCCAGGACTTTATCTTTATTACCACTTTTAGGCATAAAAGTGTGCCTAATGATGTTGTTGATGGCAGCCGGATGGTGTCTAAGTCCTGCTGATAGGCAGTTCATTATAGTTGCATTAGGGGTGCCAGGCTCATAGAATACAGCTGTATCTTCAAGAATATCCTCGTTATAAACATCAATACCCTCGCTAAAATACTCATAGTTAAGATGATTAGCAGCTGCAAATTCTGCAAATGTGGCCTCATACTCACTTTTACCAGTCAGCCATCTCATTTTCTTCCCTATGAAATCCATTTCATAAGTTGCATAGAATTGTCTAACTGTTGTATCATTCCAGTCACATCTATGCTGAAGAAATGGTTTTAACCCCAAATTCTCAAATTTCGTTGCCACCCCAGCAAGGATAGGTTTAGACTCAAGATAATCAAAATCAACCCTTTGATGAGAGAAAACTGTGCACTCCATCAAACTACCGAAAAATGCTTGTTCTTGCACAAGAGTATGGAAGAATAAATTGTGGGTGTCTCGGGGTTGATTATAAGCATTTTCATTTCGAGCAATATCAAACTCTCTTTATGTCCACTGCCTTCTAGGAGTTGTGTAATTAACCACATCAATGATTTCAACATTGTTACCTCCCCCTTGACTTATCTCATCTTCATCCATCATGAGTGAGGCACTTGCCGCTTCATCGGCCGGATCAAAGTCGCTGTCATTTGGATTGTCGGGTTCCTCTTCTTCCTCAGAGGTATCATCTTTTCTTCGCCTCTTCGATGTCCTAACATCCTTGCCCTTCTTCTTTGATGTGCCCTTTTTGGTCACCTTTCTAGTGAGTGAAGCTATAGCCTTGCGACCACTATCAAAAACCATATATTTCAATGAGTATTAACATTAGGAAGCAATTTCAATTGATCATGAAACCCCATTCGAGAAGCCACTGGACATGGGAGCCGCAGCCGGGGCCGCGCGGACTGTCCGCGCAGAGGCGGCGGACGGTCCGCCCGGTCCGGGACGGCGGGCGCCCATGAACAGTGGGTCCAATTCTTTCCAACCTCATAACTTGATCAAAACAAAATTTCTTTACCAAAATTTTGCCACAACATCACATTGATATCCCAAACACATTCACCAAGACAAAAACTTGAAATCATGGACGAATTTTAGATCACACATCCAAACCCTAACCACCTCTTTGCTCAAAATCCGAGAGATTGAATGAGAGATACGAAAAAATACCCGGATGACATGGTGGAGAACCTCGCGGAGAGTCCGGGGATATGCTCGGACGGTCCGGGGAGTGCCCCAAACGAAATCCCTAAGGGGTAGCTCTTTTCTTTGAGTGGGAGCAAGAAAGGGGAGAAAGAAGAAGAGAGGGTCGGGTTTGGGAACGAGAAGGGAGGCAGCCAACTTTACTCATTCGCGACTTGGGTCCCACCGGCGCGCGACAGGCGCGGACGGTCCGCGACACCCCCGCGGACAGTCCGCGAGGCGCGCGGACGGTCCGGACCCCAGGCGCGGACTGTCCGTTAATGCTTCCAGAACATCCAGAGCTGCACCTTCGCCCCACGAGCCACGCGGACAGTCCGCGCTGCCCTGGTGGACAGTCCGCCAGGAGCAGCCGGATGGTCCGCCCTGTTGATACGGACGGTCCGACCTCCTTTTTGATTTCAGCGTGAAATAACTCTAGAAAGAGATTTTTAAGGATTTCTTTTGGGATCATTGCTCAAGAATAATGAGAGAAATTTATTGAATGATGCAATGTACTGAGTAATTCTAGAAAAATATGCAAAAGCAAGCTTCACGAAAATAAAAGACAAGAGATAAGTTAGAAATAAATAAGAGAGATAGACAAAAGCATATGGATAAACACATGTGCTAGTTCTCAAGCCACATTTGAGATGTCAATCACATTTAGCTCATTTCTCAATTTGCAAAACCGAGACTCATCCAAAGGCTTGGTAAATATATCCGCCAATTGTTCATCCGTGCTTACTCCATCAATCTTGATATCTCCTTTACTCACATGATCTCTAAGAAAATGGTGCCGGATGTCAATGTGCTTGGTTCTAGAGTGTTGAACCAGATTATTTGCAATCTTGATAGCACTTTCATTGTCATATAAGAGAGGAATTTCCTTGAATTTCACAACATAATCAAGAAGTGTTTGCTTCATCCATAGCAATTGAGCACAACAACTCCCTGCCGAGATATATTCCGCTTCGGCGGTTGAAAGAGCCACTGAATTTTGCTTCTTAGATGACCAAGAAACAAGTGACCGTCCAAGCAATTGGCAACCTCCGGAAGTGCTCTTTCTATCAACCTTGCAACCGGCATAATCCGAGTCCGAAAACCCTACTAACTCAAATTGAGCACCCTTTGGATACCAAAGACCAATGTTAGGAGAATACTTCAAATATCTGAAGATTCGCTTTACGGAGGTCAAATGACATTCTTTAGGAGCGGCTTGAAATCTAGCACACATGCACACACTAAACATGATATCGGGCCTAGATGCGGTAAGATAAAGCAAACTACCAATCATGGACCTATAAAGCTTAAGATCAACCGGTTTACCTCCCTCATCAAGATCAAGATGTCCATTAGTAGCCATAAGAGTTTTGATGGGTTTTGCATCTTCCATGCCAAATTTCTTTAAGATGTCCCTCACATATTTAGATTGGCAAACAAAAGTGCCTTCCTTCAATTGTTTTATTTGAAGACCAAGGAAGAAACTCAATTCACCAATCATAGACATTTCAAATTCCCTAGACATCATTTCTCCAAATTCTTTACAAAAATCTTCATTTGTTGAACCAAAGATGATATCATCAACATAAATTTGACAAATAAAGATGTCATTTCCAATTTTCTTGGTGAACAATGTAGTATCAACCTTTCCAATTTTAAAGCCATTTGAAAAAAGAAAGTCCCGAAGCCTTTCATACCAAGCATGAGGGGCTTGTTTCAACCCATATAATGCCTTAGAGAGCTTGTACACATGATTAGGCTTTGTGGGATCTTCAAAACCGGGAGGTTGCTAAACATATACTAGTTCACTAATTTTCCCATTCAAGAAAACACTTTTGACATCCATTTGATATAACTTGATGTTGCGAGAACAAGCATAAGCAAGCAAGATTCTTATGGCCTCAAGTCTAGCTACGGGAGCAAAGGTTTCATCAAAATTCAATCCCTCTACTTGAGTATAACCTTGAGCAACTAATCTTGACTTGTTCTTCACAACAATACCATCTTCATTTTCTTTGTTTCGAAAGACCCATTTAGTACCAATAACATTATGATTCTTGGGTCTTTCAACCAACTCCCAAACTTCATTTATAGTGAAATTATTTAATTCTTCTTGCATGGAAATAACCCAATCCGGATCATTAAGTGCTTCATCTACACGCTTAGGCTCATGGAAAGAGACAAAAGAATAATGTTGACAAGAAGCAACACGAGATCGAGTTTGAACACCCTTACTAATGTCACCCATGATTTGATCAATAGGGTGATCTTTGGCGACTTGATGATGAATTCTTGGTTGATCAATTGGTTCTTGAGTTGATGGAGAAGGTGTGGTCATATGGGCCATTTGATCATCTTCTTGAAGTGAGTCATTGTTACTTGAGTTACCATTTTGTTGATCATGATAATTTGTTGTGGAAGTAGATGGGTTGACTTCAATAGATATCGATGGATCTTCATCATCGTCTTCTTCTCTAGGCATGATATCCCCAATGGCCATAGTCTTCATTGCTTTGCTTAATTCTTCACCTCTCACATCATCTAAATTCTCTTTTTCATCTTGAGACCCCAAAGTTTCATCAAATTGCACATCATATGCCTCCTCAACAAATCCTTTAGACTTGTTGTATACTCTATAGGCTTTGGAATTTGAAGAATATCCAAGAAGAAATCCCTCATCACACTTGCTTTGAAATTTAGACAACCGAGATCCTTTCCTCAAAATATAGCACTTGCAACCAAAAACCCGGAAATATGAAATATTTGGCTTTCTTCCATTTAGAAGTTCATAAGGTGTTTTGTTGAAGAATCTATGACAATATAGCCTATTAGAGGCATGGCAAGCGGTGTTGATAGCTTCGGCCCAAAAAGAATCCGAAACTTTGTACTCATCTAGCATGGATCTTGCCATCTCAATCAAGGTCCTATTCTTCCTCTCGACTACACCATTTTGTTCCGGTGTATATGTAGTTGAAAACTCATGCTTGATTCCTTTCTCATCACAAAACTCTTCAACATTTGTGTTCTTGAACTCACTACCATTGTCACTTCTAACTTTCTTCAACTTTAGCTCAAATTCATTTTCGGCTCTTCTCACAAATGACTTGAAAATATCACAAGTGATAGCTTTGTCATGAAGAAAGAATACCCATGTGTATCTTGAATAATCATCCACAATTACAAGACAATAGGTGTTGCCACCAATGCTTCTATAGGTAGTAGGACCAAATAAATCCATATGTAGTAATTCCAATGGTCTTGTGGTTGACATAGTACTCTTGTTAGGATGTGAGTTGGCAACTTGCTTTCCGGCTTGACAAGCACTACATAATTTATCTTTCTCAAATTTTACATCTTTCAAGCCAAGAACTAAGTCATGTTTCACCAATCGGTTGAGTTGTTTCATACCAACATGGCCAAGTCTTTTATGCCATAACCAACCCATAGAGGCCTTTGAAAATAAGCAAGTAGTCAAATTTGCCTTTTTCGATGAGAAATCCACTAGATATAAGCTCTCATGACGAAAGCCCTTAAAAATAGAATCGTTCCCATCAAGTGAGGTAACCTCAAAATCATTGCTAGTGAAAGTACATTTATAGCCATTGTCACAAAGTTGAGCAATAGATAGCAAATTGAAATTGAGAGAATCAACTAGTAAGACATTAGAGAGATTATAGTCTTTAGAGATAGGTATTTCACCAATGCCTTTTACACCTCTCTTGCTATCATCTCCAAAAGTGATGTTATCAAAATCGGAAATATCTTCATCAAGATGAGAGAATATTTTTCTTTCGCCGGTCATGTGGTTTGTACAACCACTATCAATTACCCAATGTCTTCCTCCGGCTTTATAGTTCACCTACAAAAGAAATTACTTTGTTTTAGGTACCCAAATTTTCTTGGGTCCTTCAATGTTAGTGACCAAAATTTTAGGCACCCAAATAGATTTCTTTTTACTACTACCGAGAGAACAACCAACAAATTTAGCACAAACAACTCCCTTAGAATCTTTCTTAAGAATGTATGAAGGATCCAAGGATATAGTCTTCTTGCTCTTGCATTGGTGATCCACATCAACCCTTGTCTTGCACTTATGGCACATCTTAATCTTTTCTTCTTCCTCAAAGGAAACATTTGAATTTACAAAGATACTTTCCTTAGGAATGAAAGCCTTTTTTCCTTTCTTGGGCAAGTAACCAAGTGCATCTCTATTTAAGGTGAATTTTTGATTTGTCCAAATATGATTAAACCGAACATGACTTCCAAAATACCGTGCAAGATCATTAGATAAGCACTCAATCTCCTTCTTCAAAGATTCATTCTCCAATAATAGAGAGTCATAAGACATATCCTCACTAATGCAAGAGCTAGTGCTTGTGCTACAAGATGGGTTAGATGAACAAAGAGGAGCATTCAATATATTACATTCAACACCCATACTCATTTTTCCTTTAACTTCTTGTGCAAGGAGAGAGTTGTGAGCTTCCTTAAGCTTCTCATGCTCATCTTTTAGAGTTTCCCAAGAAATGTTAAGTGTTTCATGGGAAGTCTTTAGATTTTCATGAGTAGTCTTTAGCTCCTCAAAAGAATTTTGAAGTGAAATATTTTTCAACTCCAAATCCTTCAACTTTGATCTCTCCAAGCGCAATTTGTCATCGGACTTAATAATCATGGCGACAAGATCATCATAAGATAAAGCATTATAATCATTATCACTATCACAATCATCATCGTCATCGTCGATTATTACCTTAGATTCACCTTTTTCCATGAGACAATATGGCTTGGAGAAGAGAGAAGGCGCTTCCTTGATAGCAACCCTAGCAAGTCCTCTTGAAGGCTTGTCATCATCTTCTTCATCGGAGCTTGCATCGGAATCCCACTCAACAAAATATGCTTGACCATTCTTCTCCTTCTTGTAATATTTCTTCCTCTTAGGTACACTCTTCTTGTGTTTCTTCTTGCCATATTTGTCTTCTTTCTTATTTGGACAATTAATTGAGATATGTCCAATTTCACCACAATTGAAGCAATCTTTTCCTTCAAAAGGATTCTTCTTTGAAGATTGCCCCATCTTGCCAAACTTCTTCTTCTTCATGATTCTTCTAAGTCCCTTTACAATAAGAGCCATTTCTTCATCGGAGTCAATATCTTGGTTCTCGTCATCATTTTCCTCTTGAGTAGCCTTGGCCTTGAGAGCAATATTTTTCTTCTCTTCATTAATTGATTGGCCTTGAACTTCCTTTTGTGATTGCTTGAATAGATCATGAGTTTGCACTTCACCAAGCACCTCCGTAGGAGTCATCTTACTCAAATCACTCCTCACAAGCAAGGTCACAATTGCCTCATATTTTGCCGGAAGGCACCTAAGGAACTTGTGAGAGAAATCTTTGTTTGATACATCAAAATCAAGACACTTGAGTTCATTCACTATATCTTTCAACCGGTTGAACATGGTTGAAACATCTTCATCCTTCTTCATGGTGAACTCATTGAACTTTCCCTTGTACACATAAAGTTTTGCTTCCTTAACCGTAGATGTTCCCTCGTAAATTTCCATAAGCTTCTCCCATATCTCATTTGCCTTCTCAAGTCCCTTCACTCTATTGAATTCACTAAGAGCAAGAGCATTGTAAAGTACACTCAAAGCTCTATCATTGAGTTTTTCATTTTTATCATCTTGATCCGTCTTATTCTTAGAATCCAAAATAACATATCCTTCCATTACAATTTTCCATAATTCTCTTCCCAAGGCCTTAAAGTGAACCTCCATTCTCTTCTTCCAATAGTCATAATTGTTCCCATCAAAGACCGGTGGCTTCCCAACATGAAACTTATCTTCCTCACCCATTTATCCTACTCCGAGATGGTTAAATCTCTCAAACAAGGAGTCCTTGGCTCTGATACCACTTGTAGGATCTAGGATACCGACTAGAGGGGGGTGAATAGGCGGTTTAAAAACTAAAACCACAACACTAGAGAAATTTAATTAGAACCACAAGGAGAAATAAATCTCTACCTACTCTATTACTATGTTGGGGGTTTTGCGGCCTAGGGTGACAAGATAAACAACAACCTCTAGAAATAGAATGCTCAAAGTAAAGTGCTTGAAAGGAAATTGAGGAAAGAGATAACCAAGCACAAGAGACGAATTTTATCCCGTGGTATCGATGACTTGCCGGTCACCCCTAATCCACGTTGAGGTGGATTCAATGTTCAACCGCTCCTCTATCAAGACACCACTTGATCTTGAGCCAGTTAGAACAAGAGAACCACTCCACACCTCGATTCCACTAGAGTTGCTCTTTACCGCTCCGGTGAGGTGAGCACAACACCTCTCACAACACGAAATCCGGAGCCATGCACAATCTTCTTGCGAGCTTCAACGGATTCTTCCACCACCAAGCCGTCTAGGAAGTGGCAACTTCCAAGAGTAACAAATCAACCACTTGCTTGATGATTCCCTAGTGCCACAAAGATCAAAACCTTGATGCAATGCACTAGAAACTCTCAATCTCACAAAGAATACCACCACTAAGTCAAGTGAGTGAGAGAGAGGAGAGGGAGAGCTCTACAAGGGAGTATGAACCTTTCAAAGTGCCAAGAGAAACTCTCCAACCCCGAGCTTGGAGTATAAATACTCCCCCTTCCCGTTACTAGCCGTTAGGAACAAAATGCGTGCCTCGCGGACTGTCCGCGATGCCCTCGCGGACTGTCCGCATTTGAATTCCAATGGTAAAATCGCGAAGTCAACGGGGCCGGGGCGCGGCCGCCCGATGGGCGGGCGGACCGTCCGCCCGGGCCACGCGGACCGTCCGCCCGGGCCCCGCGGACGTCCGCGGGCGGGCCGCGGACCGTCCGCCCCGTCCATCGAGCAGCACCTCATTCTGTTACGAATAACGGACCGTCCGCAGCACCTCGCGGACCGTCCGCCTGGTCTCCGCGGACCGTCCGCCTGGTCCCTGTGGACCGTCCGCCCGGAAACACAAATTCTCGAAATCTTTTGCCAAAAACTCAGGTATTAAATAAAAACCAACAACCCATGGACCGTCCGCCCGAAGGGCCCGGACTATCCGCCAGATACCTGAAAACTTGTTTTTCTTATGATTTTCAATGAAACCCTTTTACCAAGAGAAACCGCCACTCATCTAAATGCAATGCATGCAAATTTTTGATCCAAGTGGCACTATGGAAAGTCAAGCCAATAAAATTGATCCCTCTTGATAATACGGCTATCTATCCTATTAAACCGGTCATTTAACATCCTCTAATCACCTTATGACCGGTAAAAATAAAACCCTATCTTTTACCTTTGTCTTGAGCCCTTTCCAACACAAGTCATCCAAGACCTTCTCAAGTATACCACATGATCTCATCATTTTACCGGACTAACCTATTCTTATAACTCAAATAAAATTGTTAGTCCATAATGATTGTCATTAATTGCCAAAACACGAATTAGGGGCCTAGATGCCTTCATCTGGCTCGTCAACGCTCCTCTCTCTCTCTCGTCCGTTTCCTCCATCTCCTCTCCTCTCCTCTCCTCTCCTATGCTCCCTCTCGATCTCCCACTCGACCTCACCGGCCGCCGTCGCCGCATCGCGTCGCCACCGCCACTGCACCCCGCCGCCGTGCCTCACTCCCCCCTCCCACCACGTGCTCCTCCCAACCCTAGGTGGAGGGTGCAAGGCAAGATCCAGATCGAGGTGCGTTAGGGACGAGGTCCTCCACTCGTGCACGTGGGTCGTCGCCATGGACGAAATCCGCAGGTGGGTTTATGGTGCTCCTTGCTCGCGAATCGATTCTCGAGACTAAGCTGTTCGGCGCCCGCAGTCGAGAGGAAGGGAGGAGGAGCCGGTCGGCGGACGGTGGACCGGGCCATCCCCGCCGAGGAGGAGTGCCTCATCTTCATGCTATTCGACCACGACTGGGATGCATGCAAGTACCGAGCACCACCCCCTAACCCTAGCTAGCTTCCACCCTTCCTCGATCTGCATCTGTTCGATTCGCTCAAGTATAGTTTCTGTAAGCATATGTCGTGACCCAGGTCACTGGTAATAGCAGATTGGTAACGGGCTTCTCTTTAATGCCCGTTACCTTTGCTGTTATAGGTAATGGGCAAAGATTGTTGTCCGTTACCGATATCGTGGACCAGGTCACTGGTACCAGTAGATTGGTAACGGGCTTCTCTTTAATGCCCGTTACATGTGCCAGTTATTAGTAACGGGCATTTGCCTGTTACCGATGTTGGGCTATTTGTAACGCTTGAAAGGTAACGGGCGCGATGCCCGTTACCAATAGCAGTTCGCGCCCGTTACCAAAGTGGGGTTTTCACGTAGTGGTAGCAATGCAAAGCACACACGACAGCGCGGACGGTAGGGCACTCATAATGCAGACTCTGCTATAGAGTCTAAGCATATTTATTACCTTCATATTTATTGTATTTTGCTGATGTGGTGTTGATGTGGTAGTTTATTTATTGAAGAGAGAAGGGCAAAAACTAAGACTCCAAGTCTTATTTAGACTCCAAAATCTTTGATACCATCGATGTAATAAATAGTGTTAGACTCTATGTAGAGTATGCACTAGGAGTACCCTTATCTGTCGCTAGAGGTTGGCATTTTTTTATTGCAAACCAAACCGTACCGAGCCGAATCGAAATGTCATTTTTTTTGGTTTTTCAGTTGGGCTTTGGTTTCCAGTTTTGTGTACTTCGGTGTTCGGCTTCGACCTCAGTTTTCAGCACAAACCGAACCGAACAACTGATTCAAAGTATTTGCAACCCCAACAACTGGCTGGTCACTTGGCCCAACTAAGGTTACGAGCCCACCAAGCCCATCGTGCCCCCTTCATTTTGCGCCACACACCCACACCCCTGTTCCCCAACCCTAAATCCCTCGCGGCGGGTGGCGACACTGCGGCAGGCATTCCAGGCCTCCACACGCCTCCACCGGCCATCGCGGCACGGCACAACCGCGCAAGCACAACGGTGCTTCCACTTCCACAAACCGAGGAGGAGGTCGGGAGCGGTGAGTCGGCGACCGATGGGCCGCAAGCAGATTTGCGACACTGACGGGAGGATCTCCACATCGAGCTCTTCAACTGATACCACAGCTTGGCTATTTCCATGGATTGATTCATAAAATTGTACTATAAATGCTTGATGTTGTATGCCTGAATGAATATTTCTCACCAGAAGCTCATAAAAGTTCGGCTTCGTTCGGTAAAAACCGAAGCCGACTAGTCGATTTTTTGTTTTGTAGAAAACCGATCGATTGTTGGTGGTTTGAAAATCGAAATATTTCTCACCAGAAAAACCGAACCAATTGTCGGATTAATTATAAACCGGATGCCCATGCCTATCTGTCACACTATGAAATAAATAAATTCTATTTCAAAAAATAAAAAATGGGGGACGAGATCCAAAGCAACAGGGCAGAGATTTTGTCGATCACTGTGCACATAGAATATAATATCTCTTAGACTCTTACTATGAACAAGTCGAGACATGCGGAATATAAAGTAGATCGAGATCCAGGCGTGCCAACAGTGTAACGATCCAAATTTAGCAACATGCATTCATCCTTAATCAAGTAATGACATGATTCTGCATGCAGAATTCATTGTTAATTCCAGGTACATCGAGGCGACGGTCGATGCATAATTGCATAAATCTGGCTCCAACCACGCTGCAACTGCGGCAAGAGAACTATACCCTGAACTGATGACCCCAGGGGTATGGGCGTCGTAGTATGGCGACCACCCATATATGGTATCATGTGACTTGTGTCGCGTATGAAAAAGGAGCTCGAGACACGAGAAGTATGTAACATTGCAGGCTAGATGGCAACTGCTAGCAAACGTGGTGCCACGTGCTTTCTTATCGAGTCCAGCTAAGGACTAGATCGATCGAGATGATGCCCACGCATATCTCTCTCGATCAGCTCTATAAAAGCCAGTGCAAACCTCCATCCGATTCGCAGAGAAACAACAACTTAACTCAGATCAAAGTAGGAGCGCGTGGTAAGCAGAACGACTCAGTGACCGACCTGCTTCGATCGATCTGGTTAAGTTCTGGTCATGGCAGCAGCAATGCTCTCGAGGCAAGTCGGGCTCCTGCTCGCCGTGACGGCGCTGGTGATGTGCACCGTCGTCGCTGTGGCCCAACAACAAGGCGGCGGACCTGCACCCGACCTCAGCGGCAAGGGGGTGTGCAAGTTCGCCGACCCTAACGTCGTGAATGGGTGCTTCAAGAGCTTCGGACAAGGTACGAAGTTCACCACGAACCCTCGGGGTCGTGTGGACTGCTGCGTAACCTTCCAAGGTAACGACTGCCTCTGCGAGATGAAGAAGGCGTGGGCTGCGGACAAGAAGGGCACTGGCGCCCAAAATAGAGTGGACTGCGTCAGGAACAGGAAATGCTAGTCAGTGATCATCATGTGTATTGGTCGTCTCTAGCTCGCTCGCTCGCTCGCTCGTCTGTGTTCATGTCTTAATTACTCTTTCTTCTTCCATGATGTTCGATTTCACCGCGCGGTGATCGATGTCGACTGGCTCCTCGCGCTTGCTTTTGCTTGTTGTTTGAGTCTTTTTGATTTGTACTACCTTCAGTCAGCTGAAATAGTTAAAGAGCGTTCACTACGGGAAACAAGGGCTTTGCCGTGCGCCCCGAGCGCACGGCAAAGGCCAAAAAACGCACGGCAAACCCTTTGCCGTGCGTTTTTCGTCGGGGCGCACGGCAAAGGGCGCACGGTAGCATTTTGCACGGCGAAGCCCCTTTGCCGTGCGCCGCGCCTGGCAACGCACGGTAGACAAAGTTTGCCGTGCGTTTTTCCACGACGCACGGCAAACAAAAGCAACTAACGGCACCGGTTCCAAACGGCGTGGAACAAGCTTTGCCGTGCGCCGGGAGCAAAACGCACGGCAAACAAGGGCTGTTTGCCGTGCGCCGCCCTGAAAACGCACGGCAAACAACCCCTGTTTGCCGTGCGCCAGCCAGAAAACGCACGGCAAACAGGGCTGTTTGCCGTGCGCTTTCCTGAAAGCGCACGGCAATGAATGGCACGTTTGCCGTGCGCCTCCATAAACGCACGGCAAACGCACTGTTTTGGCTGTTGGTTTTGGTCACTTTGCCGTGCGTCTTCCGAAAGACGCACGGCAAAGTGACCATTGCAATTTATTTTTTTTGGTTTTCACGTTTAAAAATACCCAAAAATCACAGTAATGTCATATATATCATAATATTCATCACAGGCATCATATATATCATAATATTCATCACAGGCATCATATATGTCACAATAACCATCACATACATCATATATATCACAATAAGACATCACATATAGATAAATTCACACGTTACTCATCGACAAGTCCACTAGTACATCCAAGTTCATCGGAAAGTCCACAAGTTTATCAACAAATCCACAAGCCTCTAACGTATAGATTTTAAGTACCTGGGTTCGCATCCTGAACTCTGCTGCCAGGTCCTCTAGCGGAACACACTTCTGCTTCTGGAAATTACAAGGGGGAAAGTGACAGTGAGGTTTTTCAGTTTACATAGCTAACAATATTATACTAAATAGGAAACTAGTATACTCAAGATCATGGTAGCACAATACTGCATTCTTCAAAACACTATTTAGCAGAATAGGGTGAAATGAAGTAGGGTAACTTCTCAATTTCTCATCATAAATTTGACAGGCTTCAATGTAAAACAAGATGCAGAGGCAGCTGTGTGCAGAATAGAGGGCAAACAAAACATAAATTGTTTATATGGACAGAAATACCATGATTCATTGGGAAGGAATTTTTTTCTGTCAAATTCAACAATAAGGTGAAATCTTAAAGTTGTAGTCATGAGGGCATAATCCAAGGCACTTGTTTCATAAACAGTGTACCTTGATGTATTCCACAAAGTTGTGGAGCAAACCTTGACCATCATCTTGTGTCTCACTCTCTGTTGTACCTTCAGCATCAACAGTAAAGGCTCCTTTCCACGTCTCAAACTCTAGAGCAGCAGCCTCCTCTTCCTTTGCTTTCCGTGCTCTAGCTTCTTCTTCCTAGATCAATTAATTAGACACTTAGTTTCAGAGTTCAAAACATGACAGCAAAAACGAACAGAAAGTACTGGCAGCTATAGAATCCCTAACCAGTCGCCTCTCTTGTGCCTCGCGCTCCTCATCCTTCCTCCTCCTCATTTCCTCATACCGGTCTTGTTTATTCCTCCTTGAATCCCGTGCAGCTTCTTCAGCCTTGCAAGCAAAGAGTTTTGTTCATGCAATCTGTTGGGTAATTTTTGTTCATATAAGAGGGATCAGGAAAGGTAATTGTAGTTTGCTTCCACATTCCATTTTAACATCAATATCAAACTGGCAATCACATTTGCACATAGGAAAGCCGACTTGCAACCCCCAAACCATTTTGCAAGAATCAATAATGATAATATGACTTGTGCCAGGTACTGAATGTGTAGACCATGAAAAAAAGAACTGTACATGCCACAAATAAATAAACTGAATGAATGCACATACTAGATGAGCTAGATCTGCTCGTGCAGCTCCTCAAATTGCGGCAGAGACACCAATCACTAGAGTGCTATCTAGGGAGTAATTTTACACCCCCGGGCTTGCTAAAACTTAGTATGTGATATTAGGGAATCCAAACTGTACTGTTGCCTACCATGTTTCTACTTTGTCCATTTTTAATGCAATTGATAAAACAACACATAAATAAATCACGTCAAGTTCAAAAAACACATGGCAACAACAAAACCAGATGGTAAAGCTTCTGTCTAGTACGGATATACAACTTAGTATTTAAGAGCGATAACATAAGGCCCCTACACCAATGAATTCAGTAAGCTGTAGCCACTGAGCAGCATACATTTACAATTGTAGTATGGCACCAGCAACTTCATGATAAGCTTCATGGTGCCCTAGCAGTGCTATGCAAGTCCAACGGATATACTGATTAATGAAGGATTAACTATCTAAAGGATAGGATAATACATTAAGCACAAAAAGACTATCGATCTAACTGTTCATGTGACCTTTGAACTATAGTTGAAAAGATATCAAGACAAGGCAGTTTACTGTCTACTGATGGGTCTAATATATTTTTCCCTGTGGTCAGCAGCTACCAGCAATAGAATTTATCCACATCCTAGTCTACCAAAACATGGACAGTTTTTCAACCATGCCAGTGGTATGATGTTACTGTTTTTCAAAAGTGTATTCCATGGGCATAATAATTGTGCTAAAATATACTGTCCCCTTCAAATTTGTACAACCTTGCAAGGTCAGGCCAAAATCAACAGCCCGTGCTGCTTTTTGTTCATTGATTCACCTGGACTATTTTATAGTATATTTTGCACAAATCATATAGTATATTTTGCAACTAAAAATGCCATCCCAATATTTGTAGACTTGCAGATTTGGACTTGTCATGATTTCTAAAGGCCTAACCTTGCAGATTCCCGGAGCAGGGGGGCGGGCACGGCCGGCGCCGGAGGCGGGGCGAGCGCGGCCGGCGCCGCGGCGGGGGCGGCGGCGCGCCGCGCCGGGGGAGAGGGGCCGGAGGAGGGGGCGGCGCGGCCGCGCGCCGGCGAGGCGGGCGGGCGCGCGCGGCCGGCGCGGAGGAGGGCCGGGAGGAGGACGCCCGGCGGCGGCGGGGGGGGCCGGCCGCGCGCCCCCGTCGGGGCCGACCGCGCGCCGCCCGTGCGGGCCGGCCGCGCGCCGTCCGTGGGGGCCGTCCGCGCCGCCCGTGGGGGCCGGCCGCGCCGTGGGGGATGGCCGGCCGCGCCGCCGCGGGGGGGGGCCGGCCGCGCGCGCGCCCGTGCGGGCCGGCCGCGCCGCCCGTCGGGGCCGGCCGCGCGCGTGGGGGGATGGCCGGCCGCGCCGCCCGTGGGGGCCGGCCGCGCCGCCTGTGGGAGGGGGGTGGGGGGAGGGGCACGGGAGTTAGGGTTGGGGAGGCTGGGCGCTTTTATATGGATGGCGGAGTGATTTTGGTCCGTCCGATCTGACGATCGACGCCCCATATTCGTCGTAGGCGCGGGGAGGCCGGGGTGTCTGGCAGGTGGGGCCGTGGGTGGACGGTGTGCATGCGGGCTTGGCTGTAGGTGGGGCCGGCTGTGTTTGCCGTGCGGTTGAGTATCACGCACGGCAAAGTGGTTTTCTTTGCCGTGCGTTTTAGCAAAGACGCACGGCAAATACCTCTTTGCCGTGCGTTTTTTAGTAGCGCGCACGGTAAACAAAGATTTTAGCAATTTTATAAAATTCATAAAAATATCAAATAAATTTGAAAAATTAGAAAATTAACACAAATTAAGTTATGATGTCCTATTGCTTATACAAACAAGTTTTGAAGTCAAAATGCAATTTGAAGGTCGCGTCGCTTACAAATCTAACCATATCTTTCGTAACTCTATGGAACTTCATCGGAGATGTCTAGATTTCTAACCATCGTACATGACAAAATATTCAAAACTCATTCATATTTTTTACTATAGCCTTCACATATGATATCATGAGATATGTACAATTCTCATAATTTTTAAATTTTATTTGTATTTTTTTTAGAATTTTCAAATCATTTGGACACAATATCATGGTTGTGTTTCCTAGTCAAGATGTTCAAAGTTTCTTTTGATTTCATGAAAATGGTCTTAAAATATGCTAAATAACATGAATATCATTTTCCACTCAATTTATTCTATTGTTTGCATCACTTGTAGTTCAAATTTGACTTATTTCGAAAAAATTGCTTGAAATATAATTAATTAGTTAAATATAGCAAATGACTACAAGAATCTACCAAATTTTGACATGATGTATCACATGTTGTATGGGTAGATTTGAAAAATATTTAAAGGTGCCGAGAGTTTTTTTAGGAGTAATTGGATTTGGGACCTAGGGAAAATAGGTAAAAAATACTTTGCCGTGCGCTATAATAAAAACGCACGGCAAACACATGAGTTTGCCGTGCGTCGAAAATAATGCGCACGGCAAACACATGGATATGATTTTTCCACAAACTTTACTACTTTATTTTATGGACTTGCAGTTCAAATTTGACATATACGACAAAAATTCTTTAAGTGACACATAATTGTTAAAAATAGTAAATTAATCGAGACATGCATATGATTGAAATGTATAGTACAAAATAATGTTTTTGAGGTGGAGAAATTAAAAGATGTACAAAAAACAATTTTTTGAAAATACTTTGCCGTGCGCTGTGGTAAAACGCACGGCAAACATATATCTTTGCCGTGCGTTTTCCTTTGACGCACGGCAAAGACATTTTTCATTTATCTTCATTTCAACCTCATAATTAGTGTTAATGTACTAAAATTATCAAATGGGCTTTGAAAAATTACCATAAATTAAAATGTGACAATATAAGTTGTATATTACCTAAATAAAAAATTTTGAATTCAAATTCAAATTTGAATTTTATTATGGCTACAAACTGAATCAAGTGTGTCACGAGACTCTGAAACTTCTAGCGAGATACTTCGGTTTCTAAGCACCATCTATGACAACTTGCTCAAAACACTATATATGATTTATCACAAGCTTCACATAGGATACCATGAGCCCTCGACGAATCTCATGATTCTCAAACTTTATTTGCATTTTATACAATTAAAAAACAATACAACCGCATGTGGGTTTTCATGATTCGCGAACAAAATGATCAAAATTTCATCCAATTTCATGGTTAATGTCTTAAAAATGATTCAATTACATGAATATGATTTTTCCACAAACTTTACTACATTACTTTATGCACTTGCAGTTCAAATTTGACTTATACGACAAAAATTCTTTAAGTGACACATAATTTTTAAAATTAGTAAATTAATCGAGACATGTATAAATTTGGAATATAAAGTACAAAATAATGTTTTTGTAGTGGAGAAATTAAAAGAAGTACAAAAAACAAATTTTTTTAGAAATACTTTGCCGTGCGCTGTGTGAAAACGCACGGCAAACGTATATGTTTGCCGTGCGTTTTTGGACGGCGCACGGCAAAGGGAATGGCTTTGCCGTGCGTCTTACCCTAACGCACGGCAAGGACGATGAACAACCTAACGGGGTTAACGTTGCACTAGGAAAAAAAATGTTTGCCGTGCGCCACTATGAAAACGCACGGCAAACTATTTGTTTGCCGTGCGCCAACATAAAAACGCACGGCAAACTATTTTGTTGCCGGGCGTTTTTTATTACTGTGCGCCGTGGAAAATGCGCACGGCAAAGCTCCTCTTTGCCGTGCGCCCGAGAATATGCGCACGGCAAAGATATATGTTTGCCGTGCATCACTTGTAGTTCAAATTTGACTTATTTCGAAAAAATTGCTTGAAATATAATTAATTAGTTAAATATAGCAAATGACTACAAGAATCTACCAAATTTTGACATGATGTATCACATGTTGTATGGGTAGATTTGAAAAATATTTAAAGGTGCCGAGAGTTTTTTTAGGAGTAATTGGATTTGGGACCTAGGGAAAATAGGTAAAAAATACTTTGCCGTGCGCTATAATAAAAACGCACGGCAAACACATGAGTTTGCCGTGCGTCGAAAATAATGCGCACGGCAAACACATGGATATGATTTTTCCACAAACTTTACTACTTTATTTTATGGACTTGCAGTTCAAATTTGACATATACGACAAAAATTCTTTAAGTGACACATAATTGTTAAAAATAGTAAATTAATCGAGACATGCATATGATTGAAATGTATAGTACAAAATAATGTTTTTGAGGTGGAGAAATTAAAAGATGTACAAAAAACAATTTTTTGAAAATACTTTGCCGTGCGCTGTGGTAAAACGCACGGCAAACATATATCTTTGCCGTGCGTTTTCCTTTGACGCACGGCAAACATATATCTTTGCCGTGCGTTTTCCTTTGACGCACGGCAAAGACATTTTTCATTTATCTTCATTTCAACCTCATAATTAGTGTTAATGTACTAAAATTATCAAATGGGCTTTGAAAAATTACCATAAATTAAAATGTGACAATATAAGTTGTATATTACCTAAATAAAAAATTTTGAATTCAAATTCAAATTTGAATTTTATTATGGCTACAAACCGAATCAAGTGTGTCACGAGACTCTGAAACTTCTAGCGAGATACTTCGGTTTCTAAGCACCATCTATGACAACTTGCTCAAAACACTATATATGATTTATCACAAGCTTCACATAGGATACCATGAGCCCTCGACGAATCTCATGATTCTCAAACTTTATTTGCATTTTATACAATTAAAAAACAATACAACCGCATGTGGGTTTTCATGATTCGCGAACAAAATGATCAAAATTTCATCCAATTTCATGGTTAATGTCTTAAAAATGATTCAATTACATGAATATGATTTTTCCACAAACTTTACTACATTACTTTATGCACTTGCAGTTCAAATTTGACTTATACGACAAAAATTCTTTAAGTGACACATAATTTTTAAAATTAGTAAATTAATCGAGACATGTATAAATTTGGAATATAAAGTACAAAATAATGTTTTTGTAGTGGAGAAATTAAAAGAAGTACAAAAAACAAATTTTTTTAGAAATACTTTGCCGTGCGCTGTGTGAAAACGCACGGCAAACGTATATGTTTGCCGTGCGTTTTTGGACGGCGCACGGCAAAGGGAATGGCTTTGCCGTGCGTCTTACCCTAACGCACGGCAAGGACGATGAACAACCTAACGGGGTTAACGTTGCACTAGGAAAAAAAAATGTTTGCCGTGCGCCACTATGAAAACGCACGGCAAACTATTTGTTTGCCGTGCGCCAACATAAAAACGCACGGCAAACTATTTTGTTGCCGGGCGTTTTTTATTACCGTGCGCCGTGGAAAATGCGCACGGCAAAGCTCCTCTTTGCCGTGCGCCCGAGAATATGCGCACGGCAAAGATTGAAACGCACGGCAATCACCGTTTTTCCCGTAGTGGTTGCTAGACTTGACAACATGTTTTGGTTTATCAGGTTATTGTTGCCGTACGTGCAGTAATAATTCACGGGTGGAATTCATGCATTCACAGTTACTTGTTCCATCCCATCCTACCGCTTTATATATCTATATGCGCACGTACTGCCCGCCTCTGCGCATCACTAGATACCAGTTCCAACTTTTTCATCAGCAATCGGCAGTGTCGTCAGGCCGGGTGATGATACTCCGGCGAATACCCAAGCTATAGCCTTGACCACGGGCTGCCGTTCGCGAACGCCGCCGCCGCGCGCTCCCCCGACACCTCGACCTTACAGGTCAGAGCCAGATAGAGCTGACACTGACCGCCATTCTTCCGCAGGTCGGCGGGGTCTCGGGCTCTCAGCTCGTGCGCGTCGGCCGGCTCTCCCGGCCGATTGATCTCCGACAACCTCAAACTTTCCTTTTTGGAAATCCCGCGGCTTTCCGTTTTCGGAATATCATCCTTCGACCCATAACTTTGAATTATACATTTAATTTGTCGATATTTTTTAAGCATAACTTTGATGATGTGTAGAATTTATACATATAATTTGTATGCACAATTTATTTAGAAAAATTATATGTGCGCCAACATAAAAACGCACGGCAAACTATTTTGTTGCCGGCGTTTTTTATTACCGTGCGCCGTGGAAAATGCGCACGGCAAAGCTCCTCTTTGCCGTGCGCCCGAGAATATGCGCACGGCAAAGATTGAAACGCACGGCAATCACCGTTTTTCCCGTAGTGGTTGCTAGACTTGACAACATGTTTTGGTTTATCGAGTTATTGTTGCCGTACGTGCGGTAATAATTCACGGGTGGAATTCATGCATTCACAGTTACTTGTTCCATCCCATCCTACCGCTTTATATATCTATATGCGCACGTACGCCCGCCTGCGCATCACTAGATACCAGTTCCAACTTTTTCATCAAGCAATCGGCAGTGTCGTCGGGCGCGGTGATGATACTCCGGCGAATACCCAAGCTATAGCCTTGACCACGGGCTGCCGTTCGCGAACGCCGCCGCCGCGCGCTCCCCCGACACCTCGACCTTACAGGTCAGAGCCAGATAGAGCTGACACTGACCGCCATTCTTCCGCAGGTCGGCGGGGTCTCGGGCTCTCAGCTCGTGCGCGTCAGCAGCTCTCCCAGCGATTGATCTCCGACAACCTCAAACTTTCCTTTTTGGAAATCCTGCGGCTTTCCGTTTTCGGAATATCATCCTTCGACCCATAACTTTGAATTATACATTTAATTTGTCAGATATTTTTTAAGCATAACTTTGATGATGTGTAGAATTTATACATATAATTTGTATGCACAATTTATTTAGAAAAATTATATGCATAACATCAGCTTATGTGATAAGCAACTTTTCATTTTTGGACTTAACTATAATTTTTATCATGTGTATAATTTCTATGCACAATTTTACAGGTAAAATTTATTTCAAGTTAGAGAAAGAAACAAAGGGCGGAAGAGAGCTTCTGTGTGTGGGGGGTGGGGGGGGGGGTGTCGTATGGACCTCCCCGGGCCCACTACCTCGGTGAGTACCGGGACCGACTACTCGGTGGGCCCCCGGGACTACCCGACTTGCGCTACACGGCACCCGAAGGCGTGGAGCACAAGGACAACACAGGGAGTAGTACTCGGATAGGGCTCGTACACGTTCCGCTCCGTATAGAGGTCTCCTAGACGTACTCGACTAGTACTCCTTCCCCTACTCCGACTTGTAACCCCGCCTCCCGACTATATAAGGCGGGGCGAGGGACCGATCCCAGGATCACCCGGACCTCATCTCATCCAATCTCAACTCACGGCGCACCATTGCACCATCGTGTAATCGTGCCCTATCAATCCGAGCTACGCAACATACAGGACGTAGGGTATTACGCACCTCGCGGCCCGAACTCCGTCTAAATTGTGTGTCGCGTGCCTCTTCCTTCGAGTTACCGATCTCGGCGAGTCACATTCATCTACTTCGGGTACTCCCCGTAGTAGGTTGCCGGTCCAAAACACCGACACCGGCGCGCCGGAGGGGCTCTCGCTCGAGATCACATGGCGAACTCGACGGCTTCGTTCACATCAAGCCAACCGTCGCCTTCAACCGTGGCGACACCTTCGTCTTCGGCGCACCGGGTCCGCACCGCCGATGGTGCGGGCTCTTTCCCGCCGCCGCTTGATCATGCAACCCGACTCGAGGACGAGGCCTCGTGACGCTTCCCCGAAGTTGTCACGGGCAAGCTCGCCCGGCAAGTTCGGCGAAATTTCGCTCTCCAACCTCCACGCCGACTTCGAGCTCGAGTCCAGTCTCCAACTCGAACCCGACGTCGCCATGGGCCATCGCATGCGAGCCGGCTCCTCGCCCATCGCAGCGGTCCCCTCTCCACGTCGGCGCTGCCGTGTGTGGCCCTCGCGTTCCCTAGCCGGCCCACACGGAGGCTTCTACGCCACGCCGGGCCGGCAAGGAGCCCGTAACCGAGTACAACTCGGACTCCGACGCCGTCTCCAACCGCGTCTCGGACTCCGGCCCTCTCTCCGAGTTCTACTCGAACCCGGATTACGAGTTCGACTTCGGGTCGGACCCCGAGGAGCCCGAGTCCGAAGACAACTACTCCGAGCTTCCCTTGTCAGGGCCAGCCTCTGGGCTGGTTATAAGATCAACACCGGCCGGGAGATACGTCTACTGGCCAGACCGCAAACCTGCCGAGCTGACAACAGGGGACTCACGCTACGTCGCCTACATCGACTCGCTACCGTTCCAGGAGGGAACACCACTAGCCCAAGCTGACTCAAGCACACCAACTGAGGTGGCACCTTCTGAGCCAAGCTTGGGTACCCCTGACCGTCAAGTCTTCATGGCTGCCGGCGACACCCCGGGAACCTCGGGCACGGCCGCAGACAAGTACTTGGAGGACATCTCCGCGACGAGCCGTCCGCCGAGGCCCCCGCGGACGAGACCGACGCCGCGGGGACGCCCGCGCGAACGTAACAGAAGCGCAACGAACGACGCCGGCGGCTCGGGGAGACAACCTCCCCATCCGCAACCTTGCGGAAGCTCTCGGCGCCGAGAGCGAGTTCACACCACTCCCGAGCGAGTGCCTCATGTCGATCACGAGCCGATCGCACGGCGAGCTCGGGGCATACGGGCCGGAGAGGTCATCGCCAAGCTCGGCCGAGGAAGCTTACTTCATGCGGGTCGACAAGAGAGTCGCCCAACCTCCCCCCGCCCAAGCCTCGCGACAACGAGGCTACTAGTCGCAGCGTTGACCCGGTCCTAACCGTACTCGGGGCGACATCCCGCGCCGAACCAAACCGTCGACGCTCCACCGCCGGCGGACCCTCACGACAAGACAACGTCAACCGAGAACTCGTCCCCCACCGTGCCTCGGCCGGTGGTGGCGGCAACGACCCCGACGGCGGCGGCGGCGACGGCGGCGGCTCCAACCACGGAGCCAACAAGAAAGCCGGGGGCGGCGGCGCCCGCGGCGGCCGCGGCCACGCGCATAGCCACGCCTCCGCGCCTCTCACGGCGGGTACGATGCTCGCCGAGAATCGAAGAGTTGCGGCGAAGAAGTCGACGACCGCCGCCGAAGGCGACGGCTTCCCCCGCCTTCTCACTCCGGCTTCGCAACCTCGCTCCTCCCCGACAAGTTCAAACCTTTGGGGATCACCAAATACGACGCGACGCAGATCCCATCCGGTGGCTCCGATGCTACGCTCTCTCCATCGAGAACGCCGGCGGCAACGGCGACACCAAGTGCCTCTACTTCCCCTTCGCTCGGACCAAGCCCCACTCACGTGGCTCGAGTCGCCGGACAAGCACTCAATCGACAAGTGGGACCAGTCGAAGGAGCAATTCCACAAGCAACTTCGCGGCGCCATGGGCCGCTCGGGTACTCGCATGGACCTTGCCATGATCAAGCAGAACAAGGCGAGACCCTCCGCAAGTACATGCGCCGCTTTTCGACAAGCGCGCTACCGTCGTGGACGTCACCGACAAGGAGGTCATCGACCTCTTCCGGGGACGGGCTCTACCATCGCCGCACCTTTGAGGACTTCGGCCGGCGCCGCCCCCAGTCCATTCCCCACCTCAAGGACATGATCACGTCCTGGGCGGATGAAGAGGACAAGGCCAACGCCAAGTACGACGCCATCCGCGCCAAGTCCAAGCAGAACCAGGGCGGCGGCAGCGCCGGCAACCCGAACCAAGGCGGCCGCAAACAACAACAACAACAACAACTTCTCGGGTTCCAACCGCAAGCGCAAGCCAGACAATACCGTCGCGGCCATCCAGCGCCCTCCAAAAGGGAACTCGAAGAAGAACTCCGGCGGGTTTAAAGACCTGCTGAAGGAGAAGTGCCCGTGGCATCCAAACGGCAACCACACCACCGAGCAGTGCTACCAGCTCAGGCATGCGCTCAAGGATACGCCGGAGCCACCGCACCCTCACGATCAGAAGAACAAGAAGAAGGACGGCGACGACTTCCAAGAACCCGAGAAGACCGTCAACGTCCTCTTCGGCGGACTACCCCGCAGGCGGGAGCGAAGGCTACTCGCCGTGAAGTGATGTCCATTGAACCGGCGGTTATGACCCCTCTCGGGTGGTCGGAGACGCCCATCACCTTCTCCCGCGCGGACCAATGGACCGGCTTCTCCGAACCAGGACGTTTCCCTCTCGTCCCGCAACCAACGATGGCGGGCTCTAAGCTCAACAAGGTGCTCATCGACGGCGGAAGCGGGCTCAACGTCCTCTTCACCAAGACTCTCGGGAAGATGAACCTTGACGTCACCCCCATGCTCAACAAGAGCAACATGCCTTTCTACGGCATTGTCCCGAGCAACGCGGCTATCCCACCGGGCTCGGTGGTACCGCCGCTACCTTCGGGCGTCTCGCGACAACTACCGCACCGAGTACATCAAGTTCGAGGTCGCGGATATCGAGACTTCCTACCATGCCATCCTCGGCGGACCGGCCATCGCCAAGTTCATGGCGGTGCCCCACTACACATACTTGGTACTCAAAATGCCAAGCCCGCCGTGGCGTACTCTCCCTCCAGGGGGGACTTGAAGATTTCTCACGACCGCGATACGAGAGGCCGTGGTGATTGCTTCGACAAATCAAGTACCCACCCCAATGATGGAGGTCTACGCCGCGTCGAAGAAGCTTGCCACAAGCGAACTCGACATCCCGCAGAAGTCCGACGACGCCAACAAGCCTCGGCCACCCGAGGAGGTGCTCACCAAGACGGTCCGACCTCGGAACGGGCGACCCCACCAAGACTACCACCATCGGGGCCGGCCTCGACCCCAAATAGGAAGACGCGCTCATCGGCTTCCTTCGGGCTAACCGCGACATCTTCGCGTGGAAGCCGACGGACATGCCGGGAGTGCCCGTGGAGCCGATCGAGCACCGCCTCAACGTCGACCCAAAGGCCACCCCCAAACGACAACACCTCCGACGCTTCGCCGACGACGACGGGATGCCATCAAGAAGGAGCTCGCCAAGCTACTCGCCGCCGGCTTCATCGCAGAAGTCTTCCATCCCGAGTGGCTCGCCAACCCCGTCCTCGTCCGCAAGAAGAACTCGAACGAGTGGAGGATGTGCGTCGACTACACCGACCTCAACAAGCACCGCCCCCAAGGACCCCTTCGGGTTGCCACGGATTGATCAAGTCATCGACTCCACGGCGGGCTGCGACCTCGCTCTGCTTCCTCGATCGCTACTCCGGTACCACCGCATCGCAATCAAGGAGGAAGACCGGAGAAGACCGCGTTCATCACCCCGTTTGGCGCGTCTTGCTACACGACCATGTCTTTCGGGTTGAAGAACGCCGGCGCTACTTACCAACGGGCCATCCAGCCCGCTTCAAGCGGCAACTCAACAAGAACGTCGAGGCCTACGTGGATGACGTGGTTGTCAAAACCAGGGACTCCGGTACCCTCATCGACGACCTTGAAGAGACCTTCGCGTCGCTACGCGAGTACCGCCGGAAGCTCAACCCGAACAAGTGCGTCTTCGGCGTACCTTCGGGCAAACTACTCGGCTTCATCATCGGCCGCGCGGCATCGAAGCCAACCCCGAGAAGATCTCCGCCATCACCAAGCATGAAAGCTCCCACGAGCATCAAGGACGTCCGTGGCCGACGGGGTGCATGGCGGCATTGAACGTATTCATCTCGAAGCTAGGAGAACGGGGTCTCCCCTTCTTCAAACTACTCAAACACCACGAGAAGTTCGTGTGGACCGCAGAGGCGGACCAAGCCCTTGCCCGCCTCAAGGACTTCCCGTCGAAGCCCCCCGATCCTCACGGCTCCCTACAAGGGCGAGCACCGTCGCTCTACCTCGCCGCGACTACTCACGTGGTCGGCATCGCCATCGTCGTCGAGCGGCGGGGAAGACGGCCACGCCTACCCTGGGCCCGGGGCCGCCCCGCCTACTTCGTCGGCCGAGGTTCTATCGAGTCCAAGGCTCGCTACCGGCCCGTGCGAAGCTCCCGTACGCTCTACTCATCACCTCGCGGAAGCTACGACACTACTTCCGTGAGTACTCGGTCTCCGTCGTCACCGACTACCCGCTCGGCGACATCCCGAGGAACCCGTACGCCACCGGAAGGATCTCCAAATGGGCCGTCGAGCTCGGCGCCCTCACCATCGACTTCAAGCCACGCACAGCCATCAAGTCGCAAGCTCTAGTCGACTTCATGGCGAGTGGCGGGAGAACCGGCTACCTACTCCCACCGTGCGACCGCAGCATTGGGTGATGTACTTCGACGGCTCACTCAACCTCGAGGGCGCAGCGCGGGGGTACTCCCCGATCTCCCCCAACGGCGAACAACTCAAGTACGTCCCGCGGATCTTCCGGAAGGTCTCGAACAACGAAGCCGAGTACGAAGCCCTCCTACACGGGCTCCGCCTCGCGGCTTCACTTGGCATCAAGCGGCTACGGTCTACGGCGACTCCGCGGTGGTCATCAACCAAGTCAACAAGTCCCGGGACCGCAACAAGGAGAACATGGACGCCTACCGCCTAGAAGTCCGCAAGCTCGAGAACAAATTCTATGGTCTCGAGTTCCACCACATCGTTCGCGACAACAACGTTGCGGCGGACGTCCTTTCGAAGCTCGGATCCACCCGCGCCCAAGTACCCACGGGCGTCTTCGTCCATGAGCTTCACGCGCCATCCATCCCGAGCCGGCGCCACCGACCACCGTCCCGGCCAACCGGCCCACCGGGCGAGGAGGTCATGATGATCGACGTGGACCGGAGGCAACCCTTCATCGACTACCTCGGCGAGCGAAGGTCCCCTCCGACAAGAACGCGCCGAACAACTCGTCCGCCGCGCCAAGTCTTACGTCCTCGTCGGCGACAAGCTTTACAAGCGAGGCGCATCTTCTCGGAGTACTCATGAAATGCGTCCCTCGCGAAGAAGGCAAGGACATCTTGGAGGAGATCCACAAGGGTGTCCGCGGCAACCACGCGTCCTCTCGCACGCCGGTCGGCCAAGGCCTTCCGCGAGCCTTCTACCGGCCCACGGCCCCGGGCGATGCCGAAGAACTCGTCGACGGTGCCAAGGATGTCGCGTTCTTCGCCAAGCGACAACATGTCCCTCGCCTACAAGCTAGTCACCATACCACCAACCCGGCCCTTTGCCCGCCGGGGGCTCGACATGATTGGGCCACCGCCAACCGCGCCAGGAGGATTCAACCGGTACCGGTGGCTATCGACAAGTTCACCAAGTGGACCGAGGTCAAGCCGGTCACATGCCCCAAGGCCGACAGAGTACTCGACTTCCCGGATGAACTCGTACACCGCTATGGGCTACCCCACCGCATCATCACGGACACTGGGGTCCAACTTCAACAACCACCGCTTCCGGGAGTACCGCGAGAACGGCGGAATCGACGTCGGATACGTCTCCGTCGCCCATCCACGGCCAACGGACAAGTCGAGCGCGCCAACGGGATGGTGCTCGACGCCCTCAAGAAGCGGCTACACGACGCCGCTAACTCAAAAGGGGGCAAGTGGATCAAGGAACTACCCAACGCACTCGGGGGCCGCGGACTCAACCATCCAAGCCAACGGGGCAATCCCCCCTATTTCCCGGTCTACGGCTCGAAGCCATCCTCCCCGCCGATGTCATATGGAACTCGCCGGCCGTGGGAGCACTACGACGAAGGCGTCTCGGAAGACACAGACGAGTTGATATCGACGACCTCGAAGAAGCTCGCCGTGCCGCCCTCGTCCAATCGGCAAGGTACCCGGAGGGTATCCGACGCTACCACGATCGCAACGTCAAGGAACGCTCCTTTAACGTTGGAGATCTCGTCCTCCGCCGTATCCGAACACGGAAGGACTTCACAAGCTCGGCCCCCCCGGGAAGGCCCCTTCACCGTGGCTAAGGTGACCGGCCAGGCTCCTACCGCCTCCAAACACTTGAAGGCGAAGAAGTCAACAACTCGTGGAACGTCGACCGCCTCGTCGATTCTACGCCTAGTCTACTCGACTACTCCGGGTTCAAGTCTACACGACCGCATCAACACCCCTAGCCGCATGCGACCCTCCGGTCCTCGGCTTCAAGTCTCCGGACTACTCTCCTCCCGTGTCCGGCCCCGTGCGGCTACCTACGGACCCCCGGGCCGCAACGAGCGTCAAGGACTCTAGCAACGGTCTACCAAGAAGACCACACCCCAAAGATCCAGCCCCTGCGCGGCTACTTACGGATGCGCGATCCAGCCCTACACGGCTATCTACGGATCACTCACCGTAAGCGGCTACCCGCTCCGGTACTACTCGACCGTAAGCGGCCTCCGGTCCAGGCGACTACTTGTAACTACGGCCCCCGGCCACCCATGTGTACTTCTTCGCAATAAAGTTTGATTGTTCATCAACTTCTTTACTCGTCTACTCCCCGCGACGGGACTACTAAGCCGAGTACTACTACTCGCACCTACTCCACGATGGGCGCTCCGCACTCGAGATCGCGGTTACGAGTACTCATCGATGGAACTTCACATTTCATTGATATATGAGATAAGTTCATTACAACTCGTTTCCTATACAACCATGGCTACTAGCTATCTACGCGAGCTACCGGAGATTCAACTTATCGGCTACCCGCTTCCGCGATGGGAGCCATCTCGCTCCAAAGAACTCGCGTGCCGCTCGTCCGAGCGCTTGGCGGCTACTCCGCCGGCGACTACCTCCACCGGGGCCTTCGGGAAGTACGACTTCATGAAGGCCGGCACTGCCGGGATTGACTTGGCCATGTGCTTCACGTAAGCGGCCAGCCGGCTTGGCGCCTCACGAAGTCGATCCGCCAACGGAGCAATCTTGGGGCCGCCCGGGTGCGGCACCGGGAGCCTCGCGATCGGGAGGGCGGCCTCTTCCGAGGTCCTTCGCCTGGGCTCGGAGCGCCTCGCGCCTTCGTTCAACTTCCGCAAGGATTTGTAGCGCTGACGAGATCCCGTCGATGCAATTCTCAACTCCATGTGCTTCTCGCACTCGAAGGCCGCCCTCCTTGTAATCGAGTTCAAGTACCCGGCGGGCTTCTTGCTCCCGGTAGAAGAGATTCTTCATGCCGATCTCCGAGCCCTTCGGACGCTCCACTCCGGTCTTCGAGTTCTGCAACACAGGAACACAACAACGGGTCAGAGCTTGATGACTCCCAACAAGTACCCGACAAGTCAAGAGACATACCTTTATTCTTGTTGCGGAGGCCTTTATTCTTCCGCACCGCATCGTCGCTCTTCGCCCGCAAGTCCATCACGTCGTTGTGGTACTTGGCGAAGGCGGCGTCAAGCCTCGACTGCATGGCGGCCGCGTGCTTCTTCGACTTCATGAGCTGCTCCTCCAAGGCTTCGGCTCGGAGCACGGTGTCGCCGTAGCCCCGCAAAGATGTTGGACTTCTCGCGGGATCGCTCCGCGACGTCCCGCACAATACAAGCTCAAGTCGCGCAGTACTCTACGCAAAGGATAGACTACTCGGAAGGCTACGACTACGTACCTTCATCCACCGCTCGGCCCCCGCCGGATCGCCTCCGTGTGCCGGGCTACCGTTGCCGCTCGACGAGATCGTCGGCCGCCGCGCCTCGATCCCCGCCGCGGCTACTCGACGTAGCCTCCGTCATCGGCGCCGAGCGGATAGGCTCCGCGTCTTGGATCTCGGGGGATCGGATTGCCACCTCCAGGGCAACCCCTGGCGACGTGGTAGCCGCCTCCCCCTCGGCGGACTTCTCGACGGTTTCCCCCATGGGCTCGGGGGCTCCTTCCGCGCGCCTCTCGGGGCTCCCGGTGTCGACTCCCGCACGGGCACCCCCGCGGGGGATGTCACCACCTTCGCCGCCCCGTCGCCAAAGAGCACGCGCATCGCATCCGCGACTACTCTTTTTTTGGGGCTCTACGCCTTCAAGAAGAGTACTCACCTTCGACTACGACCGCCTCCGGCGCCGCCGCTTCGGCGGGCGGGGGCCTCGGTCGAGGCCCCGGCTTCCGGGAGCGGGTTCCTCGACGGGCGGCGCGGCCTCTTCGCCCTCTCGCCGCCGCGGGCTCCTCTCCGTCCCGGCTCAAGTCGGTGGATTTTCCGCACAAGTATCCACGAGGTTCATCGGACAACATCGACTACTACAATGAGTACTACTCATGAAGTGTGGTACTTACAAGTTCGACCGGACGATAGTCACGGCCGGAGCACCGAGGATGCCGGCGATATCGACCGGTCCACCCTCGGCGGGCGTCTCTTCTTCCGCCTCTTCGGCTACCGCCTCCTCCACGGTGGCGGCCGGCGCGCGCACGTCCCTCTCGCGCCCTCGCGGCCTCCATCTCTCCAACGGCGGCGGCCGCGGTACTCGCTTCCTTCTCGGGAGCGGGGGGGCCGGCGCTCCGACCGCGCCGGAGCTCTTCGACGCGGGGGAGCCGGACTTCGGCTTCCCGGCCCGGTTCCCCCACCGTGGGCCACGTGCCCTCATCGCCCTCCTCCACGGGCCCGCCGGCGGCCTCTCCCGCACATGGGGATAACTACTCGTCGGCACCGTACTCGATCATTGGGTACTCGACGTCTTCTCGCTCAAGATGACTTACCTCAAGAGGCGTGGTCTCCGAGACCTTCATCTTCTTGGCTACCCGCTTCTTGGCGGGGTTGCGCGGCTTCTTCGGCGGCGCGGCAAGGCTAGCCTCCGTGCTAGCCGGAGGGTCTTGGACGAGAGGCACATGAGGCAAGCCCGGACGCGCTAAACCTCGACCGCAAACTCGGAAGCGGTCCCGCGCCGTCTCCTCGTCCTCTTCGTCATCGGAGGTATCCTCCACGATGACGGGATCGTCGTCTCCGACTACCTCGGCGCTCCTTCACCTTCTCCACCGCCGGAATCTCAATTCCGCTCGGTGGTGGCCGCGGCTCGGAGACAAACCGCTTCACATCGTCTCGCATCAAAAAGACACAAAGGCATCGGCAACTCGCTACAAGTGCCTACTACTCGACGAGGCGGGTACGGCTACCTACCTCGTTGGGCGGGCGCGCGGCGGAGAATTCCTCGACAGGCACGCCGTGTACTCCCAGCATGTCCTTGAAGATCTTCGACAACCTCTCGACGATGTCGTTGTCTTCAATCTCGCCCCCGCATCCGCGACGTGTCGTCGTCGCCGGTGTACTCGAAGCCCATCGTATCCCGCGCCGACGCCGGCCGGATCCGACGCTTCATGAAACCGAAGGCCACATGCTCGGCCCTCGCTCCCCGCATCACGCAGGGCCTTGATTCTTCCCGGCAACTCCGGAGCCGGATCCCCTCTTGCATGGTGGGTTCCGTGTTCCACCACTCCCCGGTGCTTGGGCCGCCGTCCGCTCGGCTTCGGCGGCTCAGATGGTGGTTCGTTGTATAGAACCACCTCGTCTTCCAATCCGTGTTGGAGTCCACGAGCTTGTACGCCGTGCGCTCGGCGGCATCTTCCCTCAACCGGATCCCGCCCCGCCGACTACTCTAGGGTTGGAGGCGCCGGGCCGCGGCTTCACGCGGAAGAACTTGCGGAAGAGAATCCAATGCGGCTTGATCCCCAAGAATGCTTCGCGAAATGGACGAAGACGAAGCGTGGAAGATTCCGTTGGGGTTCAAGTTGAGGTACTCGATGCCGTAGTACCTGAGAAGCCCTTTGAAGAAATCGCTCGCTGGGAGCGCAAGCCCGCGCTCCACGAAGCGCGAGAACATCGGGATCTCGTCTTGCGCCTTCTCCATTGGATAGGGATCTCCGCGGCGCATCTCCACATGTCGATCTCCTTCTCCCCGATGAACCCGGAGTTCGAGCGGGGGTCGATCGCAGGGTCTTCGGTCTTCACCTTCGACCTTTTCCACTCGCGGCTTGGGTCGGCGCGCGGTGGAGACGTGGGCGGCGCCGCTCCGGTACCGCCGCGGCGGCCTTCCGCATGGCTCCTCTTCTTCCCGCCGGCCTTCAACGTCTTCGACGGGGACGGCTTCATTCTCCAAGAACAGAAGTCTTCACTCGCATCCGCTCGGGGGCTACCCTACGGCTTTCGGGTGGCGGTGCGCTTGGATCTACCGCGGCGGCGTTGCTCGTTGGAGTGGATCTACTTCAAGATTCAAGTGGCGAATGACCGCGGCTCACTTGGGTGAAAACCCTAAGGGTTTCGGCTTGAATTTATAAGCCAAATCGCCTCCGTAACGGGCGGCCGGGATAAGTCCGCGCGTGGCCGACTCGGCCACCGCGCGTGACTCTTCGTATTCTACTAGTCGACGTGCCTCACCTCGGTGGCTCGGCTACTTCTACTCGACTACCCGGGGACGCGGCTAGTCTCAAGAGCATCTCGGACACATTCTTCAAGAAGACCCTTCAATTCGAGAGGAAGTACTCGACTCAAGGCTCGGGGCTCCGTGCCACGTGTCCTTCGGTTTTTTCTCTCCGGATTTTTTGGGATTTTCTCGCCAAGACTTCGGATAGATCCTCAGCCAGAGCCCGCGGCTCGAGGCTCCTGGGGCTACTCCACGTGGATTGCGGTTCAGCAAATCGCATCTTCTTGACGGCTCCGGCTTCAAGACAAGACAGGCATTTTTGAAGACCTTCGAGGGCGGATTTCAAGGACGCTTGGGACTACTCGAGAAGACTTCAAGATTGCTCAAACATCAGCTGGAGTACATTCCAGCCTCGGGATGCTTCGACTACTCTTGAGGACTTTTGACTTGTAGCACTCAGGGACGCTTGAGGACTACTCGTTAAGGCCGTCAAGACTACTGGAAGCTATCCTTCTCGACTACAAAGTACTCGGGGGCTTGTCGTATGGACCTCCCCGGGCCCACTACCTCGGTGAGTACCGGACCGACTACTCGGTGGGCCCCCGGGACTACCCGACTTGCGCTACACGGCACCCGAAGGCGTGGAGCACAAGGACAAAGACAGAGTAGTACTCGGATAGGGCTCGTACACGTTCCGCTCCGTATAGAGGTCTCCTAGACGTACTCGACTAGTACTCCTTCCCCTACTCCGACTTGTAACCCCGCCTCCCGACTATATAAGGCGGGGGCAGGGACCGATCCCAGGATCACCCGGACCTCATCTCATCCAATCTCAACTCACGGCGCACCATTGCACCATCGTGTAATCGTGCCCTATCAATCCCGAGCTACGCAACATACAGACGTAGGGTATTACGCACCTCGCGGCCCGAACCTCGTCTAAATTGTGTGTCGCGTGCCTCTTCCTTCGAGTTACCGATCTCGGCGAGTCACATTCATCTACTTCGGGTACTCCCCCCGTAGTAGGTTGCCGGTCCAAAACACCGACAGGGGGGGGGCCGGGAGGGAATTCGCAAAAAAAAACACAGAGAGAAAGGAACCGGGAGGGGATGAGCGTGAAGTTAGGTGGACATAGGTGTGCTCGGCAAGGTGCGTCTGGCCATCGCTTCAACGATGGAAAACAAATCATCATGTCGGGTGTTGTGTTGTGGGTGGGTTTTTCCACAATTTATCGCATCCGCACATGTGCATGCAAAGGGAATCAAATTTGCTATGTCGTCCATGTGCATAGGTCATTAGAATTAAAAAATATAAATCTTAAATCGAGCATCAAAATTAAATTCTAATTCCACAATTGGATTACTGATAATAAAATCTACACAACAAGATCCCACTTAAAGTTATATATTTTGTGCAATACATAGTTGTAGAACAAAATTTAGAAACTATCCAAACAAAAAAATGTACATGCAAACAAATTATATGAACTGTCAGAACAAATACATATATGTGTGGAACAAATTCTACAAACTGTCGTAACAAAAAATTGTACGTACCGAAAAATTAATTGAACTGATGGAACAAATATGTGACATGAGAAACAAATTATACAAACCAATGAAACAAAATATTGGTGAGCCTTCTGACAAAAAAATTCATAACAATATCTACTTGACTATATTTTTTAATTAAGGTTATATATTTTTCAAAACATATATCTTTGCCGTGCGTTTTCCTTTGACGCACGGCAAACATATATCTTTGCCGTGCGTTTTCCTTTGACGCACGGCAAAGACATTTTTCATTTATCTTCATTTCAACCTCATAATTAGTGTTAATGTACTAAAATTATCAAATGGGCTTTGAAAAATTACCATAAATTAAAATGTGACAATATAAGTTGTATATTACCTAAATAAAAAATTTTGAATTCAAATTCAAATTTGAATTTTATTATGGCTACAAACCGAATCAAGTGTGTCACGAGACTCTGAAACTTCTAGCGAGATACTTCGGTTTCTAAGCACCATCTATGACAACTTGCTCAAAACACTATATATGATTTATCACAAGCTTCACATAGGATACCATGAGCCCTCGACGAATCTCATGATTCTCAAACTTTATTTGCATTTTATACAATTAAAAAACAATACAACCGCATGTGGGTTTTCATGATTCGCGAACAAAATGATCAAAATTTCATCCAATTTCATGGTTAATGTCTTAAAAATGATTCAATTACATGAATATGATTTTTCCACAAACTTTACTACATTACTTTATGCACTTGCAGTTCAAATTTGACTTATACGACAAAAATTCTTTAAGTGACACATAATTTTTAAAATTAGTAAATTAATCGAGACATGTATAAATTTGGAATATAAAGTACAAAATAATGTTTTTGTAGTGGAGAAATTAAAAGAAGTACAAAAAACAAATTTTTTTAGAAATACTTTGCCGTGCGCTGTGTGAAAACACACGTCAAACGTATATGTTTGCCGTGCGTTTTTGGACGGCGCACGGCAAAGGGAATGGCTTTGCCGTGCGTCTTACCCTAACGCACGGCAAGGACGATGAACAACCTAACGGGGTTAACGTTGCACTAGGAAAAAAAATGTTTGCCGTGCGCCACTATGAAAACGCACGGCAAACTATTTGTTTGCCGTGCGCCAACATAAAAACGCACGGCAAACTATTTTGTTGCCGGGCGTTTTTTATTACCGTGCGCCGTGGAAAATGCGCACGGCAAAGCTCCTCTTTGCCGTGCGCCCGAGAATATGCGCACGGCAAAGATTGAAACGCACGGCAATCACCGTTTTTCCCGTAGTGGTTGCTAGACTTGACAACATGTTTTGGTTTATCGAGTTATTGTTGCCGTACGTGCGGTAATAATTCACGGGTGGAATTCATGCATTCACAGTTACTTGTTCCATCCCATCCTACCGCTTTATATATCTATATGCGCACGTACTGCCCGCCTCTGCGCATCACTAGATACCAGTTCCAACTTTTTCATCAGCAATCGGCAGTGTCGTCAGGCCGGGTGATGATACTCCGGCGAATACCCAAGCTATAGCCTTGACCACGGGCTGCCGTTCGCGAACGCCGCCGCCGCGCGCTCCCCCGACACCTCGACCTTACAGGTCAGAGCCAGATAGAGCTGACACTGACCGCCATTCTTCCGCAGGTCGGCGGGGTCTCGGGCTCTCAGCTCGTGCGCGTCAGCAGCTCTCCCAGCGATTGATCTCCGACAACCTCAAACTTTCCTTTTTGGAAATCCCGCGGCTTTCCGTTTTCGAATATCATCCTTCGACCCATAACTTTGAATTATACATTTAATTTGTCGATATTTTTTAAGCATAACTTTGATGATGTGTAGAATTTATACATATAATTTGTATGCACAATTTATTTAGAAAAATTATATGTGCGCCAACATAAAAACGCACGGCAAACTATTTTGTTGCCGGGCGTTTTTTATTACCGTGCGCCGTGGAAAATGCGCACGGCAAAGCTCCTCTTTGCCGTGCGCCCGAGAATATGCGCACGGCAAAGATTGAAACGCACGGCAATCACCGTTTTTCCCGTAGTGGTTGCTAGACTTGACAACATGTTTTGGTTTATCAGGTTATTGTTGCCGTACGTGCAGTAATAATTCACGGGTGGAATTCATGCATTCACAGTTACTTGTTCCATCCCATCCTACCGCTTTATATATCTATATGCGCACGTACTGCCCGCCTCTGCGCATCACTAGATACCGCTCCAACTTTTTCATCGGCAATCGGCGGTGTCGTCGGCCGGGTGATGATACTCGCGAATACCCAAGCTATAGCCTTGACCACGGCCGCCGTTCGCGAACGCCGCCGCCGCGCGCTCCCCCCGACACCTCGACCTTACAGTCGAGCCGGATAGAGCTGACACTGACCGCCATTCTTCCGCAGGTCGGCGGGGTCTCGGGCTCTCGCCTCGTGCGCGTCGGCGGCTCTCCCGGCCGATTGATCTCCGACAACCTCAAACTTTCCTTTTTGGAAATCCTGCGGCTTTCCGTTTTCGGAATATCATCCTTCGACCCATAACTTTGAATTATACATTTAATTTGTCAGATATTTTTTAAGCATAACTTTGATGATGTGTAGAATTTATACATATAATTTGTATGCACAATTTATTTAGAAAAATTATATGCATAACATCAGCTTATGTGATAAGCAACTTTTCATTTTTGGACTTAACTATAATTTTTATCATGTGTATAATTTCTATGCACAATTTTACAGGTAAAATTTATTTCAAGTTAGAGAAAGAAACAAAGGGCGGAAGAGAGCTTCTGTGTGTGGGGGGTGGGGGGGGGGCTGGGAGGGAATTCGCAAAAAAAAACACAGAGAGAAAGGAACTGGGAGGGGATGAGCGTGAAGTTAGGTGGACATAGGTGTGCTCGGCAAGGTGCGTCTGGCCATCGCTTCAACGATGGAAAACAAATCATCATGTCGGGTGTTGTGTTGTGGGTGGGTTTTTCCACAATTTACTGCATCTGCACATGTGCATGCAAAGGGAATCAAATTTGCTATGTCGTCCATGTGCATAGGTCATTAGAATTAAAAAATATAAATCTTAAATCGAGCATCAAAATTAAATTCTAATTCCACAATTGGATTACTGATAATAAAATCTACACAACAAGATCCCACTTAAAGTTATATATTTTGTGCAATACATAGTTGTAGAACAAAATTTAGAAACTATCCAAACAAAAAAATGTACATGCAAACAAATTATATGAACTCGTCGTAACAAATACATATATGTGTGGAACAAATTCTACAAACTGTCGTAACAAAAAATTGTACGTACCGAAAAATTAATTGAACTGATGGAACAAATATGTGACATGAGAAACAAATTATACAAACCAATGAAACAAAATATTGGTGAGCCTTCTGACAAAAAAATTCATAACAATATCTACTTGACTATATTTTTTAATTAAGGTTATATATTTTGTGCAATAAATAAACATAGACCACAAATTTACAAATTATAGGAATAAAAATTTACTACATATTGAACAAATTATATAAACTACTAGAACAAATATGTATACACATGGAATAAATTCTACAAATTGCCAAAAAAATGTATGTATTGAAAAAATTAATTGGACTGACAGAACAAATATGTAGACATGCGAACAAATTCTACACACCAACAAAACAAAATATTTGTACATACGAATAAATTATATGAAATGGCATAATACATTATAGAGAAGAAGCAAATATTTTCAAAAAACCTAATATTACATAAGGAATACGTATTTAAAGATGACACAAAACAGGAAAGAAAATACAAGAGAAGAAAATGGAAGAAAAAGAAAAAAATAGAAGAGATGAAAATAAATAAATAAATAAGAAAAGAAGTAACAAAAATAAAGTAATAGAAAAAGAAAATAAAAAGATGAAGAGATAAGAAAATTAAAATTGAAACAATGGAAATAAAGAAAAACGAAAGGAGAGGGAGAAGAAAGATAAAAATCAAGGAAAGATACTCCCTCTGTATCGAAATACTTGTCGTCTTTGACTTTTTTCTACAACTTTGACCATTCGTCTTATTCAAAAAATTATTGCAATTATGTAAAACCGTTTTACATAATTGCAATATCTTTTGAATAAGACAAATGGTCGAAGTTGCAAAAAAGTCAACAACGACAAATATTTCGATACGGAGGGAGTATAAGCTAGAAAAAACAAATAAACAAAGGGTGTAAAGCACAAATTAGTAAAGGAAAAGAAATGGAAGAATCGTACCTGCTCCTCGGTCTGATGCACGTTTGCAGCCCACACTCCTCTCGCGGTCCACTTGTGCACAGACGGGAGCTCCCCGTCGCGACAAACTAAAAATCATCTCTTCGGTGATGTATAGTCACCCGGTGCTCGATCGGCGGGGGGTACATGTATGTGGTGCAACTTCTACGACACACACACTCAGGGGCTTCTCACAGACTGTCCAACTGAGAGGCACCACACATGCGCCTGTGGAGCATGTACACTGGTGATATGAATATTACAGGAGCATGTACACTGGTGATATGAATATTAACATGATATATGTGCAGCATAACACACATCACATGGATACAATGCATGGTAAGTTGCAGGTGTATGGAAGCAGGAAACTTTGCAATATTGAATCAAAGAACCAACATGATGTGGTGGAACTTAGTGTGGGTTCAACCAGCAGTATTGCTTCGTTGAGGCGGCGTGTCCTTCAATATTGTGTTGCATTCCTCAATATCAAGGAGTTGGCAGCAAAATTTTTGATGGTGCCTGTAGGAAAAGGGATGTTTGCATGTATTCGTAGAAGCAAGTATAAGTATATGTACGTGTACGTGAATATGATTTCGGAAAAAATGGAGAGTAAAAAGAAAAGATAATGGCAATTTTCGCTAGAAAAAGAAGCTAGTCTCCAAAAGAAACTCCGAGAGAGTTGCAAGGAAACATATCTAGTGCAAACCCGATACTCTGTGCAAATTTAGAAACTTTCAAGGTCACAAGATGATGTTGTAGAGGGGAGGGAGATTATCGTAATGTTTCATTGAAGATGCTGGTGGCATACTGTAAACCCCCCCCCCCCCCCCCCCGATCCCGCATGTTGGATGAGCATCTTATCGTTTTAATTGAAAGTTTCTAAATTTGCATATGATATATTCGTGAGTTGCAAATCCTTCGGCTCAAGTGGCTGTTTAAAAACATCATTATCTAGTATAAAAATAAAAATAGGGAAAAGAAAAAGGGAAAAATTCAAACACGACGCGACTGAGAATAGGGGGAAGAGAAAAGAAAAAGATTAAACACAACAACGGCGGGAAGGGACGAATCCTTGCAGCAGTATATATATTTCTTATGTTTCATATTACTTGTTATTTTGAATTTTCTAGATACATCGCTAGTTATGTATCTAAACATAATATATCTATATCTAGATGCATGACAAAAGAATGTATCTAGAAATATTAGAATGACAAGTAATATGAAACGGATGAAGTATATGAATAAATGGGACGTACGAGATCCAAAGCAGTAGGGCAGAGATTTTGTCACTATACAGAGTAGAATACAATATCACTTCACTTATATAAAGAAGTCCAGACGTGCGGAATATGATTAGATCGAGATCTAGGCGTGCCAACATGGGTAATGATCGTCCTGTTCATCCTTAATCAATTAGTAATTCTGCAGGATTCATTGCATTGTTAATTCCAGACTAGCAGTTCTTTAGTTGATGAAATGCGGTGAGAATGAATAATAAGTGAATAGTGAAAGTTGAAGTTGGGGTGTTTAGTCTGAGAAAATGGTGGAGATGTTATGAGTGAAATGAACAGCGAATTGGAGGAAAAATTTGATGAAGTAAACAACCCTTATATCGAGCGACTCATACATACATCTGGCTCCTCCAATCAAGTTGCAAGAGTATATTCTGAACTGACCCAGTAGTATATATGGCGACCACCCATGTATCACGTGACTTGTGTCGCGAATGGAAAAGGAGCGAGAGACACGCGGCAACTACGAGCGCACGCGATCAAAGCAGGCGCCACGTGCTTTCTTATCCAGTTCAGCTGATAAGGACTCGATCGATCGAGATGCCCACTTGCCCAGGCCCCCATGCGAGTTTCCGCTATAAAAACCAGTGCGAAACCTCCGCAGCAAAACAACAACTCAGATCAAAGCAAGCAGCAGCAGCGAAACTCTTAGCAGCAGCAGCAGCAGCAATGGCGTCGAGGCAGCAAGTCGTGCTCCTGGCCGTGGCGGTGCTGCTGGTTGCGGTGATGTGCGCCGGCGTCGCTGTGGCCCAGGGACCCGCATCCGCCATCAGCAGGTCGGCGGCGTGCCAGATGGTCGACCCTAACGTCGTGAATGGGTGCTTCAAGAGCTCACTACAGGAGTCACCCGCTTCCCCGAGTGCCTAAAGCACTCGGGGAAGAGCCCAAAACACTCTAGCCTTCCCCGAGTGCAACACTCTGAAGAGCTCCCGGGGAAGTGGTTCACGGGGAAGAGGTCTTCCCCGAGTGCCAAAAATCGTACACTCGGGGAAGGCTTCCCCGAGTGCCACGTAGCACTCTAGGAAGATTTAACACCGTCGGTGCCGTCCACTTTTTTTTTTTCTTCCCCGAGTGTTGCACTCGGGGAAGAAATTCGATTTTTTTTTAAAAAAAACCTCTTCCCCGAGTGCAACACTCGGGGAAGCCCCTTTTTTTTTAAAAAAAGAAAAAATCTTCCCCGAGTGCCTTGGAGGCTGCACTCGGGGAAGCCCCTTTTTAAAAAAAGAAAAATGCCTCTTCCCCGAGTGCTAGGTCCAGGCACTCGGGGAAGAGCTTTTCCAATTTTTTTTTAAACGGTTCCGTCTACTTGCGCCGTCAAATGCAACTTTTTTTTTCCGTGTGCTTGTCTTCCCCGAGTGTTGCGCTCGGGGAAGATGGCCTTCCCCGAGTGCCTTTCTTCCCCGAGTGCTTTGCCCTTTCAGGCACTCGGGGAAGGCCATCTTCCCCGAGTGCATTTCTTCCCCGCGTGCAACACTCGGGGAAGATTGTCTTCCCCGAGTGCCCGATTTTTGGCACTCGGGGAAGCACGTGGCACTCGGGGAATTTTGCTTCTCCCGTAGTGGCTTCGGACAAGGTATGAAGTTTACCACGAACCCTCGGGGTCGTGTGGACTGCTGCGTAGTCTTTCAAGGCCACTCGTGCCTCTGCGAGATGAAGAAGGCATGGGGATCCCAGGGCGCCCAAAACAATGTGCAATGCGTCAGGGACAGGGTATGCTGATCAGATCGAGTGCATGCTTCATGCAGTAAGATCATCGATCTCTAGCAGCTGGCTCGCTCGTGTGTTGGATGTGTGGTTTCTTAATTACTCTTTAATTGCTTCCATGTTCGATCGATCGATTTCACCGCGCGGTGATGCCGATCGGCTCCTCGCTTGCTTTTGCTTGTAACTGTCATGTGTCAGTGTCTTGTAGTGTTGTTCGGTTTGTCGTTGTTGAGTCTTTTAATAATTTGTATTTGTACTCCCACCGGTCAGAAATAAAGAACTAGCGTTGCTAGATCGACTTCACAACACATTTTGGTTTATGATCGATAAACAGCTAATGGCCGTGCAGTGAGTCGCGGGAGGGATAGAGTAGGTGATACTCGCACGTTGCTGCCAGAATTTTTAACAAAGTTTTAAGGTGAAATCGCGATATTCATCTGTAAGCAATATTATATATGAAGGTATGTTAATTTTGTTGAGAGAATCATTTTTAAATAGTTGATCTATTTTAACTATGAGAATTTTATGGCGTGCTACTCACAAATACAACATGCTATTACTCACAGAAAATCAACGAAGATATAAATATATGGTTTGGTAGATTTTGACATGGCTTGGTGGATGTTGACATGGCTTACAGTGGATAGTGACATGGTGTGTAGTGGGTTATGACACGGTGTGTTGATAGGCAAAAAGAAATCGTTAGAGGGTACCAATTATATAGTTGTACTAGGTGATACCCCACGTGTTGCTACGGGAATTTCAACAAATTTTAAAGATAAATTTGAAAGTAGAAACTAAGTGATTGGTTCGCAACATTCTACTGCAAACAACACATTGCATACATGGATGCTATTAGTCGTAGAAAATCGATAGAAGAAATAAATTGCCAATTTTAGTGGATAGTTATGTGTACACTTTGCATGTTGAGAGAAGACATAGTGGATGCTGACATGACGCGCTTAGGGTTGAGAGAACTCCTTAGTGGAGAGCGCTTATATAGTTTTGTATGATATGCATTATTCACAGTCACTTGTTTCATCTCATATTGTCCTACTGCACGTGTCTAGAAAATAATAACTAAAAATTATCTTTATAAAGTAAAGTGTATGGGTGTGCGGCAAAATGCACATGTCTAGAAAATAATAACTAAAAATTATATTTATAAAGTGCATGTGTCTGCCGCACGGGTCTAAGAATCCACAATAAACAAAAAAACAATTCTCATATCACAATAATTTTATTACCAGTGACAATAATCCCATCACCACGAGAACACAAAGTTCCAACAACATTCTCGCGGCTTTTTTAAAAACGTGCATCGCACATATTTCATTAAGAAGAAGAGAAGTATATCAATGCAACTTTAGAAGAACCTCTGAAATGCAAAGTTACAAGATCTGCCACCAGCTAGGAGCTTACAGCCAAACATTGTCGCGATAACGCAGCCCACGAACGAGACAACTTAAAAGCCCTTGTCTTCTTTGCGACCAACACAGTGACACCACTCCCCTTTACTCTCAATGTTCTCCCTTGCACTCCAGCATCTCCAACGACCCTTGTTATAAGATTTGCTTCCACTACCCATCGTTGCCCTAAATCAGTAAGCTCGCATGGGTTACTTTGCTTCCCCTCGCACTTCCTCCGTCATCTTCGCAGCACCCCCCCCCCCCCCCCCACAATAACGCCGTAACACACTATAACACTTAGACAAACTTAGACAAATATAATAGTTTAAGTAGTTTTATATAGTAATATAATCTTGGAAAATAAAGGTTTCAGTTTATCGATAACAAAAGGTAAACTGAAATGATCTCCGTTCACCCAATCCATTTACGAGGAAACTAAAATTCATGAGGTTGGGTCAGACCACTCAAAGCATACGCTTTCTTCTACCAGTTGGAAAGTAGACATACTGAAAATATGAAAATTAAATTATCCCACGAACCAAACATTTAATCATTCGATTACCGTTCACAGATTCAATTTTGATGTAAAAAACCACCTGACGTCATGTCGCCTCCTGCCTGGGCCTGGGCGCCTGGGTGCTGCTCCTCGTGGCCTCCTGACGGCTGACGCCGTGCCGCGGCTCACGCTACAGGCTGCGGGCTGCCCGGTGGCCGCCGACGGGCGACGGCCGAGTTGGCGAACCACCGCCCACCGGAGCCCGCCTCTGGAGTCTGCGCGCTGCGCCACCGCTAGGATTCACTGGGACGCTGGATGGGATACCGTGGCGCCTGCGCGTCGCCGCTAGGAGACCGAGAGGGACGGAATCGAAGCGGCTTGGAGAAATCGGATAGGGTTCCTGCTTCTCTGTTTAATGCTTGGATGGGCTTTGGGCTCTGAGGAAAATATGGTCCAATAAGTAAAATACATCTTTTTTTATTCTCTATACTTCAGTCCTCGTCTGTTTGTTTGGCTGGTGGCTGGTGCTGGTTTGTTCTGAGAGAAAAGTACTACTGACTGGTTGCCGGTGGCAGGTTTGTTCTGAGAGAAAAGTACTGCTGGCTGGTGGCGGATAAGCCAAACGAACAGGGTGTATACGTTTTTCCCAAAATTTTTAAGGGGAGCTTCGGTGGGGCGGGCTATGTTATGCCGGCCATAAACCGCACCACCATCGTGCGGCAAGCAGTGTTTTTAAAAACCTATTAAACACATGTCTCATCTATACTATAAGGAACGAGACCAAGAGTTATATCACTTATCTCTCACAGAAGGCACATGCCTGCCTATCAGTTTTAGACTCACCAAATTCATCAAAACAGTTGACGAAAGGGAAGGGGAGACCCATTTTTCTATAGTTAGAAAATACTTTTCGTGATTCTTGTATTTTTTCTCACATGTGCTGCTCTTACCCCCAACGCACCCACCCCGAACCACCCTCCATCTCCGATCTCACTTCTCACCCTCTACCTCCCCCGCGTTGCCTCCTTCTCACCCTCCTCAAGATCAACTTGAACCGAGGGGCTATCGACGCAAGGGCCACATTGTTGAAGCACTCCACACAACAGTATTGCTTCTCGATCACCAAGTCTCTCCTAAGAGCACCACTTGACTAGCCACAAAGGCTCTCCACGAAGTCACTCGCCAAGCTTTCTTGGTCACCTTGATGTCGCCTCCACTAAGGAGCTTCTCCACCAAAGAAGGGGGTGTCCACGTCCTCCACATAAAGTGTCCTCACCACTCCACACCAAGCCGGAGGGTCGAAGACGATCGCCGGTGAGCCACTTAGGCCCCAAGGCTTCCGGCGCACCTTGTACAACTTGATCCACTTAAGAATCACCTCACGAAGTAGGCACACCTTGCACTCACTCATCAGTTCTAAGCTAAGCCTAGCACAAAGCTACCACCTGTATGGCTTGGATATGATCTTGTATGTGTCTCACACTCCTCCGCACTTCCATAAATCCAGCAACCGAGGCATAAATAGCCCAAGACATCAAGCTAGTCGTTGGCTAACGGCCACTAAAAAGTATAATGTCGGATGAACTGGCGCTTGCTTTTCAGGGCCATCAGTTCGTCCGGTGTCCCCTCTATGTCACATAGCCGTTACAGCTCTATTGACGCCATTCATCCGACGCATAGACCGACGCTCCTCTGCTGACCGTCGGTTCATCCGGTGCTGAAGGGTTTCGCGCCAAAACCTTACTGTTAGCATCTTCGTAGTCGTCGAATGAACCGCTGCTACCACCGTCGGTTCATCCGGTGCTTAAGCCTCTACAACTCGATGCCCTCAGTCTTGATTTCTTGACTCATCGGATACACCGACAGTGTCCACCAATGGATCGTCGGTTCATCCGACGTCTCTGTCTTCAGCTGCTTCGTCCCTGACATTCATCCGGTGCAACTATTATATGGATTGTCGGTTCATTCGACGGTGTGTTCACTTGAGACTTTATGCAGTGTACCAAATACTCCAGCCTTTGCACTGACGCTTTCTTCCAAGGTACCGTCGGTTCATCCGACGATGTCTTTTTCCTTTTTTAGTCCACGGTTTAGATCCTCAAAATATATAATATCTTCTCATTTTGACATGTGGTATTTTTGCATCTATGGGACCTAGAAATGCCTAATGTGATTATTTTAGATGTTATGTTATGCTGTGAAGCCCCACTTTATTTATTGCATTCCCTTTGCATCTGTCAGTTGTGGAGGACCAATACAATGTATTTTGTATTGGAAATACATATGGGAGTGGACAGTGTTCCCAATAATGCAATCTGAAGTTCTTGTGAAGTATGAATATTCTTAATTCTTTATGAGAAAAGAACGGATACTTCTTAAATGAAAAAGTGGTTTCATAAATAATGGCTGATCTTCTCAAATAATATAGATGAGTTCATGTTTATATATTAGGTGCCCAATTCTTATTCTCAATTGACAATGAAAAACAAAATAAAATTCATATGAAAATCACTTGTATTTAGACTATTGGTGTTCAATTTTTTTAAAAAAGCTAATCTTAGCTCAGATTTGTAAGAGATTCCCCCTTTATGTGTCCACTGTCTCATCAGATTTGCACATCAGAGATATGGCAGACGTGCAGTGCAGCATACCACTGCTGTAGCTGCAGATTACTTTCATCTGAGGGTCTATTTAGTTACACAAATGTACGAATAAATAGTGTATTAAAGTGAAAATTGTGAAAAAAAGTGTGTATTAGAACACGTGTTGCGAGAGAAGATGTGACTCAATGTGATGATGTAATATGAAGAGGAAAGTGGGAAAACAAACAAAACCTACTTGCAACACGGGTGTTAAATGGGAACAACAATTCCATCTAAAAATGGGAACAACAAGGAGGAAGCTTTGGCCAGATCATTGTCCCCGTCCTCTCTCCTCGGCTACGCGGCTGCCAAACGCGAGGCAGCGGCGCGCTGGAGGGGAGTGCTACGGACGTGCGGTGCGACTGCGCCAGCACAAGCACTGTCTGATGCAGAGGCCCTCGATGCCGCACTGTGCTGGCGGCAAGGGAGGCGCGACTGCCCCTAAGGATGATCCCCAGGTGAAGATTGTGTGTGAGTCGAGGGAAAACCAGAAAAGAATGGAGCCGAGGAGCACGAGGGACGGAGCTGAGCGTGCGTTGTGGCTTGAGCAGAGCCAGCCATCTACTCACTCCATCTCCAAAAGAGTGTCGCTGTGGGTTTTCATGCCACAAGTTTGAGCGAATTTGTAGAAAATATGTGTAATATTTGCATCTCGAAATAAATTTTATAAAAAAACTAGATTCAAATACTCCCTCCGTCCTGAAATATAAGACATTCTAGGATTTGTAGGACAAATTAAAGAGGTGGGAAAATGTCACATGTGCCCTTAGCCAATGATAATTAAAGGTAAGTTTTTTAGTTAACAAGTGCAATATTTGGCAAGTCTTTAATTGAGATGATTGGGTACTTACCAAAAACTTCTATGATGACTTATATTTGGGGACAAATTTTGAACCGTTGAGTGTCTTATATTTCAGGACGGAGGTAGTAACTATCTAAGATATTAATTTTGTACTATAATTATTAATATATATTTTTATATATTTAGTCAAAGTTGTTTATCAGGAAACGAAAACGACACTCTTTGAGGACGGAGGGAGCGCAAATCTACAGCAGGGCTGCACGAAGGGCACTTTCCAGTCCTCGTGCATATAATTTAATTTTTTTCCAACTTGTCACTGGAGTTGAAGCAAAAATTGTCAATACAAAGACTATGTCTCAGAATTAACTAGGAGAAATCTGTCTTCGTGAACCAAACATAATGCAAGATAAATATAAATTGTGGTGTGTCTGTTTCTTCCAATTGTTATATATGCATTGTATGTAGATGCGCTCAATTTCTTCCACATGCACGCACAAGGGAAAACACATTATCCCTCTCATCACATGATAAAACGAATAATTGTACATACAAGCACTACTGAAAACACTCATTTGTACCGGTTGGTAACCCTCATTTGTACTGAGTATCCAACCGGTACAAACCATCCGATATAAATGAGGTAGAGCATTTGCAAATGTGACTTCTCCCATCACGGTTCTGTCCCTCTTTTCTTCCTTTTCTTTTATTTTCTCATCTCATCTCATACACTTCTACTCAACTTCTCAAGAATCGACCATTCACTAGTTCCTTTGCAAACAAAGTTCACAAAAAACACAATCACACACCACATATTTCACATGTTTACATCTCAATCACACAATCCCATATCTTACAAATCACAAGAAAATATCAATTTTACAGTTACAAGCACACATCTTACAATCTCACAAACACACAAAACTATCAATCTCAGTCTCAAGAATACATCTCACAAAGAAAACAACACCTCACTGACACTCACCGTCGCCCGCCCGACTAGGCCTCCGCCCGCGCCGCGCCGGCCCGCCTCGCCCGCCGCCGTCCGCGCCCGCCCGCCTCGCCCGCCCGCGCCACGCCCGCCTCGCCCGCGGCCTCCCGCACCGTCGCGCCCCCCCCGCCTTGCCTGCCCGCGCCGCACCATCCCACCCGACCGCGGCCTATTGCGTCGCCGCTGTCACACCCGATTTTCCGAAGAAAACCAAGTGCTACCTATATGTATGCCAGGATCTAGTTTCATACATATAGTAACATCATAGTGAATAACAGAAACAATATCACGTAAAGAAAGAGAGATTATCAGAGATTTACAGCGAAATCCTGGGAAACAATGGCTCCAAACTTCACAGGCAATCGACTGGGGGTTGCGTATGCCTAGCAGCATCTTCTGGACATCATACACCTTCTTCTTCTTCTCTGTACAGCGATTTAGCAAGGGTGAGCACACTTATGGTTGGAGCTCAGCAAGTGGGGGAAGTTGCAAGGCTATCAAGGATAGGCTAAGGTTTTGCAGCGGTTAGCATTTTTAATGTTGGTCAAATTTTATTAGTGAAAGTGCGTCTAGGCCCCTAAGTAGATTTTGGTGAATTGAATGACAAGGCGATTAAAGGACTAATGATTTTGTCTAAGATTGTGAGCAGGTTTTCATTATATATTCATGAGCAACCATTGAAGTATTTTAGTTATGGATGTATTTTATGGCTCACATTTACAAAGGCAAGTATATGGTGCAAGACTTCATGAGTTTATCGAAAGAGAACAAGATGATGAGTTTACACACCATGGTTCTAAAAATGGAAGCTTGCATATCCGTTGTCAATCAAGATCAAGCATTTGAAGCGGGATTTTCAAATGAAGGTTAATTGCGTGTGAAGCAAAGTGGAACTCAAAGTGGATTGGATGAGTGATGAAGAGATCAACCGAGATGGCTAGGATGAGGGACTAACAATCTTTGGGGCCGTAGCTAAGCCGCCATTCGTGTTTTGCTGGGGTGAAGGTCTAGCATTCGTGGGGTCTTCAAGTATCATATTCAAACCTTAAGCGAGGGAAGCTTTGCAAGTCATCAACTCATTAAGATTGACAACATGGAGTGACCATGGATCCAAGTGTGCATTCTTATGATATATGGAAAGATCCTAAGTCACTAGCTCAAGTATGGACGTGCTCAAGTCAAAGGCTATGTTGAAAGCCCTCAAGTGGTTATTGATCAAGTATGGCAAGAATTGAAGTTGTTCAAGCTCAAGAGGTCATCAAAGCTCTTTTACTCTTTTCTTGAGTATAGGTATGCCGTACTATCAAGAAGGATGCAACTTAGCGAGTTGACCAAGTCAAAGTGCTCTTTTAGTTGACCTAAGTGAGATCTAGCCTTTGAGTGTGCTAACAAACCCTCCTAACCTAACCTGGGTCATTTCATCTTGGTGGTGAAGTGCTAGTTTCTTTAAAAGAGGTTTTGGAGGTAACTTGGGCCTGACCGGTCTGACCGGTCAGAGGCACCGGTCTGACCGGTGCCGCTAGCCCAACGGCTAGTTTTTCATACACCGGTCCGACGGCAGGTGAGGCACCGGTCCGACCTAAGCTGCCCTGGGACTAACGGCTAGTTTTCTCCTTTGAGGGGTATAAATACCCCAAGCCCTCTTCAAGTGAGGGTTGCTGGTTCTAGTGTTTTTGCTGAGGTCCCAAGCCATTTCTAACTAGCTCTAAGCCTTAGTGGCTCTCCCCAACCATCTCTTTGTGAGATTTGTGGATTCAAGCCATCCTCTTTGTGTTGGGTTGAGGAAGTGAGCCTAGGAGTGACCTTGTGAGCTAACAAGAGCAGTTTCCATAGCTTGAGCACTTTGGTTTCGAGTCTACAAACTTTGGAGCATTTGTTACTCTTGGAGGTTTGCCTCCTAGACGGCTAGGTGTCACCGGCTAGCTCCCAAGGTTGAGGTGAGCAGCAGGAAGTTTGTAAGGGCTGCGATCTTGCCTCTTTGTGGAAAAGATCACCTTAGTGGAAAGGAGGAAAGTGGTTGAAAGAGATCCAGCTTGTTGTGGGAATTGTCCCTTATAAGCTCATCAACGGAGATGTAGCCATTCCTTAGTGGGTGGTGAACTTCGGGAACCAAATCCTTGCTTCTTCGTGTGGTTCGTCTCTCTAAGTTGTTTTTTTCTAGCATATTTGATTTGCTTCCGCTTCGATCTACTTGGGTGTGTTACTTGTGTGTGCAGGGCTCATTACTCTGCTTGTGATCATCTACAAAAGCCACACCCTGAGTTTGGTTCGTGCTAGAAGCCAAGAGGTGCTTGAAGTTGTTTTTGCAGGTTCCCTGTGCTACACCGGTCTGACCGGTGAGGCGCACCGGTCTGACTGGTGTCACCTGTGAAGTCCAGTGCTTGACCGGTCTGACCGGTCACCACCGCCGGTCGGACCGGTGGAGCACTGCCAGCTCAAGTGTTTGGGGAGAAAGAGTTCAAATTGGTCGTCTCGCCTATTCACCCCCCTCTAGGCGACATCAAGGTCCTTTCAATTGGTATCAGAGCTTGGTGCTCCGATTCGAGCTTAACCGCTTGGAGTTCTTCGATGTCGACAACTTGTGAGGTACCGTTTGAGCCTTTAGCTCTAGATGGCTCAAACTATTCTTCTTGGTGCTCTAATGTTCTCATTGCACTTAAGGTATTGGGCCCTACCGCTGAGAGCATTATGGTTGCGAGTATCCTTCCAAAGGATGAGACATGTGTCTCGCCAATGGACTTGGAGAAGAAGCAACTCAATGCCGTAATTGCTAACCTTTTGTGTAGCCGTGTATGTAGAGAACTAAAGTATATTGTCTTGAAGAGCAAAAAGATTTCAGAAGATGCTCATCTCATTTGGAAATTACTACTTGAGTTGGTAAACACCAAATGGGATGAACTTGAGAGCGATGATGAAGATGAGTCAGTGGAGATGTGCCATACCTCTACAACATCCACTGATCATCAAGGATCAACCCCCAAGCAACAAGACGATCAAAGAAGCGAAGTCGCGGTCCCTCTGCAGGGACCGGTCAAACCGGTGACACCCACCGGTCAGACCGGTGCCAGCAGGGGCACATCAACTTGCTTGATGGCAAAGAAGGAAAAGAAGAGCAAGAAGAAGAGACAAGCCAAAGGGACTAAAGACCAGAAGATTGAAGCTTCAAGCTCTTCGTCAAGAGAACTTGAGCTTCTCAAATCCGAACTCGCATCCTTGGTTTGTAAGTATGAAACTTTGGCTAACAAATATGATCATGACATCAAATCCTTTGCTTGTAGAGCTAAAATAGAAGAAGATGTCAATGATGATTTAGAAGCCAAATTAGCGAAGCTCACTAGCGAGCATATGGTGCTACAAGCTAATCACAATGAACTTGAACTTTCCTATGAGAAGCTTGTTGATTATTATGCAACACTAGAGATAGCCCATGAGGTTGTGCTTTCATCGGTAAAATCTCTACAACCTCTATCTCACACATGCACATGCTCACAAGTTCAAGTTGTTTTATCTAGCGCTAATGATTTTTTGTCTCAAGCAAGCCAATCTAGCATTGAGCATGTACTTGTAGAATCTTGTGATGACCTCATTGCTGAAGAAAATGATAAACTAAAGCAAGAGGTCGAAAAGCTCCAAAAGGACTTATATGTGTTGAAGGAGAAGAGCAAAGTGCAACCTTCTGGAGATAACCGTGAAAGCATGGTGAAGAAGCTTGGGAAAGGATCAACCGCCACTAGTTCAACCCCTCAACAACATACAAGGTCCCACAAGAACAAGATTCAAGAAAAGAGCGAGATTGGGGAAGTCAAACCCCAATATCGCCTGATCAAGCACAAGGCACAAGAGTCACTCTCCAAGAATTCTAGAAGCTCCAACAAGTGGAGGGTGTGCTACAAGTGCAGAGAAAAGGGACACCTTGCCGACTCATGCCCAAAAGCAACAACGGGCAGTGGCTCTGACCATGACCGGTCAGACCGGTGTATGCCACCGGTCAGACCGGTGCTGGCCAGGGCAGCCCCACTTCAAGTAAACAAGGCAAGGAAGCCTCTTCTCTAAGAACAAGACTCAGAAGTAAGGGTAGAAAAGAAATTGCAAGAAATGGTGTGACCAACAAGAACAAAAGTCACATTTGCTATGAATGCCGTCAAAAGGGTCACTTGGGCAAGGATTGTCCAAATGGTAACATTCCTGATCAAACCTTGTCCATTATGATTTCCATAAGCTTGGGAACAATAAGAATAGAACTTGTGCTATGAGGGAGATTAGTTCACCTCATTGTAGCATGAGAGCTATTTGGGTTCCTAAGCACCTTGTGACTAACCCAATAGGACCCAACAAGTGTTGGGTACCAAGAAATGCTTACTGAGCTTGCAGGTTGAAAGAGATGCATTGAGCACATGGTTGGAGGACTTGGAAATCTCGATGGATTCAATTGACCATGTGAAGAGCAAACTCATATAATTCATGAAATCAATGTCATCTCGGTAACAAATGCGCTAAATTGAGTCTAAGTCACTTTTGATCCTTGGTGGACACTCATGTGACGCTCCTCTTGCATGAGCAAAGCATGAAGTAGTGACTTTGACTATTTTTATGAAAATTTACTTTCTCATACCATTCGATGCTCTTAATGGCTCTCTAGTAGAGCAATGCCTTATCCTTGATTGCAGGACTTAAATTAGTGATACATTCACTCACTCAAGGAAAAGGGAAGGAAAAATCACCAAAATGGTGTCAGATGGTGGCCACCGGTCTGATCGGTGACAGGCACCGGTCTGACCGGTGCCAACGCAGCAAGTGCAAATTGGGCGGGTGACCCGGCACGAGTGCCCGGTGACCCTGACGCCTCTCATGCATCTTTGCAGGGTGACCCCAAGACAAGTGCCCGGTGACCCGGGGTTGTCCAAACCCTCAAGAAGAAGGGTGATTTGGCATCAAAGGTTATGAGAAGCTAAACACATGTCAATTATCAAATCATTCATGTGTTGTGACCAAGTTTTGGAATGAGCCTCAACAAGTTCTTAATTGAACAAAGTGCCTTGGTCGAGAAATTCAAATTCTCTAGCACTACTTAAGGGGGAGCTCATTACAACACTTGTGTCACTTGTGGGACTAACAATTTCTTCTAAGTGATCTTGTAGTCTCATTCGTTTGTGCATCTTAAAGGAAGCTCTCGATAAGCGTAACTTCCAAAAGAACAAAGTAAGAGCTAACACCAATCAAAATTTAATTTATGCACAAATGAAATGGTCTTAAGGCAAATGTATGTTTTCACGAAACTCATTGAAATACCGTAATGCATCTAGGCCATAATATCATGCTAGTGTGCTTTCCTTAGCATGTAATTGCTTCAAGTGAACCTCTCGTGCTCCTCTCTAGATATTTGGTTGATATCTTTACTTCCACTCGTCTTTGTGTCTCGAGGATGAAGATATGAGCCAAATATGCTTGTTAGGGCATTCTCTTGAATTGGATACATGCACTTTGTGACATAGGATAGATTTTTCGAAAATTCGACTAGCATGTATAGGAAGTATGCTCACTTTGAAAATATTTGGTTCTTGGTCTTAGTGACCCAATCAACTTAGTTGTGACTATAGTTCTACTTGTTTGGTTGTTGGCTAGTCACAATTAAGAGGATTTTCTCAAGTCCCTAAAATCCATTCTTATTTATCTCTCTCTCGGAAGGATCAAGAATTCTCGTTTAAATTCGTTAATCCTTCCTTCTTCTAAGAATTGATGGTTTTTGGATCAATATCATCTTTCTATCTCTTATCCAAAACATCTCTAAAGGCTGAAATGAAAATCTATTGTTGTGGCTCAAAATCTGTTTCTCAAGGGCGCACCGGTCTGACCGGTGCAAGCCACTGGTCTGACCGGTGGTGACCTTGAAGTCACATAATCCTTTTTCTGCAACCTAAGTGGATGAGAATTGTCCTATAACATATTTGGAGAAGTTTCAAGGAGCAAAATCTCAAAAAGGAGAAAAAGGGTCGGTACTACCGAGGGCGCGTCGGTTCTACCGATAAGGACTCTCTGTTGAAATTTATCAGGATCTTCGGTTCTACTGAGGGTGGGTCAGAAAAACCGATAAGGGCTCACTGGCTCGACCATGGGCGGTCACCGGTCTGACCGGTGCCCGTCACCGGTCTGACCGATGACGCCCGGCGTCAGCCCGTGGGGCCACAGTAAAAGGAATCCTCTTTTACCCCCCTTCCTTCTCTCTCTCCTCTATCATTCACCCCCTTGCAGCCAAACCGTGAAGCTCCTCCCCTCCCTCTCCTCTCTCTCACCTCTCTCAAAATCCATGGTGGTTTGAAGATTGAACCAAGGAAAGGCCTCAAGATTGGAAGCAAAAGGATCTCCCAAGGCCCCTCTTCACTTTCCCCTTCGAGTTTCTTGGATTCAACTCGAGTTCCACTCTCCAAAGGTATTCAAACCTTTCTTTTGCCCGATCTCCTCACATGGTGCAAAGTTTTGAATTCCCTTTGGTAGAACATCTTCTGAGATCACCTAGAAGACATACCTATAGATCCATAAGGTTTTGTTGGACACATTGTGAGAACCCACGAATTGGGGTCGGACGGCCATCACCGGTCTGACCGGTGGCCGTCACCGGTCTGACCGGTGGCGCATGTCCAACCCCAAATTGTGTTTTCTTCATGTTTTTCAACACATATCTATTCTAGGATGTCTTTTGTTCATCTAGACCAAATCTTAGATTGATAGCTGCTCAGATTGAATGTGGGAGCAATTGGCTCTGTTCTGGGTGGCACCGGTCTGACCGGTGCCCCTCACCGGTCTGACCGGTGTGGCCCAGAACAGACCCAATTGTTCTGAACTTTCAAGATTCAATTCCATACCAATTAAATTTTTTTCTTAGAGTCTTATACACTCTTGTCATCCTATTTGTGACTCAGGACAACAGCTATGGTACGGGAAAAGGAAGGGGCAAAGAAAAGAAGAGAAGATGTGCTCACTCACCGAGGAGCTATCCCCGGTGATTTTGGGGAAGGGGACAACACTGTCAACATCAGCGGCAAGAGATTGAGACGCCGCTCAACTCAAGCAAGTGCTGAGGATCCTGATCTAGGAGGTGACACCGGAACGAGCAGCGATGACAATGTTGAAGATGAGACCTTTCCGGGTCCGTTTGAGTTGAGGAGGCACCAGGAGGCTGGGTCTGACAGTGATGAGGATGAGGACGAGGATGAGGAGGATGAGGAGGAGGATGTAGATGCTATGGAAGAAGATGATGATGATCAAGGTGGGTTGAGGATCATGCCGCCCACTTACATTTACCCTGACAGGTCGGTGAAGTACCACGGGGCTGGCATGACCAAGGCCCTAAAGAAGCTGAGGGACAAGAACCCATATGAGGAGAGCAAGACCGCGTCAGATCCGAGGTTTTGGGCTAAATTTCAGCAAGATTACTATGCTACAGTGATTATAAAGAAGCCCAAAATCACTCACAAGGCACAATATGTGGATTGGGAGCACATGGCTAGGAAAGGAGACCCTATATTTGATGAAGTCATGAGCAATTGTGAGAGGCAAAGGGTCGAAACACTTATGGGGTTCCGACAGGATTGGAACAAGGAGATCATCGCCCAGTTCTTTGCCACAGTGCACTTTGGTCACATTGAGGCCGATAGGGCTATGACTTGGATGACCAATGGCCAGAAGTACTCAATCACCTTCCACAGATTTTTGAGGTGCTTTGGGATCATGGCGGGAGATGGGGAGTTGAGGAAGCTCCATGATGAGGGGGGGCTGGAGAAGGATGCTTTGCATGTGATGTACCCTCGTGGTGAGCATGCCAACTATGGGAAGGTGAAGAACCTCTACACCTACTTTGCTGTCCTAAATAGGCTCCTTAGGGTGTCTATTACACCTAGAGATGGAAACCCCTCAGAAATCACAAAGTTCCAGAAAAACTTGATGGTTGCTTTGAGGCCGGGAGCTCCAGAGTTTAGTGTTGGGGATTTCATTTGGCAAGAGATCAAGCACCTATCCGAGGACCCCAAGAAGATTTGCAGCTACAACCCTTACATCATGTATATGATTGAAAAGGTTGCAAAGACGGAGTTTCCGAAGTATGTGACACACAAGCCTCTGAAGCTCAACCCTAGCAAGAATCCTCGGCTTCCATCACCTAGAGTTGAGCATGCACCAGGCCATGAGGAAGAAATCTTTGAGGAGGGAGCAGCTCGGCCAGATCTGCCTCAGGCTGGGGCTCAGACCGTCACCGGTCTGACCGGTGGGGTGGCCGGCACCGGACAGCCACGCATCCACCTCCCCTTTGAAAAAAGTTTCTCAACTTCATATTTGGGATGTGCAGGAGCCAGCATGACATCCAAGTTGAGCAACAAAGGTCGAGAAGGGCTAATAAGCAAATGAGGGACACGATGAAATTGATACACAATGCCCAAGGTTTTCAACCTCCTCGCTCTCCACCATCTCCAGAATCTCCTCAGGTTGAGATACCTTCCTTTGAAGAAAGGATGAGAGGATGGGCCAACTCCGACTTGCTTAACCAATATGGCCCCATGTTCTTTGAGTCCGGGCAAGAACAAGGATCATCCTCATCGGTTCCTCCTCCACCTCCACCATTTGTACCTCCTCCTCCGGACGTAGCAGGATCGTCTCACTTCATGGAATAAGAGCAAGCACCCCCACCTCCTCCACCTCCCGAGCAAGTACAAGATTGGGGCGCTCGCTTCTCCGCCGAGATCTTTGGCTACAACCCTTACTTCTATGGTAAAAACTGCGCTCCCATAGCTCATCCATCTCAAATCACCGTCTCGGAGTCTATTTATCTAAACTCTCCCTTGCATTGGATTCTTGACAAATCTCAAATAGGAGAGAGCTCTCACCCGGGAGACGGATCTCAAGGACAGTGATCAACAGCTGCTTCTTCTCCAGGCCCTTCTTGGATGCTTGATGACAAAGGGGGAGAAGAATCAAGATTAAAGCCACAAGTTTGTGCTGTCTGGGTTGCTGTCTGTGTTGCACCGGTTTGACCGGTGCCCTGCACCGGCCGACCGGCCCGCCGGGCTGTTGAGAGAAGCCATGTAATAAGTTTGAACTTTATCTTAGTGGACTTGAGAACATTTGTGTGAGTGCCACTGTGTGTTTTAAACTTTATTGTAATACTTAAGCGACTTTATTGATAGATTGTGATGCATGAATTGAATGATGCTTGTTTGTGTTGGCTAAATGGGGCAAAGTGATCTAAACCAGCTTGCAACCCTGGCCCGATCACCTTGGACTAAATAGCACGCACTTCTGTTGCTGTGTGCGCTGACTGGACTTGACCGGTCTGACCGGTCAGGGGCACCGGTCTGACCGGTGCTGCCTAGCCAGTACATTTCCCTTTGCTTTGTGCATATCCTGTCATACGCATCACGAATATTATTTTGTTGCTCACACATGTTGCACTCCACTGATTCTAAGATATAGGGGGAGCTCACACGTCTCTTCTTCCAAATTTGTGCAATTGGCATTTGAGGCCAACTTTTTGAAATTCAACTCAAAGCACAAATTAAGGGGGAGCTCTAGCTATATCTAAGAATCTAAATGTGCTTTATTGTTTTATTTGTAAGCTTTAATCGAGTTGTCATCAATCACCAAAAAGGGGGAGATTGAAAGTGCATCTAGGCCCCTAAGTGGATTTTGGTGAATTGAATGACAAGGCGATTAAAGGAATATTGATTTTGTCTAAGATTGTGAGCAGGTTTTCATTATATATTCATGAGCAACCATTGAAGTATTTTAATTATGGATGTATTTTATGGCTCACATTTACAAAGACAAGTATATGGTGCAAGACTTCATGAGTTTATCGAAAGAGAACAAGATGATGAGCGTACACACCATGGTTCTAAAAATGGAAGCTTGCATATCCGTTGTCAATCAAGATCAAGCATTTGAAGTGGGATTTTCAAATGAAGGTTAATTGCGTGTGAAGCAAAGTGGAACTCAAAGTGGATTGGATGAGTGATGAAGAGATCAACCGAGATGGCTAGGGTGAGGGACTAAGCAATCTTTGGGGCCGTAGCTAAGCCGCCATTCGTGTTTTGCTGGGGTGAAGGTCTAGCATCCGTGGGGTCTTCAAGTATCATATTCAAACCTTAAGCGAGGGAAGCTTTGCAAGTCATCAACTCATTAAGATTGACAACATGGAGTGACCATGGATCCAAGTGTGCATTCTTATGATATATGGAAAGATCCTAAGTCACTAGCTCAAGTATGGACGTGCTCAAGTCAAAGGCTATGTTGAAAGCCCTCAAGTGGTTATTGATCAAGTATGGCAAGAATTGAAGTTGTTCAAGCTCAAGAGGTCATCAAAGCTCTTTTACTCTTTTCTTGAGTATAGGTATGCCGTACTATCAAGAAGGATGCAACTTAGCGAGTTGACCAAGTCAAAGTGCTCTTTTAGTTGACCTAAGTGAGATCTAGCCTTTGAGTGTGCTAACAAACCCTCCTAACCTAACCTGGGTCATTTCATCTTGGTGGTGAAGTGCTAGTTTCTTTAAAAGAGGTTTTGGAGGTAACTTGGGCTTGACCGGTCTGACCGGTCAGAGGCACCGGTCTGACCGGTGCCGCTAGCCCAACGGCTAGTTTTTCGTACACCGGTCTGACCGGTGTGAGGCACCGGTCTGACCGGTGCTGCTCGGGGACTAACGGCTAGTTTTCTCCTTTGAGGGGTATAAATACCCCAAGCCCTCTTCAAGTGAGGGTTGCTGGTTCTAGTGTTTTTGCTGAGGTCCCAAGCCATTTCTAACTAGCTCTAAGCCTTAGTGGTTCTCCCCAACCATCTCTTTGTGAGATTTGTGGATTCAAGCCATCCTCTTTGTGTTGGGTTGAGGAAGTGAGCCTAGGAGTGACCTTGTGAGCTAACAAGAGCAGTTTCCATAGCTTGAGCACTTTGGTTTCGAGTCTACAAACTTTGGAGCATTTGTTACTCTTGGAGGTTTGCCTCCTAGACGGCTAGGTGTCGCCGGCTAGCTCCCAAGGTTGAGGTGAGCAGCGGGAAGTTTGTAAGGGCTGCGATCTTGCCTCTTCGTGGAAAAGATCACCTTAGTGGAAAGGAGGAAAGTGGTTGAAAGAGACCCGGCTTGTTGTGGGAATTGTCCCTTACAAGCTCCTCAACGGAGACGTAGCCATTCCTCACTGGGTGGTGAACTTCGGGAACCAAATCCTTGCTTCTTCGTGTGGTTCGTCTCTCTAAGTTGTTTTTTCTTGCATATTTGATTTGCTTCCGCTTCGATCTACTTGGGTGTGTTACTTGTGTGTGCAGGGCTCATTACTCTGCTTGTGATCATCTACAAAAGCCACACCCTGAGTTTGGTTCGTGCTAGAAGCCAAGAGGTGCTTGAAGTTGTTTTTGCAGGTTCTCTGTGCTACACCGGTCTGACCGGTGAGGCGCACCGGTCTGACCGGTGTCACCTGTGAAGTCCAGTGCTTGACCGGTCTGACCGGTCACCACCACCGGTCTGACCGGTGGAGCACTGTCAGCTCAAGTGTTTGGGGAGAAAGAGTTTAAATTGGTCGTCTCGCCTATTCACCCCCCCTCTAGGCGACATCAAGGTCCTTTCAATTAGCAAGCACCTAGTTACTAAATATATGTTCATACCAACCCACTTAAACATTTAGAAAACATCTCATCTCAAAACCACAATAAACCACAATTTACTTCCATCTTGAAGTTTGATTATCATGTGAGGGTCCAAGCCGCTCTTGACCGTCAGCACGGCTGATCAATCAGTTTTAACTCTGCACAGGTTGTACACTTTACCCACAGCTCGTGTTCCCCATGTTGCCCAGGTTTGCAAGGCCCTTAAACACTTCCGAGGTGAGTGGCTAGGGGTCCACTACGAAGCCTTTACAAAGGAATGCAAAAGACCAACAACCCGCATAGTTACAGATCAGGGCGGACCATAACCCTCCCTAATGGTCAGCACCTTAGTCAAGGCTGCTATCCCAAAAGAACTGGGCTATACCCCTGCAACCCCGATCCCCCTCTGCTCCTTTCGGATAAGGTCATCAGTTCATTCATACACCTAATTAATTGGCTAAGCCAGAGCCATATAGATTGGTTGCACTGTTTTCTTGGGTGGTTCTCCATGTTTCGATTAAATTAAGGTATTCTTGTATTAACCAAAACCATCATCATTAAGCATAACTTTCATTTGGATAAAAGATTCATTTGCAACCATCCCAAGGTAAAGCAACTAAGCATTATCTACCCAAAACTTTTATTTAAACCAGGTTGTTCAAGGGTACAAGGATAAAGTCTAGTCATGTCCTTAAAAAGGATTTCCCATCAAATTTATGCAATATCATGAAAAAGGTAAACTTAATTGTCATGCAATTATATAGGATATAAAATAGAATATGCAGGGGGAGAAGACCACTTGCCTTTCTCTAACAAAAACTACTCTTATGTTCTTCCGCTCTTGCTCTTTGATACTCTTGATCTTCAAGACTTCCGAGCAATAGCTCGATCTTCTACTCGAAGCAAACATCGGGCACAACACATGCAAAGCAGACAAACAAGAACAACTAAAAACAATACACCAATCAAGAAAAGGCTTAAAAAGAGGATAAGGCTTGGTTCTAGGATCGCGAATGCAAGAATGCAAGAAACTCTAGGAACAGAACTATCGTTGAAAAGGTACATCTATCGAGAGATTTAGATTATAAGACACAAGACTATATGCTTGATATATTTTAATTGAATAAAGCAATGTGCATAGGTTATTTCAGAGAAATACCCTATTTAGAATTAAGCAAGTTATATTTGTATACAAAAGGATGATGTTGAACTTAAGACAATTTTACTTATAATTATTAAAGTATGATTTATGGAAATTAAACATTTGAATTCAAAATAAGCATGTAAAACATCTAAGCGTATAATTTTATGTTTTGAGTTCAACTAAACAAATTATATTTCAAAAACACATTTATATTCATTAAACCAATTTAACATTTAATTAAGAAAACTCGAGATAGCCTATGTTGCTTTTATTTAGAAAGCATATTGAATAAATATTAATCAATTTAACATTTATATTATGAAAGCCGAGGTATAACCCTAATTAGCTTTTAATTGAAAGAATTATCCAAATAAGCATTAATCAAATTAATTTTAGTATGAAAAACACGAGGTTCAACTCTAATTAGATTTTATTTAGAAAATAAGTTTAATAGGTGTTAATCAAGTTAATACATAATAAATTATTAAAACACATTGTAGGGTAATCATCATGTCTAGCGCATTGTTTATGATGAGACGGAACTAACGCAACAAGAACAAGCTTAAACAGGTTAAAACGTGAGATTTAAAGATTAAACAAGGATTAAAGATCTATCATGATTGACGGTAGATTGGAAGGGAGATTTATAAGGCAAAGAGTAGATAGAGACATAGCTTAGATTATTAACTAGATAGATATTTATAGAACATATTGGCTCTTGAAGGAAAAGATTATATAAGACATAAGCATGATGTCATGCTCACATCATGCAAGGAATGAGCAGCTACGTAAAAGTGAATCTACAAGTTATTAGCCTCTGATGCTTTTGTCTAAAGAGAGCACATGCACGAAAGCATGGATAAACATTGTTGAGGCAAAAGAAGTGTTTGCGACAAGAAATTAAAATATACAAAACACTAGTTATTGGTTCTGTTTGGCCTACGAGAAAATATGCATGCCATAAGTTGCATGGTACTGTGTATGCTTGAAGCTAGCTTTTGGCCATCATTCAACAAGGTGCATACATTGATTTGAAAAGAATGATCATGATGATATAAAATGGGAACAGGCAACACTAGCTAGCCTCATCAGTGCGTGATGATCGACGGTGCGGTGATGATGGACACCAGATATCAAAAACATTGCCAAGCATCAATTTGTGATCACGAGTGCATGGCAAAGGATGGAAAATTATATGCATTATGAGTTCATCAAGGATTAAACTATTGATGTTTGCATTCAGGAGAACTACAAGAAGTGGTGGCCAACGTGAGAATCAGAGATAGCATGCTAGTGAGCAGGCTAGGACGCAAAACAAAATTAGATCAGCATGAGGTTTCTCACCTCTGATCTGGTGACTAGCTGATGGTGAACGGCATGAAACTGATGGAGTACCGGCATTAGCTTGGTGCAGAAGCGACCAGACTCCAACCATGTCATCAGTTTCAGTCTCGGCGTACAGCAACACAACACGTCAGCACTAGAAGCTTTAGTATCCATCCTTGCCGGGGCACGGCAGCAACTGAGTCCTTGCTGCTCACAGGGAATCAAGGGAGACCGTGAATCCTTCACTAGAGAGCAATATAAAAAGAGAAGGATCTCAACAGCCAGCAAGGTCTGTACGAGGTTGCTCACGAGCGATCGGACGACACAGCAACGTGAACAGACGGAACAGATGCAGCTCGACTCGATGATGCTCTTGCGGTGGAGAGAGGTGCAGCCTGGCGTCATGGAGCTCGGGGCGTCGTCATCCTGGTCCAGCCGTCCCCAACGGCCGGCGAGGCTCTACTTGGCTCCTGTCGATGGGGCTGCAGACGAAGAAGCCAGCGGCAGGGAGACGATGAGAGCTGACAGGTTCAGCGACACCATGAAGGAAGAGGTAGCACCGGCTTGTCTCCAGGGGGCCCGGCCGACGAACCGGCAAGGCCGCTGCCGGTGCTCTGTCCGGCACTCCCGGCTTCGACAAGCGGCGACGATACGGCGTGACACGACAGGCAAAGAGGCGACCGGTGGGCGTGCGGCGGGGCGCAACGGGCTCGAGCTCCCGGTTTTATAGGCACTCAAGGGAAAACCGAGGCGCGGCTTTGATGGAGATTGAAAGCGGGTGATGGCCGGCCATTGATGACTTTAGTGGTGGCCGTTTCGGATTCTGGAAGAGTGGAAGAAAAGAAACGGAGGCAGTGCAGTTTATCACTCCATCGAGCATTGAAGATGAAGGGCAAGCGGACGTGGAAGCCGGACGGGTGCTCTAGACCGTGAGGAGATGAGCAGCCTTGCATGGTGGGCAGCCGTTACTGATGAAAAAGAACGGGGATCAGAGAGGACAGTTGTACTGTTGAATGCTCCACCGAGCATTGAAGGGCGAACGGCCGGCGAGAGCGAAAGCAGTGTGGGTTGACGGCCAAGCACGCACGTAGGTGGGTGACCGAGTGTGCACATCGAGATAACGTTGGCGTGCGGACCGGCTCGGCCGCTCGGGCACAACGTACGGGTGTGGACACGGGACGACAAGCAGGTGCGGTCAAGAAGGCCGACAGGCATGCATGGTACGACGCTCAGGCGCGAGCGGCAGGAAGGCGCGTCCATGTGCCAATTTAGCGGACGGTCGGCCACAACATGGGAGAAAGGCCTAAACGTGCGGCGCCCGCACGTTGATGGAGAGGAAGTGGCGTCACCGGGGAAGCAGATGAGTGCTCGTGAGCTGACTGGCTCAGGCACGGGCAAGCATGTACGCGAGGGAGCCGAGCAGATGCGATGGCACACAGCTCGGTCCGAGTTGGTCGTGTGTGCGAGACGAGAGAGACGGGCTTCACGGACGGAGCCCGGCTGGCAGCGATATGGAGGGGAATGGTGAGCTGGAGGGTTAGATAGCCTGCAAACGTTACGGGAAGGCAAGCGGTGACCGGGGAGGCCAAGCAGCGTGGTCAGGGCACATGTACAGGAGCTGAGCAAGTGCTCGGACTCGAGTCCTTGCTCGGGTCAGATCAGAAGGGGAAGGATGACAGGTGGGGTCCACCCGTCAGCGGTACGAAAGAGGGAGAGGGTGAGTTGGGCCAGCCGATGGATAACAGGCCGACAACTTGTGATTGCTCCTAGGCCGAGCACAGATTTGAGCCGAGAAAAGGAAGATAGCCGGATGGGTTGGAAACATAGACAAAGAGAGAATGAGTTGGATGTACCATAAAAAATAGAGAGATGGAGAAATATATTTGGATTTGACCTTTTTATGATTTTGAAAACACTACAAACATCAACCAAAAATCATGCAAACCAATATGAATGCATCACTCATAGAACCATTTCAATTAATTAGAAAATTAAACAATGTTTTTCCTATACTAAATTTCCTGTACACAAAAAAAATGTTGGGAAATTTTTTAGAAATTATGAGAAATCGTTGTTTTTATTTTTCCTATTAACATCCTGAAATCTAGAAATTTCAGGGTTTTACAGCCGCTCCCCTTGCGTGAGCAAGAAAGAGATGAGAGAAGAACGAGGAGATGAAAAGATAGAGGGAATGGAGTGGTGGTGTGTGGATGAATACCAGATAAATATTTGTTGGGAGGGGAAGACAAACGGGCATCTTTCAAAATAAAAAAAGGAGGCAGACGGGAGGCGATGGAGGGGGGTCGAGATTTGTACCGGGGCTAACCCCGGTACAAATGTAGCCTCACAGGACGCGTCGGGGGTCTATCCTCCCCACCCGGTACCAATGCCCTCATTTGTACTGAAGGCACAAAATCGGGCGAGGGACAAATGGCCGATTCCCTAGTAGTGGAGATCCGAAGCAATGGGGTAGATATTTTGTCACTGTGCACATACTACTCCCTCCGGTTCCGTATTAGAAGTCATTTAGGACAGCGACACGGTCACCAAAGCACAACTTTGACTTCTCTTTTCTACTATACAAATATTTATTGGAAAGTTATGCATGTATATTCTTATGAAAGTAATTTCAAAGACAAAAAATATTTATATGATTTTCACATTTTCAAACTCAATGAATTAAAAGTTATTCATGATTTATATTTTTAATATTCGACTCAAATCTTGTCTAAAACGACTTCCAGTAAGAAACCGGAGGGTGTATACTGTAGAATATAATATCACTTATATAAAGAAGTGCAGACATGCGGAATATAAATAGATCGAGATCCAGGCGTGCCGACAGGGTAATGATCCCTCCCGTGTGCATGCATCCTTGTACTCAAGTAGTGATAATTAAGCAGATTCATTAATTCCCAGGCTAGACTCTAGAGGCGACCGAGATACCGCGATACATCTGGCTCCAATCACGTTATCAGACCAGTCTCAATGATATCATACTATATACATAGAAGTAGTGGCGAATCTAGGATTTTAGCTTAGGGTATGCCACTTAAAAAACATATCAATTCAGTAAATCCATTTTGTCAAATCCGTGATAATAGTAACATTGACAATATCCTTTGGTATACGCACTAACCACAACCACTAAGTAACACAACTCAGTTTCAGTCGTGCAGCAACAACACATTTGTATGCTTTCTTTATAAAATATGTATATATACTTGTATTGGCCGGAATTGCGGGGTATGCCGGTGCATACCTGGCATACCCCCTAGCTACGCCACTGCATAGAAGTAGAAGTGTGGTGAGTATTAAATATCACGTCACATTAACAAATTTATTATAAGAGAGAAAGGAGAGTTAATTGTCATCACCATGACACTTTACGATAACACTCCCAAGTCCCACCTCACCTAGCACATATTCCCTGAATCCTAGCAGTACACCCTGAACTGACCCAGTATCATGTATCACGTGACTTGTGTCGCGTATGAAAAAGGAGCGAGAGACACCAGGCATAACATTGCAGGCTAGATGGCAACTGCAAGCGCACGTGATCAAAGCAGATGCCACGAGATCCCCACGCATATCTAAGAGCTATCACTTTCAGCTCTATAAAAACCAGTGCAAACCTCCGCAGAAACACAACGACTCATCAGATCAAAGTAAGCAGCAGTACAGTGACTCAGTACTGCAAACACCTTAGCGCGCAGCAGCTAGCTAGCAGCCATGTCCTCGAGGCAGCAGCAAGTCGGGGTCGTCCTTGCCGTGGCGGCGCTGGTGATGTGCGCCGGCGTCGCTGTGGCACAAAGAGGACCTGCTGCATCCATAGCCACCATCATCAACTCGGCGGCGTGCAAGATGGTCGACAAGAACGTCGTGAGTGCGTGCTTCGATAGCATGTCAGCAGGTAAGAAGAATGCCATGGCCAACAGGGTTGTCTCGGGGCAGACCACCACTCAGGTCCCAGTGGACTGCTGCGTGGTGTTCGGAGGCCACCAGTGCCTCTGCCAGATGAAGAAGGCGTGGCTCTTCCAGCGCAACGGTACCCCAAATAATGTGCAGTGCGTCAGGGAGAGGCAATGCTAGTGAGTGAGTGCGTGCATGCAAGGATCATTGGTCTCTCTAGCTCGCTTGCTCGCTCCCTCTCATAGTCTCATTGTACCCCCAAATACTCTTTTCTTCTCCACGTTCGATTTCACCACAAGCGCGGTGATAGATGTCGATCGACCGGCTCCTGATCGCTTGCTTTTGCTTGTTGTCATGTGACAGTTGTTCGGTTTGATTGAGTCTTCTAATTTGCACTTTCAGTCAGAAATAAAAAGCTAGCGTTGCTAGCTAGACTTCACAACACAATGGTTTATCAATAAACAGGTTGCCGTGCAGTGATTCACGGGTGGAATTTATATATGCATTGACAGTTACTTGTTTCATCTGATCCATCTCCTAGCTTTTTCGGACTCCTCCGCGCCTACGCCTTTTCCGGCCACAGATCCCAGCTCTACTCCAGAAAGAAAATAGAAAAGAAACAAACATATGAAATCAAATTCAGTTCTTTCTTGATGAAAAGAAACATCATGATTATTGGTTTGTTTGTTCTAAGCTTCCAGTGTCATGAGGTCAGTATTCAGTGCACAGAGCTGGCCAAAAAATTTAGCTGGAGCATACCCACAAGTTGAATATATGCAAGCAAAAAAACATTTGCATGAAGTACATTGAGCTAACAACAGTTAAATCACACTTGACAGACATGAAGGTTTAAGATGTCATAACATATTCTTAACATAAACTCCCTCCGTCCCGTTAAGAATGCAATCCTACCATTTGGCAAAAAATAAAAATCCCACAAAGTGTACAATCCGAGAAAATATATCTAATTAAGTAATCAGATCGGATCTGCATGTCAAAACTTACTGCATGTGGCTAAAAAATAGGAATATTAGAGTCTTTTCACACGCCACTAATCTGTCTTAGAAAAATTAAAAATGCACTTTTTATGTGATGGAAAGAGACTCTGCTATCTGTGTCTGGTGAAAAAACCAAAGGGATCGGGGTGCTGCGTTGTGGGCTGGGTTAGAGTTCGCTGGGCCCTCGCCCATCGTCCACCAAAGCCTGGCCCACAAGGGCCTTTTTATGGCCACCTGACCAAGGTTTTAAATAACCGGATTTAGCTGCCGCTATAACCGGATTTAGCCTTTGGAGAGAAAGAAGGCTAGGAGATGGTCCATTTAGCCTTAAGCTGGATAACCCGCTAATAACCCGTTATAACCGGCTAAATCAGCTAAATAAGGACCATTTAGCCCGCTAAATGACGAAGTTGACATTGAAACGGGCATGAAGATCAGCATGAAGCCTCTAGTTCATCTTCTGATGAAGATGATAACAGTTCAATGCAGGAAGAAAGTTCTAATTCTGCTGGGGATGATTAGATGGTCCGAAATGTTGAGATGTCATTGATGTGTATCCGCTTATCTTTAGTTTGTAGTAGTCTGAATATTTGAAACTTTATACTTGTATGGCAAAACCGCTAAATGGCTTAGCTGCGGTTATAACCCGCTATAGCCTTTTTTTAGCCTTTAAAAAGTTAACCGCTAAATGCCTTAGCCGGTTATTTAAAACCTTGCATCTGACACCTGAATGCCGCCACTACCTGGGACTCTACTCCGTCAGTAGAACTTGATGTATGAGGAGCTCTGCCTCTGTCAGTATTACAACTTGCTTCTAGTTGGTCATCATATTAGTATATTACTGACTTCTTTTGGTGGCGGATCACTCTAGCGGTTCGATGTTTGCATGAGTGCGGTTTGAGCGTGGATGCTGCTGGTGCGCAGGGGCGAAGCCAGCCTCCCGCTTCGCTGATGTCAGACTCATATTTTACTGATGTCATTAGTATTATGAACAGTATTTGAACGGTGATTAGCACTGAAATTTCTAAAATCCACCGATGTCAGTTGACATCTACAACTATATGCTAGCTCCGCCTCTGCTGGTGCGTTTTGTCTCCTTGTCGTCGGTTGTGAGTAGTCTTGGCCGGGTTGATGTCCCACTCCAACAGGCATGTGCGTAAAGTTGAGCCGTAACCCGTGTTGATGTCCCAATCCAACCGGATGAGTTTGTTTTTGTTTCCTTTTCTTTTCTTACCTACGATCTCCCAGGATCATAATCTTCTATTTATTTCTTCTATATCAATTAAACATACACTATCTTGGGGAATTCGGGAAAACCCGTCACCCTCGAAACGTCGAGTCTAACGGAATTATCAAAGTATGTTTTTTCGGGAGCGAGGGAATTCGCGAATCTAGGAAGTCCGGGACTGCGAAGTCTCGAATTCACGAATGTGCGAGTTCGGGAACCTTGATTCGGTGAAGAGGCGAGTCATGAACACGCGGAAGCCCGGAATCTCAACTGTTGATGGTCCGAACTTCGGAGATTTGCCGATTCGGGAATCGGTGAAGACTGCGTTCGGAACTCAGGCGCAAGGACACGCACGAACCTGTTGGGAAGCAAAAGCCATTTCGGGAATCTGTTGAAGACCTAATTCAGGAATTTCGGGCGAAGACATTCACGAATCACGGGAGAAGCAAAGTCAAAGTTGTAGTCCCAAAAAGTCCGGGTTTAGAGTGTGAACTAGTGGCAGACTTGTAAATGTGAGAAGGGGGAAAAGACATTCTTGTGTGTGTTCACATTAGGAATATTCTCCGAGCCCGAGGGTGTTATCGGAATGTAAAAGTCCCTTCGTCTCCCTATAAAAGGGGGCGCGAGGGCACGTGTAAACGGATTCAGACTTTTTTGGGACTTGTGCTATTGACAGGAGGGGTTTCAGTCTCTTTGTGCCCTAACTGTGCTGTTGAACGTGTCTTGAACTTTCACTTGTGTTAGGGTAGTATTCCGAATTTTTCGGGTACCCCCCAACATTGGCGCCCACCGTGTCCCAGCCGAAAAGAAACTCACGATGCCACCTCAGAAGAAGTCAAAGAAGACTGCTCCAGTGCAGGCCAACCAGGAAGACCGCCATCTCACCCAGGGGAACGAAAATTCATTTTTTCCCGAATCCTCGAACGTAACGGACCAGCGGCGAAGAGAGAAGCTCGAAGCCCTCATGAAGGCAAGAGCGAGAAAAAACGGCTCACATCCAAGAACAACCTGCCGAGCGACAAGAGCACGAGAATGTTGATGCCGATGATGATTACATAGACGAGAGAGCTAGCCATGGTAAACCAAAAGATACAACGAGTACGAGAAAGACAAAGAAAAGTTCGCGGCTCGGTTGCGGGCGAAGAGGAAAATCTCTCGATAAACTAGAACAGCTGAACAAAGCAAAAGAACAAATACAAGCAATACGAGAGAGAAATCGACGAAATGAAAGAGCAAGAGAACGGCTCCCTGTGGCAAGAAACACCGCGGCGAACCCCGCGCCTGCAAGAGAATCCCCGAAGGAAAACTTCTTCGCGGGAAACGGAATCTCGCACTTCGTGGATTACGAATCACCACTTGTCGATAGGGCTGCAAACGGCACCTTGGCCGCCGAAGTTCAAGCCTGTCTCTCTTCCCAAGTACAACGGTTTCGGAAACTCCGGGCAATTTCTCATGAGATACGAGTCGAGTGTGAATTCGGCGGGGAGGAGATGATGTTGCACTTGCCAAATCCTTCATCATAGCTTGCGAAGGACCGATGCGAATTGGTACTCACTGCTTCCCTCCACACTCGATCTACGAGTGGGTAGATCTCAAAACAAAATTCATGCAAGCGTTTCGGATGTTTCATGACACAACGGCGAAGCCTCGGATACGTATAGCGCAGCGGAAGGACGGGGAACCCTTTGCGGAACTTCGTGAGAAGATTCATGCAACGAGAGGTCTCGGATCCCCGACGCCGATGACAAGACAACGATCAAGGCATTGATCAAAGGGCTCACCCCGGGGCCAACGACCTCCCATCTCACAAGGAAGAAGCTCGAGACAGGTTGAAGAACTATTTCGAGAATTGGAGGATTACATTACGTCCGATGATGACCACCGCAAGAGAGTAGCCGAACGAAACGAGGCAAGATAGGGTGGCGAGAGATATGACCCGGCGAGCACCACCACGGCATCCACGAAATGTAAACAATGTCGGGAATCCTCGGCAACAACAAGAAGGCGGGCCAAGTGCCGGGGGAGGATTCGATCACGGAGGAAGGGGGAGAGGAAGAGGAACCCCAAGCCTCCCGAACCACAACCCAAGAGATCCCCACTTCTACGCCAATATCACGGAAGAGGCCACAACACCGAAGGGTGCCCGGAGACAAAGAAGAACATGGCACGAATCCAACAAGAGAAAGCACTCATGAGCATTGCATCCTCGATGCCAACACGGTTTCGAATTTGAACTTCGGCGGCCCGCGGTTCGCGAGTCCGCGGTCCGGCTCCGTACCCCGGTTCGGCAATTTCCACAACCGCAATCGGCATGGCGACCTTCACGGCAATTCTTCCCTCGGTCGCAAGCGATACGGTCGATCCGGCGGCCACGGCCCATTCGGGAAATCTTGCCACCGCCTCCCGAAAAGCTCATCAAGGCCTCGGTCCAAGTTCGGGACCTTAGAACTCCAAAGCATTACCATCGTTCGGGACTATCATGCCAATCACGGGTGGATCTGCCATGGAATTTGAAACAAAGAAGCAGCGAAACAACTACTTCAGATCTGTGAATACTATCATCAATGATGGCCCAGCTGCCCGCCCGGAGTGGGCGAAGGTGCCAATCACCTTTACAGAAGAAGACTTCGGTGAAATCCGCGATCCACAATGATGCCATGGTGATTGAAGTCAACATTCTTTGGATGGGTCATAGGAAAAATCTTGGTGGACAACGGGAGTTCGGCGGACATCCTATTCCTGAAAACATTCGAGAAAATGAATCTGAGTCAGCACATGTTGGACCCACCAGAGTACCCATTGCAGGGGTTCGGCGGGAAGCCCATCAAGCCGGTTGGAAAAATATCACTCCCAGTTTCTTTCGGAGATCTTGAGAATGCCAGAACTGAGAACCTCACCTTTGATGTGGTTGACATATATCACCCGTATCTTGCGATCTTCGGCAGAGGATTCATGAACAAGTTCGACGCCGTAATAAGGCAACAGGTTCCTATGCATGAAGATGCCTGCGCCCAAAGGGGTTATCACGGTATTAGGCAATCGGCAAGAGGCCGAAACATAGAAAAGGGCCACACGCCCGGTCAAACGAATGTGTATCGGTGAAAGCAGTGAAGAGAGGAAGGAAACCTATGAAGAGCCGAAGCGGGACAAAGAGAAAAATAACATAGGCTGCAGAAGATGAGACAAAGAGAGTGTATCTGGATGACATGCCTGACAGAGCAGTCATAGTAGGGGCGAACCTCAGCGCCGAAGAGGATGATGATCTCATACGATTTACGAACGAGAAACAAGGATGTTTTTGCATGGTCAGCCAAAGATTTGCAAGGCGTTGACAGAGACATAATTGAACATGTCCTCGAAACGGATGACAAGATACCGCCCAAGAAGCAAAAACTTCGGAAAATGTCGACGAAAAGGTCAAGGCGGTGGAAGCGAAGTTCGAGAGATTACGGGATGCCCAAGTGATCGGAGAAGTCAAGTACACGGTCCGGTTAGCCAACACCGTGCCGATCAAGAAGAAAAATGGCAAATGGAGAATGTGTATCGACTTCACCGATTTGAACAAGGCGTGCAAAAAGGACGATTTTTCCTTGGAAAGGGTAGACAAAATCGTGGATGATGCGACCAACGGTGAGATGCTTTCGCTCCCGGACATGTTCTCTGCGGGTATCATCAAATCGAGTTCGTAAAGAGGACGAAGAGAAGACAAGCTTCATCACTCCTTTCGGAACATTTTGTTTCGTAAGAATGCCAGAGGGGCTGAAGAATGCGGGGTGCACGTTTTCAAGAATGATAGCAATAGTACCGCACCGGCGGATTCGGAGAAATATCTTGGCATATGTGGATGACATAGTCGTCAAAAGTATTCAGAGAAAGGACCATATCAGTGATTTGGCAGAAACGTTCGCGAACTTGAGGACAGCAAACTTGAAGCTAAACCCAGAAAAATGTGTGTTCGGAATTCACAAGGGGAAAGTTCTTGGATGCCTAGTTTCAACGAAAGGCATTGAAGCAAACCCTGACAAGATAAAGGCTCTGATGGAAATGCAAGAGCCAGCCCTCGGTGAAAGATGTTCAGAAGTTGACAGGGAGAGTGGCCGCCCTCAACGATTCATCCCCGGAGAGCTGCGAAAGAAGTTTGCCATTCTTCCAAGTTCTCGAAGTGCCAAGAAATTCCAGTGGTCCGAACCTCAGAAGCAGGCTTTTCGCGAACTGAAGGACTACTTGTCCAGCATGACCAAGCTCTGTCCTCCCGAGCCAAAATCGCCGCTTCTGCTGTATGTGTCTGCATCAAATTCGGCAGTAAGCGCAGTGCTGGTACAGGAAAAGGAAGAAGAAGGAAAGTTGAGGCAAATTCCTGTATATTTCGCCTCTGAAGCATTGTCTGGTTCCAAGGTTTTCTATTCCGAACTGGAGAAGATCGCGTATGCGGTCATCATGGCAGCAAGAAAGCTAAGACATTACTTCGAGGGCCACAGAATAAGAGTTATCACCAACCAACCGTTAAGTGACCTGTTCGGGAACGAGGAGGCATCTACCCGAATTATCAAGTGGGGTCTTGAACTCTCCGAGTATGTGGTGGATTTCGAAAGAAGAAGTGCAATAAAATCGCAAGTCTGGCAGATTTCGTCGTGGACCGGACCTCACCTACTCGAATCTGGAGGAAAATATGCCCGAACCTTGGGTAGTGCGGTGTGATGGAGCATGGTGTTACAAGGGGGTTGGAATTTCGACTGTTGTAACATCACCGACGGGCGTGGTCATAAGATATGCGGCACGGCTCGTATTCGCGAATAATGAATACTCCACGAACAATACAACGGAGTACGAAGCTCTACTCTTGCCGGCACCGAGAAAAATGAAAGCTTTGGGGCGAGCGGACCTTCATAATCGAACGGATTCGAAAGTAATCCAGGAACACATCGAGAAGGAAAGCGAGGCCGGGAATCCGGTTCTCATGAAATATCTTGAAAAAGTCAAGAAATGGAAAGACACTTCGGGGGGTATTCGATCCCAAGACATCCCAAGGGATGACAACAATGAGGCGGATAAGGCGGCGAAGGCGGCGGCCGGAAATCAAGAGCTACCACCGGATGTGTTCTTTGAAATCATCGGAGAGACCTTCCATCAAAGATTCAAGAACTCAAATCGTGAATATGGTGGAAATTCCAGACTGGAGAGCAGAAATAATGGCCTACCTAAGGGGACATTACGAACCACAAGATGAACTAGAAGAGAAAAGGTTGAGGCAAAGGGCTCGGGGCTATACAGTGGTAAATGGAGAATTGTACAAATCAGGAGTCACTGAGCCTTGGCTACGCTGCATCACCTCCGAAAAGGTCGTGAACTCCTAAAAGAAATTCACGGTGGATTTTGTGGGGCACACATTGGCACCGGGGCTTTGGTCGGCAAGGCGATAAAACAAGGATTCTATTGGCCAACCATAAACATCGACGCCAAGATGTTGGTTCGGCAATGTGAAGCATGCCGAAGAGACGGGAAATCGGCGAGACCGCCTTCAATGCCGAGTTCATTTAATTCCTCCAACCCGGCCTCTGCAAAGATGGGGCATGGACCTAGTAGGCCCGTTGCCAACGGCTCGGGGTAATTGCCGGTTCGCGGCCGTAGCGTTCGACTATTTTACGAAGTGGGTAGAAGCAAAACCACTCGCGAACATCACGGCGGCAACGGTGCGAAATTCTTTTGGCGTAACATAGTACGCGGGTTCGGAGTTCCTAGAGAACTAACGGTTGATAATGGCAAACGGTTGACTGCTACACCTTCAAAGAGTATTGCGGAACCCTAGGCACACAAGCGAAATTTTCGTCGGTTTATCATCCACGGTCAACGGAGCGAGTTGAAAGAGCCAATGGCCCGATTTTTTCGAAAATCAAGAAATGCTTATTTGATCAGAAAAAGGGAAAGTGGGTGGATGAACTTCCAAAGGTGATCTGGTCTCACAATACCACAGTTTCAAGGGCAACAGGTTTCACACCTTTTCGCCTGCTCTTCGGGACTGAGGCTATGACACCAGAGGAGATCAAGAATGAAAGCATGAGAGTCTTGAAAGGAAAAGAGATAGAGGAAATTGACAAGAAGGTGGAGAAAGACATGATAGAACTGACAGTCCTTGAAGCAGCAGAAAACATTGAGAAATACCAGAGAGAGACAAGGGCATGGAGAGACAAAAAGGTGGTCCGGAAGGACATCAAAACTGGTGATCTTGTCCTGAAAAGAAAGAAAAATTGGGAGAACCCGGGAAAGCTTCATGAGTCATGGGAAGGGCCTTACATAGCTAAGGAAACAAATATGCCGGGGGCTTTTCGCACGATGGAGCGGACGGCGAGGAGTTGCCGTATTCGTGGAATGCCAATAGATTAAAGAGGTATTATCCATGAAGATCCTAGTTGTACATAAGTGTAGTAGATAGCAGTTTTTCAATTTTCGTAAGTTCACGTTTTAGCGGGATAAAAGCCCGAATCACGTATTTATAAGTGATTTCGGAGAAAAAACTATTTTAATTTCTTAATCGTAGTTCTAGAATAAGAAGGACCGTACTCTTTTCCTTGCAAAGGGGGCTCTAAATCAAGAGGCAAGGTTTTTAACGAGGCGGATCCTATGTAAATACTCTTTCGATATATATATGAAAAGAGTCTTCCCCCAAGTTGCACGTTTCGTATATTGTGTCTCGAAATTCCATCGTGAAAAAAGAATGAGTTCGTGAAAAGGGCTTCCCGATAGCCGAATTCCATCGTGAAAAAAGAAAAGTTCGTGTGAAAGGCTCTCGATAGCGAGAATTCCATCGTGAAAAAAGAAAAGTTCGTGTGAAAGGCTCCCGATAGCCGAAATTCCATCGTGAAAAAAGAAAAGTTTGTGTGAAAGGCTCATGATAGCCGAATTCCATCGTGAAAAAAGAAAAGTTCGTGTGAAAGGCTCTCGATAGCCGAATTCCATCGTGAAAAAAGAAAAGTTCGTGTGAAAGGCTCCTTGATAGCCAGAATTCCATCATGAAAAAATAAAAGTTCGTGTGAAGGGCTCCGTGATAGCCGAAATTCCATCGTGAAAAAAGAATGAGTTCGTGAAAAGGGCTTCCTGATAGCCAAAATTCCATCGTGAAAAAAGAAAAAAGTTTGTGAGAAAGGCTTCCTGATAGCCGAAATCCCATCCATCAAGGGATTCCCACCGACAGGCCTGAGACAACAACAAGTTGTGGCCTAGAAAAATCCCATCCACGAAGGGATTCCCACCAGAAAGTTCGCATGATGATTTCGGAAAAATGAATGTCCAGGGGTTCGCCTAAATTTTCTCATTCAGTTCAGACTGTTGGAAATTTTTTCAGGTATCACCGTTAAAAGAAAATGACAAGGGGCTCTGTTGGACGTTTGCGAGAAAAATCTTGGTTGAAGCAAGCGAAGGTTGCAATTTCAACCAGGGCAAGTTTGCCAGTTAGGGCAAGTCCGCAAAATTCGAAAAACAAATTTTGCCGACTTGCACAGCGACAGCCGAAATTTTCAAAAGCTGACGAAGACTTCTCCGAAACATATGCTAAAGAAGGTCGTGAATAGTGAGATTCGTGAACTCGCCATCTAGTTTTCATGCGAAACGGCAAGGTGGGGGAGGGTGACGTTTTTTCAAGAAAAAACATTCATTGCCTTATTCGCATAAAAACTGCCGAATAGTTCCTCGAAAATTACAACAATCAGTACGAAACTTAGAATAAAAGTTCTACAACATGTCCTGGTTTACAAACGTTGTTGTTAGCCATATCGCTAGCATAGGCGAAGTCAGATGAATCGGCTAAGGGGCTAAGGGGCTCCGTCTTCGGAATTCTCGTGGATCGCGAAGTAGAGGATGCAGAACGGCTCTTTTTACGAAGCAAGAAACATGAAGAGAGATCAAAGCAACCTATAGAAAATTTGAGCGAGGCCTCAAGCCAAAAATCGGAAAAATCTTGATCGGGATGTGCTTGTTTGAATAGACGCCACGCTTCACCACTAACGAACATATCGTCTCGATGAATCCGAAGTGGTAGAATGTCTGCGCGAGGCCCGGCTTGCGGGACTGCGCGGAGTTAAAATTTACAAAACAGCTGTTCAGAGAAGTTTGATGAATCTACATAAATCTATAGCCACTCTTGAATTCACCCAAAAAACAGTCTAGACATGCCGCTCAATTCGTAACATCCACCTTCGGCGAATCTTCTTCTTGTTCGGGGACTTGTCCATCGTCATTGCCATCATCACTGCTGCTACTGCTGCTGCTGCCACCTGAGCCGTCCTCACCGGATCCATCCGAACTTTCCCCGGAACTCGATCCTTCGGGGGATGCGGCGACGCCTTCTTGGTACTCCTGTTCTCTCAACGAGAAAGGAAGAGAAGAGTAAGGAAGGCTTAAGAAACTCGGAACACATGCGACGAACATAAGTCACAAAATCGAGCAAAAAGAAATTACCTCGTCAAGCTTTGCCCGCGCAACGATCTTAGCCATATCCGCCCCGCCAACCATCCGGAATTCCTTCGCGAATTTCAGCTTTATAGCAATAATGTCGGGGTTGTCTCGAAGTATCGTATCGCCGGTAACGACCGGGAACCGAGAAAGGTTCGCGCGAAACTTCGCCAAGTCCACACAGTCGTAATCGTGAAGGACCTTCAGAATACTCTCCACAGAAAAAGATACGGCAAAGTTGCCGGCACCAGAGATGACTTCGGGGAGAGCCTTGAATTCTTCCTCAAGCCAATCCATGAAATCGGGGATATCAATGTCATCTGGGAGAGGAGCTGGACGAACACCGTACTCATTCAGGGACTTCTGGTACTCAGCATAAAGCAATTTCAACCTTCCCAAAATTTCCGAAGTGTGTTTCTTTGAAGCTTCACTTTCTTCCGCCAGTGCCTTCTCAAGATCCACGATCTTCCGATCCTTCGAGCTCAGTGACTTGGCAAGGCTGGCGTTGTTGATGCGAAGATCCTCGGCAATCTTTGCAGCCCGCTCTTGTTGTTGCCGAAGTTTTTCGATCACACTCAGGTCATCTTCGTGAGATTTCCGAACTTTCTCCAGTTCCTTTTTGGACTCCTCGAGCGCGGCTTCAGCGACTTTTTTCTCGTCGTGACTCTTTTTCAAAGCCTCAGCCAGCTCAGCTACCTTATTCTCGAGCTCCAGGGTTCGTGGATTGCGCGAGGCCAAAGTTACGCTCTAGTTCCTTGGACTTCGAGAGAAAGTTCTTCATTAATCTTCTCCTCGCTTAGAAAGCCGCTCTATAGCAACCTTCCCAAGCATAGAGTACTTGAGAGTATAGTCTTCGTGGAAGCGCGTAAGTTTCGAAGGAGAGTAGGAATGCAACGAGATTCTTGAATTCCGAAAAATTCGGGAATAAATCTCGGTGAAGATTCAACAATCGCGAATGACACAAAGGGGCGGTGAGAATCAACGAACCTTGCTTGCTAAAATGCCGCATGGTGACTCGTTTGCTCGAACCGGAGAAGTTTGCTCCCGAGGCGAAGGAGCGGTTTCGGAGACGAGAGAGGGGCCTTCTCTCGGAGCCTTGAGCGGCCTCTTCGGGTCGTTCGAGCGCTTCCTCCCCTGTTTCATCAACAACGGCGGACGATTTCCATAGAGTTAAAAACTTGGACGCCTTGCCCCCGACGCCACTTGTCTCAAAACCAACACGCAATAGTTTGCCGCGATGAGATGTACCAAAGCTTTTGTTAAAAGCGGCCAAGGAAGGAGAGGGCGCTTGGTCTTCGGGGACAACCTCCCGAACTTCTACTAAAGGAACATTTTCGGAAGAATGGGACTCCCTTTGAATGGTGCGCTCAAGGTCCCGGGCGACTCGGAGGAAACTTGATCGAGCGGCGACCTCGACAACGGGGGTGCGCGGCGGCGGGGGATTCGGTGCGAACAATAGCTTCGGCGGCAATGGTGGGCTTCTCGGCGGCGGCGGGGGACGGCTCCCTTCGGACTTCGGGAGCAACATCCGAAAAGGAGTCAATGTCCACGAATTCATTTTCGGAACCGACGGGACAAGCTGTCTCGAAAGTTAAATAGTGGCCAGAGGAAAACACCTTTGACGCTATCCGTCTTCGCGAGAGTGTCGTCGTCAAAGGCGGATGGGACTCGACGAACTCCGATGGAGGAAACTTTCTTCACAGCTTTCTTCAATTTTTTGCGGCTCATCTGGGCAAGCCCCGGCGGCTTGGAGTTCGGCTTCCGAGGCTCGAGGTTCGGAGGTCTTTCGCTTCCGCTTCGACGACTCAAGAGATCTGGTCTTGGAAGGCTTTACTCCCGAAGAGGTTCCCTCGGTGGCAGGCGACGAGCCGCGCTTCGACGATCTGATTCGGGGAGCGTTGATGGGGGCGGCTGAGCAGCTGGCCACGGCGACGGCAGGAAGTTTCAGTTTGGGACCGGGGCCTCGAGAGCCGAAAAATTTGTCACCGCGAGATCTCTCGAAAAGACGCGATTGATCTTCTTCTTGTGCTTCACCAGGGCCTTGTATGCTTTGTACTCGTTCATGGTATATTCGCCTACCATGACGTTGACCCTTTTCTCAACTTCGTCCATGAAGTCCTTGGCGCTCTGGCCCTCGCGAAGTTTAATCCCGAACTTCGGGAAAGGAACCTGCCGATCTGCCCAGTTGACGTTGTAGTGTACAATTTCGACAGGGGACCAGCCGTTCGAAATAGGCCAGATTCGCGCGGCGACAAATTCTTCGATAATGTCACGGCCGCCGAGTATCGTGCTGGCCAGATGAAATGCACTTTCGCAACTTCTGATTCCTAAGGCCCGCTGGTTGTATCTTCCTACATTCTTTCGCCGTGAGGGGCGCGATCGGGCTTGACATCTTCGGCTCATCAACCTTCAAGTAGAACCAATAAGATCTCCAATCGTCGGTGAGATTGCTCTTGCGGCAGGGAGCGATCCGGATTCGAGTGATCCCCCTCGTCGGGTGTTCTGGCGTCGCGTGTTGAAGGTGCAGCACGCGTGCTGACTATGGTAAAATTGCCCATCGTCGCCCTTGATGACTTCGGGGATGATCACCAATTCGTAAAACCGAGTGAAACCATCGACAATAGGATTGCAGCCAAAGGTCTTCAAGATCCAAATAAACTTCGACACTTCGAGGAAGGACGTCGGGGTAAGTTGGTGGATCTTCACTGAAAATGCATCGAGAATTGCTGGCAAGATTGGATCACAAGGAAACCGCAGCCCACAGACGAAGAAGTCTCGAAAAACCACAATTTCTCCGGCCTTCGGAGTAGGAGTCAGTTCATCTAGTGGGGCACGCCCGGCGCCGGAGAGAGAGAATCCGGCCTTCTCGTACTCGCGAATAACGTTGCTTGTGACCTTCGACTCTCCGAAGGCGAGCGAGGGCGGCAGTGGGCCAGAAGTCCTCAGCATGACGAGATCGTCAACACCGGCGTCCACATCCCCGACGTCTTCGCCGCCGTCGGACCCAACCTCTCCGTCCTCGCGACTTCGAGAACCGCTGGGTGAACCAACATCTTCGGCCGGAGCATCACGATCCGCACTTTCGGCGGTTGGATCGAGCGGGAGACCGGCAGCGATCAGCTCTTCAGTAGTCATGGGCCTAGCTGTGCTTTTAACCCGAGCCACCTAATAAACACGAACATCCAAAGAGGTGAGAACAATGTCGAAAATGAAACTCGCGAATTCGCGATGTCTCCACACCTAAATTTAGCGAAGTAATGAATCAACAAAGCATGGATAAAAATACCTTAGAAGAGCACGAACAAGGCCTGGAGTTCGTAAGCTTTCAACCAGAAAGCCAGAATCAGCGAAGAGAGAAATGCGAGATTCGTGAAAAGCGCGAGAGCAGTAAAAAATTTTTTACACAGCGCCTGCCCGCTATTTATAGGGCCGGGGAGGGGTAGTTTCGCGAAGTGCGTCTCGATTTAACCGCCTTTGGCTCCCTGGGTGACGCGTGTCCCCTCCGACGTTCCGAGGGTGACGTTTTTTACTAAATTTCCGAAAGGTTCGTGGAATCGGATCGTCGGAGTCAACCCGCTTCCCCGAGGGGCTAGTGTTGGGGAATTCGGAAAACCCGTCACCCTCGAAACGTCGAGTCTAACGGAATTATCAAAGTATGTTTTTCAGGAGCAGTGAATTCGCGAATCTAGGAAGTCCGGGACTGCGAAGTCTCGAATTCGCGAATGTGCGCAGTTCGGGAACCTTGATTCGGTGAAGAGCCGAGTCATGAACACGCGGAAGCCCGGAATCTCAACTGTTGATGGTCCGAACTTCGGAGATTTGCCGATTCGGGAATCTGGTGAAGGCTCTGTTCGGGACTCAGGCGCAAGGACACGCACGAACCTGCTGGGAAGCAAAAGCCATTTCGGGAATCTGTTGAAGACCTAATTCAGGGATTTCGGGCGAAGACATTCACGAATCACGGGAGAAGCAAAGTCAAAGTTGTAGTCCCAAAAAGTCCGGGTTTAGAGTGTGAACTAGTGGCAGACTTGTAAATGTGAGAAGGGGGAAAAGACATTCTTGTGTGTGTTCACATTAGGAATATTCTCCGAGCCCGAGGGTGTTATCGGAATGTAAAAGTCCCTTCGTCTCCCTATAAAAGGGGGCGCGAGGGCACGTGTAAACGGATTCAGACTTTTTTGGGACTTGTGCTATTGACAGGAGGGGTTTCAGTCTCTTTGTGCCCTAACTGTGCTGTTGAACGTGTCTTGAACTTTCACTTGTGTTAGGGTAGTATTCCGAATTTTTCGGGTACCCCCCAACACACCTACGATCTCCCAGGATCATAATCTTCTATTTATTTCTTCTATATCAATTAAACATACACTATCTTGTGCGGTTTGTTAAAAAAACAAATGCAATAGAATTCCTAATCCTAACCATGTAGAGTGCAAACTGACTGAAATCAAATTATTAATTTCTTAAGTTTGTGATTCGCATCGTAACTTAGTTGTTACACTCTACTAATTGCTTGTTAAGCACCTGTTTTTCTGTATGATGAGCGCATAATATGCCATAAAAGTTTGACAAATATTCTCACTACTATGAAGTCGAATATCTTGTGTGTATTTTTTACCTTTTTTTTATAGTTGAATACTTCTTTGTCCTCTTAGTTTGATTGGTATGATCAGAATTCAGAAGAGCTCAGCATAGCTGGATGGGGGTAGAGGTTCTCTTAGCTGGCAGAAGAGTGTGTTGTATGAACAATCAATATTATTGTCCTGCAATATCCCAAGTACTTGCCTTTTCAGTTGAACTGCTAGTGGTAGCTGTTTTCTTTTTGTTCCATTAATTTTATTTATTTATTCCAATTTTCTGTTGCTTATTATATATTAATTTTTCTGTGAATGGAGTTGAACAATCTCCTAGTGATCCCTGGCTTCCTAGTGATCCAACCATTGATCATGCTCTTGCAACAGCCAAGAGTTCTCACGACAGAAGCAGGAATTTCATAGATGAGGACATACTTCTTGTGTTAGTTTGGTTAAATGTGGGCATGAATTCTATTAAAGGAGTTGATCAAACACAAGGTACATTTTGGGAAAGGATGCATGCATGCATGCATGTTTCCATGAAAACAAGACGTTTGAGTCAAATCGTTCAGAAAGTTTTCAATGAACCATTGGTCCGATATACAACATGATGTGAATATGTTTTGTGGTTATCTGTCTAAGGTAGGCTAGGAACCACTTTTGGACAATTGATGACAAGGTTCAACAAAATCTTTAGTTCGGTCTTAAATGTGCAGAACGCGAATGTATTTGCAGTGTTCAGGTCAGAAGACCCGAAGGATAGGCTGTTTGTATACTTACATTGCTGAAAAATCCTGAAGGAGAAGCCCAAGTGGCCGGATGGAAAGGAGGAAGAAAATTGGATGTGCAAAAAAAAGCAATAAGAAACAGAAGATAGTGGCGAATTCTTCTCCTGCCTCTTGCTGTTGGCGATGAGGTAAACAATCAGAGGTGCTCGCCGGCTGCTGAAGTTAGGGAAGTAGAAAAAAATGTCAATTTCTCTTTTAAAAAATTGAAATAGTAGTGTTGATCAACATTTGCAAGAAAAATATTGGTGCAATTATTTTTCAAAATGTTAGATCCAACTTTTTCTCTAAAAAATGTTGGTCAACCCTTTTCCATAAATGTTGGTCCAACATTTTGTGAAAAATGTTGGTCCGGCTTTTTTTTTTACAAAATGTTGATAACACTAATAAAAAATATTCCAACATTTTTATAATTGATGATCAGAATGTGAAGAGTAAGGAATAACAACAATTAATATATATAGACTTTAGTAGGCTAGAAGTTTCAACTCTTGTCTATCTTCCGGGAGCCCTCACTCCTCTACTCGATCTATGCCATGCACCAATATGGTCATATTATCTATCTTCCGGGAGCCCTCACTCCTCTACTCGATCTATGCCATGCACCAATATGGTCATATGCATGGCGTCATATCTTCTGGAACTCATTGAACAATAATTTCATATGGAACATGTCGCCAAATTACATAGAATAGACCGCAAGCGTCGCTGTTCTTTTCTGACCGGCGGAGAGCATATGCTTGCTACACTGCGTCACAGTCGGAGAAGATCAAGAGAGGAAGCAAGCCAAACCAGAGCCTCATCCCACCCACACTCCCTTCCCTCGCTCCAACACCAGCGATCCGCACACTAGAGCAGAGCAACTGCAACCATGGCGGGCATGGCGTCGCCGGCCGCGGGATACGGCTCCGACGGAGTGTACCGCTCGCCGCGCCCGGCGGCGTCCATCGCCTCCGACCCGACGCTCTCCATCTCCGACCTCGTCCTCCGCCGCGCCGCGGCGTGCCCCTCCGCGCCCGCGCTCGTTGACGCCGCGACGGGCCGCATGCTCACCTTCGGGGCCCTCCGCTCCGCGGTGCTCGCCGCGGCCGCCGCGCTGTCCTCCCGCGCGCGCGTCCGCCGCGGCGACGTCGTGCTCCTCCTCGCGCCAAACTGCGTGCTCTACCCTGTCTGCTTCCTCGCCGTCACCGCGATCGGCGCCGTCGCCACCACGGCCAACCCGCTCTACACCCCGCGGGAGATCGCCAAGCAGGCCGCCGACTCCCGCGCCAAGCTCGCCGTCACCGTCTCCGACCTCCTGCCGAAGATAGCCGACCTCCGGCTCCCAACCGTAGTCCTCGACGGCGATGGCGCCTCCGTGCCTTCGGGCCACGCCATCGCCAACGACGTCACCCTCTACTCCGATCTCGTCGCCGGGGTCCAGGAGACGGAGTACCGCCGGCCGCCGACGAGGCAGAGCGACACGGCGGCGCTGTTCTACTCGTCGGGAACGACGGGGGAGAGCAAGGGCGTCGTGCTCACGCACGGCAACTTCATCGCGGCGGCGACCATGGTGACGTCGGACCAGGACGAGCGCGGCGAGGGGCGCAACGTGTTGCTCTGCTTCCTGCCCATGTTCCACATCTTCGGCATGTCCGTGGTCACGCTCGGCCAGCTGCAGCGCGGCAACACCGTCGTCGTGATGGCACGGTTCGAGGTGGACGCCGTGCTCGCCGCCGTGGAGCGTCACCGCGTCACCTACCTCTTCTGCGCGCCGCCGGTGATGATCGCGCTCGCCAAGCACGGGGGCGGCGGCAGGTACGACCTCAGCTCGCTCAGGTTCATCGGCTCCGGCGCTGCGCCGCTCGGCAAGGACGTGATGGAGGCCGTAGCTGACAAATTCCCCGACGCCGAGATTATCCAGGTGAGCGAGCATTTAGGATCGTGGAGTTTTAAATTTGAAAACACTGTATTGGCGCACCGGAATGTTTCATACTCTAGACTCCAGTACAGGTTCATATGTTTGCTGAAACAGCACTCTTAATCCCTATTTTATCTTTCGACCAGACTCATATCCAGTGTGTTGTTAAAACTTCTGAAAAATGTTACTTGTAGTTTTGTTGATATTCTTTTGTATCGTCGTGTCATGATGGTACATATAAACTTGTTGTTTGCGCTCCTCTTGCAGGGTTATGGCATGACTGAAACTTGTGGGATCATATCGCTGGAGTACCCACAAAAGGGGTGTTCCCGTCAGTTTGGGTCAACTGGAGCGCTTGTCACCGGAGTTGAAGCAAAGATTATCGATACAAAGACAATGAAGCATTTGCCTCCGAATCAACTAGGAGAAATCTGTCTTCGTGGACCTAACATAATGCAAGGTAAATTCAAATTGTGGTGTGTTTCTTGCAGTTGTTCTATACTCCCTCCGTCCCAAAAAGAACGATGTTTTAGGATTCAAAATTTGTCCCAAAAAGAATGACGTTTTACTTAATTTGGTATGTGTGCATGTGCATGTAGACATGCAACAATCGATTAGCACCTAATATGGCAAATAAATAGGGGCAATCAAGGTCATTTGACCTCGTTAATAATCTGTACTAAAATTCCTAGAATGACATTCTTTTTGAGACGGAGGGAGTATGCATTTTATGATCCGTTGCATATACAACTGCATATACAATTGTTCTTGCAGTTCCATTGTAATAGCATCTGAGTGAGCTTGGTAGGCTCCCATTTTTTAGTTCCTAGGTTCCCAGCAATGTAGTTTTTAATTGCCAAAGCATGTTATTTTTCTCAAACAAGATTTATCAGTGGCTGCAACTGGCATAACTGAAATAGGCAAGGCAGCTAGCATTTACATCAGGATGCTCCACATGCAAAACTTCCCTGTCATAAGCTGTTGTAGCTACATTGTTGTCCACCGACAGCAGGCCAAAAGACCTGGCCATAATTTCTTACTTATTTGCACATTTTTTATAGGATATTTCAACAATGTGGAAGCTACTGAATTCACAATCAAGCAAGGGTGGTTGCATACTGGTGACCTTGGATATTTTGATGAAAGAAGCCAGCTTTATGTTGTCGATAGACTCAAAGAGCTGATTAAGTACAAAGGTTTCCAGGTAAAGAATTTCAGCACCCCCCCCCCTAAAAATACTTGAGTTTTAGTAAGCCTTTCCTATAATCATTTGAGGGGAAACTAAATTTTCCTTGTACCGATTTGGGCTTCTACTTATGTCTGTTGTACTAACGGCCTATGTATGTTCATATGCTGTAAGCATTGTTGAAAAATAATATACAAAAACATTCACACAAGATCTATAACAATGATAATTTGGTATTAACAAAAGATCTAGACAGTATTTCCTTATTCTAGTTGTCAAAGTATCATGAGTCTGAATGTCTGATTACATATATATGGCATCCTTCTGCAAATAAAGAGGGTAGTAGTATTTTAGGTATATTTTTAATTAATAGATTTTTTCATGTGAAACAGAATGTTGGTAGGCTCAATTAGGGTCCTAAAACCCTAAACCCTGGGCAAAAGTTTTCTTAACAAAAAGAGCAAACTCATCCATGGTAAAGCTCCAGACAAGTTGAATAGGATTACAAGAGAATTGTAATAATCCAAGGAACAACTTAATAAGCTCTCGCATGCTAATTATAAAAAGTTTAACTATACGAGGCATTTGCTCAGTACCTTCAGTTAAACTTGTTATATCTTCTGTAACATATTGCTTTTACCATTTAAGGAACTTAGTTTATATCTTTCTATATTTGCTGGCAGATTGCTCCTGCTGAACTTGAAGGATTGCTTCTCTCTCATGCACAAATTCTAGACGCCGTTGTCATCCCGTAAGCTGAACAATTTACATTCTAGTAGTATTTATAGTTTCTTCAATATATTCAACCTTCAATTCTGTTGTTTTCTTCTCTCTTATTCTGGAAGTCTACTTTTTCCAAGGTATCCTGATCCTGAAGCAGGGGAAGTTCCCATTGCCTATGCTGTGCGATCACCTAACAGCTCACTGTCTGAAGCTGATGTCCAGAAATTTATTGAAAAGCAGGTGAGGAGGTTGACTAGAATCCTAGGCTTAATTGTGACAAGAAATTAGTTTGACACTAATTAAAATACTATAGTATCTCTCCCACTATAATGAAACACTTATAATTCCTGAACCGAGGATGTTCTGTACCCACCATTGACCGATTGCTTTGTACTCCCACATCAACTGAATATTGACACTTCTAACAGTGCAATGATACTTTCGTGAACTACATTTCAGGTCACCTACTACAAGAGACTGAGGAAGGTTACTTTTGTGGACAGTGTACCAAAATCCGTCTCAGGAAAGATTCTGAGAAGAGAGCTGATCGCCCAAGTCAGATCGTCCAAGTTATAGCGAAATAATCTTCTCAATTTCAGAACAGTCTAAATTTTTGTTGATTATGAACCGGCCGATCTGGATGATTTTTTAGGTACACAATACCACCCTGTACCACCGGTAGAAAAGGACTCGTATATAATAGAAAATGATCTATATGTAAGGATCTGACAGTTGAGATTAATTTTGTACCACCGGTTTTTGAGTACGGGTGGTATTCATAGGTGGTATATGTAGTATACGAGTATTATCAGAAATGCAAAATGATATGAGTAGTATACGGGTGGCGCAGTGTTAATGGAGGGAGAAAGATTTTTTTCCAAATAATATACATCGAGCAAATTGCTATTTTACGCATAGAAAAAATGAAAAAAAACCAATAATATCACAGTACTACCACTGAGTAGTATTGTGTACTGTAACGACAGTCAACCAACCAACCTGACCGTTCTCTCGCTCTCTCTCAATCGTGCCATGGAGGTTGTAAATTCCTTTTGAAACCGCCACGTATTTGTCTTGCTTTTCAAATTCATTTTGTTTCGTTTTTTCTTTCCACGTTGCTGTCGAAGTGATCTCCAGTGCACGGCCTCATCGTACCCTGATTTCCGCCGTATCGCTCTCGATCGTTCTGTCTGCTGAGAGCCGCCGCGACCTCTCTGTCCACTGCTGTCGCCCGTTGCAGCTCCGTGCACACCGTGCTGCAGTAAGAGTTGATACTGACAGGGAGAGTATAGCGTAGAAACTACGAAGAGTACAGTAAAGTTACGGCATTTTGAAAGTACGGTTGGTCATGTCTATTTGTGGTCGAAGTTTAGAGCACGTGCGACAATGTGTATAGTTTTGTGATATGCGTGCGTATCAACGCCAAACCCCTTATTAGAAAACAAATATGGATGCAAATACGTACTTTGTACTTGATCGTTTTTCTCAACATTTATACCAGAGAAAAGACTTTCATATTTGACATCTCTTTCCCAATTAAAAGAAGGATACAAACAAGAGATGTCACATATACTATGGCTAAGCCCGGTTAAAAGGAGAGGTTTTTTTGCGGTACACAATACCAACCTGTACCATCGGTTGAAAATGACTTGTATGTAAAAACAAGGGACCTATATGTAAAGATTTGACGGTTGAGATTAATTTTGTACCACCAGTTTTTTGTGTGGTATGGGTGGTATTCATAGGTGGTATAAGTAGTATATGGGTATTATCGAAAAATATAGAAGATAATATTGTTGTAATATATGAAATTAAGTCTTTTTATGTAACCTTGGCAGCGGGGAAGTTTTTTCCAAATAATATACATCGACAAATTAACATTTTACCCATTGTACAAAACTAAAAAACCGATAATACTATCGTACCACCGACCACCGTTGGGTGGTATTGTATACCGTAAAAGACCTCTAAAAGGAAAACAGAACATATATTCCGTGGTGGAAAAAACTAAATGAACTTGAACTATCAATATAATTTTATATATCCAAAGAAAACCCTTTAAGAATAATAGAAGAGAACCTAGCAGCGGTTTGGGTCCTAAAACCTCTTTCCCCCCTTTTCTGCACATCCGTAGGGTCTAGCAACCACGAAATTTGTAAGGACACAATGATTTTAACAACAATCAAAAGATATGCCAATCCGCAGCACCTAGACTCATATTTTCCTCGATTTCATTAATTGACGAAGTTGTTCCTTTAGTGGTACGTGATGTGACCGTCGAGGTGTCGAGTCATGAGCAATGAGACATTTATGACAATAAGATATTTATGACGACTTTTGTTAATTCGAAGATATGCTCACATAGTTTCTCAAACATGCTCATATAAGTTGAGTGTAAGTGTACATCTAGAGGTTGAATATGTGTAGTGAGCATCCGTGTTTGTACAAAATGTTATTTAGTATCTCTACCAGAGAAATTTTAGAGTCCTTGTTTTTTTCATGAGCCGTCCATCTAACGAAATCCAATGGTGAAAGTATCATGAAGTTCCTATACTGAAGTACTAGAAATTACCAAATTGGTGGGCCCCAAAACAAATTTTAATTAATTTTTTTATTTCATAAAGGGTATTATAGAAATAATTTTGCATGCTTAATTAAAGATGATCACAACCTCCTACTGCGCATCATCTCGGCTCCTCCTCCCGCCCGTACAACGATACGAGGGAGCTTTGATTTGTGGGGAGTACATGGTCTCACGGGTTCCTATGTGTCACACCCTGAAATTTCCAAATTTCAGGATGTGAATAGAAACAAAATTTAAACAACGATTTTCCTATGTTTTTAAAATTTTTCCAACATTTAATTATTTGGAATATAGTGCAGGAAAAAACAAAACATTATTTGTTTTTGAAAATAAATAAATAGCTTGATGTTTGTCGCACACATGCCACTGCATTATTTTTGTTTTGTCGAATTCAAATTGATATCTGAATTCAATTGTTTGAATCCTTTTATAAAAAAACAAAACTTTTCCCTTTGTTGCCCCTCAACTCTGCAGCCCGCTCTTCAGCTCGGCCCATCCACCGAAAGTCTTGCTTTCACCCCTCACTCCTCTCCTTTGTTTGCGTGCCAGCCCTCTCCCATAGGCCGCAGCCCAACCTGTCTTCTGGCCCAACATCGGCCCAACACCGGTCCGTGTCCCGTGCCCCTCTCTCCCGCGGTTACCGACAGGTGGGGGCCACCTGTCACCCCCACCTTCGGGCGCGCCGAGCCGGACCCGAGCTTGGGTGTCCCCGCGTCGACTCTTGGCCCGCACGCCAAGGTGGCCGCTCCCTCGGCCTATAAAAGGCAGCTGCCTCGCATCGCGCCTTCTTTCCCCTGAAACCCTAGCCGCCGAGCTCTCGCGCTGCCCGCCGAACCCTAACTCGGCCGCCGCAGTCGATCTCCGCCGACACCGCCTCCCACCGGTGAGGATACCACCTGAAGCTTCACGTGGAGGTGAGGACACCTCCGGTGCCATCTGTGTGCGCTCTCGTACCTTGCGCCGCCTGGACACGCTCGCTGGAGTGCGCCACCGTGCCGTTCCGCCCCTCCGAGCCGCACGCCGTCGTCGCTGCCTGAGAGGCCGCCCCGGTGCCCTAGTCGTGTTCGCCATGGTTCCCGCTTCGCTTTTGACCGAGTCCCGTCCCCAACCGAGCCCAACCGAGCGAGCACGCTGACTGTAACACCTCAGGTGTTTATTAAAGTTAAATAACTTAATTAGTTGTGTTAATCATGTTTAATTGGCTCATAAACATGTTTAACATGATCTTGCATACTTTTGCACTTAACCCTTGGTCAAACTCTTAAATCCTGGTCAAACCCCCGCGCGTTCTCAAAATTTCATCTAGGAACTTCAAAATCAACCTTTATAAAAGTTGTTGGTCTTTTCCGGGAACACAATTTTCATAATTAGAGGACATTCAAATTTTGAGTGCAAATTGGCCATAATCGAGTTGAAGTCCCTGTGAACAGTAAATCTGGGCCGAGAAATTCTGAAAGTTCAACGAGTTTTTCCCACAAATTTGTTGAGAAAAACATATGTCGCCCTTTGGGAAAGTTGTAGGTCTATAGTTCCTCTACAACTTTTTTTTAGAGATTTTTCACTTAGTTATCATTTTTGGGAGTTAGGCAATTTTGAACATAGGCTGTTGGAATAGAAATAGGCGTCGACATCGTCGCTGCGGTGTCCAGAGCGCGTGTGCGCGCCGCCGGTCTGACCCATCCATGTGTCGCACGCGACTTCCTCCGGCGTATGGACGCTTCGCGGTCGTCGCCCTAGACCCCGCGCACGCCGTGAAGTCTTCGCAGGTCCATGGACCCTTGCTTCGCACCCACGCAGGCAGACCGACCCGTCCTGCGCCATGCACCACGACACGTGCCGCTCCCCGCGCCCCCGTGCCACCGCCGCAAGCTCTGCGACGCCGCCGGCCACGCCAGGGCGGCTCCGGAGCGCGAGCCGGAATTTCCTCTCGGTTGCCTCGTCCCGGGCCCTCTCCCCGTATTCACGGCCATAAGCCGAGGCACGGCCGGCCGCGGCTCTGCTCCTCTCGTGTCCGTTTCGTCCGCCATAGCCACGCCCCCACCAAGATTCCTCGTCGACGCTTCCCCATCGAACTCCAGGCCCTCAAGCATGTCTCTCCCAGTCACCTGAGGATATCCGGGGACCTACCCTGCCTCGTCGTGCCGTGTGTCGCCGGCATTGCAGGCAGAGGCGGTTGTTCCGCCACAGCTCCACGGCCGTGTGACGCCCCGGTGTTTTTAATTAACGTTATTAACGCTAATGACCGGATCGGCCCGAGTCAAACGGCGGCACTTTGGTCAAACCTAGGTCATCACCTCGAAAACCTCGCCAATGAACCCTATTAGACCTCTTGACCAAGTCCGCACACACTTGTGGTCAACCCTTGGTCAAAGGCACGGTCAAACCCCGCTTTAGAATTGACGTCGACGAATGTCGTCCGGAATTTTTGCCGCGTTCTCCAAATTTCACCTAAACACTTCAAAATTTACCTTTATGAAAGTTGTCCAGCTTGTTGAGGGACACAACTTTCATGTAGATTGGCATTTCAAATTTTGAGTGGAAATTGGTGAAAAACGTGGTCGACCGACAGTACCTCCTGTTTCCCCAAACAGGGCGGCATTCAAAGTTGGCAAGATGTTCCTGCAAAATCCGTCAAGAAATACACTATCGGTCTTTGTGAAAGTTGTAGGGGGTAGCTAGGTCTACAACTTTCCTATTCATCACTTTGTACACTTGTATTCAAGTTTTGGGAGAAAAACGTGTTTGAAATGGCCTAAGCCGAAACCGTAGTGCGGGGGCGCGCCGACGCCGCACCGTGCCGCGACGTCGCGCGCGCGTGCGCGCGCGCGCGGCGCCGCGCCGCACCCCCGCCGCCTCGACGTCCGTGCCTGTTCGCGCCTTCCCAAGGACCCCCCTCGGCGCCTTCCCAACGCCGCCCCGCCCCGAGGCGCCTAGAACTCCACGCCCCGCCACGTGCCGCGCCCCGAGCCGCCGCCGGCCACCCCCGCTTCGGACCGCCGGCAACCCGCCGTCGTCCCGGTCCGGTCGCACGCCTACCGAGGCCCTCCGTCGGTCCCGCGGTCGGTCACAAGCCGGCGTGCTCGCGTCGCTTATAAAGGTCCGTCGCCCTCTCGCACCCAAGCACCGCCACCTCCCCCGTGCGCCGGGCCGCCCCAAAGCCACCACCCGGTCCTCCACGGCGTGCCCACCCCTCCGCCGGCTCCCCTCGCCGGTCGGCACCTCCGATAGATGTTCGGCACCTACCAAAGCTCGTGCGGCCGCGTGTCATTCCGGCCGCACCCGTCCTTCCACCGGACGGAGCCGCCGCCGCGGCCGGCACCGACCGTCGCCGCCGAGCCCCATCGCCGGCGCCACCACCGCCCCGGACTTCGGTCCAATCCGGTCCCTAGCCACCCCCAAGACTACTACCCCGCGTCCACTTCCCCGCGGCCAAGCGGCGACGAGCTCGCCGGAATTTGCTCCACCCGCGCCGGCCACCGCCCCTAGGGGTGACATTGCAAGGTGAGGAAAGTTGCCGAGGGCTTATCCGCAAAAGAAGGGCACGGATATGAAACCGCAAAAGATTCAAGGGCCGTCCGCAATGTGGCAACCTAAATAGTACTTGAGATTTGCGAGAATCTTGTAAAATCCATAGGAAATTGTATAAAAATCGGAAAAAATGCAAAACCAGTTTTTTTTTGGATTCGTGGTGAAAAATCCCACAACTTTTGTTATTCTTGATCGAGCTAGTTCCCGATAGTTTTTGCATCAAAAATACAAATGTGAAAACCCTAGATCCGATTTACCTCAAAATCTATAAATCCTCTGTAGCTAGTTTTTGGATATGTTGTGTGTTAGGTCATTACTAGCTCCCGTGCCAAAAATTGCACAAAGTTATGATGTAAATCTTTTTATAAAAATGTTTTCCATTTCTGCGGGATCCGAATAAATGATTTTTGTAGATAAAAATAATTAGGTTTTTGCAACCAACTTTTGTATACTTTCTTTTTATTATAGAACACACCTCCGGTGAATTAACCACAATTTTATAATCACCGAATTAATTATTCTTGAATTATGCTTTATTTTCTTTGAAAATGCATAACTCAAGTTTCATGATAGTGCTAGGTGTATGTGCCGCACCCCTAGGCTAGTTTTGGACCATATAACATGTGTGAGAAAATTTGGATCATTTTTTGAGTAATTATTTTTTTGTGCATTTACCTTGTCCTTCCGGCTAACTTTTGTCTTTTTCAAAAATAATTAATTTCTAGCTATCCAAAGCATGCATGTGTGTCCAGTGACTTGTTATAGGTGTTTAGTGTTTAATACACCCTTCCGAGGAATTTTATTAATAAATTTCATGAATCAAAACTATGGAAGCATTTAAAGGCTTAATAGTCATTAAATGGGAAAAATCACCAAACCATCCTTACTAATCTTGTGTGAGGTTGCGAATCATGTTAAAAGGCTAAATGTACCCACCCACTACTGTTTGTGAAGTTGAATTATATTATTTACATATATATGTACACAGTCACTATCAAAAAGAATATCTAATAAAGAACAGCATATTGTTCCTGTTTGGAAGAGTATGCTAAATGTATTCTTATCTAGGTGAATGTGTCCAACTAATACACACCATGGATGTCATTTATGGTTTGTGGTTAATGAAATTAAAAACCGTCGAATAAATCTTGCAATTCTTTGTCGGGCATACACCCCGGTACTCATGCAAGGAAGGAAGAATAGTAGAAGACGGACTCCTGGTAGAATTCCCCGTATTCCTACTAGGACTCGCTCGTGTACTCCTACTAGGACTCTTGCCTTGTAACCGACTAGGAACCCGCCCCCCGGACTATATAAAGGAGGGCCGGGTACCTAGCCGCATCATCCCCAATCCCTCCGGGGACAACCCAACACCAAGCGCGGGCGCCATACTTGATCCCCCAAACAGACGTAGGGTTCGCCACCTTGGCGGCCCGAACCTCGTATAAATCTTGTGTCCCGTGTCCTTGCGCATACCTTCGAGTTCTCGGTCTCCCGATCACGATCCCCACCGCACAATCTACTACCTCGGGTACCCCCTCGGTAGGTTTGCCGGTCTAAAACACCGACACCGGCGCGCCGCGGTAGGGGTGATCATCACCACCGGCGAATTCGAAGGACCCTCGTCAACAAGATCAATCTACTCGTCGACTCGCCGAGATCCATTGAAGCAAGTCGCCTTGCTCTTGTCAAAGCGTAATCAATTTTCCTCCGCCGCGCGTCCGGGTGCCTCGGCACGTCGCACGGCTCGTCTTGCGGCTCGTCGCGCCGCTCATCGTCGACTACTCCGCCTCGCGCGGCTCGTCGTCGTCGACTACTCCGCCTCGCCCGGGCTCGTCGTCGACTACTCCGCCTCGCGCGAGCTCGTCGTCGTCGACTACTTTGCCTCCGCCGCGCGTCCGGGGTGCCTCGGCACGTCGCGCGCGCTCGTCTTTGCGGCTCATCGCGCCGCTCATCGTCGACTACTCCGCCTCGCGCGAGCTCGTCGTCGTCGACTACTCCGCCTCGCCCGGAGCTCGTCGTCGTCGACTACTCGCCTCGCCCGGAGCTCGTCGTCGACTACTTCGTCTTCGCCGCGCGTCCGGGGTGGCTCGGCACGTCGCGTGGCTCGTCACGCGGCTCATTGCGCCGCTCGTCGTCGACTACTCCGCCTCGCGCGAGCTCGTCGTCGTCGACTACTTTGCCTCCGTCGCGCGTCCCGGGTGCCTCGGCACGTCACGCGGCTCGTCTTGCGGATCGTCGCGCCGCTCATCGTCGACTACTCCGCCTCACGCGGGCTCGTCGTCGTCGACTACTCCGCCTCGCCCGGGCTCGTCGTCGACTACTTCGTCTTCGCCGCGCGTTCGGGGTGTCTCGGCACGTCGCGCGGCTCGTCTTGCGGCTCGTCGCGCCGCTCATCGTCGACTACTCCGCCTCGCGCAAGCTCGTCGTCGTCGACTACTTTGCATCCGCCGCGCGTCCGGGTGCCTCGGCACGTCGCGCGGCTCGTCTTGCGGCTCGTCGCTCCGCTCGTCGTCGACTACTTCGCCTCGCCCGAGGGCTCGTCGTCGACTACTTCGTCTCCACCGCGCGTCCGGGTGCCTCGGCACGTCGTGCGGCTCGTCACGCGGCTCGCCGCGCCGCTCGTCGACTACTCCGCCTCGCGGCGGCTCGTCGTCGACTACTTCGTCTTCGCCGCGCGTCCCGGGGTGCCTCGGCACGTCGCGCGGCTCGTCACGCGGCTTGTCGCGCCGCTCGTCGTCGACTACTCGTCGTCGACTACTTCGTCTTCGCCGCGCGTCCGGGTGCCTCGGCACGTCGCGCGGCCCGTCACGCGGCTCCTCGCGCCGCTCGTCGTCGACTACTCCCCGCCTCGCTCGGGCTCGTCGTCGACTACTTCGTCTTCGCCGCGCGTCCGGGTGCCTCGGCACGTCGCGCGGCTCGTCACGCGGCTCCTCGCGCCGCTCGTCGTCGACTACTTCGTCTTCGCCTCGCGTCCGGGTGCCTCGGCACGTCACGCGGCTCGTCACGCGGCTTGTCGCGCCGCTCGTCGTCGACTACTCGCCTCGCCCGGGGCTCGTCGTCGACTACTTCGTCTTCGCCGCGCGTCCCGGGTGCCTCGGCACGTCGCGCGGCTCGTCACGCGGCTTGTCGCGCCGCTCATCGTCGACTACTCGTCGTCGACTACTTCGCCTTCGTCGCGCGTCGGGTGCTTCGGCACGTCGCGCGGCCGTCACGCGGCTCCTCGCGCCGCTCGTCGTCGACTACTCGCCTCGCTCGGGCTCGTCGTCGACTACTTCGTCTTCGCCGCGCGTCGGTTGCCTCGGCACGTCGCGCGGCTCGTCACGCGGCTTGTCGCGCCGCTCGTCGTCGACTACTCGTCGTCGACTACTCCGCCTCGCCCGGGCTCGTCGTCGACTACTTCGTCTTCGCCGCGCGTCCCGGTGCCTCGGCACGTCGCGCGCGCTCGTCACGCGGCTTGTCGCGCGCGCTCGTCGTCGATTACTTGTCGTCGACTACTTTGCATCCGCCGCGCGTCGGGGTGCCTCGGCACGTCGCGCGGCTCGTCACGCGGCTTATCGCGCCGCTCGTCGACGACTACTCGTCGTCATCGACTACTTCGTCTTCGCGCGCGCGTCCGGGTGCCTCGGCACGTCGCGCGACTCGTCATGCGGCTCGTCGCGCCGCTCGTCGTCGTCGACCACTCCGTGCGCCGCAACTTCGTCTCGCGGCCACGCTGGCTCTACTTCAGCCACGCCATGCGTGGTGACTACTTGCCTCGCGGCAACACTGGCTCTACTTCGAGCGCGCCGCATGCTACCACGACGTCATCTTCCTCGGTCGCATCGCGTCGACCATTCATCTCGACTAGTTTGGAAAACTAGTCGAGAACGGCAGTCACGCCCCCAGCGATTAGCCGAATCAACTCTGACTAGTCAACTTCAACAACAACCCTCGTGGCTCCATCACCGACCGCCACAGCTTCATCTACAAGTCCGCCCAGGCAGCAACAGCTAAGTCATTTATCTAAATGATTACTGTTTTCGTGGCTTGTTCTCCTCATCATGTAGGACTACTTGCCGACTACTCATTTGTGTATGCTTCTCGGCGGGTTTTCACGAGAGCTACACTCTGCTGACTACTCTTGGGGCATATCAATCAAGTCGCCACGAGTCTACTTCATCAACTCGGGGGCTATCCCAAGGAGGCAGTTTCTAAAGTCCGCTACGCGCGGCAATCTAAAGTCGACTTCTAAAGTCGCATTCTAAAGTCCGCTCCGCGCGGCAACTTAAAGTCGACGCTGGTCGCATCTTCGCCTACTTCGGTGGCATACTACGTGTGTAAGCTTCGATGGAACCTAGGCGCAAGCAGCCCTCGGGTCCGGCAACGATGGAACCTAGGCGCACGTGGTCTTCATGCTCCGTACCATGGGTCCAAGTGCCCTAAGTACTCGCGCTCCGTACCTTGGGTCCGAAATCCATGGCCCGGTATGCAAGTCGACTCCGGTCGCACCTTCAAGTCCACTACGGTGGCACCCGTACCTTGGGTCCGAAATCCATGGCCTAGGTACACAAGCGCGACTCCGGTCGCACCTTCAAGCCCGCTCCGGCGGCAATCGTACCTTGGGTCTGAAATCCATGGCTCAGGTACTTAAGCCCACTCCGGTGGCACAAGTCGACGCTAACGGTCGCACTCAAGCCCGCTCCGGCGGCAACTGTACCTTGAGTCTGAAATCCATGGCTCAGGTACTCAAGCCCACCCCGGTGGCACAAGCCGACTCCGGTCGCAATCTTAAGCCCGCTCCGGCGGCAAAACTACTCGTTTTTTTCGATTTTTTATTCGCTTTGGCTTTCGGAAAGTGCTTTTCGTTTTTTGCATCTTAAGTCCACCCCGCGTGGCACAAAAGTCGACTACTTGCGGTCGCACCTAAAGTCCGCTCTACGCGGCAACTAAAGTCGACTTCTAAAGTCGCATATCAAAGTCCGCTCCGCGCGGCATTCCAAAGTCGACTTCGGATTTCAAGTCGCATCTCAAAGTCCGCTCCGCGCGGCACAAAGTCGACTTCGGTTTTTAAGTCGCATTCTAAAGTCCGCTACGACGGCACGACTACTTCTCAAGCTCCACGGCTCGACGCCAAGCCGCTACTTGGAATCTCTCCGGCTCGGGGGCTACTTGAAGATAACTTCGAGCATGCTTCGCTCGCTCTCAAGCTCGGGGGCTCCTCACCAATCACTACTCGACGTGGCTCATACGGCTCTATTATCTCGGGGGCTACACGCTGCAAGAGTACTCGGATGATGGCTTCGCAAACACTGAAGACCCTTGGATTGATTATCTAATCATTTCAAGGCTCGGGGGCTGCTATGCTACACCCATCAGTCAAATTTTTTCAAGACTGATGAGCAGGACCACCTTCCAGCCTCGCGGCAGTTCAAGTACTATTGAAGACTTCTCCAAGCAGTACTCGAGGACGCTCAAGTACTACTCGAAGAGGCTTCAAGACTACTCGAACTACTACTCTCGACTCCAACGTGCTCGGGGGCTTGTCGGGCATACACCCCGGGTACTCATGCAAGGAAGGAAGAATAGTAGAAGACGGACTCCTGGTAGAATTCCCCCCGTATTCCTACTAGGACTCGCTCTGTGTACTCCTACTAGGACTCTTGCCTTGTAACCGACTAGGAACCCGCCCCCGGACTATATAAAGGAGGGCCGAGTACCTAGCCGCATCATCCCAATCCCTCCGGGGACAACCCAACACCAAGCGCAGGGCGCCATACTTGATCCCCCAAACAGGACGTAGGGTTCGCCACCTTGGCAGCCCGAACTTGTATAAATCTTGTGTCCCGTGTCCTTGCGCATACCTTCGAGTTCTCGGTCTCCCGATCACGATCCCCACCGCACAATCTACTACCTCGGGTACCCCCTCGGTAGGTTTGCCGGTCTAAAACACCGACAATTGCATCTTCGTGTAGATCTTTCCGACGATAGACGAACGTTCGTGCCGGAAGGAGGAGACGAAGGTGCCGACAAAGAGCCGCGAACGTGGACGTAGCTCAAGGCACGGACCCAAGTTCGGAAGGGCCCAAGGCCAACCTTGCCGGTAAAGGCAAGCCCCGAATCATTAACCCCGTCTTTCAAGATTATGCAATTATGTTTGCTATGATTGCGCATTTACGTTTCGGGGAGTTGAAATGAAACCCTAGATGCATGATTCCTAGGTACCTATGCTCTATCAACGGTATGCTAGGTCGATAGTGCTATGCTATAGGACCGATAGAAGTCGAGTGATGTTCGTCACTCGCGAGAATAAGTTCTTATGTTGGAATCATAAGATCTTCACAAATGGATTGCTCATGTGGTAAGAGCATGGTATTTGGGCTCCGGTCCGGTGGCTTTCGTGGGCTAAGCTTTTGAACGTACTAAACATTTGCCGGGAATGGGACCGGTAAGCTTAGTACCTTAATGAGACGGTGCGGGAACTTACTATTACTACTCTTGAGAAATCACCTAACCGGCTAGCTACGGGAAGGGGGGGGGTGCATGTGTGACGTTGGGTACTTCGCGAGGTATGCCGGCCTAACCTTGTACCCGTGGATCGTAAGATTCGATCCCAACTCGAGGACTTTTGGGAACCGCTTGGGAAAGTTGTCCTTGCGGGGCGGCCTACCGTGTGTTTAGGTTTACCTTGCAAGGTTTAAATCAATCGATTGTCGGCCTCTCACCGTTATCCGAGATCGCTTAATCAATGGCCATGATATCCCATAACGATGGAACTGGTGAATAATGTTGTATGAATTAAATGCTTGTCCAACTCTTGATTGAGCTAGATGGCACATTTAGAAATGGTAATCAACTAGAACTTGTGCTAAAAGATTGAAAGTAAGGATCTACTCTTAGTAGCTGTTCAGCAAAAGAAACTCCACCGGCCAAAAGCCTTTCATGTCTAGAGTTTGGTGATGTAGTTATCACCCGACGGTTAAGTCTTGCTGAGTATTAGTATACTCAGCCTTGCTTTAAAACTGTTGTTGCAGGTGATGTTGACCGGATGGGTGACGACAAGAAATGACATCATGGATGGCCTCCTGGGATGTTTACCGTTGCGCTAGTTTATTTTATTTCCGCCGTTTTTGATCTCCGAACCTTTACTCTATGTCGAAACAATGTTTTGTAATGAAATGTTTCAACTCATGTTGTACTGACTCGCCTTTGCGTGAGTTTTAATGCATGTGTCGATCCTCCGTTCGATGTACAAGTGATTTACGGGCGTTAACCCGGCAACCAACGACAGAATGATACTTTACTATTGCTTAATGACCAAAGTGGATCGGTTTTAGGCGATAGTACGATATTTTCCTGGGCGGGTTGTCACAAACTCGGTATCGGAGCGATTGCATGCACCGAGCTTAATTAACAACCTTAACCACATGATTTTTGAATAAAATTTTCCAAGATTGTTTGGATTTGCAAAACACGTTGGTCCGTTAAGGATAAACTAGACCGAGGGGCCCTAGAGGGAAATCTTGGGTTCTTTCTAGCGGCTTATTAATCTATGGTTTATTTTGCTAACTCCCAAGACATTACTTTATGTCGGACTTACTTTCTTGCACAACCAAACTAGATGAGCCACGTGTTTTATATGTGTGTTGTTCCGCATCACGGGAATTGCGAGGATTGATGGAGTGATCCAATCCACGGATCCCGTCTTCGCGTCCGGTTATGAGTTGTGTTGTCGCCACATGTTTTATACGTGAGCATTCCGCATGTCGAGCATGAGAGGAAAGGATACACTCCATTCAAACGGAGAGTGTCCGAGGTTGGACGCCGTCCATGCGGCGGCTTAACGCATGGATGACGTTTCTATAGTAAACGGTAATGTATGAGAACGCTTTCATGAGTGCTTGGCATGAAAGGTTCGTTGTGTTCGTGATCTTCTCGGTACCCTAACCTCGTTTCGTAAGTCGCTAAGTGAGCATCGAATAGTTGTCGACTAGTTATTGTAGGGAGATACGTGTATGTGCCATGCCACCGGCGCTAACTCCGAGTTTTGGCTTAATTGCCTTGTGAGGACAAATAGGACGTCTTGCATCATGCTAAAAGTTGTGGAAGAACCTAAACCGAGCTCATATTGTTTCCGTGCTCTCTAAGGTAAAATAGTGATAGTGTGAATTGTCCCGTCTATCCTCTCAAGAGTAGATGTGTTGTTGTGCATGAAATTTATTAGAGTTGTTGTTAGATTGCTGTTACGGGTCCAAGGATCTTTTGTCTAGGTGATCTCTATCTAAGTTGCTCCCATCTAATCTAGTTCGCTCGCCGAAGTTCATGATCGTAACTTAGGTCTACCGCAAGTTATGCTCGATTAGTCAACCCTTGTCTTGCTATCTTCCTAGAACCTTTTGAAATCTCGCTTAGATAAGCACCTTGCTAATCTTACGGCTCAACCTTGCGTACCCAACTCGAGCCTCGTAACCTCGCTAAGTTGCTACGCAGATTTGAGAAGTGTTGGACTCCGGTTTGAGTTAGGAAGTTCGGTCCCGATTACCGAACTTTATATCTTTATGTACGCCCGCTCTTTCGAGTGTAGCATACGATGGTATTTCAATACGCATGGTTACTCCGTACCTTAACCCTACCCGTGTTCGTGGATCGAGTTACCCCGGTACACTCGCACCCACCGATTCTCACTTTTGTCGTTATGTCCGGATGGACAACGCGGCTCTACGTCGGGCCGATGTGGAATCATGGACTCTCGTGAACTACCTCGAGGAGGGTGGATTTCCCGCACTTTTGTGGGACACCACCGAAGGACTTTGGGTACACCACTTGCCCAGAGTACTCGACACGTGAGGTCATGACCACAGGCCAACTCCTTCGTTGTGAAGTAAAGGTGAAGATTTCAGAGTGCCCGACCAATCCAACTTGGGAAGAGTGGGAGTGTAAGGCACAAGGGCGAAATTTGTCTGACACGGTGCAGAAGGCTGCTCTCGAAGCACTCAAAACTTTCTGTGGAAATCACCCTGCCGAGATAGCCAACTTTGCAGCTAAAGTAATTCCGGTACCTGAGCGACACATTGTACCGGGTGGCGAACGGGAAACTATCCTTCCAGCCCAGAGCAACTCCCACTATAGCCCTGATCTTGTCACCTCAGTCCGCTTTTCGGAAGCTATGTACGACACCTACCAAAGGATGGTGGGATAAAGTGTATTCTATAGACACCAAATCTATAGGTACCGAGTTAAAGAAACGAGTGTACCGCTCAAGCATTGAAGGAAGCCCGAGCCATGATAGCCACTCTCAAGAAGGAAAGACGCAAGGACAAGGCCAAGATATAAGAGTTGAGTGAGATCATACACAAGCGAAATTTCTTGTTGCGGCATAACGACCAAGTATATGCTTGAACTAGAAGATCAACTAGAAGCTATAGCGAGTTCCACCCCCGAACTTTGTCATTCTTGGACTAGCGAGGAGAAGAAGATGCGAAGATATCCAAGGAGAATCCGGAATTGAGTCCGGACCCGAGTCACCATAGTCCCTCGGCATGGAAGATCCAACCCTAGGAAGTTGGTATGTGGGAAATAAAATTCGAGTCGTAAGAGTGCGGTGTTTGTAAGGAACCCTAGTGTACCATAATCGCATTTGGTTAACTATCGCGGACGGTTGAACTAGGAACCTTGTTGTGTAGCCGATCCGCATTGTAATTCCAAATGTTGTTTGGTAATTACGAAAACCCTCATCGATGTAATGCCTGGATTAGACATCTCGTTCAGCGGTAATGTTCATAAAGCATTATTTATCTTGGTTGTGATCAATCAAGTTTGTGGTCTAGAAATTCGTGCCAATCAAAAAATTCAATCGACTCCTCAATCCTGGACTTATTCCTTTTTGTTGGTCTTTCTCACAACCTTGTGATTTAAATTAAAAATGTTGCTTTTGAGTACGCACTACATAGCATATGCATTTGGGACACTTGGGTATACTAACGTACATCCGCATGAAAACTCCGTACTCACACTCTACCTCTCTTGATTGGTGACGATGTTATTCCATAGCCAAAGGTGCCGCGACGGAACCTATGGCATCGGGTGTCTTTGCGGCCACACGATTGTCACTAGGAGCGCGCTAGGTATCTTGGTTGTGAGAAAGCGACTCGCCATTCGGATCCCCTCTCTGCCTAGGATTGCCCTTGCAATCACTAACTCATCATGTGGGTAACCGAGTCCTTCTAACGTGCATCGTGAGCACCATACCGCATGAGCATGTGCACGGTGTCTCCACAAGCATGTGCATCGCATCAACTTTGAAAATTATTGCATCTTAAAATGGTCGGATGTCAACACCCCGAATTCGCAAGTTGAGTAAGGTGTGAGCAAGATTATTCTAAAGTTTCCGCATGAAGTTATCCTTCGTACAAGAAAACTTTGGAACTCTTTTAGTAGCCTTCCTTTTTCTTCGTAATGGCCTTTTGGAAATCTCTCGTCGAATCGGTCCCTTGCCGTAAATCTCGACGACCTTGTAGCATCAATTTCCTTCCCGCTAGCCAAGCGGAAGCATTAGACGTAGAAATTCTCTTGAGCGATCAAGGTTCTCGAATAGTTAATATGGAGAGATCATCCATCGTGTATTCGTTCTTGGTCCCCGCTCATAACCTTCAAATCCTCAGAATCGAGAAAGGAGGTAAACCCAGGATCGATCGAAGATTTTTGCTACGCTTCTCTTTGTTGCTATCGCGAACGTAACAACGTTGCGCACTGAGTTTATCTCGTTTTTCTCCCCATCACGGTCAATTCTTTAGATCGTTGGACCTCATCCGCGTCGGTGTCACAACCATACGACGCCACAACGTCACTCCGCCATCTTTTTCCGCAACCGTACTCACGACGCCGAGACCCCACGAGGCGACCTTGTTGAGCTCTGTGTTGTCTACACCGGATATCCGGATGGTTAAATGACCATTACGGCCCCGCGGCGGTTATAAAAGGGAACCCTTTACCCGTGACGCCCCAGGTTTTTAATTAGACATAATAGCCGGTCAAAGGGTCAACAGTGGTCAAACCACGGTCAACCTGGGCCCTCACCTCGAAAAACTCACTAACCCACCCTAGTGACCCTATTTGACTAGTAAACACACTTGTGGGGCCAACCCATGGTCAAAGGATGGTCAAGCCCCCTTGCCACTCTAGTGTCCACCGGTGTCTGCCGGAACTTTTGCCGCGTTCTCCAAATTTCACCTAAACACTTAAAATTCTACCTTTATGAAAGTTGTCCATCTTGATGAGGGACACAACTTTCATGTAGATTGGCATTTCAAATTTTGAGGGGAAAAGCTTGGAAAATAAGTTGCAAGGCAGATTTTACTGTTTGCCAAAACAGGCTGACATTCACTTTTGGCATTCAAATAACTTCAAATCTGGGCAGAAAAACCCTATATAGCCTTTGTAGAAAATGTTAAGGGTAACTAGATCTACAACTTTGGTATTCATCACTTGGTTGACTTCTGTACAAACATTTGGAGTTTTGCAATTTCCAAAACAGTCCCGACAAACAACAAAAACGGGCGAACGCCGGCGCGCGCGCGACGTCGCGCGCCCGCGCGCGCCGCCGTCGCCGGCCGCCGCCGGCGCCGCCCCCGATGTCCGCACCCACGCCGTCCGAGGCCAAGCACCGCCCGAGGCACGCGCCGCCCGAGGTCCCGCGCCCCGACGCACCCCCACCCGAGGCGCCTCGAGTCCGCGCCGCCGCGCGCGCGCGCACGCCGCGGACCGCCGGTCCGTCGGCCGCGTCGCCGCCGCGCGCGCGCCGCCCGAGCGCCGTAGCACGGCGGGGCATCTTCGTCGTCACCCCCTTGTCACCCCGGACGCGCCGAGCCTCGTATAAAAGCGTCCCATCGCCCCTCCGCGCGCCGGCCCGAGCCGCCCGCCGCCATTGCCGCCGCCGCCGGTCTTTGGAGCTCACCGCCCGTGCTCACCGCCGTCCGGTGCCCCCGTTAGCTCCCCTAGGCCCTAGTGAAGCTCACACGTTCGCTTGTTGCCCCCCATTTCGCCCCCTCGCCGGAATTTCCCGAGCCGCCGCGGCCACCGCCGCCGGCCGCCGAACCTCGTTGCGGCCACCTCTCGCCCAAACCCCGCACCCCACGGCCCCTAGGTCGGCATGTGGTCGTGCCGAGCCACTTGCTCGGCCGGCGGCGCCGACAGCTCGCCGGCGCCGGCCGTGCCCGCGCCGCCGGCGGGCCAAGGGCCAGATTGCTTCGATTTGAATATTTCTAGGGTGTTCGCGTAAAAGTCCACGGCACGGTTGTGAAGATCCCGATCTAAGTTTCTTTACGGTTCGGTCCAGCACCTTATAAAATTCCTAGAAATTCGTAGAAAAATCATAAAAATACCAAACCAATTTTTTGGGGTTCGGGAAGATAAATCCCACCACTTTTATTATTTGCACATGGCTGGATTCTAAATAGTTGTAGCTTGAAAAATACAAATGTGAAAAACCTAGATTTGGTATAACTTTAAATCCATAACTCCCGTGTATCCCAATTTTGGATATGTTGTGTGTTAGGTCATGACTAGATGCTGTGCCAAAAGTTGTACAAAGTTATGCTGTAGATTTTGTTAAATAAATTCTTTTCCATTCTGAGAAACCGGCTAGAGTATTTTTCTTGCTAAATATATTTATGTTTTTGAGCTCAACTTGTGCACACTGTCTTGTAATGTGAAAATACACATCTTGTGAATTAATCATGATTTTTGGCTTATCAGAAATAACTATTCTCAATTTGTGCATGTTTTCCTTTGAAAATTAATAAGCTGAGATCAGTAGAGTTTCTATGTGAACATGCTAGTTCTTTAGGCTTGTTTAGGACCGGAGAGCATGCATGAGAAAGTTTGGATCATTTTGAGGCTTATTTATTTTTGTATGCATTTGATTTGAATCACTAGTTAGTCCTTGTTATTTTCCATAATATTTAATTTTCTAGCATCCAACACTTACATGTGGGTCCAATGGACCAGGATAGGTGCTAGTATGCTTAAGAAACACTCCTTTAATTTTTGGTAATTTAATTGCTTAATAAAAAGCTTAAAAGCCCTATAAATATTAAAGAGAAATTAAATAAAGAAAAGCCCTTATTTAATTCTTTTTCCTTTTTGAAAAATATTATCTAATTTAATTAAAAGATAATTAACTATCCTCACTGATAAGGAATTAATTCATGAATAAAAATATTATGCACACCATGCTGGTGAAAGGAAAAGGGCTATATATTCACATGAAATAACAAGTACAAAGAAACATTTATCCAATTGTGCAATAAAAGAATAACCCATGTACAACCAATAACCTTCCTAAAAGAGAAGCACTATCAAGATGCTTGTTAAGGTGAATATGACCAACCAAGAGTTGGATAAGACAGCAAACTATCACATCACCTAAACTTGCATTGCATTCCGTGTAGATCTTCGGACGGAGATTACTCCCTTGTCCCGAAACCGAGGAAGGAGGAGCGGAAGCTTCGCCGCAAGACGTGGAAGTGCTCGACACCGAGGGTGCCCAAGCTAACCTAGCTGACGAAGGCAAGCTCCGGTGCATCTAACCTAGTTTAAAAATTCTTTATTCAATTATCTATGAATGATTGTGCATTTACGTTCGGGAGTTGAATGAAACCCTAGATGCATGATCCCTATGTACCTTTGTCCTTACTAGTATGATAGGTCGATAGCTGCTAAGCTATAGGACCGTTACAAGTCGGGTGATGACCTCACTCGCGAGAATAGGTTCCTAGATAGGAATCATAATATATCCTAAATGGATTGCTCACGTGGTAAGAGCATGGGATCTGGGCTCCGGTCCAGTGGTTATGTGGGTTAAGTTTTTGAACGTACTAAGCACATGTCGGGTATGGGACCGGTAAGCCTAGTACCTTAATGAGGCAGCGAGGGATCCTACCATTACTACTCTTGGGATTCGCTCTCACGGCTCGCTACCGGTGGTGTATGGTGACTCCGGGTATCTCACGGGGTATGCCGGATAGCCTGCACCAAAGACTGTAAGATTCGATCCCGACCCGAGGATTTTTGGAAACGACCTGGGAAAGTTGTCCTTTCGGGGGCAGTCTACCGTGTGTTTGGGTCTACCTTGCAAGGTTTAAATCAATTGATTGTTGGCCTCTCACCGTTATCCGAGACTACTTACTCCACTAGTCATGAGATCCCTAATGATGGAAGTTGATGAATATTATGTTTGATTAATTGTATTGTACAACTTTGTTTGTACTAGTTGGCTAATGTAGTAAAGATCAAACTACTAGAACTTGTGCTAAAATCTTGAAAGTAAGGACATACTCTTGTTACTTTTTAGCAAAAGTAACCCAGTGGCCAAAAAGCCTTTCATGGTCTAGAAATGGGTGAAGTAGTTATCACCGACGGGTAAGTCTTGCTGAGTATTAGTATACTCAGCCTTGCTATAATGTGTTGATCCAGGTAATGCCTTCAGTGATGTGTGGCCGGAGAGATCCCGCCGGCCGCCGGGAGCCGGAGTGGGTGGAGGACGACTACCGAAAGCATCATGGATGGCCTCCCGTGGTGTCTTCGCTTCCATTAGTTTATTTCCGCTGCTTTCGAAAACTATGAACTATTGCATCATGACAAAAACTATGGTTTGTAATAATTAAACCCTTCGGGGTACGAATTTGGATATTAATGTTGTTGTATCTCTGGACTCGCCTTCGAGTGAGTTTTAATGCATATATTCGATCCTTGTTGCTTTTCAAGTGATTTACGGGCGTTAACCCGGCAACTAACGACGGGATGATACTTTATTATTGCTTAATGACCAAAGTGGATCGGTCTTAGGCGATAGTACCGTATTTTCCTGGGCGGGTTGTCACATTACCCATAACCGCCGATGCGAAAGCTCCATTTCCATCCGAGCTCGGCATTATCACTTGCTCTTGTTATTCCTCCGGCTAGCCTTGGCCACACTACCACCGCAGCACCTCTCCCGTTTGTTCCGTTCCTCGCCGAGCCGGTTTGTTCTTCCGTTGTCATCCTCGACGTCGAGAAGAAGCTCGGAAGTAGGCTGGAAGAAGAATTCGAGCCAAGCCGCCACCCATGACTCCGTCTTCAGAAGAGCTCGAGTCGTTTCGCTGGACGTTGATAGGGATGTATCTCTGTACCGTATGTGGAATCTGTCTGTTATTAGCCGTGCATGTGCACATTCATCGCCCGCTTCCTCATGAACGACGATGAGGTAGTAAGGGAACGCACCCTGTACCTTTTGTCCATCTGCATTCCCGACCATGGGATGTGTAAACAAGTTTTACCGATCTGATATTGTGACTATTTTGATGTCCGGTTTGCATTGCTTACCGTGCACGAGTCTCGTAGAGTATGTTCGAATTATGAGTTTCGGGTAAGCTTCGAACATGTATTAATTAGGGACTTAATTTTCGGATGTTTAGGCGGCACGAAGTCACCCCAATGGTTTTGATGCGTCGGGGAGCGGTGATCTAACACTACCACCGCCCACGACGCGCGACCGAAGCTTTCATAGCGGTGCACACCGACGTGTTGTGCCATGGATTAAAGGAGATTACCCCATCAAGGTGCTAGAAATAGCATCGTTGACGTTGATCAAGGTTACCCTTCCGACGGTGTCTTCCTTCTTCTCCACTTGTGGGCTCCCTCCAAACGGAATGAGAGACTCAACACTCCTTCATCAAGGGTATGCGCCATGGTCATGAGAATTTCCTAGGCGAATTCCTTGTGGGTGTTTGCCGACACTCCGTTAGAGAATTGCACCGGTGTCCCGTATGAAAACCTAATATGTGGAGAGCTTGGTCGTCGAAGTCGACGTTCGCTACAAGCCTCTACTCAAGGCGAGCGAGCTTCTCCTCCTCCTCCTCCATCATGATGACATACCCCTCGGAATACCGCGGAGCGCATGGAGGTGGAGCGGATGATCGTGTCGAGTGGCGAGGTCGGACGGGCGGCTCCTCCATATGCCCTTGAGGTTTGGTGAACCTCATAGACGAGTTTCGTGTGGCCCTCATGCCACCGAGGAGAAGAGTGTGGTTCCTCCTCGACGGTGCCGTGTTCTCCTCCATACTCCGAGGAAACTCGGAAACCGAGTGCCTCCTCGAAGAGGTTGATGGCTTAGACGACGATGATCCCTTCTTCTTCGTTGAAAAAGACTTGTAGTTTTCTTCCATGATTGCGCACTCTCCCTCACAAATATATATCCGGGTTTTTCACCCGGTAACAAGGTACACAAATATTATTTTGGAGTCCGGACTTTGAGTGGATTAAGGGTGTGGATTTTTTTTGAGCTATCAAGCTTGGGAAGGTTGGCTATGTCTACGGAGGTTACGGGCACACAAACTTGAACACACAAGCCGAGGAAGGAGAGGGAAGCTTGCTGCAGAAAACGGGAGCCGGGGGGCTCCTTAAGTAGGGGAGGCCGGCCGGCACGGGCCGACCGGCCCGGGTGGCTGGTGCTCCTCCCCGCCTCGGCTTTCTTCCGGCACATTCATTTCGCCTCTACAACTTTCCCCGCCCACGTGCTCCACGAGTTGCACCGCCCAAACGCTCTCGTCCACTCCTTTTCTTGCATTATTGGTCCTTCCACTTGATGCTTCATGCTTTGAGTCATGTCCATGCTCCCTTGCTCAACTTGCTTCACATGCCACTATGAAATTCCTACAAAGTTCATGCTTGCTGCCCACCATGCTTGTCCTTTGCATGTGGACTTGGTGAAAGTTGATGAAAGAGTATCCAATGGTGCATGCATGATTAATTCAAACTAGATTGCCTCCCTTTAAGTGTGTTTAAGGCTAAGCACTCCTCTAATTTCGAAAGTTAAAAATATTTTTCAGAGCCATGCAAGAGCTCAAGCATAAATTTAGAGAAGTTTTTAAACCATTAAAAACAAATGTAAGTCGAAAATATTTTCCGACTACGTTGATATCGGTCACACCGGTATAGTTTGCCTTCATTGGTTGAGAGCGAACATTTCCCGGCTTGATCACGGGGGCATAGGTTTAGGTTCTAATTTTGATTTGATTAGATCAGAGAGACTTTGAATAAAATAAAATTAAGTGAGGCTTAGAAAAATTCTAATCTTAGAGAAACCAAGGATAAGGATTTTTAAATCAACCCAAAATCAAGTTTCTAGGTTCACGCGAGTCCTACCACGTGCTGAAATTTAATTAACACCTAGGTATAAGTCGTGGCTCTACTCGTGTGTTTTTAGCATGAAAAATTAAGTCAATCACAACACCATAATGAGGGTGAAGGGTTGAGTTAGGTTCTAAAATTATTTGGTTGTGGTTTCTCGAAAAAGAACGAACAAACACATAGGAGGGTTCATGCAAAGGGATTAAAACAAAATATTCAACCAAGAATTATGTCTCTAATGTTATTCAACCATTCTAAGTCTAATATTTTGCGTAGTAAAATTTAAAACTGAATTATATTTAAAAAGACTTGAAAAACCTGGAATCGGGTTGTCCTCCCGGTAGCTTATTCTTGACTCGACGAAACGGGTTACCTCCCGCCTAGCGCTTCATTTATAGTCCATGGCTAGACTTCTTCTCTTGATTACTCTGATCAACGCTCTTTGCGGGCGTTGCAATCTTGGGTACCCACTTCGGCTTAGTCATTTTTTTGGTCTTCACGAGTGGCTTTGTCCTTTGGTCTTGACGGATGCAACAACTTCCTTCACTTTGAATCTAGGGTTTCCAACCCTTTAGCTTGTGTTGCACGTCTCCTTTTCTGTGAAGTTTTCTGGATCATCCACAAAAAAGTTTTGGGTTTCTCGGAGAGGTAGCCAACCATCTCCGGTTAGGGTTAGCAATAAAACAAAAATCTAACAAAATAAAATTAGGGTTAATCAAAACTAGATTAGATTGATTTTTTTCATTTTGAGGATGATCAAACTTAAGAGATGCAAAAGAAAAATCGAAAGAAAAACTGAAAAGTAAGCGATACTAGATCGGATCTTGATTGCTTGTTCCCCGGCAACGGCGCCGAAAAAAGGGGCTTGTTGATGGTTAATAGTTGTATCAAAGTTCGTTTAGACTTGCAAGCGGACAAGTCTCCCGTCGTAGTCAAGGGACCCTTCTTCCCTCGAGTGGTGAACCCAAGGTATCGAATCCGTGGAACAATGTGCAATGCAAGGATTCAATCTAGTAAAGCAAGGAAAGCTATCTAATGAAGACAAGTTGCATCTAATCTACTAACTCATAAAGGAAATACATCTAATCTAATCTACTAAAGAGGTAGCAAGAGAAAGCAAGAGATACCCGATCTAGAGAGTCTAGATCATGCTTATGTTGTAGCTCCAAACAAGATAGATGAAGATAGAAAAGCGAATCTCATTAAAAGCATCTTTAAATCGTGCCCTTCCATCCGACTCCGAAAACGCCCGCCTTTCGGAACCCCCGTTCGTCACAATGTATCCCTACTCATGCGGGTAATCTAGGGCGAGTTCGATAAGAACAAGTTGAAAACACTTGGCCGGTCCGGTATGCACCTCTAGCCACCGCGACTACAAGAGCACCCTATGTAATCTATCTTAAGTATAGATTGTAGAAGAAGCAAAACCAAGAAGAAAACAAAATCATCGAGAAGGCACTTGATCGCTAGAAATCGGATTCACTTAAAGACTTCACCATGAATGATTACACGAACAAGATCACCACCGGGGCCCTACCTCGATCTTGATCCTCGCTCTGGAGCTCCGACGTGGTCTTCCATGCAAGGTTCCCACGTCGGCTAGGGAGACCCTAGACAACTAGCATGACCCTCATTTCCGAGATGGTGTCCCTCAAGCTTCTCTTCTCCTCGGTGGCGGATGACGAATTGGATGATGCGTGGCTCTCGGTCGGGGGGCTATAAATAGCCCGAGAGGCATCAAGGTCAAAGGGGAGGCCGACGGGCCCCGGATCATGCTTTGGGCCGACCGGCTCGGGCCCATCCGGAGCCCGGCCCCGTGTCCTCCTTCGTCCGGTATTGCTTCCCGAGTCTTCTAGATCCTCTCCCCTTTTGCATGTGGGCCCTTGTCATCGGTCTCTCTCCGAATTGGACTCAACTCCTTGTCTTGCAAGATTCAACACTTTTCGGTTCGGTCCTCGGAGTTTATCATCTTCTCGGGCTTGGTCCTTGGGCTCTTGGAGTCATGTTCCCTTCATTGCTTGACTTGTACCGGGCTTCAAGGTCTTGTCATGAGGTGCTTAATGAACTTATCCCGAAGTCTTGCTTTTAACGTTAAAACCCCGCATAAACACTTAACTCCAAAACCGACATGCACAAGTGAACTTGTTATACCACGGGGGTTAGTACCAATGGATAAGATACAAAAGTCATGCCAACACCGAAGGTAAACTCATGGCTAGGTTGACGGATTTTCACCGTCAACAAAGTGCCAATATCGTGGGGAAGGCGGAGAGCGTGTGAGTGGTCGCTATCCGTTGTCCCGTGTCCGTCCCCTCGCGGCCGGGGGATCACCCTTCCTTTTATAGACCAAGGAGAGGACGATTTATAGGCGTGCCGCACTATTTTCCTATGTGTAGCGCTATGGCGAATAATGCGGTAGAGTTGACGACCGTCCCGGCGAATCCCGCTCTTGTCGAGGCATCGCGGCGCGTCCGTGCCCGCACGGGGAGCGGCTTCGAGGGCGGCGGTGTGGCGGTTGGTTGACCGGCCGCCGTGGTGGGCCAATTCGAGGGTGCCGTCGACGGGAAGCCCGTATGTGGCACATTGGCCATTGTGGCGATGTCTTGTCCCCGCACGTCCCAACGGCATTAGGATGTCGCCACGGTGTCCGGCGTGGTGTGGCGGTGGCGGGGATGGCCGCACGGGGCGGCGGCCGACGGGGATGACCGATCCCACCGGCCCGACGTCACGTCGTGGTCCCGTATAAGCATGTAGAAGATATTCGAGGGTGTCGCCGGCCCCCTTCGAGGGCGCGGTGTGTTAGCCGTACGTGGGTAGGCGGCACGGTGTCATAGAGATGACACCGGCCTCGCCGCATAGTGTTGAACGGCGACGGGGATGGCCTCCCCCCCGGGAGTTGGCGAAACGGCGTGGGGCGTGATTCCCGGGCATGTCGAGTAGTGGCGCGGCCTCGTGGCGTCGAGCATTAAATGCCCGTATGCGCGTGCGGGAACGGGTGCACCGCGGGGACGCGGGAAAGGCGCGCGCGGGTGCCCTCGAGCGGAGCGGACCCCGCCCGAGGGGGTGCTCGGCCCTCGAGCGAGGTGGACCTCGTTCGAGGGGCGAGGGCTGAGTCCCCGAGCGAGGCGGAGTCCGCCCGAGGGGGCGTAAGGGCCTCGAGCGAGGCGGACCTCGCCCGAGGGAGCGACTATCCCTCGAGCGAGGCGGACTTCACTCAAGGGGCGTCCGCCTGTGTTGTCTTGGCGGGCCGCGGGGGCCACTAGGGTGGTGATTGCGTTGTGTATGTGCTTTCGGTGCGCGAGTTTATTCGTGTTTGCGTTTTTTGCGGGTTTTAAGCGGGTTTCCCCTCGGTTATTTAGGGGACCCTTAGGGCTTTCCCCCGACGGTAGCCCCCGAGCATCCGTGGGTGTTTCTCGTTAGGACCCCGCGGATGCGGAGTCCGCCGATAGGACGTTCTTCCCTCACCGGTTGCCACTGCCGTTCCGTGGGGGGCTGCGTCGGCGGACCCGCGGGTCTAGCCCCCGAAGCCCTGCAGGAGCATGAGTGCTCCTGCAGGGGTTTTTTCGCGAGTTTTTACCAGTGTGCGAGGCATTTGTTTCAACCGGCATCGGCAATGTTCCAGCCGGCCTCGGTCGCGCGCGCATGACTGGTAACCCTTGCGTTCGGTGCACCCCAGGAGGTGTAGCCGTGCGTCGAGCCCCCGAGCCTGGGCCCGTTTGAGGCGATCAGAGCGAGCTCTCCGTCTTGCTTTTAACGTGCCCTCGCCGTCCCTCCGCGGGACGGAGGGTGAGGTTTCCTCAACCTCCATCAATCGGGTCGCGGATTGCGGTTTCCTTGTCGTGCTGCTAGCGAGTGGTTCAAGTGGACGCCCATGCCCCGTTCAATAAGGGTAGGCTCGTGGTTCGGAGACTCGTCCATTAAAGCGCTTGCGTGGGTTTGCTAGATGGGGCTCGGCCCCGTTCGTTAGGGACCAAGGGCGCGGAAGCTCTCCCTCGGTGGGATCCCCCCAACTAGCGCCCTCGGCCGGCTCACGAACACGACATGTGGGGCACCCTCGAGCCGGCGAGGCTCAAGGAAAGGCTCGAATGCGCGCGCCCTCGTCGTCCCCGACTCGGTGATGCGGGGCACCGGTTCGAATCCTTCGAGGGTCGGGTTTCGAACCCCCGATCGGTAGGGCCGTGCGGGGTGGCGGATGGGCGTCCCCGTCTTTTCACATATGCGGGTTTCGCGGGTTCTCGGCCGGGCCGACCCTCGAGCCGGCGATCGGTAATCTTTTGTAGATCAAGGGCACTGTGGAGCCCGTCCACGTTGAACGGGCTTCAAGGCCACCGGTCGGTACTCGCACCCTTCGAGGGTCAAGTTTTTTGAGCACAGGGGCTTGGGCCGTTCGAGGGTCATCCTTACCCGTAAGGGGACCGGCCATTAAATGCGCGTGGTCGCGGCCACGATCTCGCGCGCGGGCACGCCTTTATAGGTGCCGCGGCCACACGCGTAGTGGGCGACGTGGGTAGGCGGACGTGGCGCTTTGTTGCGGCCCTCCGGTTACCGCGCCATAATGATAGCGCGTGTGCGGGCGCGCGGCCGCCTCGGTCATGGTGGGTCCCGCCTGTCAGCGACCGAGATTTTTACCTGCAGTTAATGCGCGCAGGGCGTGTGCTCTGGAGAGCACAGCCCCATGGATCTATAAATGCAAGGGACGGAGGCGAGGCGAATCTTTACCTCTGCACTCAGCGTTTGCCGTCCTCACACCTTGTGCTTCCGCCCCCGAGCTGCATTTGCTTTCTCACCGGCGCACCGCTCTTGCTCCACGCTCCGCGCTCCTTTGCCAATCCGCATGGCTCCTCCTCAGCCCATCACCATCATCGACCCACTGCCGTGGCCGCGCTCGACGGCGACGAGGCTCTCTCTGAGCGAGTTGGTGACTGCCGGCCAGCTCGTGGCAAACGAGGATGGGCGTCCCGCGGCGTGGATCGTGCCACAGCCGAACGAGCGGGAGCCCAACCCGTCGTTCGGCTACGTCGCCAGTTTCATCCGCTTCCACGAGCGGGGGTTCGCGGCGCCGGCGAGTCGCTTCGTGTGAGCGCTGTGCTACCACTACGGCGTGGAGTTGCACAACTTCACGCCGAACGCGATTTCGCGAGCGGCGATGTTCGTCGGCGTGTGCGAGGGTTTCCCGGGGATCCCCGTCAACCGGGATCTCTCGGGTTCACCTCTTCCGTGCGGAGGCCGCCGACCACGCCGGAGCCGAAGATCCGCCGCGCGGTGCGCGCCGACGGCATGACGATCGCATCTGCGGAACACGCGCGGGGGAGCTCTACATTCCCCGCACGATGACCTCCAATAACTCGGAGTGGGAGCGGGGGGTGGTTCTACCTCCGCAACGACGGTGCCGGCTTTCCCCCTACTCCGCAAGGTGTTGAAGACAAGGCCGACTCTTGGCACCACGGGATGTCCCCGCCTTCGCACCGAGACGCGGCCCCGGACTCACTCCCGGCCGCGTTGAAGGACTCGGCGGATGGCGGCTTGTCCGCGGGGTGCGTCCTCGCGAACCTCCATCACCGGCGGGTCGTCCCCCTGATGGAGAGACCGCTCCGCATCTTCGACATGCACGAGGACGCGGACCCCGTCGCGCTGGGGCAATCACGGTTGCTGTCGGGCCTCTTCCCGCGGGAGTACGCGGCCACCCGGGCGCGGCGCGCCATCGACCTCGGGACCGGCCGGAACGACGACGCGACCCTCTCGGGCCTTCACCATGCTCTCCGTCGGCCCGTTGGTGAGTGGACTCCAGCTTCCCCTTGTTCTGCTGGTTCGTGGGGCGTTGGCATGTCTTGAAATCTTGTCTGTTCCTTCGAAGATAAGGGCCGTGAACGCCGCGCGGTCCAACCCGCACACGCCTCGGTCTCGAGCACATGCACGCACAGCGCAGAGGTGGGAGCAGGAGCGAGCGATGCACAAAAGGGAGCGAAGCATCCGGCGGTGGGAGCGCCGGGAACGAAGGAGTGAGGAGTTCTGGCTGCGTGAGCAGCAGGGACTCTCCTCTCCCGGGACCGAGGAGTACTCATCGTCAGGCAAGGAGGAGGAGGAAAGCGTTGGGGGCCGGGCTCCCCCCGAGAGGTGGCGGCCTTCGCCCCCTCGCCCCCGTAGCCGCGGAGGCGGCGGAGGAGAGACGGTGCACTCGGGGCGGACGCGGGAGCGCCCGCCGCCGGCGCAACTAACGAGAGAGGCGACGCGCACCGCGGGGGCCGCCCGCGCGTGCCGCGGAGACGGCCGGAGGTGCCGCGGCGGCCACACGGTGGCGGCGACAACGTCCGCCGAGCCCCCGAGGAAAAGGAAAAGGAAAAGGGGATTTTCTACCCCGAGGTAAGTGATCGCTTCCCCTCGAGCGCGTTCTCGGTTTGGCCGGGGGCCTAAGTTTCTCGTTTTCGTGCCGTAGGGTGGCGCCCACCGTGCCCCCTCTCGCGCACCGCCAAGGTGCCGAGGACGGACGCGGTCATCCCCGCCGGGCGGCGCTCGTCGAGGGCGTCGCGGGCGGCCGCAAGCACGGCGTCGGCGGCGAGCGGCCGGCTCACACGGCGCGGCCGAGGCCACGGCGCCGCGGCCGGTGGCGACGACCGCGGTGCCGCGGCCAACTACCGCGGAGGTGCGGCAAGCGGCGGCGGTTGTGGAGGCTGCCGCAGTGGCGGCCGAGTGGAGCCGCGGCCGGCGGCGACCGAGGTGGAGCCGCGGCTGTGGCGTCAACGACGGTGGCGACCACGGCCGCGGCGGTCGGCCGCGCCACCGACTTCGCCGGTGCCGTCGCGGCCCGGCGGCTCGGGGCGGCGGTGGTGGAGATCCCCGATGACGATGATGTCCCACCACCGGCCGGGACCGGTGGGCGAGCGTGCCCGCGTCGGCCCACGAGGCCTTGGCGGGGGCGCTCCCGGTCCGGGGCGACGTCGGCGCGGCGGCGGGGGCCCGGCGGCCGGCCGGGCCCTCGTCGTCGCGCGTCGGACCCGCGAGCGCCCGGAGTAGGGGCAAGAGGAGGCCGACGCCCCGCCGGCCCACTTCATCGATGCTCGGGCGGAGCGAGGGGCTGCGGGAGGTGCCCCGCGACCACGGCGCCTCGCTCAATCGGGCGCTAAACGAGGCGTTGTGGATCCACGGCGGCCCGGCGTGGCGCGCCTTCCACGTCGCCTTGAGTTTCATGGGGTTTCGCAGCTCCTTCCCCTCGCTTTCTCTTCGTCCGTGTCTTTTCGACGCCCGCACCTCTCATTCTCGCTTGTTGGTGACGGGGAGCCGGACCGCCGGCCCGAGAGCGGTACGTCGTCCTCGACCGCCTTGACGCCGATTTCCGCCGGGTACCGGGGCGCACGAGGTCTCGGAGGCCCTTGCCGAGGCCCTCGGGTCACCCGACCGGTGGATGGCATACGGGCCGAGGGCCTCGCCGGACTTGTCCCCGGAGCGGGGCGCCCGGGCCGTGGGGAAGGCGCCTCCGCGGTCGTGAGGGTGCGGTCGGTGTTGGTGGAGCGGGACGACGCGGCCGCGCCGGGCTCGCGAGGACTTGGAGGGGGCGCGCTCCCTCACGTCGACGCGGGAGGCGGAGGTCGCCACCGCCCGCGCCCGGCTCCAACAAGGCCGTGCGGCACTCCGGGAGGCCGAGGAGCCGAAGGCGCCCCCGCGCAGAGAAGGCCGCCGCGCTCACCACCTGCGGAGGGAGCGGCTCCGGCGGGGGAGCGAGCCACCCGCCGGAGGCGGAGAGGCCAACTCCGGCGGGAGCGGGCCGCGCTCGTCGAGGCCCGAGTTGTGCTCGAGCGAGGAGCGCATGGCGCGTGAGGAAGCGGCGGGCCAACTCCGGGGAGCGTGCGGCGCTTGAGGAGGCGCGGGCCGTGCTCTAGAAGCAGGAGGAGAAGGTGTCGCGCCTCAATGGGGAGCTGGTGCAGATCAGCATCTCGCACGAGGACCAGCGCCAGTCCCTCGAGGAGCAGGAGCCTCGTACCTCAAGCTGCAGCGTGAGGCTGAGGAGACACGCCAGTCCCTCGAGGTGGAGAAGAAGCAGGTTGAAGGTGAGTTTGTTTCCGTTCGGTTTTCGTTCGTTGATTCGTTCTTTTGGGATCTGCTTCCAACTTCATCTCTTTCTTGTTCGTGGCTTCCAGGGCTGCGGACCGCCCTGGGGCACGTGACCACCCAAGCCGAGACCATGAGCGCGGCCTACAACTCCGCGGAACAGGAGTTGGGGGAGCTGCGGGCCGCGGCTCTCGAGACCTGCCAGGCGGTCGAGGAGGGCGAAGCGCAAGCCGTGAGCTCGGCCGGCGAGTCGCCCGCGTGCCCTTGGCGCGCATGTCTCGAGGCGCATGCGCCGCGCCCTTCACCTGGGCGTCCAGAAGGCTCTCGGCGTAGTGGGGTCTCACTATCAAGTGAACTTCGAGGCCGTGGCGTCGGGTTACGTCGTCCCAGAGGGCGTCGAAGACGAAGTGGCGATGGAGCGCATGGACGCGCTTGCCGCCGCTGCCGCTGAGACGCTCACCGAAGACTTCGAGGACTTCTTGTTCCCCGACACTCCTGACGCCGGCGAGCCCCAAGCCTAAAAACCACTGGGTGCTGGGCCCTTTTTTTGTTTGAATGTTAGAATCCGGCCGTGTGGCCGTGTAAATAAACAAGTACTCTTTTAATATGTTTAAGCACTCGTGAATGTAAATTGTGTTTCTTGTTTCACTTGTTGCGCCGTTCGTTTCTCCCTTTGCCTCGGGTGAACTTGGGTTGAGGCGGTTCGATTTCGCGAGTAGCCCGCTAAACCGCAGGTGAGAGAGAAGGGTCGTATACTTCGGAGGTGTAGTCTATCTCGGCTCGCGCGTCCTTTCCGCTTGGCAACCCGCGCCCCCGCCCCGAACTCGCTCGAGGCTAAGGTCGAATCGTACTTAGCGCGTTTGCGATTTTTTTGCAAAAAAAATTCGACCATTTGGGGGGGGGGTGCCCCCCGCAGTAGCCCCCGAGGGTGACTTGGTTTTCTGGGGAAAGCCGAGTTGCCCTTTAACTTTTATTGACTTGTTGGTTTTTACATCTAGTCTGCCAACTGGGGTGTTGGGCATGTAATTTACAACAAAAAACTTGGAAATCCTCGCTAAGGGTAGAAGCGACGTAGGCCGTTGGATGTTCGAAGCGTTGGTGAGTTCTTCGCCGTCTTCGTTGGCCAACTTGTACGTGCGGGCTTGAGCACCTTCACCATGATGTAGGGTCCCTCCCATGAGGGCGACAGCTTGTGGCGGCCTCGATTGTCTTGGCGTAGCCTCAGGACCAAGTCCCCCTCGCTGAAGTCTCGCCGCTGCACCTTCCGGGCTTGGTAGCGCCTTAGGGACTGCTGGTACCTTGCGGAATCCATCAGGGCCATGGTGCGCGCTTCGTCCAATTGGTCCGGCGAGTCGGTAGAGGGGCAGGCCCTTTTCGCCGAGCCGTGAAATGAAGCGGCTCAAGGCAGCAAGGCACCCCAACACCTTTTGGACCCCCTTGAGGTCCCGAATCGGACCCATTCGTTCGAGGGCTGCAACCTTTTCGGGGTTGGCCTCGATGCCTCGCTGGGAGACAATGTATCCCAGCAACATGCCCCGCGACACGCCAAAGACACATTTTTCTGGGTTCAATTTAACCTCGTTGGCCCGTAGGCAGCTGAATGCAACGTGGAGGTCGCTAACCAGGTCGTCTGCCTTCCTGGTTTTTATGACTATATCGTCTATGTATGCCTCAACGGTTCGCCCGATGTGATCCCCGAAAACGTGTTGCATACATCGCTGGTATGTAGCGCCCGCGTTTCGGAGACCGAACGACATTGTTACGTAGCAATACATACCGAACGGCGTGATGAACGAAGTCGCGAGCTGGTCGGACTCCTTCATTTTTATTTGGTGGTACCTGGAATAGGTGTCAAGGAAACACAAAAGTTCGCACCCGGCGGTCGAGTCAACAATTTGATCGATCCGTGACAAAGGAAAAGGAACTTTAGGACATGCTTTATTTAAACTAGTATAGTCTACACACATCCGCCACTTCCCATTCTTTTTCTTCACTAATACAGGATTAGCTAGCCATGTGGGGTGGAACACTTCCTTGATGAACCCAGCCTCGAGGAGCTTCCGCAGCTCTACTCCGATTGCCCGGCGGCGCTCCTCGTCGAAGCAACGCAGCCGTTGCTGTACGGCGCGGGAGTGAGGTAGGATGTCAAGGGAGTGCTCGGCGACCTCCCTCGGAATGCCTGGCATGTCCGAGGGGCTCCACGCAAAGATGTACGCGTTGGCACGGAGGAAGTCGACGAGCACCACTTCCTATTTCGGGTCGAGGGTGGAACCGACCCTCAACGCCTTGCCCTCGGGGGCGGCGGGGGTCGAGGGGAACCTCTTTGGTCCGCTCGGCGGCCTCGAAGCCGTCGGCATGCTTGGCGGCGGAGTCGAGGTCCTCGTTGACCGGCTTCTCCCGGGTTGGCCACGAGCGCTTCATCCGGCGCCGGCGCCTCGGCGTGCTCCACGCACTCGACGTCGCGGTCGAATGCGTGCTCGATGGATGAGCCCACCGTGATGACACCGTTGGGTCTCGGCATCTTCATCTTGAGGTAGGTGTAGTTGGGGACCGCCATGAACTTGGCGTAGCACGACCGCCCAAGTATGGCGTGGTACGCGCCCACGAAACCCACCACCTCGAAGGTGAGCGTCTCCTTGCGGTAGTTGTCCGTGTGCAAAACCGGACGGCGGGTCCGTCCGCCCGAGGGGCCGGACGCGCTTGCCGGCGGGACGCCATGGAACGGCGTCGTGCCGGGCCGCGGCTGGTCCAACCCGATCCCCGACGAGCGCGGCGTGTGCGCGTAGAGGATGTTGAGGCTGCCGTCTCCGTCCATCGGCACTTTCGAGAACCGCGCGTTCCCGATGACCGGGTCGACTACCGGCGGGTGCGGCCGGGTTGGGGATGCCGTTCGGGTGATCCTCGCGGCCGAATGTGATAGCGTCCTCCGACCGGTCGAGGAAGGAGGGAGGCGCCTTCTCCGCGGCGAGGACCTCGTACCGCTCCCCGCTTGCGCCGGCGGCCGGACATGTCGACGGTTGCCCCCCCCCCCGAAGATGAGGAAGATGTTTTCTACGGCGGGGGAAGCCACCGGCGTCGCCGTCACCCCGTCCTTCTTGGCCTCGCCGTCCTTCACGGCGGCTCGGCCGTAGAACCGCGTGAGCATGTTGCCTTGCTCGAGGGTGTGGTTGATCGGTGTCTTGTGGTAGGGACATGGCTTCTTCGGCATGTCGTCGAAAACCCCCGGGCCTCGTGGGGCCGGTCGAGGGCCCCGTCGAGCCGGGTCAACAACAAGAGCTTCGTCGCCGTCACCGTCGCACCCCCGGTCGCGCGCCTCATGGCATGGCTTCTTTCCCTTCTTGCCCGCTTGTTCTTCCGGTGGGGCTCCTTGGACTTGCTGCCCTCCGCGGGCGCGCGTCGTCCGCACGCTTGCCCTTCTTGCCGTCGAAGATCGCCCCCACCGCCTCCTCGCCCGAGGCAAAGCCGGTGGCGATGTCGAACGGCTCGTTTGAATCGGTTGGCGGGCTATGCCCGAGCTCACGCACGAGGTCCCGCACGTGGTGCCCTCGAAGAAGGCATGCACGATTTCGGACTACGCCACGCTCGGGAACTCCGTGCGGCACTTGGAGAAGCGCCGTATGAAGTCCCGGAGCGACTCGCCGGGCCTCGGGTGCACGCGCGCGCGATCTCGGGGAGTTTCCGGGGCGCACGTACGTGCCCCCGGAAGTTCCCCATAAAGGTGCGGACCGGATCGTCCCGGTTGTGGATCCGGGCCGGCCGGCGAGGTGCTCGAGCCATGTCCGCGCCGAGTCGGCGAGGTGCGGGGGGGGAGGTTTCCGATGATAACCTCGTCGGTGGTGGCCCCGCCCAGCGACACGCCGGGCGGTAGTTGTTGAGCCATACGCGGGGGTCCGTCTCCCCGTTGTATTTGTCGATCGACGTGGGCGACGGAAACGCTAGGGGAAGCTCGCCGTGCGGATCTCCCGCCGAACACACGGGTTCCGGTGGCTCCGGCGTCGGCGAGCGGTCCTCCCGCCGTCGTAGCGCCCACCCCGTCAAGGGTGGTAGCCCGCCGTTGCGCGTGTCTCCGCGTTGCCCGTCCACCGGCGTTGATGACGTTGCGGGCGTCGCCGTCTTGGGCTTGCCCGCGCGTGTCGAGGAGCCGCTTCTTGGCCGGCATGCGTCCCGGGTTGGCGGGACGTTCCGCTGCGCCACCCGTGTGCACCGAGGGTCCGGGGCCTTGCGCACCCCCATCATCCCACGCGCTCCCCGGTTGGCGGATGCGGGACGCCGAACTTTCGGCTTTGTTGGACGGCCGCTTGCTCGAAGCGCCGCGCCTCGCGGTGCGGGTTCCGCGCCTCGGGCGTCGAGGGGCGGGCATGGCCCGCCGATAGCGTCACGGCGCAATGAGCTTCTGGCTCGCTCGCGGGGGTGTGCTCGGATCGTCGACGTTGAAGTCCGCGTTGATGCGATCGCAGGCCTGCCGGCCCAACTCCCGCGCACGTTCGCCGCACGCGGAGGCTTCTCCGGCGATGGAGGCCCGAAGTAACCGCACCACGTGATACTCCTCCGCGAGCTTGGCTTCAAGCTCGCGCGCTTGAGCCAACTGCGCGTTGACGTCGGCCCCCCTCGGTGGTGAGGGGGGAGGGGTGCTTAGCCCCCACGGCCATGCGCGGTCCGGTCCCGGGCGGGGGGGAACCTCTCCGTCGCCGGCTTCGTCGCGTTAGCGGCGTTCGCCTGATTGTTGGTGATCACGACGCAACACTCCCGCGCGAGGTCGTAGCTCCCGACGCCGGAGTCATCACGGTAGCCGAACCGGTAGTACGTGGCGTCGAGGAACCGTCGGAACATTGCGGGTCGGGCTCACCGGGAAAAGTCCCACTCCGCGTATCCGTGCGAAGTGGTGGGTGGCGGCTCACCGGCGGAGCCTTGGGATGACTCGTCGCCGGCGGAGGCGTTGGGATCCCCGGCGGCGAAACATGGCGGCCGGGGGCGAGCCTGCGCGTTGCCGCATCGATGTTGGCGGAGGCGACGTACGCCGTCGTAGAGCCGCGCGGACCGATGGGGAAACGCGGTCCCCGAAACCGAGCGCTCTCCCGCCGGAGCGGCCGTCGTCTCGCCGGAGGGCGCATCGCGTTGCGCGGCGACGCGCGCGCGCATGCCGGCGCTCCGACCGCGCCCGTCGCGAGCGCCGGGTCGGAGCGTCGGCGGCGTCGTGGCGCCGAAGGGCTGCGGCATCCGTGCCGGGCCGCGTTGGCGTCGCGACGATGCGTGCGGCGGCGACCAGGACTGTCCCGGCTTGGCGCCGCGCACGGAGTTCCTCACGGTTGATGAGGCGCATGAGGTAGTCGTTCCCCGTAGCCTGGAAGTTCAGGCTCCCAAACCAGATTTCGAATCTAGCGGGAAGGGGGTCCGAGCTGCCCATGGAATACCTCTGGCCGCAGTACTCGGTGCGAATCACCATCGAGAGGGTTGGTGACGAGCCGATCTTCAGCGCGATGCCCCTACCTGGCGCGCCAACTGTCGGTGCAGAATGTAGTCCCGACACTAACTAGTGATGAGCGCTGAGATCTGCCTCTCGATAGTCGGTGCTAAGCAACTACGGACACTTGGTTTATCCTGGTTCTGGCCGGGGCCGTACGTCCAGCAGTGGTGTGCTCGGGGCACTGTATTGCTTGCACCGTGGTGCTCGTAGAGAGGTGGCTATAAGCGGGGCAAGAGAGGAGGCGTGGCCTCTAAGTCCTAGAGGTTTGATTGAGGCAAGTGCCAATATCGTGGAGAAGGCGGAGAGCGTGTGAGTGATCGCTATCCGTCGTCCCGTGTCCGTCCCCTGCGGCTGGGGGATCGCCCTTCCTTTTATAGGCCAAGGAGAGGACGATTTACGGGTGTGCCGCACTATTTTCCTATGTGTAGCGGTATGGCGAATAGTGTCGTAGAGTTGATGGCCGTCTCCGGCGAATCCCGCTCTCGTCGAGGCATCGCGGCGCGTCTCGTGCCCGCACAGGGAGCGGCTTCGAGGGCGGCGGTGTGGCGGTTGGTTGACCGGCCGCCGTGGTGGGCCAATTCGAGGGTGCCGTCGACGGGAAGCCCGTACGTGGCACGGTGGCCGTTGTGGTGATGTCTTGTCCCCACACGTCCCAACGGCATTAGGATGTCGCCACGGCGTCGGCGTGGTGCGGCGGTGGCGGGGATGGCGCACGGGGCGACGGGCCGACGGGGATGACCGATCCCGCCGGCCCGACGTCACGTCGGGGTCTGTATAAGCACGTAGAAGATATTCGAGGGTGTCGCCGGCCCCCCTTCGAGGGCGCGGCGTGTTAGTCATACGTGGGTAGGCGGCACAATGTCACGGAGCGACACCGGCCTCGCGGCACGGTGTTGAACGGCGACGGGGATGGCCTCCCCCCGGGAGTTGGCGAAACAGCACCGGGGCGTGATTCCTAGGCGTGTCAGAGTAGTGGCGCGACCTGCGCGGCATCGAGCATTAAATGCCCGTACGCGCGTGCGGGAACGGGTGCGTGCGGGGACGCGGGAAAGGCGCGTGCGGGTGCCCTCAAGCGAAGCGGACCCCGCCCGAGGGGGTGCTCGGCCCTCGAGCGAGACGGACCTCGTTCGAGGGGCACGGTTGAGCCCCCGAGTGAGGCGAAGTCCGCCCCGAGGGGGCGTAAGGGCCTCGAGCGAGGTGGACCTCGCCCGAGGGAGCGACTATCCCTCGAGCGAGGCGGACTTCACTCGACGGGCGTCCGCCGTGTTGTCTTGGCGGGCCGCGGGGGCCACTAGGGTCATGATTGCGTTGTGTATGTGCTTTAGGTGCGCGAGTTGATTCGTGTTTGCGTTTTTTGCGCGTTTCCCCTCGGTTATTTAGGGGACCCTTAGGGCTGTCCTCGGCACATACGGTCTTTCTCGGTCTTTATCCGCCTCTATGGTCGAACAAGCCCGTTTGTTCAATCTCGTTGGAGGAGTATGTTAATCAAGATCGGCCCTAGGCCTCCGACTCCATATTACCACTTTCTCGACTACCACCGGATCTTAGAGAAGAAGAGAGGGCGAATCGAGGCAACAAACGAGTATTATCTGAGATAGATGTAAGTGAGTGGGAAATTACCTGTAAGGAGACTCGTCCGCGTGAGGGCAAACAGAGATGTGACACTAGCAAGGCCACTCAACTCCCTGTTGGTGGAAAGCTCACGCGAGCCGCAAGGTTAAGAAAGAAAAGGAAGAAGAGGCTTCGCCTTCTCAAGAAGGGCCAACAACAAATTTCCAAGCCCGGAGACCTTCCACTCCGTTTGTGCTACAATTGTAGACAACCCGGGCATTATGCAAACGAGTGCCCGAACCCCAGACAACAGAAGCCCCAGGAATAGACGCAGAACCCCGGATCCGCTAATGACGACCACAACAACAAGCCAAGCTTTCCAGTGGAGCAAAGCCAACTGAATTTCTTGGGTAACACCTCTATGCACGAACTTTTTCCCACCTCCTCTTGTAATTTCAAATCTCGGGATGAGATTCTTCTTAAGGGGGTAGGCTGTGACGCCCCAGGTTTTTAATTACCGTCATTATCGCTAATGATCGGATCAGCCGAGTCAAACCGGCCGGCACCGGTCAAACCTAGGTCAACCCGGGTCATCACCTCGAAAACCTCGCCAATGAACCCTATTAGACCTCTTGACCAAGTCCGCACACACCCGTGGTCAAAGGCACGGTCAAACCCCCGCTTTAGAATTGACGTCGGCGAATGTCGTCCGAACTTTTGCCGCGTTCTCCAAATTTCACCTAAACACTTCAAAATCTACCTTTATGAAAGTTGTCCATCTTGTTGAGGGACACAACTTTCATGTAGATTGGAATTTCAAATTTTGAGTGGAAATTGGTGAAAAACTTGATCGACTCACTCGTACCTCATGTTTCCCCAAACGGGGCGGCATTCAAAGTTGGCAAGACGTTCTTGCAAAATCCGTTGAGAAAAACACTATGTGGCCTTTGTGAAAGTTGTAGGGGGTAGCTAGGTCTACAACTTTCCTATTCATCACTTTGTGCACTTGTATTCAAGTTTTGGGAGAAACGTGTTTGAAATGGCCTAAGCCGAAACCGTAATGTAGGGCCGCGCCGACGCGCCGCCGTGCCGCGACGTCGCGCGCCGTGCACGCGTGGGCGCCGCGCCGCCGCGCCCGCACCCCACCGTCTCGACGTTTGTGCCCTGTTCGCGCCTTCCCAAGGACCCCCTCTCGCGCCTTCCCAACGCCGCCCCGCCCCCGAGGCACCTAGAACTCCACGCCCCGCCACGTGCCTGCGCCCGAGCCGCCGCCGGCCACCCCCCGCTTCGGACCGCCGGCAACCCGCCGTCGTCCGGTCGCACGCCTACCGAGGCCCTCCGTCGGTCCACCGTTCACAAGCCGGCGTGCTCGCGTTGCTTATAAAGGTCCGTCGCCCTCTCGCACCCAAGCACCGCCACCTCCCCCGTGCGCCGGCCACCCCAAAGCCGCCACCCGGTCCTCCACGGCGTGCCCACCCCTCCACCGGCTCCCCTCGCCGGCCGGCACCTCCGTGGGCGTTACGGCACCTACCAAAGCTCGTGCGGCCGCGTGTCATTCGGGCCGCGCCCGTCCTTCGCCGGACGGCGAGCCGCCGGTGCCTCCCCGTGCGCCGGGCCACCCCAAAGCCGCCACCCGGTCCTCCACGGCGTGCCCACCCCTCCACCGGCTCCCCTCGCCGGCCGGCACCTCCGATGGCGTTCGGCACCTACCAAAGCTCGTGCGGCCGCGTGTCATTCCGGCCGCGCCCGTCCTTCGCCGGACGGCGAGCCGCCGCGGCCGGCACCGGCCGTCGCCGCCGAGCCCCATCGTCGGCGCCACCACCGCCCCCGACTTCGGTCCAATCCGGTCCTAGCCACCCCAAAGACCACCCCCGCGTCCACTTCCCCGCCAAGCGGCGACGAGCTCACCGGAATTTACTCCACCCACGCCGGCCACCGCCCCTAGGGGTGACATTGCAAGGTGAGGAAAGTTGTTGAGGGCTTATCCGCAAAAGAAGGGCACGGATATGAAACCGCAAAAGATTCAAGGGCCTATCCGCAATGTGGCAACCTAAATAGTACTTGAGATTTGCGAGAATGTTGTAAAATCCGTAGGAAATTGTAGAAAAATTGGAAAAATGCAAAGCCAATTTTGTTGGATTTGTAGTGAAAAATCCCACAACTTTTGTTATTCTTGCCCGAGGTAGTTCCCGATAGTTTTTGCATGAAAAATACAAATGTGAAAACCCTAGATCTTCTATATCTCAAAATCTATAAAGCCTCTGTAGCTAGTTTTTGGATATGTTGTGTGTTAGGTCATGAATAGATCCTGTGCCAAAAAATGCACAAAGTTATGATGTAAATCGTTTTATAAAAATGTTTTTCCATTTCTCCAGGATCTGAATAACTGATTTTTGTAGATAAAAATAATTAGGTCTTTTCAATCAACTTTTGTATACTGTCTTTTTATTACAAAACACACCTCTGGTGAAGTAACCACAATTTTATAATCACCAGAATTAATTATTCTTGAATTATGCTTGATCTTCTTTGAAAATGCATAACTCAAGTTTCGTGATAGTGCTAGGTGTATGTGCTGCACCCCTAGGCTAGATTTGGACCATATAACATGTGTGAGAAAGTTTGGATCATTTTTTTGAGTAATTATTTTTGTGTGCATTTACCTTGTCCTTCTAGCTAACTTTTGTCTTTTTCAAAAATAATTAATTTCTAGCTATCCAAAGCATGCATGTGTGTCCAAGTGGCTTGTTATAGGTGTTTAGTGTTTAATACACCCTTCCAAGGAATTTTATTAATAAATTTCATGAATCAAAACTATGGAAGCATTTAAAGGCTTAATAGTCATTAAATGGGAAAAATCACCAAACCATCCTTACTAATCTTGTGTGAGGTTGCGAATCATGTTAAAAGGCTAAATATCACCGACCCACTACTTGTTTGTGAAGTTGAATTAAATTATTTACATATATATGTACACAAGACTATCAAAAAGAATATCTAATAAAGAACTGCATATTGTTCCTTTTTGGAAGAGTATGCTAAATGTATTCTTATCTAGGTGAATGTGTCCAACTAATACACCCCTTGGTTGTCATTTATGGTTTGTGGTTAATGAAATTAAAAATCGTCGAATAAATCTTGCATTTGCATCTTCGTGTAGATCTTTCCGACGATAGACGAACGTTCGTGCCGGAAGGAGGAGACGAAGGTGCCGACAAAGAGCCGCAGAACATGGACGTAGCTCAAGGCCCGGACCCAAGTCCGAGAAGGGCCCAAGGCCAACCTTGCCGCAAAGGCAAGCCCCGGATCATTAACCCCGTCTTTCAAGATTGTGCAATTATGTTTGCTATGATTGCACATTTACGTTTCCGGAGTTGAATTGAAACCCTAGATGCATGATTCCTAGGTACCTATGCTCTATCACTAGTATGCTAGGTCGATAGCTCGCTATGCTATAGGATCACTAGTATGATGTTCGTCACTCGCGAGAATAGGTTCTTATGTTGGAATCATAAGATCTTCACAAATGGATTGCTCATGTGGTAAGAGCATGGGATTTGGGCTCCGGTCCGGTGGCTTTCGTGGGCTAAGCTTTCGAACGTACTAAACATTTGCCGGGAATGGGACCGGTAAGCTTAGCACCTTAATGAGACGGTGCGGGAACTTACTATTATTACTCCCGAGAAATCACCTAACCGGCTAGCTACGGGAAGGCGGGGTGCATGTGTGACGCCGGGTACTTCGCGGGGTATGCCGGCTAACCTTGTACCCAGGATCGTAAGATCCGATCCCAACCCGAGGACTTTTGGGAACCGCATGGAAAAGTTGTCCTTGCGGGGGCGACCTACCGTGTGTTTAGGTTTACCTTGCAAGGTTTAAATCAATCGATTGTCGGCCTCTCACCGTTATCCGAGACTCGCTTAATCAATCGGCCATGATATCCCATAATGATGGAACTGGTGAATATTGTTGTATGAATTAAATGCTTGTCCAACTCTTGATTGAGCTAGATGGCACATTTAGAAATGGTAATCAACTAGAACTTGTGCTAAAAGATTGAAAGTAAGGATCTACTCTTAGTAGCTATTCACAAAAAAGAAACTTCACCGGCCAAAAGCCTTTCATGTCTAGAGTTTGGTGATGTAGTTATCACCCGACGGTTAAGTCTTGCCGAGTATTAGTATACTCGCTCTTTCTTTAAAACTGTTGTTGCGGTGTTGTTGACCGGATGGGTGACGACAAGAAATGACATCACGGATGGCCTCCTGGGATGTTTACCGTTACGCTAGTTTATTTTATTTCCGCCGTTTTCGAACTCGAACCTTTACTCTATGTCGAAACAATGTTTTGTAATGAAATGTTTCAACTCATGTTGTACTCCGACTCGCCTTCGCGTGAGTTTTAATGCATGTGTCGATCCTCTCGTTCGATGTCCAAGTGATTTACCGGCGTTAACCCGGCAACCAACGACAGGATGATACTTTACTATTGCTTAATGACCAAAGTGGATCGGTTTTAGGCGATAGTACGGTATTTTCTGGGCGGGTTGTCACAGGCCGACCCTCGCCGGAGCGCCTCCCGACCCCCGGAACGGCTCAAATCAAACCCTAGGTGAGTGTGGACCACTTCCCCTCCCTTTCCCGACCAATCTCGGCCTTCTCCTCACCGGAATCCGGTCATCTCCATCTTTGTCCACGGCCAGGGACTACATTGCCAGGTCTGAGGTCTTTCTAGCAGCTAGAACACCAAATCCAGGGACCTGTTTGTAAGAAACCAGTTTTCAGATTTATGGTGGCGAGGATGAACCTTGTAAAATCCCTAGAAAATCATGGAAAGATAAAAAAATACAAACTCAATTTTGTTGGTTTCCTGGTGAATAGACCTACCTTTTCTAGAAAGGTTGTATAGGGTTTTTCTGTGTAGTTTTTGAGTGAAAATTCAAACTTAGTTTGAAGTGTTTTTAGTGTAGTTTAAAATATACACATGCTACGAACTTGAATTTTAGATATGTTGCTCTTTATGGCATTTCTAGATTCGTGAGCAAAGTTGGCATAATTTTGATGTGTAGATTTTCAGTTATGATTTATGTAAGCTCTATGCTAGGTTAATCTTGATGCTTTTTATAACCCCTTTAGTAAACTTTTCTTTGGGAACAAGTGCACCTTAGGGATTTGCCTTGATGAATAGTGCCTCTGGTAGAATGGATGTTATTTTAGGATGTGCTTTGATTTATGTTTTGGATTTAATCTTGTGTAGGAGTTTAAATTAAAAATTTGAAAAATATATTGAATCGCACCTATGCTTTGGCCGAGGCTTAGTTTGGACATGTATGACTTGTAGGAGAAAGTTAAGATCAAAAAATTTAGTAAATCTTTTTATATGAATTAATGGTGATTTACTAGGCTAAAGTTTGTCTTTTTCGTATAAATTAATTTATAAATGTTCTTAATCTAAATTTTGGTGTGTGAACTTAGAATGGGTATATGATGATGTGTGCAGAAGCTTAGACTTATTTGATGTGTTTTTGTTTTAATTTGGATTTATGGTGGAAAGGCTTGTTTTAAGCAAATTAATAAAAGAAATGGTACTTAGGGCCTTAAAATGTGAAACCATGTTTGTTTCTGTTTTTAAGCTTGCAACACCTCACGTTGCTGTTTTATGAGTTTAATTAGCTTGTTTGATTATATATGTGTATACGCAATCCCCTTAAAAATAAACTTAAGTTAAATCCCCATCACCACCTACACCCATGTATCTTTGTGAGTAATTTTAAATAAGTGTTTAGATGAATGTGGCCAACAAGAGTTGGTTTGGTGGTAATTCTCCCACCCTCACCATAACCTAATGCATAAGCATGTGTACGTGTAGAGTTACCGGACGGTACGTCCACGCTGACCCAGGAGGGAGAAGGGACGGTTGATGGAGAGGTGAACCAGCTCGGTGTGCAGCAAGACCTGGACCAGAGTCCAGAAGAGCCCAAGGCTAGTGTTGAGTCAGAGGAAGGCAAGCACTGGTTATGCATATAACCTTTTTAATAAAATCTCTTAACTTTTACCTTTTTAGTATTTATGTTTTACTTGTGCATTTAAGTTCAGGAGTTGTTTGAAACCTAGATGCATGATCCTTAGGACTCCTATGCTCTTTTACTAGTATGTTAGGATGCTAGTGCCATGCTTTAAGGACACGATACAAGTTGAGTAATGACTCATTTCTCATGAGATGATAGGTTACTTATGTTGGAATCATAAGTTGATTAAATTGACTCGCTCATGTGGTAAGAGAAATGGGTTCGGTCTCGACCGAGTAGCATTGTCTTGGTTTATCTATTGAACGTACCAAGTTCTTGTGGGGAATGAGACCGGTAAGCTTAGTACCTAATGAACCAGTGCGGGGACTTTATCACTACTACTCTTGAGATGCTTCTCCCGGTTTGCTCCTCGGTAGTGCAAGTGTGATTCTAGACGTGTCGTGTGAGGGCGTTCTAGTAACCTTGTACTTAGGACCGTAGCACTCGTCCCTAATGCGGGGAATGTCGGGAACCGCCCGGTTGGGGTAGACACTCGCACTTGGTCTATCTTCTTCTCGTGTATCTTGGATTTACCTTGTAAGGATATAAACCGATCGATCGTCAGTCACTTGCCGTTATCTGAGTCGGCTTGACCATTGGCTACCCCATACTTATTTATGGAACGTTTGGATTAATATTGTTGCATGTTTAATGTTGTTTGTACAAACATGATTGTTTAGTTAGGTGCTTACCTAGAATGGTTAACATACTAGAACTTGAGCTAAAATTTGGAAAGTAAGGATCAATTCTTAGTCGCTTTTGGCAAAACAAACCCACCAGCCAAAAAGCGTTGCATGCCTAGTTGTATTTTTCTTTTGTCGGGTCAGTCTTGCTGAGTATTAGTATACTCAGCCTCGTTTAATTTGTTGTTTTCAGGTAACCTCATCTGGCCTGGTGTTATTCCAAATGGATGGGAGATTGAATGGGAGAACGATGATTAGGAGTGATATGCATGGATGGCCTCCTGTGTGTATCATGCGTTTAGTTTACTTTCCGCTGTCTAAAACTCTGAACCATGTTTACTTTTATGTACTCAAAACCTGGTTGTAAAATTTAAGTACTTATGGACTTTTATGTAATGTAATGATGTACTCTGGTCCCGCCTTCGTGTGGGCTTAACACATATCTCGATCCTGTTGTAAGTGATTTACCGGGCATGCCTGAGCAGAGGTGGCAGAATAGTTCTTTATTATTGCTTAATGGCAACGTGGACATGCTTAGGCGATAATACATAATTATTTTGGGCGGTTCTATCACAGCTGGTACCAGAGTGATGATATGCACCAGTGTAATTAAAACACCTTAACAAACTTGTTTTTGGAATAAAATTTGCCAAGATTAATAATCTTGCTAAGTGAGTAGGACGTTAACATTTAATCTAGTCCGAGAGGCCGTGGAGGGAATTTTTGGATTCTTTCAGGTGGCTAGTACTCTATGGTTTATCTAAACTGACTTCCAGCACATTTTATTCCTGTCAAAACTTACTTTCTTGCACAACTATACTAGTTCATCACGTTTTTCATACGTGGTGGGAGGGACTAGTGAGACCTATTCCAATGGGTGCCACATCGTGTCTGAGCCTTGTCATGTTTTGTCATACGTGATGGTACTACGGGAAAGTCCGTGAGGGATGAGTGAGGCCTATTCCAATGGGCACTCACGTCGCGTCAGAGTCTTAAATAGGATGTTGTCCATGCAGCGGCTTTACGCATGGATACCGTTTCTATAAGTGAACGATAATAAATGTGGACGCTTTTGTGAATGCTAGCACAAAAGGTCTTGAATATCTGTGATTTTCTGCAGATACACTAACCACGGTTGTTAGAAACGGCAATTTAAGAAATGAATAGCTTCCGACTAGTTATTATAGGGAGAGACGTATATATATGCCCTGCCACTGGCACTAACTTCGAATTTAAGCTTAAATGCTTGGTAAGGACGTATAGGACGCTCTAGCATCATGTTAAAATTTACTAAAACTGAAATGATCCTAACACACCTTACATGTGATCTATAAGTCAGTTTATAATTCTTAGGGACCATTCATGCTAGTTTGGTAAATTATGTGATGTAATCAAAAGGTATGTCTAGTTGTTGTCCTAATTTTACTAAGGATGATCTAGAACGTTTTAGACTAGGTTATCTTTAGGAAAATTGCTCATCAGCTAGTTAAGTTTCTTCCGTGAATTTTGCATGATTTTAGGATGTTTAAAACTGAAGTTAGGACCAAAATTGCTAGGCTAGGTCATGCTGAAATGCTGTCAAAATCATGAGTTAGGCAGAAAACTCGAATTTTTACATATAGTTCCAAAAAGAATTTGACCAGAGAATCTGCACCAAAAATGTTCCAAATATAGCCTACTTGGTGCTTTCAAAATCTCATGGTCATAGGGTTCTTAATGTTTGAGATATGATCTTTTTAGTGAAGCGTTGTCCTGCTGAAATTTCTGGGCAATAGCACTCTAAAGTGATCAGTTAGACCTTTTCCAATTTTAATTGGTACTACCTTTGAATACCAAAAATGTGAGTTATAACATCATCGAGTTGCTCGCAAAATTTCAGCATTTGTGCATGTGTTTACTAAGAGTTATCAAATTGTTAGTAAACCTCTGTTCTACTGAATTCTTGAAGTGCATCCATCTGAATCATGCTTAGTTAGACCCTCTTCCCAGCAGTTTTATCTTGGCCTTTGAATAGCAAATTTGCTAGATATCTTCCTATCGGTATCCTCGTAAAATTTTTAGCACCATGGCTTTGCTGTACCGAGAGTTGTGGACTTTTTCGTGACTCTCGGCTTGCTGAAAAACAGCAGGAATAGAACTCTGGTAGGTGTATTTTTCAGGCATGAGGATCTCAGCTTTTGGTCTCAAGTTAAAAACCAACACTCTTGGTGATCGAAGTTGAGCAAGATTCGATTTTTGAGCTGAAAGTTATTAACTTATTGTTTCAGAGTAACAGTAATTGAATTCTTGGGCATTATTAACCTCCCAACTTTGAAATCGTCCTTCTTAACCTTGCTTATTAAGTTTTGAGTAAATGATAACTTTAACAAAGTGTCAACACCTTCTTGTCTACATAATGAGCATAACCATATCCTTATCAAGTAAACTGGAATCCCGTTGTACTCTTTTTGTCGCTTCGATGCACCCACTAGTTAATAAGCAATTCCTCAATTTCCTTTGTCCAGGAAATGTCGATCACCCAAATTTTCTGGCATTGATGTCTCTACTCTTACCACTCTCGCTTTTCTGTCCTTAACCATGAAATCCTTGTGCTTGCTCGCAAACAATAAAAACCTGGTTATAAAGCATCAACACTGATTGGTAAGCACGTGAGCATCATCACCACATCTTTCTAACCTATAGTTCTTTTAGTTGGTGATGTTGTTATTTCATAAACGAAGGTGCTGCGACGGAACCTAGTGGATCATGTGTGCTGCAGCCATGTGATTACCACCAGGAGCGCGCTAGGTATCTTGGTTTGTGAGAATGCGACTCACTGCCTCTATTGCTTCTCAACTCTATGTTTGTGCTCTCTACCTTGACTAACTTCTTAGATAAAGCAAGTCATGCTGACCTTGCGTCATGAGCACCATACTGCATGAGTATATGCATCACACATTTCATCAACATGTGCATCCTCATGTGTGCACTACATCATGCACGCATCATGTGCATCACTCGTTATGCATCGTTACATAGGCACCATAAGTTCATATGCATAAGCATCATATGCTCATATGCATATACATCATACTATATGCACCTCATCATAAGCATCAACATGGACACCATTCCACTGATGCACAACTCATCAATATGCATTGATATTGCAAGCATATCTCTTTGGTGCACCACATATCCAGTTAAAAGTCATTGCACCACTAATGGGATGAAGGATGTCGCTAATACACGTAAAATAAGTAACATGTGAGCAAGCCATTCCAAAATTCATGTGTTAGCTTGTCTTTTCATATCTTCCCCAATAAATATATGTAAGAAACCCCTGGCAACTGCTCTCTATGACTTTACCATCCTTGAATGTTCTTATGAACTAATATCAGATCTATGATGGTAGAACCCTTAAGCCATCATCGAACCCTTGTTACTCTCCTAAAATATTTCTTTTAGCAATCTTAGTATGATCAATTGCTAAGATTCTCATTCCTTATAGAGATCCTTATGAAAACTTTTCAATTGGGTCTTCTTTCGCTTAATCACAAAAGTTCGCCCGATATCAACTCAACCGAGTTAAGGTGAAGGTGTATAAACAGAGATTTTTCATGAGCAATTAAGGTTCTCCAAAAGTCAAGATATGAGGAGTTTTCGAGTACTTAGTGTTTTGTGATCATTTTGCACATTTCTTTCAAACTAATGGAATCAGGATATAAGAAAACAAAAGTTTGGCAATCCTTCGATCAGCCTTCTCAAAGAAATTCTGATTCTAAATTGAGGATACCTCGAGCTCTTTTCGATTTCTCCAATACCACAGTTAATTCTCGTGAGTCATTTATCTCATCCTCTTCAGAGCCTTGATGACATTACTCAACATCATCGCTCTACCATCTCTTCTCGAAGCTACTGATCACCGCCTACGTCTCACTGTAGTGTCGTTGCCAAGTTGCCAAGGGCATCTCGATGGTAGTGCATCCTCTCGTCGACATACCAATGGTTATAATCTATGACAACTGTCAGATCACTGCCCCAAATGGGTGGCCTATGTATGACATGAATAAGATAAAGATAGAACCCTCCATCCGCCTTCTCTAAGTTGGTTAAACTCGGGAAACAATTTTCTCTTTCTAAAATTCCTTTGGAGGCTGAGGAATGTTCTCTAAGGATACGAAAAGAATCGGCATTCTTATGGATGACTTGGACGACGATCTCCGCCACAGAAAATCCCTTAAACCCACAACTGAATACTAACGATCTCTGGACTGCCTACATATCCGTGTTCCATCGATTCTGTGCCACTCCATTACCGCCATGTTTCACTACAGTGGCCAGCGCTGCATTAGTCTACTGGTCCTATCTCTAACACCAAGCGTGCCATCATTACTGCACTGTGGCGACCATCAGTAAAGAGGGGAGTATCGATCATTGATTCCCGACCACCCTTTGTAGAACATGGCTAGAACATGGCTATTGGCTCCTTTCTTAAAAACAAACCCCTATAAAACCTTCGGATCGAGTTCTCTAACTTTCTAACCTGTTAATATGCTTGTTTATCAATAACTACCATACTCGGATTTTTGTACTCTTAGGGAGTCTAATTGGATCGTCATGAACTTTCAGGGAAATGGAATCCACCACAGAAGATCCAATCAATCTTCGACCCAATGAGATGTTCCCATCTCTTCCACCAACACAAAAGGTGGTGGATATCTTTTCCAACACCATGAAAATTTTGGAGGGCCAAAATTTAGTGTTAAGCCAACTAGTTCAAAATGTCATCCATAATCGTTATCAAGGGCTATCGCAAACTAGTCTATCCGACAGCCTCTCGCAAGCAATATCGGAATCTATTATGGAGCAAGTCTATCTATTCAATCTATTGATTGAATCATGAAGCTCAAAATCAACAGAATCAAGATTCCAATTAGCAATTCCTAGATTCACTCATGCCACCGTCTCAACTTCCTATGGACCTTAAGGAGGAAGAAAGAAGGAGTAAGAGTCACAAGCGAGATTTTCCAAAGATTGATTTAAATGGATGGGAAATTACCTACACCAAACTCCCCTCCAGTGAGAAAAAGCCAAACAACCCAGCTAGTGTTGTGGATCAGCCCATCAAAGACCAAAGTGGGTCCCAAGGTCCAATACACCCACACCTCGTCTCTGCTATAATTGTAGAGAACCCGGGCATTTTTTCGGAAGTGCCCGAAAACTGAGCAGAACAAGCCAAATCGGCACGGTCGAGGCTCAAGAACCAAGCAGGGAAATCAAGGCAAACGACCCATACCCAAAGTGAAACAAGGCAAACATAACTTCACAGGTATACATTTCTATTTGAGAACACCCTCCCCTAATCGGCCTTTTAAATTCCTAATCTCGGGACGAACACCCCGTGTGTTTATTAAAGTTAAATAACTTAATTAGTTGTGTTAATCATGTTTAATTGGCTCATAAACATGTTTGACATGATCTTGCACACTTTTGCACTTAAACCCTTGGTCAAACTCTCAAATCCTGGTCAAACCCCTAAAGCTCCAAAAGGCTCATTTGGTTTGCTTGCGTGTTCTCAAAATTTCATACAAGAACTTCAAAATCGACCTTTATAAAAGTTGTTGGTCTTTTTCGGGAACACAATTTTCATAATTAGAGGACATTCAAATTTTGAGTGCAAATTGGCCATAATCGAGTTGAAGTCCCTGTGAACAGTAAATCTGGGCCGAGAAATTCTGAAAGTTCAACAAGTTTTTCCCACAAATCTGTTGAGAAAAACATATGTTGCCCTTTGGGAAAGTTGTAGGTCTATAGCTCCTCTACAACTTTTATTTTTAGAGATTATTCAGTTAGTTATCATTTTTGGGAGTTAGGCAATTTTGAACATAGGTTGTTGGAATAGAAACGAAGCGTCGACGTCGTCGCCGCCGGGCGCCGCAGCGCGTGTGCGCGCCGCCGGTCTGACCCATCCACGTGTCGCACGCGACTTCCTCCGGCGTACAGACGCCTCGCGTCTGTCGCCCTAGACCCCGCGCACGCCGTGAAGTCTTCGCGGTCCATGGACCCATGCTCCGCGCCCACACGGGCGGCGACCGACCCGTCCCGCGCCATGGACCACGACACGCGCCGCTCCTACGCCTTGTGCTATCGCCGCAAGCCCGCGACGCCGCCGGTCACGCTAGCTAGCTCCGGAGCGCGAGATGGAATTGCCTCTCGGTCGCCTCGTCCCGGGCCCTCTCCTCTATTCGTAGCCACAAGCCGAGCACGCCCCGGCCGCGGCTCGCTCCTCTCGTCCGTTCCATCCGCCATAGCCATGCTCCCACCAAGCTTCCTCATCGACGCTTCCCCCATCGAACTCCGTGCCCTCAAGCATGTCTCTCCCAGTCACCTGAGGATATCCGGGGACCTACCCTGCCTCGTCGTGCCGTGTGTCGCCGGCATTGCAGGCAGAGGCGGTTGTTCCGCCACAGCTCCACGGCCGACCCTCACCGGAGCGCCTCTCGACCTCCGGAACGGCTCAAATCAAACCCTAGGTGAGTGAGGACCACTTTCTCGCCCTTTCCCGACCAATCTCGGCCTTCTCCTCACCGGAATCCGGTCATCTCCATCTCTCGTCCGCGGCTAGGGACTACATTACGAGGTCCGAGGTCTTTCTAGGAGCTAGAACGCAAAATCCGGGGACTCGTTTGTAAGAAACCGTATTTCGGATCTAGGGTGTACGAAGTCGAATCTTGTAAAATCCCTAGAAAATCGTAGAAAGATCAAAAAAAATACAAACCCAGTTTTGTTGGTTTCCTGGTGAATAGATCTACCTTTTCTAGAAAGGTTGTATAGGTTTTTTTTGTGTAGTTTTTGAATGAAAATTCAAACTCTGTTTGAAGTGTTTTTAGTGTAGTTTAAAATATACATATGCTATGAACTTGAATTTTGGATATGTTGCTCTTTATGGCATTTCTAGCTTCGCAAGCAAAGTTGGCATGATTTTGATGTGTAGATTTTCAGTTATGATTTATGTAAGCTCTATGCTAGGTTAAACTTGATGCTTTTTGTAGCCCCTTTAGTACTTTTCTTTAGGCACAAGTGCACCCTAGGGCTTTGCCTTGATGAATAGTGCCTCTGGTAGAATGGATGTGAGTTTAGGATGCGCTTTGATTTATGTTTTGAATTTAAACTTGTGTAGAAGTTTAAATTAAAAATTTGAAAAATATATTGAATCTGTACCTGTGCTTTGGCCAAAGGTTTAGCTTGGACATGTATGACTTGTAGGAGAAAGTTTAGATCAAAAAGTTTAGTAAATCTTTTTATATGAATTAATGGTGATTTACTAGGCTAAAGTTTGTCTTTTTCATATAAATTAATTTATAAATGTTCTTAATATAAATTTTGGTGTGTGAACTTAGAATGGGTATATGATGATGTTTGCAGAAGCTTAGACTTATTTGACCTGTTTTTGTTTTAATTTGGATTTATGGTGGAAAGGCTTGTTTTAAGCAAATTAATAAAAGAAATGGTACTTAGGGCCTTAAAATGTGAAACCAGGTTTGTTTCTGTTTTCAAGCTTGCAACACCTCACCTTGCTTTTTTATGAGTTTAATTAGCTTGTTCGATTATATATGTGTATACGCAATCCCCTTAAAAATAAACTTAAGTTAATTCCCCATCACCACCTACACCCATGTATCTTTGTGAGTAATTTTAAATAAGTGTTTAGATGAATGTGGCCAACAAGAGTTGGTTTGGTGGTAATTCTCCCACCCCCACCATAACCTAATGCATAAGCATGTGTACGTGTAGAGTTACCGGATGGTACGTACACGCTGACCCAGGAGGGAGAAGGGACAGTTGATGGAGAGGTGAACCAACTCGGTGTGCAGCAAGACCTGGACCAAAGTCCAGAAGAGCCCAAGGCTAGTGTTGCGTCAGAGGAAGGCAAGCACCGGTTATGCATATAACATTTTTAATAAAATCTCTTAACTTTTACCTTTTCAGTATTTATGTTTTACTTGTGCATTTAAGTTCAGGAGTTGTTTGAAACCTAGATGCATGATCCTTAGGACTCCTATGCTCTTTTACTAGTATGTTAGGATGCTAGTGCCATGCTTTAAGGACATGGTACATATTGAGTAATGACTCATTGCTCGCGAGATGATAGGTTACTTATGTTGGAATCATAAGTTGATTAAATTGACTCGCTCATGTGGTAAGAGCAATGGGTTCGGTCTCGACCGAGTAGCATTGTGCTGGTTTAAGCTATTGAACGTACCAAGTGCTTATCGGGAATGAGACCGGTAAGCCTAGTACCTAATGAACCAGTGCGGGGACTTTATCGCTACTACTCTTGAGATGCTTCTCCCGGTTTTCTCCTGATAGCGCAAGTGTGACTCTAGACGTGCCGTGTGAGGGTGTTCCAGTAACCTTGTACTCAGGACTGTAGCGCCTATCCCTAATCTGGGGAATGACGGGAACCGCCTGGTTGGGGTAGACACTGCACTTGGTCTATCTTCTTCCGTGTATCTTGGGTTTACCTTGCAAGGATATAAATCGATTGATCATTAGTAACTCGCCGTTATCTGAGTCAGCTTGACCATTGGCTATCCCATACTTATTTATGGAACATTTGGATTAATATTGTTGCTTGTTTAATGTTGTTTGTACAAACATGATTGTTTAGTTAGGTGCTTACCTAGAATGGTTAACATACTAGAACTTGAGCTAAAATTTGGAAAGTAAGGATCAATTCTTAGTCGCTTTTGGCAAAACAAACCCACCAGCCAAAAAGCGTTGCATGCCTAGTTGTATTTTTCTTTTGTCGGGTCGGTCTTGCCGAGTATTAGTATACTCTGTTGTTTTCAGGTAACCCCATCTGGCCTGGTGTTATTCCATATGGATGAGAGATTGAATGGGAGAACGATGATGAGGAGTGATATGCATGGATGGCCTTCTGTGTGTATCATGCGTTTAGTTTACTTTCCACTGTCTAAAACTCTGAACCATGTTTACTTTGATGTACTCAAAACCTTGTTGTAAAATTTAAGTACTTATGGACTTTTATGTAATGTAATGATGTACTTTGGTCCCGCCTTCGTGTGGGCTTAGCGCATATCTCGATCCTGTTATAAGTGATTTACTGGGCATGCCCCGGCAGAGGCGATAGAATAGTTTTTTATTATTTCTTAATGGCCACGTGGGCAGGCTTATGCGATAATACAGAATTATTTTGGGTGGTTATGTCACACCGCCTCTCGCCGGTGTGTCGCCGCCGCTGCTAGCCATCCACCCCGCGATCTGCGCCTCAGATCTAATCTGACCCGAGTCAACCGACACCCCATACCGGTCAACAAGGCCGCACTGCATTTGTTTTGCAAAGGAGACCCTTAATTTTGAGTTTCACAAGTAAACATAGATCCTTTTCTTTACGTTCTGAACCCTAGCTTTTGCAGTTTTTCCACATGAGGACCAACCCTAGAGTTTTTGCGCCGCATCCCTTATTCTTTTACACATAATTATGTTCAGGCCCTCAGTTTCTTACAATTTAGCCCCTGGAAGTCCAGTTTTCTCGCATTTAAGCCCTTGTACCTTGTTTTAGACGTAGAATGCAAGTTTTAGCTCCGTTTTTAGCGTTCTTTGTAACCACGCAATCGTATCGAAGTGTAGAACAGTTTTATTCTCATGTTCTATTCTGCTAGTACTATTTGATGATTGTTTCTTATTTTATTCCATTGAATGCTTGTATGTGAATGATGTGGTGCGTAGAAGACGATCCGTGCGTGGAATATGCTGAAGTTGAAGATTTTCAAGACCTTGAGCAACATCAAGCGTTGGTAGAAGGCAAGTCCTTGCTGCATTCCTGTTACCCTATTACAACATGCATTTTAATTACACCATTATTTATTTATTGCTTTTCATTAAATTGAAGGGTCCTACTATTAAGGTTTGACTAGCTTTGTTTATCCGTGTGCCTTGATCAACCTGAGTTTATGCTTATGTTGGGTAGACCTTGCTTAGTTTGTCAACTTGGGATCATGGTGGTTCTAATGAACAACAATATTAATCTTGCTTTATTTATGTTATACCTTCATTAAACAAGATCACTTTTGTTAATTAGAACATGGAGTGACCACCTACGAAAACAGTACAACCACAAGACATATGGCTCTGTCTTGGCTAAATAATTAGAAAATTTGGTGTTAGGTATGCTTTACCTGAAACAGGTTGGGGGTTGCCAGTAGTTGGTGTATAGCCCGGCCCTCAGGCTGATCTGCTCTATGGTAGCTTCGCAGTCTTGAGAAGGGTTTATGCGTTACGCTGTCAAGTAACCTAGCAAGCAGCCTGCACTAGGGGATATTTGTAAAGGCCCCATAGCGTCCCTATGCAATCACACCTCGGTAGTGTGGCATGATGCTTGGCCGGCATCGCATGGTTGGCTTTAAAGTTCCTAGAACTTTTATGTGACTTGTGGGTAAATAGTGTAAAACTAACTAGTTAGCCGTGCCCACGGTCAAGGGCGGCCTGGACCCTCACATGAGTAAACTATGGAAGATGGATTAAAATTGTTGCATTCACTTTCATTCATGATGATGATGCTTATGTTAATCTTTGGATTGTTATAAACTAACTAGTAATTCAGCTTGCTTAATAAAATTTGACCAACTAAAATGCTGATCTGCTATGCAACCACAAAGCTTTCACCATACAGCCTTTGCATGTTGTTATAGCGTTTTCCCTTGTCGGATATGACATGTGCTCATGCTTGTTGTTATTTTATATTGCATCTACACAACCCGGTTGCTGCCCAGACGGACGCTTTGAAGACGTTTCTGGAGAGTTCGACGATTTCTAGGCGAGCGTGCCACCAGTCAGCTGCCTGTGGAGACGTCCTTTTCCGCTGCTGGTACTCGTTTTTTACTACTTTCTTTACGCTTTTGGCACTGTTTTTGGTATTCACTGAGTCGACGCATGCGTGTAAATTGATCCTGGCGCACATGTGTTTTATGCATTCGGATTTGCCTTGAAACCCGGGTGTGACACTGTGCTCATTGGTCTTTGTCGCAGAGGCGAGCTGGAGAGGAAGGTGATGGACATGCCCAGGCCGCCACAGCTCGCTGAAGTCTCGCCAGCGGCAGTCTACTTCGCAACGGTGGAGGTGTGTGCCGGCCGGCCACTACGCAGCCCATGTTCATGAAGACCGCGGCCGATTACGAGATGACGCACAGGTGAAGCAGCATGATGACGTGATCGGCCGATTCATCCGTAAGCAGGTAGGCAGGATTTGGCGTGAGAGAGGCGAGGGGTCGGTGGTGACAGATGATAGGGGGGAGAGGGGAGAAATATTATGTGTCGCGTAAGCGACAAAAAAATTCAAGTGTCGCTGAAGTACGTCTCCGCGACGCCGCCTCGTCTTTCTTCTCGGGGGAACTTTTTCTTTTTCCTTGCCGCCCGGGCTTCCTTCCGCGGGAGTTAATTTTCCTTTTTCCTTGCCGCCTGAGATTTTTTTTTTCTTTTGGTTAATTTTATTGGTGTGAAATCTCGGGCTTCCTTTTTCCTTGCCGCCCGGGCTTCCTTTTTTTCTTTTGGCAGTGGGTATTTCTTTCTTTTCTTTTCTTTTTTCGTCGGTCTTTGTCTTTCTTTCTTTTTTCTTCCTTCCGCTTCAGTTCGTTTTTTCTTTTCTTTTTTCTTAATGTTTATTTTTCCTTCCGTTTTTATTTCACACCAATAAAATAGATTTCTTTTCTTTTTTCTTAGTGTTTATTTTCCTTCATTTTTCACACCAATAAAATAAGAAAAAATTTATCAACCACAAGTTTTGAACCTCAAACCTTCAACTAAACAAGATAATTAGCAACCATTACACCACCAATAAAATAGATTTCTTTTCTTTTTTCTTAGTGTTTATTTTCCTTCATTTTTCACACCAATAAAATAAGAAAAAATTTATCAACCACAAGTTTTGAACCTCAAACCTTCAACTAAACAAGATGATTAGCAACCATTGCACCACACAACACTTCGTGACTACATAGAGTAACAAATCATTTTATTTATTTATTTACTTATTTACTTATTTATTTATTACATTCTACTTTTTTATATTTCCATTTTTATATTCTTTCCTTTTTAATATTTTCCCTCCATTAATATTTTTTATTGTTCGAGATGAGATGTAAATTTCTTCTTGCTATAATAATAAGTTGTTCTGTCTATAAGTATCTGAAGTATCTTGTTCGGGCTATAATAACAACTTGTTCTGATTTGTTCTAACAATACATTTGTTTTTGTTCGAGATGACACACAAAATTGTTTGGACCATAATATGATTTTGTTCTAACAGTTGATCTCATTTGTTCTGACACTTTTTTTTTGTTTTGTTCGAGATGACATACCAATTTGTTCTGGCTATAGTAATATCTTGTTTTGGTTATAGTAATATCTTGTTCTGTCTATAATAATAACATGTGCCTAACCCTTGTTCTGATTTGTTCTGACATCACATTTGTTGTTCATGATGACATATAAACTTGTTCTGACAGTTGTTCTCGTTTGTTCTGACACTTCATTTGTTTTTTCTAGCGATAACAGAATATAACCTAATTAAAAATACGAATAAAAACGTTTCTGTCAAAATATAGTCAAGTGGGATCTTGTTTCGAAGTTTTTATTGTCAAAAATCTAATGGTGCGATCGAAATTTAATTTTGATATTTGATTTGTGATCTATAGATTTTTTTTCAATTTCCAAACAAGTGACATGCAAGATGACATCAACTTTTTTTTTTGTCCTTTCTTCATGCATGCACGGAAGCACATGGGAGAAGCAGTTAATGAAGCCTTGTTTTTTTTCCTTCACCTAAGAGCATCTCCAAGAGTTTGCCAAAATTTACTTGGCAAATCTCGTGTTTTGCCAACTTCTAAAAAGCTATGCAAAGCAAGAAAAAGAATTCATCTCCAACGAGTTTGGCATAATTCACTTGTCAAATCCGGATCTAACTTACATCGGAATCCCGAGAGAAACAAAAATTATGCATGTGCCCTTCCACCTATTGAAAAACTTACATCGGAATCCTTCTCTATTCTTTATTTCTTTTTCACCCTCCCACCTAGAGGGAAACAACGATGGCAACCACGATCCGCGCGCGCATATATGCGCGTGGGGAGGTGAGTTTTGCCAAGTTTCTATTTTTGCCAAGTTGGTTTGCCAAACTGTTGGAGGCCGCTTTTTCTTGTTTTGCCAAAATTATATGGATGCCAAGTTGGTTTGCCAAACTCGTTGAAGTTGCTCTAATCGGCTAGCACTCGACGTGCGGAGACGTCTTTCTTCCGCAGTCCATCGGGGGCAAGTACATTGGTGTGGTCGATAGGTTGTCACATGCATTTACGCGTAATCTTGGGTGGACTCAACGGACAACTTATACAATGGTTGTAGATCTATATAATTCCTTAATTTGTGCACATAAAAAAGAAATATTATGAGTTGCACGGCAACTACAACTCATACAATGGTTGTGGAGTTGTCTCATGAGGTAGTTGTTTCGTTCATGAGGTGGTTGTTTCGCGAGGCAGCGACCTCTTTCTCTCTCCTTGCTCTCTCTCCTTCACATCATCAAAAATCCTATGTGGCAAGACCGCATAGGACGACATGTGGGACTGGCGACGTGTACCAATGTACTTGCTCTCAGCGACGGGTTGTTTTTTTTTCACTGAAGCAACGTTATTGATATACAAAATAAAATTCTTCCCAAATGGTATGAATACTTCTTTTTCTGACCTGCGGTATATATGCTTGCTCCAAACCAAGAAGATCAGGAAAGGAAGTCCGGCAAACCAGAGCTCCATTCGGTTGCAGGCTTTGCAGCTGCGGAAGAAACAGGCATGGCCGGCACGGCGTCGCCAGCCGCGGGATACGGCTCCGACGGCGTGTACCGCTCGCCGCGCCCGGCGGCGCCCATCCCTTCCGACCCCGCGCTCTCCCTATCCGACTTCGTCCTCAGCCACGCCGCCGTGTCCCCTTCCGCGCTCGCGCTCGTGGACGCCGCGACCGGCCGCGCGCTCACCTTCGAGGCCCTCCGCTCGGCGGTGCTCGCCACGGCCGCCGCGCTGTACACACGCGCGCGCGTACGCCGCGGCGACGTCGTGCTCCTCCTCGCGCCCAACAGCGTGCTCTACCCGGTCTGCTTCCTCGCCGTCACCGCGATCGGCGCCGTCGCCACCACGGCGAACCCGCTCTACACCCCGCGGGAGATCGCCAAGCAGGTTGCCGACGCCGGCGTTAAGCTCGTCGTCACGATTTCCGAGCTGTTGCCTAAGATCGCCGACCTCCGCCTCCCTGCCATCCTCCTGGACGATGGCGCTGGCGCCGCCGTGCTTTCGAACTACCCCAACAGCGTCACCCTCTACTCGGACCTCATCGCCGGGGTGCGAGAGACGGAGTACCGCCGCCCTCCGACGCGGCAGAGCGACACGGCGGCGCTGTTCTACTCGTCGGGCACGACGGGGGTGAGCAAGGGCGTCGTGCTCACCCACGGAAACTTCATCGCGGCGGTGACGGCGGCGACGTCGGACCAGGACGAGCTCGGCGAGGGGCGCAACGTGTTCCTCTGCTTCCTGCCCATGTTCCACATCTACGGCATGTCTGTGGTCACGCTCGCGCAGCTGCGGCGTGGCAACGCGTTGGTCGTGATGGCTCGGTTCGACTTGGAAGCCGTGCTCGCCGCCGTGGAGCGCCACCGCGTCACCCACCTCTACTGCGTCCCGCCGGTGATGATCGCGCTCGCCAAGCACGGCAGGGGTGACAGGTACGACCTCAGCTCTGTCAGGTGCATTGGCTCCGCCGCCGCGCCGCTAGGCAAGGACGTAATGGAGGCCGTGGCCGACAAATTCCCAAACGCCGAGATTATCCAGGTCAGTAAGCATGCATTTTCGAGATTCCACGGTTCCACAAGAGACGTTAGTTCTTCACATAATTAAACAGATTTATACACATAATAAAAAGAATATCATAATAAAATTTTACTATTTTTCCTGGTCCCACTAAACCTGCTTCTTCGTACTTCTCTTTTGGTATTTTTTATTCTTTGTTTCCATCGTTAAGTTCGATTTTGCTTGAATGAACATTTTTTTTATTTTTTTCAAGCACTTTTGTTGGGTACCACGGAGCACTAACCTCTCTAATGTTGAGGCCAAGCCGTTGTCTCTAGAAGCGGCCCATTGGAGGGTTCAGTTTGTGCATGAAGAACACAAAACGGGAGACAAGGCAGACCCCGCCTCACCTGACTCCCGCAAATGGGGTCAGATGGTGCGATTAGGTCTGCCTCGCCCGACCTTTGCATGTGGGGTCAAACACTCAAACAGCACGCTCCAGTTTTGCCTCCTCCGACCCCTGTCACGATGTCGGGGAGTTCGCCCAACCCTACCGACACGGGCGGAGCCAGAAAGGGGCGCACGGGCCTGCCCCCCCCCCCCCCCCCTCCCTCTCTTTATTAATCACCGTAGTTAGCACATCAAAGTAGGCCAGTATAGCCCAAATATGGCTGTCTCTAACCAACACAAAGTAGTGATTTGATTAAATTAACCAATCGATAGTTGTTTTTGTTTGGTGGAATTTCAGTATGCTTTTCAATCTTTAAGTTTTAACTGATCATTTACCTACATGTTTTATTTATTGCCCCCCCCCCCCCCCACCCACCCACACACACCTCCAAATCCTAGCTACGCCCCTGTCTACGATCAGGGTTTTTTATCCCGACTGACCGGACCGAACCGGCGAGGTTCGGTACCGGTTTACCGGTCCGGTTCGGTCGGGAACCGGTCGGAAACCGGAGGAATTCGAATTTGAATTCAAATCACGCGGTGCAAGCGGGTCCGACCGGTATACCGGCCGGTTTGACCGGTATACCAGGCCGGTACAGTAGAAAACCGAGCCAAAAAGGGAAAAACCGATGCAAGAAAAATGGTTCTCCGGAGTGCAATAAATGGGAATTTTGACATGAGTTATGCACAAAATCTTACATAAGTCATATACTGATATATATAGCTATACATATGCAATCTACCTAAATAATGTGTACATCTAAATCAAACATAAACCAAATCTACCTAAACCATATATACATACAAATAATAGGTAACCTAAATCCTATCTGAAATCATTCATATGTACATGAAATGGAACATCACCTTAGCTCAGATGCTGTCGGCCGGTGAACCGCCTCAGCCGGCCGGCTAGCCGCTACTCCCGGGCCGTATACCGAGCCAGCCGAGCGGTCAACCATCGGCACCCAGTAGATCCCGCGTCCGGGGCGGTACACCGACTCCGACCGGGTGGCTAACCGGCCTTGGGGAGCGGCTCGAAGGCGGGGCGGGCGGATGGCGGCTCGGTCGCCGCGGTGAGACGAGGGGAAGGAGGCAGCCGAGCAGGGGATTGAGTGGATGAGGGTCATGGGCATCCTAGGGCAGGGTTTTATTTACCCACCCCCACCTATGGGCCGAAGTGGGCCTGTAATGGGCTGCGGCGGTTTTTTCTTTTTCTTTTTTGTTTTAACTTCCAATTTAAGCTAAATATACTAAACTGATGAAGATTTGAAAAATTTTCACACCATTACATCCATCGCAACTAGAAGTATTTTTAGGGATTTTTGGAGATTTTTTTTTATTTTTTCGAATTCAAATTCAACATTTTGAATTCCATCGGTTTGAAACCGGCCGGAACCGGTACCGTGCCGGTCCGGTTCCACCGGTTCCCGCGGTATCCGGACCGGTTTCGGCCGGTTCGGTTAACCCTGCTACCGATTGAGAGGCCCGCGTCGGGTTCCAGGGTCAAACCCACCATAATGGCAATGGAACGGTTACGCCTTGCTACAACTGCACCATACCACGACAACAACCTAAGGCATGGCATGATCATGCCAATAGTCTCAAGCATCCCAAGACTATAGCAATAGTTCACAGTAGACGGACACGTCAGTACTATGCCCGCCATTCCATGTCATACCTGTATAGGCAGTGCTCGTGCGTGGCTACAGTGGTGTACGATCGAAAACACACGTCCGAACCTCTCACGTGTCATGGTGGGGATCGCATCAACGGAAGGAAGACAACGATGACCGACTAGCTCTTTCTCTCCCCTTCTCTTCTCATGTAAGCCTCCTCTTGGGCTATAAAAGGGAAGGTAGTGCCTCCTATGAGGGGCCCCTTCGCTCTTGACACCCTACTTGAACACACACTTCTACACACCCTAAGTCCCTAACACTCACTTTCGTCGGAGATTGGGGAGTAATTCTTCCTCTCACTTGTCCGTAACCCCTACTACATAATTTGCAAGTAACACCAGTGGCTCGAACTAGACGTAGGACGTGTTGCCTGAACCAGTATACTTTTGTGTGTCAAACTTGCATAACCATTTGAACCTGATGTGCAAAGCATGTACTAAATTATTTCACACACCGACAACTTAAAGATTTCTCTAAAATACGATCCTCCCTCGGGCATGAATGGATCCAAGGTGTTAGTGTTAGTGGTAGAGCTAGTTTTTAACCCCTCTAATTAACACCTAACAAACTAACACCTTGGATGAATGGATCCCTGTGTTAGTTTGCATTTAATGCTACTTTTAGAATCATTTGAGGATCTAAAATTGTGGTTTGGGCTGCATAGGGACTCTGTTGACCTCCATGTGGCCATGCCTAAATTGAAGAAGCTCAAGGGAAAAAATATTTCCATTCACGCTCAATGTCTCAAAAAATATCCATCACATAAATGTCCCAAACGAATATGTCCCCTGCCGCGACCGACGAGTTGGTCGCCGTCGCCGTCGCCTTGGAGAAAGGCTCCATATTCACCAAGATGAGGAAACTCGTTTGCCGCCTGGGAATTGAGGTCAAATTCCTCTCCGACGCGCAAGGGGGCGCTGCCGCCGTGACCGCTCGCAGTGCCCGCCCACGTGTTGCCGGCGGCGGACTCTTGGGAGAAGAAATCGTAGCCTTCTCTGTCCATCTTCCACGGAAGCCGTCGGGGGCGCTTGAGGATGGGGGAGGCAGCAGCGCTTGAGGATGGGGGAGGCTGCGCGGGTGGAAGCGGCGGTGCTGCTGGAGATGATTGGAGATGCGGCGGCACACCGGTGGATGGGGATGCGGCGGCACCGGTGGAGGGGAGGCGGCGGCGCTGCAGTATTGGGGAGGCAGCGGCGCTGGAGTATTGGGGGGCGGTGCGTGGGAGGCGGCGGCGGAGTATTGGGGGGGAGGTGCCGCGGGGAGAGCGTGGGAGGCGGCGCGGGAGCCCCTCGCCGGCGGCGGCGCGGGTGGAAGGCCCCGGCTGCGGGCTCGCGGCGACGCCCGCTGCGGGCTTTCGATGCGGGAGGATGGGGGCGACGGGCGACCTCGCGAGAGGATAGGGTTGGAGGAGTTGGATCGGTTTGTGGAGATGGGGAGAGAGAAAAAGTAAATTTGAGTGGGGTCCACCAAAACTAACACCATTTACCACCTCTTGGAGGGGTTAGTTTTTTTAGGGGTGTTAGTCCAAACTAACACCAAACTAACACCCATGAATGGATCTTTTGTGTTAGTTTTGTGTTACTTTGCTTCAAACTAACACTAACACAAGGATCCATTCATGCCCCTCGTTGTCGAGTCTCTCTCTCTCTAAAATCGTTGTAAAGACTCTTTGCACAAGACAATTTATGACTTGCCATAAAAGTAAGTCCGGCCACAACCTCTATTCTGATCACAAACTCCCAGTCATCAATTTTTTTTTATAAATATCGCTATTGGTAATTTACTTGCCATAAAAGTAAGTCCGACCGCAACCCGGTAACAACACAGTCAATAAGCTTGTTTATAATTTACTTGCCATAAAAGTAACCCTTTATTTTGTGAAGTTTTTTACGGTACACAATACCACACAACGGTGGTATGGTAGTATTATCGGGGTTTTCTAGTTTTTACTATAGGTAAAATGGTAATTTGCTCGATGTATATTATTTTGAAAAAATTCTCCCGCTGCCAAGGTTACATAAAAAGACTTGATTTCATATATTACAAAAGTATTATCTTGTATATTTCCGATAATACACATACACTACCCATACCACTTATGAATACCACTCACACCACACTAAAAAACCGGTGGTACAGAATTTATCTCATTCGTCAGATCCTTACATATAGGTCCTTCTTTGTTACACACGCGTTCTTTTCAACCGGTGGTACAATGTGGTATTGTGTACCGTAATTAGCTTGATTATACCTTCACAAACGTACAGTGGATAAATAATAGTCTACTGGAAGATTGTTCCTGCTGCTCTGATCTTGTGGGGAAGGCTAGTAGGGCTTAACTAAAATTGACAGTTGTCGTCCTGCTAGCTGCTCTTCTTTTTGTTTTTAGATGGCATGACGTTTTTTTTTCTCAATGTTTGTGCTATATTTGATTGTTTTGCTAAGAACTAAGACGAACAAATAACAACTCTTAATAGTTAGTAGTAGTATATGTCAGATCAGTTGTTTCTGCTGAAAGTACCATGTTAATGATCATGTCGTCCAGCAGGTTGAAACACAAGCTCCAAAATAAACAAAATACATTTGCACCGTACAAACGGAACAAAATTGGAATTACTAGAAAAAAAACTATTTATCCACATGGCATCCTGCGATGAAATCCTAGCTACGCCCCTTACGCCAACTAGAGTTGCCGGCCTTGCTCTAATGTCGTCTCCCAATAATGCTGAACTCCTGAACCGTAGTAGGTTACGGTAGCACGTGGGTCGCATGGCCGCATCTGATTGACACCGACCGTATGTAGTAGGTTCAACGAGCTTGCCGGCAAGCGAAGCTGGCAACTCAAAAGTGGGTTTGGTGGATAATTAACAGGTCGTTGAACTAGCTAGCAGATGGTAGGTAGCATACGTATAGGATTGGATTCGGTTCGGCCAGTGATTTAGCTTCACCGGTTTGGTGCCGATCTTGACATTGTCGCGCTGCTGCGCCGGCCGTGAGCTTCCCACCATCCTCGGTGTCGTTGCTGCATCAGACGCCATTGACGTTGCAGACTTGCAGCAGCTAGCTTATGGTTGGTGATGATGATGAGGTCGGAAAGGAGGACCATGGACAGTTTTCTCCTGGTTCATGCATGTTGTAGAGCACCTCCGATCCACCAGGGCTTTGGCGAGCTCGTCGCCGGGAACATCGAAACGGCGAAGTCCTGAACATAGAGCTCCCGGCCTCCCGCACAGCAAGGAGGGTGCCGATCGAGGCGCGTGTGCGCATTGTAAATCACTCACTAGTCACTCCATGTTTCAATACAGTATAAAGAATTGAACACTCTAATCGTTAATTGTGTTGAATGATCAACTTGAGCAAGTGGGGTGGGTAGGATTACATGTAGCATATATATCCATCGTTAATTACTCTGCAACGTTCTTCTTTTTTGTCTTGTTTAACTTGATTTCACTAATGTCTCTTTCCCCTTGTCACCAAAACCACTTAAAAAGGGGCCTAATTTGCAATCAGAAACCTTCATATGCGCCAAGTTAAATGGTATGTGGTGCTCCTCTTGCAGAGTTATGGTATGACTGAAACTTGTGGGATGATATCGCTGGAGTACCCGCAAAAGGGACGACACACCCGTCCGTTTGGTTCAACTGGGTCACTTGTAAGTGGAGTTGAAGCAAAGATTGTCGATGCAAAGACAATGAAGCATCTGCCTCCGAATCAATTAGGAGAAATCTGTGTTCGTGGACCAAACATAATGCGAGGTAAATTCAAATTGTACGTTGCTTTCACTCGGTCTCTATGCATTTTATGATCTGAATGCATGGGAGCTTCGTTCACTAAAGATATATATATCGATGTCTTGATCAACTACACACTACTAAGCTCACACAAATGATATAATTAATGGAATTCCCTGGCTGCTGCAATTATTATTATTATTATTATTATTATTATTATTATTATTATTATTATTATTATTATTATTATTATTAATATTATTACTATTATTACTATTACTACTATTATTATTATTATTTTGTTTATGGTATTGCAGCTGTTCATTGATAAAGCACATCAATTGCTAGTGATTGGCGTATTTAAAGAAAAGGAAAAGACATCTAGAATTTACATCAATATGCTCCACCTACAAATTTCTCCTTACATTTTTGGGTATATTATTTACAGGATACTTAAATAATGTGCAAGCTACTGAATTCACAATCAAGCAAGGGTGGTTGCATACTGGTGACCTTGGATACTTTGATGAAAGAGGCCAGCTTTATGTTGTCGATAGACTTAAAGAGATGATTAAGTACAAAGGTTTCCAGGTAAAGAATTTCATTTTTTTTCTTTTCTGAAACTACTTTTCAGATTTTGCAAAGCCTTTTCTTATAATCATTTGAGGGGAGAATCAAAATTTTCATTGTACGAGATTGGGCTTCTACTTATGGCTGTTCTCCTTATGGTGTGTGTTTGTGCCTTTGTGGTACGCATTGTTGAAATATCATGCCCAGAAACATTAACGCAAGGCCTACACTCCTCGCAAAAAAAAAACACACACAAGGTCTACACAGGTAGATAGCTCTGTGAACACGAGATGTAAGCAATATTTTTTTTAGGTCTTTTCCGGTGCCTTATACCACCCATGAGTGGTATGAAGTATAGAAGGGGTAATTTAGTACTACTCATGCGTACCACCTCATACTACCGTTTGGTTTTACGAAGTATAAAGGGGTAATTTAGTACTACCCATGCATATCACCTCATACTACCGTTTGGTTTTACAAAGTATACAATTGATCTGAACCGTTGGATGTTTGTATACTAGTCCTTTTTTAATAGTAGTATACCCTAGTATATGGCACCGGAAAGGATTCTTTTTTTTTTATTCTAGAGACAAAGCATCAAGAGTTTCATTGCACATTAACGTAGATGTGTCATGCTTCTGGAAACAAAGAGGGTAGTACTTTAGGTGTACTTGTAATTAAATGGAAATTTCAAGTTAAACAGAAACCATAACCGAAATAAACGCTTCATAAAAAAAGAGCAAACTCCTATGAAGTACATTTGTTCAACCTTGTACAGTCAAACTTATTTATTTTTATATTGTATTGTTTTTTATTATTTGAGGAAGTTTTATTTATTTATTCCTGGCAGGTTGCTCCTGCTGAGCTTGAAGGACTGCTTGTGTCTCATGCAGAAATTCTGGACGCCGTTGTCATCCCGTAAGCTGAACAACTTAGATTCTATAGTTTCTTTGGTATATGCAACCTTCAGTTCAGTTGTTTTCTCGTCTCTTACTATTTTGGAAGCCTACTTTTTTCCAAGGTATCCTGATCCTGAAGCAGGGGAAGTTCCCATTGCCTATGTTGTACGATCACCTAATAGTTCGCTGTCTGAAGCCGATGTCCAGAAATTTATTGAAAAGCAGGTAGGTTCGGCTAGAAGCCTAGGCTTGATTCTGAGTTGTGAACAGCAGCTAGTTTAACGAAAATATTGTAGTATCTCTGATCTCTCGCCATAATGAAACAATATTTGTGATTCCTGAATGGACAATTATTCCAACATTAACTGAATGTTCTCTACTCCCACATCAACGGAAATATGACCCTTCTAACATCGATTTTTGTGAACTACTAAATTTCAGGTCGCCTACTACAAGAGACTGAGGAAGGTCACGTTTGTGGACAGTGTGCCAAAATCTGCTTCAGGAAAAATTTTGAGAAGAGAGCTCATTGCCCAAATCAGATCATCCAAGTTGTAGCAAATTAATCTTAATTATCAGCAACAACGCTTGTCTCTAGGTTCTGCTAGATGATTGAACACACACAAGCAAGGTTTACCTGTGAGAAGATATGAAATTTAGAAACGCATATACATATAGAAATGCGCACTAGGTAAAGATCAGATGGTGTACGCAAGATATACGGATATGTATCAACATCATATGCTTAATTTTGTTATACATAACTGTAAAAATCGTTCCTATTCAGGTTCACACGGAAGGTTAGACATTTCTACATAATGGAAAATATTTTGCAAGTAACTTGCCGGAAGTGAAGTAAGTGAATGGCACGCTTATGGTTCAAATTTCATAATTTTCAGAATTAGAAAAGTAAAATAGGAGCTCAAAAAGGGGTATATATTTTAAAAAAACTAAGTCGGTAGGGTAAGACTTCCCCCACGGTTTTCACTAAGGAGAAATCTTCTCCCGACCGGTTTCACCAGCACTCTAACGAGGAATCGAACCTAGGTAGTTGCGACCATACCTCAGCTCCTCTAACCAACTAGATATATGAGCTCATATGAAGTAAACCTCTATTTTGATATGATTAAAGGTATTAAATTTGTAACTATGCATAGGTTTTGGTCAGAAATGGTGTGACTGGATCGCTACCCTTTTGGCTACCTCATCCTCTCGCATTCTACTCAACGGGTCCCGGGTAGGAAATTTAACCATGCTCATGGTCCGAGACAAGGTGACCTGTTACCACCGATGCTTTTTATCATCGCCATCGATCCTCTTCACATACTGATTGACTTGGCTGCAAGACGAGATCTACTTCACCCTATCCTCCCCTGAGGTGCCACCATGAGATGCTCATTGTACGCGGATGATGCGTCCATTTTTGCCAACCCGGAGCGCATGGAATTGTTTCGCCTCAACCAGATCCTGAATTTATTTGGCAATTGCTCATGACTCCAAGTGAACTTAAATAAAACAAAGATATTCCCAATCAGATGTGACGAGGAAACATTATCAGAGGCACTATCCGACTTCCCGGGTAAAATTGGAAATTTCCCTGGTAAATACCTTGATCTCCCCTTGCACACACGTAAACTTCGATGAGTTGATGTCTAGCCTCTAATTGATAAGCTTGGAGGGAGGTTACCAGGTTAGAAAGGGAAAATGCTATCCATGGCTGGCAGAGAAACGCTAGTCAACTGTGTGTTGACTTCACAACCAATTTACAACCTGGCGGTCTTCCCAACGCAAAAATAGTTACTGAAGCAAATTGCCCAGAGAAAGTAAACAACGAACATTGCTTGATTAATTGGCCGACGGTGTGCACGCCCTGTCGGGGACAGCCCGGGGTCCCCTTAAACGAATGGGGAAATCCCACTTAAAACCTGCAAAAAGCCAAGGCCAAACACGTCTTGCTCAAACACGCACACGGGGCATGGCCCACGCCGCGGTAGCCCCGGCGGCCCACCGAGGTGGCCCACTCAAGGAACCCCTCGAGCAGGCTCCGCCTCGCTCGAGGGCGCACGCTACCTCGAGCGGGCTCCGCCCCGTTCGAGGGCGCACGCTTACCTCGAGCGGGCTCCGCCTCGCTCGAGGGTCCACGCCGCCCTCGAGCAGGCTCCGCCTCGCTCGAGGGCGCTCCGCACGCACACGCCCGTTCCCATACGCAGGTACGGGCATTTAATGCTCTGACAACGGCGGGGCGGCGCCATCATGCGCCTGGGACTCACGCCCCGGTCCTGTTGCACCAACTCCCTAGGAGGGAACCCATCCCCGCCACTGTGGGGGACTGTGCGACGTGGCCGGTGCCAGCCCCGTGACGCCGCGCCGCCTACTCCTGTACGGCTAACGCGCCGAGCCCTCGAAGGGGGGCCGGCCGCACCCTCGATTTGCTTTCCCGTGACCTTGCAGGGTTAGGTCGTGATGTTAGGCCGGCGGGGCGCCATCCCTGCCACTGTTAACGGCAGGCGGCCGCCCCCGCGCGTACAACCCCACGCCGGGCACTGTGGTAACAGCTCCGGCGCTGTGAAGCATGCGGGAACGGGACGCCGCCATGCCTGCCACTGTATCCCGTACGGATCGACGTCAGCAATCCCCTCGAGCCCACCTGGGGACAGCACGGCCGTCCACTGCGCCCCTACCCTCGAAGCCGCCACCTGTTCGGGTACGGGATACGCCATGATGGCCGGATCGCGGCAAGGACCGTCAAGGCGGCCGCCTACTCTACGGCGCGGCGCACCACACATCCCCATGTAGCCGAATAGTGCGGCATGCATGTAATTCGCTCTCTCCTTGGCCTATAAAAGGAAGGTGAACTCCCCCGCCGCGGGGGACGGAGGAGAACAACAAGGGACAACAACGGACAACATACGACACACCACACACTCGCTTTCCGGTTCTCCCACAACATCTTCGACCACTTCACTAGGGACTTGGAGGCCACGCTTCCTCTCCCGCCTTGCTTGTAGCGCCCCCCACTACGAGCACCCGGTCTTCGAGCAATATAGTGCCCCGAGCACACCATTGCTTTGGACGTATGGCCCCTCGGCGGGAACCGGGATAAAACTCGTCTCCGATTGCTTGGCATCGACCATTGAGGGATAGACCTTGGCACTCATTACTGGTTAGTGTCGGGACCACTTTCCGCACCGACAGTTGGCGCCCACCGTGGGGCAGCGAGCGCCTAAGGTCAATCCACCGTCAACTCCCTCCATGGTGATCCGCATCGAGTACCACGGTACGCGCTACTCCATGGGCAGCTCGGACCCCCTCCCCGCCGGGTTTGAAATCCGATTCGGGAGCCTGAACTTTCAGGCCACGGGGAACGACTACCTGATGCGCCTCACCAACCGTGAGGAGCTCCGTGCGCGGCGCCAAGCCGGGTCCGTCCCGGTCGCCGCTGCACGCGTCGCCACGACGCGGATACCCGCGAGCACGGATGCGCGGGCTCGTTAGCGTCACGGCGTCGCCGCCGCTCCGGTCGGCGTTCACGCCGGGCGCGGTCGGAGCGGCGGCAAGCCGAACGCGTCGCCTCCCAACGCGGCGCACCCGTCAGCACGACGACCGCCACCCCGGCGGGGGAGCGCGCGGTCTCCGGGCCGCGCTTCCTATCGGTCTGCGTGGCGCCACAACAGCCTACAACGCCAACGTTAACACCACGATGCACAGGGTTCCTCCCGGCCGTCTTGTCTTCGTCGCTAGGGACCCTAGCGCCTCCGCCGGCGACGAGTCGTCCCTAGGCTCCCTCGACGCGTTGCCACCCGCCAACCTGCACGGATACGCGGAGTGGGACTTTTCTGGCGTGCCGGACCCAGTGATGTCCAGGCGTTTTCTTGACGCCACGGACTACTGGTTCGGTTGCTCCGACGACTCCCGGCACGGGAGCTACGTCCCGCGTGGGAATGCCGCGTCGTCATCGCCAACGACCCGGCCAAACGCCACCGGTGCGGCGGGCGCCGGCGACGGGGAAGTTACGCCCGCCCCGGGGGGATCGCTCCGCGCCTGGCAGCGGGACCGAGCACCCCTGCTGGGGCCGACATTGACGCGCAGCTAGCCCAAGCTCGCGAACTCGAAGCCAAGCTGGCGGAGGAGTATCGAACGGTGCGGTTACTCCGTGCCTCCATGGCGGGGGAAGCCTCCGCGCGCGGCGAACGCGTGCGGGAGTTGGGCATACAGGCCCGCGACCGCATCAACGCCGACTTCAACGTCGACAACCCGGACACGCCTCCGCGAGCGAGCCAGAAGCTTATCGCCGCCGCGACGCTGCTGCGGGCCATGCCGGCCCCCTCGACGCCCGAGGCACGAAACACCGCACCGTGAGGTGCGAGGCACTCATCGAGCGGGCGGCCGTCCAACGGGCCGAGAGCTCGGCGTCACGCATCCGCCAACGGGGGGGGGGGACGCACGAGGCGACGGGGCCGCGCGGGGGGCGAACCCTCGGTCCACGCAGTGAAGCGGCGGAACAAGCCGCCAACCCGGACGCACACCGGCTAAAGAACGACTCCTCGACACGCGCCGGCGCGGGACGGCGACGCCCGCAACGTCATCAACGCTCGGCGGACGACCAAGGCGGATGCGCGAGCGGTGGCGGGCTACCACCCTCGGCGGGGTGGACGCTACAACAGCAATGAAGACCGCTCCCCGACACCGGAACCCCCGGGGACCCGTGTGTTCGGCGGGAGATCCGCGCGGCGGCCTTCCCCCCGGCGCTTCCGCCGGCCCCACGACCATCGTCAAGTATAACGGGGAAACGGATCCCCGCGTATGGCTCAACGATTACCGCCTAGCATGCCGGTGGGCGGGGACACCGCCCGACGAGGTCATCATTCGCAACCTCCCCCCGCACCTCGGCGATTCGGCCGGACGTGGCTCGAGCATCCGCCGGTCGGTCGGATCCATAACCGGGATGATTTGGTCCGCACGTTCGTGGGCAACTTCCGAGCACGTACGTGCGCCACGGGAATTCTTGGGACTCGCGCTCCTGCACCCGAAGCCGGCGAGTCGCTCCGGGACTTCATACGACGCTTCTCCAAGCGCTGCACGGAGCTCCCAAGCGTAGCGAAATCCGAGATTGTGCACGCCTTCCTCGAGGGAACCACGTGTCGGGATCTCGTGCGAGAATTGGGGCGCAGCCCGCCTGCGGACTCAAACGAGCTGTTAGACATTGCCACCAGCTTCGCCTCAGGTGAAGAGGCCGTGGGGGCGATCTTCGACGGCAAGAAGGGCAAGCACTCGGACGACGCGCCCGCGGAGGGCAGCAAGTCCAGGGAGCCCCACCGGAAGGACAAGCGGGGCAAGAAAGGGAAGAAGCCGCGCCGCGAGGCGCGCGAGCAGGGACGCGACGGCGATGACGCCGAGACCCTTGCCTGTTGACCGGCTCGACGGGGCCCTCGACCGGCCCCTCGAGGTCGGGGGTGTTCGATGACATGCTTGAAAAAGCCATGTCCCTATCACAAGACTCCGGTGAACCACACCCTCGAGCGATGCGACATGCTCAAAAAGTTCTACGGCCGCACCGCCGCGAAGGACGCGGAGGCCAAGAAGGACGGAGGAGATGGCGACGCCGGCGGCTTCCCTGCCGTAGAGAACGTGTTCCTCATCTTCGGGGGACCGACCGTCGACATGTCGAGCCGCCAGCGCAAGCGGGAGCGGCACGAGGTCCTCGCCGCGGAGAAGGCGCCTCCCTCCTTCCTCGACTGGTCGGAGGATGCCATCACCTTCAGCCGTGAAGACCACCCGAACCGCATCCCTAACCCGGGCCAGTACCCACTGGTGGTCGACCCGGTCATTGGGAACGCGTGGTTCTCAAAGGTCCTGATGGACGGAGGCAGCAGCCTCAACATCCTCTACGCGCACACGCCGCGCGCTCGCTAGGGATCGGGTTGGACCGGTGCGGCCCAGCACAACGCCGTTCCATGGCGTCGCGCCGGGCAAGCGCGTCCAGCCCCTCGGGCAGATCGACCTGCCAGTTTGGTTCGACACTCCGAGCAATTTCCGCAAGGAAATGCTCACCTTCGAGGTGGTGGGGTTCCGGGGCACCTATCACGCCATACTTGGGCGGCCCTGCTACGCCAAGTTCATGGCCGTCCCCAACTACACCTACCTCAAAATGAAGATGTCGGGACCAAACGGTGTCATCACCGTGGGCTCGTCCATCGAGCACGCGTTCGACTGCGACGTCGAATGCGTGGAGCACGCAGAAGCACTAGCACTGGACGAAGCGCTGGTGACCACCTTGGAGAAGATGGTCAACGAAGACCTCGACTCCACCGCCAAGCACGCCGGCAATTTCGAGGCCGCGGAGCAGACCAAGGAGGTGCCCCTCGACCCTGCTGCCCCCGAGGGCAAGGCGTTGAGGGTCAGCTCCACCCTCGACCCGAAATAGGAAGTGGTGCTCGTCGACTTCCTCCGCACCAACGCCGACATCTTCGCGTGGAGCCCCTCGGATATGCCAGGCATCCCGAGGGAGGTCGCCGAGCACTCCCTTGACATCCTGCCTCATTCCCGCGCCGTGCAGCAACGGCTCCGCTGCTTCGACGAGGAGCGGCGGCGAGCGATCGGAGCGGAGCTGCGGAAGCTTCTCGAGGCCGGGTTCATCAAGGAAGTGTTCCACCCTACGTGGCTAGACAATCCTGTACTAGTAAAGAAAAAGAACGGGAAATGGCGGATGTGTATAGACTACACTAGTCTTAATAAAGCATGTCCTAAAGTTCCTTTTCCTTTGCCACGTATCGATCAAATTGTTGATTCAACAGCTGGGTGTGAGCTACTTTGCTTCCTTGATGCCTACTCCGGGTACCACCAAATCAAGATGAAGGAGTCCGACCAGCTCGCGACTTCATTCATCACGCCGTTCGGGATGTTTTGCTACGTCACGATGCCGTTCGGCCTCGGAACGCAGGTGCAACGTACCAACGCTGCATGCAACACGTTTTCGGAGATCACATCGGGCGAACAGTCGAGGCGTACGTAGACGACATCGTCGTAAAAACCAGGAAGGCGGACGACCCGGTTGGCGACCTCAACATCGCGTTCGGGCCGCCTACGGGCCAACGGGGTAAAATTGAACCCCGAAAAATGTGTCTTTGGTGTGCCGCGGGGCATGCTCCTAGGATACATAGTCTCCCAGCGAGGCATCGAGGCCAACCCCGAGAAGGTTGCGGCCCTCGAGCGAATGGGTCCAATTCGGGACCTCAAAGGGGTACAAAAGGTGCTGGGGTGCCTTGCCGCCTTGAGCCGCTTCATCTCGCGGCTCGGCGAAAAAGGCTTGCCCCTCTACCGCCTCCTCAAAAAGCACGAGCGCTTCTCCTGGACCACCGAGGCCCAGGATGCGCTCGACAAGCTTAAGGTGTCCTTGACTCGCACCCCAATCCTCACTCCACCGCAGGACGGTGAACCTCTGCAACTCTATGTAGCCGCGACCACCCAGGTGGTTAGCGCCGTAATTGTGGTAGAGCGCACGGAGGAAAGGCACGCTCTGTCGGTCTAGCGGCCGGTGTACTACATCAGCGAAGTCTTGTCCGACACCAAGACACGCTACCCTCAAGTCCAGAAGCTGCTGTACGCGGTGGTCCTTGCACGACGCAAGCTTCGCCACTACTTCGAGGCCCACCCTGTCACGGTGGTCTCCTCCTTCCCACTGGGGGAGATCATCTGCAATCCGGACGCGGCGGGCAGGATCGCCAAGTGGTCAGTGGAGCTAATGGGCGAGACGCTCTCCTATGCCCCGCGCAAGGCCATCAAGTCCCAGATCCTGGCGGATTTCGTCGCTGAGTGGACAGACACGCAACGCCGCCACCACGGATCCGGGCGAGTGCCGGACTGCGTATTTCGACGGCTCGGTGATGAAGACCGGGGCGGGCGCGGGCCTCGCTCTTCGTGTCACCCCTTGGGGAGCACATGCGGTACGCGATGCGTCTCCACTTCCCCGCGTCAAACAACATGGCCGAGTACGAGGCCCTCCTTTGCGGCCTCAAGATCGCCATCAAGATAGGCGTCAAGCGCCTCGACGTGCGGGGGGGATTCGCGGCTCGTGATTGACCAAGTCATGAAAAATGCGAGCTGCCACGACGACAAGATGGAAGCGTGCGCAAGGCCGTGCGAGCCCTCGAGGACAAGTTCTACGGTATCGAGCTCAATCACGTGCCCCGCCGGTACAACGAGGAGGCGGATGAGGCGGCCAAGATCGCGCCGGGCGGATCACCGTCCCCCCCGAACGTTTTTGCCCGAGATATCGCCCGGCCCTCCATCACCCTCGAGCCGCACCCCTCGAACCACGCGTAACCCTCGGGGGCTCCCTCGAATCCGGCGGGCGCGGAGCCCATGGATGAGGACCCCTCGAACGAGGCGTATGTGCTCTCCCCTCCTCGAGGGGTACGACGCCGACGAGGCCGATGTGATGGATGTTGAGCCGGCCCCCATCGGGGCGGATTGGCGCGACAAGTATATCGCCCGGATGGCTCGAGGGGAACTCCCCTTGGACCGGGCCGAGGCCAGGCGCATCGCCAGGATGGCCAAGTCTTTTGCCCTCGTCGACGGCGAGCTGTACAAGCGCGCCGCTTCCGGCATCCTGCAGCGATGCTTGCCCATCCCCGAGGGGCGCGAGCTCCTCCGGGACATTCACGCGGGCGTCTGCGGCCATCACGCCGCGCCCCGCACCCTCGTAGGCAATGCGTTCCGCCAAGGCTTTTACTGGCCCACCGCGGTCGCGGATGCCAGCAAGATCGTGCGCACCTGCGAAGGGTGCCAGTTCTACGCCCGCAAATCCAACCTTCCTGCTCACACCCTGCAGACCATCCCCATAACATGGCCTTTCGCCGTGTGGGGGCTGGACATCGTCGGGCCCCTGCGAAAGGCGCCCGGGGGCTTCACCCACTTGTTGGTTGCAATCGACAAATTTTCCAAGTGGGTAGAAGTACGCCCCATTACGAATCTCAGGGCAGAGCAAGCGGTGACGTTCTTCACCGACATCATCCATCGTTTTGGAGTGCCAAACTCCATCATCACCGACAACGGGTCCCGGTTCACGGGCGGGGAAATTCCCGGAGTTCGCGACAAATCCACATCCGTGTGGATTGGGCGGCTGTGGAGCACCCACGGACTAACGGCCAAGTAGAACGTGCCAATGGAATGATCCTACAAGGCCTTAAGCCCGAGAATTTTCGACCGGTGAATAAGTCGGCCGGAAATGGCTCCGAGAATTACCCGGCGGTCGTGTGGAGCCTAAGGACCACCCCAAGCGAGCCACCGGGTTCACCCCGTTTTTTCTAGTACATGGCGCGAGAGGCCGTCCTCCCCACGGACTTAGAGTATGGGTCACCCGGGGGTACGAGGCTACGACGAGGACGCCAACCGGCCGAGCCCGTGAGGACTCACCGGGACCGGCCGGACGAAGCGCGCCTCGTGGCCTTGATGCACTCCGCAAGATACCGGCGGTCCCTCGGGCGCTACCGGGCACGGAAGATACGCGAGGCGGGACTTCGGCGAGGGGGGATTTGGTCCTAAGGCTACGCCAAGACAACCGAGGACGCCACAAGCTATCACCTCCGTGGGAGGGACCCTACGTCGTAGTGAAGGTGCTCAAGCCCGCACGTACAAGCTAGTCGACGAGGACGGCGAAGAACTCACCAACGCTTGGAACATCCGGCGGCTACGTCGCTTCTATCCCTAGCTACGATTTCCAAGTCTTTTGTTGTAAATCACGTGCCCAACACCCTAGTTGGCAACAACCATGTAAACATCACCGAGTTCAATAAAAAGGGCAACTCGGCTTTCCCCGAAACCCAAGTTACCCTCGGGGGCTAATACGGGGGGCATCCCCCCCCCCAAAAATGGTCCCATTTTTTCACAAAAAAGAAAAAAAACTCACGCGCGCTAAGAATGTTTCCACTTCGGCCTTGAGCAAAATTCGAATAGGGCGCGGGCGACCTAGCGGAAAGGACGCGCGAGTCGAGATAGCTTACGCCTCCACGAGGATACGGCCCTTCTCTCTTGCCTCCGACCCGGCAGGCCGCTCGCAAAAATCGAACTCCCCTAACTAGAATTTACTCAGGAAGAAGGAGAAACAAAAAAGCGCAATAAAGTAAAGGACATCATTTCACTTTCACAAACGTTTGAAGCAAAGTGATCTGTTTATTTACATGGCCACGTGGCTCGTACGCTAACACAAAAACAAAAAAGGGCTTGGCGCCCGGCAATCTTCAGGCTGGCAGAGCATCGGCGTCGGCGGCATCCGGGAACAGAAACTCCTCGAAGGCCTCGGCGAGCGCCCCGGCGGCGTCAGCGGCTAACGCGTCCACACGCTCCATCGCCACCTCGTCCTCGACGCCCTCGGGGACGATGTAACCCTCCGCCACGGCCTCGAAGTTGATCTCGTAATGAGATCGCACCACCCCGAGGGCCTTCTGGACGCCGAGGTGCAGCGCCCGGCGCATGCGCCCGGTGACGTGCCCCGCCAAGGGCGCGCGGCGGTTGGCCGGTGAGGTCCCGGCCGCGCTTCGCCCTCCTCCACGGCCGGCGAGGTCTCGAGGGGCGCGGAGCGCGGCTCCGGCCGGCTCCTACTCGGAGGAGTTGTAGGAGGTCTGCAGCGCCTCGGCCCGCTCGGCCGCGTGCCCCAGCGCGGTGCGCAGGCCTGAAGTTGCCAAGCAAGAGGGGGATCGAAAAGGGGGCGAACCCTCTAAGGGAAAATCAGCAAAACAAAACACAAACAACGACTTACCCTCGACACCGCTTCTTCTCCGCCTCGAGGGCGTGGCGCTCGGCCTCAACCGCCCGCCGAAGGCCGGCGACGGTCTCGCTCGCTCTGGAGGGCCGGCTCTCGGCTCGCGCTCGTGATGCCGAGCCCCACCACCCGCCCTCGAGTTTCGAGAACTCCGCGTTTCGCCCCTCCCGGCGACCTCGCGCCGCCTCGCGAGCGACGCGTTCTGCTCGAGCGCCGACCGGGCGTCGGCAAGAGCGGCCCGCTCTCGTCGGAGCCGCCCCTCCAACCCCCGACGGGCGGTACGTTCCTGCAGGGAGCCGGTCCTCCGCGATGGCGAGCGCCGCAACCTTGGCATCGAGGGCGGCCTTCATTTCGTCGGCCTCCTTGGCCTTCGCTCGGTGTGCGCGCCCTCTCGCTCGGCCCCGCTCGCCGGGCTGCGCCCCCGGAGCAACGAATGGAGCTCCAGGTTGTCGTTGCGGACGGCGACCACCTCCGCCTCCCGGTTGGTCGCCGGGGGTGCGCATCCTCTCCGGAGTCCGCCGCGCCGCCGCGCGCCCTCATCCCGGTCGATGAGGGCCGTGCGGACCCGCTCGAGGGTGGAGGGGCGCGTCGCGGCCGCCCCTCGCTCTCTTGGAGCTGGTCGCGTAGGGCCTCCGCCCGATACGACGACCCACTGTCCGGGGTCCTCAAGGCATTGGCAAGCGCGTCGAGGGCGACGCACCGCTCCCGGAGCCGGCAGAGCTCGGCGCTCATCGATCGAAGATGTCGTACTTGTCGCGGGCGCGGTGCTCGAGCTCCTGCCGCCAACAGATCGAAACCGATGACCGACGCGCCGCAAGGATCGAGCGTGAAGACGAAAAAATCACAGAAAAATAGACGACGACGCCTCACCTGGAAGATGCGCCACGCGTGGCCGCCATGAATCCGCAGTGCCTCGTTCAATGCTCGGTTGAGCGTGGCGCCGTGGTCGCGGAGCTCTCCCCACAGCTCCTGCTCCTTCTGGGCGTCGGCGAAGGCGGGAAGATCGCCAATGCGCCCCTCTCCCGGGGCGGAGCGGCCGGTGCGGGGACAAGAGGCCTCGGCACCGTGCCCTCGGCCTCCTACCACCATGTGGCCGTCCTGCCGCCTCACAAGAGCCCCCTCCTGGGACTCGGAGGATGGCGTGGGGAAATTCACCCACTGATCCCACCCGGGCGGCGGGGAGTCGTCGTCCGTGATCTCCACCACCGCCGCCGGGAACCGCCGGCGGGTGCCGGCCCTCGCCGCGCCTCCACCGACGCCTCCGCCCGCGCCTGCGTGATCGCGGGCTCTCGCCGCGGCGCCGCGGCCACCGCCTCCGGCCGCGTCTCCACAACCGCGGGCGCCCGGCCCGCCCCCCCCTCGGCGGACGCCGCCGGCGCTGCGTGCCGGCGCCGCCGGCCGTGCCTCCACCACGACCGGCGCCGCGCCGCTCCTCGACGGTCGCCGGCCGCGGCGCGGCGAGCGGATCCACCGGTTGTGGCCTCGGGGCCTCGGCCCGCGCCCGCGAGCCCTCGCCCGCCGCGGCCGCCGCGCTCGCCCCCGCCCGCGGCGCCCTCGACGAGCGCCGCCGGGTGGGGAACGGATGCGTCCGCCCTCAACACCTTGGACGGTGCGAGGGGACGCACGGTTGGCACCACCCCGCGCAAACACGAACAAACGGTCGGGTCCCCGATTGTCGGATATGCAACCCGGTGAAAGAACAAGCTCCTCACCTCGAAGAAGAGAAGGCGCGCTTCGTCTTCCTCGAGGTCCCGCCGACGACGCCGGCGTGGCCGCGCGGTCGCCGCCGCGCCTCCGGCCATCTCCGCCGCGCGCGCGGACCCCACCCCCGCGCGCTAGCGCATCCGTCGCGCGCACCTCCACGGCGCGCATCGGCGCCTCCGCGGCCCGCGCCGCTCTCGTCGTCGATTGCCGGCGGCGGGCGCCTCCGCACCCGCCCCAGGCGATGCTACTCTTGCCGCCGGAGCTGGCTCCCGGCGGCGGGGCGCCCGCAGCTCCCACCTATCAGGGAGGCCCTGCCCCCCGGCCTCTTCCTCCTCTTCCTCCTCATCCGAGGACGAGTACTCCTCGGTCCCCAGAGAAGAGAGCCCCCTGCCTGCTCGCGCGGCCCCGTGCTCCTTGTTCCTCCGTTCGCGACGCTCGCGATGTCGCTTCGCGCGCTCCTTCTTGCGTGCCACCCGCTCCCGCTCCCGTTGCTTTGCGCCGCTCGACCGAGCGTGCGAGAGCGGGGAGTGGGCGGATCGAACTTCGCGGCGCTCGGGCTCACCGGTGCGAGCGAAACATCGAAGCGCGTCAACAACCTACGATGTATCGCCAAAATCAAAAACGGGACCAAGAACTCCACTCACCGGCGGGCCGGTGGGGAGCATCTCGAGATCCCACGGGGATCGGTCGGCTGCGCGAGGACCGGGAGTCGACGGCGCTCCGCGCCGGGTAGCCGCGTACTCCCACGGGGAGGGGGGCTGCGGCATCCCCGACCTCGCCAGCGCGATAGGGTCCGCCGTCTCCGTCATCTCGAAGATGCGGAGCGGCCTCTCCATCAGGGGGACGACCAGCCGGTGGTGGAGGAAGGCGAGGACGGCCCCTGCGGTCAGCCCCCGCGGCCCGCCAGGTTCCTCAGCGCGGCCAGAAGCGAGTCCAACCAATTCCGATGCTGGACCGGGGACACCCCGTGGCTCCAGGAGTCGGGCCTCTCCCGGAGCACCAGGCCGGTGTAAGGGGGGAGACCGGGCTCGTCGTTGCGAAGGTAGAACCACCCCCGCTCCCAGCCTGCGTTGTTGGTCGTCATGGTGCGGGGGATGTAGTCGTCCTTGTGCCGACCCCGCAAGGCGAGCGACATGCCGGCCCGGCACGCACCGCGCGGCGGGTCCTCTGCTCCCGACGTCGGGCTGCGTGAACGGCTCCGCGCGGAAGAGGTGAATCCGAGAGATCCCAATTCACCGGGATCCCTAGATATCCCTCGCAAACGCCCACGAACATGACCGCTCGCGAAATTGCGTTCGGCGCGAAGTTGTGTAGCTCCATGCCGTAGTGGTGGCGGAGCGCCCGCATGAAGTGACTCGCCGGTGCCGCGAAGCCGCGCTCGTGGAAGCGGGTGAAGCTAACCACGTAGCCACTCGGCGGGTTGGGCGCGTGGTCCCCGGCCGGCGGCACGATCCACTCGGGCCGGCCGGCCCTCCTCGTTCGCCGCCGGCCGGCCGGCGGACACCGGCTCGTTCGGGGGCCGGCCGCGTCACCGTCGAGCGCTCCCACGCGTACGGGTTGACGATGACGAGAGGCGGTAGAGGCACCATGAGGAAAGACAAAGGGGCGAGGGACGAAGAACGGGAAGGAGGAGAAGAGCTCCGAAGGCGGAAAAGCGCCGTGGCAAGAACGGCTCGGGGGGCCGGAGCGCAAGGAGCGAGAATGGCGAATGCTAAGGTAAAAAACCGCCGTTTTCCCCTCTCATCGGATTTATAAGCCGCGGGCGTGCTCTCCGAGCGTGCGCCCCGCGCGCGTGCTTGCGGGAGGAATCTTCTCCCGCCGACGGGCGGGCCCCACCACGACCGCGGCGGCCATGCCACCGCTCACGGGCCATCATCACGGCGTAGAAGCGGGAGGGCCGTGGCGGCGGTCACGTCCGCCGCCCACGCCGCCCACTACGCGCGCGGCTGCGGCGCCTAAAAAGGCGCGCCCGCGGCGCGAAACCGCAGCCGCGACTGCGAAGCATTAAATGGCCCGGTCCCTTACCAAGTAAGGAAGACCCTCGAGCGGCGCGAGCCCCTGGCTCAGAAAAATTCAACCCTCAAAGGGTGCAAGCATCGGACGGTCACCTCGGGGCCCGTTTGAAGTAAAACAGGCACCACAGGTACCTTCGATGCGCTATTTTACTGATCAGCGCCTCGAGGGCTGACACGGTCAGGGACCCTCGAGGACTCGCAGATGCAAAGACGGGGGCGCCTAGCCGCCACCCCGCGCTATTTTACTGATCAGCGCCTCGAGGGCTGACACGGTCAGGGACCCTCGAGGATTCGCAGATGCAAAGACGGGAGCGCCTAGCCGCCACCCCGCACGGCCCTACTGATCAGAGGTTCGAAGCCTGACCCTCGACGGGTTCGAACAGGCGCCCCAGATCACCAGAGTCAGGGACGACGAGGGCACGCGCACTCGAGCCGTTCCTCGAGCCCGCCGGCTCGAGGGTGCCCCACATGTCGTGTTCGGGAGCCAGCGAGGGCAGCTAGCCGGGGGGATCCCACCGAGGGAGAGCTTCCGCGCCCTCGGTCCCTAGCGAACGGGACCGAGCCCCACCTAGCAAACCCACGCAAGCGCTTTGATGGACGTGTCTCTGGACCACGCAGCCTACCCTTATCGAACGGGGCATGGGCGTCCACTCGAACCACCCACTAACAGCTCAATGAGGAATCCGCAATCCGCGACCCGATCGATGGGGTTGCGAAACCTCACCCTCTATCCCGCGGAGGGACGGCGAGGGGCGCGTTAAAAACAAGTCGTAGAGCTCTACCCGATCGCCTCGAACGGGCCCGGAGCTCGGGGGCTCGACGCACGGCTACACCTCCCGGATTGCATCGGCCGCGGATAATGCCGAGTTTGCGTGTGCGTCACCGAGGCCGGGCGAAACATTGCCGACGCCGGTTGAGATATGTACCACGCCCTCCGACCAAATCTCGCGATAAAACCCCCCGCAGGGAGCACTCACGCTCCTACAGGGCTTCGGGGGCTAGACCCGCCGGTCCGGCGACACGGCCCCACGGAAAGCACTCGCAAACCAGGGGGGAAGGACGTCCTATCAGTAGGCTCCAGCATCTGCGGGAGCCTGGCCGGCGAACCCGCAGATGCTTGGGGGCTACTGTCGGGGACAACCCTGGGGGTCACCTTAAACGAATGGGGAAATCCCACTTAAAACCTGCAAAAAGCCAAGGCCAAACAATTCTTGCTCAAACACGCACACGGAGCATGGCCCACGCCGCGGTAGCCCCGGCGGCCCACCGAGGCGGCCCACTCAAGGAACCCCTCGAGCAGGCTCTGCCTCGCTCGAGGGCGCACACCTCCCTCGAGCGGGCTCCGCCCCGTTCGAGGGAGCACGCTTACCTCGAGCGGGCTCCGCCTCGCTCGAGGGTCCATGCCGCCTTGTTAACACCAAAATTTGGTAAGGAGTCGACTTGTGGGTCCGGTTCGATAAAGCGTCCGTCCGGTGGAAGGAAGGATCTTTTCGGAGATATTCGGCAAAGAGATCTCGGTCGGCTATTTGCTCCCGGTTCGGCAAAGGAACAGTAGAGCTGATTTTGCGGGATTGGACGGTGACGTGGCTCACTCAGGGAGAACGAATGGATGGATAGGCGATCAAGCTTAGAGATAAGTTAGGCAACGAATCCATTCGAAGTTGTACTTGACAGGGTATAAATATGACCCCTGAATGTATGTAAAAAACACAATCATTCTTCAATACACACCGGCCTTACGCCAAACCCTAGAGTCCTTTTGTCGTGTCGTCGAGTTCTTCGAGAGGGTTCATCGATCCGTCGACCTCCGTGAGTACCGGCAACCTTGTATCATGTCTAGTATCATGCGGTGGATTTAGATCTGATGCAAGTAGTCTTGTTACCATGCTTCGTGTCATGCGGTAGATTCAAGCTTGGTTCAAGAAGGTTTCTTGTTAGGTCATGAGCCATGCGGTAGGCTAAGATCTAGCTTGAAGCTAGTTATCGGCTCTATTGAATTTTGGCAAGATCTAATAGATTCATTAAGTTACCCCGTGTTGCTTTGAGTTTTTGCTTTATGTTTAAATTCATGTAACACACTTTTGCCCAATCTAGATAGATTTGGATCGGCTTCATCCTTTTGGGATCCTTGTACGAGTCGAGTTTGTATTTTAACACGTGGATCTTGTGCTTTCCGATAGCCGAAACCGAATCGATCTAGGTTGTTACGTGTTGCGGGTTCAAGCTTGCCAATGTTGGTATAAATCTTGAAAGAGCCGAGTATCATGCGGTAGATGCAGGTTTTCGGGTTGCTTTGGAGCTAGTCATCCGGTGGATTAGATCTCAAATCAGTCTGATAGATTTATTCACTTGGTAATGTTTGTTCCTTCTTCATGGACCCCGAATCGGTCGTTCGGCCGTATTCGGTTATGTTTCTTCACGAGTAGAACACGTGCGTTATTTATGCTTTAAATGATGTATGCTTTTAGCTTTCCATATTTAGATTGTATCATGCGGTGGATAGATCTATTTGTGGAAAGTGGTACGGTCTTCATGCAAGTTATATCATGCGGTGGATAGATTTGTTTGATATCGTACCCGACGGGTTTCAAAGTGCCTAGACATGCGGTAGACTAGTGCTTTGGACCTATGCATGTTTGTTTATTACATGATTATGTCCGTGCTTTACTTATTCATTTATTTAATGCTAACCTTCATGGGGATCGGTCATGGCCTCGTGCATGTGCATTTTTGCGTCAAACAAAGACCGATCGCTGTCATGCTTACGTCATCCATTCGGCAATGTTACTTTTTCCCTTTTACAAGTTCCCGAATGGTTTCAGTTTATTGGCAGATAGCTCTTCATAGCTATGTGTCATTCCATCTGGCTTCTTAGCCGTAAATATGGAACTGTCGGTACCACCGGCAAGTTCCAAGCTTTGGTATCTAACTATTTTATCTTTTGTTAATTTTCGGGGAAAAATTGAGCGGCACGTCTCGTGATTCTTTGCGCGTGTGAAGCCGGCTTGTTCGTCTTCTTTGTGTGTTTGGCGCTAGGTGCACTTTTTGCGTCAACACACTTTTTGGCACGCCCAGTGGGACCACAGCCGAGTAGATCAAGATGCCCGAAATTGGGGACATCATGGACGTCAACCTTGAAGACCTCTCTCCCGAGCAGCGGCAGCAACTCCAGGACGCCATGGACCAGTTCCAGCAGAAATGTCTGCTGTCATTCAAGAAAAATAGAAGCGGCGTCCCGTACTTGAAGAACGAGATGCCCAGGGTGTTGCTGCCAGGGGAAAGCGATACCACGGCTCAGCAGGAGAAAGAGGAGTGCATGCGAGTGTTCCAGGAATCTGCAGACTACATGCTAAGCAAGCACAACAAAGCCTTCCTCGGTGCGCTCCGGCGGATGATGGTGGCCATCTTTGGCCCGGGCATGGAACAAGCGTTCGGCAAGGCACCCGTCAAAGGGGGCACCGTGGAGCCGGGCGAGTCAAGCTCTCGGCCACCGTTACGGAGCCGGCCACATCGGCCTCCTCCTCGAGCTCTGGAAGTCAAGCGTTCCAGCCTCCTCCGCCGCGTGGGGTGCTGGGGGTCAGCCAGTTCAGCCCCCACTACAGGCTTCAGGAGGGCAGCCAATCCAGCCACCACCGCAGAGCAGCACGGGTCAACCTGTGCAACAGCCGAATCCGTACCAGCCTACGTATGGAGATCTAGCGTTCGGCTCGCCTGGAGCCCCACTTGCTTCCGGCCACAGGATTGCTCCGGCGAACAACTGGCTGCAGAGGAACTTGTACGGCGGAGGCTACCATGAGGTGGGAAACTATGGAGCATTTGACGCCTTCCCGCATCCAGGATACGCGCCAGCTGCAGGCGCACAAGAGGACGACGCCCTGGCGCGGAAGATGGCCGAATTGATGCAAAATCAGTTCGGCCTCAAGCCAAAAATGCAGGGACCTGCCTACAAGCCGCCGTTCCCAGAATGGTACTACAACGTGCTCCTGCCGCCAAGGGTGAAGCCGCCGACAGAGTTCACGAAATTTTCGGGGCAAGACGACACGAGCACGGTGGAGCACATCGCTCGTTACCTCATGCAGCTCGGGGAATGCTCAGCTGAGGAAACATTCAGGGTCCGCTACTTCCCCGCGTCGCTGACAGGTCCAGCATTCCAGTGGTTCTCGTCCCTACCCCCTGAGTCAGTTTGCAGATGGAAGGACCTAGAGCGGAAATTCCACGCTCATTATTTTAGTGGCAGCTCGGAGAAGAAGTTGATCGACCCGGCCACCCCCGAAGCGAGAGGCACGGCGAGACGCCGTTAGAGTTTCTCGAAAGATTCGGGGAGGTTAAAGGCATGTGCTTCTCGCTTAACTTGCCAGATGACCAGTTGGCTGATATGGCCGTCGCCGGGATGCTTTGCCGGCGTACGTGAGAAATTGTTCGGGATGGAATTTGAGAACTCGGGCCGGCTATTGCGAAGCTATCACCGATGAGCAACCAAGCGTATGGCTTCAAGAAGGATGCTAAGTTTGGCAAGCGGCATGATGTCGCCGGCATCTACAACCGCTTCTTGGACAAGGCCGATCTCGCTCGAGGATTCCGATGATGAATTGGATGTGGCCGCGGCGAGAGATCATGTGGGGGAAAGAGCCCTTGACGATGAATCGGCCGGGTCAAACGGACCAACGGCGCCTACGATTTTGATATCACGAAGGGTGACAAACTGTTCGAGCTCTTAGTGAAGGAAGGCCGAATCAAGCTGCCTGAGGGGCATTCCATGCTTCGGCCCGATGGAGTTAAAGGGAAACGTTACTGTGGCTTCCACGACAGGGATTCGCACTCCATCAATGATTGCAGGGTCTTCAGGATGAGGATCCAGAAGGCCATCCAGGAGGGACACCTTAAGTTCGACAACAAAATGAAGCTGGATGGCCACCCCTTCCCTCAGAACATGGTGGGCTTTTCTGTTAACATGATAACGGCCGAGGAGAAGGGAAAGGTCAAGGTCTTGACCTCAGCCAGGGCTAGACAAGATGGAGCAGTGGACCCAGAGCGCCAAGTGACTCTGGAACAGGTGCATGGTGAGGTCCCCCGCATTCTCAGGAGTCACATCGAAATCGGGGAGTCATCCAGAGCTAAGCCCAGGGTGACCACGCGCATCCTCCTCAACAAGTGGCAGCGCCAGATGGAGAAAGAGCGCTACCAGAAGCGACGCTACGAGGAGGAGAAGCGTAGAGCCGAAGAAGAAGCACACAGAAGGGACCAAGAGCAATACACGCGCGAGCAGGAGCGCGCGCACTGGGGATGTGCCTTCTTCGGGCATTCTTGGAATGAGGGTTTGAAGTAGGGGTGGGCGTTCGGGTTACCCGATTAGTTCGGGTCGGGTAATTCGGGTTTTGAGAAATTCGGGTAATGAGAATCATTACTCGATATCAGCTCCAGAAAAACACTACCCGCAAATTCGGGTACCCGCAAAAATCGGGTTCGGGTTACCCAATTTACCCGAAATCTATAATCAAAGTATACATTCAAACACACATAATTTTGCATAGACTATTAGTTTGTGTTGAGTTTCAATTACAAATTGAGAAGAACAATATATTATAGTTACTCATTCAAATTAAGAGAATTATATTCTAATAAAGTGACAATTTCAAGTATTCAACTAACAACATGTGAATAAATACAAAAACAAAGCCAAATTTCGGGTAGTTCGGGTAGTTTGGGTACAGAGTGTATTACCGAATTACCCGAACTAATTTCGGGTAATGACAATCACTATCCGAACTTAGGATCGGGTACCTCGGGTTCGGGTAATTCGGGTTCGGGTAATTCGGGTACGGTAATGGGTATTGGGTATTTTGCCCGCGTTTGAAGCTTTAAATCTGCCCACGTTGAGGAACTGTCCCGAATGAAGTGACGGATATGTTGAGTACGGGCGAGGAAATTGCCAATTGCCGATCCGTCCACGAGAGAATTAGAAGGATCCACCCTAATGGGGATCGGCGCCAAAAAATTGAAGTCATCGATCATCCTAGGAAGCGGCAAGGCCGACCTCGGGTGGGCCGATCAAGAGGAGGATGAAGATGACTACGTCCGGCAAAAGGGGCAATGGTGCCCGCCCGCCCGAGGAGAAGCCGAAGAGACGGGTCAAGCGCTTGAGGAACCGCGAGCCGAGGCAAGGCGGGATCCGGACAAGGCGGTGTGGCGCCCCAAGGATCAACTTTGAAGGGTCGAAGCGTTCGGCTCGCCGCATGCATGGTATACTTTCTCGCCGAACGAGTTCATGGCTCCCGCTAACCGGGTTGTGCAGGGAGGAAGCTTCCTTGGATGACGAGAAGACCGAGGGGATGATGGCACAACCGGTGTTAGCCAAGCGGACAATCTTCGACAAACCGGTCAAAAATCGACATATGAGGCCACCGTACTTGAGAGGATACGTCAATGGCAAGCCATTGACCAAGATGTTTGTCGACGGTGGAGCGGCGGTCAACGTAATGCCGTACACCACCTTCGGGAAACTTGGCATGGGCCCGAGCGATCGACGCCTACCAACATAATACTCAATGATTTCGGCGGGAATCCTTCGGATACCAAGGGATGCGCTCACGTGGATTTGTTGATTGGATCCAAGACGCTGCTCACTACCTTCTTTGTCATCGAAGGTAAAGGAGCCTACAGCCTGTTTGCTTGGGCGGGACCGGATTCATGCCAATCATTGCGTCCCATCCACCATGCATCAACAGCTTATCCAGTGGGTGGACGATGAGATTGAGGTCGTCCAAGCAGATGACTCTGTGAGCGTGGCGAACATGGAACCAGCCTTCTGGGAATACCAAGGTATTGATTGTTTCTCAGGGAAAGGGCGGGGAGAAGGTCTGTTGAACCGTCGGCGGTGATCAACAGCCGATTCAAGCGGTCGGCTCTTACAGCAATTTTTAATGGAGAACCCCGTAGATGGCAACCGATGGCAAGTTGGGGCGAGGATTCATGTCGGCCGATAAATTAGAAGAGGTTGACATTGGAAGCGGTGATAAGCCAAGGCCGACGTTCATCGGTGCAAACTTGCGGCCGGACTTCGGGGGGAATTAATTAAGCTTCTCAAAGAATACAAGGATTGCTTCGCCTGGGATTATTCGGAGATGCCCGGATTGGATCGTTCCATCGTCGAGCATCGGTTGCCAATCAAACCTGGTTTCAAACCATATAAGCAACCACCCCGGAAAATCTACAAGGATGAGGTATTGGCCGATGTGAAGAAGGAAGTTGAAAGATTACTTGATGCAAACTTCGTTTGGCCATGCAGATATGCGGAGTGGATTTCTAACATTGTCCCTGTGTACAAGAAGAATGGAAAGATGAGGGTTTGCATAGATTTCAGGGACCTAAATAGGGCTACTCCGATGGATGGTTACCCAATGCCTATTGCCGATTTGTTGATTGACGCCGCAGCTGGACACAAAGTCATCAGTTTCATGGATGGTAATGCGGGTTACAACCAAATCTTCATGGCAATAGAGGACATATCAAAGACGGCCTTTAGATGTCCTGGTCATATAGGCCTGTTTGAATGGATAGTCATGACATTTGGGTTGAAGAATGCTAGTGCAACTTATCAGCGGGCCATGAATTACATTTTTCATGAGTTGATCGGCAAAATTGTGGAAATCTACATCGATGACGTGGTAATCAAGTCCCTAAGTCATGACACACACTTGGAAGATGTGAAGAGGACCTTAGAGTGCACCCGGAAACATGGTTTAAAGATGAACCCGAACAAGTGCGCTTTTGGGGTATCAGCTGGAGAATTCTTGGGGTTTTTAGTCCACGAAGGAGGAATTGAAGTTGGCAAGAAGGGCATGAAGGCCATTGATGAAGTTGTTCCTCCAACTAATCTCAAGGAGTTGCAATCACCGCTCGGCAAAATCAATTTCGTGAGAAGATTCATTTCAAATTTATCACGAAGGTTTTGCCATTCTCTCCATTGCCGAAGCTAAAGAAAGATCGAAGTTCACATGGGGCGACGAACAACAAAGGGCTTTCGAGGAGATCAAGCAAGACATGAAGGAGCCACCGGTGTTGATTCCTCCTCAATTGAATAAGCCTTTCAAGTTGTACGTGGCGGCCGATACCCAAACCATTGAATCGGCCCTTATTCAAAAATTTGAAGGGAATGAGCGGGTAGTAGCATATCTTAGCCGAAAATTACTTGATCCCGAAACCAGGTATTCGACTGTAGAGAAGCTGTGTCTTTGCGTGTACTACTCGTGTACAAAGTTTCGGCACTACCTGTTGAATGCCGAATGCACCGTGTATTCCAAGTTTGATGTGATAAAACATATGTTATCTATGCCAATTTTGAACGGCAGGATTGGCAAGTGGATTTTAGCTTTATCAGAGTTCGAGTTGAAGTTCGAATCGGCAAAGGCCATCAAAGGGCAGATCATTGCCGATTTTATAACTGAACATCGCGATCCGTCAATTGATTTGCTTGAGATTACCCCTTGGGCTTTGTTTTTTGATGGATCATCGTGTGGTAAAGGTGGGGGAGTAGGGATCCTACTGATTTCGCCTAGAGGTGAGACGTTTGAATTTGCCATCCCTATACGACCCCACTTGTCACAAATAACCGATGCTGAATACGAGGCATTACTTCGAGGGCTTCAATACTTGAGAGAAGCAAGGGCTGTTTCAGTTGAAGTTTACGGAGATTCAGAGCTGGTGATCAAGCAATTAAACGGCCAATACGAGTGTAAAAGTGAAGCGCTGAGGAGTTACTACGAAGAATGCAGGGAAATCTTGAAGAGCTTCCCGTTGGTAACTCTACAGCATATTCCTAGGGAACACAACGAAGAAGCAAACAGGCTATCTCAAAGCGCCTCTGGTTACAAAGAGAGTCAAGAAGCGTTTGCCGCGGAAGTGTGTGCATTGGGGGCGGATCTTGCAGAAGATGATTGGAGGAAAGAGATCGTTGATTACTTGAAGGATCCATCCCGAAAAGTCTCTAGGAAGCTCAGGTACAAGGCCATAAAGTTCGTTCTTTTGGATGATAATTTATTCTATAAATCATTAGATGCGGTATTATTACGATGCACCGGGTCCGGAAGAAGCCAAGAACATGATGAGCGAAGTGCACGATGGGATATGTGGAGCACACCAATCGGCCTACCGTATGAAGTGGGTTATTAGACAAGCTTGGATGCTTTTGGCCGACGATATTAGAGGACTTCTTTGAGTATTACAAGGGATGTCGGGATTGCCAAAGGTTTGGGGATATTCAAAGGGTCCCCGCATCGGCATTGAATCTCATCATCAAGCCATGGCCGCATTAATCCACCATCTAGCAAGGGGCATAAGTTTGTGCTTTTGGCTACGGATTATTTTACCAAATGGGTCGAGGCGATCCCGCTGAAGAAGGTGACATCAGAAAACATGGTTGACTTTGTCAAGGAGCACATCATCTATCGCTTTGGGATCCCTCAGACGATCACCACTGATCAAGGGGCACAATTCGTGTCACTAGAGTTCAGAGAATTTGCCGAAAGCATGGGGATCAAGTTGTTTAACTCTTCTCCCTATTATGCCCAAGCTAATGGTCAGGCGGAGGCTTCTAATAAGATCATGATCAAGCTAATACAAAAGAAGATCGATCAGAAGCCAAGGAGGTGGCATTCGGTACTCAGTGAGGCACTGTGGGCTTACCGAATGGCCCCTCACGGAGCTACAAAGACTTCTCCTTATGAATTAGTTTATGGACACCACGCGGTTCTACCTTGGGAAGTGCAATCAGATTCAAGGAGGGTTGTGTTACAGAAAGATTTGAGCTCCAAGGATTACAGTGGCCTAATGATGGACGAGCTGGAGGATTTACATATGATCCGTCTTAGAGCCCTGGAAAACATCGAGAAGAACAAACTGCGGGTTGCCAAGTACTACAACAAGAAGGTAAAAGTAAGGCAATTTGCAGAAGGCGATTTGGTTTGGAAAGCGCTATTGCCGATTGGAACTAAATACAGTGAATTCGGCAAATGGTCTCCTAATTGGGAAGGACCCTTCCGTGTGGTCGATGCGTCCCGGTAATGCATACATATTAAAAACTTTGCTAGGAGAAGAATTTTCCGCTGCAATAAATGGAAGATATCTCGAAGAAATATCATCCTAGCATTGAGATCGATCGGTGATTACACACATCGACACGAGATAGCCGGTGCTCAAGAACGAGGCCGCCTTCGAACAAAAAATCCATAAACGAAGAAATGGCCGGTGCCTAGATGCATTGCCCTTAGCACAAAAATTACATTACAAGCTCGCTTCTTGCGGTTTACATCTAACAACCCTAGTGGTCGGATCTTCAAGGAGGTGGGAAGCGAGGGCGTGGAGAAAGAAGCGAAAGTATGATTCAATCTTTTCTTTGCTTCTTCCGTCGCTCCCTCTTCGACTTCCCAGACCACCGTGACGGCAACTTGGAACGCATGGGGGTGACCATGGTTTGCGGCCTCCACCAAGCCGTCCCGGGCCGTCTTCGGGTTGTTGTACTCGTCGGAGACATCTAAAACGGAGGAATCGGTGTTAGGGGCAAGAAATCCAAATGCGGGCGTAAGGTCAAGAAGAGGTCGAAGCATTTACCCCCTACTAGTGCCTCCGAGCCATGCGACGCTCGCGCCGGGCTTGGCAACGGGCGGTGATGTCCCCGAGGGCCGTGCTCCGGTGCCGAACGCGGCGGCGCGCTTGATGGCCGGTCCTCTCGTTCGGGCGTGGCATCCTCTCGCGCCGAGGGAGGAATCGGAGGAGATGTACTCAGGCACATCTTCGGTCCAGATGATTTCTTCAGGGAGCAAATCAAGGTTGGAAGAGGAAAGGAAGAAAACATGAAGCACGAGATCATGTGGAGAACGAGGAATAGATCAAGGAAGAACTCACCTTCGAATCGTGCGCTTCTTTGGTGAGCTGCTCTCCTGGGGTTGCTTGCCCTTGTCCATGGCCTTGGGGTTTTCTCCTCTAGAGACAGGGGAAGAGATGAGAAATGATGGATGAGTGCGCGAGTGGATTTGCAGGGCATCCCGGCAGGCTATTTTATTGACCGAAGGGGTGCATTGGGAGTGATGACCGCCGATACACACTGTTGGAATACCAAACGGCAGGGTTTTCTCCCAGATGCGAAGGGTTTTTTGCTTGAACAGTGTTTGCGGATTACCGATTCAGGGATCTTCTGTGGATTTTTGCACCAATGGGCATCTGTTCGCGTGTATTCGGCTCAAGATAGTTCCTGGATGCGTTCAAAGAGAAAACAAGATTCACGGATGCAAATGTAAAGGGAATCATCACAAAACAAGCACAGAATTCAAAAGTTCTTCATTTATTGCCGATGTTTAAACATCCCTAATACAATCTAGTCGAAGAGCCCGTTCAACACGGATTGGGGATGAGTAATTTCGGCAATGGCGTCGCCATGGCCATCAAGGCGCTCCAGGATGAGCTCGATCTCCTCAATGTCCTCTCGCGCGCCGCCCGGAAGCCGCGCGGCTCGGTGGAGTAGTCGACGTCCGTGTGCGTCGCCATGGCAGCCGGACCCAAGGTGGTACCCAAGCGAACACCGTGAGTGGCCACCTCGTCGACGCGGTGCTCCACCGTGGCAAGGCGCTCCGCCGGCGTGTCGCCACGGGCGTTCACCTTATCGGCCGCCTGCTCCACCGGCGCCTTCGGTGGTTGAGCTCGACATCGCGGGCGCAAGAAGCAAGAAGAAAGGAGATTAGTATCAAAAAGCCGGGTTGGATCAAGAATTGATTTCGCAGTCGTACCATCGATGGCTTCCGGCGCGTTTGTTTGTCTTGGTCCTCCCATTCCAGCTCGGCTATGCCCGCCTTCTTGGAGACGTCCTCTAGCTCGCGCCGGGCCGTCTCCAGCTCCTCCTTGAAGCGGAGGGCGTCGAGCTCCCCGTATGGCACGGGGGAGTGGCCGTCGGACTCCGAGGAGTCGTCCGGAAGGGGCTGATTGGCCGGCGCGGGAGACGGATTCCACTGAATCAACCTGAAAGGGAGATGATCGTCAAAACAAGAAAAGATCAAAGTTGAAGCAAAGAGGAGGAATCGACGATCATTGCCTCCGCGCGCATTGGCGCCGCTCCCCTCTGCCTCGTCGGAGCGCGGCGGCGGTTGAGGCGGCGCACCATGGTGGTTTGGGATGTGCACTTGTTTGGAAAGAGAAAGGACCGAGATTGGAAAAGATTCGAGAGCTAAAAGGCCTGGTGGAGAGCTAGGGGCACCTACGGTTGCATTTATAGGCCGGCAAGATGAATCGTGGCTTCGAGTCGTGGCTTTGGATCGTGGCGCATATCCCAAGAAAATCGGAAGGTGGAAAGGTTTCCTTGGCCGGCCCCGCCGACGGGTCGCTTGGAGTTCTAGGCTGAGTCACATTCAGTTGACTGGCTCGGCCAAGGAGAGCCAAAGTGCCATTCGGGAGTTAGCGTTTCTTTGCCGAATGGGTCGTTCAAGCATTATATTTGAAGGTGCGCAAAAGAAAAGGAAATAAATTGCGAGAAAAATATCACAAGAGCGACCAATTCGGTTACACATCAATTAGATCATTCAAATGTTCAAGTGTTTCGCAATCACACCACGAGCATTGGATGTTGCTTGGCGGAAATTGTCCAGCGGTTCTTGGTAGTCTTTTTGGGCGGCTGGACAAGGTGGTGAGTTCCGCGTCGCCTTGTTCCATCTTGGGCGTAGCCGATCTTGCTTCATCTTGGGTCTTTTCTATCAATCCGGAAGCTCGGCTATTTTCTTTTTATCAGCCTCTATCTCAGCTGACAGGCTTCTCAGCTCCGCTTCTAGAGCAGCTTTCTTGGCAACTTTCAGATCACAAGAAGCCTGCAGACTAGCCAATGTATCTTTGTGGCTCTCTGTTTGGGATTGCGCCCCGTTCATGGCTTGTTCAGCATCGGATCTCTTCTTTTCGATAGCGGGCGGGAGCGCAATTTTCTCAAAGTGTGCCTTATGGGCGCATAAAGGATGTCCAAGCCGCGGATGGGTACCGAGAGAAGCACCGATATCCTCGGGAAGTTCTTGGGCCGATAGATTCAAGCATCTCCTCGAAGTGATCGAGGTCTTTGAACCGATCTTGTGCATCTCTTTCCCGGCCAGGCAACGATTTCTCTAAGCTTTGCTAGCACCTCATCTGACAGAGGCTGGTGCATTTCTTCCATCGCCTCGGCAACTGGATTGTTCCCCGTTGGCAGGCTTGATGATGATGGGGCTTGATCCTAAGAAGCAGTATTGCCGAGTTAGGAGTGCTAAATGCAAAGGTAGCGAGTTAAGTGCAATTGACTACCTCATGGCCGATTTCTTGAGCTGGGGCAAGATTTTGAGCAGGGGCAATCACAGGTGAAGAAGGTGTTCCAGGTAAAGCTGAAGCTTCCAAGTTAGAGGGTGTTGATGCGATCGGCGGTAACTCATGGGCTTCGGCCGAAGAGGAGTTGGATCCACCTCTGTTAGGATTGTTGTCTCCGCATGACCAACGGTGATTGTGCCCTTGGAGGACTTGATGGCTCCTACCGGATTGGGAAATTCTTCTCTGGAGAATTCATTGCTTCGCCAGAAGGCGATGAAGATGAGATCTCCACTGGGATAGGTAATTCAACCCTGGGTGGACTTGCTTGTTGAGCCACTGGGGCATCCACAAGTTGTTCTTCCATTGTCTCTTCTGCAAGTGTCAAATTGAAAGGGTAAATGCCAGTGTTCATCCTTAAGAAATGACAGTAGTGGTCATACCAGTGGATGGGGCATTGGCAGGTTCTGGCACTGAAGGCTGCTGGGCTCTGGTCTGAAAATGCACAAGAGATGATTTGTCAGAACTAGAGTAACCTTGTGATCAAGAAAGCAAAAGATTTCACCTCAACAAGAATTTTCTTGACAGTTCTCCTCCTCTTGGCATTTGGAGGGGCAACCGAGAGACAAACCTTGCCTCTCCGTCGGCGGCAAGGCTAGAGAGGTTGGGGTCTCGTTGTAGCAAACCCGGCCATTAACGAGCCGAGTTGTGGACTTGAATCCCGATCTTTGAGATTGGACCTACAACATTGTAGGTGATATTCCTAGCTCGAGGGGCGAGCCTCGTGTTTTGTGAGTAAGAATATGAAGGTCGAATCGTGATTAAAAGAGATTATGTCTGAGTCAATGGTTCATAATATTACCTCTCGAAGTTGGCTGAAAATCGGGCATCAACTCCGCACGAACGAATGCACGGCTCATTGAAGATGTGATCATGGAATTCTTGCCACCGGGAATTGAAGGTGGGATGAGCTATGGTTGTGGGCACAAAGGGCCGGGTGTAGATAGTGGGACTACACACATAATGGAAAACCCCGCTGCTTGTGCATAAGCTCTTTGATTTCCTCTCGGGCTTGAGGAACTCATGCGGAACGACCTTGGGGACATCCGGCCACACCCGAGTTGCCTAGCCATTACATTGGGCCGATAATATTCATAAGTACGGAGTTCGGCCTTCCTCCATTGAATTCAAATGGCGGCATGCATGGGCGGATTATGATGTTGAGAATCTCAAAAAATCTCCCATCTTGGCGTTCGCATTCAAAGGAGAAATCACGGGGAAAATCAAAGTGTCATTGTCCGGATAAGGAAGCCGGAGAGGATTCGAAAACCTTTGAAGAATAGCTCGAAAAGTTGGACGATGTCCCGCCGAACAAGAACGCTTGAAGCCGCTTCTCCATAATTACGGCATCCTCTGGTGGCTTGGGGCTCCCCTTTTTTTTGAATGAAAACCGTGGGCAACGCCCCCGTGCCAGGAACCATATATTAACGAAAGAAATAAAGATTAAGTTACAAAGAGGAGGGACTTACGCCCGCCCAACCAAGTGGTTAGGCAACGAGGGGGGGACAAGCAAAGAGAAAAACAACGATCGAAACAACGAACGAGCAACACTACAAGAAAAGCTAAAGAGCACTAAGCCGCTTTTTGATCAAAGGATGAAGGCTTGGCTTGAATCGCGAAATGCTCCGAACCGGTGCCTTGAAATTTGCCTTCCGGACCGCGAGATGTGGAGGCTTGCCGTCAAAAATGGCTTCATTTCTCTGCTTCCAGATACACCAGGCACCAATCAAAAAGATCTCCATGAAGAAAGGGAGCCCAGAAGCAGCTCTGGCTTGCAAGATTTTCTGGTGAACGCTTAGATTTGCCCCCCAAACAATACCCAAGGATAACCATCTATTAACAGCAGCAGGGCAGCTGAAAAAGAGATGAGCCGCGGTTTCTTCCTCGCTGTTGTGACACAGGACACAGTTGTATCCTTCATCAAGCACTTTCCTCCTTCTTCTCAAAATATTCCTAGTGTTCAACCTATCATTGAGAAGCAGCCAAGCAAAAAACTTGATCCTTGGGATGCATTTGGTTTTCCAGATGTCAAGAATGGCTCTACTGGGCCTGAGCTCTCTAAATTGATACTGATAGAAGTGGCTACTCAGAAACCTACGCTGCCCCCAAATAAGTTGCCGGGAATCCTTGGAATCGGGGGCGATGGGAGGGAGAGAATTAAGAAAGGCACGTAATTCCGGGGAACTCATTATAAGCAACCCTGGTCATGGGAATTCGAAACGACTCGGCAAGTTGGCGGTCGACCTCGGCGCAAATAGAGAAATGGCGGTGGTCCCGAGCAAATGGCAGGAGATGACAAAACTTCTCTGAATGAATGACCCCATCTATGATATCCTCCCAGAAACTGACAGTGTCCCCCTGGTTATGATTGCAAATGGCAACACCTCTAAATTGAGTGTGAAGCCGAAAGATGTCTTTCCACCAGAAGGAGCCCTTCTCTCTTGTCAGATGGGGAACAGTGTTACTGTAGTATTTCTGCTAGACGAGAGTAACCCACTGAATATCAGCCTTGCTGTAGATTTTGTGCAGCTGCTTGAGAAGAAGCGCGTCATTCTGAATGCTTAAATTGATAACTCCAAGTCCACCTTTGTTTTTAGGCTTCGTGACCAGATCCCAAGCTGCTAGATTGTACCTTTTACTATTGAAATCCTTGCCTCTCCAGAGACAGTTTTTCCTGTGCTTATCTATAATCTCAATGACAGTCAGGGGGAGCTTCAGAGAACACATGTAATAAGTGGGGAGCGAAGAGATGACCGAATTGACTAATTGCAACCTTCCGGCATATGAGAGAAACCGAGAAGGCGCCGACAACTTTCTTTCAATTCCGCGCAGATGAGAGGGGCATAATCTTTCACTTGGGGCTTGGCCAGGCCCAGGGGGAGACCAAGGTAAGTAAATGGGAAGGAGCCCACCGCACAACCAAATGTCCGAGCCGGAGAGGAAGCTTTCTCGGGAGAGACATTGATTGGAACTAGACAAGATTTATGATAGTTTACCACAAGGCCACTAGAGAGGGTGATGCTGTGAAGAATCCTTTTTAGGAGGACCAACTGATCCTCATTAGCTTGCATGACCAAGATGGTGTCATCAGCATATTGGACAATAGGGAAGGGAGTATCAGACCTTTGGGGGAAAGGAGGCAGAAGATTGCCAAGGTAATACTCTCTATTGATGACGTGTTGAAGGAGGTCAGCAGCAATGGCAAAGAGAAGAGGGGAGAGGGGATCCCCCTGCCTAACCCCTCTGGAACATTTGAAATCTTTTCCAGCAGTGCCATTAAGAAGAACTGAAGAAGTGGCAGTGGACAGCAGCTCCTCAATCCACTTCAACCACTTCGGGGGGAAGCCTTTAGCATGAAGCATTTCCGGAATAATGGTGTGCTCAACCGGATCAAATGCCTTTTCAAAGTCCAACTTCAAGATAATAATCTCCCCTTCGAGAGTGATGACACTGGTGAAGAAATTCAAAAGCCCAGCCAAGGCAGTCTTGAATAGTTCTCCCTTTGATGAAACCATACTTGGTTTTTATGAACAATCTTTACACAATAGCCTGCGGCTCGTTAGCAAGCAGCTTTGAAATGAGCTTAATGGAGGAGTTGAGCAGAGAAATTGGCCTAAAATCATTCACAGATTCAGGATTATCCTTCTTGGGGACCAAGGTGATAAAGGAGTGGTTGAGACTCTTCGAGTCCCGGCTCGATGATGGAAAAAATCATGACAGAGCTTGTACATGTCACCTCTAATGATATGCCAGGATTTCTTGAAGAACAGATTGTTGAACCCATCCGGGCCAGGGGCCTTATCAGAAGGTAATTCAAGGATAATCTCATCAATTTCCTTATTGGAGAAGGGAAGGCACAAAGCCTCAAGATTAGGGTGGTGTCGGGGACAGCCCTAGGGGTCCCCTTAAACAACGAGGAAATCCTCACTTAAAACCCGCAACCACACCAAAACACGCTAAGCCTAACCATGCAGGTGCCTAACCATGTAGGACACGGCCCACGCCGCAGGGACTCCGACGGCCCATCGAGGCGGCCCTCTTAGAAGTCCCCCCCGAGCAGGCTCCGCCTCGCTCGAGGACGCACACCCCCCTCGGGCGGGCTCCGCCCCGTTCGAAGGGCAACACTTCCCCTCGAGCGGGCTCCGCCCCCGCTCGAGGGCTCACTCCCCCCTCGAGCGGGTTTCGCCTCGCTCGAGGGTACGTCCCGCCCTCGGCCGGGGTCCGCCACGCTCGAGGGCGCCCCCCACGCGTGCGCCGGCCCCCGTACACGGGCATTTAACGCCCGACACGGGCGGGGGCGGCGCCATCATGCGCCCGGGGCTCGCGCCCCCGTGCCGCGGCACCAACTCCCCAGGGAGGAGCCCATCCCCACCACTGTGGGGAGGGACTGTGCAGTACGGCCGGTGTCAGCCCCGTGACACCGCGCGCCCACTCCCGATGCGGCTAACGCGCCAGACCCTCGAAGGGGGCCGGGCGCACCCTCGATTCACTTTCTCGTGACCCCGCAGGGGTTAGGTGGAGGCGCTAGGCCGGTGGATCGCCATCCCGGCCACCGTAACAAGTATGGTCACCGCCCCCCGCGCGTGCGGGCGCACGCCGTGCGCCGTAGCAACCACTCCAACACTGTGAAGCGCGTTGGGAAGGGACGCCGTTCTACCTACTCCTGTGCCCCGTACAAGCCAGCGTCAGCACCTCCCTCGAAGCCTATCCGAGGACGCCACCACCATCTGCCGCCCTCCTACCCTCGAACCACCACTGTTCGGGTACGAGGCGAGCCACCATGGCCGCATCGCTGCGAAGATCGTCCGGACGGCCGCCCACTCTACAGCGTAGCACGACGTGCTCCCCCACGTAGCTAGATAGCACGGCGCGCATGTAACCCGCTGCCCCCTTGATCTATAAAGGGGGGGGGGCAAACCCCCAGCCCGCAGGGAGAGACGGACGAACGAGAGGCTCGGCGGCACCCAAGAGCACTTCACACACCACGTACTCATTCTCATTCTCCCACAATATCTTCGCCACTCCTCCGGGGACTTGGAAGCCACGCTTCCTCTCCCGCCTCGCTTGTATCAGCCCCACTACAAGCACCCCCGGTGCTAAGTAATATAGTGCCCCGAGCACGCCTCTCCGTCGGGACGTACGGCCCCCTCGGCGGAACCGGGATAAAATCTCTGTGTCACTTGTTACTTAGCATCGACCATTGAGGGATAGACCAAGGCGCTATCTACTGGTTAGTGTCGGGACCATATTCCGCACCGACAGTTGGCGCCCACCGTGGGGCAAGCGAGCGCCTAAGGTCATTCCGTCAACTCCCTCCATGGTGATCCGCACTGAGTACCGTGGTACCCGCTACTGCATGGGTAGCTCGGACCCCCTCCCAGCCGGGTTCGAAATCCGCTTCGGGGACCTGAACTTTCAGGCCACGGGGAACGGCTATCTCATGCGCCTCACCAACCGTGAGGAACTCCGCGCGCAGCGCCGGGGCCGAGTCCGCTCTCCGGTCTCCGCCGCACGCGCCACCACGGCGCGGCGCCCGCGGGCACGGATGCCGCGGGTCCATCGACGCCGCGACGCCGCCGCCGCTCCGGGCTACGTTCGCGCCGGGCGCGGTCCGAGCGGCGGCAAGCCGAGCGCGCCGCCACTCGGCGCGGCGCGCCCACCGTTACGACAACCGCCACCGCCCCAGCGGGACCGCGCGCGGTCTCCGGCCCACGCATCCCCATCGGGTTACGGGGCGCCACGTCGGCCTACAACAACAACGTCAACACCACGATGCGCCGGGTCCCGCCCGGCCGCCACGTCTTCGTCGCCAGGGATTCCGGTGCCTCAATGGCTGACGAGTCGTCCCTAGGCTCCATCGACGCGTTGCCACCCGCCAACCGCCACGGGTACGCGGAGTGGGACTTCTCCGGCGTGCCGGACCCAGTCGCGTTCAGGCGTTTCCTCGACGCCGCGGACTACTGGTTTGGCTGCTCCGACGACTCCAGCACCGGGAGCTACGACCCCGCGCGAGAGTGCTACGCCGTCATCACCAATGACCCGGCCAACGCCGCTGGCGCGGCGGGCGCCGGAGATGGGGAGATCACCCCTGCCCCAGGGATCGCCGCGCGCATGGCCGCGGGGCCAAGCGCTCCCCCCCCGGGGCCGACGCCGACGCGCGCGCGCCCAAGCCCGCGAGCTCGAGGCAAAGCGGCGGAGGAATACCGGACGGTGCGGCCGCTCCGCGCCTCAATGGCGGGGGGAAGCCTCCGCGCGCGGCGAACGCGCGCGGAGGCCGGGCCGACAGTCCGCGACCGCATCAACACCGTCCCCAACATCGACAACGCGGACACGCCCCCGGTGGGCGAGCCAAAAGCTCATCGCCGCCGCGGCGCCGCCGCGCGCCATGCCGCACCCTCGACCCCCGAGGCTCGAGACCCGCACCACGAGGTGCAAACTCTCATCGAGCAAGCGGCCGTCCGGCGGGCCGAGAGCTCGGCCTCGCGCATCCGCCAACAGGAAGACGCGCGGGGTGATGAAGCCGCACCGGGAGGCGAACCCTCCGTGCACGCAGGGGGGGACCGGCGGAGCAACCCGCCGACCAAGGGCGCACGCCGGCCCAAGGAGCGGCTCCTTGACGCGCGCAGGCGCTGGATGGCGACACCCGCAACGTCATTAACGCCAGGCGCACGAGCAGGGCGGATGCCCGAGCAGCAAGGGACTACCACCCTCGAAGGGGTGGACGCTACGACAGCGGCGAGGACCGCTCCCCGACACCGAAGCCCCCGGGCACCCGTGTGTTCAGCCGGGAGATCCGCGCGGCGGCGTTCCCCCAACGCTTCCGCCAACCCTCGACCATCGTCAAGTACAACGGGGAGACGGACCCCCGCGTGTGGCTTAACGACTACCGCTTGGCTTGCCGCTGGGGCGGGGGCCACCGGCCGATGAGGTCATCATCCGCAACTTGCCCCTGCACCTCGGCGACGCGGCCCGGACATGGCTCGAGCACTTGCCCGCTAGCCAAATCCACAACTGGGACGACCTGGTCCACACGTTCGTGGGCAACTTCCAGGGCACGTACGTGCGCCCTGGGAATTCCTGGGACCTGCGCTCCTGCATGCAGAAGCCCGGCGAGTCGCTGCGGGACTTCATACGGCGCTTCTCTAAGCGCTGCACGGAGCTCCCCAGCGTGGCGCAGTCCGAGATCGTGCACGCCTTCCTCGAGGGCACCACGTGCCGGGACCTCGTGCGGGAACTGGGATGCAGCCCGCCTGCGGACTCCAACGAGCTGTTCGACATCGCCACCAGCTTCGCCTCCGGTGAGGAAGCCGTGGGGGCGATCTTCGACGGCAAGAAGGGCAGGCGCTCGGAGGACGCGCCCACGGAGGGCAGCAAGTCCAAGGAGCCGCACCGCAATGACAAGCGGGGCAAGAAGGGGAAGAAGCCGCGCCGCGAGGCGCGCGAGGCGAGGGCGCGACGGCGGCAATGCCGAGGCCCTTGCTTGTTGACCCGGCTCGACGGGGCCCTCGACCGGCCCCTCGAGGTCCGGGGGTGTTCGACGACATGCTGAAAAAGCCATGTCCTTACCACAAGACTCCGGTGAACCACACCCTTGAGCAGTGCGATATGCTCAAGAAGTTTTATGGCCGTGCCGCCGCAAAGGAGGCAGAGGCCAAGAAAGACGGGGGCGACGGCGACGCGGGTGGCTTCCCCGCTGTTGAAAATGTGTTCCTCATCTTTGGGGGGCCAACCGTCGACATGTCGACCCGCCGGCCGCAAGATGGAGCGGCACGAGGTCCTCGCCGCGGAGAGGGCTCCTCCGTCCTTCCCCAATTGGTCGGAGGATGCCATCACCTTCAGCGGGAGGACCACCCGAACCGCATCCCCAACCCGGGCCGGTACCCACCGGTGGTTGATCCCATCATCGGGAACGCCCGGTTCTCGAAGGTCCTCATGTACGGAGGCATCGGCCTCAACATCCTCTACGCGCATACGTTGCGCCTCATGGGGATCGGGTTTGACCGAGCCGCGGCCCGGCCACGAAGCCGTTCCATGGCATCGCGCCCGGCAAGCAGGTCTAGCCCCTTGGGCAGATCGATCTGCCAGTTTGGTTTGGCACCCCGAAGAATTTCCGCAAGGAAACCCTCACCTTCGAGGTGGTGGGGTTCAAGGGGGCTTACCACGCTATACTTGGGCGACCCTGTTACGCCAAATTCATGGCGGTCCCCAATTATACTTACCTGAAGATGAAGATGTCGGGACCAAACGGCGTCATCATCGTCGGGTCATCCATCGAGCACGCGTTCGACTGCGACGTCGAATGCGTGGAGCACGCAGAGGCGCTGGCGCCGGACGAAGCGCCGGTGAACACGCCGGAGAAGATGTTCAACGAAGACCTCGACCCCGCCACCAAGCATGCCGGCACCTTCGAGGCCGTGGAGCGCGGACCAAGGGGGTCCCCCTCGACCCGTCGGCCCCCGAGGGCAAGGCGTTGAGGGTCAGCTCCACCCTCGACCCCAAATAGGAAGTGGTGTGTTGACGGTGAAAATCCGTCAACCTAGCTATGAGTTTACCTTCGGTGTTGGCATGAGTTTTATACCTTATCCATTGGTACTAACCCCCGTGGTATAACAAGTTCACGTGTGCATGTCGGTTTTGGAGTTTAATGTTTATGCAGGGTTTTAGTGTTGAATGCAAGACTTTTGGGATAAGTTCATCAAGCACCTCATGACAAGACCTTGAAGCCCCGAACAAGTCATGCAATGAAGCAAACTTAACTCCAAGAAGCCGGGGACTTGATCCGAGAAGACGACGGACTCCGGGGACCCGACCGGAAAAGTCTTCGAATCTTGCAAGACAAGGAGTTGAGTCAAATTCGGAGAGAAACCGACGACATGGACCTACATGCGAAGGGGGAAACATCCGGGAAGCAAGGGAACCGACGTGGGGCAAAGGAGCCCAAGGGCTGGGCCTAAATGGGCCCGGCCGGCCGGCCCGATCCGGTCGGCCCGGTGCCCATTTTGGGCCCAAATTCGCTCTCCTTTGCCCTAGCCGCCAATCGGGCTATTTATAGCCCCCTGACCGAGAGCCACGCAGAAAAGATTTCGTCTTCGGCCGCCGAGAAGCAGAGAAGAGAGGGACACCATCTCGGAGAGGAGAGGGTCGAGCTAGTTGACTAGGGTTTCCCTAGCCGACGTGGGAACCTTGCACGGAAGACCACGTCGGAGTTCCCGAGCTAGAAGCAAGATCAAGGAAGGATCCCGGTGGTGATCTTGTGTATGTATCATTGTTATAGTTGAATTATCAAGTTGAATCTTTTTCCGGCGATCAAGTGTTTCCTCGAAGATTTCGTTGTTCGATCGGCTTTGCTTATTCCAACTCTATTCTCGAGATAGATTACATAGGGTGTTCTTGTAGCCGCGGTGGCTAGAGGTACACGCCGGATCTTCCGAAAGAATCTCGACTTGTCTTTTGACTCGCCCTAAGCTCCCCGCATGAATAGGGATACGTTGTGACAGAACGGGGGTCTCGAAAGGCGGATGTTTTCGGATTTGGACGGGAAACCACGATTTAAAGAGGCTTTTATTAAGATTCGATTTGCTACTTCTTCTCTTGCTTGGAACTTCAACAAAAGGCTTACCCCGATCCCTATAGATCGGTTTATCTACCCAATCTTACTTTGTTTTCTCCGGTTTTTAGTAGATTAGATCTGTTTTGTGTCTTTAACTTAGATGCATTAGGTTTTTATCGAAGATTGAAGGTTACTTGGCTTTATTAGATTAAGTCTTGCGTCACACATTTGTTCCACGGATTCGATACCTTGGGTTCACCACTCGAGGGAAGAAGGGTCCCTTGACTACGACGGGAGACTTGTACGCTTGCGAGTCACGAACGAACTTTGATACAATTATTAACCGTCAACAAGCCCCTTTTTCTGGCGCCGTTGCCGGGGAACAAGTGATCAAGATTTGATTTTTTTATTACTTTTTTTTTGTAATTTTCAGTATTCTTTTTGTTTTTATTTTTGCATCTACTAAATTTTGATCATCCTCAAAATACATCTAATCTAGTTTGTCTAACTCTAGTCTTTATAGATTTGTTTTGTTTTCTAGTTTTTGCATACTTTGTTTATTGCTAACCCTAACGGAGATGGACGGCTACCTCTCCAACAAACCCAATAATTTTGTGGATGATCCGGAAAAACTTTACGGGCTAAGGAGACGTGAAGCACATCAAGCTAAAAAGCTGGATTTTGTAGATTCGGAGTCGGAAGACAAAGGATCGTAGGAATCTCCAAAGAATTCACCACCTCAAAGTCCGCGGGAGAATCGACCTCCACCAATGGGTGACCAACCACCGGAAGAACGCAAGATTGGGGAGCTATGCACCCCGGACATCATCGATCTACCAATCTTGAACCTCGAGGAGATCGGAAGACCGTTCGAGATCAAGACCTCAACAATCCGCATGGTGCAACATTCACCCTTCACCGGCAAAGAGGATCCGAACCTTCACCTCCAAGCATTCATTCAACTATGTCAGACCTTCAACATGGATGGGGTGACTCAAGATCAAATGAGGGCAAGGCTTTTTCCGTTTTCACTACTCGGGAAGGCTTTGCAATGGTTCCACTCTCAACCGGCGGAGACGGTGCAAAATTGGAACACGTTGATGAAGGCTTTCATGAAGGAATACTACTCACCGGGTAAAACTCAAAGCTTGCGTAATAAGATTGCCACCTTTGTTCAATATCCTACAGAAACTATCTCGGAGGCATTCAAGCGCTTCAACGAGTACACCCGGGCGGTTCCACATCACAAGTTCCCGAAAGAAGACCTCGTGCAAAAGTTCTATCAAGGACTCACCATGGCGTCAAGGACGATCATCGATGCATCAGCGGGAGGATCTATCATCGAGCTTACACCGACGGAGGCTTTCACGCTATTCAAGAAGGTCGCGGATAATGACACGTGGGCGTCGTCCGGCGCTTACATCCGGTTCAACCCATGGGGAACGTCAAAGGAGTCTTGCATGTGGAGAAGGAAGACATACTTGAGGGCAAGATCGACTCGCTCATGAGGAGGTTGGAGAAGATGGAGATGGAAAAGAAAGAGGCTCAAGACTTAAAGGCCGCCGAAGCAAGGTCCACATGCGAAGAATGTGGAGAGTATGGCCATGTCCGCAAAGATTGTCCGGAGGAAGCCAAAGTGCTCGACTACATGAGGAAGGGAGAATTGCCGAACTTCCGCTACGGGCAAGGTAGGCCTCAATTTAATGCAAGCTCATCTATTCCTAACGCGGTTCCGCTTCGGATACAATTGAAGGAGTTCATGGATGAGCAAGCTAAGATCAACAAGGACACCGTCACCAAGTTCAAGACCATAGACAAGGTGTTGGAGAACATCGATAGCAAAGTGACGGAGGTCGGAAGTTCCAATCATCAAGTGCTCAACATGATGAAGATGCTCGAGACGCAAGTTGGACAACTTGCGGGGCGCCTCACTAATGATGAAGGGAAGCTTCCGGGACAACCCAAATGTCCCGAATCGGCGAAGGCCATTCAAACGCGTTCGGGGAAGGAGACCGAAGATCCGGAACGTTCCGCGGGAGCAAGGAAGCTTAAACCGTCCACCGAGGTGGAAGGAGTTGCTAAAGAGAAGGTTATGGGGATCGTCACCGAGGAACCCGAATTCGAGATGCCGGAGGAAGACACGAGGATACCGCAACTCAAGCCACGCTACTTCCGAGGTAAACTTGACAACCACTTTGAGAAGTTTGTGGAAGTTGTGCGTAGACTTAGCATCAATATGCCATTACTAGATGCCATACAAGTACCTACATATTCTCGTTACTTTAAAGACATACTTGCAAATAAATATGAGATAGCAACACTCGGGGTAGATCATGTCAAGATGTCCGAGGAGTGTAGTGCGGCTATTGCTAATGGTCTAGAGAAGCAAAAAGACCCCGGTGCCCTACAATTCCATGTTCGGTTGGTTCTTTCAACTTCGAGAAGGCGTTATGCGACCTTGGAGCTAGTGTGAGTGTCATGCCGAGGGATGTGTTCGAGAAGCTACGCCTACCGACGGAGCCTACGGGAATATGTTTGGAGTTGGGTGACAACTCCATTCGCTATCCTTTGGGCATTGCCGAAGATGTACCCGTGAAGATTGGACACCACTTCATCCCCCGTCGACTTCGTTGTGCTCGAGATGGGAGAGAGGGAGAAGCCGCCGCTCATCCTAGGGAGGCCGTTCCTCAAGACCGTGGGAGCTATACTATTGATGTTGGCAAGGGGGAGATCATGTTCGATATCAACGGAGAAAAGAGTTCCTTCAAGTTCCGTCCAAGGATTGAGGCATGCAACATGATTGGAGTGAAGGGAGAACCAAAACAAACGGAGGGGCTGAAAAAGAAGAAGGAGCCGAAAAAATGAACTTAACAAAAATCAAAGAAGGTGTTGCATCCGTCAAGACAAAGGAAGAGAAGCCGCTCGTGAAGACCAAAAAATGACTAAGCCAACTAAGCCGGAAGACAAGCCCGCGCCCAAGATGGTGCGGAAGTGGGTACCCAAGATTGCAACGCCCGCAAAGAGCGTTGATCCGGAGTAATCAAGTGAAGAAGTCTAGCTATAGACTATAAACGAAGCGCTAGGTGGGAGGCAACCCGTTTCATCGAGTCAAGAATAAGCTACGGGAGGACAACCCGATTCCAGGTTTTTCGATTATTTTTAATAATTTAGTTTTTGAGTTTTATTACGCAAAGACATTAGACTTAGAAGTGGTTGAACAATATTAGAGACATAATTCTTGATTGAATATTTGCTTTATCATAAACCCTTTGCATGAACCCTCCTATGTGCTTGTTTGATTCTTTTCTTTTCGAGAAACCCTCAACCAAATAATTTCAGAACCTTAACTCAACCTTTCACCCTCATTATGGTGCTGAGGTTGACTTATTTTTCATACTAAAACCACACGAGTAGAGCCACGATTTATGTTTAAGTGTTAATAAAATTCAGCACGTGGTAGGACTCGCGTAAACCTAGAAATCAAAGCTTTTGGTTGGTTTTAAAAAAATCTTTATCCTTGGTTTCTCTAGGATTAGAATTTTTCTAAACCTATTATAATTTTGTTTTATTCAAAATCTTTCTTATTTAGCCAAAATTAGAACCTAAACCTATGCCCCCATGATCAAGCGGGAAAATGTTCGCTCTCAACCAATGAAAGCAAACTATACCGGTGAGACCGAAATCGACGTAGTCGAAAAATATTTTCGACTTACATTTGTTTTTAATGGTTTAAAAACTTCTCTAAAATTATGCTTGAGCTCTTGCATGGCTCTGAAAAATATTTTAAATTTCGATTTAGAGGAGTGCTTAACCTTAAACACACCTAAATGGAGGCAATCTAGTTTGAATTAATCATGCATGCACCATTGGATTCCCTTTTATCAACTTTCACCAATTCCACATGCAAAGGACAAGCATGGTGGGCGAGAAAGCATCAACTTTGCAGGATTTTCATGGTGGCATGTGAAGCAAGTGGAGCTAGGGAGCATGGACATGACCCAAAGCATGGAGCATCAAGTGGGAGGACCAATAATTCAAGAAAAGGAGTGGACGAGAGCGTTTGGGCGGTGCAACTCGTGGAGCGCGCGGGCGGGAAAGTTGCGGAGGCGAAATGATCGTGGCTGGGGGAGAAAGACGCGGAGGGGAGGAGCCGAGAGGAGCCCCGGGCCGGCCGGCCCCGGCCGGCCGGCTCGACCTATTTAAGGAGCCCCCCGGCTCCCGTTTTCTGCAGGCAAGCTTCCCTCTCCTTCCCTTGTTTGTGTGTTCAAGTTTGTGTGCTCAAAACCTCCGTAGACATAGCCAACCATCCCAAGCTTGATAGCTCAAGAAAAAATCCACATCCTTAATCCACTCAAAGTCCACATCCGAAGCAAAGAGTTTAAGTGCCTAGTTTACCGGTTGCAACCCGGAATTTTAGTTGAAGAAAGAGTGCAGCAACCATGTGGAAGAAGACCACAAGTCTCTTCTCCAAGAAGAAGAGTTCTTCGTCGTCCAAGCCATCATCAACCACGTCTTCGAGGAGGCACTCGGTTTCCGAGTCTCCCCGGAGCATGGAGACGGATACGGCACCACCGAGGAGGAACGATGCTCTCCTCCTTGGTGGTATGAGGGCTGCGAGAAGCACTTCCATGAGGTTCACCGAACCTCGTGGGCACACGGAGGAGCAGCCCGCGCCACCACGACGATCGACTCGCTCAACCGCACCACCTCCTTACACCCCGACACACTCTTCGTACGGCTTCATCATCTTGTCGGCGGAGGAGGAGGAGAGGCTCGCCAATCTTGAGAAGAGGCTTGTGCCGAACGTCGAGTTCGACGACCAAGCACTCTACACCTTGGGTTTTTGCACCGACATATACTATATGTTGGGGCACCTCGGATGGGTGCGGTTCTCCAACGGAATATCGGTGGACACCCATTTGGGTTACGCCTTGGAAATTTTGATGACTATTGCACCCATCGTTGATGATGATGTGGTGCAAAGCTTGTCATTCCGTTTGGAGGGAATCGAACAAGTGGTTCCCTACGAGCACGTTAGGGAGCTGCTTGGATTCCACAAGGGAGCTCCGGAGAAAGTTGACGTGCCACCCGGCATGTTGGCGGGGTTTTGGAACATGATCTCCGGAGAAGCCCATCAACAACGCAATTGCATCCGCAACCCCATTATCCGGATATTTCACTCTTGGATGTGCAAGAGGGTATTGGGGAGGATGAAGGAAACAAAGGTGACCGACATGGAGTTGAATTGGCTATACTCGGCTTTAATTGCCAGGCAGCCAATAGACCCCTCTTACCTCATGATCAACCGTTGGTGTTGTGAAGCAACATCGGGGGCGGGTAATATTGGTTCGGGGTGTTACCTCTCCATGTTAGCCTTTTCCTTGCGGCCGGGGATCGCAAGAAACCCCGCTCACCTTTTGCGTGGTACCTCTCTCGGTTTTGAGTATTTGCGGCAAGGCAAGTACATTAGTGGAGATGAGAGAGGAGGTTATCGGTTGGCCATAGTGAACCTACCCCTTCCGAATGAGAGGCTTAGGCTTTTCACCGAAGGAAGGGAAGATTGGTTGGAAGAGGGATTACTTGTCCCCGTAAGGAAGAACAAAAGAGGAAGAATCGTAGAGGAGGGGACATCCTCCGCACAAGCGAGTGGAGCACAACCCAATGTGCAACAATTCGGCGGGGTCCCTCCTCCGCCAAGTTATTACGGAGGGTCACAAGGACAAGCATGGGGGGGTGGTGCACCGGTACCCCCACAAAATTATGTTGTGCCCAACGCTAACTTCGCGGAGTCCTACGCTCATTATCCCCAACCACAACAAAGCATGGCCATTATTGGAGGGTATGCTGCAAGAAATGCTCAAAATATCGCAGCCATCCAAGCTAACGCAACTCAACTCGGTGAAGGCAACGCAAATATCGCCTTTGAACTTGGACGCCTTCACCTTGTGGAGCCAAATCAATTCGTCGGAGGAAGCGTCCAATCGTATTATGAGCAAGGGTATTATTATCAAGATTATCAACATCAACCACCGGCGGAGGACTAGAAGATTTAGGAACTTTAGTTTTCTTTTCTTTTCTTTTTCTCTCGTAATTTTCAGCTTTTGCTTATGTGTGTTTGCGTAGTATTTTCTGTTTTTTATTTAAATTTCAGCAAGCATGTTTGTTTATTTTCAGTTTGTATTTCAACTTGATGTCACCATTAATAAAGTCACCACCTTGATTATATCATTGGAAAAGTTACAAAATTCGTGCCATGATGATATATGATTAAAATTGCAGCTTTGTTCATCTTTGTAGTTGATTTATGGATGTTTAAGCTAGTGCTCTCTTAAAAATACAGATCTGAATTTATTTAAATGCTAGCTTAATTTTCAGCAGAGGGTATGATTAAAATAAAGACCCATAGTGTTTTATGTGCTCTCAAGTTATGAATAGATTAAAGATGTCTTTTATGCTCAAAAATATTGCTAACCTTGTCACAAATATCACTTGTGTGTTGCTCAACCTATCCAAAGCCTTATATATATTTGAGTGCATAAACCTTAGTGTACAAGATTTATTTTTGAGTGAGTTATTGCAGGCCATGATTTCTCTGGCCCGAGACTAAGAAGCTGGTCATTCCGTTTTTGCGTATCTATCTTTTTGCTAGCCTTTTATCCGTGCATTGTGTATCCCCGCATCGGTGATCTCACAAACTTCGCCGGATATCCACCCTTAAACCAAATATCATCTTTTGTGATTACCTCCTTGACCACAACCTATTGTTGAGAATGGATCATCAATTCAAGGAAGTTCGCAAGACGGTGCCAACATTGAAAATTTCAAGTATCTCTCCAAGGAAAAATATCTCCGGTACCTACCTTATTTTTCGCCTCTTTGCTCGAGGACGAGCAACGTCTAAGCATGGGGGAGGAGGTAGGTACGGTGCAGTCTTAGAATTCAAAGGGGAATATTTTTAAAAAAAATGATGATGAAAGAAAAAAATCCAGCGATATTCATGACTTTCAAGGTAAAAAATAAATAAATATATATATGAAAGAAAGAAAGAAAGAAAGAAAAGAATGAGAAATATGAGAAAGAAAAAAAAATGTGCGTAAAGTGAACTCCCCAGGTTCTCTAAGAGTGCATTCAAGGCTTCAAGTTAAAAGGATCCATTCTCATTTTCCAACCATGTGCAATCCGATAACGAGGACTTCTTTTGTGCCTCGGGATCACTCTTTGCCATTTGCACATGTCCACTTATCTAAAGTGTGTGTATTTTTCTCTTTCCCCTCCTTGATTTAACATTATTTTCCAATGACCTTTTTGACGAGTCTCGGTAAGACCATGAGAAGCTTGTCTTGTTTTGACAACACCTCATTTATAAAATCTTGTTAGGACTAAACTTTCCCAAAGCTCCATATAAAGCCTACCACATATATATGAGAGGGAAAGGAGTAGAATATATAGGCTTGAGAGACAAGTGAGATGAGAGTTTATGAGCAATACACGAGATGATTTAAATTTGTGAATTTGGTTTAGCTTTTCTTTATCTCGTTCTTTATTTCAAAAATTCGAGATCTATTTAAAACTTTGTGAGCATGTTAATACTTGTGGGATAAGCTTAATAAGAATCTACCCTCCGTAGAGATGAAGGCTAGTACATTATGGAACTTTAATGAATTAAAATTTTGAGAGCATTATGTTTTCTCATGTGTAATCAAGTGCAAAGTTTAAACATTGTTTAGCAATGATGATATCCATCGAAGGCTTACTCGAGGACGAGCAAGGTTTAAGCATGGGGGAGATGTTGACGGTGAAAATCCGTCAACCTAGCTATGAGTTTACCTTCGGTGTTGGAATGAGTTTTATACCTTATCCATTGGTACTAACCCCCGTGGTATAACAAGTTCACGTGTGCATGTCGGTTTTGGAGTTTAATGTTTATGCAGGGTTTTAGTGTTGAATGCAAGACTTTCGGGATAAGTTCATCAAGCACCTCATGACAAGACCTTGAAGCCCCGAACAAGTCATGCAATGAAGCAAACTTAACTCCAAGAAGCCGGGGGCTTGATCCGAGAAGACGACGGACTCCGGGGACCCGACCGGAAAAGTGCTTCGAATCTTGCAAGACAAGGAGTTGAGTCCAATTCGGAGAGAAACCGACGACATGGACCTACATGCGAAGGGGGAAACATCCGGGAAGCAAGGGAACCGACGTGGGGCAAAGGAGCCCACGGGCCGGGCCTAAATGGGCCCGGGCCGGCCGGCCCCGATCCGGTCGGCCCGGCCCATTTTGGGCCCAAATTCGCTCTCCTTTGCCCTAGCCGCCAATCGGGCTATTTATAGCCCCCTGACCGAGAGCCACGCAGAAAAGATTTCGTCTTCGGCCGCCGAGAAGCAGAGAAGAGAGGGACACCATCTCGGAGAGGAGAGGGTCGAGCTAGTTGACTAGGGTTTCCCTAGCCGACGTGGGAACCTTGCACGGAAGACCACGTCGGAGTTCCCGGAGCTAGAAGCAAGATCAAGGAAGGATCCCGGTGGTGATCTTGTGTATGTATCATTGTTATAGTTGAATTATCAAGTTGAATCTTTTCCCAGCGATCAAGTGTTTCCTCGAAGATTTCGTTGTTCGATCGGCTTTGCTTATTCCAACTCTATTCTCGAGATAGATTACATAGGGTGTTCTTGTAGCCGCGGTGGCTAGAGGTACACGCCGGATCTTCCGAAAGAATCTCGACTTGTCTTTTGACTCGCCCTAAGCTCCCCGCATGAATAGGGATACGTTGTGACAGAACGGGGGTCTCGAAAGGCGGATGTTTTCGGATTTGGACGGGAAACCACGATTTAAAGAGGCTTTTATTAAGATTCGATTTGCTACTTCTTCTCTTGCTTGGAACTTCAACAAAAGGCTTACCCCGATCCCTATAGATCGGTTTATCTACCCAATCTTACTTTGTTTTCTCCGGTTTTTAGTAGATTAGATCTGTTTTGTGTCTTTAACTTAGATGCATTAGGTTTTTATCGAAGATTGAAGGTTACTTGGCTTTATTAGATTAAGTCTTGCGTCACACATTTGTTCCACGGATTCGATACCTTGGGTTCACCACTCGAGGGAAGAAGGGTCCCTTGACTACGACGGGAGACTTGTACGCTTGCGAGTCACGAACGAACTTTGATACAATTATTAACCGTCAACATGGTGCTCGTCGACTTCTTCCGCACCAACGCCGACATCTTCGCGTGGAGCCCCTCGGATATGCCAGGCATCCCGAGGGAGGTCGCCGAGCACTCCCTTGACATCTCGCCAAACGCCCGCGCCGTGCGGCAAACGCGGCCGCGCCGCTTCGACGAGGAGCGGCGACGGGCAATCGGAGCGGAGCTGCGGAAGCTTCTCGAGGCCGGATTCATCAAGGAGGTGTTCCACCCTACGTGGCTAGCAAACCCCGTGCTTGTAAAGAAAAAGAATGGGAAGTGGCGGATGTGTATAGACTACACTAGTCTTAATAAAGCATGTCCCAAAGTTCCTTTTCCTTTGCCGCGCATCGATCAGATCATTGATTCAACGGCTGGGTGTGAATTGCTTTGCTTCCTTGATGCTTACTCCGGGTACCACCAAATAAAAATGAAGGAGTCCGACCAGCTCGCGACTTCGTTCATCACACCGTTCGGGACGTTCTGCTACGTCACGATGCCGTTTGGCCTCAGAAATGCGGGTGCAACATATCAGCATTGCATGCAGCATGTTTTGGGGGATCACATCGGACGGACGGTCGAAGCATACGTAGACGACATCGTCGTGAAGACCAGGAAGGCGGACGACCTGGTTGGCGACCTTGGCGTCGCGTTCAACTGCCTACGGGCCAATGGGGTCAAACTAAACCCCGAAAAGTGTGTCTTTGGAGTGCCGCGGGGCATGCTCCTGGGATACATTGTCTCCCAGCGGGGAATCGAGGCCAACCCTGAAAAGGTCGCGGCCCTCGAACGAATGGGTCCGATCCGGGACCTCAAAGGGGTGCAGAAGGTACTGGGGTGCCTCGCCGCCTTGAGCCGCTTCATCTCATGGCTCGGTGAAAAGGGCCTGCCCCTCTACCGCCTGCTTAAGAAGCACGAGCGCTTCTCTTGGACCACCGAGGCCCAGGACGCACTCGACAAGCTAAAGGCGTCTCTGACGCACGCCCCGATCCTCACGCCGCCGCAAGATGGCGAACCCCTGCAGCTCTACGTGGCCGCAACCACCCAGGTGGTCAGCGCCGTGATCGTCGTGGAGCGCATGGAGGAAGGGCACTCCTTGCCCGTGCAGCGGCCGGTCTACTACATCAGCGAGGTCCTATCAGACACGAAGACGCGCTACCCCCAGGTCCAGAAGTTGCTGTACGCGGTAGTCCTTGCGCGGCGCAAGCTCCGCCACTACTTCGAGGCCCACCCGGTCACGGTGGTCTCCTCCTTTCCGCTAGGAGAAATCATCCGCAACCCTGACGCCGCAGGCAGGATTGCCAAGTGGTCCGTGGAGCTGATGGGCGAGACGCTCGCCTACGCCCCGCGCAAAGCCATCAAATCGCAAATCCTGGCGGATTTCGTCGGCCGAGTGGACGGCCACGCAGTGCCGCCCCCACAAATCCAAGCAGAGTGCTGGACTGCGTTCTTCGACGACTCGGTGATGAAAACGGGAGCGAGCGCGGGCACCGCTCTTCGTGTCGCCCCCTCGGGGAACACATGCGCTACGCGGTGCGCCTCCACTTCCCCGCGTCCAACAACATGGCTGAATACGAGGCCTTTCTTTGCGGCCTCAAAATCACCATTGAGTTGGGCGTCAAGCGCCTCGACGTGCGGGGGGACTCGCGGCTCGTGATCGATCGGGTCATGAAGAACGCGAGCTGCCATGACGACAAGATGGAGGCCTACTGCAAAGCCGTGCGGGCCCTCGAAGACAAGTTCTACGGCATCGAGCTTAACCATGTACCCCGCCGGTACAACGAGGAGGCAGACGAACTGGCAAAGATCGCGTCGGGCAGATCACCGTTCCCCCGAACGTTTTCGCGCGTGACATCACGCAACCCTCGGTCGTTTTCGAGCCCTACCCCTCGAGTCACGACGGACCCTCGGGGGCTCCCTCGAATCCAGCGGGTGCGGAACCCATGGATGAGGACCCCTCGAACGAGGCGTACGTGCTCTCCCTCCTCGAGGGGTACGGCTCCCACGAGGCCGACGCGATGGACATCGAGCCGGCCCCTGCCCAAGAGGACTGGCGCGAAAAATACATCGCCTGGATCGCTAGAGGGGAACTCCCCGCGGACCGGGCCGCGGCCAGGCGCGTCGCCAGGATGGCCAAATCTTTTGCCCTCGTCGACGGCGAGCTGTACAAGCGCACCGCCTCCGGCATCCTACAGCGGTGCGTGCCCATTCCCGAGGGGCGCGAGCTCCTACGGGACATCCACGCGGGGATCTGTGGCCACCACGCCGCGCCTCGCACTCTCGTCGGCAACGCGTTCCGACGGGGCTTTTACCGGCCTACCGCGGTTGCGGACGCCCGGCGAGATCGTGCGCACCTGCGAAGGGTGCCAGTTCTACGCCCGCAAGTCCAACCTGCCCGCTCATGCCCTGCAAACCATCCCCGTAACATGGCCATTCGCCGTGTGGGGGCTGGACATCGTCGGGCCCCTCGCGAAAGGCGCCGGGGGCTTCACCCACTTGCTCGTCGCGATTGACAAGTTCTCCAAGTGGGTGGAGGTACGCCCCATCACGAATCTAAGGGCCGAGCAGGCGGTGACATTCTTCACAGACATCGTCTACCGCTTTGGAGTGCCAAACTCCATCATCACAGACAATGGGTCCCAGTTCACGGGCCGGAAGTTCTTGGAGTTCTGTGACAAGTTCCACATCCGCGTGGATTGGGCGGCTGTGGCACACCCACAGACCAACGGCCAAGTGGAGCGTGCCAATGGCATGATCTTACAAGGCCTCAAGCCCAGGATTTTCGACCGGCTCAACAAATGCGGGCGAAAATGGCTCCAAGAACTACCGGCGGTTGTGTGGAGCCTAAGGACCACCCCGAGCGAGCCACCGGGTTCACCCCCGTTTTTCCTAGTCCATGGCGCGGAGGCCGTCCTCCCCACGGACTTAGAATACGGATCGCCCGGGGTCCAAGGCTATGACGAGGATGCTAACCGGCGAGCCCGCGAGGACTCGCCCGGACCGGGCTGGACGAGGCACGCCTCGTAGCCTTGATGCATTCCGCGAGATATCAACGGTCCCCCTACGACGTTACCAAGCACGCAAGATACGTCGACGGGATTTCGGCGAAGGGGATGCGGGTCCTAAGGCTGCGCCAAGATAACCGAGGGCGCCACAAGGCGTCGCCCCCATGGGAAGGACCCTACGTCGTGGTGAAGGTACTCAAGCCGGGCACGTACAAGGCGGCCAACGAGGACGGCGAAGAGCTCACCAACGCTTGGAACATCCAACGGCTACGTCGCTTCTACCCTTAGCTAGGATTTCCAAGTACTTTTAGTTGTAAAATCACATGGCCAACACCCCGCGTTGGTGACAACTATATAAATGCTCCAAGTCTAATAAAAGGGCAACTCGGCTTTCCCCCGGAAACCCAAGTTACCCTCGGGGGCTACTGACGGGGGCACCCCCCCCCAAAAAAATGGTCCCATTTTTTGTGCAAAAATAAAAACAACTCACACGCGCTAAGCTTGTTTTCTACTTCAACTACGAGCAACGATTTGAACGGGCGCGGGCGGCCCGGCGGGAGGAGCGTGCGAGCCAGAGATAGCCTACGCCGCGTGGATATGGCCCTTCTCTCTCGCCTCCAACCCAGCGGACCCCCAGCGAAAATCGAACTCCCCTAAGTAAAATCTACTCAGGAAGAAGGAGAAACAAAAAGGCGCAATAAGCAAAAACTTCATTACGCATCGTCAAATGTTTACGGTGGAGATAATGTACTTATTTACAAAGGCCCCATGGCCAGAATACTAATTCAAGAACAAAAAACGGGCCCAGCGCCCAGCTGTTTCAGGCCGGAGGAGCAGCAGCGTCAGCGACGTCGGGGAAGAGGAACTCCTCGAAGGCCTCGGCGAGCGACCCGGCGGCGTCGGCGGCGAGCGCATCCACACGCTCCATGGCCACCTCGTCCTCGACGCCCTCGGGAACGATGTAGCCTTCCGCCAGCGCCTCGAAGTTGACCTCGTAGTGGGATCGCACCACTCCGAGGGCCTTCTGGACGCCCAGGTGCAGCGCCCGACGCATCCGCTCCGTGACGTGGCCGCCAAGGGCGCGCAAGCGGCTGGCCAGCGAGCTGCCGGCCTGAGCCTCGCCCTCCTCCACAGCACGGCAGGTCTCGAGGGCCGCCTCACGCAGCTCCTGCAGCTCCCGCTCGGAGGAGTTGTACGAAGCCTGCAGCGCCTCGGCCCGCTCAGCTGCGTGCCCCAGAGCGGTGCGCAAGCCTGGAATCGACAAGACAAGAAGGAAATCAGAAAGGGGGAAGCGAGCCCTCTAACGAAAAACCAACCAGACAAGAAGTCAGGCAGCAGCTCACCCTCGACTTGCTTCCTCTCCGGTCTCGAAGTCGCGGCGCACGGACTCGATCGTCAGCTCGAGGCGCTGGACGGTTTCGCCTTGCTCCCGGAGGGCCGCCTCCTCGGTTGGCGTTGCGATGCGAGCATAAGCGCCTCGTCCTCGACCTTGAAGAACGCGGTGTTCCGCTCCTCCGGTGACTTCTCCCGCCGCCTCGCGAGCGGCGCGCTCCCGCTCCCGGCGCCGTCCGGGCGTCGACGAGGGCGGCTTGCTCCTCGCCGGAGCCGCCCCTCGGCTCCTTGGCGGGCGGCGCGCTCCTCGCCGAAGCCGTTCCTCGGCGATAACGAGCGCGCGCAGCCTTGGCGTCATGGGCGGCCTTCAAGTCGTCGGCCTCCTTGGCCCGCCGCTCCCGGCCGCGCGCGCCGCTCCTCGGCCCGGCGGCCGCTGCGCTTGCGCCCCCTCGAGCGCCGTGCGGAGCTCCCGGGCCTCGCGGCGGACGTTGGCCACCTCGGCCTCCCGGTTGGCGGCCGGCGTCCGCGTCTTCTCCAAGTCCAAGCGCGCCCGCCACGGCGCCTCATCACGATCGACGAGGGGCTGCGCGAACCCGCTCGAGGCTCGAGCGGTGCGGCTGCGTCTCGCCCCGAGCTCTCCCCGGGAGCTCGTCGCACCACGCCATGGCCCGGTACGCCAGCCAGTCGTCCGGCGTCCTGAGGGCGTCAGCAAGCGCGTCGAAGGCGCTGCACCGCTCCCGGAGCTGGTGAACCTCGGCGTTCACCCGGTCGAAGGCGTCGTACTTGTCGTGGGCGCGACGCTCGAGCTCCTGGCAACCACAAAACCAAAACCCATAAGCACGGCGACACGAGGCAGCATACAAAAACGAAAGAAAGAAGAAAACGAGCAACCACGGCTTACCTGGAAAACGCGCCATGCCGGGCCGCCGTGGACATGCAGCGCTTCGTTCAGCGCGCGGTTGAGCGTGGAGCCGGTGGCTCCGAGCTCGCCCCGCAGCTCTCGCTCCCCCCCCCGGCATCGGCGAACGCAGGGGGGATCGTCGACGGCCCCCTCCACCCGGGCGGGGCGGCCGACGCGGGAGGACGAGGCCTCGGCGCCGTGTCCTCGACCCCCCCACCACCATGTGACCCTCGTGCCGCCCTCACGAGGGCCCCCTCCGGGGCTCGGGGGGTCGTGGGCCGGGCGGCCCACTTGGTCCCACCCGGGCGGCGGGGAGTCGTCCGAGACCTCCACCACCTCCTCCTCGCAGTTGCCGGCGGGCGCCGCCGCTTGCACCGCCTCCACCGGCACCTCCACTTGCGCCACCGCGGCCGCGGGCGCCGGGCACGGCGCCGCGGCCGCCGCCTCCCGGCCGTGCCGCCGCGTCCCACGGGCGCCGCCGCGGTTTGCGCCCGCTCCCACCTCCACCACGGCCGCCGTCGCGGCCTCGCCTCCCCACGACGGCCGGCGCCGGCCGCTCCTCGGCGACCTCCGGGCGCGCGCCGCGGCGGGCCGGTCCGCCGGCCGGGGCCTCGAGGCCCCGGCCCGGGCCTTGCGAGGTCGCGCTCGCCGCCGTGCTTGTCCCCGGTCGCGACGCCCTCGACGAGCGCCGCCGGGTGGGGATCGATGCGTCCGTCCTCGGCACCTTGGCCGGTGCAAGGGGAGGAACGGTTGGCACCACCTCGCGTAGGCACGAATAGAGGGTTAGGGCACCGATCATCAACAAATCAAGCAAAGCGAGAAAAGACGGGCTCCTTACCTCGAAGAAGAAAAGGCCCGTTTCCTTTTCCTCGAGGCCTCAGCGGATGAGGCCGGTGCAGGCGCTGCGCCCGCCGTGGTGCCTCCCCGACGCCGCCGCGCGCGCGCGCGCGCGCGCCCGCCCCGCGTGCGGGCGCGCCCGACGCCGCGCCTCCCGAAGGCGCCGCGCGCGCGCGCGGCACGCTCGCCCCGCGTGCGGGCACGCCGGCCGTCGCGCCCCCGACGACGGTGCCGCGCGCGTGCGCACGCTCGCCCCCGCGCGCGGCACGCTGGACGCGTGCACGGGCGCGCTCGCCGCGCGCGCCTCCGTGGCGCGCGCCGGCACCTCCCCGCGGCGCGCGCGCGCCCCCGATGTCGATTGCCGCGGCGGGCGCCGTTGCGCCCGCCCCGCGAGCCGCCCTTGCCGCCGGTGCGGGTTCGGGCGACGGGGGCGAAGGCGCCACCTATCGAGGGGCCCTCCCCCTCGGCCTCTTCCTCTTCGTCCTCCTCCGAGGACGAGTACTCCCTCGGTCCCCGGGGAGGAGAGCCCCGGCTCTTCGCGTCGCCGGTACTCCGCGGCCCGCCGGTCGCGCGGCGCGCTTGATGTCGCCTCGCGTGCTCCCTCTCGCGCGTCGCCCGCTCCTCGCTCCCGCCGCCGCGCCGCCCGCCAAGCGCACGGGAGTCGGGGGTGGGCGGAACGGACTTGGCAACGGTGAAGTTCACCAGCTACACACAGGAGCACCAAAGACGCGTCAGGAAACAAAGCAAGACCAAGAACCAAAACGAAATCAAGAACCGAACTCACCAGCGGGCCCGTGGGGAGCATCTCAAGGTCCCATGGGGTCCGGCCCGCAGGAAACGGCGCCCGGGTGTCGACGGCGCTCCGCGCCCGGGTGAGCGCATATGGCCGCTCGAGGGGCGTCGGGAGCATCCGCGACCTCGCCGGTCGACGGGGGTTAGCCGCCTCTCGTCATCTCGAAGATGCGGAGCGGCCTCTCCATCAAGGGCACGACCCGCCGGTGATAGAGGAAGGCGAGGACGCCCATCGCGTTCGGACCATGCGCCGCCGGTCGGCCGCAGGGCGGCCAGGACCGACTCCTGCCGCCTCCGATGCTGGGCCGTGGACACTCCGTAGCCCCGGGGAGTCGGGCCTCTCCTTGAACACCCGACCGGTGTAGGGGGGAAGGCCAGGCTCGGCGTTGCGCAAGTAGAACCACCCCCGCTCCCAGCCGGCGTTGTTCGTCGTCATGGTGCAGGGGGATGTAGACGTTCTTGAATTGCCCCCGCAGGGCGAGCGACATCCCGCCGGCGCGCACCGCGCGGCGGGGTCCCTTGGCTCCGTCGTGGGGCTGCGTGAAGAGCTCCGCGCGGAAAAGGTGAACCCAGAGCTCCCAGTTGACTGGGATCCCCGAGTACCCCTCGCAGACGCCCACGAACGTGGCCGCCTGCGAAATCGCGTTGGGGGCGAAGTTGTGCAGCTCCACCCCGTAGTGGTGGCACATCGCCCGCATGAAGGTGCTCGCCGGCGCGTTGAAGCCCCGCTCATGGTAACGGATGAAGCTCACCACGTAGCCCTCCGGCGGGTTGGGCTCACGGTCCGCGGCCCGGCGGCACTATCCACTCCGCCGGACGTCCGTCTTCATTGGCCGCCAGCTGGCCGGCGGCGACCAGCTCGCCAAGGGCCAGCCGGGTCACCGTCGACCTCTCCCAAGCGTACGGCTCCAAGATCGTGAGGGGAGGCTGAGGCGGCGCCATGAAGAAGGCAAAGAAAAGCAGGAGCGGAGGACAAGGAACGGAAGAAAGGCTCTAATGGCGACACCGCACGGTGGCAAGGGCGAGAGGAAGACGAAGGGGCAGGGGACTGAAAATGGTGAGGTGTTAAGGTAAAAAACCGCTGTCTCCTCCTCCCCTCAGATTTATAAGCCGACGGGCGAGCCCTCCGGAGCGTACGCCCCGCTCGCATTAACTGCAGGGAATCTTTCCTTCACGTCGACGGGCGGGCCCCACCACGACTGCAGCGGCCACATCACTGCAGGCGGGCCATCATCACGGCGAAGACCCGCAGAGGCCGAGGCAAGCCGTCACGTCCGCCCCGCCACGCCGCCCACTACGCGCGCGCGCGCCCGCGGCGCCTAAAAGGCGCGCCCGCGCCGCAAAACCACGGCCTCGACCGCGAGGCATTTAATAACCGGGTCCCTTGCCAAGCAAGGAGAACCCTCGAGCGGGGCGGATCCCCGGCTCGAAGCAAAAACGGCCCCTCGATGGGATATCGACGTGAGAAGGCCGCCGGGGCACTCGCTTGATGTAGAGCGAGCACCGCGGGCACCCATGCCACGTAAAACCCTCGAGCGGCACGAGCCCTTGGCTCCAGACGATAACAACCCCCGATGGGATATCGGTGTGAGAGGGCCGCCGGGACCTCGCTCGATGTAGAGCGAGCACCGCGGGCACCCATGCCACGTAAAACCCTCGAGCGGCACGGGCCCTTGGCTCAGGATGATGTCAACCCTCGATGGGATATAGACGTGAGAAGGTCGCCCGGGGCCCGCTTGATGTAAAGCGGGCACCACGGGGACCCATGCCACGTAAAACCCTTGAGCGGCGTGAGCCTTTGGCTCAAGACAATATCAACCCTCTAAAGAAGGCACACGCGTGAGAGGGTGGCCCAGGGCCTACTTGAAGTAAAGCGGGCACCGCAAGCACCCATGGCGCGCTGTGCTGCCAACCGCCGCCCGAGAGCCGGCTCGCCCAGACCCCTCGACGGCCGCAAACGCAAAAAGACGGGGCCGTCCAGGCACGGCCCCGCACGGCCCTACTGATCAGAGGTTCGAAGCCTGACCCTCGACGGGTTCGAACAGGCGCCACAGATCGCAGAGTTAGGGACGACGAGGGCACGCGCATTCAAGCCGTTCCTCGAGCCCGTCGGCTCGAGGGTGCCCCACATGTCGTGTTCGAGAGCCAGTGAGGGCAGCTAGCCGGGGGGATTCCACCGAGGGAGAGCTTCCGCGCCCTCGGTCCCCATCGAACGGGACCGAGCCCCACCTAGCAAACCCGCGCAAGCGCTTCCATGGACGTGTCTCCGGACCGCGCAGCCTACCCTTATCGAACGGGGCATGGGCGTCCACTTGAACCACCCGCTAGCAGCTCGACGAGGAATCCGCAATCCGCAACCCGCTCGATGGGGGTTGCGGAAACCTCACCCTCCATCCCGCGGAGGGACGGCGAGGGCGCGTAAGAAAACAAGTCGTAAAGCTCGACCCGATCGCCTCGAACGGGCCAAGGCTCGGGGGCTTGACGCACGGCTACACCTCCTTGAAATTGCACCCGCCGGAGACAGTGCCAGCAGCGCGTGCACCCCCGAAGCCGGCTGAGACACCGCCGATGCCGGTTGGAATATGTGCCACGCCCTCTGACCAATTCTTACGGTTAAACCCCTGCAGAAGCATCCACGCTCCTGCAGGGCTTCGAGGGCTAGACCCGCGGGTCCGCTGACGCGGCCCCACGGAAAGCGTTCGCAAAACAAGGAGGGAAGAACGTCCTATCGGTAGGTTCTAGCATCCGCGGGAGCCTCAATGGCAAACCCACGGATGCTCGGGGGCTCCCGTCGGGACGGCCCTAGGGGTCCCCTTAAACAACGGGGAAATCCTCACTTAAAACCCGCAACAAAACCAAAACACGCTAAGCCTAACCATGCGGGTGCCTAACCATGCGGGACACGGCCCACGCCGTAGGGACCCCGATGGCCCATCGAGGCGGCCCTCTTAGAAGTCCCTTCGAGCGGGCTCCGCCTCGCTCGAGGACGCACACCCCCTCGGGCGGGCTCCGTCCCGTTCGAAGGGAAACACTTCCCTCGAGCGGGCTCCACCCCCGCTCGAGGGCTCACTCCCCCCTCGAGCGGGTTTCGCCTCGCTCGAGGGGTACGTCCCGCCCTCGGCGGGGGTACCGCCACGCTCGAGGGCGCCCCCCACGCGTGCGCCGGCCCCCCGTACATGGGCATTTAACGCCCGACACGGGCGGGGCGGCGCCATCATGCGCCGGGGCTCACGCCCGGTGCCGCCGCACCAACTCCCCGGGGAGGAGCCCATCCCCACCACCGTGGGGAGGGACGTGCGTACGGCCGGTGTCGGCCCCGTGACACCGCGCGCCCCCACTCCCGATGCGGCTAACGCGCCGGACCCTCGAAGGGGGCCGGGCGCACCCTCGATTCACTTTCTCGTGACCTTGCAGGGTTAGGTGGAGGCGCTAGGCCGGTGGATCGCCATCCCGCCCACTGTAACAGCATGGTCACCGCCCCCGCGCGTGCAGGCGCAAGCCAGGCGCTGTAGCAACCACTCCAACACTATGAAGCGCGTTGGGAAGGGACGTCGTTCTACCTACTCCTGTGCCCCGTACAAGCCAGCGTCAGCACCTCCCTCGAAGCCTATCCGAGGACGCCACCACCATCTGCCGCCGTCCTACCCTCGAACCACCACTGTTCGGGTACGAGGCAGGCCATCATGGCCAGATCGCTGCGAAGATCGTCCGGACGGCCGCCCACTCTACAGCGTAGCACGACGTGCTCCCCCACGTAGCTAGATAGCGCGGCGCGCATGTAACCCGCCGCCCCCTTGATCTATAAAAGGGGGGGCGAACCCCCAGCCGCGGGGGAGAGACAGACGAACAGAGGCTCAGTAGCACCCAAGAGCACTTCACACACCACGTACTCATTCTCATTCTCCCACAATATCTTCAGCCACTCCTCTAGGGACTTGGAAGCCACGCTTCCTCTCCCGCCTTGCTTGTATCAGCCCCACTACAAGCACCCCCGGTGCTAAGTAATATAGTGCCCCGAGCACGCCTCTGCTGGACGTACGGCCCCCTCGGCCGGAACCAGGATAAAATCTCTGTGTCACTTGTTACTTAGCATCGACCATTGAGGGATAGACCACGGCGCTATCTACCGGTTAGTGTCGGGACCATATTCCGCACCGACGGGTGGCTCGAACTAAATCCCGAAGATCGAATTGCATGGACACCCCCACCGAGGAGCCCAACCTCCTTTTGAATTCCCGCCAAAGGATGGAACTTAATTCCCCATGATCCTGGACCTCCCTTCCGGATCCATCAACCGATTGAGAAATGGCATTTTTCTCGTATCTCTCGGTGGCCATGGAGTGAAAAAATTTGGTATTCTCATCCCCAAACTGCATGACCCTCTCGAGTGAATCTTTGCTTCCGGTAGTGATTTTGCATTCTTAAAAGAGAACCGATGTGCTCCTTGAGGATGTTCCCGAATTTCGATTCACCGGAGCACGGAGGCCTCGATTTCTTCCAATCTATCAAAGAAAGCAATTGTCATATTGCAGTTAGCAATAAGCCTTGACAAGTTGGAAAGGTTCCTGGACCAAAGCTTGAGAGATCTTCGGAGGAGCTTGAATTTAGTACTGATGACATGAGCACTGTTGCAAACCCTGACAGGAGAGACCCAAACAGATTTAATCTACTCCAAACAACCAGGATGCTGAAGCCAGAAATTCTCAAATCTAAAAATATTAGCCTTAGGGATGCTAGTGCCAATCTGGACTCTACAGGGCAGGTGATCAGAGGTAATCCTAGCAAGGGGAAGGACCACTGAAAAAGGAAAGATACCGATCCGAGCAACGAAGTGAAGAACCAATCAATTTGCTCCGGAAGGGGGCAGCCTCGCATGTTACTCCGGTATAGCTTCTACCCTTCGGGGCAGCTCAATAAGGCCCAAGTGACTAATAATATTATTGAAGATTAAAGTGTCTTGAAAATTACCCCCGACTTTATTTCGGTTTTCAGCATATCTATAGAAATTAAAATCCCCCAAAAGCATCCAGAGCTCTTCATCCTCAATTTGCAAATTAAGAAGCCATTGGACAAAATGGTCTCTAGCAGTCGCCTACGGGGGCCATAAACCACAACAAGATTCTAGGAAATTCTAGATTGAATGGACTGCATTTTGAGGCTCAAGGCGAAAGGGTGCTTTTCAACAGTACTACCTGAGAAATGATTGGAGGCCCAGCAAACAAGTATTCCCCCAGAAGCCCCGGCCGAGGGACTGAAGTCAAAACTATCAAATCTTTTTGGGGCAAATTGGCGAATAAACTGTAAATCAATGAACTCTTTTTTCGTTTCTTGCAGGCGGGAAAATATTAGCACGGCTTTCCTCAATCTTGTTTCGATGGAATGCCACTTATCCCCGTCATTTAACCCGCGAATAATCCAACACAACACATTCCGGAACGACGATTCATTGTAAACGGAAGGAAAAGCAAAAGACAAAAGAAGCTGCGGGGCATAGCCACCACGGAGAGACATATCGAAAGCCCGGTTTCAACGGCCACCAAGAACACACTAAGTTACGGCCAAGCTCAAAACACCCTCCAGGGACAAAAGCAGGTAAAGCACCACCGAATACCGAATGGGGTCCAATTAACTTTGATCATTGTTCTTCGTCTTCATGAAGCAGGGTGGCAGGGCTCACCTCCGCAGGAGGAATACCACAGAAGGAGGAACCAAGCTCAGCCAAAGTTGAAGCTTGGATAGGAGCAACTTCAAATTCTGCAAGGTCATCGTCAAGGCTACGGCTGACAATGGCTTTCTTCAGGTCAGCAACCGAAGAGAATGACACGGATTTCTTGGTGGCACCCTTTCTTCTCCTTGGTTCCCCATCAAGCTGGATGTGCTCCTGGGCGTCCACATTTCTAAGCCTGGCGCTCCTACAAACTTCATCATCAACAATGGGGGTGCGAGGCCTTCCTCTTCTCTTTTTGGCAGCAGGAGGACTTGAGATTATTTCAGAAGCCAGGCGGGTGGGGGAGTCAAGGTCCATGTCCACCACACGGCCATCGAAGCTTCCCGATCGGGGATTATCCGGCTTGTTGGCCCGGATTGGGGGAGTTGGCCGAGTGAGGAGAACCGATGAGTGTCGGTCTTGGCATTACGGCTCCCCTAGATGAAGAGGCTTCGCATTATTTCCCCAAGCGGGATTGTCCACACGAGAAAAACCAAGTGTCGGCAATAGAGGAGGCCGGGACAAAATTCCGGGACCGAGCAGGGAAGAGGTTCCTTCATTGGCGGGGAGGCCATAAGCAACCGAACATGAGCAGCGAGGTCTTGGACAAGCATTGCCACCGATGGGGAGGGACCAAAGCACCGATGAATGCCAATTCTTGCAGCAATCGCCCGATAGCACCGTCATCTTCAAAAACAATATCGTTGCCCCTTTCCACCGGGACAACTGCGAGAGCGAGAAGAGTTATCGGGAACGGGAAGTTCAAGCGTGACAGGGGCTCCCCGAGCTCGTAGAAAGCCCGTACCTCACTCGCTCACCGAGTGACTTTCTTGGGGCACTTCGAGGTGCTTCGCATCACACCATCGGCAATAGCATTAGCAACCGCCACGTCGGCTAAATTATTAACCGGATGCGGCTCATTTTCATCAATTCCTTCAGCCTGGGGCTCTGGCCACTGAGCCCACCCGTCAAGATTGACAATGGGCGGGGGAGGGGGGGAAGCTCCCAACCATGATCCACATTTGCCTGCTGCACTTCATCTAAGTCCTGGACAGCCTCAAAAAACCCAGGGATCGGATTGCCATTGCCATTGTTCTCATTCTGCTGAAGGTGCTCAGGATGGGGGTTCCCATTCCCTGGGACCGGGTCTTCATCCCCAGCCATGACATCATTTTGAGCACTATTCAGAACATAAACAGGGACCGTCCAACTGTGCCCATGATCTCCCATGGGATTTTCTTCAACGATAATGATGCTTCGGGGATTCGCTAGCGAGAGTGACCTTGCATCCGAGGACCGAGCGAGAGCAAGACTCGGCATTGTCAATCCGGTTAATCACCGAACCAAATAGCCCCACGACTGCAAAATAATCTCTCCGGTTTGAAAATCCAAGGGAAAAGCCAGAAACATAACCCAACACATACGAGTGAATGGGCAGCTGCGAAAATTAATCCCCCTATCATGCTCAACAATCACGATTTCTCGCTGGATATCGAACTGCATGGGACTGCGACTGATCATGACTTGCCTTTCCAACGAAGAAGAAAACTGAACCAGACACAAGCCCAAGGGTGACGGACGACGGAGCGAATAACCGCATGTTGCTCCTCTTCCCGAAATGCCACAACTTCTTCCATGGCCTCATGAAGGAGGTCCGGCGGGGGAGGGGGGCGAGGGAGACGATGGCGTACTCATCATGGCGGCGCGGAGGGTTGCCATTGATGACAATCCGACCGCGGGCGGGGTGCGCCCAATCCTCAATCTCCAGACCCTCAGGAACGAATGGAGTGGGATCAACAACAAAGTTCGCCATTTCCTCCTCCGGCGGAGCTTCCGGGAGGGAGGATTGCGAGAGAAGAGGCGCAGCTTCCGAGGCGGGAGTCGCCGAGCAGGGACTGGGGTTTTCTGGAGTTGGCGAATTTGGGGGAGAAACACTGTAGAACCCCGACCCTTGATCTTCTACATCCGACGCTTGAGAGATTGGGCCAGGCTGGCACACGCGCGCTTTGGGCCTCCAGAAGACCCTTGGCCTCGCTTCTAGTTCGGCGAGAATTTAAATTTGTGGCCCCTCTTAAAACACGTTGCACATTTTAGAAGGCGGGAGCAATTACTTCCCGAGTGACTTAAATCAAGACACCGAGCACGGCCCCCCAAGCGCCGGAGCCGGTTAATCTCTCCAAAAAAGGAATTAAACGAGGCGGACGAAGGAGAATGGGGACCTTTGGGAAAAGGAAAATTTTGAGAACAACTGTCCGACCGAAATCCGTTGAGTTTCCCCATGCACATCGGTAGCCCGACTCCTTTGAACTCCGAACCGATGAGACTTCATCAAAAGATTTCCTAAGAACTCCACAAATGCGAGAAGGTTCGGAATCGAACATGGAAGCTTAACTTCTAGATTCCCAATTTTAACAAATTGAGGGAGACCGAAGGCTTTGATTTGATAACTGGAGAGTCTTGCACTAATTTTTCAGCAAAGCGAACTCTTTTCCGGGACACTTAGGAGAAGAAGAAGACCCGAAACCCACTCTTTTTTGGCACTTTGAAAGAACTTTAGTCCATTGTTTGGCTTCTTCTTCCTCCCAAAGCCTTTTCTCTCGTTCCCAGTGAGGGGCCCCATTGCTCCAGAGATGAAAATAAACATCAAAAGAATCACCAATGAATCCGCGCAGATTGTAAATGGCAAAACCCACCGCCTTGCATGAAACGGGGAACCGATAGTGATTGTGACTTTGATAAGAAACCCGAAAGTAGTTTGCATAACCTCCCGGACAGATCGGAGGACCAAGGCAACCGACTCCTCATTGAGCTAAAAAAGATATCTCCCGAAAGTTGCCGGTAGGTAAAAACCCCTTGAAGGCCGAGAATAAGAGTGAACAAGCCTTCCGGTCTTGCGGTGAACATCATGCTCAAACGCTTTACCAATACCAAAATCAAGCTTGTCCCGAATGTAATCCATTAGCGGGGGAAGCAATAAGACCGAGAAGCGAATAAAACCCAATCAACCGGAGCCGACGAAGAGAAAACCACGAAGAAGCACGAGAGAACCACCGAGAGAGAGATCGGCCAGCGGATTTGCGAGAGAGGAGAGAGCTTAGCTTGAATCCCATCGTGACGCCTTAGCCGTGGAGGAGCGAAGGAGGGAGCGAGGGGGGAGGAAGGGGGGGAGAGCACCCGAGCGCCATTGTTGTGGTGTTTATTGATGACATTTTGATCTACTCCAAGAATGAGGAAGAGCAGGCTTGGGGCTCCCCTTCAGGGTGATTGGATAAGGGGAAGAGCCTGGTGTTCAAATCGACGCCAATGATCTGATGCATGTGGAGTTGCAGCCACATTTGAACAAACCATCAAGGACCGTTGACACATGTTATCCTATGGCCAGTGTACATTTGGGTGACAGTTTGGTGAAGCATATGGTACACACTGCCTAAGAGGAATTTTCCAAGGGGGAGGCGGTTGCCGCTGGCCAAATGAGATGCCATTATAATGTGATTCAGGGTAGGCTCATTGGCTTTACCACAAAAGACAAATCGCACGACCACATATTCGAAAAAGCCCCGTATTCGACATCACCAAGGGGGTTGTCTTTCATGTGGCTCGGGATATCTTGTTTGGCGTGAAGAACCTTTGAAGTTCCGGGGTTGAACGGATCTCGTAATGTCGAGGCCGGTGATCATATACACATCGGCCGGGGTTGGAGACATTGGGCCATGGCCAAAAAGGAAGGCGTTGACGCCGTTTGACCAAAAGTGGCGGTTTGCTATCGGGAGGTCTTCATTCTTGGGGGTTTCGGCCATGGATAACTCCAAGCATTGAGCAATGCGGAGGGTATCCCAGTTTTTGGTCAATCCACTTTTGTCTGCAAGAATCCTCCGGTACCAAGTTCTCCAGCCTGCGATTGGAGGTAAAGGCCAGTTCTTGAAAGCGTCTTGCCACCGAGGAGGTGGGGACAGAGCTGCTTTGAAAGGGATCCTCTGAGATTCAGCCGCGATGAAATCTTGAGGATCCGAATTCCCTACAGGACCAAGGAAGTAGGATCTCGAATTGGCCCCGGTGTGAATCAGAAGCTCAGTGGAAGGCTCTCGAAGAAAAGCGGAAGAAGAAATCTCGGGTAAAATTGAAAACCTAAATGCCGAACGAAGCTTACGGGAGAGGAATTTACTCCGAACATCTTGGTTTTGAGCTGCCATTGGGGATTTGAGCTCGGAACGAGGGGATCTAGGGTTTGGATCTAGATGAAGATTCCGGCGGATTGCGAAGAACGGTGTTGACGGATTTGAAGTATTCGTGGTGGAGTCAATTGCGAAACAAAATTACTTTTATCCCACAATTGAAGGGGCATGTGTTAACACCAAAATTTGGTAAGGAGTCGACTTGTGGGTCCGGTTCGATGAAGAGTCCGTCTGGTGGAAGGAAGGATCTTTTCAGAGATATTCGGCAAAGAGATCTGCGGTCGGCTATTTGCTCCAGTTCGGCAAAGGAACAGAAGAGCTGATTTTGCGGGATTGGACGGTGACGTGGCTCAGTCAGGGAGAACGAATGAATGGATAGCTGATCAAGCTTAGAGATAAGTTAGGCAACGAATCCATTCGAAGTTGTACTTGACAGGGTATAAATATGACCCCTGAATGTATGTAAAAAAGACAATCATTCTTCAATACACACCGGCCTTACGCCAAACCCTAGAGTCCTTTTGTCGTGTCGTCGAGTTCTTCGAGAGGGTTCATCGATCCGTCGACCTCCGTGAGTACCGGCAACCTTGTATCATGTCTAGTATCATGCGGTGGATTTAGATCGATGCAAGTAGTCTTGTTACCATGCTTCGTGTCATGCGGTAGATTCAAGCTTGGTTCAAGAAGGTTTCTTGTTAGGTCATGAGCCATGCGGTAGGCTAAGATCTAGCTTGAAGCTAGTTATCGGCTCTATTGGATTTTGGCAAGATCTAATAGATTCATTAAGTTACCCCGTGTTGCTTTGAGTTTTTACTTTATGTTTAAATTCATGTAACACACTTTTGCCCAATCTAGATAGATTTGGATCGGCTTTATCCTTTTGTGATCCTTGTATGAGTCGAGTTTGTATTTTAACACGTGGATCTTGTGCTTTCCGATAGCCAAAACCGAATCGATCTAGGTTGTCACGTGTTGCGGGTTCAAGCTTGCCAATGTTGGTATAAATCTTGAAAGAGCCGGGTATCATGCGGTAGATGCAGGTTTTTGGGTTGCTTTGGAGCTAGTCATCCGGTGGATTAGATCTCAAATCAATCTGATAGATTTATTCGCTTGGTAATGTTTGTTCCTTCTTCATGGACCCCGAATGGGCTGTTCAGCCGTATTCGGTTATGTCTCTTCACGAGTAGAACACGTGCGTTATTTATGCTTTAAATGATGTATGCTTTTAGCTTTCCATATTTAGATTGTATCATGCGGTGGATAGATCTATTTGTGGAAAGTGGTACGGTCTTCATGCAAGTTATATCATGCGGTGGATAGATTTGTTTGATATCGTACCCGACGGGTTTTAAAGTACCTAGACATGCGGTAGACTAGTGCTTTGGACCTATGCATGCTTGTTTATTACATGATTATGTCCGTGCTTTACTTTATTCATTTATTTAATGCTAACCTTTATGGGGATCGGTCATGGCCTCGTGCATGTGCATTTTTGCGTCAAACAAAGACCGATCACTGTCATGCTTACGTCATCCATTCGGCAATGTTACTTTTTCCCTTTTACAAGTTCCCGAATGGTTTCAGTTTATTGGCAGATAGCTCTTCATAGCTATGTGTCATTCCATCTGGCTTCTTAGCCGTAAATATGGAACTGTCTGGTACTACCCGGCAAGTTCCAAGCTTTGATATCTAACTCTTTTATCTTTTGTTAATTTTCAGGAAAAATTGACTGGCACGTCTCGTGATTCTTTGCGCGTGTGAAGCCAGCTTGTTCGGCTTGCTGTGTGTTTGGCGCTAGGTGCACCTTTTGCGTCAACATCGCCCTCGAGCGAGCTCCGCCTCGCTCGAGGGCGCTCCCTGCACGCACACGCCCGTTCCCATACGCGGGTACGGGCATTTAATGCTCGACAACGACGGGGCGGCACCATCATGCGCACGGGACTCATGCCCCGGTCTGTTGCACCAACTCCCTAGGAGGGAACCCATCCCCGCCCGCCACCGTGGGGGACCGTGCGACGTGGCCGGTGCCGGCCCCGTGACGACGCACCGCCTACTCTGTGCGGCTAACGCGCCGAGCCCTCGAAGGGGGCCGGCCGCACCCTCAATTTGCTTTCCCGTGACCTTGCGGGGTTAGGTCGTGATGTTAGGGGTGGCGGGGCGCCATCCCCCGCCACCGCGGTAACGGCGGGCGGCCGCCCCCGTGCGTACAACCCCACGCCGGGCACCGTGGTAACGGCTCCGGCGGCGTGGAGCATGCGGGAACGGGACGCCACCATGCACCGCGCTGCATCCCGTACGGATCGACGTCGACAATCCCCTCGAGCCCGCCCGGGGACATCACGGCCATCTCTCGCGCTCCTACCCTCGAAGCCGCCACCTTGTTCGGGTACGGGATACGCCATGATGGCCGGATCGCGGCAAGGACCATCAAGGCGGCCACCTACTCTACGGCGCGGCGCACCACACATCCCCATGTAGGCCGAATAGTGCGGCATGCATGTAATTCGCTCTCTCCTTGGCCTATAAAAGGAAGGTGAACTCCCCCGCCGCGGGGGACGGAGGAGAACAACAAGGGACAACAACGGACAACATACGACACACCACACACTCGCTTTCCGGTTCTCCCACAACATCTTCGGCCACTTCACCGGGGACTTGGAGGCCACGCTTCCTCTCCCGCATTGCTTGTAGCAGCCCCACTACGAGGCACCCCGGTCTTCCGAGCAATATAGTGCCCCGAGCACACCATTGCTTTGGACGTACGGCCCCTCGGCCGGAACCAGGATAAAACTCTGTCTCTGATTGCTTGGCATCGACCATTGAGGGATAGACCTTGGCGCTTATTACTGGTTAGTGTCGGGACCACATTCCGCACCGACAACGCCCAAAGAGTTAGGCGGTTTGGGCATCCTCGGTCTTGAGCGGTTAGCGAGAGCCTTGCGTTTGCGTTGGCTCTATGTTGATGGTGAAATTCCGTCAACCTAGCCATGTGTTTACCTTCGGTGTTGGCATGAATTTATATCTTATCCATTGGTACTAACCCCCTTGGTATAACAAGTTCGTTTGTGCATGTCGGTTTTGGAGTTTAGTGTTTATGCAGGATTTTAGTGTTGAAAGCAAAACTTTCGGGATAAGTTCATTAAGCACCTCGTGACAAGACCTTGAAGCCCGGTACAAGTCAAGTAATGAAGTAAACATTACTCCAAGAAGCCCAAGGACCAAACCCGAGAAGATGGAAAACTCTGAGGACCCAGTCAGAAAATTGCCGAATCTTGCGGGACAAGGAGCTTCATCTAATCCGAAGAGAAACTAACGACAAGGGCCCACATGCAGTTGGGGGAAGACTCTAGAAGACTCGGGAAGCAACACCGGGCAAAGGAGGCCGCGGGCTGGGCCGAAGTGGGCCCAGGCCGGTCGGCCCAGCCCACTTCGAGACCCAGTCCCCCCTCCCTTTGACCTAGCCGCCATTCAAGCTATTTATAGCCCCGAGGCCAGACGCCACGCTTCAATTCATTCGCCATCCGCCGCCGAGGAGCAGTGAAGAGAGGGACACCATCTCCGAGAGGAGAGGGTCAAGCTAGTTGACTAGGATCTCCCTAGCCGACGTGGGAACTTTGCAGGAAGATCACGTCGGAGTTCCTGGAGCTAGAAGCAAGATCAAGGTAGGATCCCGGTGGTTCTTGATTCATGTATCATGTGTTATGTTGAATTATCAAGTTGCAATCCGATTTCTAGCGATCGAGTGTTTCTCCTACGACTTTGATTTCAATCGGCTTTTCGTATCTTAAGATCTATTCTCGAGATAGATCATTGAGGGTGTTCTTGTAGCTGTGGTGGCTAGAGGTGCATGCCTGACCTTCTGTGAGATTTCAACTTGTCTTTGGACTCACCTTAGACTAACCCACACGAATAGGGGTGCGTTGTGACAGAACGGTTGCTCCAAAAGGTGGGCGTTTTCGGAGTCTGACTGGAAACTGTGGTTTAAAGATGCTTTTTATGAGATTGAACTTGTTTACTTCTTCTTTGCTCAGAACTTCAACGAAGGCTTGATCCAATCTCTCTAGATTGGTTTATCTACCCCCCTCTATCTCTTGCTACCTCCGGTTTTCATAGATTAGATTCGTTTTCATGATGTTCTCTAGATTAGATGCATAAGATTCCCCTTTGAAGATCGTGTAAGTGCAATCAAGCCCTATTAAGGTTTTGGTGATGTTGACCACACAATTAAAGAGCTAATGAGCTTTTGAGACTGTTGTGCAGCATTAAGTTATTTCACAGGTGCAAAAGAAAGAATGGAGACCCCTCAACTGAATGAAGAAGGATACCTATGCTCTTTGGAATTTGAGTATAGGACAATACATACTATCAAGAGGGATACTAATGGTGAATTAGGGTGCTTTCAAGTGCTCATAGTCTATCTTTCTTAAACCCTAATACTCACTCAAAGGGAAGAGATCTGCTGCTGTTTTGCCCCTGCTGTTTGTTGTTCGGAGGTTCCGAGGTTTTTCTCAGAGGTTCCGACCGTACGGGCTACAGTCAGCAGAGATTTCAAAGGTCGGAAGTTCCGAGATTTTTCTCGGAGGTTCCGAACTCTGGAATATAGCCGTTACTGTTCTGGATTTGGGGGTATTTATACCCCTTGGTCCCCCAACGGCTATTCTCTCCCTGCCCCTGAACAGAACGCCGTTCTAACTCATTTTCTCTCACCTTGCATTCACTCCTAACCTACTCTCTTCAAAATCCTTGCCTAGCATTGATTGAGAGTGGATTTTTGAAGTGAGTTTGTGAGCAAATCTCTCTCTCTTGAACTTGAGCACTTGGAAAAGCCCTAGCAAGCTTGGTGGTCTATTACTCTTGGAGCCTTGCTCCTAGACGGATAGAGGTTATTGGAAGCTCTCCAACCTGATTTGTGGAAGCTCCAACGTGTTTGCATTACCCTTTGTGATTCTAGTGGAAAGCCTCCACCTATTACCCAAAGTCATAGGTGTGAGAGAGGAGTTGACCTTTGTGGTCCCTAGCCTTTGTGGCTTCCTCAACAACGTGGACGTAAGCAAGCCTTTGTGGCGAGCTGAACCAAGGAATAAATCCTTGTCTCGTGTGTGCTGTCGTTTATATCATTGCATTGCTCTTGTTCATACTTGTTCTTTACTAGATCTATTAGGGTTTGTTCCCAATCTATGTTGTGGTACCTTCCTAGCTTGTTCTTTGCTTAGAAATCTTCTTGCTAGGTCCTAAGTACCTCCTAGAATTTGGTAGATCTGTTTTTCATCAAGTTATTTGCTGCTCAAGTCCTATTGCTCGTTCTAACGGTTCCGGGAAGTTCGATTTTATTCTCGGAGGGTCGCCTAGTTCGGAGGTTCCGAGAATAATCTCGGAAGTTCCGAAGTACGACGTGTTTTCGCGAGAAAAAGTTTAAATTCTATGTGCGGGCCTATTCACCCCCTCTAGGCCATATTGCCTCGATCCTTTCAATTGGTATCGGAAGCGGGTTATCCTTGTGAACACCTAACCGTGTGAGGATATGGCAAGTGGAGATGACAAGCAAGAGGAGGAGGAATTTGAGGACTTGCCAAGTGACGTTGAAGGTGATGCCTCGGAGGTAGGGAACACCTCAGCCCAAGAGAAATTTGACAAGCTCAAGAAGGCTGTCAAAGAAAGCTCCAAGGACAATGGCAAGAAAAGCAAGAAAGAGGACAAGAAGAAATAGAAAGACGAAGAAAAGAAGAAAGAGGACAACAAGCAAGAAAAGAAGAAGAAAGGGAAGAAAGAAGAAAAGAAGAGAAGAAAGAGAACACCTTCACCATCTCCATCACCATCCTCATCATCCTCATCATCGTCTTCATCTAGTGAGAATGGAGATGGGGATGACGAGTACTGTGGCACAAGAATTCCCAAGAGAACACTCAAGCCCAAGCCAAAGCCCAAGGCTAGGTCCAAGGATGACTATAGAAGCGTATCTTTTAACTATGATTCTTTTGGAACAAAATCTAAGGATGATATCACTATACCCAATGGAAGCATATGATGAAAGCTTATCTAACCGGTTTGAGTTTGGAGTTCTGGAACATTGTGTGTGTAGGTTTTGATGATCCCGAAGACTTTGGAAACCTCACTCCACGTGATCGTCGCAACATCAAAAGAAATGCTCAAGCTACAAGCATACTTCTTAGTGCTTTGAGTGCTCAAGAGTACAACCGGGTTAATGGGCTAGAGATTGCCAAAGAAATTTGGGACACCCTCCTCATTGCTCACGAGGGTGTTGACAAAGTGAAGAAGTCCAAGATCAACATTTTGATGGCCGAGCTTAATAGGTTCACTATATTTGATGGAGAAGGGCCACAAGAGATGTTTGATAGATTAATGGTCATAGTTGGAAAGATACGAGGTTTAGGTGGTGATGAGTTGGATGATCACTATGTTGTGAAGGTGATGTTGGAGGCCTTTGCTCCAAGGAATCCCACTCTAGTCACATTGATTAGAGAGAAGAAGAGATTTGAAGAGTTCTCCCCAAATGATGTTCTTGGGAGGATTCTTACTCATGAGCTAATGGACAAGGAAATCCAACATAGAAAGAAAATTGGTGAACTAGAAGCAAAGTTGAACAACTTGAAGGTCAAAGAGGTTGCTCTCCATTCCAACAAGTCAAGCAAGCCTACTACTTCATCCAAGCATTCTACTCCATCCAAGCCCACCAAGTCAAAATCCAAGAAAGTGGAGGTAGAAAGCTCTACAAGTGACTCAAGTGAAGATGAAGATGAAGGCTCTCATGTTGAGATTGGGGACATGGCCTTGTTCATGAAGACATACAAGAGAGGATTAAAGAAGCAAGGATACAAGTTTGTCAAGAGGAAGTTTCCCAACAAGAAAAAGAGAACTTGCTACAATTGTGGAAGCACCGAGCACTTCATTGCGGATTGCCCTAATGAGAAAAGAGAAAATAGGAATGACAAGGGTAAAGGGAACTACAAGAAAGACCAAAAGCCACATTACAAGAGAAGAAACTATGGTGGAGAGGCTCATATTGGTCATGAATGGAATTCCGGAGATGAAAGCTCTAGTGAAGAGGAAGGGAAGAAAATTGCAACCGTGGCTATCAAGAAGCTTCCCTCTACTTCAAGGTTGTTCAACAACTTGACCGATGATGAAAAGAGCACATCCATTCATTGTTTCATGGCCAAGGGCGAGAAGGTAAAAACTAACTCAAAACCCTCTTCTCAACCTAGTGATGAGTCGAAAATGGACTCTAGTGATGATTCTAGTGATGAGGAAGCAAACCAACTTATTCGTAAGATGGATGAGCAATCTAGAGATTTTATGGCTAGGCTAATAGTAGAACTAGAGAAAAGCCAAGACACTATTATCTCCGATAGAAGTGAGCTTGAGGCTTTGCGTTTGGAAGTTAACCAAGCGGAGAGTGTCATAGCTACTCTCAAGGAAGACCTTGTTGCCTCTCAAGCTCAATGTAATTCTCTCAAGTTGAGGAATGAAGAGCTTGAGGAGCAATATAGTCTCCTTTGGAGTAGCACCTCACATCCTTCGAAGGTAAAAGACGACTCTAGTGCTTCTACTAGCAAGGGTTGTGATAGATGTCATCATATTGATATTGAATCCTATGCTACTAATCTTGCTAACGTGGAGGCTATGAAGAAAGAGATTGCTAGGTTGAACTCAATCATAGTTAGAGGATGCATGAGTGAAAAGAATAAAAGGGCAAGATTCACCAAGAGAAAAGTGTTAGAGAAAATCAAGAATCCAGGCTTTGGATATGTTGAAGGTGGCAAGACCAATAAAAGAAAAATCATCAAGGAAAAAGAATGCCTTGAATTCAAGAGCACTGTGTTTCTGTTTGCCCAGACCCCGGAGGTTCCGACCTCCAAGCCCGGAGGTTCCGGAGTCTAGAAGCCTCGAGCCACACAGACAGCCAAACTCAGAGGTTCCGAGAAAATTCTCGGAAGTTTCGGGGTCTGTAAAGACAAGTCAAAGAAAAAAGAACAAGGCTCAGCACCAGCATGTTTCCAAGGCATCTAACACTTGTATTGTAACGGCCGCATTTTTAGCTCATAATAAACCACCTAATAAATCAAGCGTATTTTCAAAACTGTCCAGCTGAGCTCATTTACCCCCTTTCGAAACCCCGGTTGATTCTCTCACCCTCGGCGTGCGTGCCGCCAATCCCGCCGGCACCGCCCGCACTCGGGCCATCACCCACGCGTGCCGCCCCGGCGCCGCGGTCGGCCACCGCGCCGGGAATCCCGCACACACCGCGGTCCCGCCGGCCGGTCCGCCTCGCCATCACCGCCGTCCCAAAAATCACGCTGACACCCGAAAACCGGAAAACCCCGCAAATCCTCCCCCCCTAATTTCCCTAAAAATTTTCCTAATTTCTAAACCTTTTTCCTATTTATTTCCTTTTCTTTTCCTATTCCCATTTTCTATTTTTTCTTTTCTTTCCTTTTTCTCCCTTCCTTTCTTTTTCTTCCTTTTTCTTTTCCCCTTTTCTTTTTCTTCTTCCTTCCCTTCTTCTCCCTCCTTCAGCCGGCCGCGCCTGGCACCGCTGCCTCCCCCGCGCAGCTCCCCTCCGAGCCCGTGCGCACCCCGCACCCGACCGCGCCGGCCCTCTCCCCTCGCTCCCGCACGCCACCACCCGAGCCCCGCCACGGCGGCCGCGCCTAGCCCCGCGCGCACGCGTCGGCCGCCCCCCGCGCGCGCGCGGGACGCCGGCCGCGAGGAGTTGACCGACGCGACGCATCGCCGCGCGAGTGGTCTTGTCACCCGCCGAGTTAGGCCGCGATTTGACCAAGCACCGCGCCGAGGCGTCCCTCGCCGGAGTCGTCGTCGGTCGGCCGCCGCGGCCCCCTCGGCGAGCTGCGCCAAGGTCGCCGGAGGGATATTTTTGCCTGGGAACCGACCTACGGCGCCTATAAAAGGCCGGCACCACCTCCTCGCCGCCCCACACCGCACCAATCGAGCTTGCTTTGCACCCCCGACCGCCTACAGCACCGCCACACCGAGCACCACCACCTCCGGTCCGCCGCCGCCCGAGGACCCGCCTCCACACACCATCCCAGCCTAAGGTAGGTAGGGGAATCGATCCCCCGTGGAGCCCTCGTCATTTTACCCCACCGCCCGGCCGCCGTTGTGGCCCGGTTCGCCGGGGATTGGCGCCGGCCGGCCGCCCCCGCGCGACCTCCTCCCTCCCTCTGTTCTGATTCGAGGGGGAGGAAGAAGAAGGGCTTTTTGCCCAAAACCCCCTGCCCCTTTTTCTTTTCTACCAGAACACCCTTCCCCCTATTTCCCCCTCCCATTTTCCAAACCAAACCCTAAAACCTTTAGAGTATTCACCAAACCAGCCCTGCCCTTTAACAACTAACCCTCTAAACTATTCTAACCAAACCCCGCTAGGTTTAAATATTATAATTAAGTCCTTTTCCTTGAAATAAAATACTAACAGTCCCTTAATTAACCCTAGGCGTCTCCTTTAATCCCATCATTTCATGCGCAATTTTAATCCAAAACCACGCCCAACCTTCCTCACACCCGTACTGTGTACCGCCGCCCATCCTTCACCTAAAACCCCTGCATAATATTTATTTCCCTATTTTTCTCGAGCTCAGCCAGAAAATTGCGTGTGCTTATATTGATTGCATGCTTGCTTGTGTGTGCGCTATAGCCGAAGGAGTGAACGAAGGAGGATACCCCGAGCCGGAGTTTGGAGCCGACTACTGCGAGCAGGAGCCCGAGATCCCGAACGCCGAGCCGGAACTCCCTGAGGACTTTGAAGACGGCAAGTTCAACCTCATCCTTTGATGCATGCTTTGGTCCTAGTTTTATAAATAGAACCCTATACCCATTTTATAAATTGCATATTGTTTTACTGCAAAAACATGGTAGGATAGCCACCCTTGATTGCTATGATTGAACCTTGTTTTGGCCTAAATGAGTGCTTTAAAAATGTGTGAGTGCTTTCAAAATGTGTGAGTGCTTTAAAAATGGAAATGGGATATGTTTGGAAAATGAGTAAAGAACTGGGTAGACGGGATGGACGTGTGTGTCAGGAGTATGGGTGAGCTCGTACCTGTGTGGTTGAGCGTGTTGGGAGTTGTCCATCTTGTCAATTAAGGACCGGGTTGCGTGACATCTCACCGACCCAAATCATCGTACGGCCACTCGACCGTTGTATGTGGCAACGGCTTAGCATAAACCCCACTAGTTAATCTACTTGCCATCCGGTGTGCGGGTGAGCGGCGGGGAGACCAAGGAGTAGGGGTACGCTCCGTGTGAGGTACGCCCCGGTTATGTGGGATAACCCCTTGGTTGCTTCCGTGGTGGCTCGTAGCGTTAGCTAAGGTGGGTAATGGCTTTGATAGGATCCGTGCCGGCACTAAGGTGTCCGTGTGACGGTACCCTACTTGTGGGTAAAGATGTACAACCTCTGCAGAGTGACAAACCTATTCGAATAGCCGTGTCCACGGTATTGGATGAGTCACGGTGTGGTCACAAAAACTAGTGTTTGGGTTTGGGATGTTTTCTGGTGTGAGTTGTTTTCCGGGTGAAGTGTGTGGCTGTGTGCCTGGGCTACTGCGGACGGGGAGTCCGGTAGTTCCACAGTGGTTTTCCTAAAACATTTGAGTCACTTTGATTATGAAGATGATTTGTGAAAACCTTTCTGAAATGAACCCCTGCATGAGTGAGTGTGTTTGCAAAATGAACCTTAACCTGATCCTTGATATACTCTATGCATGATTCTGCTGATAAGCCCCTCCGTGGGTGGGGTTGGATTTGCTGAGTACGTATGTGCTCACCCTTTCTTTACTAACTATTTTTCAGAGGAGGACCCCGATTACATTCCCGAAGACGTCGAGTAGGTCGCTGCCCTACACCCAACCGTGCCTGTGTACCCAGGGCCTCCACAGAGAGCTTCCATGGTGTGGTACTCTGATGAGGCTTTGGAAGCCTTTGCTATCGTAGTGTGGTCGTTAGCGTTTGTGTTGTTCCTTGTAGCGTTGGCACTTCCGTGCCCTCTGTGTCGCCGTGATGTAAAAGACTGATCCACCTGTTGTAATAAATGTGTTACCAGCCTCCTGGGACTGGTATTTGTATCACATTTAGTCACCTCTGATGAGGGGACGCTTCATGTATGCAGGTTCAGAATCATCCAATTATGCCCAGAAGAAATTTGAATCCCAACAAGAACAAGGCTCATGCATCTATAGACATACCCCCTAGCTATGTGTTGAGACGCAACAATGTTGGTAAAGTTGTTGCCACGTATGTTGGAAATGAGTCCATCATATATGTGAAAAGATCTCTATGGGTTCCAAAGGTTTTGGTTGCTAACGTGGAGGGCCCCAAGTCAAATTGGGGGCCTAAAAGAAGGAACTAAATTGTTTTGTAGGCATACTCGTCCGGTGGATCAAGTTGGGTGCTTGATAGCGGATGTACACATCATATGACTGGAGAAAAGAGTATTTTCATCCTATCTCCATTTGGAAGGACCAAAGGAAACCATTGCATATGGAGGGGATACAAAAGGAGAAGTCATCGGCGTAGGTGATATCCCTATATCTCAAAATTATTCAATTACAAATGTTCTTCATGTTGATCCGTTGGGTTACAATCTATTATCGGTTTCACAACTTAGTGAGATTGGTTTTGATTGCCACTTCTCGGATAAGGGTGTGTCCATCATAAGAAGGGAGGATTCCTCTATTGTCCTTACGGGTCGCTTGAGGGGGAGGCTTTACCTAGTTGATCTCAACAAAAGTAAAGTTTCTCCCAAGACTTGTCTAGTGGCAAAATCTAGCATGGGTTGGCTATGGCATCGCCGACTAGCTCATGTTGGCATGAGGAACTTGGCCAAACTTTTGAAAGATGAACACATCCTTGGACTAACAAATGTACATTTTGAGAAAGATAGGATTTGCAAAGCGTGCCAAGCCGGAAAGCAAGTAGGAGCACCTCACACACCAAATAGCATCCTCACTACTTCAAGCCCGTTGGAGCTCATTCACATGGATCTATTTGGACCAGTGGCCTACATAAGCATTGGCGGTAACAAATATGGCTTGGTTATTGTTGATGATTATTCTCGCTTCACGTGGGTGTTCTTTGTGTTTGACAAGAGTGAAGTACAAGGAAAGGTGAAGACCTTCATAAGAAGAGCACAAAGGGAGTTCGGGCTACCAATCAAGAAAGTAAGAAGTGACAATGGCTCGGAGTTCCGAAACACCTATGTTGAAGAGTTTCTTGATGAAGAGGGCATCAAGCATGAATTTTCAGCACCTTATACCCCTCAACAAAATGGGGTGGTTGAGAGGAAGAATAGAACTCTTATTGAGATGGTAAGAACCATGTTGTATAAGTACAAGACTCAAGACATCTTTTGGGCCGAAGCTATTAACACGGCTTGCCATGCCATCAACAGCCTCTATCTTCACAAGTTTCACAAGAAGACCTCCTATGAGCTTATCACCGGTAAAAAAACCCAAGGTGTCTTACTTTAGAGTGTTTGGGTGCAAATGTTTCATTCTAAACAAGAGGCCCCGAACTTCTAAGTTTGCACCAAAGGTTGACGAAGGATTTCTTCTTGGTTATGGTCCAAATGAGCATGCTTATCGAGTCTTCAATCTAACCACCAGGAGGATTGAAGTCACGGTAGATTTGAACTTTGATGAATCTAATGGCTCTCAAGTGGAGCAAGTTGACTTGAATGTTGTAGGTAATGAGAAGCCATCTTGTGAAGCAATCAAGCAAATGGCCATAAGTGATGTTAGACCAGTTGAAGCACAAGAGGAAGATGAGAACCAAGTACAAGCTTCAACACCACTCGAAGGGCCAGAAGTCTTTGGTTCAGGAGCTGTACAGACTTCAGAGGTTCTGAGAAATTCCTCGGAGGTTCCGGGAACTGGCACTGAAACTCAACCTCCGAGAAATTCTCTGGAGGTTCCGGGTCCGGAAGTCCAACACCACAAGACACCCCGAACCGACAAATTGATCGGCAAGGGGATGTTCAAGCAAGCACATCGAGCCCCAAGCCGATGAAGATAATGAAGACCAACCTCTACACCAACCTCTTGGACCATCACATCCTCGTGTACATCAAGTCATACAACGGGATCACCCCGTTGACAATATCCTGGGGAGCATAAGGAGAGGGGTAACAACACGATCTCGTCTTAAGAATTTTTGCGCATTTTACTCGTTTGTTTCCTCTCTTGAACCAACCAAGGTAGAGCAAGCTCTTGAGGATCCGGATTGGGTGGTTGCTATGCAAGAGGAGTTGAACAACTTTGAAAGAAATCAAGTGTGGGAGTTGGTGGAGAGGCCAAATACCAACATCATTGGCACCAAATGGGTCTTTCAAAACAAGCAAGATGAGTTTGGTATTGTGACTAGGAACAAAGCAAGATTGGTTGCTCAAGGGTACACTCAAGTTGAAGGACTAGACTTTGGAGAAACATATGCATCGGTAGCAAGACTTGAAGCAATTCGATTTCTACTAGCTTTCGCTGCCCATCATGACTTCAAGCTCTATCAAATGGATGTCAAGAGTGCATTTCTCAATGGACCACTCTCCGAAGAAGTATATGTTAAGCAACCACCGGGGTTTGAAGATCCCAAGCGTCCTAATCATGTCTACAAGCTCCATAAGGCACTCTATGGGCTAAAGCAAGCACCAAGAGCATGGTATGAATGCCTTAAGGATTTCTTGCTTAAGCAAGGCTTTGAGATAGGCAAAGCCGATGCTACTCTCTTTACTAGAAAAGTTGATGGTCATATCTTTGTGTGCTAAATATATGTCGATGACATAATATTTGGTAGTACTAATGAAACTTTTTATGAAGAGTTTAGTAGGGTAATGACAAAGCGGTTTGAAATGTCCATGATGGGTGAGCTCAAGTTCTTTCTCGGATTTCAAATCAAACAAGCAAAAGAAGGGACGTTCATATGTCAAACCAAGTATACAAGGGATATGCTAAACAAGTTTGATATGGACAAGGCAAAGCCCATCAAGACTCCAATGCCTACTAATGGACACATGGACCTCAATGAAGAAGGGAAATCCGTGGACCAAAAGGTATATCGCTCCATGACCGGCTCTCTTCTTTACTTATGTGCATCTCGGCCGGACATTATGCTTAGTGTGTGCATGTGTGCTAGATTTCAAGCTAACCCGAAAGAGTGCCATCTCATGACCGTAAAGAGAATCTTGAGATATCTAGTACATACCCCTAACCTTGTCTTGTGGTATCCTAAGGGCTCCACTTTCGATCTACTTGGCTATTCGGATTCCGATTATGCCGGTTGCAAGGTAGATAGAAAGAGTACATCGGGGACATGTCAATTCCTTGGTAGGTCCCTAGTGTCTTGGAGTTCTAAAAAGCAAAACTCAGTAGCCCTTTCCACCGCCGAGGCCGAGTATGTTGCAGCCGGCGCATGTTGTGCTCAACTACTTAAAAGATTACGGATGTCATTTTTCCTATATCCCACTTTTGTGTGACAATGAAAGTGCCATAAAGCTTGCAAACAAGCCCGTAAGCCATTCCTGCACAAAACATATAGACATCCATCATCACATCTTGAGAGACCACGAAGCCAAAGGAGATATCGTTTTAAGTCATGTGAGCACCGACAAACAACTAGCCGATATCTTCACTAAACCTCTCGATGAGTCAAGGTTTTGTAGTTTGAGGAATGAACTAAATATTCTTGATTCTCGTTGCGTGGTTTGATCTCTAGCATACCATGATTGTTTGCTTCAAACTGTTGATATTCTCTGAAAATTTGTTTGAGAAAGTGTTTGTGAAAACATTATCTTAAAAGGTATTTCAAAATCTACTTTCATATCCCTAACTTGTCTTAAGTGGCTATAGTTGAATGTGCGATTGCTTGTTTTCTAGCCACTTAAGTCCAGGGTACCATGACCTAAGGATCTCAGTTGATAAAAAGTTCAAAATCTCAAAAGGCGTGAAAGTTAACTGTCTCTGGAATTCAAGTTTCGGAAGCTCTGAGGAAATCTTTGGAGGCTCCGAGCCTCGGAAGCTCTGAGAAAATCATTAGAAGTTCCAATCTTTACAGACTTAGCATTCAGTCTCGACCGAAGAGCAGTTAAAGAGAATCTAGCATCTTTCGGGGAATATTATTTCACCTAGGGTTAATCCATCGTTCCCCTTCACCGCGCGGTCAATCTCTCAGATCCAGTTTTATCGCGCCTCTCTCTCTCCCTCTCTCTCCCGACGACGACTGCATCGCACTCCCCTTCTCCACCACTGCGCCACCGCTGTCGCTTCCCTCACCGCCGGTGACCGTGCTCCTCGTGTGTCACACGTGCGAGGCCGGGCATCCCTCGTCGTCGGTAGGGCGCAGTTGAACAAGAAGGAGGAAACTGCTCACGGAGTTGACCTAGATCCGCTCAGATCTAGTACGAAGAAGAAGAAGGAAGCCTCGATCTGCGCCTTTATTCATCTTTCTCGTTGATCTCTGAGAAGCAGAAGAGGAACAACATTGCACCGTTGGATTTATTCCAGCGAGTTGCTCCTCTTCAGCGCCACCAGATCTCTGATCTGGAGGGGGACTCTGGGCTACGTCCCTTGGCGTAAACGCATCTCAAAGATCGTCGACTTCAATCACCTTCTTCCCTTTCAAGGTAAACCGAGATAAAAAAACCTAACCCTAATTCCTAGATTCATCTAATCCTAGGGTTCTAAGTCTTGTGGTTGTGGATTGTCTTCCTGTGCCATGCTCTGGATGTTGTGATGCCTGTGTAGATTAAGATTCAGTTGAAAGTTGAATCAAGGTTCAGAATGCAGTAAGGTTCAAAGAGTCTCGAAGGTTCTGAGAAAATTCTCGGAGGTTCCGAACTCTGTAACCTACTGTAGGCTGACCTCGATTCAAAGTTCCACTGAGTTTTTATTTCACTTGCAACACCTTATCCCATATCTGTCTTAGTTAAATCTCATCGTGTTTAGTTCTTTTGGTTAAGATTTAGTTGAAAGTTGAATCAACAAACTGTCCTCTGTCAGTACCCAGACTTCGGAGGTTTCGAGAAAATCCTTGGAGGTTCCGAAGTCTGTACTAACAAGTGACAGTCTGTGATTCAAAATTCCACTAAAACTTAATCAATTGAACTTCATGTCTATCTGTGATCCTTAGTCTTTATCTATCTTGATCCAATCCTTATCTGCTACCTATGACTCTTTCTGGCAGATGTCTGGAACTCCTGCTGATAAAACCTATGCCAAGAGGCAGAGGCAACCATTTGAAACACCTGCTGGAGAGAGGGCTTTCAACCTTGCAGCAAGGGAGGCTGTGTGTGGTAGTGGCAGCAGGGGGAAAGCAACCCCCAGGAGAGGAAAAGGGGGCAGTTTGTCAGGAGGAAGAGGATCTTGCTCTGCAGCACATATAGAGGATAATGGGGGTACAGACCATCCCCATTGAGCTTGAAGATGATATGCTGCTTGGGGAAATTGACTCCACTTACCTGAAGTATCACAAAGTGCTGCTCAAAAGACACCCTCCTACAAAGTATGACAATTCAGTTTACATTGAGCACACCAACTATGATGGGGCAAGTTACCTAGTCAAAAAGGCCAGAGAAGAGAACCCATATGTGAATCCCAAGATGGAAGCAATAGATTATAGGTTTTGGTCTGTGTTTCATTTCAAGTTCTATGAGACAGTCCTGAACACTAAGATGAAGTTGATCAAGATGAAATGGATTGATTTTACCCATCTAGAGGCAGCAGAGGAACCAGTGAAGGAAGATGTGCTTGAGCTGGTGGACAAGTACAAGATGAGAGATATAATAAGCTTCAAGTATGACTGGAACATTGAAGTCTTGGCTCAGTTTCATGCTACCTTCTTTCATGAGGACAGCAAAGAGACCATTCACTGGATGACTGAAGGAGTGCACTACAAGATAGACTTCATTACCTTTGCTAGGCTGTTTGGATTCAGCAAGGAGGACAGGGAGGCTGATGTTATACACTTTGAGGCTCACATGAACCACAACAAGATTGTTGCTTCCTATGAGTATGATGAGCTGGCAGATGGCTCCACCACTGCCTTGAAGTCTGTTTATTATGTGCTCAACAACATGTTCAGGGAAACCATCTACCCTAAAGGGGGAAGTGACTCAACCAGCCTCAGGAGGTTTGCACCAAATCTGATAGTTAGGCTGCTGCTAGGAGCCCAACCCTTTTCAGTCAGCAGGTTCGTTTGGTTTAACTTGGTGGAAGTGACTAAAAGTGGCAAGTGCAACCTGCCTTATGCCCCTTACATCATGTATATGATAGAGATGGTCTCCGGCGTGAGTTTCAAGAAAGATGTTGAGCATGCTTCGTACCAGGTCAAGCAGTGGCAGCATCAGAAAAAGCAACTGAAGAAGGCCAGTTCCAAGCAGCACAAGACTGATCAAGAAGAAGGACCCAGCAAGGCACCTGTCACACCCGATTTCCTGAGGGAAACCAGATACATCACATATGTGTGCCAGGATCTAGTTCCACACATATGATAGACGAAATGAGTGTAACATCATAGACAGTAAAACGTAACAAGGGGGTTTAACAACTTACTACACTCATTCAGAAGACACGAAGGTCTTTAACTTCGAAAAAAATGATAACTACACATCGAGTCTTCGTCTTCCGCTTCCACAGGCACTTGACTGGGGGAGACGCAAGCCTCAGAACTCCTCAAAGTCGCTGTAGAACTCTTCACCATCGTTCTCTTCGAACGGTAAGCAAGGCTGAGTACACTTATGGTTGGTACTCAACAAGTGGGGGAAGATGCAAGGCTATCAAGGATAGGCTATGGTTTTGCAGCGGTTAGCATTTTAATGTTGGTCAAACTTTTAATTAGAGAACGCCTAATTACTAGATGTAAGTATATACCAACCCACTTAAGAAAAACTTTTAAGCTGAACAACCCAAAGCTCATCGAGCTTCACCAAACCACGATTTATTCTCATCTTCAAGTTTATTAATCATGTGAGGGTCCAAGCCGCTCATAACCGTGAGCACGGCCGATCGATCGCCTTTACACTCTGCAGAGGTTTGCACACTTTACCCACGGCTCGCGTAAAAGTTCCGAAGAACTTTGAACCCAACCATGCGATGCGATCGGGCATCATACCACACTTCCGAGGTGTGATTGCATAGGGACGCTACGAAGCCTTTACAAAGGTATACAAAAGACTAACGACCCGCATAGTTACGGATCGGGCGGACCATAACCCTCCCTAGTGGTCGGCACCTTAGCAAAGGTCGCTACCCCAAAAGGACCGGGCTATACCCCCGCAACCCGGATCCCCCTCTCGCTCCTTTTGGAAAAGGGCCATCGGATCAATCGCACACCTAATTAATTGGCTAAGGTCGAGCCATGCATGTAACACTGTGGTTGTGCATATTTTCTTGGGTGGTTCTCCATGTTCCGATTAAATCACATGATCTTGTCTTACCAAAAGCATCAACGTTAAACATACAAGCCTTTATCTTGGAAAACCATTTTTATCCAACCCAAGTTGAGCAACTAGCATATTCTACCCAAAAACATTTATTAAACAGGGTTGATCCAAGGATTGTAGATAAAAATCTAGGTAAGTCCTTAAAAAGGGTGTTCCCATCAATTTAATGCAATATCAATAAATATAAACTTAGTTGTCATGCAATTACATAGGATAAAATAGAATCATGCAGGGGCAGAAGACCACTTGCCTTCCTTGCTTAAACACTAAGGTTCTTCTTCTTCAAACACTTGCTCTTGATCTACTTCAACTGGTTGCTCACTTGAAACTGGCACGATGTCTACGAGCACACAAGAATACATACAATAAACAAAACAATACACCAAGCATGAAAAGCTTAAAGAGAAAACAAGGTTTGGCTCTAAGAAAGCGAACACAAGGAACACTCGGAACTAGCGGGAGGTTTGGATGATCACAAACAAGAGCTAGCTATGCGTTTGGTATCTTTTAGTTAAGTAAAATCATGTGTATAGGTTATTTCAGAGAAATACCCTATTTATAATTAAGCAAGTTATATTTGTATTTAAAAGACGATGTAAGCTTAGTCCAATTTTACTTATAAATATTCAAGTATGATTTATGCAAATTAAACATTTAATTTTAAAAGAAGCATTTAAAAGTATCTAGGCGTTTATCTTTATATTTCGAGTTGTTCTAATCAAATTATAATTTAAAAACACATTTATATTCTTTTAATCAAATTAACATTTAATTAAGAAAACTCGGGATATAGCCTATGTTACATTTTAGTAAAAAGCAAATTGCGTAATCATTAATCAGATTAAGTTTGATTATAAAACCGAGGTATACATCTAATTAACTTTTAATTAAAAGAAATGTTCATTTAATATTAATCATATTAACTTTCTTATGAAAACACGTGTTGAACTCTAATTAGATTTTAATTAGAAAAGCATGTGTAATAGGATTTAATCATATTTAATATTTAAAAAAAATAAAATATAAAACAAAGAACATGTACAACATTGGTCCTATCACGTAGTTTTAGTTGATATGAGCCTAACGCAACTTGAAACGGTGGAAACGGAGCTAGAACGCTAGATCTATGGACTAAACAAGGTTCTAAAACCGACGGGCTTGAAAAGACGGTCGCGCGGACACCAAGAACGCTTAAAACGGAGCTAGGACGGAAAAGATATGGCTAAAACAAGATTCAGGGACTAATTTGTGAATATCTGAAAGTTTAGGGGGTTTTATGCAAGATTTCAGGGACCTAAACATAATTATATGTGAAACTAGGAGGTCTAACATGTAAAAGGTCAAGGGTGGGCTTTAGAATAGAGAAACCAAGGACTGCAGGGGCCTAAGCATAAAAGAAAGGACTTAGTTGAAAGGCTTTTATATAGGTGGAAGGGTATATTTGTGAATTCTGGAAACTGGGGGTTCTTTTTGCAAAATTGCCAAGGCGGCTAGCTGAGGGGCTGCGGTGGCGCCACGTGGCGAGCTGCGATTGGCTGGCGCTGACGCAGGCATGACGCAAGCGCTGACGCCGCCGATGAACCGCGCCCATGGACCGGTCCCACCGGTCCACGGTGGACCGCCGAAGGGGTACGCCCCTTCTATTAATCCCGGGCCGTCCGCGCCGATCGGACGGCCCCGATCGCGTGTAGGCGAGGCCGGCGGGGGGAGCGGCCGGCCCGCGGCGCGCCGGCGGCGCGCCGGCGGTGGAGTTCGCCGGAGAAGCCAAGGACGGCCTCCCGGTCACTGAATCGCACGGGAAGATCACCAAAATAAAGAGGAGGACACAAGGACTTTACCTCGGGGCTCGGAACGGTGAGAGGAGCGGCGGAGAAAGAGATCGGCGGCGAGGGGCGGCGGTGCTCCGCGGCGGCCGCGCTGTGGAGAGGGAGGAGAGGAAAGGAGGGGCGCGGGCTGAAGAGGAGATCCGGCGCACCCTTTATAGGGCGGAGGGGGAAGGGGAGGAGGCGCGCAAGGCGGTGGGCGGCGAGGTCGGTGGCACCGGCCATTAATGGCGGCGGCGGCTCGGGATCGGGCGGCGCCTGTGGAGGTGGGGAGAGGATATGGGAGGCGCGGGAGAGTGCAAAGGGACGGCCTCAGGGGCTCTGGGGTCGGTTTTATAGTGCGAGGAAGGCGAGAGGGGGCGACGGCCGGAGTAATGGCCATCAATGGCCATGGGGGCCGGCGGTTTTGATGACTTTCAAGAGGGGGTGCTTGAAGGCGGAGGGTAACTGAAGGGGATTGATGGAGGGGAGTAAGGGAGGGTTTTTACCGCGCCTTAATGGGGAGGATTGAAGAAGGGAGGAGGCGCGGGCGACACGGGATTGGCCGGCGGCGGCGCGGGAAGAAAGGGGGGCGGCCGGGAGGTTGAAGAAGGTGCCGACAGGTGGGCCCCACCTGTCCGTGAGCAGGAGAGAGAGGAGAGGAGGCGGGGCTCTGGTGGGCCGTTATGGGCCGAAAGCGTGCGGGCGCGGGAGGATTGGGCCAGGCTGGGCCAGAAGTAAAGCGGGCTGCTTCGGAGGAAAAGAAAACGAAAAAAGAAAAGATGAAGAGGTGGGCTGGGCCGCAGGTAGAAGTTAGATGGGTTGGTTTTGTTTTTTTTTTCTTTTTTTCAAATCCATTTCATACCCTTTTAAATTCAAATCTTTTACATCTTTTCAAATTCAAATTTTCACAAAAATTTCTCCAACTATTTTAAAGGCTTTTCACAAACCATTTTTAACAACTTTTCAAACATATTTTAAATTCAAACCTTTACACAAATTTTCTAATTTTTTTTCACAATTATTTCTAAGGACTTTTCACAAATATTTTAAGAGTTTTAAAACCACACCACAACCAAAACTCATGCATTCAAATCATGATGCACAAGCACTTATTGCTTCTAAATTATTAAAATGATATTTAAATATTTTAAAGGCCAAATTTATTTGATAATTTAATTAATCCTTAGAAAATAAAATATAAACACCATGTTGCTTACATTAATTTGGTGATGGAATTTTAGGGTGTTACAGCACCCATGCCCATTGGACTGCATAAGCTGAGGGGCATGGTGAGGGACACCTGGAGGTTCTGCAACTAGACAACAACTCAGCTGTTTGAGCTCAGGGAGGACATGAACAGGCTGCTGAAGCACCAGGGGCTGTCTTTCAATGCCATGCTCCATCCTCCACCTATCTTTCCTAATTTTCTAGAAGGTGAGAAGGACCCTGTCAGTCCTATGGCTGAAGATGTGCCTGCTGCTCAATCTGAAGAAGAAGAAGAAGAAGAAGAAGAAGATGTTGAGCCGCTCAGTGCCAAGATGGCCAGACTCAGGAAGGAAGCTGTTGGTAAGAGGGCAATGGGCTCTTCATCTGGTGGTAGGGCCAGAAGGAAGGCCACTGCTAGAAGACCTGTCAGAAGGCCTGTGGACATATCCTCTGGATCTGGCTCTGACTTTGGATCTGACAGCACTGTCCGTGAGGCTGGAGGATGCCTCTGACTCCAGTGATGAAGAGTAAATTCCCTAGGCCCTGTTCTAACTTCCTCTCTTCTTTTCTTTCCTTTTTGTTAAATTGTTGACAAAGGGGGAGAATTATGAAGATTGAGATGATGATTTGAAGACCTAGAGCTTCTGGAGGGGCTGGTGGCTAACAAAAAAATTCTTTTGTTCTTTTGGTGAGATGAGAGTGCTAACTATTCTCTCATAAACTCCTGGTGGTTAATGTAGGTGAACTGCTATAAAGCTTTAAGCTTGCCTCTGTTGGCAAGCATGGTTTGGTCATGGTCAAAACTGTGGGATGTGAAAACTTTAAAACTCTTGTATGATGGATGTAATAGGGCTAGATGTGTTGGATGCTTTTATCTTTATCTAGCTGCTATTTCTGGTCATATTGCTGCATTGCATGTGTATGGTTGTTTGTTGGAGTATCTGTTGCAGACCTCGGAGGTTCTGAGAATTTTTCCGGAGGCTCCAACTCCTGGAGGTTCCGAAAACTTTCTCGGAGGTTCCGAACTCTGCTAATATATAACTCTCTGATTGTTTTCACATGTCATATGCATCACATATTACCTGTTACACTTCTTTTGCACCCCTCGATGGTTTGCAAATTAAATGTCAGCTGAGACATATTACCCTATTCAAAAGGTACATGCATACATTGAGTGGGAGACTTGTACTCAAATCATCAAAAGCTCAATCTTTTAAATTAAATTGTAAACTTTAAAGGGTTGTCAACATTTACCAAAAGGGGGGAGATTGTAAGTGCAATCAAGCCCTATGAGGGTTTTGGTGATGTTGACCACACAATTAAAGAGCTAATGAGCTTTTGAGACTGTTGTGCAGCATTAAGTTATTTCACAGGTGCAAAAGAAAGAATGGAGACCCCTCAACTGAATGAAGAAGGATACCTATGCTCTTTGGAGAAGTTTATTTATTTTATCTTTTGAATTTGAGTATAGGACAATCCGTGCTATCAAGAGGGATACTAATGGTGAGTTAGGGTGGTTTCAAGTGCTCATAGTCTATCTTTCTTAAACCCTAACCCTCACACAAAGGGAAGAGATCTGTTGCTATTTTGCCCCTGCTGTTTGTTGTTCGGAGGTTCCGAGGTTTTTCTCAGAGGTTCTGACCGTACGGGCTACAGTCAACAGAGATTTCAAAGGTCGGAAGTTCCGAGATTTTTCTCGGAGGTTCCGAACTCTGGAATATAGTCGTTACTGTTCTGGATCTGGGGGTATTTATACCCCTTGGTCCCCCAACGGCTATTCTCTCCTTGCCCCTGAACAGAACGCCGTTCTAACTCATTTTCTCTCACCTTGCATTCACTCCTAACCTACTCTCTTCCAAATCCTTGCCTAGCATTGATTGAGAGTGGATTCTTGAAGTGAGTTTGTGAGCAAATCTCTCTCTCTCTCTTGAACTTGAGCACTTGGAAAAGCCCTAGCAAGCTTGGTGGATCTATTACTCTTGGAGCCTTGCTCCTAGACGGATAGAGGTTCTTGGAAGCTCTCCAACCCGATTTGTGGAAGCTCCAAGGTGTTTGCATTACCCTTTGTGATTCTAGTGGAAAGCCTCCACCTATTACCCAAAGTGATAGGTGTGAGAGAGGAGTTGACCTTTGTGGTCCCTAGCCTTTGTGGCTTCCTCAACAACGTGGACGTAAGCAAGCCTTTGTGGCGAGCTGAACCACGGGATAAATCCTTGTCCCGTGTGTGCTCTCGTTTATATCATTGCATTGCTATTGTCCATACTTGTTCTTGACTAGATCTATTAGGGTTTGCTCCCGATCTATGTTGTGGTACCTTCCTAGCTTGTTCTTTGCTTAAAAATCTTCTTGGTAGGTCCTAAGTACCTCCTAGAATTTGGTAGATCTGTTTTTCATCAAGTTATTTGCTGCTCAAGTCCTATATGCTCTGTTCTAACGGTTCCTGGAAGTTCTGAGTTTATTCTCGGAGGTTTCGAGAATAATCTCGGAAGTTCCGGAGTCTGACAATGTTTTCGCAGAAAAAGTTTAAATTCTGAGTGCAGGCCTATTCACCCCCTCTAGGCCATATTGCCTCGATCCTTTCAGATCGAAGTTCTCGACTTTATTAGATTGATTCTTGCATCGCACATTTGTTCCACGGATTCTATACCTTGGGTTCACACTTTAGGGAAGAAGGGTCCCTTAACTACGACGGAGGACTTGTCCGCTTGCATGTCCAAACGAAGTTTAATACGAATATACACCGTCAACACTCTGGTTTAAGTCGAAGTTCACAGATAGACCTTGGGTAGGACTTGACCTTCCCTGCGACAACACGGACAAGGACCTTTTTAACGTGTCGACGATTGTCTTAGTAGGGAAGGGGGATAGAGCCAATTTTTGGCACTCGAGCTGGCTCAATGGAGTATCCCATAAACTTATCACTCCACACCTCTACAACAAAGCTAAAAGAAAGAACATCACAGTGCAAAAAGCTACTTTGCACAACACTTGGATCTCTCATATATCCCCTCTGCATACAAGTAATGAAGTGCGAGAATATGTGGTATTATGGGAGAACATTCGAGCTATAGCCAGGGATGAGGCAATAGAAGATGAGATTAAGTGGAAATGAACGGCAGATGGTCAATATTCTACTAAAAGTGCATACAAGATCCAATTTGCAAGGCGTTTTACCAGAAAGATTATTACCCCAATTTGGAAAGCAAAGGCGGAACCTAAGTGCAAATTTTTTTGCGTGGATTCTTCTTCACCAAAAAATTCTCACGGCCAATAACCTTACAGAAAGAAGATGGTTGCATGACCTATTGTGTAAGCTTTGTGATTCATCACCCGAAACGCCTACACATTTGTGCCTAGTGTGTCCTTTCGCACAAGCTGTTTGGGCACATGTGGTTGCTTTTCTAGGGTTACAAGGGATCCAACATATTCCCTTGTGATCCGTTCATGGTTGCTGGAAACGGCTACGATGAACAGTGGGCAAAGAGCGTAGATCCTACTTCGATGGAATAGTGGTGTATTTTTGGTGGAATGTGTGGAAAGAGCGGAATCGAAAAAAATTTCAACATAGTTCTTTGGATGCATTAGCAGTGGCTAATTTGATCAAAGAGAATGTTCAAAAATTCCAGCAAACCACACCCTTGGGAACGGCCTCTACAATCCAAGCTTCAGATTAGCAGCATCTTTTGTAGTAGACTTAGTCTTAGTTGGTTTAATTGTTATTTTTGGTGTGACAGCTTGTGATAGCTGTGAGTTGGTCCGGGTGGTTGGAGAGGCACGGTTGTGGTTTGGTGTTTCTTTGATTTCTTTTTTTCTTTGTCAGGTTTTTGTTTTGTTGGTTGTCTGTTTCTCTTCTAATAAAAATTACGGCAAATCACTTATCGTTCCGTTAAAAAAATATTTGAAGCCATACAAAAGAAACAACGGTAAAAACTGTTGTTGCGTTCCAAGTATTTAAATTACAGAAGGTATATCTATAAGTAATACTTGCTTCCTAGGTTGTACAAAAAAAATCAAATTCCAGAGGCTTCCGCGACCGCGAGAAACCAGAATGCACAAAAATATGGTTCAGTACAACCAATCCATCGGAGGCGCGTGTAACGATATGATGCATTACGATCTGCCATGTTTTGAATGTACTCCCTTCGTTTCAAAATACTGTCGTTGTTAACTTTTTTTACAACTTTGATCATTCGTCTTATTTAAACAATTATCAAACATGTAAAATAATAAGTCAAGCTTAAAATACATACAACATTAAAACATATAGAAACAAAATAAATATACTTGCACAATTTTTTGAATAAGACGAATAATCAAAGTTGCAGAAAAAAGTCAATGTCGATAAATATTTTGAAATGGAGGGAGTACTTTTGAATGCCTTTAAGAACCTAGTTGTATTTAATATATGTATAGTGCATCATATATGTATGTGTGTTTGTATGTACGTGCAATTATTACATTGTTTAACTTTTGAAAATCTAATTCGGTGAGGAATGTTTTTTCTCGTAAGATTGGGTCGGGCTAGCACAGATGTTGTTTGCCCTCACAGGCTCATCGGCCCATGGGCCTACCCACCATGGCTAACAGCCACTTAGTAGGACTTTTTTGCAAATCGGCTCCTGGACTAATGGTAGGATGGTTCAGTGGCTCCTACCCAGCAGAGTTCAAATCGTGATGCTCACACGTTTTCCTGGGATTTTCCCCAAAATTTACCGGCGTTGTGCGTTAAGTGGTGAGCAGCGTTTCCGTCGACAACGAGACGCAAATGGTGTGGTTTCGGGAATCTCCAGATTTGTCGGGTGCTCGGTTTTTTTGGAGGTGCTCATATAGGGGTACGGTTTGTCTACGTGTGTTTATGGAGGTGAGTGTGTGCGTGTTTTGAGTTTGTACTGTGTAATTCCAAAAAAAATAGGATTTTTTAATTTCCATACATTATTTCACGATTTTGCAAAAATATATGACCTCCAAAAAGTTCTGCAAAACTAAACCTATACTGCCAAATAAAATGGTGGTTGGGTAGTGTAGCACTTCCAACCGCCATTACATACGGTGCCTTTATTTGAAACGGCAATAACTCTCTTCACATTTTCAAAAAAACATAATTATATCAAATGAGCTTGATAAAGAAAAGCTTTATACATAAGTTGTAGATCTCGTCAAGATCTACAACTTTGCAGTTCAAACTTTTTCATTTCAAGTCATTTTTGTGTTGTGTGTTTTTTCGCCGTTTGTCAAAAAAAGAAGCACAGGGCAAAGAGATTCTTTGTCTGTGTACCCGATAAAAAGCACATGACGAACTATCGAGCACACGGCAAAGTAGCGGTTTCCGGTAGTGTCGTGCAACTAGGACGCAGGTTTTGTCATCAAGAAAGATTATGTCTCCAACGATATTGTCTCGCAGATCCAATTATCACTAGGTCATACCTCGCGCGTTGCTGTGAGAATTTTTACAAAATTTGAAGATGAAATTTGAAAGCAGAAACACTAAGGTGATTGCATCGCAACATATTTTTGCAAATAACATTATACATGCATGCACATTGAATGCATTGAAGTGCTATTAGGTGCGGAAAGATGAACATTTTTAGTAAGTTGCATCTATACAGTTTATATATATAGATTCCGCAGTAAGCAGCGTTCACGAAATGGACTAATTAATTTCTAACAATTAGATCAAGAAGTATGCGCACAAGAAGCCGTTCGACGTAAAGTCGATCGGTACGTGCGGTTCGGATATGAGCCAACGTGAAGCATGGCTGTAACATGTAATCGACGCACGTTGGGTACGGTGGAGTGTATATACGTACGGTCGAGGCGGGTGGTTTGGATTTGTTTAATTATAAGAATCATCCTTTCGCAAACAAACAAAAATTATAAGTATCATAATCGATCGAGAGGAGTCGTCATCAACAAAAATTAAGATCGGTGCCGGACGTCGTCGTCGTCGTCGTGGAAGCAAACCTGATACACGATGGCGCGCGTGTACTACCTCATCAGGAAGTAAGCTTGGACGGCGCGGCGGCCTGGCGATTGGCGTGGGACGATCAACAAGGACACACGGAGCGCTGCGTGCGTCTCCAATGCATATAAAAGAAGAAGGGTTAATTAGGTGACCAAGCATCAATCGAGATTATTCATTATTGACAAAAAATGGCTCAGGTACGTATACGTGTTTGCCCGGCGGGAGTAGTGAATCTAGTGATACGTTCAGCGCGTGAATTAACTACTTTGACCTCTTCTTCATATGCTATATTTTATCTGTGATCTCATAACATGTTTTCTTTTAATTTCAAAAAAACAACATGTTCTTCTTATAATTACAACATGCGCTGAACGTATCACAAGACAAATCTAAGCCTAAGTATGCCACGGTTAGACAATATCATGCTACAATAAACAATCTCTAATGATGAATTAATATATTCGTCTCGTGATTTTCCGCTCATGCTGCAATTAGTTTTATAATTAATCTACATTTATCACTATTTTTAAAAGTGGCACCAAAAAATTGCCAAAGTTTTTGGGGAACTAATAAACACACCCTTATACTTTATCCTTTTGACAAGATAGATATTAGACATATACAATAATTCGATGACAAAACCCTTCTTTTGTTGGATTTGAAAAAAAATGGTTCCCACCACCATGTCATACTACTTTGATATGAAGTAGTAGCATTTTGAAATGGTCGTGTGACTCCTTTTTTGTATGGTATTTGTTGAAAAAAATAGGAGGGTTGATGGCAACATTGTAACTTCACAAGAATTTCATACGAAAGTCAAATCCTAAATTTTGTTTACTATAGAAACGCAGAATTCCTAGATGCCAAACAGGACCGATACAAAAGTTCTCGAATCTCAATTTTTTTCCATAAATGCAGTTTTGTGATATGCATGCGTTCGAATCAAACCAAAAATGGATAAAAGTACTTACTACGTTGTACTTGCATCAATTTTTCTCAACATTTATCATAGCAGATAGCACAGACTTTCATATTATGGTTGATATTGGGTCAAAAGTCACGTCCGGACTTTCGTAAACAGTCACGTCCAGATGACACGCGACGTTGCATGAATTTCACGACTGTCCCATTCCAATAAGGTCAAATCGTAAACTCACTATGAATCATCGCATTTAACTTTATTGTAAAAATTAATAGTGCTAGTTTTTAGCAGTACGTACATGATATTGTCGTCAAGTCAAACAATGAGACGTCTCTGATGATTTTATTAATTTGCACAAGTTACAAGTAGGTAGTGTGTGCGTTATTATGGAAAGTGTATGCTTTGTTAGTATATACTCCCTCCACTCTCGTTTATAATGTGCATGGTGATTTTCCAATTTTGCTAATTTTATTATACGCCTTCACATTCCAGTAACTGCATTAACTGATAATATTGTATTGATTGTAGCAGATTTTCCCTCTCATGCTACAGAGCCTGTTCAGCTGATATGAAGAATAGTGTTTGGCTGGTAGAATGAATAGTGTTGTGTGAGAGGAGATAAACCGAATAAGCCAAGTTGAAATAAGCCGAACGACTTCACAGTCATGCAAATCTGCCACAATCAATGCAATATTTACTACTTCTTTGCATCATTTTCTCTCCCACTTGATCCATGCCTAATAAACTATGTTAAGAAATAATTAGTAGTGATCATTAACCTAATTATGTAATTAACATATTCATTAGTGTGTAACTAGGGAAAAGGCACCTACACACCGTACGGGTGTGTCTCTCCCCGTACAGTGCCTATTCCACCCCAAAGGGTGTCTGTGTGCCCCTTCCTTGTACTTAAATATTGGGGTCCACCCCCCACTCCATCAACCAATTCAATCACTTTACAACACGTTATCACGCACGCATGCTCTCCCCGAGCAACTCACGCACGCACCCCGAGGCCGGAGCCTCACCGGCGTTCTCGCCGAATCCCTCCCAAGGTTAGCAAAAATGGATTCCCCATTTCGACTAGTAGAAACCGCCTATGCTACCTATCTAGTCATGCCCATCAAAACGCACCGAGGCCGCCGCTTCTTCTCGCACTAGTGGTGCACGCCATGGTCGCCGCGCGTGGTCGACGTGGAGGTCGAAGCCGCCGCTTCCGTGGCCGCCGTGGACCAAGGTCCCCTCCACCAAGCCGTGCTTCACCGGCCGCTAGCGAAACCGCTCCTCCACGCCGCCGTACACCGCCGGACTTGCCTCCCGCAGCCCATCACCGGCGGCACAGCGTCTTCCGACGCCGACACCTCCAGAGGAGCAACCTCGCCGCCGCCTCATCGTTCGCATACGCCGTCCTGCAACACAAGAGGAAGGTGTTGGGGTCTTCCCCGACCTAAACATACCTGCGCGGCGATAACGACGGCGACCGGCAACGCCGGACTTGGCCCTCAGGCCGGACCGGCGGCCATCTCTTCATTCACGGCCGCCACTTCAACTCCCGGTCTCGCCGGCCTACGACGGCGGCACACCCGAGTGTCACGGTCGGGACCATGGCGGCTCGCCGTGGTGCTCCGCCGTTCTTCACCGACGATGGCGGCCCGCCATCGGCTTCTTCGACGCCGGCGACCGAGGAGACGGCCGCAGCCGCACCCAACATCTTCGGCCGCCGCGTGGGGGCCACCGACCGCCGCCGGGCATCCGCGCGGCACATGGAGCCCGGCCCGTGCCGGGACTCCCCGCCTTCAACATCTAACGGCCGGCCGGCGGCCGGCGGCCGGCGCACGCCGACGAACGAGGGGGGCGGCGGGACCAACCAAAGCAAGGGGGAGGGAGAGGAGAAGGTGGCGCACACCAAGATCCGCCGGCGGGGGTCACCGCCGGCCGGCCCGCCGGCCACCGCCGCCGTGCCGGCATGCCGGCGTCGCCACCGACGGCGCCTACGTGCGCAACCGGATAGGGACGAGAGGGCGGCCGCGGGTTAGGGGAAACCCTAACCGCACCCCCTCCCCCCCCTTTTATTTGATTCCGCGCCGGGCCGGGCCGGGGCTAACAAGGCCCCGGCGGCCGTTAACAGGCCGGCCGGCCCAAAGCAGAAGCTAGCGGCCCACAGGCCGCACAGCCCCTTCGTCTTCAGAAGTTCGTTGGACCCCCCCCGAACTTTCAAAAAGTCCGTAAAAACCCCCCGAATTTAAATTTAGCCCTCGTACTTTTATCCTTTATATATTCGTACTTATTAGTGTTGTATATTTATGTTTTAGACCTCGAATTGTTCTCGTAATTTTTATGTTGTGACAAACAATATTATTTGTACCATCCGGTATATGTACCTATGTAATTTAAATGTTATAATTACCGCAATAATTATTCATGTTTATGATCCGCAGATCATTTCTAGGTATTAGAACAATTCTTATGCAATAATTTTGCATGGTTTAAAAATCAATTCTCTACATCAAGTAGAATATCAAGCAAAATTAAAATTAAGGTTTATACATATAATTTGGAATAACACAAGGTGATGTGACCTAGGCGCTGGCTGCGATAAGTTCTTCCTAAGAGCTTATTTGCCCTGAGATCCGCGCTTTTAGGCGACCTTTTGCTCATCATTGTGAGGTCTACATCTTTATGATGATTACCTTCAAAGTGTATATCCAAAATTTCATATAAATGACTATCAAGTCAAATTTATTCCTACAGGAATTAAAAAAATCATATACCTTAATTTTGTAAGAATCATCTTACATATATATATTTTGCCTCCTTTTTAAAACACAAATTTACATCGTAAATTAATACTATACATGGTTCTTTCATGTAGGAAAATGGCTAAATTAATCAATAAAGACTTCACCGAACTTGCCGCGATGGTAGTAATTACCTAACCTAGGCTATGGATGTCAAGATTGTACGAACAGCCTACAATTAATGAACTTAATCCACAAAATCCTATCCCAGAGGCACAAAAGTTTGCAACCTTGCATTTTCTACGACACCATGTCCACCATGACCTCAAAGCAGAATACATGATGGAAGATGGTCCTAAGAAACTTTGGGACTCTCTCAAAGAACGCTATAATCAACAACAAGGCGTAATTCTGCCCGAAGCACGACGGGAGTGGTCACTACTCCGTCTCATGGATTTCAAATCGGTTGCAGAATACAATTCTGCTGTACACAAGATTTGTACCAAGCTTCGATTTTGCAATCAACCTTTGGATGATGCGAAATGATAGAAAAGACTCTATCTACATTTCTCCTCGCTAACAGGATATTGCAACAAAGAATACCGTCGCCACAAGTATACTAAATATTCGACTTAATATATGATTTACTCCAAGCGTAAAAAGCATGATGAACTCTTAACAAAGAATCATCAAATGCGCCCGTGGGTGCAGCACCTCTCCGGGAAGTACATTTCAATGCTCGAATAATAATAATAATAATAAGTTCGGTGGCAAGAAATTCAAAAGGAATTTCAAGGGGAAATGGAAGAAGCAGAATTTTAAGAAAAGCAAGGGTTCTAGCAACAACAAAGACACTTTCAAGAAAAATAATGCTCATGCCAACTCTCAAGCTTGTCAGAGGTGTGGTTGTCACAATCACACAACTAAGAAGTGCCACACTGCTAAGCATTTGGTTGATCTTTACCAAAAGCACGCTGGAAAGCAAGTTCATGGGGACAAGTTTGAAGCACACTTCACTACTCACACTCCGGATGCCGGTTGCTCCAAGGATGTTCCCGCGGAACACAAGAAGGAGAAAGATCCAATGCGCTTGGACGAATTCTTCAAGCACGGACGACATGATGATCGATAGCATCGACGATACCGACAACATGCTTGTGGATGGACCATCCAATGACGTGTTCGGAGACATGTCTTAGTTTTATGCTCCCCGACAAGAACTTCGTTCTATAGTTTCAAAGAACTTCGTTCTATAGCCATATTTATGTAATAATTGTGTTGTAATAATTGTTGTCACATAATATTGTAAGACATATGCTACTTATAATATTATTGAATAAAGTATGTATTGTATAATCTATGAGTTCAAAACTGATAATTTATTTTACTCATTCTAGATTATCCTACGGGAACAATCCAAATGGAGGAAGAACTTTGTTTGGTGGATAGTTGCACAACTAACACCATACTCGTAGAACTTAAATATTTCCAAACTCTCAAAAAGAGTGAAGGAAATGTCACAACCATCGCGGGACGCGATGCTATAATTGTTGGTTCGGGGCGAGCCACAATAGTTCTCCCTATGGGTACTCAAATAGTAATTGAGGATGCACTCCCGTATCCCGATTCAACTCGTACCTTATTGAGTTATAAAGACATCCGTCACAATGGTTTCCATGTAGAAACAAATAGTGACAACAAAGATGAATACCTATTCATCACTAAACATGACGGATATAACAAGCGACGCTTGAGAAAATTCCTTCACTATCATCGATTGTATTACACATACATCAAACCCGTACAACATGTTGCATACAAGGTAATTTTTCAAAATCTTGATGTCTTCAAGATTTGGCATGATCGCCTTGGTCATCCCGGCATAGGGATGATGAGAAAAACTATCGGAAATTCAATTGGTCACAAATTAAACACTTAAAAATTTCCCAAGCTATCAAACTTTGTGTGCACCGCATGTGCCACGGGAAAATTAATTTTAAGACCCTCTTATCTTAAAATAAAGGCCGAACCACTACAATTTCTTGAACGCATTCAAGGAGATATTTGTGGTCCTATACATCCATCAATCGGACCGTTTAGGTACTTCATGGTACTTATTGATGCATCTACTAGATGGTCCCATGTATGTTTATTATCTACAAGAAACCATGCTTTTGCAAGGTTTAATGCTCAAATTATCAAATTAAGAGCACATCATCCCGAATATGCTATCAAAACCATCGGATGGACAATGCCGCTGAATTTACTTCGCATGCCTTCAATGACTATTGTATGGCTCTAGGCATAAATGTGGAACATTCTGTCCCATATGTACATACACAAAATGGATTAGCCGAATCTCTTATCAAGAGAATAAAATTAATTGCTAGACCATTACTACGGAATTGCAAACAATCAACATCATGTTGGGGTCATGCGGTATTACACGCCGCCGATTTGATTCAAATTAGACCTACCGCATACAACACGGTTTCCCGTTGCGGTTAGTACGTGGAAATCAACCAAGTATTTCCCATCTCAGAAAATTCGGTTGCGCCGTATACGTACCGATATCACCACCGCAACCGTACATCAATGGGCCCCCATAGAAAATTGGGAATATATGTAGAGTACAAATCATCGTCAATCATTAAGTACCTCGAACCCCTTACAGGAGATTTATTTATCGCCCGATATGCCGATGGCATCTTCGATGAAGACAATTTCCCGCATTAGGGGGAGACAAGTACCAAACAGAATGCCAGGAAATAAATTGGAATACCACAGGTATCGAGTCCTATGATCCACGTACTATAGAATCTGAACGTGAAGTTTAGAAAATTATCAATTTGCAAAACATTGCGAATAATCTGCCAGAAGCATTTACTGATTATAAGGGTGTCACAAAATCACATAATCCCGCCGCAAATGTACCGTAAAGAGTAGAGATTCCTACTTAACTCCCAAATCAAAAGAAGAGGGGGAGAGGTACTGCAACGAAGGATAAGGCTATACAAAAGCCTCCGCGGAAAACTAGGAAGGTCACTTCCACAACAAGAAATGCATCAACATCAAGTTGATAGACACCAATTGGATATTATAAATCCAAATGATATGGATGTTCAACAGATACATCACATGCCTAGCACAAGTGCACAAAATAATATAAATGCTAGGACATCGAAAGACCCAGACTCTATCGTTGTGGGAAATCATGATGAGTCACAAGGAGTACAAGAAATTTCCATTAATTATATTGATTCTGGAGAATCATACAATAGAAAGACTACAAATGTCGACATTTACTTTGCCACTAAAATTGCAAATGAACTTCGCATTGATCCAGAACATAAGTCCATGGCAGAGTGCATCAAGCGCTCCGACTGGGTCAAATGGAAGGAAGCAATCAAGGCGTAATTAGACTCGCTCAAGAAACGAGAGGTATTCTCCGCAAGGATACCTACTCCTCGTCATATTTTTCCCGTGGGATCAAAATGGATTTTCGTCCGTAAAAGGAATGAAAACAACGAGGTGGTGAGATACAAAGCGAGGCTTGTAGCACAAGGGTTCACGCGAAACCCGCATCGATTTCGATGAAACATATTCTCCAATTATGAGTGGTATAACATTCCGATATCTAATATCATTGGCAGCACAAAAAGGTCTATCCATGCATCTCATGGATGTAGTGACAAGATATCTATATGGGTCACTTGATTCGAGAGATATACATGAAAGTTCCGAAGGAATTGATATCCCGAACAAGAATCATTCATGCAACATGTATTGTGTAAAACTTCAAAAGTCATTATACGACTTAAAACAGTCGGGAAGAATGTGGTACAAGCGACTAAAGGAATTCCTTCTTCAAAAGGGTTTTTCCAACAATGATGATTGCCCATGTGTATTCATCAAGAAGTCCTCTACTGGATTTTGTATTATATCTGTATATGTTGATGACCTTAATATCATTGGAACTCAACGAGATATAGATGAAACACGCAACCATCTTAAGACGGAATTTGAAATGAAAGATTTGGGTAAAACCAAATTTTGCTTGGGTTTACAACTTGAGCATCTCCCAACAGGGATTTTAGTACACCAGTCTGCTTATATCCAAAAGATTCTACAGAAATTCAATATGGATAAATCATATCCATCCAAAACACCTATGGTCGTACGCTCTCTTGAAATTGATAAAGATCAATTCGTACCTAAAGGTGAAAATGAAGAGGTATTGGGACCGAAGTTCCATATCTCGGTGCCATTGGGGCGTTGATGTATATCGCAAATTGTACCAGTGCCCGATATTGCATTTGCGGTAAACTTGCTAGCTAGATACACACATGCTCCAACACAACGCCATTGGGCGGGAGTTAAGAATATCTTCGGATGTCTCATTGGCACAATAGATCTTGGATTATTTTACAAAATTAACCAAGATAAAACATTAATTGGATACACAGATGCCGGCTATTTATCTGATCCCCATGAAGCCAGATCTCAGACAGGCTTTGTGTTCTTACATGGTGGAACGACTATTTCATGAAAGTCATCAAAACAGACTCTAATAGCCACATCCACAAACCATTCTGAAATAATTGCATTATTTGAAGCATCACGTGAATGTGTGTGGCTTCGCATAATGATAAAGCACATACAACGATCATGTGGTATAAGTTCAATCATGAACCCTACCATAATGTATGAAGATAATGATGCTTGTATTGCACAAATGAGAGCAAAGTTATATAAAGAGTAATCGTACAAAACATATGGCTCCTAAATTATTCTATCCTCATCAACTACAAAAGGCAGGAGAGATAGAAATCTTGCAAACTAAATCTTGTGATAATCTTGCAGATTTATTCACGAAATCATTACCAACATCATTATTCTAGAAATATGTTTTTGGAATTGGTATGAGACAACTCAAAGATTTGCAAGAATCAGGGGGAGACTCTCTTTGATATAACCTATATAAATAATCATCTGATTAGTGTACTCTTTTTCCTGTATGAGTTTTTCCTCACAAGGTTTCTCATAAAAGGTTTTAATGAGGCAACAACAATACAAGACCATATCACCTAATTTTTCCATTAAGGTTTTAAGGGTGATATACAAGACATATTCTATGTCATATCTTCTGTTTTCTCTAAGAGTTTTTAAGAAGATATAAATCCTTTCTCATATTTTCCTATTAGGTTTTGGAGAAGGATGTTCATACATGATCCTCGGATCATTATTCTAATATATGAGTTTTTTCTTACCAAAGGTTTTCTCATACAAATATCTAACAAAGATAATAATGCCGATCATTTTCTCCTAATATTTTCCTACCGGGTTTTAAAGGAGTTTTAGTGGCATATACACACGATTGGTTTCTCCTCAAGATTTTCCCATAGGGTTTTTGGAGGAGTTTTACAAGATAATATCCAAGGAAGATTGAAGTCAAATTACATCAAGATCTAATGAAGCTATTGATCAAGGGGGGTGTTAAGAAATAATTAGTAGTGATCATTAGCCTAATTATGTAATTAACATATTCATTAGTGTGTAATTAGGGAAAAGACACCTACACACTGTGTGTGTGTCTCTCTCCCGTATAAAGTGCCTATTCCACCCCAAAGGGTGCCTGTGTGCCCCTTCTTTGTACTTAAATAGTGGGGTCCACCCCCCACTCCATCCATCAATCCAATCACTTTACAACAAACTAGACAGGAAGGGGTGTGTTGCAATTATGTTAGGAAAAAACTATTATCTAACAATATTACATTTTATTTTACTACTCCTCAAATTTGTATGTTGTTACGATATTTTTACATACATAAATTTTTGCTAAGACTAGATACGTAGAAAACTTATTATATAATTAAAAACGATTGACAACTTGAAACAAATTGAAACGGATAAATGTAAAAGAATACTATGTTACTGCCAAAAATGCATAGATCGCGTCCCTATTCTTTTCTGAACGAGAAGATCAGTAGAAGAAGAAAAGCTCCTTTGGGTTGCAGCAGCGAAAGAAAGAGGCAGGCAACAACTATGGCGGGCACGGCGTCCCTGGCCGCGGGCTACGGCTCCGACGGCGTGTACCGTTCGCCGCGCCCAGCGGCGCCCATCCCCTCCGACCCGGCGCTCTCGCTCTCCGACCTCGTCCTCCGCCGCGCAGCCGCGTGCCCCTCCGCGCCCGCGCTAGTGGACGCCGCGACGGGCCGCGCGCTCACCTTCGAGGCCCTCCGCTCCACGGTGCTAGCCACAGCGGCCGCGCTGTCCTCCCGCGCACGCGTCCGCCGCGGCGACGTCGTGCTCCTCCTCGCGCCCAACAGCGTGCTCTACCCGGTCTGCTTCCTCGCCGTCACCGCTCTCGGCGCCATCGCCACCACGGCCAACCCACTCTACACCACGCGGGAGATCGCCAAGCAGGTCGCCGATGCCCGCGTCGTTCTCATCGTCACCGTCTCCGCCATCCTGCCCAAGATCGCCGACCTCCGGCTCCCCACCATCCTCCTAGACGGCGATGACGCCTCCGTGCCTTCAGACCACGCCAGCAACGTCACCCTCTACTCGGACCTCGTCGCCGGCGTGCAGGAGGCGGAGTACCGCCGCCCTCCGACGCTGCGGCAGAGCGACACAGCGGCGCTGTTCTACTCGTCCGGCACGTCGGGGCAGAGCAAGGGCGTCGTGCTCACCCACGGAAACTTCATCGCGGCGGCGACGGCGGCGACATCGGACCAGGACGAGCTCGGCGAGGGGCGGAACGTGTTCCTCTGCTTCCTGCCCATGTTCCACATCTACTGCATGTCCGTGGTCACGCTGGCGCAGCTGCAGCGCGGCAACACCGTCGTCGTGATGGCCCGGTTCGACGTCGACGCCGCGCTCGCCGCCGTGGAGCGGCACCGCGTCACGCACCTCTTCTGCGCGCCGCCGGTCATGATCGCGCTCGCCAAGCACGAGAGGGTCGGCAGGTACGACCTCAGCTCGCTCAGGTGCATCGCCTCCGGCGCCGCGCCGCTTGGCAAGGACGTCGTGCGGGCCGTGGCCGACAAATGCCCCGAAGCCGAGATTATCCAGGTAACTGAGCATTTTTTTTAAAAAAAAAAATCTGTAGTTCAACCAGAGCTGTTCTTTCTTCCCATTTTGGAATTTGAATCAGAAACAAGACAACAAATTTGAATGGTGTGCTCACCTGTAAATAGTAAAGATAAAGATTCCTTTGTCTGTTGCTGTACATGTCCACCACGTGGATATAGAGGTCAGATTTTATCCGTAATCTAAAAAAAATTCCTTTGTCTGCCGGCAAAGCTAGATAATTTACAAATTACAACGAATTTTATCGGCAATATCCTTTACATGACATTGCTCCGCTTGCAGGGTTATGGTATGACAGAAACTTGTGGCATGATATCGATGGAGTACGCACAAAAGGGGCGTGTCCGTCAGTTTGGTTCAACTGGAGCACTTGTCACTGGAGTTGAAGCAAAGATTGTCGATGCAAAGACGATGAAGCATCTCCCTCCGAAAGTCCGAATCAACTGGGAGAAATCTGTGTCCGTGGACCAAGCATAATGCGAGGTAAATTCAAAAATTGTGGTGCCTTCCTTTCAATCGCTCTCTATGCATTTTGTGATCAGGATTCAGAAGCGGGGGGGTGGGGTGGCTTTACATTCACTAACGGAATATGTCAATTTCTCTTTTCTTTTTTAGAAAGAATATATCAATTTCTTGATAAATGTAATGTGTTGGGCCATGTATGTGCAATAGGCCCAGCCCATTAAAAATGTATACGCAAAGGATTGCAGGAAACAGAAGTAAGGTGCTCTATAGTTTTCCCAAAAGTCAGGATTGCAGGAAACAGAGTAAGGTGTTCTATAGTTTTCCCAAAAGCCTTCAAGCTGCAGCAATAGTTAGTACTTTTTTTTTTGTTTATGCCACGGAAACTGTTCGTTGATAAGGCAATCAATGTTTACTGGTTAGTGACTGACACAATCAACTCTTCAAGACACTCCACCTATAAACTTCCCTGTCAGTGTCATAAACTACTGTACATCGTTGTTCACTGACAGCGGATCAAAAATGCCAAACAAAATTTATCTTTACATATTTGTATATATATTATTTACAGGGTATTTAAACAATGTGGAAGCTACTGAATTCACAATCAAGCAAGGGTGGTTGCATACCGGTGACCTTGGATACTTTGGTGAAAGAGGCCAGCTTTATGTTGTCGATAGACTTAAAGACCTGATCAAATACAAAGGTTTCCAGGTAAACAATGTCAGTTTTTTTTTCTTTTCCTTTTTTTCTCAATTAGAGTGGAGCTCGACAACCCGGGTTCGATTCCCGCCGGATGCATCTTCGCTAGAGCAGAAAATGGTCCGGTCGGGGCATGAACCCTGGTACTTGGTTTCCGGCATGATTAATTTTAGGTGACGCAGGGGCTACTCTAGTCTCTCGCCCCTTTGAAAGAAAAATAATTCCAGTTTTCTTTCCTTAAAAACACATTCAGTACAAATAAATAGTGTAGTATTTTGGTACATTTGTAAATTTTAAATGAAACAGAATGCCTTAGGCGCAATCTCTCGGTAGAACCATGAACGAAATATCAAACAGGGCGAATTCGTGCATAGGAAGTTCAAGACAAGTTGAATAAGCTCTCATTGTTAATTATAAGAAGTTTGACTGTATGAGAAAACTTCTTATTAACTTTTTGTATCATATTGTTTTAGTTTATATCTTTCCTTATTTATAACTGGCAGGTTGCTCCTGCTGAGCTTGAAGGATTGCTTGTGTCTCATGCACAAATTCTCGATGCTGTTGTCATCCCGTAAGATGAACAACTCAGATTCTAGTTTATATAGTTTGTTCTTTATAAACAACCTTCATTTATGTGGTTTTCTTGTCCTCTTATTTTGGAAGCCTGCTTTTTTCCAAGGTATCCTGATCCTGAAGCAGGGGAAGTTCCCATTGCCTATGTTGTGAGATCACCTAACAGCTCACTGTCTGAAGCTGATGTCCAGAAATTTATTGAAAAGCAGGTGAGGTTGGCTAGAAGCCTTAGGCTTAATTGTGACCTTCATCTCTCGCTTATATTGTTTTTTGTATCATATTGTTTTAGTTTATATCTTAACTAATGGAAACGACTATAGCATCTCTCGCTAGAATGAAGCATTTGTAATTCCTGAATGGACAACCCTCTGTACCTTCATCCGTCAATTGAATGCCACATCTACTGAGAAATATGAGTATATACCCTCCTAACATCGCAATGACCTTTTCGTGAACAACATTTCAGGTCGCGTACTACAAGAGACTGAGGAGAGTTACGTTTGTGGACAGTGTGCCAAAATCTGCTTCAGGAAAAATTTTGAGGAGGGAGCTCATCGCCCAAGTCAGATCGTCCAAGCTGTAGCAAATTAATCTTCTCAATTTCAGAACAGATATTGTCTCTAGGTTGTGCTAGATGATTGAACACAAATTAGTTCAGAGGATGTGCGCCATATAGTGCTATATTAAAAGAGCAATCGAGCCATCCTATCAACTCCATACCTCCAAACCTCATCACATGTCTCCTAGTAATAAACAAATACATATGGAAGCAATTAGCGAGTTCATACATCAATGTCTCAAAGCCTCGTTTTCCCCAAAACGTACATCATATATTTTACTTGCTACAAAACATCATATTACACAACAGAAATACCCAAAGCAACAATATACAGTATACAGTATACAATATACAGCACAACTCCTCGGTTATTTTTTTCGCTGTTAGTTTATCAAGTTGTGCACATATATACAGTACGTGCCAAGCACTTCTAGAAAGAGCTATACTGGATCGTGCGGTGCAGGAGTAGTTCTCAAGGAGACATTAGAATCTTCCTCAACTCATGGCTGCCTTCCTGGATGCACCCCGAACCAGACAGCGAGTTTATCCACACATCATCCGTTCTTACTGGCTCTTCATCGTCATTCCTGTGCCAAGTCCAGTGGGCATGGGTGGAGTTCACAATCTTTAGTTCACCATGCCCAAAGCTCGCTTCCCTGAAGACTGACCATGCTGGCTTCGGATTGAGATACCTGAACAAACAAAGAAGCAATTAAGCATATCTCTAGTGATTCTTAAGTGAGTAGAACTCAAGTAACATGTATAATGAAGGCAAAGTGGTACCTGTGGGCCAAACCTTCACGGTTTCCACCATCCCCGATAGTTATGTGAACAGCACCACAAGGGTCAAGTCTGCCATTGTAGACTCGTTCCTGCATTAAGAGTGAAATAGCATCATATGGAATTTCATTCAGATCAACTAAATGATTACAGGCCCAAATTGGAACAATCTTGCAGATTGAATTTCAGGGATACGAGTCCTACCGCGCGTTCGTAAGCATGCACATGACCTGCTACTACCATATCCACATGAGCAGCATAGAGCAAAGGTTCCATCACGGCCATCATACTGTCACCTTCACCCTGATGAGCCCAATTGCTATTATACCATGGGGCATGCAACAATACAATGAGCCATGGCGTCCTCTTCCTATCGACCTTGGCAAGATCAGCCTGAAAAGCAGAGAAGTCAATACACAAAAATCCTGGGTATTGTCGTCAAGAATGCTGAGTAGGGATTTTGAAGTTCAAGACACTCTCTTCAAGATACAAACAAAATATCAACTGAGTACAAATAACCTCTAACTGATAATTAAAATTAAAGATAAGTGGTACTAAAATTGAATATGACTGGTGCACTATGTGTGACTTGGAATCATTAGTCTATCCTCACTCTTTCTAGCAAATGAAATGTTAACGGAACCTTCATTCCTATAAGTGGAGCAGAGATTTCATAATGAAGTTTCGTACCTTGAGCCAAGCATACTGATCCGAGGTCTCATCATAATCTGTGTAGGAACCTAGCATTATAATGTGTGCTCCTGCAACCTCAAAAGAGTAGTACAAATTTGATGTAGATCCACTCTCTTCATAAGGCATTTTCCATCGCGCATTATATGACCGAAATCCTGTCTCGAGAAATGGAATGTGCTCCTTCTCATGGTTGCCTTCTGTCACCATCCAAGGCCGCATGCTAGCAAGTGGCTCCACTAATGTACCAAAGGAATCCCACAAATGTTGCATAAAATCAGCATAAGAGAGATCACCAGGGAGTAAAAGCATATCATGCTCACACTGCTTAATGTGATTCAGCGTTGATGTTGTCCAGCTAGTCTGCCCAAGATCACCAACAACAGCTAATGACAACGGAAATTGGGAGGGAGGGGTCTTAAATTGGAATTCTTGACCTTGCCCTCCACATCGATAGTAATAAATAGTGTTGTCTTCAAGAGGTCCAATAACAACATGATGAATTTTTCCTGAACTATACAATAAGTAGTTGTAGGATGTGCTATCTCCTTGAGATGTCATTGTGTATGTGCCTTTTTTGGTTCCATAGTCAACCACAGAGGGGACAGAGTTATTGTCAGTAATCCATGTTATTCTCATGTGCTTTTCTCCAGCTAAGGATATGTGCACCTGTAAAACATGTGATTACATTATCTGAATTGTGCATGGTCATTTCTAAAAGAAGATAGTATTGAGAATAAAACGCAGAGCAGAACCAGGATTATGGACTAGCACTCACGAAATGCACAAGGGTATTCTGCAACAAATTTAGCTTTAGGGGTCACATAGATTAATGCAGTCAAACACTTCCTGAAATTTCAAATTAATGGCACTTGTTTAACATGGGGAATCTTATAGTAAGCTTCTAAGAAACAACAAAGAAGATAGGCTATCAATCAAGAAAATGGGAAAGACTCCAAAAAGAAGGCCTGAGACATCCATATGGCACCACATCAACAGATTACCCATGAACAATAATAACCCAAGTCTAATTGTTTTTATATACCAAATAAAGAAATTTGTTATCAATGGACCTCATGAAATTTACACTACATCAGCTTCATAATGTAAGTCCAAATTACACTTGTATTGTAGCACGGTTAGGAAATGGTGACAATTATTTCACAAGTCTACTTGTATCATATCTGCAGCTAAAAGCCCAAAACTCCTATAAATTCAGGAACATTGATGAAATGCAACTTGAATTTAATAGAGACCTAATGAAATGGACATAGGTACCAATCAAACTCACTGACCATTCCATGTTATAAATCGTTTATAATTAAAGAATAATGATAAAAGATCTGAGCTGGGCATTATAATTATACTCAACAAATTAAAGGTATCATGCAGCATGGAATGAAAATAATATTTGGGCACCGGGCCATCAAAACTAGCAGAGATCCCTTATCAGGGATAATGAATACCACACGGAGTACGAACATATACAAAAGAAGGTACCAATACAGAATCAGGGTATATTTTAAAAGGATGATCATAATTGTGTGCCAGGTGGAAACATGTTACTAGGGCCTATTGAGTAATCAATAAGGATTTGCCGCAGCATGCAATGGTACTATAGAACTTCGGTATTACCATAATGGAAAGCAAAACATTTGAATGCCTTCCTTGTGGGAGTACTAGAACTGACATGTCCTGTCCACTGTCTAGCAAATACAAGAATTGACAAATAATAATGATCTAACTGAGAAACGCAGCATCGCAGTGTGCTATATCTAGGGAAAGTGGGTACCGAATGGTGTTTTTTGGGTCAGCTGATTAATTATGATAGCATGCAACTCTAGTTCGTTCCCTTCCAAAATTAATTATGTGGAATGCCATCCTAGTTCATTTTATCAAATTTTTGGGTCGACTTAATGACTAGGGGTGCAAGTTGATTATAATGTGGTGCACCTCCGAACCTCTTTAGTGCAATTATTTGTACCACTTCTTCAAAATTTTGAAAAAGTAGTGCAAATGATTGAACTAAAAGAGGTTTGGAGGTGCACCTAATGGGTACCCCTTTGCACCGTTATCAATGACCCATTATAATCCCAACTTGCACCCCTAGCTATGGACACGTTTGGTACGCCTTCATGAGCGCCTTCACAACTTCAATAGCCAAACAGCCAACTCTCTCGCCCAACTCTCCGGTCGGCTTCTCGAAAACTCACTCTCACGAGTTAAGCACATGGTGAAGCCGCAAAAACATGGCTCTCTCCCCCGCTCATGAAGTTGCTCATGGAGTTGTTTTCTAAAAAACAACTTCTGACGATGAAGTCGAGCCGTGCCAAACGGGCCCTATATCTATGCGGGTGGGACCTCACTCACCAAAGAGACCTAGACTTGGGGGAATATTTAACATATTGCCATCATATGGGAGTGAGTGGCAACAGATTTGCCACCCATGAGAGAGGAGTGAATGTGAGAGGGATTAATTGGCCCTAGCTAAGACTGACAAATAGTTAAATATCCCAGACTTGGGGGAGTAAATATTAACGGGTGCTTAGAGCTACTTCTGAATACGGAAACAGAGATAGAACAACTGAACATAAAGTAAATCAGCTGGACACGAATGACTTAATTGCATCTAATCGGGGGACAAAGGTGTCAGTTGGTGGCCACAAACAGCACTAAATGTCTAAATCGCTACTCCAACTCCGATCCAATCGAAGCTACCCAGATCAAACTAATAACCAAGAAACTACCAATTCGCTCGGTCAACGACTAATCAAGAAACTGCCCCCTTTCTTGGCTCTAATCAAGAAATGTCACCTGCTGCGGGTCGGAGGCGGAGGCCTTCTTCTGGCTCCAGGGGAAGAGGCTCAGGAGGGACTTGCGGTGGAACCGCGCCGGCGGCGGCCGGACGTAGTCCTCCCCCACCACGTGAGCCCCGGTCGCGTCGGCGGCGGCGCAGGAGGATACGGCGAGCAGGAGCAGCAGGAGGAGGGGCGGCGCGGCCATGGGAACGGGAAAGGGAGGGCTCTTCTTGCGGACTCTAGCAGCTCGGGTCCCCATCGTCGTCCTCTGCTCCTCGCTCTGGCCTCTGGGGCGCAGCGCAGTATGCTTGTAAGGCGGGCTACCTTCAAGCTTCAGTTTCTGGTAGAATAGAGTGACGGCTCCGGGTCAACGCAAAGATCATGTTTCATAGAAAGGAGAGCGGGAGAAAAAAAAATAAAAATAAAGGCTACATTTGATAGATATTTAGTTGTTTTGTTTTGAGAAAAAAGTATCCTGGGTTGATTTATACTGCAGGTTTGTTTTTTTAAAAAATACTGCGCAAATAAGAAGAGCCGAATAGAGCCGAACAATGTTGGCTGGTTCCACTTCCACCTGATAGTGTATAATTGGATGGATGGACAACCCAGTCGCGCTCATCATCATGCAATTACCGCAGAATTTAGTAGCAACAACCAAAAACTTCACTCAAAGATATGTATATAGCGCATTCTTAGCAGATCTTGTAAACTTTTTTTAAATACATAGATGTTATGCATCTTAATATAAATATAAAGTTATGTTTCAATGCATAGCAAAGTATATGTATCTGGGAAAAAACAAAACAACATATATTTTAGAAGAATGGAGGGACTACACGATGTTTTTACCAAGGCAACACCCGTCACGTGTTCACCAGAATTAGCACAAGAGCTAACCACAGTACCAGGCAGAACCATTAGAAGATATGCAAAAGGCAAATTGTAAAATAAAATGTGGCCTCTAGAAGCTGCCAGACAGTCTCCACGAACACCAAAGCATCGATTTGTTCGGCAGAAAATCTTCTTCTGATTGTTGGTTTGTTCGGCAGAGAAAAGATTTTACCGGCTGATGGCTGATAAGTTCCAACGAACAGGCTCCACGCACCGCCAGAGTGCCCATGAAATTAGGTGAAGCGCCCACCATCACACGTCACGGCCACACCACACAGGTTTAGCTTTTCCGCTTCGAACCCTTTCATAACCAATGTGACCTTTCATGGTGAGCAAAAGCCGGCTAAATAGATACTGTACTAACTAGTAATATATACATTCCTAACATCTGTTTAATAAGTTATCGATTGACTACAGTCCCCCCCACCCAGTAACGATGATGTGTTTAAATTCAACAGGTGCACGGTTGTGAGAGTGGACAGAGCTCCAAGATGGCTCAGCATGTATGAACTTTTAGTTTAGTATAACTTAATTGTCTTTCCCTTCTATGGTCGCTTCGCAGCTGCCTTGCACACTTCACATCCTCCTACTTGAACGGAGCCACCTGTAGAAACAATGCAATTCATCACCAGCATGTAATAACTCCAGAATACGGGAAATGCTATCAGTAGAGGGAGCCAGAAAGTACTTGCAATGTGTTTCGATAGATCGCTCAGGAAATATCAGGCATAATTTTTTTAAGAACTTCTCTTCCCACGTACATATTTAGGTACCCCTGCAAGATGTGCGGTATGTGTTACATTAACCAGTTCTCTACAGTAGAACGCAAGATTGCATAGCAGTGAAGAGGATGAGGATTGAAAGTCCACCTGAACAAGCTTCTCTATATTTTTAGCTTCATCGGACAAAATCCTTGAGATGGCCGGCTCTGTTGAGGGAGCGTTCGAGGCCCAAGCGCCAGCAACTTTCTCCACAGCCTTCTTCACTACGATTTTGTGGACTTCGCGGGATAGCAGCCCGTTGTCCCACAGAGGCTTTATGAAATTTTTTACAAACTCACACAGTGCACACTTGAATACATCAATTGGTGCGCTACTTTCTTCTACTGCACTTCGTTGTGGAGGCCCAGTATTTGATTCGGAGATCTCCAAAGGTGTTGCCACTTCACAGGTAGCCTCCTTTTTGTAGACTTCTTTGATGATTTGATTTGCCTCAGCTTGCTTATGCTGCTCTTCTTTCACTTGCCCATGACATTCTTCCTTTGTGATTGGTCCAGTTAACGAACCTGAAAGACTCTTAGCAGAATTCTGAGGTTTGAAACCATCTTGGCAAACCAGTTCCTCAGGTGCCGCAAAGTCCTCATCGCTGATCATACTAGGCGAGCAATTTAAGTCTGGTATTGAAAAACATGGGATCCCATCACCTTGTTTAGCAGCACCAGAACGTATTGTGTTAGAAGTACAATCCTCTGTGGTTATCCATCGATTTGATGTACTCTCAACCCTAAGAGCTTGAGGTTCAGAGTCCTTTGTATCTTTCTCGTTCAACACATTTTCATGGTCTGCCGTCACTGAACATACTTGATTCTTTCTTAAAATGTTATGATCCAGGGTTCCCTGTTGGTTGTCTCTGCGATCATTTCCATCCAACCAATTTTTGAAATCTCTGCAGTAACTTTCACTGTACCTATTGATGGGTTTCTTTTGGCACATGTTTGCAGTTCCTCTATCCAGTTCTAGTATTGAACCACGAAATGAAGTACTTCCACTCTCATGATTTGGAGTCTCCGGAGCATTTACCTTCAAATTTCCATTCATCGAGCAACGATCAACAGCCTCTTGGTCCAGCAATTTCGGGTCAGCATACAAACCAGTAGATTGTTCAACCCATTTGGCACCATGGCCTTCTGCTTTCTTTTCACATTTTACACCTAGTTTCTCTTTCCTTCTGTCAGCATTATTTGTCTCCGGTTGAGAAATATTCTGATGTGCACCATCATCACAATGAGAGACAGCAGCTTGGTCCACTTTACTAGTGTCAGAACAACCATTCAAACTACTATGCACCTTGGCATCTGGATGATCAGTCAATAGTCGCTTCCTGTTAAAAAGTTTCTCCTTTTCTTTCGGCTGTGCAAGTTCAAGAGGATTTGCTTCTGGTGGAAGCTTGAGACTACACTCCAGACCTTTATCAGCAGTTCCATTTTGAGAGATTTTGTTGCATTTACTGTTACTAGGGAAGTTGAGGGGCCTCTCTATCTTTTTGTTAGCTCTTCCTTCACCACACTTTTGTAGTCCATCAGATGATGTTGCACTACTAAATCGATCAGAACATCCTAATGCAGTGTCATCTTCATTATCACTTTCTGAGGCAGCAAAAGCAGCAGGTCTTCCATTCATCACTCTTCTGCCACTTGACACCTTGCTTCTTTGTCCAGTCTGTTGTTGATCAGTGTTTACATTTTTTTCAGCCATAGCAGCACTACACTTTCTTAATTGTCTCGCCCTCCATAGGATCAAACAATCTTGGCGAAGTGCCTTAGACTGAGCAAGACTATCTGATTCTTTCAGTTGCACGTTCCTCTCAGTATGGGTGACCGGAAGATGCTGCAGTATACCTCTTTTAGTACAGCTGTCAACATCAGACTCCTTGTCAGATTCTAGATCCATGTCCATACTTCCTTCACTCAGATTTGGTGTGCTCAGTGAAGCAATAGTTTTGCTGCAATTGGGACCCAACATGTTTGAGTTCTCGTCACATTTTGTTGAGCCACTTGCAGCAGCATCTATAGCAATCTTCTCTAGCTCACAATTCCCTTTTCCTCCATTTGGACCCACAAACTTAGTCATTTCAGCATTTACCTCCAGACAATCATTTATCATCTTCTTGTCAGTCTCAACCTGTTGTAGCTGGTCCTTCTCATTGGGCCAGCAGTGTCTTTTAGACTCTTCCTCGTAAGCCACATTCTTCCTAGCTTTCGTTCCACCCAAATGATCTGACTTCCTTTTCCGGCTATTGTTTCTCTCATATTTACTAGAACAAGCACCATTGTAAGTGTTTTCATAAAAACCTTGTTTTATACATTTCCTTTTTACCATCTTGCTATTATAAGCATTTCTGAAAGTTCGACGGCTATCCAAGCATTCATGAAAATCCTCATTGGGAGAAGGCTCAAGTTGCTCATGGTGGTGGGAACGAAATTCATTAAATGATCTCTTGGGATGAGCTCTTGCTACTTCATCTCTTTGACATGATCGACCTTGTGATGATGTAGGATCTTTCCAAGGGTTTCCCTTACGCTTACTGTGAAAATTGCACATGTAGGACCGATGCCTTGCTGTATCTATCTCAGAAAAATGGTCATCCAGGAAGTCAACTTCAGTTGGCAGATATCTATCATCATGATTGTGTCTATTCTGACTGCTACTCCCCCAATAAGTAGAACAATTCTTCCTACAAATTCCTGCTCGACATATCTGTCTGTCAGCTCCTGAATGATGGACATTACCAAAGGGAGGGCTTCTCTTGCTCCTAGATTAGAAACAAACCATTTAACTGGGCAGGACTAAATAGTCGAAAACATGTCATAGATGCATAACAAGTATTTAACATTAGAAACTCAAAATGGGATATTACCGATACGATATGAGGGGATCGCGTCCAGGTGAAATGCTGCGCCTAGCTTGTTTTGATGTATTGCTGAGACAAGCATGATTTTGACCATGGTATCCACCTACTCCATTTCCGCGGCCACGAGTCTCAGAGGAATGTCCATTACCATGTGATGCAGTATATTCGCCCAACCTGCATGACAAAACACCTAAATTCTATAAAAACTGAAAAAAATCAGTGGAAGTAATAATGAGCACCACAAGCTTGAAAATGGATGCACACCTACTTATGCAGTTATACCACATGTAGCACAGTTACAATATCTATTGTTCATAATTTCTCCTTGACTTCTAGGCAAATCATAAGAATCTTTAGGCAGATGTAAAGTTTCATTAGCAGTTACAGAACCCTCCACCCTGTTTCCACATCACATAATCCCATCAAGAAGATAAATTTGAACCTATAAAACTAAAAAGCGTAACAGTATTTCATGGAATCTGAAACTTAATTGCATGTATTGAACAAGAGAATAACCTGCCAGGCATATGGCAGTGCGGGGTTGCATCATGATCAGGTTGCTCCCTTGCTGCCTGCTCACTTCGGTGAAGGGTTAGGTTTTGCCAATCATACTTCTCAGTGCATGAATAACCTCGTGCTGCTTGTCCCAGAGATTGTCCATGTATTGATGGCAATAATAACCTTTTTGAACTCATCTGTTATCTGGCAGCACTTGAATAAAGAGGACACTACAATGCCAACTCCGATATCGCAGATAAAACTGGGATGCTGGTTTGAATCCTTTACTTCTTGGGTGAGGCTTTCACAGGCTGAAAAACAGATGGAGCTCAAATCTAACTTACTGCCAGAACTTCCATGAAGATGTAAAACTTCAGTTTACAATAAGGAATAGGAATGTCCAGACACAACAGCACACAAAGAATCACCTACCAATCAAATATGAATGTCATCATCAGGTGTTGGACCAGTCAATTTCCTGCCTTCTCTCTTGCTTCCTAGCAACAATTCCCATAGATAATCATTGGATAATTGTTGTAATTGCAACATGACCCTCGATAAGCAATTTAGTAGAAAAAATACAAATTTACACCAAGGATTACCTTTCGCTTCATACTTCATAAACCATCCTTCAAATTTCAGCACTTGGCTGCTCCGCCCCTATACTTTCGGCATACAAGAACAGTAATCAGTAGACTTGAATAGTTGGGATGTCCATAAGAAATAGATCTGTATAATCTGGCATCTGGCAACTAGAGAGTCCCCACGTATCTTTTATAAGGCATACCGCATACTATCGTTTTCCAAATAGGTTAAGGAGCAAGTGGAACCAAGAGAATGGTAGAGAAAAATAACCATAGCGTATGTGGTATTAATGTCTTAGCAAGAAGGCAGAGAATAGTTGTGTTGGTGTTTGCTCAAAATGTTACGATAATAGTAGAGATAGAAAATGAACAGATAAGATAGTCCAAAAGGCATGGAAAACTCACATTTTTGAAGCAAATGTCAAATAACAGAAACTATACCTTACTTATATCTTGGGAAGTTGATGTAAAAACAAACAAATAAAAAAATTACATAAACAAATGTGTCGCTTTCGTTACTGAGTACTCACTATTGCATTGACAAAAACAATATATTCTGCAATCATCCTTACTCCTCCTTTAGTAATTAAAGGCGTATGAATCTTATAATGGTAGATATTAAAGCCATATCCAGTGCAAGCCTGCACCAGCTAGCATGTTTACCCCCTTGGCCACAACATTAAATCAATATGAAAAGAGTTTAATACTGTAATCAGTACCATCAAAGTTTTAGGTCAATCTCCGTTATTTTGAATATATAAAAGAATCAGAGACAAACCGACCAACCGTATAAAAACTACCAGACTAATAGAAATACATTGTTTTCCAATCGGTATTTTATCATTAACCATCTTCATTCTTCTGACCAACCTATATGTAATAAATTGTTTTAACAGTTAGTTTTCACCCATGAGGCAGAGTCTCCATGTTGATGATTAGCTAACCAGAAGTATGATATTGTTTTATGTTATCAATACAGTTCCAATTATTAGTAAAAGATTGCAATTCAATACTACCATCATTCCTGGATGATAAATTGACAGCTGCCCTGATACAGTGTTGCCTATTGCATAAACAATAAGACATGATCTTGGATTAAAATTCTGTTAATATTTAAGTGCACGTGTTCCAATTGGCAAATATTTTATAGATGTCGACCTCATGATAAAAAGCATATTAATTTCACATTTAAAGTTGAAAAAACATCACTTTTGCACATAATAATCATGGAAACGAGCCAAAAGCATCTCCTTCTAAATACAGAACTGTGGAAAAATATGTGACACTATCAAATTGAGTACTCGAGGTCTGAGGAACTAAATTCTCCAACTCTAAACTTGGACTCGCCTTGACCATTCCACAACAAATGAGAGCGTAGCGTCAGTCAGGCCTAGCCCATGCATTTCGTCTCCCCAAAATGGTTAGTTGAGCAACAAAAAAGGGCACACTTGGCAACAAGATAGTACTATGGCCCACATAATGCCCAATCTTTCAGTCTATAGTACAAACTAAACATGCAATTTATGATTAATCCCAAACAGGAACAATGCCCAATTTATGAGTAGAGGCGCTAAGACCGGTACGTAGAGAGCGACATAGATGCCGGTAGACTGAATCAATGCTGAGGCGGAGCAGAACTAGGAACAGTCCATACATGATTCGTGCTTCATGCATGGAGCCATGGAGAGAAGAGCAAATACCTTTTCCCCGCAGCAGATGTGTATTTGGAACTCGCCTTGGCCTCAAGTCGTCAGCGTCACAATCACAGGTTAATCTGAAATCTGTAGAGCATCACACAACGATCAGATAGGGGATGCGATTCACGTGACATTAATCGTACAAGAGGACGAAAAACTCAAAGAAGCGCATCAATGGTGGAAATAACTACACACCAGCAGAGGGGGGAAACAAGGGTAAACCCGCCGGGACTGCGATTTTGCAAGAAAGGGAAAGGAAGCGCACAAAAAAAAAGAACCCAATTTCGACATGGATAAGCGCAATTAATGCAGAGAATTATCGAACTTTTATTACCCACAAGAAGTGCTAGTGTTCTCGAGATTTTTAAAAAAGATGCAAAAATAAAAAAAAGTTGCAAAGAAGGGAAGCATTAGGTGCCAAGCCAAGATCCCCTCTTTGAGGTAATCCACACTCGGAAGTTAAACCCTAGCAGCCGCCTCGGTTGCACCGGCGGGCCGGGGAAGGGAGGAGAACGCAGACGAAAGAAGAGGACGATCGCGAGGAGGAGGGGTGTTACCGACGGCATTGCAACATGGAAGGGAAGCTTCGGGCGGCGGCGGCCGACGCGCGCGAGGAGTCCGGACGCGAGAGCGGCGGAAGGGTGGGAGCGCAGTGAGAGGAGGAGCACGGGCACGGGGGGTCGGTCGGGCGGAGGCGGCGCGAGTCGTGGTCTTTTTCCCCCCAACGAGTTCCCCGGTTGTATCTCTCCAGTCTCCACACGGTTTCTTCCTTGTTGCCACAACTCCACATTTACCGCTGAAGGCACCACTTTTTGTGATTAATTAATGAATTTGCCAATGTTCAGCTATTTACTTCTTCCTAATTTACATTGGCAAACATTAAGAGCATGCCTCACTGGTTCAAATATTTGCCCAACCAAGTTAAGTTACCCTACAATTTTTGGCTATGGTTTAGTTCATTATTCAAAATATTGGCATGTAAATATTTACAGCTAAAGTAATGATAGGTCACTACAAACTTTTTAAATCCCGTGGAAAAAGGTATTGGTTGTCGTATTTTGAGACTCGACCCGATCGTATGGTACCATTATGTGGTTGGTTAGATCGATTTGATTTGTTCGATACTATGTGTAAGCAAAATCCATACTAGTAAAATGACACATTTCTCATAGAGAAGTAGTACGTATAGTGGAGTTTATTTGAGAAACTCTTCGTTCCATCGCTGCACCAAACATGATGATCTTTGTACTTATATATCGTACTACTAGTAGTCTGTACTGTAATGTAGTACAAATACGGTTGTGGTTCCGTGCCTATAGAGAGAGGACCGCGGCGGAAAGATGTGGTTGAACCGTTCCGGATGCGGCTTTTTCTGTGCCGTAGAGGGGGCGGCGCAGGTTGATGGCGGTGGTGGTGGTCCTCCGGCTCCAGTAGGACGGAGACCGGGGCGCGGCCTTCGCCGCCGACGGGGACGACGGACGGGTTGGAGAGGAAACAGGAGGTCGAATTGAATTGAAGACTCGAGGTGGACGGCTGATTCGATAGAGGCGACGCAGACGCCCGAGAGACCGGCGTGTCTTGTGTCGTCTTGGCAATGGATTGGCGCAGCGCCGTGGGCGTGGTGCGCGGTCACGTCGTCGCGGCCGCGGCACTGGGGCGCCTGCAGGAAATCTTTTGCTGCTTGCAGGCTGCAGCATGGGTTCCTCCTGGGTCCTGGGCTTCGGGCCCTAGCTAGCTAGCCCCCGTGGCACATCTCGGAGGATTCCCTTTGGTCGTAGGGTACGTGCAACTTTCCTGGGCTCTGTGTATTTGACACATACTGACGCTAAACATACAACTTCTACAATGGTTCGTCTGTTTTGTCCGTCTGCGAGACATTTAATACTTCCTTTGACACGAGAGATCATGGTGATCATGTGCACATTTGATCTTTGTAGCCATTTCGATGCTTCATTGAGATATAATACATGACATTGAATTAATTCACACAAAATAGTTTTAAAAACCATTAATAGTATATATATTTATATTTATATAAATAGTGACTCCAAGTACATGATATGATTGTAATTTTAAAAAAAATTACATGATATGATATAGTAAAGTTGAAGTACCATTATAATGTAGATTTAAGTTTCTTTAGGCCCAAAACGGTGTCATATATGCTCAACTAAATCCATCTTGAGTTGCTTATGTGTAGAAGAAGCCCGTATAGCCGCGTTTCTAGTAAGTACATCCGTGAAGCACTGGATTAGGATTACTATTTGTACTCACTTGTGGTGGTAGGACGATAGTTGCACTCGGGTTCTCATTTATATCCAATGGAATTTTAACCAACTCTTTTTCATCTTCAACTATCATATTGTGGAGAATGATGTAAGCTTCCATTATGTTAATAACATCACCCCGCTTCCACAAACGTGTTGGACGACGTACAATATCAAATCTGGATTGCAACACACCAAATGCACACTCAACATCCTTCCTTGCCCCTTCTTGATGTTGTGCATATAATTTGTGTTTCTCTGTTTGCGGCTTTGATATTGTCTTCACAAAGGCCGCCCACTCGGGATATATTTCCGTCGGCAAGATAGTACACCGTGTCATATTGATTCCCATTTACAACAAATTGAACTCTTGGAGCTTCCCCTTTTATTGCATCAATGAATAATGGAGACTTATTCAAGACATTTATATCATTATAGGCCCCAGGTACCAAAAAACGCATGCCATATGCGAAGGTCACGTGTTGCAACCGCTTCAAGGATCATAGTAGGAACTTTTTTGTTACCACTAGTAAACTGACCAGCCCAACCTTTAGGGCAATTGTGCCAAGGCCAATGCATACAATCAACACTTCCTGCATGTCCCGGGAATCCACGAGCCTCGTTTTCTTGCAAGATTTTCTCTAGTTCTTCGGCTGTAGGAGGGCGCAAATACTCCGGACCAAAACACTCAATCACTCCTTTGGCAAATTTACCCAAACACTCCAAAGCTGTGCTAGCAGCAATCTTCAAAACCTCATCCAGTTGGTCAGCTGGCGAACCATATGCTAGCATTCGAATGGCAGCAGTGCACTTTTGAAGAGGCGAGTGGCCATCTCTTCCAGTTGCATCCTGCCTTTGGGTAAAAAAAGGATCCCAAGCACTAAGAGCTGCAACAATTCGAAGGAACAATGGTTTGTTCATTCGAAACCTTCTACGAAACATCTCATCGGTATATACAGGATTGGCAGAGAAGTAATTAGCAACAAGATCATCATGACCAGCTTCTCGATTTCTAGGTATATACCTCCGAGGTCCACTTTGACGTTGGCGACGACTTGGTGGCTCAGACGATGCGGCTTCAAATTTGGCCTTCAATTTGTCACCAATTCTCTTTCGATATGAATCAAAATTTTCAAACGACTCATGCAAATCATCTAGGGTATATACATCTGCAGGGTTGATCTCTAAAGCTTGATCTCGGGTATCATCTTCCCGAACCATAAATGAATTACGGAGCTAATTAGATTGCAAATGGTAATCAAAGGCTAATTAGAGGATAATCAAAGGCTAATCGGGGGCTAATCGGAGGCTAATTAGATTACATATAGTAGTTAGAGGCTAATTAGATTGCAGGTAGTAATCGGCGCAAGCATCACATTGCAAATGAGATTGAGGAATGATAATCGGATTACAAATGAGATTGAGGCAAATGATAATCGAGGGCGCATCATCACCTCTTCTCCTTGAGCAGGTGCAACATCACATCCAAGAATGAGCGCAAAGCATCACATGCGAACAAAGGCGTCACCTGTTCTCCATGAGCAGCGCATCATCTCCAGGAACAGCCTGTTGTTGTTGTTCAAGGTCATCTCCAGGAACAGACTGTGCTTGCTGTTCAAGGCTCGACGCATGAACGACTCGCGCATGTTCATCTTCAGGAACAAAATCTTCAATGATCGCCATATGGCACAGGCGCTTCGTGCTTTCATCCGGTTACATTTATATATACACACATGACACGGAGCATTCACACATGGACGATTGAATTCACACGATGGAAGGCATTCACACATGCTTGAATTAATTCTCATCCCACGATAGAAGGTTAGAAGGCATGCGGCCAAAAAGGCACTCACAAATGCGACCAAAGAGGCACTCACAAATGCATTCATACATGCACTAGCATGCAGCCAAAGAGGCACTCAAAAATGAATTAATACCGTTAAGATAACAATTCCATTCGAAGACATTTCACTAACAATTCCATTCAGAGAATAAATTTAAACTACAAGTTCGGATAATAGGTGACATGGATGTTCAACTATTGACAGCTCGTATAACAAGTGACATGGATGTTCAACTAGTGACAGTTCGGATAGGTAAGCATTACTTGAACTCTTTTGGCTTCATCATGCTCCAATCACCAGTCCATCAGCAAGGAAAATAGCCTGAAACAGAAAAGCTAACAGGATTAGTATCTTGTCTTCAAACAGTTTGTATTATAATCCTTTGACTAAAATTTAGAAGAGCAGAGCATTGCATTGAGTTATTTTCTTGATCCCTTGATGAAAACCGAAACATGTTGCAAAGCATTGCATTAAATTCTCGCTAGCATATGCCATTAAAACTTAAACATGTTCAGAAAAAAAATCCAGCAATTCTGACAAAAAGGGTTTAGTTAACTAACCTCAATTATATTCAGCAAATATTTTCTTTTTCAAACATCTCATTGTATTTGCATGATCAATTTTCTCTTCAGGAGACATCAATGAGACATCTAAAGCTAGAAGCTTGTTATATGTCTCAAACATTTTAGCTTCAACTTCTAATTTCCTTGCTTCCTTTTGCTCCATGGCTGCCTCCTTTTGCTCTTTGGCTGCTAGATGGGCAAGCTTTGCTTGTTCAATCTTCTCAGATGACAGTTTCTGTTGTACTTCCAAAACCTTCAACCTGTTAGCATGTTCATCAGCCTGTATTTTGCCAAATGTGTTCATCTCCTCAAGGTCTATAGTGTCCTTCTTGTTGCCATTTGTAGCTTTCTTTTCAAATGCTGCCTTCTTAGCTGCCTTTTGCCCTATTGGCCTAGGAATTTCTTCCACATCATCCAGGTCCTCATTGCAGTCCATGCTCTCTTCTTCATTCTCTTTATCTGAACTCTTCCTTTTACGTGCTTGTTTCAAACCCTTGTTGTATGTAGTCCACTTTGCTTCATGTCTTACAAGTTTCCACACATCCATCAACACAAAGGTGGTGAGTTTGAGCCTCTTGTTGTCGTCTATGTAGAAGACACGAGCCTTCTCAATCCACATTTGCTCATTGTATCCACTAGTGAAAATTTTTTGAGCCTTAATCCAAGCATCATTGAAAAGGTCAGTCCATCTATTTATCTTGTGCCACCTGTCCTTGGCTTGTTTCAGATTTCTTTTCCTATTGCCTGGAGTTGTCTCGTTGTATGTCCTAACAACATCCTCCCAATACTGCTCATTCTTCCTATCTGCTACTTGGGATGAGTCAGTCGAATTGATCAACCAAGAGCTCATCAGCCTAACATCTTCATCTTGTGTCCACAAGATGCGTTTCTCAGTCCTAACAACTTCATCCTCACTATCTACATTTCTTGGTGATGAATGAGGTGATGGTGAAGTGTCAAATGGTCGGGGTGGCTTGAATGGTGCAAAATAAGAAGGACCCCCAACTAAATGATGATTTTGAGACCCTAGAGGTTGGTTGTTGATTAAATTTGTGAATCCACCCGGTGGTGTTGGATCATTGTCCCCGTCGGTTATAATACCATGCCCACAAAAATTCGAAATAGATACATGTAAAAGGTCAAAGGTATTATGTCTTTTCCCATTATACATTGTGCCATATCAATCTTGCGTATATAAACGAAGTCATTTATCGTATATGAGATAGTGACATAGAAACTATATGTCCTCCATTGCTAATAGTGGATTTATCATGGATCCACCGATCCAAAGACACTTGCATAATAACCGCATGAACTTTTGTGTTCTTATTTAGCCTTTTACATCCAGCCATTCGGTCTTTTACATCTAATTTTGTTGCAATTCTTTTAGATACGGTGTGGTATTATGCTTGAATCTCCGTGCAATTCTTTCAAAAAATTAAAACTAAAACAAATAACTAATGGATTTTCGCAGCATCTCAATGTAATCACACATTACCTAGCTCATAATCTCTTCCATCACACAACAAGAAACAAAATTCAAGGGCAAACACTTCATGACCATAAGATTTTTCCATGTAAGATAATCCCAACTACCACCTAATAAGCACACATCCAGCAGAGATTAAGAAACCGTGTCAACTATCCATCACGGACAAGTAAATATGCACCGATTATGTCAACTATCCATCACAACTACAATCCATCAAGCAAAATTCAAGTGTACCGATAGAAGCCGTGATTAAGAAAAATTCACAAATACTATCCATCACGGACAAGTAAATATGCACCGATCGGTGGAAAATTAGAGAAATTGGGACAAATTTGTTACCATGTTGATGGATCAAAAACTTGTTGACGCATCCATGGATGAACATTTGGACTACCACCAATGCTTTGGTTCCACAATCCTCCATTCATGGCCGGATATGATTGCGAACGAAGGTGGAAGCACCGGTGAAGAAGGCGAGGGGGATTGGAAGGCGCCGGCGGTACCTTCCGACGGTGGGGGGCGTCGCTACGGTGCCATCTCCGTCGCCCCCGCCCGCCGGCGTCCTCGTTACCCCCCAACGGAGCCGTCCCCTTGTCCATCGCCGCGCCGTCTTCTTTGACCGTGCCGCTACCGCCTCCTTTCCCACGCGCCGCCACCTCCCCGGTCCCCGCGCCCGCAACCTTCCTCTCCCTCGTCGCGGCGACCTTGAGCGGATCTCGTGTCGCCGCCGCCGCCTCTCTCTCGTCATGCCTCATCTCGCCGCATATGCGTTAGGGTTAGAATGGATCCAAAGCGGCGGGATTCGGTATATGTGAAGAGGAAGATGGCGCGAACTCGAGGATTTGGGGCTCCTTCTCCCGCGCGAAGAGGATGGTCGCGGCAAATCCCGCCGCCGTGCGCAGTCGATGACGCGCGCCGTACAACGCCGCCGGGGGCCGTCTTCTCCGCTTTGGAGCACATGTCGGGGTCGTCCTCTCGCGAAGGGACGGCGCGCGCCGTCTCGCGTCCGCGCGCGGGGGGGTTTCCCCGCAAAAAAATCGCACGTAGACGGCGTGTCGACGACCGTTGTACGTGCCCTTAGGGCGGTCCCAATGGACCAAATCACCGTAGATCATTGCAGCTTCTATAGTATATGGATTTCGTACCAAGAAACTATCTTTACACAATGCAAAATTTTCTAACAAGCCTCGGACAAAAAATTGACCAATCATCCATCTTAATCCTTTTTATCATCTTCGGATCTTTTGCGGTACCGTGCGTTTAGCCTATCCGGCCAAGTCGTTGTCGTCCACTCATTCATGTGCCCTTTTCTTTCTCCTCCATGTGACTATTGCCGGGAGACAAGACGAGAATCTTTTATCTTTTCTCCCCACGAGTTGCCGGCCATTGCGGGAGTGGCGGCGCGCGGCGTGGCGAGCACCTCCCCGCGGCCGGGAGCGACGACGCGGTCGCGGGCGGCGCGCGGGCGCGACGAGCCCTTGGCGGAGCCGCGCGTGCGTTTCCCCTAGTCAAGCTTCCCCGCGCGGGCATAGGCCATGCCGAGTACCGCTCCCGGCAGAGAGCGGCGGCACGTGGCTCCCCGGTCGAGTTTCGCCGCCGGGCGCGGGCGTGGCGAGCTCCCCGCAGGGAGAGGCGCACGGCTCCCCCCGCCAAGCTTCCCCATCGAGCGCGGGTCGCGACGAGTACCCGCTCCCGGCGAGGGAGCGGCGGCGCGCGGGCCCCCGGCCAAGTTTCGTCGCCGGGGCGCAAGCACGGCGACCTCCTGCCGGGGAGCGGAGGCTCCCCCGGTTGAGCTTCCCCACTGGGCGCTGGCGCGGCCATGCGGGCGTGGCGAGGTGCAGCTCCTGCAGGTAGCGACGGCGGACAAGCCGGTGTGCGCACGGGATCTGGAGGAAGTCCTTGGAAACTGAGCGGTTTCTTCCCAATGCGATTTTTCTCGTTTCTTCGTGCTTCGATTCTTGTGTGGACGTCGTTTCCTGGTGAGGAAACGATTTCTTTCTTTTCTGCTCTCTCTCTCTCCATTAATTCGCTTGCCACGTCAGCAAATTGATGAGTTGTCAACGTAATTAAGAGAGATAGAAACTTCAATTAGGGCGTGTTTGATTTCCCTCGCAGCGGGCGGGCCCGGCCGGCGAGCCGAGCCAAGGCGGCCCATGGCTCGGCTACCACCGCACAAGACCGCTTGTTTGATTGTATTGGATGAAATCGGCCGACCCACATGAGCCGTTGTTTGATTCAATTGCATGGGTCTGCTCGTGCACAACAAACAACGTCCGAGCATGTACTGATGCCAAAGATTCGTTCGTGCCCGCACGGCCGGACAAGAAAGAGAGTGTGTTTTGCATCCGGGAAGCCATGCTTGTCTAGAGGCCAAATAAAATCAAACATGGTGAGTTGCTCCTAGCGGGTTCGGCCGAGGTCTTTTGGCCCGAATCAAACACGCCCTTGATGTCCCGTTGGGACCGCCCTTAGTTGTGGTCCGCCGGCGACGTCGTCCGTCGTCTCAAGCCACGCCGCATCGTCGTCGCGTCGTGAGCGAGCCGTTTGAGCACGCACCGCGCCCCCCGGGCAATAGTGGTGGCGGGGCACGACGGTCCCCGAATGCTTTGGGAGTTGCGCCGCCGCAAGGTTCGATTCTCGGGGCCCGTTTGGCGGGGCTCCGCTCCTCCAAAAACGGCTCCGGCTCTGTCTCCTCCGGTGGAGTGGCTTCTCCGGTGGAGTTGAGTCGTTTTAAAAAACGTTTGGCAAAATAGCTCCTCCGGTGGATTTCTAGTTGGAGCCGGGTGAAGCCACCAAAACGTGGCTCCACCTCCCCCTTTGAAAACCGCGAGGGGCTCCGGCCTCCGGCTCCACACCCGGAGCCGGTGCGGTTTCCACCGTTTGGCGGGGCTCCGCCGGAGCCGCTCGTGGAGCCGGAGCCGGAGCCCTCCCAAACAGGCCCTCAACCTGCCGCGGCGGGTCAGCGGGAGGAACTCGGCCAACCACCGACTTTAGTGTTTAAATAAGGCACGGCCCAGTGTTCGATTCTCATTAATAACCTACCAAAAAACCATGGAAAATCATGAAAAAATCAAGGATACAGTGATTCATGTTCATGCAAAGTTTCAAATTGAACAAAAAGTTGTGCAAGGAGTTTTTTTTGTTCATGCAGCGATTCATCAGGAGTTCAGGACCCGCATCCACTCATATGGACATTTGTTTTTTCCTTCTCCATGCATTTGTTCAACCGGTAACATTTCACGAATATAGAGTAAATTTCCTGCATCGGGACTGGAGCCATGTACTCCCTCCATCCTAAAATAAGTGCTCATCTCATATTTCGAGGAGTTAACAAGTTGTAATTTTGACCGGATATATGGAAAATAATATTAACATTTGTGTCCGTAAACAAGTTTGTTATGAGAATATATGACATGATTAATCCGATGATGTTTATTTAGTACCATAATTATCAATATTTTTTATATATTCGGTTAAACTTTAAAGTGTTTGACTCCTCAAAATGCGATATGTGCACTTATTTTGGGACCGAGCGAGTAGGAGTACCGGAGGAGGAATTCACGGCTGTTCGGCCGACTCGTGGTCCGAAGAGGGCGCGGAATAAGGCTGCAAAGGGGTAACCATTAGGGTGCGCACTCTCCGAAGCTCCCCACTCAATTATTTATACTACTTCTTCAAAACTCGAGCTAAAGTAGTGCAAACAATCGAACCAAAGAGATTCGAAGCGTGCATCACATCATATTCAATTCGCACCCTAACGCAGAAGCAGAACCTCTGGTGGCTCAGGCGCAGCGCAGGGCCTTTTCGTTGCCTGTTTTTTGCCGCGTGTCAGAGGGAGGCTTATCCGATCCCGGGTGCTCCCGACTCGTGGGACCGTCCAAGCTTGTGATCCCGCGCCGGGCTGGTGGTGTGGCTGTGGTGTGTTAAATGATGAGCCTTTTCAAGAGTTTCGGCAGTTTGATTTGCGAACTTGTTAGACATCAATTTTTCATATTTTACTAAAAATAGATAGATGTTAAGTTAATTTGTCAAATTGCCGAAGATGCTCACGTCACGAGGTTGTATCTTTTTCCGTCTCGTTCCCCATGTCACCGCGTAGGCGAACGTGCCCTTGCGCAAGCGTCCGCCGTCGTCGTCCGCGTTCCTCCTTTCGATCGGTGGCAAAGAGGAGCGTGAGTCCATCCTCAGATCCTCTAGTTGATATACTATTTTGTTAGTTTTTTCGATATACCTTCACATCTGTGGAGTGGAACCGCAGCTCAGTTCGGATCTGATGCCACCCCATGGTGATGGATTTTACCGAAGCAGTGGACGGGTGACTCTTGCAAGAAAGACAGGGTAGAGACCTAGTGGTGTACTTCAATGTAATTTTACTTTATATTAAATTCTCAATTGTAACAGGAATTATATTTACCAAAGTTCCTCTACCCTACCTAGTTAGAGGGGTCGAGGTAGAAGACCTAGGTACGAAGCTGATTTTTTAGGAAAAACTTCTCACTTTCCCCTCACTTCGCTTTCCTCGTTGTTTCCTCAAGCAAGGCCGCGGCCTTTTTGGTGGAGCGCCTCTTTCAACAGTGCAAAGCTTGATGTCCGGCCCGTGTGTGTGTAGGGTTGGAATTGGAAAAACCCCTTTATTACCACGCAGTCGCGCAGAAAAAGCCATTTCGTTTGCAGCAGAACAGTGCCAGGAGTTTCCCTAGTGCGGACGATTCCTGCCTGGTCCGTGCGTTTTTTGATTCATGGGTACCCGTTCTGCGCGATGGACAGGGACGTGAACGTTGCATATCCTTTGAGGTTCTGCCTCTGCTGCTCTGCCGCTGCTCGTGGGCAAGGGCTTTCAAAATTGGCGGTCATGGTCTCATAGACAGAGCCAGAGCCGTCTCTGCCTTTTCCAGAGAAGCCTTTTCGGTTACCATCCAACAGCAAAAGGAGTTCTAAGGAAAATAGTATCACGACTGTACAAAGGAAGAAGATCTCTAAAAAAAATACTACCTACGGAGTAAGGAAGAACATACGGTAAGCGTTCAACTTGCTTATTTCGGCAGTATTTTCTCTCAGCAAATATACGGACTCAAGCAGCACCAAGTATTTTCCTCTCACAATAAAGCTGCATTACAAATCAATAAAAGCCCCGCCGAACGAAACGCAGCCAAGATTTCTTTCCTAGGTTGTCAATTGTCATGTAGGGATCTCAAACAGAATTTAGCGCCCATACCGGTTCAGCAGATTCTACAGCTCAGTGTAAAGATGCTAGACCAGCAACAACTAGTGCACATGGGAGAAAATATTCTTACGGTTTGAATAGCAAAACACACAGTTCAGGCAAGTAGAACCATCCAAGTAGTGCAACAGTCTTGAAGAAAGATTGTAGCTGTTCTACAATCAATAATTCAAAGTGATTTGTACACAATATATAAATTAAACACGTTATTTCGCTACTCCTAATCCAGACCTACGAGCCGAGACAAACCCTGAAACAAAGAAGAAAAACAAAATCATTGTAGTCTGCAGCTAAGATCAAAACAGAGTATTTAGAAAGGCTCACTGCATTGGTACAGCTTCTTTTGTTTTGATAGTTAAGTTTTTGTTCTGAATTTTAGGAACGTATTTATCCTAGTTCGTGGAGTCAAAAATAAAAAACAAATGTTATATTCATCGGTCAAGTTTTCATGAGTCAAGACAATCACGTGATAGTGATGAACAATCCCATTATCCGAGGTTCCAGAATATATGCTTCCCAAGTAGAAGCCATGATAAACACCCATTCATTTCTTTTTATTAAGTATGTTGTTTCAACTTGTAACCAATGAATAATAAAACTGGTATACAGCTTTACCACTATTCATAAATCCATATAAATATTTTCTTTGGAAAGCAAGGTAGGAGTTCTCAGTTAAACCATTCCACAAAGCTAATAACCTTGCTACAACTTAGTGGTACTTGGATGGTACAACAGGTAAACAAACCCTGTCAAAACCATCTATAAAAAATTGCATACTCCCAATTCTGAATCTAAAAAAATGCAGACATAATTTAACTTGGGCAGAGGATATTCACCTTAATCATAGGATGAAGACCGCACCACAGATGAGTAATAGTGGGCCTCTAACTCCTTGAGGCTTGCGGCTGCCTCCTGCCCAATTCTCTCCAGCATTCTCTCTGTTCCCTCTGCCTGCTGACCAAGCACCTCAATCCTCCTATCCACATTCTCATTCAACGAAGCAAGCCCCGAAAAGATGGCTGTTCTCTTAAGTTCTGACACCAATTTCAACAGAGAGTCTGCTGAATGCACCTGAACAGATGACATAAGACAATATCAGAAATTTATTTAAACTAGCATCATGCCTGTGCGTTGCTACGGGCTGTAATAAAATTCTGAACATACAAATATGATACTGATGTACAACATGCTCCCTACTATTTCAATTCACTAAGACTCATAAGTATCAACGTTTTTAAGTGTCAAAATGAGCACAACACAATATTGATAATTTTTACTCTCGTTAAGCATGCACAGACATAATGACAACAAAACTAAATTGTGTGCATGTGCTCTGCATGTAACCTCACTTTTTAAAGTGGTTGCGTTGCTACGGACATCGAAATATTTAAAATGAATTCAAATTCCCTAGCGCAATGCAGGTTTTCATATTTTCCTGGCCATATTATGTCTGGAAGAATGGCCATATTTCCCCTCTTTTTCCTTTTTCCCCTCCTTTTATTTTTGTATTAGTATAGATAGTTAAATGCACGTGCGACACGCACGTGTTTTCCAAATATTTGGTAAAAAAGATTTTATTCATAAAAAATCCAATAAATAATTCACTGCCATGTAAACAAAACATTTTATTTATAAAACATTCCTCGTCGATGCCACGCCCGTGGCTGTTGGCTTCGTGGTCGCCACTGTCGATGCGCGCTGGTCTTCCTTGTCGCTGACGAACCACGAAAACTGACACCAAGAATAATCCTATACGCTGCCGCACTGGATCCGGATCTCACAGATGAACCAGTACAACGCGGGCATCATCGTCCCTTCATGCCTCGGAGCACGAGCCGCCCTCGTCGCCTCAGGAGACGACGGGCCCGACCGTCTCTCCGATTGCCGGGGGCTTTCTTACAAAAAGGACTCGCTGGAGCGGCGAACGCCCGCGGGGTGCGGCGGATTAAGGGATTAGTATAGATAGATAGATTATAAGGGGGAGGCACACCAAATAGGCCTGACTCTAGGCATGGCAATTTTCCCCGTAGGGGACCCAAACGGGGTAGGGACGGGGTCAAACTCCCCCCCGCGAAGGAAGCTGGGCGGAGCCCCGAAACGGCAACGAGGCGGGGCCGGGGACGAGTTTTTCCCCGCGGAGCACCACGGGGACCCAGAATGCTCATGGTTTGTAGAAAAATGTGCGGCCCAATATGACCCAGTATGGCCCAATAAAGTCCCCATCATATATAAGCAACATCCTTTCCAAACCCTAGCACTATTCTCATTCCTCTCACCCCCTCCGCAGCCGCAGCTCCCTCCCCACCGATGCAGTCAGGCACAAGCCGAGCGCCGATCGCAACCCGTACGAGCTTGACGCGAGCGCAGCGGACCTAGCTTGACGCGAGCGCAGCGGACTCTGGAGGTGGAGGGCGTTGTTGCATGCTACGCCTGCCAAGAAAGACAAGCCACTGATGGGACTCAACTACTCCGTCCAGACTCCATTCCGTCCGTGAAGGCGCCACCCCTCATATCACCGTGCAAATCTGCTTCACCGTATGATCATATCCAGAATAAATAGGCAACTTTGCATGTACAACATAAACAGCGGCGGAGCGATCCTATAGGCAGTGTGGGGCGGCTGCCCCAGCTATAGGTATGTTTGCCCCAGACCTCCTCCCCCTCTTCCTTGTCGACAGACCCCTGTCCTCAAGGCCCCCAACAACCTGTCCTCTTGCATTTACAGGCTAATTCATATTTATACAATTTACAGATCCACCCATTTCTATTTTTGTATTTTGCAAATGCAAAGTATGTCCAGAGCCAGAGAGCTATAAATTATTCTTCAAATTTGAGATAACATTGAAAAACTGCACTTGTGTTGCTAATCCACTTTGTTGCTATAGTTTTCGAATGTTTTATTACTTTTCTATAAATTTTTTCCTGGGTCTGCCAGTGGACATAAAATTGTGCAGAACATCATCATTCCTTATAGCATATGGAAGGGAAAATTATTCACCTGGACCACCATGGCTCTTGTTAAGCAGGGCACCTTGTGTCCAACATAAATCGTACTTCTATGTTCCCATCCTAGTCAAATCGGATACTCCTTTTGTTCTCATGGAAGGCTTCACATAATCAAAGTTATTAAGTCATACTTCTATGTGGGATCCAAATATCCAATTCAATTTACACATATATCTAATCTAGCAGCTTAAGGACATGTGTATGGGCATATGATCCCAAACATTATGATCCTTGGATCATTAGGGGACAACCAAGAGGACAGACAGGTGGTGTCGGCTACTAGGGTAGGACTAGACTGTTGGGAAGTTTTATTAATTTTTAACTGGTTGATTGATTGCCTGCTTACAGGGGATAGCGATGCCTTATACAGTGCAGTAGGGCTGACCTAACAAGTGATGCTAACAACCTGTAGGCTGTAGCTAAAACCCTTCATCTTATCTAGCTAACAATCTCTCGTATGTAAGGGGCTGGTTAATCCCTGGCCCCTGATTCGCACCCATAAGAATATGCCTGCTGATTCCATCGCCTGATCATCTCGAGTTAAAAGTTAAGACTATGGCTCTTGGTGGTTTTGTTATTGGATATTCCATAAAGTGGTTCCGGCGTATCTACTGCAGCAATCAAACTCCTTATTTTAGTATTTCTAATTGAAATGAAGCCAAGTTGAGAATGTCAAAACTAAAAACCCGGAAGAACAGTAGCCTTTGTACTAGTATACGTTTCAAACTAGGGTATAATCACTCCAAATTTTCCTCATGGATTTAGAAAAATAGCTTAGGGTTTAGACTCAAATCAGCTAGTAGGCAGCGAGCAGGTCCATACCATGCGTGCTGCGCGCATCTCCATCTGGAAGGCCTCCTGCGAGTTGCGCACGGGTGGGTCGTTGACCTGACCATGACATCACGGGCTAGGGGGTCAGTCAGAGCGCTCCTGGGCAGCCGGATGATGTGAAGGGGAAAGCAGGGCGCAGGGGACGTACGCGGGCGATGTTTATGAGGGAGGAGAAGTTGTCGACGAGGCTGGAGACGTCGGCATCGGCCTTCTGCAGCAGCGACTTCTGCTTCTGCACCGCCGCGGCGGCCGCCGCGGCCGTCGGGCCGGGGGCCGAACCGGCGGCGCCGCCTACTTTGCTCATCGCGCGGGTGGTGGCTGCCGCCAGGGGGCGTGCCCAACGGAGGCCAGAGGGGATGCCGGAGTTGGAGAAGATCTGGCCCGCGGTGCTGGATTGATGGTGCCCGACCCGGGGTCCGAGCCGCCGCTTATCTGGGCAGGTCCTGCGGGTGGGATGGGGGCAGGCGGTGCGGCCTGCGAGCAGAGCCGGCGGCGTGGAGTTGGATGGGGGTGGCGGCGGCGGCTGGGATGTGGACAGCGGCGACCGGGTGGGAGTGGGATTGGGGGCGAGACTGCGGAGGGGGCTCGTCTCAGCGTCAGCAGACCAATGCTCTGGAGAGAACCGCCAATGAGAAAATGATGAAGCCGGCTGTCAGGATGACCCTGGGAAGCAGATGCAATTAGCCCTTTGGGCATGACACATTAGTGAAGAGTATCTTGGCCCCCTAAGTGGGTTTTGGTGATATAATGACACACACCTAAGTGGCTAATGAGTTTATCTAGTCCATGAGCAGGTGTTAAAACTATGTATGGCATCAAGCACGGCTCGTTGACTACACAAAGAGGGAAGTGGTGCTCTAAAAGGATTCCAAAGACGGCTTATTTATTTTTACTTTTGAATTTGAGTCCTAGGAATGCCGTACTATTAAGAGGGACAGGAATTATGACTTCCAAGGGTCGAACAGTGCTCTAGTTGCTAAAACAAAATCTATGAGAGACACCTTTGCACCAACACTTTCACGGGAATCTTTTCTTGGGTGCTTTGGCCTTGGAAGGCCGGAGTGTCCGGGTTTTGCCCGGAGACTCCGGACTTCCCGAGAGTCCGGTTCAACCCGGATACTCCGGGTCATAAAGCCTCAACGGCTATATTCTGGGTGAGGGGGTATAAAAGCCCCCTCCACCCCTTCATTTACTTTCTCTCCCTGCCTTTTCGTCCTGAATAGCTTCATCCCTCATTTACTCCCCCTCTCTCCCCCTTTGGCTCAAAGTTGGTGAGATTTGTAGAGGGAGTTAAGAGGATTTAAGTGCAAGGGCTTGGAGAGTGCTAGTGAGCCGATTTCCATCTCTAGAGCACCTAGTTCTTCGCTTGGTTGGCAAAATTCGTGTTTGTTACTCTTGGAGCCTTGAGCTCCTAGCCGGCTAGGTGTTGCCTTGGAGCATCCAAAGGTTGTGGCTGCGCCAAGGAGGTTTGTATTACCCCGAAATTGAGTAAGTAACTCTAGCTTGATCTTTGTGGTCGCTAGAAGGGAGGAAAGTGACCTAGGTGAAAAGGTCCACCCTTTGTGGGTACCTCAACGGAGACGTAGACCTCAAGGTGTGAGGTTGAACTCCGGTAACAAATCCCGTGTACTCTTGTGCTTGTTCATCTTGTTGCATGCGTATATCTTGCTTGAACACTTATCTAGGGTTTGGTGCCGATCTACTTCGTGCCGAGGTTCCTACGGGTTCTAAGTGGATAAACGAAGCTTATATCACCCCGTGCATTACCTATTTTCACGATTTACTTTTGAGCAAGTTTAAATCCCGTCGATTTAATCCCTCTCCAACAGTAGGACTATCCGGACATTTTCCCGGATTCTCCGGATTTCCGAGTATCCGGAAAAATATTCGAGTCTCCGGACCCGGTCTAACCGCCGCGAAAAAGTCCGTGATTTTCGGGTTCGACTATTCACCCCCCCCCTCTAGTCGACATCTTGATCCTTTCAATTGGTATCGAGCCAAGTGCTCCGTGTTTGAAGCCTAACCGCTTGGAGTCAAGAAGATGTCGAATCCAAATGATCAAGTCACGCCTCTCACCGAAGGTGATCCCGTCAACAATGTCGTTGGCATGCCTCCTCCACCTCGAGGAGACAACACGCGTGGAGCAAGCACTAGTCATCAAGCGCCGGAAGAGGTGATGAATCCTCCGATAGTGAGGATGAAGAATTCGACGATGCAAGATCCACCCGCTCCGCTCGTCGACCATCAAGGGATTACACTCGAACCTCTTTCGATTACTCTCGCTTATCTTTTAACCATCCATCGGGTTCTAGCCACATTGGGAAGATACCCCAATTTGATGGAACCGGCTATTCCAAGTGGAAGAACTCGATGGAGGAGTATTTGATGGCGGTGAATCCCGCACTTTGGACTATTGTGAACAGGGGAATTACATTTCCAAGTGGTGATGCGACACTAACTCAAGATCAAGCAAATGAGATACAAAGAAACTATCAAGCTATCCGCATCATCAAGAGTTCACTCACGGCCGAAGAATATGACAAGGTAGATGGATTGAAGTCCGCCAAAGAAGTGTGGGACACCTTGTTCATCAATCATGAAGGGACAAAACAAGTAAGGGAAGTAAGAATCCGAGCCTTAGAAAGTGAGCTCAACCGGTTTGTCATCAAGGACGATGAATCACCACAAGACATGTATAACCGGTTGAACAAGATAATCAACAAGATCAAATCTCTTGGAAGTACAAGATGGGGAAGAAGAGAAGTGGTTGACAAGATCCTCTCCGCATACATGGCAAGGGATGTTCAACTTCCCACTCTCATAAGGGAGAAGAGAGGATTCAACAAGTTCACTCCGACGGATGTGATTGGAAGAATGGAAGAACACCTCATCACCGTCAAGGAGTCCAAGCTTTCACAAGAGATGTCAAAGATGCATGAACAACTTGAGAAGAACAAGGGAGTGGCCCTCAAGGCATCTAGCAAGGAGAAAAGGTCAAGCTCATCAACCTCAAGAATCATGGCCGAGGAAGATGATGATGAAGATAGTGACATGGACATGACCCCCGAACAAATGGCTCTTTTTGTGAGGAAGTTTAACAAGATGTTCAAAAGAAGTGGGTTCCTCAACAAGAACAAGGACAAGGACAAGATCAAGACCAAGAGATCCTCAAAGAGACCATGCTTTGGATGTGGAAAGGAGGGACATTTCATTGCGGAATGTCCTAACATAAAAGTGAGAAGAAGAGACACCAACAAGTTTGACAAGAACAAGAGAAAGGAAATTGGTGAAGCTCATTTGGGTGAAGAGTGGGATTCAAATGATGATAGCTCCGACTCCGACATTGAAGCCGGTCTTGCTACCATAACCATCAAGGAACCAATCAACAAGTCATCATTATTTGAAGATCTCACCGATGATGAAGATGACTTCACCCACACTTGCCTTATGGCTAGGGGCTCCAAGGTTGACACTCCTACCCCTCCTCTAGATGATAATAGTGAAAATGATTTCGACTTTGAAAAAATGATCACTAGCTTTGGTAAAAAGGCAACTAAGAAAATTATGTTTTTAATGAAAGAAATTGAGAATAGAGATGGGACTCTTGAGGTGCAAGAAGAACTCTTTAGACTTGAGCGGGAGAAAACCATTGCCCTTGAGGATGCCCTTGTAATTGAAAAGAAGGGTTTCAAGGTGCAAGAGGACTTGCTCAAGGATAAGGAGAAAGAAATTCTTAGTCTCAATAAATCTCTAGCCAAGGATAAGTTGTTAGTAGATGAATTAACTAGGGAGTCTTTCCTAGCTAAGGATGCTTGCAAAAAACTTGAGAATGAAAAGCTTGAACTTCAAAAGAGCATTGATAGCTTAAAGACTAGTCACATAGCATTAGAAGTTCAACTTGACAACCTCAAGAACAATGCTACAACTTTATCTAATGACGCTCCCTCAAACTCTCAAACATCAACAAGCAAAGGTTGTTCTAGATGCTATAAATTTGATATAAATGCTTGTGCTACTAATGTTGCCGAGATGAATGCCATGAGAAAGGAAATTGCTAGGTTATCAAACTCACTTATAGTTGAGAAGAAGAAAGAACCCAAAAGAGGTGAGTTTGAAAACCACACCAAAGGCTTTGGGTCAAGTTACATGAAGAAGTTTGGCTTTGAAGATGGGAAGGGGCTTGGTAAACAAGAACAAGGAACAAAAGACCCCATCCCATTCATCAAGAATCACCACACCAAAGGCATGGGAACAAGGAATGTGGTACACGGGATGAAGCAAATGGGTGTCAAGAAGCATGACAATCAAGTGAGATACAACACACCAATCAAGTTCAAGAGCACCCAAGTAACCTCCCAAGCATCACATACAAAGCCAAACAAGTCAATGAAGAAGCCCAAACCTCATGCATCACAAGATAGTTTCTATGCCGATTATGTGTTGACTTGGAACCACAAGGGTAAGGTGGTTGCCAAGTATGTAGGGCCTCGCACAAAAGGAGCAATGATAAAAAGGAGTGTGTGGGTGCCCAAGATTCTTGTGACTAACACTCTAGGACCCAAATTCACTTGGGTACCTAAAACACAAGCATAACTTGTTTTGTAGGCATACTCCTCACGGTGGAACCAAATGGGTGATTGATAGTGGATGCACAAATCATATGACCGGAGAGAAGAAAATGTTTACATCATGTGATATGATTGAAAATCCTACTGAAAGCATTGCCTTTGGAGGCAATGGTGGAGGAACGGTCATTGGTCTTGGTAAAATTGCTATCTCAATCAATCATTCAATTTCCGATGTTTATTTGGTTGAATCCTTGGACTACAACTTGTTGTCCGTCTCACAACTTTGTGAGATGGGCTACAATTGTTTGTTCACTAATGAGGGTGTGACCGTCTTTAGAAGGGGCGATGACTCCGTTGCCTTTAAGGGTGAACTCAAGGGAAGGCTTTACTTGGTGGATTTTTCATCGGATAAAGCCCAACTTGATACATGCTTATTGGCAAAGTCTAGCTTGAGTTGGCTTTGGCATCGCCGACTAGCTCACGTTGGGATGAACAATCTCAATAAGCTTCTAAAGGGGGAACACATCCTAGGACTAACAAATGTTCATTTTGAGAAGAATAGAATTTGTAGTGCTTGTCAAGCCGGAAAGCAAGTTGGTGCCCCTCATCCCACCAAGAATATTGTATCAACCACAAGGCCATTAGAACTACTTCACATGGATATCTTTGGTCCGGTGGCCTATGTTAGCATTGGGGGAAACAAGTATGGTTTTGTCATTGTTGATGATTACTCTCGATACACTTGGGTATTCTTTATGAAAGACAAGAGCAAAGTTCATGAGATATTCAAGAAATTTGCAACAAGAGCCCAAAATGAGTTTGATGTGAAGATCAAAAGAGTGAGAAGCGACAATGGCACCGAGTTCAAGAACACCAACATTGAAGAGTATCTTGATGAAGAAGGCATTGGTCATGAGCTCTCCGTCCCATACACACCACAACAAAATGGGATAGTAGAGAGGAAAAATAGAACTCTTATCGAAGCCGCAAGAACCATGCTTGATGAGTACAAGACTTCGGATAGTTTTGGGCGGAAGCAATCAACACGGCGTGTCATGCTATCAACCGTTTGTATCTTCACAAGCTCCGCCACAAAACCGCCTATGAGCTCCTAATTGGTAAAAAGCCTAATGTCTCTTACTTTAGAGTTTTTGGTTGTAAGTGCTTCATTCTCAACAAGAAGCCCCAAAGCTCTAAGTTTGCATCTAAAGTTGATGAAGGTATCTTTCTTGGTTATGCCTCAAACGCTCATGGCTATCGTGTCCTCAACAAAACCACCGGTTGTGTTGAAGTCACGTGTGACTTGACGTTTGATGAATCTAATGGCTCTCAAGAGGAGCAAGTTGATGAATTGTGTGTAGGCAAGGAAGTACCCGCGAAAAGGCTATAAGGAGGATGGCCATTGGAGAAATCAAGCCTCAAGAAGATGATGATGAGGATCGCATAATTGAGGTTGCTGCAGATCTGCTCTCAACTGCGCAACCCGGAGTATCCGGACTGAAACCGGAGAATCCGGATTCTCCGGAGATTCGGAGAAAAGCCCGGAGACTCGGACTCTCGCCGAGTTATCACAGTGCAGTCAAGGAAATGAGGACTTGATTCAACAAGAAGTGTCTGACCCACATCCAAGAGTTCGACAAAGTGTTCAACGGGACCATCCTGTTGATAACATTCTTGGAAGCATTCGTAGAGGGGTAACAACTCGCTCAAGATTAGCAAATTTTTGTGAACATTACTCGTTTGTTTCCATGCCGGAACCTCTTAGGGTCGAAGATGCTCTTGGAGATGCTTGATTGGGTGATGGCTATGCAAGAAGAGCTCAATAACTTCACTAGGAATGAAGTCCGGTCCTTAGTGGAACGCCCCAAACAAAATGTGATTGGAACCAAGTGGGTGTTTCGCAACAAACAAGATGAAGATGGCGTAGTGACCAAGAACAAAGCTAGATTGGTTGCAAAGGGTTATACTCAAGTAGAAGGCTTAGACTTTGGAGAAACTTATGCACCCGTGGCAAGACTTGAAGCAATTCGAATACTCCTAGCCTTTGCCACTCATCACAACTTCAAGCTACATCAAATGGATGTCAAGAGTGCCTTTTTGAATGGTCCAATCTCGAAGAAGTCTATGTTGAGCAACCACCGGGCTTTGAAGATCCACAACTCCCAAACCACGTCTACAAGCTCCATAAGGCGCTCTATGGGCTTAAGCAAGCTCCTAGAGCATGGTATGAATGCCTTAAGGATTTCCTCCTAAAGAAAGGCTTTGAAATAGGCAAAGCCGATCCTACTCTCTTTACACGCAAACAAGGCAATGATTTGTTCGTTTGTCAAATATATGTTGATGATATCATATTTGGCTCTACTAATCAAATTTGGGTTGATGAGTTTAGTAGGATCATGACTAAGAGATTCGAGATGTCTATGATGGGAGAGTTGAAGTTCTTTCTCGGTTTTCAAATCAAGCAACTCAAGGATGGCACCTTCATAAGTCAAACCAAGTATACCCACGACATGCTTAAGAAGTTTGACATGAACAACGCCAAGCCCATTAAAACACCTATGCCATCGAATGGACACCTTGATCTAAATGAAGATGGTAAAAGCATCGATCAAAAGGTATATCGCTCCATGATTGGCTCGTTACTTTATCTTTGTGCATCTAGGCCTCGATATTATGCTTAGTGTGTGCATGTGTGCAAGGTTTCAAGCTAATCCTAAGGAATGCCATCTAATGGTCGTTAAGAGAATTTTTAGATATTTGGTTCATACTCCTAACCTTGGTTTATGGTATCCTAAGGGCTCCACTTTCGATCTACTTGGCTACTCCGATTCGGATTACGCCGGTTGCAAAGTAGATAGGAAGAGTACATCCGGGACTTGCCAATTCCTTGGAAGGTCCTTGGTGTCTTGGAGTTCCAAGAAACAAAACTCCGTTGCCCTTTCCACCGCCGAGGCCGAGTATGTTGCGGCCCGGCGCTTGTTGTGCTCAACTACTTTGGATGAGGCTCACCTTGAGAGACTTTGGTTGCAAGTTTAGCAAGGTGCCACTCTTGTGTGATAACGAGAGTGCCATTAAGCTAGCAAACAACCCGGTAAACCACTCAAGAACAAAGCACATAGACATAAGACGCCATTTCTTGAGAGACCACGAAGCCAAAGGAGATATCGCTCTAAGTCATGTGAGCACCGATAAGCAACTAGCCGATATCTTCACAAAGCCTCTTGATGAACTAAGGTTTTGTGCTTTGAGGAGTGAGCTAAATATCCCGGATTCTCGTAACTTGGCTTGAGATCATGCATATATTTGAGTGACCTAGTACGGGTATTTCAAAACAAAAGATTTGTGAAAAGGCTTGTCTTGCATTTGATTTTGAAAATTTTGGATCTTTAGGTACAACGCTTGGACTATTGTTCTCTTTGCTTGGTTGTGGCTAGTCCAAAGTGTTGATACTTTTGCTCGAGGCTCACATATATCACATAAGCAATCTACCAAATCCATTCTAAATCAAATTCCTTGAAAATCGTGCACCGAGTTCGGGGGGGAGCGGAGTATCCGGGGTCAAGGCCGGACACTCGGGTTTTCCGGATAGTCGGACCTCCGACCCGAGACTCGGGTTTTAACGGTATATAAGGGTTTGACCGCGGTGAAAACCTCTTTTTTAACCACAGTTCACCTTTCAACCGTTCTCTTCCTCCCCCGTCGCCCCCTTCACATCCCCTTAGGCGATTTTGCCTCCCAACCATCAAAATCGTGTGAGAAGTGAGGTTTTGAAGTCTCCAAGGCGAGGAAAACCAAGATCTACTCAAGCTTCAAGGGATCCAAGCCCTCTTCCCTCTCTTCCCAAGGTATCCTCAAAGGAACTTTTCCCGATCTACTTCCCTAGCATAGTACTTGCAGTATCCTAGTAGGGAATAGGTAGGAAACACTCTTTAGGCTCTAGATCTGCGTTTCCTCTCAGTTTGGATGGACGAACAACTCTGCATTGTGATTTAGGGTTTCGACTGCGAAACCGGACTCTCCGGGGGTCGAAGAATCCGGAGTCTCCGGACAATCCGGAGTCTCCGGACTTTTTCCCGGAGTATCCGGATTCGTACCGCAACCCTAAAACACTAATGCGACGTGTCTTCACCGTGACAATCTCTCATCTCCACATCTTTTTATCCATTCAGATGGTCGGGTTGAAGGTTAGCCGAGGAAATGAGGAGCCCTCCACTCAAAGAAGGACCAAGGCTAGGCATGACCCCGCCGCTCTTCGGGCCGTGCAAGAAGTCTTGGGGCAAGAGAGCTCTCAACGCGGCTCAAGACCCGGACGGGGTGACCCTCCTCCCTCCTATGCCGAAGGAAGTGAAGAAGATATTGTAGAGGAGGAGGAGGAGCAAACGGAAAGCGATGATGACGAAGTTGAAGATGAAACCTATAAGCAATCCCCCGAGCCTCCTCGTCGTCATGGAAAAGGGCCGGCCAAAGAAAGCTCCCGCTTCAAGCCCCATCCCAAAAAGAGCCATCAAGCCCCCTACGTTCACCAAAGCCGCCCGATCACTCGAGTTCCTCCTAAACACAAGCGGGGAGTAGCCGCTCATATCCGTCCTAAAACTCCTCCTAGACTCATCCCTACCCTTCCACCAAATGTCCGAGTGGTTGAAACTCCTATCAAGCTAAGGGACCGGGATCGGTTCTTGGATTTGCCGAGCACATGATCGGGGACTACTCGAGGAACTCCCTAGGCCGTCGGGGAGCAAAGGGAGGAAAATGTCTATCTCTATCTCAAGGGAGAGGGACTTGAGGCTAGGTTTTGGTGTGATTTCCATCGGGACTTCTATCAATCAGTGATCCGCAATCCCAAGTTGGCCTCCAAGAACATGGCACCCATTGTGCCTATGAAGTACATTGATTGGAAATATTATGAGGAGCTCAACAACACAGTGTTCAACTCAGTGATTGACAAGTGCAAGGAGGTCGGGCTCTACGACATCATGGGCTTTAGGTATAATTGGAACAAAGAAATCTTGGCTCAATTCCATTGCTCCTACTACTTCAACCCCCATGACAACACCATCACATGGACAACTCAAGGCCAAAAATGCACAATTGACTACATGACCTTCTCTCGGCTCTTGGGTCTTGGTTCTAAGGATGAAAGGCGCACTCCCGTGCACAATGAGAACAAATACAAGCCCAAGGAGCTCCCTTTCATGTTTCCTAGCCGAGATGCGGCCATTGAGGGCAAAGCGGACCAACTCAATCCTTACTACTACTATCTCAATCAATTCTTTCGTGCCACTATCGATCCTAAGATTGGAGATGTGACGACTTTGAGGTACTTTGCTCCCAATCTTCTCAATAGAATGGCACCGATGAAGAAGGCTTTTGTGTCTTCGACTTTATTTGGAATGAGTTAAGGAGGGCCATGAATGATCCAATGAAGCATCTTCCATATGCCCCCTATCTCATGTACATGATTGAGAGAGTGACCAATGTCCGCTACCCCAAGGATGTTGTCCATGAGCCCCTCCGCCACCTCCGTGATCGTGCCAAGAGGCCTCCCAAAGGCCGTAAATATGTTGGTTCTTCAAGTGCAGCTCCGTCCCATGATGATGTGCCCGCCGCTCGTTCCCCTACTCCACCTCCTCGTCGTCACCGTGGCTCCATGATCAAGAGAGTGCTCAAGAGCATTTTTAGCATGTGCAAGACCATCGCCACGGAGACCAATGAGAACCGGCGTGATATCATCGAGATCAAGTCTCACCTTGGCCTCCCCACCGACCCCTACCGCGAGCTTCCTGAGTTCGATGACCCATTTGCGGAGTGGGACGCCCAAGGTGCTCAAGAAGAAGAAGCGGAGGAGGGCAATGAAGAAGAAGAAGAAGAAGAGGAGGAGGATGACGACTCCGAGTGACTCCGCTGCTTCTCACTTCCTTTTTGGCGCTTGATGCCAAAGGGGGAGTGATATCATCTATTTATAAGTCGTCGAAACAATGAACTTGGCTTGTAATAATTTGAATTTGGAACTTGGTCTGTAATAACTTTAATTTACGCTCGTGTGAGACTATGTGAGTCTGAGACATTTGCTTGTGTGCTTGATGTGTTTTTAACTCGCCCTCTATATGTTAAGGACGAGTCTTTGCTAGATTGAAAAGCTCGGTTGTTATCCGTTTTCTGTTTGTTTTCTTTGAAAGCCCGAGTCTCCGGACTTTTTCCCGGAGTATCCGGATTTTCCGACACTCCGGACCTGGCCCGGAGAATCCGGATCTCTCAGCAACAGAACTTTTTCCCTCTAGTTGAGTGCATAATCTGTCATGAGCATTCCACCTTGTATTTTGTCGCACATCACAAGCACCCCACTTAAGTAATACCCTCTTGCCTTTTCTTGTTGTGCAAAATATTGGCCCTAATAGGACCATTGATATTCAAAATCAAGAAAGCACACATTAAGGGGGAGTATTACAAAAGCTTTAGACATTCATTGTTTATCTCTTGTATGACTTAGTTGTGTTGTCATCAATCACCAAAAAGGGGGAGATTGAAGAGTATCTTGGCCCCCTAAGTGGGTTTTGGTGATATAATGACACACACCTAAGTGGCTAATGAGTTTATCTAGTCCATGAGCGAGTGTTAAAACTATGTATGGCATCAAGCACGGCTCGTTGACTACACAAAGAGGGAAGTGGTGCTCTAAAAGGATTCCAAAGACGGCTTATTTATTTTTACTTTTGAATTTGAGTCCTAGGAATGCCGTACTATTAAGAGGGACGGGAATTATGACTTCCAAGGGTCGAACGGTGCTCTAGTTGCTAAAACAAAATCTATGAGAGACACCTTTGCACCAACACTTTCACGGGAATCTTTTCTTGGGTGCTTGGCCTTGGAAGGCCGGAGTGTCGGGGTTTTGCCGGAGACTCGGACTTCCCGAGAGTCCGGTTCAACCCGGATACTCCGGTCATAAAGCCTCAACGGCTATATTCTGGTGAGGAGGTATAAAAGCCCCCTCCACCCCTTCATTTACTTTCTCTCCCCGCCTTTTCGTCTCGAATAGCTTCATCCCTCATTTACTCCCCCTCTCTCCCCCTTTGGCTCAAAGTTGGTGAGATTTGTAGAGGGAGTTAAGAGGATTTAAGTGCAAGGGCTTGGAGAGTGCTAGTGAGTCGATTTCCATCTCTAGAGCACCTAGTTCTTCGCTTGGTTGGCAAAATTCGTGTTTGTTACTCTTGGAGCCTTGAGCTCCTAGCCGGCTAGGTGTTGCCTTGGAGCATCCAAAGGTTGTGGCCGCCCAAGGAGGTTTGTATTACCCCGAAATTGAGTAAGTAACTCTAGCTTGATCTTTGTGGTCGCTAGAAGGGAGGAAAGTGACCTAGGTGAAAAGGTCCACCCTTTGTGGGTACCTCAACGGAGACGTAGACCTCAAGGTGTGAGGTTGAACTCCGGTAACAAATCCCGTGTACTCTTGTGCTTGTTCATCTTGTTGCATGCGTATATCTTGCTTGAACACTTATCTAGGGTTTGGTGCCGATCTACTTCGTCTTGAGGTTCCTACGGGTTCTAAGTGGATAAACGAGGCTTATATCACCCCGAGTGCATTACCTATTTTCACGGATTTACTTTTGAGCAAGTTTAAATCTCGTCGATTTAATCCCTCTCCAACAGAGCCGACTATCCGGACATTTTCCCGGATTCTCGGATTTCCCGGAGTATCCGGAAAAATATTCGGAGTCTCCGGACTCGGTCTAACTGCTTTGCGAAAAAGTCCGTGATTTTCGGTTCGACTATTCACCCCCCCTCTAGTCGACATCTTGATCCTTTCAATTAGGCATGACAAGTGTGCTACATTTCAGAGCAGTGTGCAAAAGTCATGTATAATCCTTACAAAGAAATTGTAAGTCATTAAATGCAAACTAACACCTCCATCCAAACATCCAAGGTGTTAGTTTTTTATGTGTTAATTTGGAGGTGTTAAAAACTACCACTACCACTAACACTAACCTATACCATCCAAACATGCGCCATACATCCAAACATAACCCATGTAACAACGAAAGACACCGCAAAAATATCATATTTGCTCACGTGGCACGAATCAGTAGTCCACCTTGGATCTATCCCCACAAGAGATGCCAAATGACCTCTGGTATCCTTTGCTCTCTTCCTCTTCCTCTCTTTCAGGTCACTTACATATGGGACCCACTTGTGAGATCACCTTCAACCTTCAGCCTTATTCTTGAAACCTCCAGCGCCGGCGAGACCGTACGGGCGATGTGACCGGCCGGCCTCCAACAAGGGTGAGCTCGAGCTCCGGCCCTCCAACGGGCGGCGTGTCGGTCGCTCGCCTACTTCTTACTAGTCGCGCCCTCCCGTGAGCCACCCGTCCCGGGCCGCTGCTCCGTCCAAGAGGACGCACGTGGGCACGACTGCTGCCTCGGGCCTGGCTAGCCGCAGCGGTGGGGAAGACGAGGTGGGCGTCACGTGGTGGCCGGCCGTGCGCCGCGACGGTCGTGCTGTTACGCGTTACTGCTGCTCTAAAGCTTGCCACTTGCCGGCGAGCACACAGTGCACTCACGGAGGAAGCAGAGCTTAAATTTTTGCTTCGATTCATTTGATTAGGCATCGACGCACCCTCCTACAATGGCGCCTGCTTTGTTTTGAGGATTAATTTTGCTTTGCTTGGACGGATTGCTCCACAATCAAATTCCGACTCTCTTGCTTGCTGACTTGCTCTTGTCTTGATTTGTGAGGTCGTTAGTGGATAGGCTAAGGAGAAGGAGGGCGGAGGCAGGAAGTGAAGGCGCGGGGTGGCTCGCCATCAGAGGGGCGCCGCAGGTCGCCGTAGAATGACGGGGAGGACCGGGCGGGGCGGCTCGCCGTGGTGAGAGAGGGAAGAGATTAAGGAGCAGCCGGAACGACGGAGGTTGAAGATGATTATGACGTGCGGGTCCCACGCATCAGTGATAGTAGAAAGGGAGAAAGGGGTGCGGTTGGAGGAAAGAGAGGGGCAGCCTGGTCATTTCGCACACCTTGCTGACTTGGATCTGAGCTGGACTGCGGAGTTGAAACATGCCACGCGAGCAAAAGTGGCAAATCCGTATGTATGTATTTTCTCTCTCCCGTGTGCTACAAATGTATCCGTCATCCGGAAGGTACTATCTCCGAAGAGGCGTCATCCACTGTAATGATAAAAAATTAAATATCCCAAAAACATCAAGACTCCGTACATCATAGCCTACATCACCAATTCACATTACTGATCTCTTACATGTTCTAATGTGTGCACCGCCATTTAATTTAATTGCTTGAAAAAAAAACAAAGAAGCTTAGGACTTATCCTTCATCTCTAGTCCACATTTTCTATACATGTCTCATCTCCATCAAGCTGAACTAGCGAACTGTACTACCATTCAGTGCTGCGGTAAATACCTCGTCATGAGAAGTGCATGACACGATCAACCATGAACCAAGACAAATAAGCCCGTTCGCTTGGCTTATCAACCACCAAACAAGCCAGATCTTTTCTCCGTAACAAACCAACACCACCAACCAACAAGAAGATTTTCTCTCGTAACAAACCAAAGACTACCATCACCAACCGAACAAAATGTAAGCAGAACGTTTGGTACAGTTAATTAGGTCCAACTATTAAAAAATGTGGATTTAGGGTCAACTATTACAGAATGTGGTTCAAATACAAAAGTAATGCGAAAAAATAGAGATGAAAATTGTACCAAAAATCTCAAACTCATCCACCACCTACCAGAGCACGTTTTCATATTATATTTTAAATAATCACCACGTTAAATTCAATCAATCAAATTATGTTACCAGTTGCCACTGGATAGTTTAGTTTACTATCTACCGGTAACCTTTTCAAGACAGATAGCAAAACGAGAAAAACAGTAAAGCAATTGGAAGACAGCAGGATAATAATAATAATAACATAACTATTATACGGTAACTTAAACGTACGCCAGATCGATAATCCACGGCACCATAGCATCTAGCCCCACACATTGCAGGCTAGGATACGTACCACACAAAGCAAACCGACAACTCAAGTTTCAGGGATATGATCAGGACAGCTAAGCTAACTCAGACTCAAAAGTTCGCACCCCCACACCCGGACGCGCTTAGTCAACCTCCTCCATCTTGCTCTCGCCAGCGTCGTCCTCCAGAGGAGGCATGTCAGTGTCAGCCTCCGGGGTCTCATCCTCGTCAATGCTCAGGCCCAGCTTAAGCATGCGGTGAATGCGGCTGCCGAAGGTGTTGGGGTCGTCAAGGCTGAAGCCGGAGGTGAGGAGCGCAGTCTCGAACAGCAGCATGACAAGGTCCTTCACAGACTTGTCATTCTTGTCAGCCTCAGCACGCTTGCGGAGCTCCTCCATGATGGCATTCTCAGGGTTGATCTCCATTGTCTTCTTGGAGGACATGTATCCAGACATGCTTGAGTCCCTCAGTGCCTGGGCCTTCATGATCCTCTCCATGTTGGCAGTCCAGCCATACTCACCGGTCACCAAGCAGCAGGGGGAGTCGACCACACGATCAGAGACCACCACCTTCTCAACCTTGTCACCCAGAACCTCCTTGATCACCTTGCAGAGGCCCTCAAACTTCTCCTTGAGCTCCTCTTTTCTCTTTTTCTCATCCTCACTCTCATCCAGCTTCAGGCCCTCCTTGGTGGCAGAGACAAGTTTCTTGCCCTCAAACTCCTTCAGCTGGCCAATGGCATACTCATCAATTGCATCAACCATGTACAGGACCTCATAGCCCTTCTTCTTCAGCCTCTCAAGGAAGGGGGAGTTCTCCACAGCCTTCTTGCTCTCACCAGTGATATAGTAGATGTCGTTCTGGCCCTCCTTCATCCTGGTCACATAGTCCTTGAGGCTAGTCAGCTCATCACCGCTCTTGGTGGAGTGGTACCTCAGGAGCTCAGCTATCTTGTTTCTGTTCTGAGAGTCCTCATGGATGCCAAGCTTGAGGTTCTTGGAGAAGGCCTCATAGAACTTGTTGTAGTCCTCCTTGTTCTCAGCAATCTCAAAGAAGAGCTCAACACACTTCTTGACCAGGTTCTTGCGGATGACCTTGAGGATCTTGTTCTGCTGGAGTGTCTCACGGGAGATGTTGAGAGGGAGGTCCTCAGAGTCAACAATACCCTTGACAAAGCTCAGCCACTCTGGGATCAGCTCCTCACAGTTGTCCATGATGAAGACGCGGCGCACATAGAGCTTGATGTTGTTCTGCTTCTTCCTGGTGTCAAAGAGGTCGAAGGGGGCCCTCTTGGGAACGAAGAGGACAGCCTTGAACTCAAGCTGACCCTCAACAGAGAAGTGCTTCACAGCAAGATGCTCCTCCCAATCATTGGTCAAGCTCTTGTAGAAAGCAGCATACTCTTCCTTGGTGATCTCCTCAGGCTTCCTCATCCAGATAGGCTTCTGCTTGTTGACCAATTGCCACTCGTGAGAAACCTCTTTGATCTTCTTCTTTTTCTTCTCTTTCTCTTCCTTCTCCTCATCAACATCCTCAACTTTGCCTTCCTCATCCTTCTTATCTTCCTCATCTTCATCATCAGAAATCTCCTTCTCAGTGGTCTTCTCTGTCCAGAGAGAGATGGGGTAGCTAATGAACTCAGAGTGCTTCTTGATCAGATCCTTGAGGCGTCGCTCTTCAAGATACTCCAACTGCAGAAAACAGAAGAAAATTATAAGAGAGTTCAAAATGTCCATTACTTACAGATACTTTAACATAGTGCCATCTGAATCAGTTTCACTATAACTAAGAAATAGCATTCCAGAAGAACAGTTTATCTCTCCAGCATCTGGAAAGCGCAGCCATTGCAGATAAAGAAACATAGTATGATTAAAAACTAGCATTCTACATTGTGCCTACCAATCTGGGAAACAAAATCCAACAGCAATATCTCAATTATCCTACAAGTGTGAATCAACTTTCTAACCTCATCCATGTTTACAGTCAGTTAACAAACCGAACATGACATAGTTATATATGTTTTCAAGTCCGCTTGCCATATGAACACAGCACAAACTAATATATCACAATTAAACCATGTGAATAAAATAAACAAGCTAAGCATCAGCACTATCTAAATAATCCTACAAAACAATAAACAACTGGCTATGGCAGCATTACCAATAGTAATTAACACACAGCCAGCATTAATCCAGGAAGTAGCTATACCTGATCATCCTTGAGGTAGAGGGTCATCTTGGTACCCCTGCCAAGGGTCTCCCCAGAGGTATCACGTGTGACAGTGAAGGAGCCACCAGCCTGAGACTCCCACACATACTGCTCATCGTCATTGTGCTTGGTGGTCACAACAACTCTCTCGGCAACAAGGTAGGCAGAGTAGAAACCAACTCCAAACTGACCAATCATAGACACATCAGCACCAGCAGCCAGAGCCTCCATGAACTCCTTTGTGCCTGACCGTGCAATGGTACCAAGGTTGTTCACGAGGTCTGACTTGGTCATACCAATACCACTGTCAATGATTGTCAGAGTGTTGGAGGCCTTGTCAGGAACAATGTGGATGAACAACTCCGGCTGCGCATCCAGCTTGCTCTTGTCCGTCAAGCTCTCAAACCTGATCTTGTCTAGCGCCTGTCAAACCCCAACAAAAACATTCAGGCTTGGATTCATAGATAGATCATTCAGTAGATGAAACATGCACAGCTTTGACAATTATCAAGAGGTTATTCTGTGAGAATAGGGTAACCAACTAGTTTCTGCAGTAAACACGACTAACCACCACAATCAATTTAACCACGCAGTTGCCAAAAGTCAGAGTTGGATTCACACTAATATCAGGATGTATTACACTGCCAGAATGGGGTGACCAGCTATTTAGATTAGTACTGCACTAAACTTGATTGATAACTACACGACCATGTAGTTGCTGAAGTACTACAAAGCCTTCTACCTTTCCTTCACAAACCAACCCTTCTAAGCTAGCATTCTATCGAGACTAGTTTACCGAAATAAATTATGCTTCCAGTTGTACATTTCAGACTAGCAATGCAACTGGAAGCACAATTAACTGCATCAGCACAATCAACTTAACCATGTAAATCACGTATATACTAAACTAAACCAGCATAGCAACGACTGGTGGGAATCAGACCGTTGATATAATAAAACCAGACACAACCGAGACCTGACAATATATTTATTTATTTACACGACTTGAGAAGTGATATGCCACAGATTTAAGCTGAACAAGCCAGCGACGAACTACTAGCACAAACCCTACATAACCCCCACGGGCCACATCACCAGATCCGAAGTAGGGCACGGAACCCACAATCGATTGATTGATTGATTAATTAATAAACGGTAGGGTCTGGCGCACAGATCTAGAACCGCCAAAAATAGAAGAGCACGGGGTAGGGGTCAGGGAAAACTTACATCAGAGGAGTTGGAGATGAGCTCCCTGAGGAAGATCTCCTTGTTGGAGTAGAAGGTGTTGATGATGAGGGACAGCAGCTGGTTGATCTCCGCCTGGAAGGCGAACGTCTCCGTCTCCGAGGCCATGGCGAGCGAGACCCTTCTTCCCGAAGGACGCAAGGGAGAGATATCGATCCCAAACTGCACGCAACGGCAGCGCGAGCGTTGGAGGCGACGGGGGTTTGTGGCCTTGTGCGGAACCGAAGGGAGAAGAAGCGTGGGATGAGATGAGATGCGGAGGCCTATGGTTTTATTCGGGGGAGAGAGAGGGGAGAGGAGGGGTTTCTGGAATGTTCTACCAGAGACCCGAAGGCGTTGGCTGAGCTGGCACGAAGAAGTCTTCTCTTCCCGGCCCGGCCGTGCCGAGGCTAGAGCCCCCCTGGCCCACGAGTCGGGAAGGTTCCCGAGCGTGCTGGGTTTGGGTTCGGAACTTTGGATTAAAGGCCTTGTTTGTTTTGTGGAGGTTAAATTTTAGTCAAAAAAATCTTGCACGCATAAAGTAGTAAAAAGAATTTATTTGCAAAACCTTTTCACAGATGATGAGCGTAACTTTGCGCGACGAATTTAATGAGCCTAATTAAATCATGATTTGCTACAGTAATACTACGGTAAACATCATCTAATCGCGCGGTCAAAAACCTCATTAGCCTCGTCTCGTGATTTAGCCCCGAGGTTATGGAGGTAGTTTTGTAAAATAACTTTAGTTGATACATCTAATTTGCAGTCAAACTTATCGATTTAGACCGGCTAAAGTTTAGCCGCTCAAAACAAACACGCCCCAAAACGGGCTGTTCGAGCTCGTGTATTGCTTGGTGTACTAGTATATAATTATCGTATAGTACACGCTCGAAACTGTTTGTTTTTTCCCAAAGAAGAAAGAGTCAGTATAAGGTTTCCACACTTGCATTGTTTTTTTCTTAAAAAAATGCTCTTTCGAATCTAATCATATGACTTGCGGCGATCGTAATAATTTCCAAAATCCGTGGAATTTGTCCTCCCTCTTCACGGGGGCGGAAGCTTCTTGAACTTGCAACTTGCAGGGAAGGTTCTAGAAGGAAGCGGAGCGGACCAGATTATCAAGCAACTACGGCCAAGAATCACACTAACAGTGAAGATGCAGAATGGCGAGTCACCTTCATACTACTCCGTTCCTATTTACTTTTCATTTCAATAACAACTTCAGCTTTAGCCTAATGTTCCTACCGTCTACGTTAAGTATAAAAAAACAGAGGTACTTTACTTCATAGGAATTGGAAAAAAGTCTACTTCACTCCCCAACCTATGAGGGTTGGAAAACACATCGCCCACCAACATATGAAAATGGATATTTTTACCCCTGAACTTTCTAAAACGGGACCAATCACCCTCTAAATCAGTTTTGAAAAATCATAGTAAATCACAGAAAAATCATAAAATGAAAAATCTAATCGTGTTGGATTCGAAATGAGTACGTCTACATAACGAACATATAATATGATATATTTAGTACATTTTTTTACGCTTATGGAGAAAAGCATAGATCTAAAGTTACAACAAAAAATATGTACTAAAGTATTACATATTGTATGTTCACTTTGCGTAGAACTAATAATTTGAAGTCCAATACAATTTGATTTTTCATTTTATGATTTTTCTATGATTTACTATGTTTTTTAAAAGAGCTTCGGGGGGTGATTTGTCTGCTTTTATAAAGTTCGGTGGGTAAAAAATTTCATTTCCATAGGTTGACAGGCGATGTGTTCCAACCTTATAGGTTGTGGTGGAGTAGACTTTTTCCGAAGGAATTCGTACTTCACACAATCACACACCGAGACCGAGTCCACGGATCACTGCCGGCGAACTCTCTGGCATAAACCGAGTTTGTCGTGCATCATTCATTTTTAGCCCCCAGGCCCCAGCAGTTTACGCGATACGGACAAGGCATCATCGGGGAGGGTAAAAATGCACAAAGGGTAACCTGATCCCGTCACAAATTATAATACAGCATGTTTAGCAGCGAAAGAATGATCCTTCGCTTCGCAGCGCGAACGGAATCAGTACGCTTTGGGGGACCAGGCGGAACAACCAACGCTGAACCGGAACTGACGCCCTGTTCGCTTGGTTTATCAACCACTGGCCAAGACTACTTTCCACTCGAAACAAACCGGGTCGCAAAGAACTGACAAAGAAGATTTTTTCTCTCACAACAAATCAAAGCACTACCATCACCACCGATGTGAGATAGGTACACGTTGAGTCGTTGACCAATATTTTGGGAAAGAAAAAGATTCAAATGACTCTCTTCGAGTATTTCTTACTAGAATTCACCGCATTTCTTACTAGTATTTCTTACAGCGCCGAGCAGCCCGAGCTCCGAGGTGTTCCCCAACTTCCCTGTTCCTCTCGGACTTGTATCAATCCATCTTGGGTCGGGCATGATTTAATGATCACCGCAGACTGTTAGTATTGCCTTACAATTGCTTCTGGATACACATACACGTATAAAGAAACACGGGCAAATGCCCTCTCAAAACGAATCAGAAAGGAACCGTGGGCAAATGCGAATCACAGTTCATCGTAAATGGGAGGAGCGGGGTCTGCAACACCAGCTGCAGCAGGTCCATGCTGCTGGGCTTTCGCCACGAGGTCCTCGGCCGACAGCGAACCTGATCTGATGGCATCAGCCAGCTTCCTTTGCAGCGTCAGCAGACCGATACGTCTCGAGACAACGTAGAGAACCGCCAAGGAGAAAATGATGAAGCCGGCTGTCAGGATCACCCTGGGAAACAGAGGCAATTAGCAGTTTGCCATTTGGCCATGACACATCTGACACAGAAACACGGGATTGTTATCAGACAAGGACATTGTCTAGCGGATAAAAACAACTGATTGCGTAGCACAAAAACACCAGAGGTATACTTTGAAACAACTTTTTTACTAAGCATCTTGGACTGACAGCTGAACCGCTGGCCAATAGGAACAAAATACTTATGTCAGGAATGTTACTGCGCTGATCCACCTTCAAACAAAGATAATATGCATCCTTGCTTCATTGTACACAGTCGTGCAGATGCAACGAATCCACCTTCAAACAAGGATAATATGCATCCTTGCTTCATTGTACACAGTCGTGCAGAATTGCAGATGCAACGTACTAGTTAACGGTTGAAAGGCATATAACTTGTGGCCCTGCTGAAGGTCTGAAGCAGCCCACAAGTTATGTGCCTTTAAACCGTTAACCGGCAGGACTACTTAAGAAATCATCTTAACAAGGCCCCAGAGCTCATAGAGGAGGTACCAGTGTTTATGCAATGACAATCTGATGATTATGTTGTCCTTTGGTGTTACATGAACTACTTTTTTTTCATAAAGGCTTTTGAAGCAACTCAAGCAACTTTTGTTCAGCTTCAAACTTGTGATAATATGCAAATCAAGCTAGAATGTTTCCTGCAAGTCTTTTTTCAACTATTTTATCGGCCTGATGAGCTATAATGAATCATGTATTTCCTACTTCTCTATGACGATAGCCTGGCAAGTTGTACTGTGTTTAACAAGAAAAACGCACTAGCTCGAAGACTCCTGAGTCCTGACAAATGATCAATGTTATACGATCGTCTGATCGAACCTAGTCACCATAGCACAAACAAGGCCCTGATCGGATGACTAATCGCGATTAATCAGGGTTTTACCTAGCCACCTCAGTACCGACTAGGACGACCAATCGCGGATAATCACAATTAGTCAGACTGACTAGATAACATTGCAAATGATAGCTGAGTATTGACAGTTATAGCATTCGTCACCATTTCTACGAAAGGAGCCATGGATGGGTTTCAACTTGTAGACGTTCATTGTGCAAAATGTGAATAGAGCTGCTAGTAGGTGTACACCCTTGTATAAAGACGTCTTTCTGTTTAATGGCTTGACTGTAAAACAAGAATGCAGGCTATACGACCAGTTACGCCAGAGGGTACCTACCTATCAAGAACATCTTGCCGTTGCATCGTGGAGAGCAAACCGCGGGTTCGCGACAGCAAAGGGCGGTGTCCTTGATATTCACCTTCAGCCTTCTTAAGGACACTCGTTGATTCATCTGCATAATTTAATAAATTAGTTTGCATATTGCAATCTTACCATGACGATCCTAGAAATGCAGGCAAATACAAAAAAAATGTTTTAATTCATACACCATAAAGTACATGAACTCCTATAATTTTTCAACCATAAAGAAGAACATCCTATAGTGAAGTAAAAATAATAATAATGTGTGCAACCAAGCAGTTTTATTCTCCGACCCATCACATGAATAACTACAATAAGATCAAGCCATTGTACAGGATATTCTAGGAAGCCAACCAACAAATCAATCATTCTAGAATGATAAGAACTGTGAAATAAGATATTCTAAACAGACTAAAGGCTTAATTAAGAATGCATACCAAATGTTGCCAAGGTACTTGCACTTCTTTCCACTTCCTGTAAACATTTATATCAATTGGCTTCAAATTAACAAGAAATAAGCCATCAGCATAATAGTTATCGGTTGAACAAGTGGCCATGCTAACCTGAACCATCATCTGGCGAGACCGTCGGAGGCTCTCAGTGATATTTTCAGCAGCAGATGTCATCCCAGCATTTGTCCTGCACCATGTATTAGGTCACAAATCACATTATACAGCAAAACTGGATGTTGCTTGGATTACAAATGCAGAAGAGTGTTTCATTCATTTGTGCAATGCAAGATAACTGATCTGAACATGGATAAAAAAGGCCGGCCCTTTCATTAATGAAATGCATTATCACAGCAAAATTATTCCATAACTCTCAGTTTAAATAAGAACAAACTAGAATTCAAAAGTCACAACCCTTATGTGGTTTTTCAAATTTCAAATGACCCAGATTCAATGAAACGGGATGGAAGGGATACCCATGTATAGCCAACTAAATCATGAAAACTCCTTAAATATCTCATATATTGGCTTAAAGGAAGGATGACTTCAATGAAATTCAATGAAATCAACTTACTGGAGATTGCGCCTGCGAATGGTAGACTCTTCTCCACCCCCAAGAAGAAGCTCCCTCTAGAATAAAGACAATTAGAAACTGATAGCCTTAAGTTCCTACAATGCTCTAAAAAGGTGTATGGTGCCTACAGGTAGTTTTCTTGCCAGTTTTGCAAAAGAAGTTGCAAAAAACGAAAGCAACAATAGTTTCAATGGTGCTTCTGAACTTATTTGAGTACATAAACACCTACGAGAAGAGATACTTGCATATAAAGAATAGGCTCATAAAATTATTTCTTTAGTATACGACATAACATTTCACTTGTAATTCCCTTGCATTGGTGATGCTCTAAGAAGTACGTAGTTCTCAGACAGCAAATCAATCAGAATAATATCGTGAAATTGAGGCAAAATCACACCTCCTCTTGAGCAGCTTTTCTAATATTCTCTTTCGCTTGTAAGTTAGCATTCCTCAGGCTAACACGCAGCCTGCCAACACAACCAAAATTGTTAGAAAACAAAGCAGGTTAAAAAGGAGAACAAAAGGAAAGATTCCAAGACTATCTTACTTCTTGTATTGTTCATCCCATAACTCTAAGGTTGCTTGGCCAGCCTGCACTTCTTCAAAAGTGGGAAGCTGCTGTGCTAGAAGATCAAGCCGAAACTGCAGTGACTTGAGCAACTGCAGAGCATCCTGTGCAGAAGCATTCAACCTTGGAAGAGAACTCGCTTCCTCTGTCCCTTTCCCTGTTTTTCCACATGATTCGATTGCAGAAATGCTCTCCTCAATCTGTGAAACTGCTTGGCTCCATTCTTTCTTCAGATTTTCAACAGCTTGTGTGACTTCGTCCATCCTAAAATCCGACCGGATCAAAATTTCAGCAGAGTTACCATGCTGGCATGCAGGGGAAAAAACAACTGAAAACTTATAATGTAAACAGAATCTAGCATTGATACATGAATAGAATTGGCAACTCCTGAAAAAACTAAGTTCCTCGGAAAATTATCTTCATAGAAGAGGACATCTTCACGGAAGAGGACGCCTGCTCTTTAAGCCATGCATGAATGAATAGGCATGAGTGACACATGTGTGCCACATTTCAGAGCAGTCAGCAGTGTACGAAATCCTTCTGAAGAAATAAATCATTGTAATCCAGTATGCAGCACCATCCCAAGTCCTAATTATAAGCTAATCAGCAAAAACATCGATACATCATAACCTACAAAACACCAATGTCCCATTCACATCCTTTGATCTCCTCCTTGTTCTAATGTGTGCACAGCCATTCCTAGCAGTCAGGGGCGGACCAGTTTAGGATATAGGTGTACGTGCTTGAAAAAACTAAGCCTTTGTTTGGTTGGGGAGGAAAAAAATTTCCCCCTCACTTTGACCACTAGTTAAGGGTATTGAACAATGTCGGTTTTCAAAAGGGTTAATTGGAACTGTGCCATTATAACTTTGCTGTTTTTGAAGTACGCCATTAGTATTCAACTTACGCCGTCAGTGCCATTATAATTTCACACTTATTTGAGATATGCCATTATGTACGCTTGGAGACGTTTTTGGGCCCACTGTCAGGTGTACAAGGGGTACGTATATTCGTATGGACTATATTACCCCTGCTCAGTTTTATTTTCCCCTCTCTCATCTCACTAACGTGTGGGACTCGCACGTCAGTGGTTTCTTCAACCTTCTGTCATCTCTCTCCTCCCACGCTCTCTCTCCAGGCCGAGCCAAGGCAGGACTGGCGGCCGAGGCTGGGCGCACGGCCGGTACCGCCATCGTCCCTGCCCTCCCCGTGCCGCCCGTCCCCCGCTCGCCCCCACGCCTCCCCCTTCTCCCTCGCTCCCTTGCGCGGCGGCGCGGATCCCGGCCCGTCCAACGCGCCACCGGCCGCGCGCTCCCCGCGTCGAGAGGCCGCGAGCCACCGCGCCGGGGGGTTGCGTGCCCCTACGCCGGGAGACCGGCGGGGCTCGCCACGAGCCGTTGCCGGCGGCCCGCCTTGCCCCTCCGACCGCGCCGAGGAAGGGGACGGCCGCTAGGGCTCTCCGCGCACCCTCGCCGGCGGCCCGCCCCCGCCCGCGCCGCCGAGGTCGCCCACGCACGCCCTCGCGGCCTCCCGTGCCCGCGCCACTAAGGCCGATGGGGTCATGCACCGGTTGAAGACAGCTTTTTTCGAGCCGAGGACCCGAGGTTGAAGACAAGGGCAAACAAGAAATTTCTCCCTCCTTCACTCCAATACACCCCGCAGTGGGCCTCGGCCGGTGTCCGGTGTACATAATGGCATGCTTCAAACAAGTGTGAAATTATAATGGCACTGGCATAGTAAGTCGAATAGTAATGGCGTACTTCAAAAACTGTATAGTTATAATGGCATGGTTCCAATTAACCCTCTTCAAAACCTGCATAGTTATAATGGCATGGTTCCAATTAACCCTTTTCAAAACTACCTCCACAAACTGTGTAAAATCGCGAGACAAATCTAATGAGGTATTTGACCGCATGAGTAGAGGATGGTTACTTGTAGCATTACTGTAGCAAATCATCAATTAATTATGCCCATTAGATTGGAGTTACACTCATACATGAAAAGGTTTTGCAAATAAACTTCATTTATTACATGCAAACAAGATTCCTGGACGTAAAAAATTACGCTGCCCAACCAAACATGGGGTAAGTTTACAAGAATTCATAGTCAGATCCAAATATAAACAGCATACAGCAGGGTTTGGGGGCTCGATTTCGCACCGCAGGAAGGGAAGGGAATAGGTGGGCGTACCTGTCGTATGTTCCTCGCCGGCGCCCGACGGAGTCCAGGCGCGGGGAGGAGGGTGTTCCGCTACGAGGCGCACGCGGGCGCGAGGGAGGAGGAGGGGGAGGGCGGGTCGGACGGGGCGGCAGCCGGGGGATCCGGCCGGCGGAGAGACGACACGACGGCACCTGCAACCGGGGAGCTTCTTCTTGCTTCTTGATCTTCCAATCTAGTAGTAGTAGCCCAGAATGTGAAGCGTTAATATGAAAGGGCCCAACAGCGGCCTGGCGCCAGGAGGACTTAGGCCCAGGACGATAGTTTGATTTCCTTCGATCTTTCTTTTTCCTAGATCTTATGATTATTCTGCTTTTTATTTGAAACTAGTAAAATGCACGTGTCACACGCACATTTTAAGATAAATATTATAATTATTTTTGAATTTAAAATCTTTAAAATACACTATAGTGATAGAAAGGCTAAATATGGAGAGACCACTTGCAATCCTTTATTATTAAGAACAAGCGCATACAAATTGTTTCAAACATAGATTTTTGCATACATCTTTGCAAACCTGGCGCATTTGGTCTAGAAGATTATTGGCATCACCTTGAAACTCTTGGAAAGTACAAAATCATATATGTCTTGTTTCCAATATATCCACAAGAATAGGCCACGTTCATGCTGAAGGTAGAGCCTTCTAACTGGACCATGAAGCGTATCTACTGTCTTGCACCTGAAAGTAACAACATGTTGTGAATGTCCAATGACATCATATTGCTCTCTGAAATATCCAAGCGCAATCAACCCACTCAAGCAAACAGCAGTGCATGAAAGAAACCTGACAGGGATCCAAAGCTTGTCGGAGAGAGCTGAAATATAGAGCATGAATTCGAGCTCCTTGTAGAACCCGACGATGCCTATTGAAGATCGCGAATATATGCCTTCAAAGAGGCCAGCAGATTTCCAACTACCCTTCATTAGCCACTTGCTTTTCAGAGCAATTGCCACCAAACTGAAAAATGTCTTCCTCAGATTGTACTGCATACAGGGAGAGACAGGTGATATAGAAATTTATAAATTTATTTTATGACAGCAATTGAACAGAACTTGGTGGCCACGGTAAGCCCTTACCAAGCCGTTTGAACTCTGCATAGGAATTTTAGCTTGATACTGTAAAAAACAAGATACTATGGATCGATCATTTTATTATAGTTGTTTTTGCAATTGTACCATTCTTACATGGCTACATTTTCCATGTTATATTTGTATGCATTATGGAATTGCAGTGAATTTCTTCCAACCGATAGCCTAACATCAACATGGCTCTTGGGCTTTCCACATCCGGTTCAGGTAACATCAGTTTACTTGACATAACCCCAGCATATAAAAAAATCTCTAACCAGGGGACTAAAAATACAAGGTATCAATCAATCAGCTAACCCATGATAGTTTTACTGGTAGAATAAAAAATATAAGCATGATAAATTAACATGAACAGTACAGATGCCAAGTTAGTACACTAAACATTAATAAATATGTGGTGCCGAAACATGCAAATAAATAAATAAATCCGTTTTATCTAAAGTTAATTGAACATAAGATGAGATTAGACAAATGAAGGCATGGGACAGTCGAGATTTTCTAAGAGGCAATAGAGGGTGAAGTTGTTACAGATAACATCAATCATGTGTGCCTTTTGCTTCCATCCTCCATAAGCTAATAAGCTACACTACGGGAGAAGCAATATTCCCCGAGTGCCACGTGCTTCCCCGAGTGCCAAAAATCGGGCACTCGGGGAAGACAATCTTCCCGAGTGTTGCACTCGGGGAAGAATTGCACTCGGGGAAGATGACCTTCCCCGAGTGCCCGAAAGGGTACGGCACTCGGGGAAGAAAGGCACTCGGGGAAGGCCATCTTCCCCGAGCGCAACACTCGGGGAAGAAGGGCACACGAAAAAGAAAAGTTGCATTTGACGGCGTAAATAGACGGAGCCGTTTAAAAAAATTGGAAAAGCTCTTCCCCGAGTGCCTTTTCCTTGGCACTCGGGGAAGGTGACCTCTTCCCCGAGTGCCTTGTCCCTGGCACTCGGGGAAGGGCCTCTTCCCCGAGTGCCTAGTCACTGGCACTCGGGGAAATATTTATTTTTTTTTTGTTTTTTTGCCCCAATTTTTTTGTGAGGCCTTCAAACAATATTTAAGACCCTCTGCCCAAATTTGGCTTACTTTTGAAGTTTTTTGTTATATTTCGTTAGTTTTTTCTTTTTCTTGAATTTTTAGGAAAAGTTCAAATTTGAACTACAGGTATATGAAATCATATAATTTGTTGATTCAAAAAATGATATCCATGATATTTGGTGTAAATTGAGGCCTTTTGCAACAACTCACATGAAATATCGAGCATCTTGTTGTCGTGACATGACTAACAACATACGGGAAAAGTGTTTCTGAATTACGAGAAAATCCGGACGAAGTCCGAAAAACACGAAACTTGTCGGGACATCGTGTTATCACATGTAGAGGTTGTGTGCAACAGTTGAGAAGATTTCGAGCAAGTTGCGATGTGTGATGCCTGAAACCCAGACATCTCCACACGTGATCCATGTGATAACACATCGGGAGATGTGTGAGTTGTAGGCATCAAACGTCGCAGACTTGCTCGAAATCTTCTCTAGTCTTGCACACAACCTATACATGTGATAACACAACTCCCCGACAAGTTTCGTGATTTTCGGACTTCGTCCGGATTTTTTGTAATTTAGAAACACTTTTTCCGTATGTTGTTAGTAATGTCACGACAACAAGATGCTCGATATTTCATGTGAGTTGTTGGATAAGGCCTCAATATACACCAAATATCATGAATATCATTTTTTGAAACACCAAATTATATGATTTCATGTACCCGTAGTTCAAATTTGAAGTGTGCCTAAAAATTCAAGAAAAAGAAAAAACTAACGAAATATAACAAAAAAATTCAAAAGTAAGCCAAATTTGGGCAAGGAGTTTTAAATAATATTTGAAGACCTCACAAAAAAATTGAGGCAAAAAAACAAAAAAAACAAATATATTTCCCCGAGTGTCTTGTCCATAGCACTCGGGGAAGAGCCTCTTCCCCGAGTGCCTTGTCCCCGGCACTCGGGGAAGAGGGGACCCGCACTCGGGGGAAGAGGCCCCTTCCCCGTGTGTCATGCCGCGGCTCTCGGGAAAGCCGGCGGGCCCATTTCCCCATCCGCCACCGCCCATCCGCCCGCTTTCCCCTCCTCACTCTAACCCTAGACCTTACTCTAACCCACCCAACTCCCATCCCCTCCTCACACGCCGCCGCCCACACCCCTCCCCTCCCTCGGCCCGCGCTCGCCGGTCAACGCCGGCCGCCGGCGCCGGCGCCGGCGCACCCCACCCCCACCCCCACCCCACCCCCACCCCACCCCACCGAACAACCGCCCGCCCACCCCGGCCCGCACCCACACCCACCTCGGATCCACACGGCGGCGGCGCGGGGGCGATCCGGCGAGAGCCGCGCGGGGCGATCCGGCGAGCGGGAGCGGGACGGTGGCGGCCTCGTGCTCCTCCCGGCGACGGCCTCGTGCTCCTCCCGGCGACGGCCTCGAGCTCCTCCCCGACGGCGGCCTCGACCTCCCTCCCCGGCGTGGCCTCCCCGACCCGGCCTCGACCTCCCTCTCCCGGCGAGGTGCGGCGGCGACGCAAGGACGGCGGCCTCCTCCACGGCGAAGACGGTGTGGGTGTGGCGCGATGGACGACGCGATCGACGGCGCGTGGGGCTGCGTCGAGCGCGTGGCCGCCGGCCTCCTCGGCGAGATCTGGGAATGGCGGCGGTGGAAAGAGGAGCTCCAGGGCTCCGAGGATGCGGTTGAAAGAGGAGCTCCAGGGCTCCGAGTACTACGTCGGGGTGATGTCCTTCGTCGACAAGGACCAGCTCGAGCCTGGATGCGCCATACTGATGCACAACAAGGTACAAATATCAAATGTCCTCCGATCTTGGATGCATGCAAATGCAGATAGCTAGGGGTGGTGAGATGCTTTTGCTAGTCTTTTAAGAAATCACAACAGGGGCATGTATGGATAAATTTTATTCTAGGATATTGATCAGAGATCAGAATCACAAAGAAGCCGGTGGTAGTAGAAGGCTGATTAACACCTTTAAACTAATGGAGCATGTCAACAGATGCATGTGAACTCCTAGTACTACTTTCTGTGTACAATGCTCGTTGGGTTTGGTTACGTTAACCTGCCCCTTCCTCCACCAATCATAATGCATCAGTGTTGAAACTACATACATACTGCTCACTGCTGCAAGTAGGGAAGGGTTAACAAAAATCAGTGCCCACATTGCATGGGTCACGCGCAAAAAAAAAAGAAGCTAGGAACCAACCCAAGTGCCGAGCGTCCTGGCATAGCGAAACCTGCGCTCGTAAAACACTGCATTTCTAGCTTATTAGCTTGTTTCATAGGTGCACAACTGTGACTTCAGAGAATTGCTAGTAATTCTATATAATTTTAAATACATGCTACTTCATGTAGGCATATGAACTTTGAAGTTGGGCAATTCCCGGGCGGAGGATAATTGGCCACTCCTTTTTATGATTATATGTTTCTATTCATCCTACTCATGTGGTCCTCTGTTTTATTTCCACTCCAAATATTGATTTGCCATCTAAACTTTTCCTTGGTGGTATGATATATGATTATATGTTGGGTGTTCGGTCATGTGTTATATACTAATCTATATGCCATTCATTTATTGAATGGTTTCGGTTTTTAAAGTGGTAGCCTATAATCGCCCGATATCCCGATTGATTAATATCAATACACTCCCCGAGTACTTGTTTATCTTCACCATGCAGAAGGACATATCTGATGATATGTTTTGACTTCCACTTTATTTGATGATATCTTTTGCCTTCCACTTTACATGTAGACTCTTTATTGCATACTTGGGCCGCTTGGATGCATATTGGAGAGTTACGCTTCCGGTTATTGTTGAACTCGTACATACCGGATCCCGCATTTGAATCGCATACATTCATTCACATATTCTTTTCTACATTCTAAATGTTTTTTTAGATTTTACTTCTTTGCATTATGTGAATTGTGGAACTTCATCACTCATCGGGATTCTACAAAAGCTTACAATGTATTTGTTGTTAATTCTTTTTGAACAGGCACTCTTCTAATTATGTACAATATTATCTTTCAATCATAAGCAAAGAACAGAACTAGTCCGGTTTTTTCTTTATTCTCGTGGTATTGTCAATGCAAACATTATTAGTGAACGTTGTCTTTTAAGGTTTTAGCAATTGTCCGTCGGTCTTTTTTTGTAGGATATTTATGAAATACCATGTTATGTACTTGCTCACCGATAGTTATAGACATGATATATTTGTTTCCCATTGCTCGATATATTTGTTTCCCATTGCTCGGCCATGGTGGTGATACTAGAAGTTTGTACTGCCTGAGATTCACTTTCATATTAAGTCTATGTGGGATTGCGTGCTGATGCAATTTCTTCATGGATGTACTTCTTTGTACATAAGCTTGTGTGAATTTTGCAGGTTGTATTTCGGCCACAAAAGTCTAAGCACAAGAGTCTTGTTGCTGCATGCTTTGAGTTTGAAAACCGGTTCGTTCGATTGCAAGGATTTATTAGCAAACTTAAACTATAAAGGAGCGAGGGCAACAAGAGGTTGACAGAGTCTTCAATTGGCGGTGCGATATGATGGTTTTTATTTTGACGTCTTTTAGTTAGAGCCTATTCAACTAAGATCATTCTTTTTTCTTTTGCTGATAAGTAGCTACATTGATTTACTTTTCAATCAACTTGTTGCGGGATAACATCCATGAACTAAGTTTGTCCAATCTCGGGTTCTGTCGTGGTTGGTATTTTGCAAGATGAAGTTGATCCTATGGTTTCTGTCATGAACAGGGAAAACTCTACTTGCTAAGGTTTGCACTCCTTTTCCTTTAGGACACTTCAAAACTTTGATGCCTTCTTCTGCCTTGAGTTCTTTGCCCATCGGTAAAAAAAAGCAAACCTACCGAGCACACCGGGAAAAAATGCTAATTTTGAAAATAAAGCTTTATACATGGCACAAATGACATCTTCTAATTATGAAGTTATGAAGAAATGTAGGATGGCAACGTATTTTCCCTTTAGCCGCGTACTCCCACTAGCATATTTTATTTATTATTTTAGATACGCTACATATTATAAACCACAACACTTTTATAATTCCCGGTAGATACATATTATATTATGCATATTTGTTTAGATTTTAATGTTAAAACATGAAAAAGAGCTACCTTCTGTAATAGTTGCTTGTATAGCTTTTTCCCTGAAGATGGCGCACGACATTTGAAAAATGTCCCTGTTTTGTTTTTTCTCCGGTACATTTCAGTACTTATTTGTCATTTTGATAATTTTATTAAGTTGGAGCCTAATTGTCATTTTGATAATCTGTACATTTCTCCAAAGTACATTTCAGGTACATTTCTAATTGCCTATGTAATCTGGTTGAAGCTATATGTTCTTCGCGGTGTTGTGAACAATGTGATTATCTGGTTGTGGCGTATAGGGTGTGATTATCTGGTTGTATATAGTGATCTGAACCATGTGATTATCTGGTTGTGTATAGTGATGTGAACTGTGTGATAATTACGAACAATGATGGTTGTCTAATCCGGTTGCTAATGGTTTTGTATGGTGTTGTACTGTATATTATTACTGCCTGAAATTTTCTTAATGAGGAAACCTGTGATTTATAAATGTGGTTTGTGATATATTGTTGCTGATTTTTGGTTTGTGATAATATATATATACACACACAGAAAATCAAAAAAATATATTTTTTTAAAATTAGAGGTGGCTTCCCCGAGTGCTTGGGCAATGGCACTCGGGGAAGAGGGTTTTAGTAAACAACAGCTAACGTCCTTCCCCGAGTGCCTGAGACTAGCACTCGGGGAAGAGGGTTTCAAAAAAAAAAACAAATTTCTTCCCCGAGTGTTGCACTCGGGGAAGAGTTTTTTTCAAAAAAAAAACAACGGACGGCGCCGACGGCGTCAAATCTTCCCCGAGTGCTAAGACGGCACTCGGGGAAGGCTTCCCCGAGTGCACGATTTTTGGCTCTCGGGGAAGGCCTCTTTCCCGTGAGAGGCATCCTCGGAGGCTCTTCCCCGAGTGTTGCACTCGGGGAAGACTTCCCGAGTGTTGTTGCCCCTTCCCCGAGTGCATTTGGCACTCGGGGAAGCAAGCGACTCCTGTAGTGCTACCAGCTCAAAACACGTGAGGCATCAATGGTATATGTTCCAACAAGTAATTTCTTTTTGAATTTTAATTATAGCAATATAATGCTATATTTATTGAATTCGATAATTTTTTAATAAAACAGCACGCAACAGTGAAACATACCTATGGGTTCTATGATAAAACACGACACAAAATTCATCTTTACCTTGGACACAAACTACAAGCAGCAAACTTGAATGGCTCCACATGATCCGTAATTATCCATACCACATTTGATAATGAACCATCCACAATTTATGCTTGAATCTTAATTATCAGTGCAAGAATCTTCACCCGTATCTTCACCCGTTTTGCATCTTTCGATCCAGCGGAAGCATAAAAAATCAGGAGAATTAGAAGTATCTCACAATTTTAAACCACTCATGAGATAACAGGATTTTGAAAGAAAAAAATCAGAAGCTCTGAAGCAGTAGCAGCAGCAAAAAAAATCTCTGCAGAATTTCGAACACTTTATGGAGTAACAGTTGTAGAAGAGGGGTACATGAATATGGAGACCTAACCTGATTGTCATATCGTAGTTCCTTCCTGAATGCGTATAGAAGCATTCCATCGGATCCAGATAGACATGATGTTGTTTTGCTGAATGCAAGCCCCATAAAAGAATGAGAAACTTTGTTCGTGAAAAAAATCACCTCTTGGGAAAAAGTGATTAAGAAGGGGGATAACTCCATAACGAAATCGATCAGTTGTAAGATTACCACTCCCCACAAAATTTCATGCTACTTGCCAACTGCAGTTAGAATCCTGCAAATTTTCAGGAGGACAGGAGGTGTGCACATATTCATACACACTTATTCTCTGGCGGTACAACTTCTCCATGCCTGTGATATCTTTGAATGCCGTATGTATTTTTTCTTGAGCTATTATATTTCCATGTGACCTAGGGTCAGCTGCTCAACTCAGTACTATATGTTGCTTTGACCAGATCACCTTGCAGGTGTTGGACCTCGCAATGCTCTAGAGGAACAATATCTGGTTCTCTGTCTCGCCATGGTTGGGTGTTTGAACAATGCTTTAGGGCGGCTAGTTCGTTTCCACGGGATTGGATCCATCCGGCCGGAATTGATAAATATAACAAGGAAATCATGATAGTTGTTATAAGGGATCCGGATTTATTCGGGTTGGAAACCAATTTACTTATGATATGGACATCAAGAGACTCGAATTAATCCACTAGTCAAGAGGTATGGAATTAATCCGGCTCTTTGGTTCCTTGTTATGCTTATCATGATGAGTAAATTAGTTCTCGAACTAGAATAAATCCGGATCTCTATATTATCTACATTGATTTTTCTATAGTATTCGTCATTTCCGCCCGGATTGAATCCCGTGGAAACGAACTAGCCCTTAGAGCAACCCGGAGATGATGGCAATGGCTAACCTGATGGAGTTCCAAAGCTCCCGTAAGCCAATCTGAACCTGAACTGTTGTGTGCTAACATGTCAGCCAGAACAATCTTCTGTTTTGCGTCGATAGAGTCAACAAGGGTGGTCGGAGCCCCAAGGGGTCGTCGGGTTGGGATTCCAGCTGACAACAAACGCCTACTCCTATGTGCTTCATTTGTTGCCTTGTTGGATGGACGATGAGGAGGTGAATCTGGGCACTGAGGTAGAAACGTAGGCGGCCGGCGTTGACGGGTTCAACCCGACGGAGGACAAGTTGGTGCTCCACTTCTTACGCTCGCAGTTGCGCGGGTTCCCACCGCGAATTTCGGGCGTCGTGATGGAAGCGAAGCCCTGCGACGCGGCGTCGGGCGAGCTGCTGGACCGGTAAGTTCGGCGCAAGCAGGGATTACTCCACATAACGCAGGCGCTGGTGTCCCTTCGTGCGGCGCGCCGTGGCGGGCGCCCGCCGGCCGGTCCGTGATGAACCTCTGCGTCGTGGTTTCAGTGGGCATGAGCAAATGGTCTTCTCGGGCAATTTGGAAGAAGAAGAAGAAGAGGTTCAATTGTACGACCGACGAGTTCTCATCGTCGGGGGTGCTCGCCTCGTGCCGAGAGGAGCCAGCGACGATGGCAGCAGATCAGAGAGGTCGGCGTTGCGCGACAGCATGTGACGGGACGGGGAGGTATATGATTGTATGAAGCGACAAACATATGGACTCCCCACCGCTACAACATGCGGGCAAGGTGTGGGCCCAACGCAAGTATGAAAGGGTGGGTACACGTGAGGTGGGTGAGAAAAACAATTTATTTTTGGCAGAAACGCTCTCTAAATTGCGATATTTTGGTACTTCATAGTTCTTTCACCGTATCCACTTCCAAAAACATATGACGGGTGGGTCCGGCGTGAGGGGTAAGGCAGGTCCGATTTAGGTGTGAAAAGTTTTCAATTGACACAATTCATTTTTGGCAGAAACGCTCTCTAAATTGCGATATTTTGGTACTTCATAGTTCTTTCACCGTATCCACTTCCAAAAACATATGACGGGTGGGTCCGGCGTGAGGGGTAAGGCGGGTCCGATTTGAGTGAGAAAAGTTTTCAATTGACACAATTCATTTTTGGCGAAAACGCTTTCTAAATTTCGATTTTTTGGTATTTCATAGTCCTTCCACCCTATCCACTTCCAAAAACATATGACGGGTGGGTCGGCGTGAGGGGTAAGGCGGTCCGATTTAGGTGTGAAAAGTTTTCAATTGACTTCGCTCCTTATAGTATAGATAGAAAAAGGATTATTTTTTTTGAATTACACAATTTTTTCTATTTTTATAGACACTCACAACACGCACACACTCATCAATATGAATACACGCACGCAAACCCTACCCTTAGGAGTATCTTCAAAGACCGTGCCGGCAAATCCTCAAGATTGACGAAGTCACCCCGTGCGCCTCGGCCGTCGACGGGAACGTCGCCTACCACCGAAAGCACAAACACACGTCGCCTACCACCGAAAGCACAAACACCTGTTAAATCCCCGAGAAATTCGCTCCCATAGGGAGTCGAACCCAGGACTCGAGGTGCTACCGGGCTCCCGTAACCACTAGGCTACATGCCCTTTCATATTTAATGAATGAAGCGTTCCCTCATCCGAGGTGACCAAATGTGACACAAATGCCGGTCCCGGAGGTCGGTAGCACATTTATTACAACGGGTGGAATCGCTCTTTTACATTACGGTTACGAAGGGGCACGGTAGTGCCAACGCTACAATGAACAACACAAACGCTAGCGACCACACTACGATAGCAAAGGCTTCCATAGCCTCCTCGCAGTACCACACCATGGAAGCTTTCGGTAGGGCCCCGGTACACGAGGCACGGTTGGGTGTAGGTCAATGACCTACTCAACGTCTTCCGGGGATGTAATCGGGATCCTCCTCTCGTAAAATAGTTAGTAATACAAGGGTGAGCACATACGTACTCGGCAAATCCAACCCCACCCACGGAGGGGCTTATAAGCGTAATCATGCATAAGGTATAACAAGGATCAAAGTTAAGGATCATTTAGCAAACTTACACATGCGGGGGTTCATTTAAAGAGGTTTTCGCAAATCATTTTCATAACCCAAGTAACTCACTTGTTTTAGGAAAACCACCTTGTGGATCTACCGGACTCCCCGTCCGTCGTAGTCCGGGCACACGCCCACACACTTTACCCGAGAAAACAACTTACGCCGTAAAACATCCCAACCCAAACACTAGTTTTTGTGACCACACCGTGACTCGTCCAATACCGTGGACACGGCTATTCGAATAGGTTTGACACTCGCGGAGAGGTTGTACATCTTTACCCACAAGTAGGGTACCGTCACACGGACACCTCGGTGCGGTACGGATCCTATCAAAGCCATTACCCACCTTAGCTAACACTACGAGCCACCACGGAAGCACTCAAGGGGTTATCCCACATAACCGGGGCGTACCTCACACAGAGCGTACCCCTACTCCTTGGTCTTCCGCCGCTCACCCGCACACCAGATGACAAGTAGATTAACTAGTGGGGTTTATGCTAAGCCGTTGCCACATACAACGGTCGAGTGGTTGTACGATGATTTGGGTCAGGTGAGATGTCACGCAACCCGGTCCTTAACCGACAAGATGGACAACTCCCAACACGCTCAACCACACAGTACGAGCTTACCCATACTCCCGACACACACGTCCATCCCGTCTACCCGGATCCGTACTCATTTTCCAAAAATATCCCATTCCCACTTTTAATGCATTCACACATTTTGAAAGCACTCACACCCTTTTAAAGCACTCATTTAGGCCAAAACAAGGTTCAATCATAGCAATCATGGGTGGCTATCCTACCATGTTTTGCGGTAAAACAATATGCAATTTATAAAATGGGTATAAGGGTATATTTATAAAACTAGGACGAAGCATGCATCAAAGGGGAAGGTTGAACTTGCCGTCTTCGAAGTCTTCGGGGAGTGCGGCTCGGCGTTCGGGACCTCGGGCTCCTCGCTCGCGATGGCCGGCATCGATCTCCCCGCTCGGGGGTACCTTACTCCGTCTACTCCGTCATCTATGGCACACACACAAGCAAGCAATATTAGCATACACGTTTCCGACCGAGCTCGGGGAGGGGGAAGTGAGCGGAGGAGGGGTATATATATAGGCGTGGTAGGGTTTGTTCTTAACCGGAAAGGAAGGGCGTGTACGAAAAGCTAGGTTAAAGAGGGGTTATAGACATTAAGGACCTATTGGTAATTTTCTAATAATGGAAGAGGGTGTGTTGGTGACCACATAAGTTGGTTTAGGGTCTCGTTTGTAACTTATTTAGGGTTCAATCGGTAATTAATTACTAATCTTAGGGCTATTTGGAAAAAGAAAATGAAATAATATAAAGGGGGCTTGGTTAAGGGAAAGGTCGGGGGCCTAATAGCAAAATGGCCTTCTTCTTCCCCCCCCCCCTCCCCACTCGATTCGAACGAGAGGGGGGCGCGGCGTGGCCGGCGGGGGGGGGGGGGGGGGGGGGGTCTGCCGGCGGCTCCCGTCCACGGCGGCGGCCTAGGGATAGGGGAAAATGGAGAGGGGGAAGGGAGAATCTTAACCCCGCACTCACCTTGGGCTATTGGACTTGGTGGAAGCGGCTCGGCGGCGGGCGGGGGCGGCGGCGGTGCTACCGGCGGCGGCGGCGCGGTGCGGCTCGGGGGAGCGGCTCGGGGAGGTTTGCTTGCGGTGCGGTGTGGCGAGGTGGTGGTGGTGCCGGCCTTAAATAGGCGGCGAAGGTCGGTTCGGGGGGGGGGGAGATATTTTTCCCCCCCGGCGAGGCCGCCGGTGAGCTCGGGCGCCTTCTCGAACTCCGGCCGGCTTCGCGGTGACCGATGATTGGACGGCTCGGCGGGTCGGCTTGTGGCGGGGGCGGCGCGTCTAGGGGCGAGCGGGCCGGCGTCCCGTGGTGGTGGTGGCGGTCCCGGCGGGGCCGAGCGCGGGGCGGCCGGCGGCCGGGGCGTTGGTGTGGTGGTTGGGCGGTGCGGATTAATGGCGGCGTGTGGTCGCGTCGCGGGGGCCGGGGTGGCGTCGCGGAGGTGGCGGGGGCGGTCGGGTCGTCGCGTGTCGGTCTGCCCGGCTCGGCCGGCCGGCGCGGCGGCCGGGTGGCGTGCGGCGCCGGCGAGGTGCCGTGTTGGAGGGGATGGGGATCCGGCGTGGTCGGGTACGGCGCGCGCGGCCCTAGTGCGGGGGTGTCAACGGCGCCGGGCGCGGGGGCACGGGCTCCGCGCGCGTCCGTCGCCGGCCGCGGAAGAAGGGGGCGGGCGCGCGGAGGGAGGAGGAGCGAGGGAGGAAGAAGAGAGAAGAAAGGAAAGAAGGAAAAGAAAAAGAAAAAGAAAAAAAAGGAAAAAAAAGGGGAAAGGAAAAGGAAGAAAGGAGAGGGAAGGAAGGAAAGGAAAATGGGAAAAAAATAGGGAAGAGATTGGAAGATTTTTAGAAAATAAGGAAAAATTGTTAGGGAATTAGGGGAGGGTTTTGCGGGGTTTTCCATTTTCCGGTGCCGGTGTGATTTTCGGGACGGCGGTGACGGCGAGGCGGACCGGTCGGCGGGACCGCGGCGTGCGCGGGATTCCGGCCGGTGGCCGACCGCGGCGTTGGGAAGGTGCGCGGGGGCGCGACCGTGGTGCGGTGCGGCGGGGAATCGCGGCACGCGCGTCGGGGAGAGAGAGAGAGAGAGAGAGAGAGAGCAGTGGCTAGGATTTGAATGGCAACTGAGCTCGGCGGATTGGCTTTTGAAATTACGCATGATTTAGTAGGTGATTTGTTTAGAGCTAAAAACGCGGGCGTTACAAACCTACCCCACTTAAAATGAATCTCGTACTCGAGATTCGGCTAAGCCTCGAATAGGTGGGGAAATTCTTTTCTCAGTGCATCTTCTCGTTCCCACGTAGCTTCTTCCACCCCGTGTCTACTCCATTGAACTCTGCACACCCGTACTTCGGTCGTTCTTGTCCGCTTGACCACAGTGTCTAAGATCTTGACGGGCACCTCCTGGTATCTAAGGTCCGGTTTGTAGATCGATGGTCTCCACCGGTACTCGCTTTTCTTCCAAAACTTTTAAACATCGGCGTAGGCCGGGAGATGTGGAATACCGGGTGTATATCCGACATTTCTTCGGGTAGCTCCAGCCGATATGCTACTCGCTCCCACTTTCTTGATCACTTTATACGGGCCGATGTACCGAGGGGCCAACTTCCCGTGTACTTGAAACCTTCGAGTCCCCGGATGGGTGAAACCTTGAGGTAGACGAAGTCTCTCGGATTGAAGCTCGCTTCACGCCTCTTCTGTCCGCGTAGCTCTTCTGTCGGGGCCCGGGCGGCTTTCAACTTTTCTCGAATATCGGCTACGCGCTCCTCGGCTTCCTTTATAAGTGCGGGCCCAACCGGGGCACGCTCTCCTACTTCGACCACATCGGGGGTGTCTCGCATTTTCTCCCGTATAGTGCTTCGAATGGCGACATTCCCAGGCTTGCTTGGTAGCCGTTGTTGTAGGAAAATTCGGCATACGGCAGGCTCTGCTCCCAATCTTTGCCGTAGGTGAGGACGCAGGCTCTCAACATATCTTCCAAAATCTGATTCACTCTTTCGGTCTGTCCGTCGGTCTGTGGGTGGTACGCTGAGCTGAAGTCTAGCTTGGTGCCCATGGCTTTGTGCAGGCTTTTCCAGAACCTAGAGGTGAACTGGGTCCCTCTGTCTGAGACTATTCTGCTAGGCACTCCATGCAGCTTCACTATATTTTCTATGTAGAGTTTCGCCAATTTCTCTCCACCATAAGTGGTCCGTACGGGTAGAAAGTGAGCGACTTTAGTGAGTCGATCCACGATCACCCATATGGAGTCATGTCCCTTCTGAGTCCTTGGCAACCCTACTATGAAGTCCATACCTATCTCATCCCACTTCCACACCGGGATTGGTAAAGGTTGCAACAGTCCTGCAGGCTTCTGATGTTCGGCTTTGATCCTCTGACAAGTGTCGCAGTGGGCGACGAATCGTGCAATGTCCGCTTTCATCCCATTCCACCAGTACTTCTGCTTTAAGTCCATGTACATCTTGGTGGATCCCGGTGTATGGAGTATGCCGAGTTGTGTGCCTCATCCATGATGGTCCGTCGGAAATCTCCACCTTCGGGCACGCATATCCTGTTCTTGTACCACAGGGTGCCTTGGTCATCTACCCCGAAGTCGGGGGCCTTGTTCTCTCCGGTATGCTTGCGGATCCTCATCAGATCCTCGTCGGCTTCTTGGGCCTTCCGGATCTTCTCTTCTAGGGTAGGCCGAACACTCGCCGTGGCGGACGTAGCCTTGGGGGACGATGTGCACGTTGAGTCGGGCCATCTCCTCTTGCAACTGGGCACTCTTGGGTGCCGCCTTCTCGTAGGTTTTCGGCTTAGGGCATCCGCTACCACATTGGCCTTCCCCGGTGGTAGTGAATCTCTAGATTATAATCCTTGACTAGCTCTAGCCACCTTCTCTCGCCTTAGGTTTAGGTCGGGACCGGGTAAAGATATACTTTAGACTCTTGTGGTCCGTGTAGATCTCACACTTGTTCCCGATCGATAGTGTCTCCGCATCTTCGGGGCATGCACTACGGCTGCAAACTCCGGATCATGGGTGGGATAGTTTTGTTCATGGGGTTTGAGCTGACGGGAGGCGTATGCCACTACCTTCCCATCTTGCATGAGAACACATCCCAACCCTTGTCGGGAGGCGTCGCAATACACGACAAAGTCTCGTTGAATATCTGGCGGGGGTCGACGCGGGGCTGTGGTCAGCCTCTTCTTCAACTCTTGGAAACTTCTTTCACAGGCCTCGGTCCAGTTAAACTTCTTCTCTTTCTTAAGCGGTTCTGTCATGGGCGGGCGATCTTGGAGAATCCCTCGATAAATCTCCGGTAGTATCCGGCTAAACCTAGGAAACTCCCCGATCTCGCTCACGTTGGTTGGTTGCTGCCGCTTGGAGACGGTCTCCACTTTCCGGGGTCTACGGCTACTCCCTCTGCCTGTCAATATGTGCCCAAGGAAGGATATTTTCTCCGGCCAAAATTCACACTTGCCGAACTTGGCGTATAGCTTGTGTGCCCTCAATTTTCCCGATACTACTCGAAGATGTTGTTCATGCTCCTCCATGCTCTTGGAGTAAACAAGTATGTCGTCAATGAAGACCACGACAAACTTGTCCAGCTTCTTCCATGAACACCTTATTCATGAGGTTCATGAAGTATGACGGGGCATTGGTTAGTCCAAAGGACATCACCGTGAACTCGTATTGCCCGTAGCGAGTGACAAAGGCGATCTTGGGGATGTCACTTTCCCCGATCTTGAGTCGGTGGTACCCCGATCTTAGATCCACCTTCGAGAAATACTTGGCTCCCTTCGGTTGATCAAACGGGTCATCTATTCCGGGAAGAGGGTACTTGTTTTTAATAGTGACCTCGTTCGGCCGAGCGATAGTCCACGCACATCCTCATGCTCTTATCCTTCTTCTCCACGAAAAGCACCGGTGCTCCCCATGGTGATGAGCTTGGTCCGATGAACCCACTTCGCCGGAGCTCGCTAGTTGCTTCTTTAGTTACGCCAACTCGGGGCCGCCATCCTATAGGGCCTCTTGGCTATGGGAGAGGTTCCGGGGATAAGATCGATCACGAACTCTATATCCCCGTCCGGTGGCATTCCGGGGAGTTCTTCGGGGAACACATCCGGGTATTCTCGTACTACCGGGACATCTTCTATGGACTTGGCTTCTATGTTGAAAACCATTATATCCGGCTGTGTCCCCGGGTGTGGCGGGTCACTTGTATCCCGTCCGGGTTGGTCGGGTGCACTATTTTATCTGCGCGGCTTATGAGGCCATGGTGTTGGCTTAACCAATCCATACCAAGGATCACATCTATCCCCTTGGATTTCGGTACTACCGGTGTCTCTAGGAATTCTACCCCACTTAAAATAATCCTTACCGGGGGCATCCCGGTTGACGAGTTAATGTCACCTCCGGCGTTCGAGTTATTAGGGGTGCTTTTAGTAGTACTTGTGGGTATGCTATGCTTTTCCACAAAGCTTGAGGATATGAATGAGTGTGATGCTCCCGAATCGAACGAGTATGGTAGCCAAAACCGAGCCGACCAGGGAACTCACCGAGTACCACGCCTTGTGCTTCTTGTGCCTCTCCGCGCATTGATGTGATTCACCCGGCGCGTCCATACGGCCGCCGGGGCCGCCTCATCTGCCGGTTGTTGGTGTTGTTGCCGAAGTTGTTGTTGCTTGCGCACCGGCATGCGGTTGGCTCCCGACGCAAGTGGCCTTGGCCCGTTCACCGAGTTGGAGTAGGTGGTGGTGGGCGGCTTTTTAGCATAGGGGTAGTTGGCGATGAAGTGCCGGTTTCTCGGCGGTTGAAACACACTCGGGAGTTGTTGTTGTTGTTGTTGGTAGTGATGCCGGCCGGTGTTGTTCGTGGGGGCTTCATGGCACTCGGTTGTAGGAGGGCTTGAACTGGGCTCGGGGGCTTGTGAGCTCGTAGCTTGGGGTTGGGTTCATGTACCGCATAGGGGCTTGGAACCTGGACATGGGGTGTCCAAAGTTTCTCGGTCTCCGGGACCGCTCTTGCTTCGCTTGGCCTTGTGCTCCATGAATTTGCGCTTGTTCTCCTTCTTTTCTTCGGCCTTTGCCCTTTCCGTGAGGATTGCCATGTTCATAAGGGAGGAGTCGGCGGTGTCCTCGGTTCGGAGTCGGCCCTTTCTTGAACATCTCTTGCTTTTTGGAGTCTTTATCCACCTCCTCGGGGGCATAGCGTGCCGGCTCTATGAACGGTATGTGTACTCCTCCACGGACATGTTGCCTTGGCGGAGTTCGCGGAACTCATCCGCCTTCCGCTTCGGTGTAGCCTCCGGGATGTGGTAGCGGCGGAACTCCTCCACGAATTCATCCCATGTGATGGCGGAGGGATCCTTGGGCGCGGCGCGAAGTAATTCTCCCACCAGGCTAGGGGCGTCCCGGTGAGCCGGTGAGGCGCTAAGAGAACCTTGTCATGGTCCTCTCGGTGGAGGGGCTCCGGTTCCCTCGGGATGGCTCTCGGCCAATCGTCGGCGTCCAAAGGATTCACCGACCCGCTAAAGGTGGGCGGCTTAGTCCCGAGGAACTCGATCGGCCTTCTCATTCATGCTCATGGCACGGGGTCTTGGGCGGTTGATGGCATTGAAGATAGCCTCCATCAAGACAATCCGGTTGGCTAAGACTTGAGCCAAGTCAATAGGAGGGGGTGGTGGTGGCGGGACCACGTTCTCTCCTCCATCTTCATTTTGGTTAACCTCCTCGTTCGGGGAGACGCTCCCTCCGATCGGCTTGCGATCCCTCGACATCCGACCGGTGGGTCCCGACAGGCGCCCGGAAACCATCCGTAAAGAAGCGGGTTTCTAAGAGATCTAGTTTTATGTGATGTTTAAGTGGATTATAACGGATTCCTTTTGAAAAGGCGGGGTTTATTCGCCGCCGGTAAGCACACAACAAGCACATAGCAAACAAGCAAGCACAAACAAGTTTTTATTACAAACCGGCGAGGAGGATACATCCCGACTACGCGGACACATTACACGGCTAAGGACTAAGGGCGCGACTTGGACCGTACGGCTTCATTCCCCGGGTCTTGGGGCACACTACTCGCGAGGGGAGCCGTCTTTCGGGGTCGAGTGTTCTTCCGGTGGGATGAGCAACTCTTCATCGTTTCCGCCTTCGGGGTCTCCGTTTTCTCGGGGCCGTGCCGCGGCTTCGGTGGTAGGCGTTGGGGGGTTCGGTGACCGCCGGTGGTGCCGGTGGGACTTCTATGGCTCCTCCCCATCCTACCGGGGGTGTTCCCGGCGGGACTTGAGGTTCTCCTATGGCCGGAACCGGCGTTCCGCCATGGGTCCATTCTTGTATGCGTTGGTCCCGTATCCTTCGAGGCTTTCCCGGGCAACGGCTTCACCGCTTATGGCCGCCGCGGTCCTCGCTTCGGCCTTGAGCCACTCGGACTTGGTGCATCCGCACCGTGACTTCGGCTTGCTCGGCCCGCCGATCTGTTCCCTCAAGTGTCCGGCCCTGGTCATCAAAGAGCTTGTCCGGGGAGACAAGGTGGGCGACTACGTGGTATAGCGGGTCTTCTTGGTGGCGACGCCATTCCGTGGTTCCTCATGCGGGCTTGCCAACCGGGGTTCCGATGGCGGGAGGGAAGTACCTCATTGGTGTGGGGACGAGGTGTTCCTCGTAGATTCGGCACGGGTAGCGGAGGGCTTTTCGAGGGCCAAAGGGTAGGTATCCCGGTGTCGGAACCCTGTGGCGGTCACGCGCCACGGCTCGATGTTGGTGTGGCGGTTGCTTCTAGCGACGGAGAGGACCACTCTACAGCGGAGAGTGCCGAGTTGCTCGTACTCTCTGTTGTAGTACCTAGGGCGCTCAGTGATACCGAGGCGCTCCGGGGAGTTGATGAGCGGCGAGCAAAACCGGGCTCCTCCCCGGCACACGCCTTGGGTCCATCCATCTTCCGCCATCCGAAAACAAAGGTAGAGTTGAACGGTGGTGGTGGGGTACAAGAGATGGATAACTTTATTTAGTAGGAGGGTTGGGGTACATCCTTCGGGGTACACTTATTACTAGGACTCAACTTCTAGCATAACATTCTAGTCTTATCCTCATGGTGACTCTTCCTCTAGCTGGATACGGCGCTTCTTTAGTGGAAGATCTTGCTCCAGTATCTCATCTTCAGTCTGGGTTCCTTTGTCCCAATGGGTTTCTTCGGGTTCATTCTCTTCTTCCGCTCTCCGGCTTCCTCATCTCTCGCTTCTTCGCTCCTTTAGTACATCCCATAGCCGCTTGTGGAACATCTCTCGATCGTTCCTTTTCCCCGAAGTAGTCTTGCCTCATGTTGTGCGGCTCAACCTCTCGCTATGGTTGTCTTCACCCTTTCTAGTTCTATCCTCTCGCTCTCGCTCTTTCCGCTCCGTCGATCCGTCTTGCTTCGCTTGCTTGGGCTTGCTCTTGATAAAGGTGGTCTAGGCCTCTGAGGTATATGGATAGGTGGGAGACTGCTTCTTCTAAGTCTTCTTCCTCTCGTCCCAAACCCCTCATGCGATCAATCCACGAGCGTCCTCTTCCTCCGGAGGGTGGAAAGAATCCCATTGGAGTCCTTCGGAGGTGTTGTCTGTAAACCACTCGTAGCTGACGCAGGGCCTTCCGAGCAGCCTTGGGGTAGGTGTCGGCAAAGCGAAAACCAGTGGCGTTGACGAACCATGGCTCTATGTCGGGGTAAAGCGTGCTTCTTCCCACAAAGATCGGCGCTTACACCGAAGGGTGCCGAAGCGTTCGTATTCCCGTAAACGAACTCGGCGGATCCCTTACTCCGACGCGCTCTAGGCCGAGTAGCAACAGTTAGGGAGGCCGGTCGGACGGGGCAAATTCCTCCGTTCCACTCGGGGTTAGGCATCCGGGAAGCGAGGCAAGAATCAAGGTAAGGATTTGGACAAAGGTGAGCTTAGCAAAGGAAAGGTTAGAGAGGGCCGAGGAGGTCTCATATCCTAGGGGTCATGTCCTACGGCCAACTCCGCGGCTCGATACCACCCGAAGCGTCCCCTCATCCGAGGTGACCAAATGTGACACAAATGCCGGTCCCAGGAGGCTGGTAGCACATTTATTACAACGGTGGAATCGGTCTTTTACATTACGGTTACAGAAGGGGCACGGTAGTGCCAACGCTACAATGAACAACACAAACGCTAGCGACCACACTACGATAGCAAAGGCTTCCATAGCCTCCTCAGAGTACCACACCATGGAAGCTTTCGGTAGGGCCCTGGTACACAGGCACGGTTGGGTGTAGGGCAATGACCTACTCAACGTCTTCTCGGGATGTAATCGGGATCCTCCTCTCGTAAAATAGTTAGTAATACAAGGGTGAGCACATACGTACTCGGCAAATCCAACCCCACCCACGGAGGGGCTTATAAGCGAGAATCATGCATAAGGTATAACAAGGATCGAGTTAAGGATCATTTAGCAAACTTACACATGCGGGGGTTCATTTAAAGAGGTTTTCGCAAATCATTTTCATAACCCAAGTAACTCACTTGTTTTAGGAAAACCATCGTGGATCTACCGACTCCCCGTCCGTCGTAGTCCGGCACACGACCACACACTTTACCCGTAAAACAACTTACGCCGGAAAACATCCCAACCCAAACACTAGTTTTTGTGACCACACCGTGACTCGTCCAATACCGTGGACACGGCTATTCGAATAGGTTTGACACTGCGAGAGGTTGTACATCTTTACCCACAAGTAGGGTACCGTCACACGGACACCTCGGTGCGGTACGGATCCTATCAAAGCCATTACCCACCTTAGCTAACACTACGAGCCACCACGGAAGCACTCAAGGGGTTATCCCACATAACCGGGCGTACCTCACACGGAGCGTACCCCTACTCCTTGGTCTTCCGCTCGCTCACCCGCACACCGGATGGCAAGTAGATTAACTAGTGGGGTTTATGCTAAGCCGTTGCCACATACAACGGCCGAGTGGTTGTACGATGATTTGGGTCGGGTGAGATGTCACGCAACCCGGTCCTTAACCGACAAGATGGACAACTCCCAACACGCTCAACCACACAGTACGAGCTTACCCATACTCCCGACACACACGTCCATCCCGTCTACCCGTATCCGTACTCATTTTCCAAAAATATCCCATTCCCACTTTTAATGCATTCACACATTTTGAAAGCACTCACACATTTTTAAAGCACTCATTTAGGCCAAAACAAGGTTCAATCATAGCAATCATGGGTGGCTATCCTACCATGTTTTGCAGTAAAACAATATGCAATTTATAAAACGGGTATAAGGGTATATTTATAAAACTAGGACAGAAGCATGCATCAAAGGGGAAGGTTGAACTTGCCGTCTTCGAAGTCTTCGGGGAGTGCCGGCTCGGCGTTCGGGACCTCGGGCTCCTGCTCGCAGTAGTCGGCTTCGATCTCTCTGCTCGGGGTACCTTACTCCGTCTACTCCGTCGTCTATGGCACACACACAAGCAAGCAATATTAGCATACACGTTTCCGACCGAGCTCGGGGAGGGGGAAGTGAGCGGAGGAGGGGTATATATATAGGCGTGGTAGGGTTTGTTCTTAACCGAAAGGAAGGGCGTGTACGAAAAGCTAGGTTAAAGAGGGGTTATAGACATTAAGGACCTATTGGTAATTTTCTAATAATGGAAGAGGGTGTGTTGGTGACCACATAAGTTGGTTTAGGGTCCGTTTGTAACTTATTTAGGGTTCAATCGGTAATTAATTACTAATCTTAGGGCTATTTGGAAAAAGAAAATGAAATAATATAAAGGGGGCTTGGTTAAGGGAAAGGTCGGGGGCCTAATAGCAAAATGGCCTTCTTCTTTCCCCCCCCTCCCCACTCGATTCGAACGAGGGGGGCGCGCGCGTGGCCGGCCGGCGGGGGGGGGGGGGTCCGCCGGCGGCTCCCGTCCACGGCGGCGGCCTAGGGATAGGGGAAAATGGAGAGGGGGAAGGGAGAATCTTAACCCCGCACTCACCTTGGGCTATTGGACTTGGTGGAAGCGGCTCGGCGGCGGGCGGGGGGCGGCGGCGGTGCTACCGGCGGCGGCGGCGCGGTGCGGCTCGGGGAGCGGCTCGGGGAGGTTTGCTTGCGGTGCGGTGTGGCGAGGTGGTGGTGGTGCCGGCCTTAAATAGGCGGCGAAGGTCGGTTCGGGGGGGGGAGATATTTTTCCCCGGCGAGGCCGCCGGTGAGCTCGGCGCCTTCTCGAACTCCGGCCGGCTTCGCGGTGACCGATGATTGGACGGCTCGGCGGGTCGGCTTGTGGCGGGGGCGGCGCGTCTAGGGGCCGAGCGGCGCGGCGTCCCGTGGTGGTGGTGGCGGTCCGGCGGGGCCGAGCGCGGGACGGCCGGCGGCGGGGCGTTGGTGTGGTGGTTGGGCGGTGCGGATTAATGGCGGCGTGTGGTCGCGTCGCGGGGGCCGGGTGGCGTGCTGGAGGTGGCGGGGCGGTCGGGTCGTCGCGTGTCGGTCCCGCCCCGGCTCGGCCGGCGGCGCGGCGCCGGTGGCGTGCGGCGCCGGCGAGGTGCCGTGTTGGAGGGGATGGGGATCCGGCGTGGTCGGGTACGGCGCGCGCGGCCCTAGTGCGGGGGTGTCAACGGCGCCGGGCGCGGGGGCACGGGCTCCGCGGCGCGTCCGTCCCGGCCGCGGAAGAAGCGGGCGGGCGCGCGGAGGGAGGAGGAGCGAGGGAGGAAGAAGAGAGAAGAAAGGAAAGAAGGAAAAGAAAAAGAAAAAGAAAAAAAGGAAAAAAAAAGGGGAAAGGAAAAGGAAGAAAGGAGAGGGAAGGAAGGAAAGGAAAATGGGAAAAAAAAATAGGGAAGAGATTGGAAGATTTTTAGAAAATAAGGAAAAATTGTTAGGGAATTAGGGGAGGGTTTTGCGGGGTTTTCCATTTTCCGGTGCCGGTGTGATTTTCGGGACGGCGGTGACGGCGAGGCGGACCGGTCGGCGGGACCGCGGCGTGCGCGGGATTCCGGCCGGTGGCCGACCGCGGCGTTGGGAAGGTGCGCGGGGGCGCGACCGTGGTGCGGTGCCGGCGGGGAATCGCGGCACGCGCGTCGGGGAGAGAGAGAGAGAGAGAGAGAGAGAGAGAGGCTAGGATTTGAATGGCAATTGAGCTCGGCGGATCGGCTTTTGAAATTACGCATGATTTAGTAGGTGATTTGTTTAGAGCTAAAAACGCGGGCGTTACAAACCTACCCCACTTAAAATGAATCTCGTACTCGAGATTCGGCTAAGCCTCGAATAGGTGGGGAAATTCTTTTCTCAGTGCATCTTCTCGTTCCCACGTAGCTTCTTCCACCCCGTGTCTACTCCATTGAACTCTGCACACCCGTACTTCGGTCGTTCTTGTCCGCTTGACCACAGTGTCTAAGATCTTGACGGGCACCTCCCGGTATCTAAGGTCCCGTTTCGTAGATCGATGGTCTCCACCGGTACTCGCTTTTCTTCCAGAACCTTCAAACATCGGCGTAGCTGGGAGATGTGGAACACTGGGTGTATATCTGACATTTCTTCGGGTAGCTCCAGCCGATATGCTACTGCTCCGACTTTCTTTATCACTTTATACGGGCTGATGTACCGAGGGGCCAACTTCCCGTGTACTTGAAACCTTCGAGTCCCCCGGATGGGTGAAACCTTGAGGTAGACGAAGTCTCCTGGATTGAAGCTCGCTTCACGCCTCTTCCTGTCTGCGTAGCTCTTCTGTCGGGACTGGGCAGCTTTCAACTTTTCTCGAATATCAGCTACGCGCTCCTCGGCTTCCTTTATAAGTGCGGGCCCAACCAGGGCACGCTCTCCTACTTCTGACCACATCAGGGGTGTCCTGCATTTTCTCCCGTACAGTGCTTCGAATGGCGACATTCCCAGACTTGCTTGGTAGCCGTTGTTGTAGGAAAATTCGGCATACGGCAGGCTCTGCTCCCAATCTTTGCCGTAGGTGAGGACGCAGGCTCTCAACATATCTTCCAAAATCTGATTCACTCTTTCGGTCTGTCCGTCGGTCTGTGGGTGGTACGCTGAGCTGAAGTCTAGCTTGGTGCCCATGGCTTTGTGCAGGCTTTTCCAGAACCTAGAGGTGAACTGGGTCCCTCTGTCTGAGACTATTCTGCTAGGCACTCCATGCAGCTTCACTATATTTTCTATGTAGAGTTTCGCCAATTTCTCTCCACCATAAGTGGTCCGTACGGGTAGAAAGTGAGCGACTTTAGTGAGTCGATCCACGATCACCCATATGGAGTCATGTCCCTTCTGAGTCCTTGGCAACCCTACTATGAAGTCCATACCTATCTCATCCCACTTCCACACCGGGATTGGTAAAGGTTGCAACAGTCCTGCAGGCTTCTGATGTTCGGCTTTGATCCTCTGACAAGTGTCGCAGTGGGCGACGAACCGTGCAATGTCTGCCTTCATCCCATTCCACCAGTACTTCTGTTTTAAGTCCATGTACATCTTGGTGGATCCCGGGTGTATGGAGTATGCTTTGAGTTGTGTGCCTCATCCATGATGGTCCGTCGGAAATCTCCACCTTCGGGCACGCATATCCTCGTTCTTGTACCACGGGGTGCCTTGGTCATCTACCCCGAAGTCGGGGGCCTTGTTCTCTCCGTATGCTTGCGGATCCTCATCGGATCCTCGTCGGCTTCTTGGGCCTTCCGGATCTTCTCTTCTAGGGTAGGCCGAACACTCGGTGGCGGACGTAGCCTTGGGGGACGATGTGCACGTTGAGTCGGGCCATCTCCTCTTGCAACCGGGCACTCTTGGGTGCCGCCTTCTCGTAGGTTTTCCGCTTAGGGCATCCGCTACCACATTGGCCTTCCCCGGTGGTAGTGAATCTCTAGATTATAATCCTTGACTAGCTCTAGCCACCTTCTCTCGCCTTAGGTTTAGGTCGGGCCGGGTAAAGATATACTTTAGACTCTTGTGGGTCCGTGTAGATCTCACACTTGTTCCCGATCAGATAGTGTCTCCAGATCTTCAGGGCATGCACTACGGCTGCAAACTCCAGATCATGGGTGGGATAGTTCTGTTCATGGGGTTTGAGCTGACGGGAGGCGTATGCCACTACCTTCCCATCTTGCATGAGAACACATCCCAACCCTTGTCGGGAGGCGTCGCAATACACGACAAAGTCTCGTTGAATATCGGCGGGGGTCGACTCGGGGGCCGTGGTCAACCTCTTCTTCAACTCTTGGAAACTTCTTTCACGAGGCCTCGGTCCGGTTAAACTTCTTCTCTTTCTTAAGCGGTTCTGTCATGGGCCGGGCGATCTTGGAGAATCCCTCGATAAATCTCCGGTAGTATCCGGCTAAACCTAGGAAACTCCCGATCTCGCTCACGTTGGTTGGTTGCTTGCCGCTTGGAGACGGTCTCCACTTTCCCGGGTCTACGCCTACTCCCTCTGCCGTGCAATATGTGCCCAAGGAAGGATATTTTCTCCAGCCAAAATTCACACTTGCTGAACTTGGCGTATAGCTTGTGTGCCCTCAATTTTCCCAGTACTACTCGAAGATGTTGTTCATGCTCCTCCATGCTCTTGGAGTATACAAGTATGTCGTCAATGAAGACCACGACAAACTTGTCCAGTTCTTCCATGAACACCTTATTCATGAGGTTCATGAAGTATGCCGGGGCATTGGTTAGTCCAAAGGACATCACCGTGAACTCGTATTGCCCGTAGCGAGTGACAAAGGCAGTCTTGGGGATGTCACTTTCCCCGATCTTGAGCCGGTGGTACCCCGATCTTAGATCCACCTTCGAGAAATACTTGGCTCCCTTCGATTGATCAAACAGGTCATCTATTCGGGAAGAGGGTACTTGTTTTTAATAGTGACCTCGTTCGGCCGAGCGATAGTCCACACACATCCTCATGCTCTTATCCTTCTTCTCCACGAAAAGCACTGGGGCTCCCCATGGTGATGAGCTTGGTCTGATGAACCCACTTCGCTGGAGCTCTGCTAGCTGCTTCTTTAGTTCTGCCAACTCAGGGGCTGCCATCCTATAGGGCCTCTTGGCTATGGGAGAGGTTCCAGGGATAAGATCGATCACGAACTCTATATCCCTGTCTGGTGGCATTCCAGGGAGTTCTTCGGGGAACACATCTGGGTATTCTCGTACTACTGGGACATCTTCTATGGACTTGGCTTCTATGTTGAAAACCATTATATCCGCCCGTGTCCCCGGGTGTGGCAGGTCACTTGTATCCCGTCCGGGTTGGTCGGGTGCACTATTTTATCGGCGCGGCTTATGAGGCCATGGTGTTGGCTTAACCAATCCATACCAAGGATCACATCTATCCCCTTGGATTTCGGTACTACCGAGTCCGCTAGGAATTCTACCCCACTTAAAATAATCCTTACCGGGGGCATCCCGGTTGACGATTAATGTCACCTCCGGGCGTTCGAGTTATTAGGGGTGCTTTTAGTAGTACCGTGGGTATGCTATGCTTTTCCACAAAGCTTGAGGATATGAATGAGTGTGATGCTCCCGAATCGAACAAGTATGGTAGCCAAAACGGGGCCGACCAGGAACTCACCGAGTACCACGCCTTGTGCTTCTTGTGCCTCCCGCGCATTGATGTGATTCACCCGGCGCGTCCATACGACTGCTGGGGCTGCCTCATCTGCTGGTTGTTGGGGTTGTTGCCGAAGTTGTTGTTGCTGCGCACTGGCATGCGGTTGGCTCCTGACGCAAGTGGCCTTGGCCCGTTCACAGAGTTGGAGTAGGTGGTGGTGGCTGGCTTTTTAGCATAGGGGTAGTTGGCGATGAAGTGCCCGGTTTCTCGGCAGTTGAAACACACTCGGGAGCTGCTGTTGTTGTTGTTGGTAGTGATCTGGCTGGTGTTGTTTTGTGGGGGCTTCATGGTATTCTGGTTGTAGGAGGGCTTGAACTCGGGCTCGGGGGCTTGTGAGCTCGTAGCTTGGGGTTGGGTTCGTATCGCATAGGGGCTTGGAACCCGGACATGGGGTGTCCAAAGTTTCTCGGTCTCCGGGACCGCTCTTGTCGCTTGGCCTTGTGCTCCATGAATTTGCGCTTGTTCTCCTTCTTTTCTTCGGCCTTTGCCCTTTCCGTGAGGATTGCCATGTTCATAAGGGAGGAGTCGGCGGTGTCCTCGGTCTCCGGAGTCGGCCCTTTCTTGAACATCTCTTGCTTTTTGGAGTCTTTATCCACCTCCTCGGGGGCATAGCGTGCCGGCTCTATGAACGGTATGTGTACTCCTCCACGGACATGTTGCCTTGGCGGAGTTCGCGGAACTCATCCGCCTTCCGCTTCGGTGTAGCCTCCCGGATGTGGTAGCGGCGGAACTCCTCCACGAATTCATCCCATGTGATGGCGGAGGGATCCTTGGCGCGCGCGCGCTAATTCTCCCACCAGGCTAGGGGTCGTCCCGTGAGTCGGGTGAGCCGCTAAGAGAACCTTGTCATGGTCCTCTCGGTGGAGGGGCTCCAGTTCCCTCAGGATGGCTCTCAGCCAATCGTCAGCGTCCAAAGGATTCACCGACCCGCTAAAGGTGGGCGGCTTAGTCCTGAGGAACTCGATCAGCTTCTCATTCATGCTCATGGCACGGGGTCTTGGGCGGTTGATGGCATTGAAGATAGCCTCCATCAGGACAGTCTGGTTGGCTAAGACTTGAGCCAAGTCAATAGGAGGGGGTGGTGGTGGCAGGACCACGTTCTCTCCTCCATCTTCATTTTGGTTAACCTCCTGTTCGGGGAGACGCTCCCTCCGATCGGCTTGCGATCCCTCAGCATCCGACCGGTGGGTCCTGACAGGCGCCTGGAAACCATCTGTAAAGAAGCGGGTTTCTAAGAGATCTAGTTTTATGTGATGTTTAAGTGGATTATAACGGATTCCTTTTGAAAAGGCAGGGTTTATTCTGCCGGTAAGCACACAACAAGCACATAGCAAACAAGCAAGCACAAACAAGTTTTTATTACAAACCAGCGAGGAGGATACATCCCGACTACGCGGACACATTACACGGCTAAGGACTAAGGGCGCGACTTGGACCCAGTACGGCTTCATTCCCCGGGTCTTGGGGCACACTACTCGCGAGGGGAGTCGTCTTCCGGGGTCGAGTGTTCTTCCGGTGGGATGAGCAACTCTTCATCGTTTCCGCCTTCGGGGTCTCCGTTTTCCCCGGGGCCGTGCCGCGGCTTCGGTGGTAGCCGTTGGGGGTTCGGTGACCGCCGGTGGTGCTTGGTGGGACTTCTATGGCTCCTCCCCATCCTACCGGGGGTGTTCCCGGCGGGACTTGAGGTTCTCCTATGGTCCGGAACCGGCGTTCCGCCATGGGTCCATTCTTGTATGCGTTGGTCCCGTATCCTTCCGAGGCTTTCCCCGGGCAACGGCTTCACTTGCTTATGGCTGCCGCGGTCCTCGCTTCGGCTTGAGCCACTCGGACTTGGTGCATCCGCACCGTGACTTCGGCTTGCTCGGCCGGCCGATCCGTTCCCTCAAGTGTCCGGCTCCGGTCATCAAAGAGCTTGTCCGGGGAGACAAGGTGGGCGACTACGTGGTATAGCAGGTCTTCTTGGTGGCGACGCCATTCCGTGGTTCCTCATGCGGGCTTGCCAAACCGGGGTTCGATGGCGGGAGGGAAGTACCTCATTGGTGTGGGGACGAGGTGTTCCTCGTAGATTCGGCACGAGTAGCGGAGGGCTTTTCGAGGGCCAAAGGGTAGGTGTCCCGGTGTCGGAACCCCCGTGGCGGTCACGCGCCACGGCTCGATGTTGGTGTGGCGGTTGCTTCTAGCGACGGAGAGGACCACTCTACGGCGGAGAGTGCCGAGTTGCTCGTACTCTCTCGTCGTAGTACCTAGGGCGCTCGGTGATACCGAGGCGCTCCAGGGAGTTGATGAGCAGGCGAGCAAAACCGGGCTCCTCCTGGCACACGCCTTGGGTCCATCCATCTTCCGCCATCTGAAAACAAAGGTAGAGTTGAACAGGTGGTGGTGGGTACAAGAGATGGATAACTTTATTTAGTAGGAGGGTTGGGGTACATCCTTCGGGGTACACTTATTACTAGGACTCAACTTCTAGCATAACATTCTAGTCTTATCCTCATGGTGACTCTTCCTCTAGCTGGATACGGCGCTTCTTTAGTGGAAGATCTTGCTCCAGTATCTCATCTTCAGTCTGGGTTCCTTTGTCCCAATGGGTTTCTTCGGGTTCATTCTCTTCTCTCGCTCGGCTTCCTCATCTCTCGCTTCTTCGCTCCTTTAGTACATCCCATAGGCGCTTGTGGAACATCTCTCGATCGTTCCTTTTCCCTGAAGTAGTCTTGCCTCATGTTGTGCAGCTCAACTTCTGCTATGGTTGTCTTCACCCTTTCTAGTTCTATCCTCTCGCTCTCGCTCTTTCCGCTCCGTCGATCTGTTTGCTTCGCTTCTTGGGCTTGCTCTTGATAAAGGTGGTCTAGGCCTCGAGGTATATGGATAGGTGGGAGATCGCTTCTTCTAAGTCTTCTTCCTCTCGTCCCAAACCCCTCATGCGATCAATCCACGAGCGTCCTCTTCCTCCGGAGGGTGGAAAGAATCCCATTGGAGTCCTTCGGAGGTGTTGTCCGTAAACCACTCGTAGGCCGACGCGGGGCCTTCCGAGCGACCTTGGGGTAGGTGTCGGCAAAGCGAAAACCAGTGGCGTTGACGAACCATGGCTCTATGTCGGGGTAAAGCGTGCTTCTTCCCACAAAGATCGGCGGCTTACACCGAAGGGTGCCGAAGCGTTCGTATTCCCGGTAAACGAACTACGGCGGATCCCTTACTCCGACGCGCTCTAGGCTGAGTAGCAACAGGTTAGGGAGGCCAGGCTGGACGGGGCAAATTCCTCCGTTCCACTCGGGGTTAGGCATCCGGAAGCGAGGCAAGAATCAAGGTAAGGATTTGGACAAAGGTGAGCTTAGCAAAGGAAAGGTTAGAGAGGGCCAGAGGAGGTCTCGTATCCTAGGGGTCATGTCCTACGGCCAACCTACGGCTCTGATACCACCTGAAGCGTCCCCTCATCTGAGGTGACCAAATGTGACACAAATACCAGTCCCAGGAGGCTGGTAGCACATTTATTACAACAGGTGGAATCAGTCTTTTACATTACGGTTACAGAAGGGGCACGGTAGTGCCAACGCTACAATGAACAACACAAACGCTAGCGACCACACTACGATAGCAAAGGCTTCCATAGCCTCCTCAGAGTACCACACCATGGAAGCTTTCGGTAGGGCCCTGGGTTCACAGGCACGGTTGGGTGTAGGGCAATGACCTACTCAACGTCTTCTGGGATGTAATCGGGATCCTCCTCTGTAAAATAGTTAGTAATACAAGGGTGAGCACATACGTACTCAGCAAATCCAACCCCACCCACGGAGGGGCTTATAAGCAGAATCATGCATAAGGTATAACAAGGATCAGGTTAAGGATCATTTAGCAAACTTACACATGCAGGGGTTCATTTAAAAAGGTTTTCGCAAATCATTTTCATAACCCAAGTAACTCACTTGTTTTAGGAAAACCACTGTGGATCTACCGGACTCCCCGTCCGTCGTAGTCCAGGCACACAACCACACACTTTACCCGAGAAAACAACTTACGCCGTAAAACATCCCAACCCAAACACTAGTTTTTGTGACCACACCGTGACTCGTCCAATACCGTGGACACGGCTATTCGAATAGGTTTGACACTCGCGAGAGGTTGTACATCTTTACCCACAAGTAGGGTACCGTCACACGGACACCTCGGTGCGGTACGGATCCTATCAAAGCCATTACCCACCTTAGCTAACACTACGAGCCACCACGGAAGCACCCAAGGGGTTATCCCACATAACCAGGGCGTACCTCACACAGAGCGTACCCCTACTCCTTGGTCTTCCGTCGCTCACCCGCACACCAGATGGCAAGTAGATTAACTAGTGGGGTTTATGCTAAGTCGTTGCCACATACAACGGTCGAGTGGTTGTACGATGATTTGGGTCAGGTGAGATGTCACGCAACCCGGTCCTTAACCGACAAGATGGACAACTCCCAACACGCTCAACCACACAGGTACGAGCTCACCCATACTCCTGACACACATGTCCATCCTGTCTACCCGGATCTGTACTCATTTTCCAAAAATATCCCATTCCCACTTTTAATGTACTCACGCATTTTGAAAGCACTCACACCCTTTTAAAGCACTCATTTAGGCCAAAACAAGGTTCAATCATAGCAATTACGGTGGCTATCCTACCATGTTTTGCAGTAAAACAAAATGCAATTTATAAAACGGGTATAAGGGTATATTCATAAAACTAGGACAGAAGCATGCAGCAAAGGGGGAGGTTGAACTTGCCGTCTTCGAAGTCTTCGGGGAGTGCCGGCTCGGCGTCCGGGACCTCGAGCTCCTGCTCGCGATGGCCGGCTTCGATCTCTGCTCGGGGTACCTTACTCCGTCTACTCCGTCGGCTATGGCACACACACAAGCAAGCAATATTAGCATACACGTTTCCGACCGAGCTCGGGGAGGGGGAAGTGAGCGAGAGGAGGGGTATATATATAGGCGTGGTAGGGTTTGTTCTTAACCGGAAAGGAAGGGCGTGTACGAAAAGCTAGGTTAAAGAGGGGTTATAGACATTAAGGACCTATTGGTAATTTTCTAATAATGGAAGAGGGTGTGTTGGTGACCACATAAGTTGGTTTAGGGTCTGTTTGTAACTTATTTAGGGTTCAATCAGTAATTAATTACTAATCTTAGGGCTATTTGGAAAAAGAAAATGAAATAATATAAAGGGGGGCTTGGTTAAGGGAAAGGTCGGGGGCCTAATAGCAAAATGGCCTTCTTCTTCCCCCCCCCCCCCCACTCGATTCGGAACGAGAGGGGGGCGGCGTGGCGGCCGGCGGGGGGGGGGGGGGGGGTCCCGCCGGCGGCTCCGTCCACGGCGGCGGCCTAGGGATAGGGGAAAATGGAGAGGGGGAAGGGAGAATCTTAACCCCGCACTCACCTTGGGCTATTGGACTTGGTGGAAGCGGCTCGGCGGCGGGCGGGGGGCGGCGGCGGTGCTACCGGCGGCGGCGGCGCGGTGCGGCTCGGGGAGCGGCTCGGGGAGGTTTGCTTGCGGTGCGGTGTGGCGAGGTGGTGGTGGTGCCGGCCTTAAATAGGCGGCGAAGGTCGGTTCGGGGGGGGGAGATATTTTTCCCCCGGCGAGGCCGCCGGTGAGCTCGGGCGCCTTCTCGAACTCCGGCCGGCTTCGCGGTGACCGATGATTGGACGGCTCGGCGGGTCGGCTTGTGGCGGGCGGCGCGTCTAGGGGCCGAGCGGCCGGCGTCCCGTGGTGGTGGTGGCGGTCCGGCGGGGCCGAGCGCGGGCCGGCGGCGGCGGGGCGTTGGTGTGGTGGTTGGGCGGTGCGGATTAATGGCGGCGTGTGGTCGCGTCGCGGGGGCCGGGGGTGGCGTGCGGGAGGTGGCGGGGGGCGGTCGGGTCGTCGCGTGTCGGTCTCCGCCCGGCTTCGGCCGGCGGCGCGGGGGCGGGTGGCGTGCGGCGCCGGCGAGGTGCCGTGTTGGAGGGGATGGGGATCCGGCGTGGTCGGGTACGGCGCGCGCGGCCCTAGTGCGGGGTGTCCAACGGCGCCGGGCGCGGGGGCACGGGTTCCGCGCGCGTCCGTCCCGGCCGCGGAAGAAGGGGGCGGGCGCGCGCGGAGGGAGGAGGAGCGAGGGAGGAAGAAGAGAGAAGAAAGGAAAGAAGGAAAAGAAAAAGAAAAAGAAAAAAAAAGGAAAAAAAAAGGGGAAAGGAAAAGGAAGAAAGGAGAGGGAAGGAAGGAAAGGAAAATGGGAAAAAAATAGGGAAGAGATTGGAAGATTTTTAGAAAATAAGGAAAAATTGTTAGGGAATTAGGGGAGGGTTTTGCGGGGTTTTCCATTTTCCGGATGCCGGTGTGATTTTCGGGACGGCGGTGACGGCGAGGCGGACCGGTCGGCGGGACCGCGGCGTGCGCGGGATTCCGGCCGGTGGCCGACCGCGGCGTTGGGAAGGTGCGCGGGGGCGCGACCGTGGTGCGGTGCCGGCGGGAATCGCGGCACGCGCGTCGGGGAGAGAGAGAGAGAGAGAGCAATGGCTAGGATTTGAATGGCAATTGAGCTCGGCGGATCGGTTTTTGAAATTACGCATGATTTAGTAGGTGATTTATTTAGAGCTAAAAACGCGGGCGTTACAATGAATTTCATCTGTCATCATTTTCAAATGCTCAATTAAAAGTTGTAGGAATTTTATCAATCATGCTAAGTAATTCAACATCCAAATTTATTGAAATCGTGTAGCCAAAATGTTGAACTAATGTATTGAAAATGTTGAATAGATACATCAACAATGTAAAATACATGCATCAAACCATATCAACATTAAAATATCATTTTAGCATATATTTATGTAAAGTGGTTGAGTTATGGTAATACAAATATTGAAGTAGCATAATGCAAATGTTGATATCGAGAAATATCGTAACATATATTTTACACAACGAGTAGTGTTTTGTTGGATAAACTCTGAGCAGTGTTATTCTACAACGAGTATCTTTCGTTAGAGAACTCCAAGAGACTCGCTAAATTAGACTAGCTAAATTCACATTTAGCTAGTATTCTTCCTTTATATTTCCTCCTCTTCCAGCAAACTAGCTAAAATGACCGGTCATCCCACAACCAAATCCCGGGAGGTGGGAGCAGGAGGGGCCGCACGGGAGGTGGTGAGACCGCGAAGGATAGCTAGCAGGGGCGCTAAACATCTTTGGCTAGCGAAGGCACAAGTTTAGCTAGCGAGGATAGCTAGTGGGGTGTTTGACTAGTCTGTTGGAATGTTGTTTTTGTTGATTTTTCATTTTGTAAGCTAGTCAAACCAAGATAGCTAGTCTCTTGGAGTTCCTCTTAGATTTTACTATGGTAAAAAAACACGGGTCGGAGTATGTCACATCCGTATAGTATGCACAAATCTATATGTTAAACATATATAGATGCACTATACTAAAGAACATAAATTATAATTTTCTTGACATGCAAGCTATTCACCTCATGTAGAAACTCACTACATCAATAACATCACATACCACATTGTCATCCACTTTCACTAAAGCCATCAATTTTTTTTGACTAATAGCATGTATGCATACGATTTATTAGTTTTTTAGTATCACACTACGTTTTCATAGTAGAAATACATAGAGGATCAATCATTTAAAATTTGTTCTTTAAAAAACATGATTTCATGTATAATATCATTTGTAAAAAATAATTTAAATTTCAAAAAATATTGTCTTGTAATCACTTTATTGTTTATACTTAAATTTCAAATTTCAAAAAAATACTATCATGCAATCATCTTAATATTTTTACTTTTAAATTCCACTTCATTAGAAAATTTCCGTCCTCGACCTAGTTCAACCTCTGCACATACATGCTGCCTCAGTTGACATTAGTCATTGCCTCAGAAAATATCTCTGTGAGGAAAGTATTTCTCATTGCAATGCATGGTCGTTTGCAAATGGCCGCCGCCGGTACACTCAAGCTCAAGGTGCGTTGGTCCCCCAAAACCAAACCAGAAATCCACTATCTGCTACTCCTAGTAGTAGTAGCTTTGCCCCCGTCACCACTGCAGCCAGCATCCATCCTCTCGCACTCCATCCGGTACCCGACAATCCCCATCCCAAATCGCCCAATGCTCACCTCGTCGCTTCCGCCGCCAACCATCCCGGGCTCCAAGCTCGCAGCGGCGCCCAAACCTCCCGCCAAGCTCAGGCCCGCCGCCGTGCTCTCCGCCTCCGCCCCCGCCCCAGCCCCAGCCCCCGCGGTCGCGTCGGCGGCATCCGCCGACGCGGCCGCGGGCGGCGGGGCCGGCCGCCTCTCCGCGCTCATCCGCTCGCTCTGCGCCGCGGGCCGCACCGCGGAGGCCGCGCGGGCGCTGTCCGCGGCGGGGGACGGCGCTGGCGTCGTCGCCTACAACGCCATGGTGGCGGGGTACTGCCGCGCGGGCCAGCTCCCCGCCGCGCGCCGCCTCGCCGCGTCCGTGCCCGTCCCGCCCAACGCCTACACCTACTTCCCCGTCGTGCGCGCCCTCTGCGCGCGGGGGGCTGATCGCCGACGCGCTCGCCGTGCTCGACGAGATGCCCCGCCGCGGGTGCGCGCCCATCCCGCCCATGTACCACGTCATCCTCGAGGCCGCCTGCAGGGGCGGCGGGTTCCGGAGCGCCGTCCGGGTCCTGGAGTCGCTCCACGAGAGGGGGTGCGCGCTGGACGTCGGCAACTTCAACCTCGTCCTCAACGCCATCTGCGACCAGGGCTCCGTGGACGAGGCCGTGCGGCTGCTGCGGGACCTGCCGTCCTTCGGGTGCCAGCCGGACGTGGTGAGCTACAACGCCGTGGTCAAGGGCATGTGCATGGCCAAGCGCTGGGGCGACGTGGAGCAGCTCATGGAGGAGATGGTGAAGGTCGACTGCCCGCCTAACATCGTCACATTCAACACACTGATTGGGTACTTGTGCCGGAACGGGCTGTTCGAGCGGGTGCACGAGGTGCTCGCACAAATGGCGGACCAAGGGTGCACGCCGGACGCCAGAATGTACGCCACCATCATCGACGGGATCTGCAAGGATGGGCATCTTGAGGTCGCTCATGAGATTTTGAGCAGGATGCCGTCGTACGGGCTGAAGCCCAATGTGGTTTGCTACAACATCGTGCTCAAGGGATTGTGTACTGCCGAGCGGTGGGAGGAAGCTGAGGTGTTGCTGGCTGATATGTTTGACAAGGATTGCCCGCTTGACGATGTCACATTCAACATACTCGTTGATTTCTTCTGCCGGAATGGGCTGGTTGACAGGGTGATCGAACTTCTTGAGCAGATGTTGGAGCACGGATGCATGCCGGACGTCATCACATACACTACGGTGATCAATGGCTTCTGCAAAGAAGGGCTTATCGACGAAGCTGTCATGTTGTTGAAAAGTATGGAAGCCTGCGGATGCAGGCCAAATACCATAAGCTATACTACTGTGCTGAGAGGTTTGTGCAGCGCAGAACGATGGGTGGATGCTGAGGAGCTGATGTCTCAAATGATTCAGCAAGGTTGTCCTCCAAATCCTTTTACGTTCAATACGCTCATCAACTTCTTGTGTAAAAAGGGAATGGTTGAGCAAGCCATTGAACTTCTTAAGCAGATGCTAGTGAATGGTTGCAGTCCCGACCTGATTAGTTACAGCACAGTGATTGATGGGCTAGGCAAGGCTGGCAAGACGGATGAAGCGCTGGAGCTGTTAAATGTGATGGTCAACAAAGGGATGAGTCCAAACACAATCATTTATTCTTCAATAGCTTGTGCCCTCTCCAGAGAAGGTAGAATTAACAAGGTTATTCAGATGGTTGACAGCATCCAAGATACCACAATAAGATCCGATCCAGTGCTCTACAATGCAGCTATTTCTTCGCTCTGCAAAAGAGGGGAAACAGACCGTGCTATTGAATTTTTGGCTTATATGGTGTCCTGTGGATGCATCCCCAACGAATCAACCTATACTCTACTTATTCGAGGCTTAGCAAGTGAGGGATTTGTAAAGGAGGCACAGGAGATGCTCAGTGAGTTGTGCTCTAGAGGGGCTCTAAGAAAGCAATTGATGAAGCATTTTGGTATTGAGTAAAGTATAAAGCACTAGTTATTACTGCCAAATGTTGGTATCGTCAGGAAATCAGTTTCTTGTTAGCCTGAAGGTGGCATCTGCAGTATTTTATCTATCTTCAAATTGGAGTGGCTGGGTATGATGTATCTTGCTGTACAAGTGCAGTTCCTGATGGGTGGACACATAAGGTCAGGCTGAAAGACTGTCTCAATAACTCCTAATTAGTAGCAGTTTGTGCCATTATTGAAGATATCAAGAATACAAAGTTACTTGAGCTTTTGGTACCTTGGTACAAGATTTCATCTGACATCGAATTTGACCAGATTAGCATTTTCAGTTATTTCAGTAGATGTTGAACATCACACAGTTAACTGTTGTATCAAGTGTCATTTCTTCATGGAAAGAACATTCAAAATACTAATGATGAGAAAAAAAAAGAAGAAAATGGAAAGAATATCCCCACCTCTGGGTGAGTCCCTGAGTAGTTTGAGATTCACATGCTTACTGCTTATAACTACGGATTGCCTCATTTTTGCCTTCTCCAATACCATGGACCTCACATGGTAGAAGCCTTCGATTCTGATAGAACTGCCATTAATGCACCAGACATAACAATAACTGTTTACATAACAATACTTCGTATGGGCATATGGAATGCCAAAATATCCCTATTTCTTAGTAGCATTTTTTGTTTATCTCAAATCTAATCTGACTACTATTGTTCAATTGATGATAATGGAACGCATATATGGGAATACTCTTGACAAGAATGAATCTTATCGATGTCTGTCATATGGAGCGTGTTTGCATGCCAAACAGACTCACAGTAGGTGCCACAACAAGGATTGCCTAAAGTATATCAACATCTCCTACCAAAAAAACAAGTTCACTGCACAGTATTTTTAGGAAGATCCCTTGTAGCTCTATTCTAAAGATCAAACTTGAAACTTCGAACAATGCATAGGGACATACAATGGATGGAAACTTTGCCCACCCACCTAAGGATGTCGATGCTAACCTCACGAAATGCAGGCAGCAACAAAGGTGTAAAGTTTCTCAAATATTTTAGCAATAAGAGCAAGTAGAAAAATGAAATAACAATACAGTATTCCTACTAGGCACAAGCAGCACAATAAAATCCTCGTGACAAAACTTCTTGAACAATGGAAAGATGTCTGATCCAGTTACAGCTGAAACACTAGCGTCACAATAGGCCTCAGCAAAATCTCACGTTACAACACAGGCTACGTGTACAAGGACGTTGGAGCAATATAACACAAGCAACAGTCAAAAAAATTTCTCATGCCAATGCACCTAAGTTGCTGCCCCAACTACCAACTACTCCACTGCCAGCTCGCGAATGATGATCCATCCTCGCAAACCATGATATCTTACTGCACATAGAAAAACTTATCTAATCAGCACAGAAACTAATCAATACAAGATAAACTTTTTTTTGGGAGGGGGGGGGGGGGCACAATACAAGATAGACTAGGACTCTGAGAACATGCTTAACCTGTTGTGGTGGGGGCTGCTGTGGTGGTTGCTGCTGGTAATTTCCATACCCAGGATATGCTGTATAAGCATACATGGCAGGATCTTGAGGAGGCCGGGCATAACCGTATGGATCATATCCTTGGGGATAACCATAGTAGCCGCTGCTCCATTGGTTCTGCTCTTGCTGAGGCTGGAATAAAAAACCAGCAAAGGGCATCTGATTACTTGTCTAATAAAGCACCAAGTTAAAGGCATGCTAATTAGATATGAAAGATACCTGTTTGTTTGCAGGACTACGACCCCATGAGAGCCTTACACTCTGGCCTCCTAACTGGGTTCCATTTAGCACCCTTATGGCCTCCTCAGCCGATGCCCTGAATAAAAAGATTTTTTTAACAAGAGAAAATCCATTTAGGAGTGTCCGATTCAGAATATTATGCAGCATTTCCACTTTAAATTTCCAATCCTTTTCCACATGGTTTACATTTTACAAAATACACTCAGATAATATTAGTATCCAATTGGATGCCCTCTTTGGCACTAAATATTAGCAGACAAAGGTTTGAGATCTGTAAATTGTCTGCATTGTGTAATAAAGCAAAAGATAATGATGCTATCCAATAACAGCACAAAAAAAAACTCTTATACCTGTTAGAATATTGGACAAATCCGCATCTCTTTCCTGCAGGTATTTTTACATAGAGAAGCTCTCCATACGGACTGAAGGTTTGCCTCAGAAGCTCATCAGTCACACTCGGGTCAAGTCCACCAACAAATACCTGCAAGCAATGAAACATACTTAAGCATCCATTTACGGTTCAGCTTGGAGAGGCAAAACTTATTTATCATATACTCACAGTAGTATTGCTTGGATCATTATCAGAATCAGTTCCTTGGGTATTCGGGTATGTAGCTGCAGACGGACGGAAGAGTCAGCAAATTTACACTTTGGCTATATCCGTAGATTCAGGCATGAATATGTAAACTGTTATCTAGTGATCCATAAACATTTTAGAATTCAAATTTCTAACAATCAATCATGTGCAAATATGCCACATGTCAACATGGTTATCAGATCTTAAACAGATAACAAGAAGTAATCAAGAATAGATTTGATAGAACGTCCAAACTATCACTTCGTACTTGTACAATGTTGTTCACCCTATACTTGACTGCTAGCATGGAGGACAGTTATACTGTTCATATCTCAAAACGCATAAATGGTGGCCTTAATAGATATGTTTTACTAATTATTTCTTCTAGTACAAAGTATGTTAAACAAAATGCTATGAATAAATTAGAGATTGGAGAAAGGCACTTAGGGTGCGGTGCACACACCAAAAGTGGAGTTGATAATTGTTTCAATAGTGTGATGGGTGCGACCATGTTATTTTGTTTGTGACTACTTATGAAACTCAGGACCATGGGTACGTGTACGTCTGGGGATGTTGGTTTAACTGATTTATCATGGTTGACAGAAGAATTTAAGAAGTGGGCGCAACTATTTTCATGTCCATCCCTACTTAAGGAGAACTTAAGAAGAAGCATGTTTTATCTACCACAAACCATACAAGAGGAAAGCTTGCGTACCACTATAAAAAAATGTCAAGATCCCCAACAAATATAGAATTCCCTTGACAGAGTCAAAAAAATGTCCTAGCTACAGAAGTAAGCTTGCATACCACTAGATGGCTGTTGTTGTCCACTGGCATTCTTCTTGTTGGATGCTGGTCCAAGGCGCATGGGCCGGCTAGAACAGTATTGTCCATTCATTTCGGTCATAGCTCGAGTCTGTTCATCCAAATCTCCAAATTTAACAAAACCATAGCCTTTCGAGCGGCCGGTGGTTCTGTCAAAGACAACTTTTGCACTCTTGACTGATGGATAACGACTCTTGAATGTATCTTGTAGAATAAAATCTGTAACATCTGAGGCAAGATCCCCAACAAATATAGTATAATCTGAACCATCATCTCCACGTTTCTCACCGGCCCCACTTGTAGCCCAATTCAATTTGAAAGGTTGATTGCCATTAGGCATCACTTGACCATTATAATTCTGGAGAACTTGTTCAGCTAAAGCATGGTTGCCAAATTCAATAAAACCATAGCCCTCAGGCTGCCCAGTCTGCTTGTTCCGAATTATCTTCACTGAAATAACCTGAACAAGTCAACTCATTAAGCCAATGTACCACACTGAGCCAGGAATGAACTCTCTGATATGAAACACATAAGTCTACGCAATACCCTGGAATAAAATTCTTTGTTTTACACACACTATTAGCAGAAAAATTTACAGCAAGGGATGACTACATGTAACATTATCTTTCTTGGACTAGATAGTCAGAGACATGAGAAGAAATATGCAGCAGATGAAAGCAGCAACTTCATACGAGACAGATAAGTTCATTCTTGTCATGAGAAGTGCATGACACAATCAACCATAAACCAACACAAATAAGCAATGTTTGGTATGGTGTTGCTAGTTGCTACCAAAATCATGTATTGCTCCCAGTCACTACAGTTCAGTAACAATAACATGTGTACAATTATATGGAGCAACACTTAATTTTCTTGATTTCGCGGAAATAACACACATTTGTGCTACTCAAACTTTAGCACAACTAAAGCTTCAAGTGAGATAGTCCTTCCAATTCAAACACATGGACATAGTTCTTTGAGAACCTAAACCAAAATATAGAAAAGAATATAACCAAAGTACCATATTTCCGAGTGAAACAACTGCAAAACTTGAAGTTGGTAGCATGTGGGCACAGTACGAAGTATATGTTGTTTTAGACACGTAGAAGGTATGTTGCTTTAGACAGGATGCACTTAAAACGTTCTAGTGTTTTGGAAATGTGTAGAATGTACATTGCTTTAGACAGGATGCACTTAAAACTTTCTAACTTTTATGAGGATACATACATAGATTGAGTAAGTGAAAGCGATGCTGATAAGTTTGTCACAAATAATCCTATATTGAAGCTACATGTCAATATCTCCCTAGGTTTTACCAAGATTGCTATATTTATCATTTTGTTCAAAATTACCCACTTGCGAAGTGAACATGACATACATGTATTATTGAAATGCAGAGGGGCACTGATTTTTGCAGTTCTATACTCATCAAAACATGCCTAGTGCACTAATGCCCATGCCATATAATCAAAAAAAAAACAATGCTAAAACTGTGAATGATATGTGAATGGCCGACAAGGGTCTGTTTATGTTAGTAAGATGAAGATGCAAGCATACATCTAACTGAACTTGCGCAAGCTATACTGTTGATCCCACTAAATATGCTTGTACAGATCTCATAGAAAAAATCCAAATAATCTCGTGCACTTGTTGTAAAAAAAAGTCTCGTGCACTACATGCGCACCTTAAGTCACACATTTACGCATTTACGGCTCCATAAATGAATTATTGTGAGTAATGGTCGTTGATGCTAATTAACAGCTTCGGAATTTTATAATCAATGGCACTGCTTTGGATTACCCTCGTACATGACATAGTTTTTCTTCACTATTAGTGCACTCCCTCCGTACCCCGAAAATTGTTCATTTAGTTTTCAAAATTTGTCACAAAAAGTGTTCTTTCAGCTCATAATAAATATTTTTCTCATTAAACTAACACCATGTACCAAAGAAATATTGTATCGAGAAGAGCATCAGTGAGGGGTACCAATGAACTATAAACCTCTGGAATGCAAATATCATGTGAACCATATGAGTTTGGCAACCACTCATGAGTCATGAGTCATGGAACAATATAAACCATGTGAAAAGATGCAAACTTTGAAAGCTCATCGAAAACCATATATTTTTGCTAACAATAGTATGAATCCATACAGGTACCCAATAATTTGAGTCACTTACTGAATACAATCAACATGAACATACTAACAGTCCATGACATATGGATAGCTTGCACCATGTATTAAAAATTTGCGCTATTAAGTTCAAATCTAGGCATCTATAGCACAGCTGTGAGATTCTAAACTAGAACGCTGTGTTCTTTTTTGCAGAGGCAGGAACATTTCCATTTACTAAAGAAACAACTAGAAAATATATGAAAGTTAGCAACAAGTTGTTTTATGAGATAACCAATCCCACATGAGTATAAAGAGAGTGAAAATTACATGTGCAGTGCAATAACTCCCAGTGATATAAGTAGATCTTCACCAGAGTATAATCATGAATGCATAGCAAGGAAATTTCCAAACTATACTACAAAAGATTAATGGCTCATATAGCTATATTAGGCATTAGGTAACAGAACATCACAGCTAGAGTGAACTGGCAAAAATAATAACTATTGTGCTTCACGAAACAGGTTGAATCTATCATTGCAATCGTTGCCCGATGGCCAATTTATATAATAGTATTAAGAGCCACAAGAAAAATTATAACATAAACCCCCTTTTGCCAAAAGGCTATATTATAACACCAGTTGCCTGGCATTCCCATTCAGATGCTGCCCAGAAAGGAACTATCATTCCCAAAGAGGTGATTATTATGTTGTTATAGTGGAAAAATTACGGAACATCACAACATCCCTCAATGAACAAACCACCAAAATTATTTGCTGTGACACAGTGCAGTTTGCTTAGGGGCTACAACTGCCCTAGGAAGAACTTACAGACAAGAAAGAATGTAATTCCAAGCACAGCACACTTGAAAGAAAGAGAGAGAGAAAATCCAACACTACATATGAATTGACTCTCCACGCGGCAAAAGATAAACATGCAAATTAACTAACGTCGTATTCCAATCTAGGTAGACGACATATGGTATGGTAGCTTCTCAGGTTTGCCATACCGGCTGCATGGGCAAATGCTACCCAGACGAAATAATGCCAGGCAACCAGGTAATGCTCATAAATTAACATCAAAATTATGTTTTTCAATCACCACTCAATAATTCGGCACTTCAGAACTGGCAAATCCTGTTGTTCCATCTATTGAGCTGGCAAGTTCCAAAATGCCTCCAACACGCACGTAAACAGAACTTGCACAAAACTCTCCTACTCTCGTAGGATGAAATTCTCAAAGACCAATCTGGAAATAATTAAAGTAAAGAGCAGGGAGACGGCGGCGGCACATCACCTCGCCGGCCTGGGAGAAGCAGCTATAGAGGTAGTTCTCGTCCATCCAGTACTGCAGGTCCCCGATCCAGAGGGTCTTAGCATCGTCCCCTCCCCCGCCGCCGGACGGTGCCGGCGCCGGCGCCGCCGCAGCCTGCGGCGGCGGCTGACCCCACATAGCGGGAGGCGGAGGCCCCGCCTGGTAGAACTGCGGGGGCGGTGGCGGGGGGTGGCCCGCCTGGTAGTACTGCGGTGGGGGCGGCGGCGCCATTGCCCATTGCTGCTGCTGCGGCGGCGGCGGCTGCATCATGGCGGCGCGGTTTAGGGGTCAAAACCCTAGGAACGCGAGGAAAGAGAAGAGGGGGAGCTCGTGGGCCAAACGGATGGATAGAAATTGCGGCCGCTGAGGTGGTCTCGTCAGTCCGATCTGGATGGGACGGCCTGGATCGACCCGACCGGATCTGGCGAAGGAAAGAGGCTACCGGTTTTGCCGAAGAAGGCAAAACCGCCGTGCATCCTGATTCCTGTCTGAACGGGCTTTTAGCCCGGTTCGGGACATGTTTCGGGTAAACTCTTTTTTGTGCGCGTTTCATGTGAGTAAGTTTTTCAACTCCTTATAAACTGCATGGAAGATTTACATGAATTAATTTTTAATTTTCATCCGAGGACAAGTTTTGGAAATTTCATTTTTGTTTGCAAGTTGGTCACATCTTTATCAAATTTAATATTAACCTTACAACACAACATATCAATTCCCACAAATTGATTTAGCCACACTTTTTTATTAGTGCCCACAAATCCCCACAAAAGTAGGCAAACCAATAGTTAACTTCAAAGCCCAAAAGTAGGGTTCATCAAGATCAACAATAAGTGCACATGACCATATTTAGGGCGTGTTTGGGAGGGCTCAAGTAGCTCGGATTCAATAAAACAGCTCTCCACTCCAATTTTTTTTCGCCAAACACCCCCCCTCAAAAAACTCCGGATCCACCAAATTCATGGATCTAGCTCCCAACTCCACCAAATCCACGGAGTGCCTCAAGAGGTACTCGCGAAGTCTTGTTTCGTACTCACTCGTGGAGTTGGGTGGAAATTACCCACCTTTGCCACCCATTACACATCGTACGGTTCATCTGTTTTTCTTTCCTCCGTCACCGATGCCCCTTTCTCCTCGCGACCTTTCCCGTCGTGCGCCGCTCCCCCTCCCGAGCTCCCCCGAGCGGTGGCCTAGACCGCGGCCTCGCCGGCGCCGCCTCCTGCGTGGCGCTCCCCAACGCGAAGGACGAGACCGCGGCCTCGCCGACGTCGCCTCCCGGGGTGGATCTCATCTCCCCCCGTGCGGAGGTCCTAGGCCGCGGCCTCGCCGGCGCCGCCGCCGGCGTGGAGCTCCCCCACGCGGGGGTCCATCCACCGCTTCCACGACGACGAGAAGGTGGCCCTCGGGGGCCAGCTCGGCGGTTGCTGGCGTCGCGGTCTCCTTCACGGGCAGGATTCGAAGGCCAGGACTCAAGGTCGTCGGAGTCGTGTAGAGGAGCCGACGGCGATCCACCGCCCGGAGCAGCTCCCCTTTCCCCTCGGGACTCAGACTCGGGATTCACCTCGGGTGGTACAGGTCGACGGCGGAGACGAGCTCGGCGGGGAGCTACTGCTCGGGTGGAAGAGGAGCCGAGCAATTGCGGCGCGCGCGTGCCCAGGGCGGTGGCCGTCATGGCGAGGGCTGGCCGGAGCGTGCCGGCGGCGCGGCGACGCCGAGGGCAAGGGTGCAGGTGCGACCCCCGACCGACCAACTGGTTTCGCTCCACTGATGCGTTGTGCTCTTCTCTCCGCCTCTCTCCTTCGTTGCTCATCGATCAGATTCTATTTCTCGGCCGGCAAATTGCCCCTCTGCTGATTCGCCATGGAAAAAAACCAGTCTACTTCCCCGTATTCAGATGCTTTGCATCAACCCCTATGCTAATTTGCCCACGACAGGTCCCCTCTGCTAGGCAAGTCCGATTGAGCTTTGTCGGCTTGGATTGCCGTAGAATGCAGAGAAGCAGAAGCCGCATCACTTTTCCTTCACCGCAGTCAGATGCTTTGCGTCAGAGAGAGAGAGAGGAAGAGAGAAGAGAGAGGAAGAAGAGGGAAAAAGAGTATGACATGTGGGTCCATTTATAATGGGTAAAATTGACTTTTCACAACATGATCTCTGTTATCGGAGCTGGAGCTGTTATCTCTGCCAAACGCATCTCTTCAGCTCCAAATTGAGAGTCCAGCTCCACGATGGAGCTGCAAATTGGTGGAGCAGTAGCTCCGGAGTTGGTTTGGCGGAGTCGGAGCCCTCCCAAACACGCCCTTACTTGAGTTAAAAGTATACTTCTTCCTTCTCGTTTATAAGGCGTACCACGATTTTCAATTTTTCCGATTTTATAGGGTGTGCGTCATTGGAACTCTCTCACATTCACTACCTTTCTTCTTGGTAGAAATGAAATTAACTCCTAGTGAATGAACCGACTAATAAAAAGGCTGCATGCGCGAGGCTTGTGCTACAACTTGACTTAGGGAAGGTGCAAAATAAATGCGACTATCATGAAATATCTCTTGCCTTGGTCAGTGGACCCTTGCTCCATGTGCCTTATAAACGCAAAAGGATGGAGTATAAAGCAAAAAAACATACTGACAACAATCTTGTTTTTATGCACTTTAATTAGAGGCTAAAAACAATAGAAATTATTTTCTTTACAAACAAATTTCATACTTGTCTTTGTGAATAGAATTAACTAGAGAAATTAGAGGTGGATAAGCCTCATATTACATAGAGAACCCTACAGGACAAAGAAACTACAAAGAAAAGATAAACATACCGCCCTTCATTATTTGTTGTTATTCACTTTTTTGTAATAGTTGAACAAACTTAGCACTTAAAAAAACGAGAGAGTAACAGAACTTGTGTCAACTTTGGCGAGGAACGGCCGAAATCCTTGCATTTTGGTAGAGGCAACAGCCAACATCTAAATCCATAATCAAGGCATGTTTGAGATCCTAATAAATGGATAATGGTCATGTCCTCGATCGATAGAAGAGGTAAAGGGTTAAATCTAGCACCACCTTCCACAACTTTCACTAGATCTAGTAGTCCACGAAGAAAATCCACAGCGGACAACATTAGTGTAACACCCCGGGTGTTTATTAAAGATATCTAACTTAATTAGTTGCGTTAATCGTGTTTAAATTGGCTCATAAACATGTTTGACATGTTTTGTCACGAATTTGCACAAAAGACCTTGGTCAAAATCCCTAATCACGGTCAAACCCTAGATCTACTTTAAAGGCTGAAATGGTTTTCTTGCGCGTTCTCCAAATTTCACTATAGAAGTTCAAAATCGGCCAATACGAAAGTTGTTCGTTATTTCCGGGAACACATTTTTCGTAATTGGCGGACATTCCAATTTTGAGTGCAAATTGGCCAAAAACCGGTTTGACTGCGCTGTGAACAGTAAACCGAGCCGTGGAAAATCTGCAACTTCGGTCGGCGTTCCCGGGCAAACCATTGATCAAAACATATGTCGCCCTTTGGGAAAGTTGTAGATCTATAGCTCCTCTACAACTTTGCTTTTGGGAGATTTTGAAGTTAGTTGGCACTTTTAGGAGTTATGCAATTTTGAAACTGGGTAAATGGAATAGGGCCGGGGCGGGCGACGTTGGCACCGCGCTCGGTGCGCGCGCGGGCGTTCTCGGTGCGCCGGCCACGTGTCCAAGGGTCGAAGCTCCGGTGTACGGATGCACGGGAGGCTCCGCGGTGGACCGAGCCGGCCTTAGGGCTGCGCCCTCGGTGTCGTCGTGCGCCGCGCGCGGGGAGGCCAAAGCGGCCGGGCGGCGGGCCGGTCGGGCCACGCGCCGCCGCCCGCGCGGCCCCGGCCGGCTGCGCGCATGCAAGCCGAGCCGGTGGCCGTGCCGCGCGTGCTAAACGCCTCGGTCTCCTCGTGCTCGTCGCGAACTCGCGCAGTCGCTCCGCAAACCGCTGCCCGTTTTCCTGCGCCGCCGTTGTCCATGGCCGTGAGGGTCGCCGAGCCGCGTTCGCGCCAAACCGTCGCCACCCTCTAGCCCTACTCCTTCCCTAGCCCCCCTCCGGAGTCCCTGAACACGCCCCGCCGCCGCCGGACCGCCCGGCCCGCGCGGCCGCCGGCCCTACGGCGGGCGGCCGGCGGGCCGCACGCGGGGCGCCACGGCGCGAGCGCCGCCGGCTACGTCTCGGTCCGTCTAACCATCAAAACGGAGTCCTAGGTGAACCTACATCACTTCCCCACCTTTTCCCGGCCAAGTCCGGCCTTCTCCCTCGCCGGATTTTGGTCCTCTCCGCCGGCCATGGCGCCCGAGGACTACATTGCTTCGATTTCGGTCTTTCCACGGAGTTTTCCGTAATCCAGGGACCCCTGCGTAATTTCGGGAAATAAGTTCGAGGGCCTCCACTGCAAATGTGTTATTAGGGTTACAACAGCAACTTTGGAAAATCATTAAAAATCGTAGAAAAATCAGAAAAATGCAAAACCAATTTTGTTGGTTTCGTGGTGAAGAAATCTATCTTTTCTAGAAAACATGTATAGGGTTTTTCTGTACAGTTTTTGAATTAAAAATTCAAATGCAGTTTGGAGTGTTTTTAGTGCAATTTAAAATATACACATGCTATGAACTTGAATTTTGGATATGTTACTCTTTATAATATGTCTAGATCTGTGGCAAACGTTTGCATGAATTTGATGTATATATTTTCAGTTATGATTTATTTAAGATTTATGCTAGAATAAGTTTGATGCTTTTTATAACACCTTTAATGAACTTTTCTTTGAGCACAAGTGCACCCTAGGGCTTTGACTTGATAATTAGTACCCCTGGTGTGATGGATGTGATTTTAGGGAATTGTTTACTAGGTGTTTTGGATTTAATCTTGTGTAGGAGCTTAAATTCAAAATCTGAAAAATAAATTGAATTTGCAACCATGCCTTGGTCAGAAACTCATTTTTGGCATACTTGACTTGTAGGAGAAAGTTAAGATCAAAAAGTGTATTAAATCTTTTTATATGAATTAATGTTGATTTACTAGGTGAGATTTGTCTTTTTCGTATAAATTAATTTATAAATGACCTTAGGCCGCCAAATTTTGGTGTGAGAGCTTAAACTAAGCATATGTTGCTGTGTGCAAAAGATTAGGTTCGTTGGAAGTGTTTTTGATTTAATTTGGATTTATGGTAGAAAGGCTTGTTGTAAATAATTAAAGAAAGAAATGGAAATTAAATGTGCTAAATGGTAAAATCATGTTTGTTTCTGTTTTTATTAAATTAAACACACCCCTTGCTGTTTGTTGAAGTTAAGTAACTTAAATTGCTTAGATGTGCACACAATCACCATCAAAATAGTGTTTTGTTATTTATCACACACCCTAATAATTTATATGAGAAAATATTAATATTTGGGTGTATGTGCCCAACAAGAGTTGGTTTTGTGGTAATTCTCCCACCTTCACCATAATCTAATGCATGTGCATGTGAACGTGTAGATCTTCCCGACGGGACTTACACGCTTACCCAGGAGGAGGAGGGAGCGACCGGCGGGGAGTTGAATTAAGTTAGCGTGCGGCAAGACCTGGACCAAAGTCCGGAATAGCCAAAGGCTTGTTTAGGAACCGAGTACGAGAAAGGCAAGCACCGGTTCCATCTAACCGAAGCGTCCCCTCATCGGAGGTGACTAAATGTGACACAAATACCGATCCCGGGAGGGCGGTAACACATTTATTACAACGGGTGGAATCGATCTTTTACATCACGGCGACACAAAGGGCACGGTAGTGCCAACGCTATAAGGAACAACACAAACGCTAACGACCACACTACAATAGCAAAGGCTTCCATAGCCTCCTCAGAGTACCACACCATGGAAGCTTTCGGTAGGGCCCTGGGTACACAGGCACGGTTGGGTGTAGGGCACGACCTACTCAACGTCTTCGGGAATGTAATCGGGATCCTCCTCTGTAAAATAGTTAGTAAAACAAGGGTGAGCACATACGTACTCAGCAAATCCAACCCCACCCACGGAGGGGCCTATAAGCAGAATCATGCATAAGTATAACAAGGATCAGGTTAAGGTTCATTTTGCAAACTTACACATGCAGGGGTTCATTTCAAAAGGTTTTCGCAAACACTTTCATAACCAAAGTGACTCCATTGTTTTAGGAAAACCACTGTGGAACTACCGGACTTCCCGTCCGTCGTAGCCCAGGCACACAGCCACACACTTCACCCAGAAAACAACTCACGCCAGAAAACATCCCATCCCAAACACTAGTTTTTGTGACCACACCGTGACTCGTCCAATACCGTGGACACGGCTATTCGAATAGGTTTGACACTCTGCAGAGGTTGTACATCTTTACCCACAAGTAGGGTACGAGTCACACGGACACCTCGGTGCGGTACGGATCCTATCAAAGCCATTACCCACCTTAGCTAACACTACGAGCCACCACGGAAGCAACCAAGGGGCTATCCCACATAACCGGGGCGTACCTCACACGGAGCGTACCCCTACTCCTTGGTCTCCCGCTCGCTCACCCGCACACCCGGATGGCAAGTAGATTAACTAGTGGGATTTATGCTAAGCCGTTGCCACATACAACGGTCGAGTGGTTGTACGATGATTTGGGTCAGGTGAGATGTCACGCAACCCGGTCCTTAATTGACAAGATGGACAACTCCCAACACGCTCAACCACACGGTACGAGCTCACCCATACTCCCGACACACACGTCCATCCCGTCTACCCGATCCTGTACTCATTTTCCAAAAATATCCCATTTCCATTTTTAAAGCACTCACACGTTTTGAAAGAACTCACACATTTTTAAAGCACTCATTTAGGCCAAAACAAGGTTCAATCATAGCAATCAAGGGTGGCTATCCTACCATGTTTTGCAGTAAAACAATATGCAATTTATAAAACGGGTATAGGGTATATTTATAAAACTAGGGCAGAAGCATGCATCAAAGGGGGAGGTTGAACTTGCCGTCTTCAAAGTCTTCGGGGAGTGCCGGCTCGGCGTTCGGGACCTCGGGCTCCTGCTCGCAGTAGTCGGCTTCGGCCTCCGGCTCGGGGTACCTTCCTCCGTCTACTCCGTCGGCTATGGCGTACACACAAGCAAGCAAGCAATATTAGCACACACGTTTCCGGCCGAGCTCGGGGAGGGGAAGGTAAGCGGAGAGGGGGTATTTATAAACCCTAGGGGGGTGGTTTAGTGGTGTGCTGGGGTGAGGTCTGGGTTTAATCGTAAAATGTCGGGTCACAGGGGGTTTAGGGATTAAGGACCTATTAGCAATTCCTACTAATGGTAAAAGGGGTGATTATGTTAATATAGACTAGGTTAGAGTCACTTTATAAATTATTTTAGGGTGTAGCAGTGTTTAATCTTTAATTAGATATTGATCCGGGGGCTTAATTGGATGGAGTAAAGAGAGAGAGAATAATGGGGCTCGGTTTGAGGGAATAAAGGGGAAGCGAGGGGGGGGGGGTCTTTGGCAAAAGTGCCATCTTCTCCCCCCCCTTCGAATCGAACGAGAGAGGAGGGGGGGGCGCGGCCATGGCCGGCCGGCGGGGGCGCCTGCCGGCGATTCTAGCCGCGGCGGCGGCGGGACAAGGGGAAAAGGAAGAGGGGGGCGAGGGGGTCCTATCCCCGTGCTCACCTTGGGCTATCGTGCACGGTGGAGGCGGCTCCGCGGGAGAGCAGAGGGCGGCGGCGGTGCTACTGGTGGCGGCGCGGCGGTGCTCGGGGAGCGAGGCTCGGGGAATGCTCGATTTTGGTGCGGTGCGGCGAGGTGGTGGTGGTGCGGGTCCTTAAATAGGCGGCCGAGGCGGTTCGGGGAGGGGAGATATTTCCGGCGGGAGGCCGGCCGGCGAGCTCGCGCGGCTTCTCGATGTCCGGCGGGCTTCGCGGCGGCCGACGACGGGACGGCTCGGCGGGTCAACTTGTTGCGGGGGCGGCGCGTCTAGGGGCGGAGCGGGGCGGGCGTCTGCGGTGGTGGTGAGGGTGGCGGACGGGGGGGGGCGGCGCGGGGGTGGCCGGCGGCGGGGCGCCGGGTGTGGTGGTTGGGCGGGCGGAGTAATGGCGGTGTGTGGTCGCGTCGCGGGGCCGGGGTGGCGTCTTGGTGGTGGCGAGGGGCGGTGCGTCGGGTCGTCGCGTGTCGGCTCGGTCCGGGCTCCGGCCGGCGGCGCGCGGGGGCCGGCGGCGTGCGGCGCCGGCGAGGGCGGGCGGTGGCGTGTTGGAGGGGAGGGGGAGCCGGCGCGGTCGGGCACGGCGCGCGGGCCGGAGCGCGTGCGGGCGTCAACGGCGCCGGGCGCGCGGGGGCACGGGCGTTGCGGCGCGCGTGTCCTGGCCGCGGGAGGAAGAAGGAGGAGGAGGGGAAAAGAGAAGGAAGGGGAGGAAAAAAAAGAAGAAAGGAGAAAAAGAAAAGGAAAAAGGAAAAAGGGAAAAGGAAGAAAGGAAAGAAAAAGGAAAAATGGGGAGGAAATTGGAAAAAGTTTAGAGAATTAGGGGAAAGGTTTTGCGGGTTTTTTCCGAATTCCGGGTGCCGGCGCGTTTTCCGGGACGGCGGTGAGGGCGAGGCGGACCAGGCATCGGGACCGCGGCGTGCGCGGGATTCCGGCCGGTGGCCGACCGCGGCGTTGGGAAGACGCGCAAGGGTGCCGGCCGAGGGTGCGGTGCGACGGGATTCGCGCGTCGGGGAGAGAGAGGGGGGAAAACGGTGGCTAGGGTTTGAATGCTAATTGAGCTCGGCGGGTCGGTTTTGAAAATGCGCATGATTTATTAGGTGATTTATTTAGAGCTAAAAACGCGGGCGTTACACTAACCCATTTTATAAATTAAAATCATATCCTTTACTTTTTCAGTACTTTATTGCTTTACTTGTGCATTTAAGTTTCAGGAGTTGTTTTGAAACCTAGTTGCATGATCCTTAGGACTCCTATGCTCTTTTACTAGTATAGGAACGCTAGTGCCATGCGCTAAGGATACAGTAGAAGTCGAGTAATGACTCATTGCTCGCGAGATATAGGATGCTTATGTTGGAATCATAAGTTGGTTAAATTGACTCGCTCATGTGGTAAGAGCAATGGGTTCGGTCTCGACCGAGTAGCATGGTGCTGGTCAGCTATCGAACGTACCAAGTACTTGTCGGGAATAGGGCCGGTAAGCCTAGTACCTTACGAACCGGGGCGGGATCTTTCTAGCTACCCGCTTGGGATGTGTCTCCGGGCTAGCTACCCGTGGTATAGTGTGTGAGTCGGATGGGTCGGGTTAGACCCTCCGGATAACCGTGTACCGCAGTTTGTAGCGTACGATCCTAAGCTGTCGGATGTTGGGAACCGCCTTTGGTTGGGGTAGACACCGCACTTGGTCTACTTTCTTCCGTGTATCTTGGGTTTACCTTGCAAGGATATAAATCGATCGATTGTCGGTCACTCGCCGTTATCCGAGTCGGCTTGTCCACCGGCTACCCCATGTTTATTTATGGAACATTTTGGATTGATATTGCTATCTGTTTAATATTGTTTGCACAACATGCTTGTTTAGTACGGTGCTCACCTAGGCCGATTAACATACTAGAATATGAGCTAAAACTTGAAAATAAGGATCCACTCTTAGTCGGTTTTGGCAAAACAAACCCGAAGCCAAAAAGCCTTGCATGTCTAGTCTTACTTTATCTTTTTGTCGGGTAAGTCTTCTTGAGTATTAGTACTCGGCCTTGCTTAATTTGTGGTTTTCGGGTAATCCTATCCGGCTCGGAGTTATTCCGGAGGGATGGGAGGTTGAATGGGAGAACGATGAGGAGTGATATGCATGGATGGCCTCCCGTGTGTATCATGCGCTAGTTTTATTTTCCGCCGTATAAACTCCGAACCATGTTTACTTTTATGTATGAAAAACCTGGTTTGTAATAATGTTGAACTTGTGAACCTCTTATGTAATGTAATGTTGTACTGCGGTCCCGCCTTCGTGTGGGCTTAGCGCATATCGGCGATCTGTTGTATGTGATTTACCGGGCTTTACTCGGCGGAAGTGACTTAATAATTCTTTATTAGTGCTTAATGGCCAATTGGACCGGCTTAGGTGATAATACAGAATTATTTTGGGCGGTTCTGTCACAATTAGCTAGCTAGCTAGCTAACTACTCCATTTGTTCCAAATTACTTGTTGGTTTGGCTTTTCTAAATACATTTATCTTTTTATATCTAGACATAATCTATGTATCTTCTATAACAACTATAGAAGTGAGACTCACTACAAGTCATGGATAGATTTCTCTCAACATGCAAGCATTCCACGTCACCATCCAGTATACGCCATGCCACCATCCACTACACGTCATGTCATCATCCACCAAACCATCTATTTATGTCTTCAAGTGATGTTCTGTGACTAATAGTATGTATTTGTGAGTAACACACCACAAAATTCTCGTAGTTGAAATACATCTAGGATCGATCATCTAAGAATGGTTTCACTCATAACAAAATAACATACTTTCATATATAATGTTGTTTACAAAACAACAAGTGAGACCCACTACAAGTCATTGATAGATTTCTCTCAACATGCAAGCATTCCACCTTACTATCCACTATACGCCATGTCATCATCCACTACACGTCATGTCATCGTCCACCAAACCATCTATTTATGTCTTCAAGCGATTTTCTGTGACTAATAATATGTATTTGTGAGTAACACACCACAAAAGTATCGCACTTGAAATACATCTAGGATCAATCATTTAAGAATGGTTTCATTCTAACAAAATAACATACTTTCATACATAATGTTGTTTACAAATGAATGTTGTCATGTAATCACTTTTGTGTTGCTACTTTCACATTTTACCTTAAAAATTTGTTTAACAAATTTCCGCAGCAATGCGCCGGGTATCACCTAGTTAATTATATATTTATATATTTGGGTGCATAACAAAGGGAATGGATCTAGAAAAGTCAAAAACGACAAGTAATTTGAGATGGAGAGAGTAACTAAAATCTATTCTCCCACATAATGGTGACAGCATAATGGTGACAGCATTTACGTATATATTGCCAATACTCCTACATGGATAGGCGATGATAAAAAAACATATATATTGCCAATACTCCTACATGGATAAAATCTATTCTCCCACATAATGGTGACAGCATTTACGTAAACTTGAACAGAAGACTGCTCAATGCGCCCCCTCCCTCTAGATGCTTACTTGTACCACCTAAATATCACTGCGAACCCTCGTCCCTATCCTTTGTATGTCACTACGAGGATCTACAAGGCTCGGCAAAAGTTCAGATCCACAGATATACATCTCTTCTCTTCTAATGTATAGGTAGTAAAGGGCTCACAGTACTACTACTTTGCCCACAAGGCCACAAACCCTCACTTGCTACTGAAAAAGTTTCTTACTAGTTGTTACGCATATTGGGTTGGACCAATAATGACACCAAGCTGCAACAAGTCCATTCATGTGAGTCACGCGCACTCATTTTTACACTTAACTTCCAATGTGGGTTATCACCATATACCTCCACATTTTCAATTTGTGAGGTCTTCACCTCACTAGTAAGTCTGGAGGTCCATTATTGCTCTTTTGCGAAGGTCATTATCATTTGCTGTGAAAATTTTAGCACGATATTCCTTTTTGCACCAACCGTGCATGCCACTCGTGCGCCAAAGCATATGTGGACACTGTTGATCTCTGTTATGCTCTATTACCAACTCATTTATTGTTCTATCCTTTCAGACTCTTATATTTTGGTACAAAATTTAAACCCTCAAGGTCATTATATATCGAGACAGAGTGAGTACTTTGTTACAAAGGCGCGTCAAGGACTAGTGATTTTTGACTTCCCTTAAAAAAGGGATAGTGTAGAGGAAGTCGTTTAGGACTCCGAAACATAACTTTGACTGATACTTTTTTTGCTATAAAATATCTAGAAAAGATATTTAAAGAGTACTTTTATGAAACAACATTTCAATATAAATCTACTCGTACCATTTTCACATTTCTAAACTTAAGACGTAGAAAATATTTCCAGTCAAAGTTTTAAAAAACTGAGTCATGTAAGGACAATCTCCATTATTACACAAGTAAAGTTTGTAATGGTGACGGTAATAAACCCAAAAGCACCACTTAATTATCTGAAACTACTAGAGAAGGTGTAAAAGAGATAGCTCTGCTGGATTTATATTTCTTTTGTCAGATGGAACTCTCCTGTTCCTTACTAACGCGTCTCCCTCAATCAAGCAAAGTACGTAGGAAAGATGAAAACGAGCACAACATGTACGATTGTACGACAGCAGCAGCATCTCTTTGCCCACACCTTCACTCACACTTCATTATTCGAAACGAACGACGACTCGCAGTCGCAGCTATAGCTTCCTCCTCAACTAATCCTTCCTTGGCACCACGTACGCATGAAGCTTCCAAGCTCTTCTGCTCTCCATGCTGGTCCGATCTCGTTGCGCAAGAGCCTACTATTTTTCTTTCCAGTTTTTTCACAGCTCAGCAGCTGAGCATGCACGCTCTTACTTTTCGCGACGGGGAGACTTGTCTCCGGTCCACTCGAATGTCAGCCTGTTCTCACGCTCACCACCCGTCACCCGACAGCGCCGCAGCGGGGGCCGGGGGGCCGGGCCTCCTCCGTGGCGCGTGCCGCCGTTGACACAATCGCCGGCGCGCGCTCGCCGGCATTCTCCACCCTCCGCGTCACAGCCACCCCGCCCCCTCTAGAACCAGCAGCCCTCCACCACGTGCTTCACGCATCGCGCTGCAAATCTCTGAATTCACCGCGCGCGCGCGCGCGGATCGATCTTCAAATCTTCCGGCCGGTCAAGTCTTGCATTGACGCCGGACCGATGGTGCCCGGTCGGCGGAATGAATGCGGCGAACCAGGAACCCTCTGGTCCGGACGTGATGCATTGGCATTGCACTGCAGCAGTTTCTCCTCTTCTTGGGGTGGACTAGTCAGGAGTCACTGCTGTGTGCTGTGCCGTGGATCACCACCACCTGTCGCCGTCCGTCCTCGGACTATAACGCCCGTCCCCCTCCGCCGCTAGGGTCGGGGTTGCAGCATGTACGTACATGTTGGGTCAGTGTCGTCCATGGCCGTCCTCGACTCCTCGTCCTCGGGGTATAAGTACGCCCCCGTTCGTCGTCTCTCTCGCCATTGGACACCACACGTTCCAAGCCTCCGAACCAGAGAGAACAGAGAGCCGCTGGACTCACTGGATTACACCACTCACATAGTCACATTGATATCGAACAACCAATGCTAGTGCAAGAGACGACGACCGCTGCTGGCGCCATGCAGTCGACCTTGCCGGCTCCGGCAATGCTCGCCGCCACCGCGGCCGCCGTCGTGTTTGGCGCCCTCGTGGTGATGGTGGTTTTCCACCGGAGGAGGAGGAACAAGGATGAGGATGAGGCGGCGTCGTCGACCAAGGGCGCCGCTACCGCCGCCGGGACCGGGAGAGGGCTGCCGCCGGGCCCGCGGGGGCTCCCGGTGCTGGGCAACTTGCACCAGATGCTGGCCAACAAGCCGGTCCACCGGTGGCTGCACGGCCTGCTGGCCGACGCGGGTGCCGGCGGCATCGTGCGCGTGCGCCTCGGCCCCGTCCACGTGGTCGCCGTCTCGTGCCCCGAGATGGCGCGCGAGGTGCTCCGCGGCCCCAACGACGCCGTCTTCGCGGACCGCCCCACCACGTTCGCCGCCGAGTCGTTCAGCATCGGCTACCGCAGCGCCAGCATCTCCCCGTTCGGGGACCAGTGGCGCAAGATGCGCCGCGTGCTCACCGCCGAGGTGCTGGCCCCCGCCACCGAGCACCGCCTCCGCGCCGTCCGTGAGGGGGAGGCCGACCACCTCGTCCGCTACGTCCGCGCGCTCTCCGGCGGCGGCGGAGGTTCTTCTTCCGTCGTCGACGTGCGGCACGTCGCCAGGCACTTCTGCGGCAACGTCATTCGGAGGCTGACCCTGGGCCGGCGCCACTTCGCCGCCGCCGACGCGCCGGCGTGCGGTGGCCCCGGGCCCGACGAGGAGGAGCACGTGGGCGCGCTCTTCGCCACGCTCAACTACCTCGACGCGTTCTGCGTCTCCGACTACTTCCCGGCGCTGGTGGGTCTCGACCTCGACGGCCACGAGCGGGTCGTCAGGGGCGTGATGCGGACGCTGCGCCGCCTGCACGACCCCGTCGTGGAGGCGAGGGTCGAGGAGTGGCGCCTGCTGCGGAAGGCCGGCGAGCGGCGCGACCCCGCCGACTTCCTCGACGTCCTCGCCTCCCTCGACGACGCCGCGGGCCGGCCGCTGCTCACCGTCGACGAGATCAAGGCGCAAACCATCGTAAGCTAGCTGCTCTATACCTCATCGACATCCACACACGTGCACACTCGCTCGCTCTTTCTCTGCTGCTTCACGTACACAAATTAACGATCAAACGCCACGTACGTACTATACGTGAAGAAGCACGTCCTCGTGCTTGAGCTGGCTGGATAAGTTGCTCTTGATGACTGACTGACACTGACCAGTGACCACATGGCCACGTATCTTCATCTTCATGGCATCTCTGCCAGAGTGAAAGCGAATCCTGTGCTTCCACGATTTCACTGCGGATCAATGTGTGGGCGCGTTCCTCGCTTGTCGGCTTGTCCACGCACGGATTGGTCGCAGCACAGCAGCAATCACGTGTGCCCTGCAAATCTTATGTGCACTGACTGACTGACGGACGGCTCATGCATGCATGCAGGACATCATGATCGCGACGGTGGACAACCCGTCGAACGCGGCGGAGTGGGCGCTGGCGGAGATGCTGAACCGGCCGGAGGTGATGGCGAGGGCGGTGGCGGAGCTGGACGCCGTCGTCGGGCGGGACCGGCTGGTGGCGGAGCGCGACGTGCGGGAGCTGAGCTACCTCAAGGCGTGCATCCGGGAGGCGTTCCGGCTGCACCCGTACCACCCCTTCAACCCGCCGCGCGTCGCCATGGCGGACACGTCCGTCGGCGGCTACGCCATCCCCAAGGGCAGCCAGGTCATCCTCAGTCGCGTCGGGCTCGGACGGAACCCCAAGGTGTGGGAGGACCCCCTCGAGTTCCGCCCCGAGCGGCACCTGGGCGGCGGCGGCGGCGTGTCGCTCTCCGAGCCGGAGCTGCGGTTCATCTCGTTCAGCACGGGGCGGCGGGGGTGCCCGGGCCTGTCGCTCGGCACGCTCATCACCGTCATGCTGCTCGGGAGGCTCCTGCAGGGGTTCGAGTGGAGCGCGCCGCCCGGCGTCGGCGGCAGGGTCGAGCTCCGGGAGGCGGCGACGAGCCTCGTGCTGGCGGAGCCGCTCGTCCTGCGGGCGACGCCGCGGCTCCCAGCGCACCTGTACTACGAGGCGAAGTGATTGCTATGTCACGTACGGCGGCTTGTTTTGCTAAATTATGGGGGTGTCGATTACGAGTACATGTACATGTTTTAACAATAAAGGCCTTGTTTGGCACAGCTCAGCTTCACCAGTAGAGCTGTTTTTTTGGAAAACAACTTCATGAGCAACTTCATGAGCAGGGGAGAGCTATGTTTTTGCAGCTTCACCATGTGCTTAACTTTGTGAGAGAGAGTTTTCAGAGAAGCTGGCCAGAGAGCTGTGCAGAGAGCTGGTCATTTGGCTATTGAAGTTGTGAAGCTGCTCGTGAAGCCGCTCATGAAACTGTACCAAACGGGCTGAAAGAAGTTCCGTTTTGGAATTCAATAATTGCATAGTAGTATGCCTGCTTATACATCTGGTACCATTCGGTTGAGCACCACAGCCCGGTTCTGTAACTCCAGTTCCCAGTTCTAGGGAAATGATTTTTTCTCGAATACTAGGGAAATGATTCCATGGCGAATCAAGAATCTATGTGTAAATCGTCTGGCAAAATACATAGAAGTGACCTTAGTGGAGAAATATGATGGGGCATATATCCAGCCGCGGCGTTACCGGGGAGGTTCATGGGCCAAAATGGCCATGCTGTCACTCCCAAAGCAGAAAGGTCTGCTAGCTAAATTAGCTAAGATCACTTCAAACTTTAGTTAAACCTTTTACATCTTGGTCTGAGTTTTCATGCACATGGTCCACTTTTCCATCGTCATGAAATGAGTATCAACGAAACTCAACTGCTTATATGAATATAATATATGTACTCCCACTATTCTAAAATATAGCTACTACTACTTGTATATATTTTTTGAATTACACAACACATCGGAGAGACTCACAACGCACGCACTCATCTCTATGAACACTCATACGCAAACCCCACCCCTAGGACTAGGAGCATCTTCGAAAACTGGGCCGACAAATCCTTAAGATTGACAAAGTCACCACAGACGCTTCGTTATCGAGGGAAACGTCGCCTACACTGAAAGAACATACGCTGACAAATTCTGAGAAATCCACTTCCACGAGGAGTCGAACTCAGGACCTGAGGTGTTACCAGGGCTCTTGTAACCACTAGGCTACATGCCCTTTCTCTACCACTTATATTAAAATAATATATGTACTCTCTCTATTTTGAAATACACCTACATTTAGACTTTTTGAAGTACATATTTTTCAACTTTGATCATAAATAGCAAAATAATCGTAGAGACTAATAACATAAAAATGATATTGGTAGATCTATCTTGAAACCAACTATCAAAATATGTAATATTTTCTATTTCAAATAAATTATTTTAAGAGTTATTGTTGGTCAAGTTAAGTTAAAAATATGGGACAGAGGAATTTAGATTTTTGTTACCTCACACTGCTTTTGTTGGATTTAGGAGGGACTTGCACACAAATTCTAGATGTCTCTTATTTATATAAGCTATATAGATGCCCCTCACTAAGGATCATAACTCCATTTCTCTCAACATGGAAGCTATCCATTTCAGCGTCGCATCATCATCCATTAGGCTATTTTTATGTCTTATACTGATTTTCTGTGACTAATAACATCTATGCATGCTATTTGTAAGTCTTGCGAGTACAACACTGTCATGCATACACTCTGGGTACCCATACAAGGAAGGATGAAGACGAACTCCTACTAAAATTCGCCTGTAATCCCACTATGACTCAGTTCTGTGTAATACCAACAACACTCCTACCTTATAACCGACTAGAAATCCACCCCTTAGACTATATAAGGAGGGTTAGGTACCTAGGAGGACATCTGAACAACCCAACACCCAAGCGCAGGGCGCCATACTTGATACCCCAAAAAGGACGTAGGACTCGCTACTCTGGCGGATCGAACCTGTATAAATCTTGTGTCCCTGTCGTATGGACCTCCCTGGGCCCACTACCTCGGTGGGTTCCAAGACCGACTACTCGGTGGGCCCCTGGGACTACTCGACTTGGGTCACACGGCACCTGATGGCGTGGGACGCAAGGACTACGGTGGAGGAGTACTCGGATAGAAAGTTGTGCATGTCCTGTACCATGTAGCGAACTCCGTGGTACTTACCATGGGAGTACTCGGACATGGTGTACTTACCATGGAAGTTGTGCATGTCACACGACTAGTACTCTCTCTCCAAACCGACTTGTAATCCTACCTCCCGGGCTATATAAGGCGAGGCAGGGACCTTTACCTCTCTCATACTCATCATCTTGTAAACACACCCGATCAATCCAGAGCTACGCAGCATACAGGACGTAGGGTATTACGCACCTCGCGGCCCCAACCTGTCTAAATTGTGTGCCACGTGTCTCTACCTTCGAGTTACCGATCTCGGCGAGGCCACATTCATCTACCTCGGGTACTCCCCTTGGTAGGTTGCCGGTCTAAAACACTGACAGCTGGCGTGCCAGGTAGGGGCTCTCGCCGAAGATCTCATGGCGAACTCGACGGCTTCAATCTTCATCAAGCCAACTGTCGCCTTCAACCGCGGCGACACCTTCGTCTTCGGGTCCTGGGTTTTCACCGCTGACGGCGCCGGATCCTTCCAACGCCGCCTCACCATGACACCCAACCTGAGGACCGGGCTCGTGACACTTCCCGAGGTGATCACGGGCGATCTCGTCGGAAAATTCAGCGAAATTTCGCTCTACAACCAACACGCCGACTTCGAGTCTGGATCCGTTTCCAACTCGAACTCGACGTCCCCGTGGGTCATCGCATGCGAGTCGGCTACTGAGCCATCGTGTGTCGACGCTCCACTCCACGAGCACTTCCCGTTTGGTCTCTGCAATGCTAGCAGAGCTCACGCGGAAGCTCTCGTCGCGTGTCGGGCCGGCAAGGAGATCGTCTCCGACTACACCTTGGACTCAAACCCCGGCTCCGGCTACTACTCGAACTCCTCCTACGAGTTCGACTTCGGGTCGGATCCTGACGAGCCCGAATCCGAGAACCCCACGACTGAGCAACCGCTGTCAGGACCAGCCACTGGCCTGGTTATAACATCTACACCCGCGGCAGATTCGTCTACTGGCCAGACCGCAAGCCTATAGACCTGATAGACGGGAACTCACGCTACGTCGCCTACCTCGACTCACTTCCCTTCCAGGAGGGAACACCCCTAGCTCCAACTGAGGAGCATACTCCAACCGAGGTGGCGAGTACTGACTCGAGTCTCGGCACCCCTGATTGCCAAGTCTTCATGGCTGCTGGCGAGACGCCAGGACCTTCAGGTACCCGGATCGAACGCTACTTCGAAGACATATCCGCAGACGAGCTGTTTGCCAATGCACCCGCCGATGAAACCACCGACGACAAGAACGCCCGACGTGAGCACAACAGGAAGCGCAACGAACGGCGCAGACGTTCCCAAGAATCCCTCCCTGTACGGAATCTCGCAGGGGCCCTTGAACAAGTCGCCAACCAGGTGCACACTACCCCCGAATAGTTCCTCATGTCTATCTCTACGATAGCACGTCAGGCTCAGGGGATACGCGCGGGTGAAGTCATCGCCAAGCTCGCGGAAGACGCCTACTTCATGAGAGTTGACAACAGAGTCACTCAAGCGCCTCCCCCCAGAACTCGCGAACATGAGAACCATGAAGCCACAAGTCGCAGTCCAGCGGATAATGGACGCAACCGTACCCGAGGAGAACTCCCCCAGAACCCCAACCGTACCAGGGCATCAGCTGGAGGGCCTTCTCAGGGTGGTAACAGTGCTGGCAGCGCCGGTGGTAGTCGCGGTGCTGCCGGTCATGGTGATGCTGGTGGCGGAGGCAGCGATGGCGGGAGCTCCTCACACGGGGCTGGAAGAAGAGCCGGTGGCGGAGGCGATCGCGGAGGCCGAGGCCACGCAGACAGCCACATCACCGGCGCCTCACGCGGCGGCTACGATGCCCGCCGCAGAATTGAAGAAATACGATGCAACAAGTCCTCCACGGCAGGCGACAACGACGGCTTCCCCGCCTTCTCCTCTCGACTTCGCAATCTACTCCTCCCAGAGAAATTCAAACCTCTGGGGATCACTAAGTACGACGCAAAGCAAGACCCAGTCCAATGGCTCAGATGCTACGCCCTCTCCATCAAAAATGCTGGTGGCATCAATGGCACCAAGTGTATCTACTTCTCTTCTGCCTGGACCAAGCACCACTCACATGGCTCGAGTCGCTCGATAAGTACTCGATCGACAAGTGGGACCAGCTCAAGGATCAGTTCACGAGCAACTTCGCGGGCGCCATGGGACGCTCGGGTACTCGCATGGACCTGGCAATGGTGAAACAGGAACAGGGCGAAACGCTACGCAAGTACATGCGACGCTTCTTCGACAAGCGCGCCACTGTAGTCGATGTCACCGACAAGGAGGTCATCGACCTTTTCCAAGACGGTCTCTACCATTGTCGCACCTTCGAAGACTTCGGTCGACACTGCCCGAGTTCTGTAACCAAGCTCAAGGACATGATCACTTCATGGGCCGACGAAGAAGATAAGGCTAACACCAAGTACGACATCATCCGTGGCAAGAGCAAGAAAAACTCGGGCGGCAGCAACAACAACAACAGGGATCAAGGGGGTCGCAACAACAACAACTACTCGGGTCCTAACCGCAAGCGCAATCCAGTCAACACAGTCGCGGCTATCCAGCGCCCTGCGAAAGACAACTCGAAGAAGACCTTTGGTGGCTTCAAAGACTTGCTGAAAGAGAAGTGCCCGTGGCATCTGGAGGGTAATCACACCACTGAGCAGTGCTACCTACTCCGGCGAGCACTCAAGTATACCCAAGACCCACGACCTCCTCACAACAAGAAGGGCAAGAAAAAAGCCGACGAGGACAACGATGACTTCCAAGAACCCGACAAGACGATGAACGTCCTCTTCGGCGGACTACCCACCAAGCGGTCTCAGAAGGCCATCAGACGGGAAGTCTTGAACATTGAACCAGCGGTCCTAACCCCTCTGAGGTGGTCGGAGGTACCCATCACTTTCTCCCGCGCGGATCAATGGACAAGCTTCTCCGAACCAGGGCGTTTCCCACTCGTCTTGAAACCAGTAGTCGCAGGCTCCAAACTCAACAAGGTACTCATCGACGGTGGGAGCGGGCTCAACGTCCTTTTCACCAAGACCTTGAAGAAGATGAAGCTCGACATCACTCACATGCTCACCAAGAGCACATCGCCTTTCTACAGCATCGTCCCTGGGAACACGGCCATTCCACTGGGTTCAGTGGTCCTGCCAGTTACCTTCGGGGAAACCAGGGAGAACTATCGCACCGAGTACATCAAGTTCGAGGTTGCGGACTTCGAGACTTCCTACCATGCCATCCTCGGCAGACCAGCTATCGCCAAGTTCATAACAGTACCCCACTACACATACATGGTACTCAAAATGCCAAGTCCTGCCGGAGTACTCTCACTGCAAGGGGACTTGAAGATATCCTTCGACTGCGACACAGAAGCTGTGGAACTCTGTGACGCCCCAGGTTTTTAATTACCGTCATTAACGCTAATGACCGAATCAGCCGAGTCAAACCGGTCAAACATCGGTCAAACCTAGGTCAACCTGGATCATCACCTCGAAAACCTCACCAATGAAACCTAATGAACCCCTGGACCAAGTTGGCACACAACCGTAGTCAACCCTTGGCCAAAAACACGGTAAAACCCCACTGGCACAGTGACATCAGCGAATGTCGTCCGGAACTTTTGCCGCGTTCTCCAAAATTCACCTAAACACTTCAAAATCTACCTTTATGAAAGTTGTCCATCTTGTTGAGGGACACAACTTTCATGTAGATTGGCATTTCAAATTTTGAGTGGAAATTGGTGAAAAACTTGATCGACTGACAGTACCTCCTATTTTCCGGGACAGGCCGACATTCAAAGTTGGCACGACGTTCCTGCAAAATCCGTCGAGAAAAACACTAGACGGCCTTTACAAAAGTTGTAGAGGGTAGTTAGATCTACAACTTTCCTATTCATTGTTGTGTGCACTTGTGTTCGAATTTTGGGAGAAATTCGTGCTGGAAGTTGCTCAGTCTGAAATGTGCGGCGCCAGAGCGAGGCCGCGCCGCGACGTCCGCGGCCGGCGCGCGCGCGCGCGCGCGCCTGCTGCGGCCGCCGCCGCCTCGGCGTCCGGCCCTCCGATGCGTGTTCCCGAGGCAGGCCGCGCCTTCCCAAGGCCGCTACGCGCCTCCCGAGGCCTTGGACACCGGGAACGCCGCGAAAATCGAGCCGCCGTACGCGCACGCGAAGGACCAGCGGTCCGTTCCTCGTCGTCCGGCGCGCGGGTCCCGAGACGTCCTCCGTCGGTCCGTTGGTCCCAAGCCGGCGTGTCCGCGTTGCATATATAGGCCCGTCGCCCCTGCCCACGCACCGCCGCCTCCCCGTGCGCCGGACCGCCCCGCAGCCGCCACCGGCCTCCACGGTGCGCGCGCTCCTCCGCCGGCTCCCCTCGCCGGTCGGCACCCCCCAACCCCTTCCTTTGCATCTACACAAGCCCATCGAGCCGCCCGCGGTCCCTTCCCGAGCCGCCCCTCGCCGGACAGCGAGCGCGCCGCAGCCGGCACCGCCGCCGCCGCGCACCTCGCCGCCGCCGCCACCACCGCCCCCGCCGAGCCCCCAAACCGGCCCCTAGTAGCCCCTAGCTCACTCCCCCACCCTCCCCCGGCCACACTCCGGCGAGCCTTGCCGGAATTGTGCTCAACCGCGCCGGCCGGCCGCCCAGGGGCCACATTGCAGAAGAAAACTTCTTTTCGAGGGCCTCACTGCAAAAGGTGAACTCCAATAGTAAAAGTGATTTTCTGTTTCTTGTAAATTGCGTAGAAAATCACACAAAAATCGGAAAAATGTAAAACCAATTTTGTTGGATTCGTGGTAAAATATAACACAACTTTTGTTATTCTGGCCTGAGCTAATTCCTGATAGTTTTTGCATGAAAAATACAAATGTGAAAACACTATATCTGCAATATCTCAAAAAATATAAATCTTCTGTAGCTAATTTTTGGATATGTTGTGTGTTATGTCATGACTAGCTCCTACGCCAAAAATTGCACAAAGTTATGATGTAAATCTTTTTAGAAAACTGTTTTTCCATTTCTGACAGATCTGCATAAATGATTTTTCTAGCCACAAATAATTAAGTTTTTGCAACCAAGTTTTGCACACTGTCTTTTAATTCCAAAACATACCTATGTTGAATTAATCACAATTTTATATCTACCAGCAATATTTATTTGAGAATTATGCTTGTTTTTCTTTGAAAATGCATAACTCAAGTGTCATAATAGTTCTAGGTGTGTGTGCTGCACCACTAGGCTAGTTTTGGACCATATAACATGTGTGAGAAAGTTTGGATCATTTTGTTGAGTAATTAGTTTTGTGTGCATTTACCTTGTCCTTCTAGCTAGCTTTTGTTATTTTCAAAAATAATTATTTTCTAGCCATCCAAAGCTCGCATGTGTGTCCAGTGGCTTGTTATAGGTGTTTAGAGTGTAACACACCCATCCAATGAATTTTCTTAATTAATTTCATGAATAAAATCTATGGAAGCGATTAAAGGCTTAATAGTCGTTAAATGGGAAAAATCACCAATTATCCTTACCAATCTTGGGTGTGGTTGTAAATCATTTTAAAAAGCTAAATGCACTCACCCACTACTGTTTGTGAAACTAAATTAAATTATTTACATATATATGTACACAGTCACCATCAAAAAGAATATCTAATAAAGAATTGCAAATTGTTCCTTTTTGGAAGAGTATGCTAAATGTATTCTTATCTAGGTGAATGTGTCCAACTAATACACCCTATGGATGTCATTTATGGTTCGTGGTTAATTAAATTAAAAATCATCAAATAAATCTTGCACTTGCATCTTCGTGTAGATCCTTCCGCCAGTAGACGTACGCTCGTGCCGGGAGGAGGAGACGAAGGTGCCGGCAAAGAGCTGCCGTACGTGGACGTAGCTCAACGCCCGGACCCAAGTCCAGAAGGGCCCAAGGCCAACCTTGCCAGTGAAGGCAAGCCTCGGATCATTAACCCCGTCTTTTAAAATTATGCAATTATGTTTGCTTCGATTGTGCATTTACGTTTCAGGAGTTGAATTGAAACCCTAGATGCATGATCCCTAGGTATCTATGCTCTATCACTAGAATGCTAGGTCGATAGCTGCTATGCTATAGGACCCGATAGAAGTCGAGTGATGTTCGTCACTCGTGAGAATAGGTTGCTAGATAGGAACCATAAGATATCCTTAAATGGATTGCTCATGTGGTAAGAGCATGGGATTGGGCTCCGGTCCAGTGGTCATGTGGGCTAAGCTTTTGAACGTACTAAACATTCGCCGGTTATGGGGCCGGTAAGCCTAGTACCTTAATGAGGCGGCACGGGATCCTACCATTACTACTCTTGAGAAATCGCCTTACCGGCTAGCTACCGGGAAGGGGGTGTATTGTGTGAGACCGGATACTTTGCGGGGTATACCAGCTAACCTTGCACCCAGGACTATAAGATTCGATCCCAACCCGAGGATTTTTGGAAACGGCTTGAGAAAGTTGTACCTTTGTGGGCAACGTACCATGTGTTTGGGTTTACCTTGCAAGGTTTAAATCAATCAATTGTCGACCTCTCACCGTTATCCGAGACTGCTTAATCAACTGGCCATGATATCCCATAATGATGGAACTCGAGGAATATTGTTGTATGAATTAATTGCTTGTCCAATTCTTGATTGAATTAGATGACACATTTAGAAATGGTAATCAACTAGAACTTGTGCTAAAAGATTGAAAGTAAGGACCTACTCTTAGCAGTTGTTCCGCAAAAGAAACTCCACCGGCCAAAAGCCTTTCATGTCTAGAGTTTGGTGATGTAGTTATGACCCGACGGTTAAGTCTTGCTGAGTATTAGTATACTCAGCCTTGCTTTAAAATTGTTGTTGCAAGTGTGATTGACCGGATGGGTGACGACAAGTAATGACATCACGGATGGCCTCCTGTGATGTCTACCGTCGCGCTAGTTTAATTTATTTCCGCTGTTTTTCGAACTCTGAACCTTTACTCCATGTCTGGAACAATGGTTTGTAATAAAATGTTTAATTCATGTTGTACTCTGGACTCGCCTTCGTGTGAGTTTTAATGCATGTGTCGATCCTCTGTTCGATGTCCAAGTGATTTACCGGGCGTTAACCCGGCAACTAACGACAGGATGATACTTTATTATTGCTTAATGACCAAAGTGGATCGGTCTTAGGCGATAGTACGGTATTTTCCTGGGCGGGTTGTCATAGCTGGTATCCGAGCGATTTCATGCACCAGAGCTTAATCAACAACCTTAATCACATGATTTTGGAATAAAAACTGCCAAGATTGCTTGATTTGCAAAACACGTTAGTCCGTTAAGGATAAACTAGACCGAGAGGCCCTAGAGGGAATTTTTGGTTTCTTTCAGGTGGCTTATTAATCTATGGTTTATTTTGCTAACCCCAACACATTTTACTTTATGTCAGACCTACTTTCTCGCACAACCAAACTAGATGAGCCACGTGTTTTATACGTGTGCTGTTCCGCATCATGGGAATTGTGAGGGTTGATGGAGTGATCCATTCCACGGATCCCATCTTCGCGTCTGGTTATGAGTTGTGTTGTCTCCACGTGTTTCATACGTGAGCATTCCGCATGTTGATCATGTGAGGCAAGGATATACTCCATTCAAACGGAGGATGTCCGAGGTTGACTGGCTGTCCATGCAACGACTTAACACATGGATGCCGTTTCTATAGTGAACGGTAATGTATGTGGACGCTTTCATGAGTGCCGGCATGAAAGGTTCGTTGTGTTCTCGTGATCTTCCATGACAGTACACTAACCTCGTTACGTAAGTCGCTAAGTAAGCATCGACTAGATCTCGACTAGTTATTATAGGGAGATACGTGTATGTGCCATGCCACCGCCGCTAACTCCGAGTTTGGCTTGGATGCCTTGTGAGGACGATTAGGACGTCTTGCATCATGTTAAAAGTCGTGTAAGAACCTAAAGCCGAACTCACGTACGTTTCCGTGCTCTCTGAGGTAAAATAGTGATAGCGTGTTTTGTCCTGTCTAGCCTCTCTAGCTTAGATGTGTTGTTGTGCATAAATTTATTAGAGTGGTTGCTTAGATTGCTGTTCTTGCCCAAGAATCTTTTGTCTAGGTGATCTCTACCTAGGATGCTCCAGTCTAATCAAGTTTTTGCTCGCCCAAGCTCACGATCATAACTTAAGTCTACCACAAGTTATGCTCGGTTAGTCAACCTTTGTCTTGCTATCTTCTTAGAATCATCTGGAATCTTGCTTAAATAGCACCTTCCCTAATCTTCTAGCCCAACCTTGCGTACCCAACTTGAGTTTCATAACCTTGCTAGGTTACTACGCAGAGTTGAGTAGTGCTGGACTCTAGTTCGAGTTAGGAAGTCCGGTTTCCGATTGTCAGACCTTGTATCATTGGTATGCCTGCTCGTTCGAGCTCCGCGTACGATGGTATTTTGGTATACATAATGACCCCATACCTTAACCCCTACCCGTATTCGTGGATCGAGTTACCTTTGTACACTCGCACCCGCCTGATTCTCACTTTTGCCGTTATGTCCAGATGGACAACGCTGGCTCTACGTCGCCTGAGCGCAATCATGGACTCTCGTGAACTACCTCGAGGAGGGTGGATTTCCTGCACTTTTGAGGGACACCATGAAGGATTTTGGGTACACCACTTACCCAGAGTACTCGACACGTGAGGTCATGACCACAGGCCAACTCCTTCGTTGTGAAGTAAAGGTGAAGATTTCAGTGTGCCCGACCGATCCTGCTTGGGAAGAGTGGGAGTGTATGGCACACTGAAGAAACTTGTCCGACACGGTGCAGAAGGCTGCTCTTGAAGCACTCACAACTTTCTGTGGGAAGCACCGGACGAGATAGCCAAATCTGCCGCCAAAGTAATTCGGACACCGAGCGACACATTGCACGGGTGGTGAACGTGAAACTATCCTTCCGGCCCCGAAGCAACTCTCGCTATAGTCCCGACCTTGTCACCTCGGTCCGCTTCTCGGAAGCCATGTACAACACCTACCGACGGATGGTGGGAGAAAGCGTATCCTATAGACACCAAATCTATAGATACAAAGTTAAGGAAGTGGAGTTTTCAGCTCAAGCGTTGAAGGAAGCTCGAGCAATGATCGCTACTCTCAAGAAGGAAAGACGCAAGGACAAGGCAAAGATACAAGAGTTAACCGAGATCATACATGAGCAGAATTTCTTGTTGCAGCATAACGACCAGTATATGCTTGAACTAGAAAATCAACTAGAAGCTCTAGCCGTTCCACCCCCAGAACCTGTCATTCCTGGACCATCGCAAGAAGAAGATGTTGAAGATATCCAAGGTGAATTTGGAATTGAGTCTGGACCCGAGTCACCGTAGACTTTCAGCGTGGAAGATCCCACCCTTGGAAGTTGGTCCGTGGGAAATAAAATTCTAAGTCGTAAGAGTGTAGTGCTTGTAAGGAACCCTAGTGTGCGATGACCGCTTTTGGTCAACTATCGCTATCGGTCGAACTAGGAACCTTGTTGTGCAGCTAGTCTGCATTGTAATTCCAAATGTTGTTTGGTAATTCGGGAAAACCCTCATTGATGTAACGCCTTGATTAAACATCTCTTTCCGTAATGATCTTTGTCGGTGTTACTTATGCTAGTTGTGATCCATCAAGTTCTGTGCTCCAAAAATTTCGTGTCAATCAAAGATCCAATCGATTCATCAATCCTGAGCTTATTCCTTTGGTCTTGCTCACGACTTGGTGAATTAAAATAAATGTTGCTTTTGAGCATGCATTGCATCGAATATGCATTTGGGAAGCATGGGTATACTAACGTGCATCCGCATGAAAACTCCGTACCTCCTGCTCTACCTCTCTCGATTGGTGGCAATGTTATCCCATAACCAAAGGTGCCGCGACGGAACCTAGGGTATCGTGTGTGCTGCAGCCGCACGACTACCACTAGGGGCGCGCTAGGTATCTTGGTTGTGAGATAGCAACTCGTCACACAGATCCTCTCCCTACCTTTGATTGCCCTTGCAATCACTAACGCACATGGGTAACCGAGTCATTCTAACGTGCATCATGAGCACCATACCGCACGAGCACGTTCATAGTGTCTTCACAAGCATATGCATCGCATCAATTTTGAAAAGTATTGCACTTTCAAAACAATGAGTTGTCAAAACCCCAAATTTACGAAGTAAGTAAAGGTGTGAGCAAGATTATTCTGAAGTTCCGCTTGAAGTCATCTTTCGTACAAGAAATTATGGAACTCTTGTAGTAGCCTTCCTTTTTCTTCGTAATGGTCTTTTGGGACCTCAGTCGACTTGGTCTCGTGCCGCAACTCTCAACGACCCTGTAGCCTCAAAATCCTTCCGACTGGCCAAAGGGAAATAGTAGAAGTAGAAACTTTTCTTGAGCAGTCAAGGCTCTCGAATAGTCAATGTGGAGAAGTTGTCCATCGTGTATTCGTTATTGGTCCGTGCTCCTAACCTTCAAATCCTCAGAATCGAGCAAGGAAGTACGCCCAGGATCGATCGAAGCTTTTTGCTATGCTTCTCTTGTTGCTATCACGAACGTAAAGCGTGGTACACTGAGCTTTTCTCATCACGTCGATTCTTTAGACCGTTGAGCCCCATCGTCATCAGTTTCACGACCGTACGAAGCCATGACATCGCTCTACCATCGATTTCCGCAACCGTATTCGCGACGCCGAAACCTCACGAGCTGACCATTGTCGAGCTCCGTGTCGCCTACACCAGATACCCGACTGGGTTAACTGACCGTTACAGCCCCGTAGCGGTTATAAAATGGAACCTTTTACCCGGAACCGCTGATACGAAAGCTCCATTTCCATCCGAGCTCGGCATTATCACTGTTCTTGTTCTTCTTCCGGCTAGCCTTGGTTACACGACCACTAAAGCATCTTTTCCACCTACTTCAATCCTCTCGAGCAAGCTGTTCTCCCGTGTTCGTCCCCGACGTCGAGGTGAAGCTCAGAGTGGACTGAAAGAAGAATTCAATCCAAGCTGTCACCCATGACTCCATCTTCAGAAGAGCTTGAGTCGCTTCGCTGGACATTGTTAGGGATGTACCTCTGTATCGTAGGAGGATTATGTCTACTATTAGCTGTGCATGTGCACATTCATCGTCCGCTTCCTCATGAACGGCGATGAGGTAGTAAGAGAATGCACCTTGTACCTTTTGTTCCAGCTGCATTCCCGATCATGGGATGCGTGGACAAAGCTTTACCAATTTGATACTTGTGACTGTTTGGATGCCCGGTTTGCATTGCTTACCGTGAACGAGTCTCGTAGAGTATGTTCGAATTATAAGTTTCTGGGTGAGATTCCGAACATGTTCTAATTAGGGACTTAAATTTTCAAATGATCAGACCGGCATGGAATAACCCCAATGGTTTTGATGCATCGGGTAGCAGTGATCTTACGCTACCGCCGCCCACGATGTTGACCAAAGCTTTCGTAGCAGTACATACCGAAGTGTTGTGCCGGCTCCTGCAGGAACAACAGCAAATGGCTCAACAACTACAGCTAATGCCACCGATGCAACATAAGATCCAACTTTCGAAGCCCTGTTCGCCCGAAGTACCTACCCAGAGGGACATAAACGCCATTGTCGGCGCAACCCAACTGTTAGAAGGGCGGAATTCTGTGCTGAGCCAGATGGTGTACGATGTTATCCAAGGACGTTATGGGAAGCCATATCAGAATAGTTTGGCAAACAGTCTCTCTCAGTCCTTATCTGCCTCTATGGTCGAACAAGCCCGTTTGTTCAATCTGTTGGAGGAGTATGTTAACCGAGATCAGCCCCAAGCCTCCGACTCAATATTACCACCTTCTCGACTACCAATGGATCTTTGTGATGCCCCAGGTTTCTAATTAACGTCATTAGTGCTAACGACCGGATCAGCCGAGTCAAACCTGCCGACCATGGTCAAACCTAGGTCAACCTGGGTCATCACCCCGAAAACCTCGCCATTGAATCCTATTGAACCCCTTGACCAAGTCTACACACACCTGTGGTCAACCCGTGGTCAAAGACACGGTCAAACCCCGCTTAACCATTGACGTCGCCGAATGACGTCCGAACTTTTCCGCCGCGTTCTCCAAAATTCGCCTAAACACTTCAAAATCTACATTTATGAAAGTTGTCCATCTTGTTGAGGGACACAACTTTCATGTAGATTGGCATTTCAAATTTTGAGTGGAAATTAGCGAAAAACTTGGTCAACCGCGTGCCTCTCGTTTTCCCGAACAATAGGCATTCAATGTTGGCACGACGTTCCTGCAAAATCCGTTGAGAAAAACACTAGACGGCCTTTACAAAAGTTGTAGAGGGTAGTTAGATCTACAATTTTCTTGTTGACCACTTTGTGCACTTCTATTCGATTTTTTGGAGAAAAACCCAACCGAAGATGCGTTGACCGGCCGGAACGCTGCACGACCGGTGCTGCGAGCCCGCGGCGCCGCGCCGCCGGCGTCCTCGGCTGGTTCGGCGCGCGCGCGCGCCCGCCGGTTCCGCGCCCCCTCGGCGTCCGCGCAGCCCCGTCTCCCCCCGCCCCAGCCGGTGCTGCCGCCGTTCCCCTATGCGCCGACCGCCTTGGAATGCGGGTCGCGGATTGTGCGTCCCTCGTGTCCGGGCGCGCACCGGTGAGGACCCTCGGTCCGTTGGCGTCCGTGTCCCGTCGCGCGCCGGGGGGGGCGCGGGGGCGGGGCGGCCGTGCGGCGCGGGGGTTCACGTGGCCGAGGACACGTTCCGCGGGGCCCGACACCCCCCTGCGTGCTCGTCGCCTATAAGGCGGGTTCCTCTCTCGCGCGCCGAGGCGCGTCGTCCCGCCACGGTCGCTAGGGAGCTCCCGCCGGGCGCGGCCTCCTCCGCCATTCCCGGCGCCACCCAAAGCACCGCGGCACCCTCCTCAAGCCCCTCCCACCGCCCCGCCGGCCAACCTAGGCCACCGCCCGAGGCCCCCCTCGCCGGATTGGCCGGCCGCCGCGGCGGGCGCGCCGGCCGGGCCCTGCGCGCGCGCCCCCCGCCCCTCCGACGCCCCAAACCGGCCCCCGCGTGACCCCTAGACCGCTCCCCCCCCCCTCCCCGGCCGGGCTCCGGCCGAGACCACGCCGGAATTGGGCCACCCCGCGCCGGCCACCGCTCCCAGGGACCACATTGCAAAGCAGCAATTTTTTTCAGGGGCCTAACTGCGAAAGGGTAACTCCAATAGTATAGTAATTTTGCTGTTTTTTGTAAATTGCGTAGAAAATCACAGAAAAATCAGAAAAATGAAAAACAAATTTTGTTGGATCCGTTGTGAATTTTCCTACAACTTTTGTTATTCTGGCATGAGCTAATTCCTTTTAGTTTTTGCATGAAAAATACAAATGTGAAAACCCTAGATCTGCAATATCTCAAATTCTATAAATTCTATGTAGCTAATTTTTGGATATGTTGTGTATTAGGCCATAAGTAGCTCCTATGACAAAAAGTGCACAAAGTTATGATGTAAATCTTTTTATAAAAATGTTTTTCCATTTCTGGGAGATCTGCATAAATGATTTTGCTTGCTAAATATATTTATTTTTTTGAGCTCAACTTGTGCACACTGTCTTCTAATACCAAAATACACATCTTGTGAATTAATGATGATTTTTGGATTAACAGAAATAATTATTCTTGATTTATGCATGTTTTCCTTTGTAAATTAATAAACCAAGTTCAGTGGAGATTCCATGTGAACATGCTGGCTTTTTAGACTTGTTTAGGACCAGAGAGCATGCACAAGAAAGTTTGGATCATTTTGATGTTTATTTATTTTTGTATGGATTTAAAATGGAATCACTAGCTAGTCCTTTGTTATTTTCAATAATATTTATTTTCCTAGCATCCAACACTTACATGTGGGTCCAATGGACCAGTATAGGTGCTAGTAGGCTTAAAAAACACTCCTTTAATTTTTGGTAATTTAATTGCTTAATAAAAAGCCTAAAAGCCCTTTTAATAATAAAGAGAAATTAAATAAAGAAAAGCCCTTATTTAATTCTTTTTCCTTTTTGAAAGTATTATCTAATTTAATTAAAAGGTAATTAATTCTCATTACTGATAAGGAATTAATTCATAACTAAAAATATTAATTACACCTTTGCTTGTGAAGATAAAGGGAATTAAAGCTTTCACATGAAATGACAAGTACAAAGAAACCTTTATTCAATTGTGTAATAAAAGAATAACCCATTTACAACCAATAACCTTCCTAAAAGAGAAATCACCAAACCACCCATGTTAACTTGAGGATGGTTGCAAATCATGTTAAAAAGGTTAAATATACCTACCCACTACTGTTGGTGAATTTAATTTAAATTATTTACATATATATGTACACAATCACCATCAAAAAGAATAATTAATAAAGAATTACATATTGTTCCTTTTTGGAAGAGTATGCTAAATGTATTCTTATCTAGGTGTATGTGTCCAACTAATGCACCCTATGGTTGTAATTTATTGTTTGTGATTAATTAAATTAAAATCGTCAATTAAATCTTGCATTTGCATCCTCGTGTAGATCTCCCGAACGGGTAGCCGTACGCGTGTGCGGACGGAGGAGACAGAGGGGAGCCGATGGAGACGTGCACCTCGTCGTTGTAGAGCAAGACCTCGACCAAGTCCAGGAGGGCCCAAGGCCAACCTTTTTTTTGAACAAGGACCGTGGGGGGCAAAGCCCCGGCGCAACCCCAAGGCCAACCTTGCCATCGAAGGCAAGCCCCGATATCATTAACCCGTTTTCGAAATTTATGTAATTATCGTTGCTATGATTGTGCATTTACGTTTCAGGAGTTGAATGAAACCCTAGATGCATGATCCCTAGGTACCTATGTTCTTTTACTAGTATGCTAGGTCGACAGCTGCTATGCTATAGGACCGATAGAAGTCGAGTGATGTTCGTCACTCGCGAGATTAGGTTCCTAGATAGGAATCATAAGATATCCTTAAATGGATTGCTCATGTGGTAAGAGCATGGGATTTGGGCTCGGGTCGGTGGGCTTTCGTGGGCTAAGCTTTTGAACGTACTAAACATATGCGGGGAATGGGCACCACCAAGCCTAGTACCCGATTGACGCGGTAAGGGAAACCTTTCCCTACTAAACCACGGGGGGGCACTTGTGTCCGCCCTTGCCCCCAATTACAACCAGTGTGGTACCCGAGTGAGTCCGGACGTTCGTGTGGGAGCGATCCAGGTAAACCTTGTACCAAGGAATGTAGGTTCCGCTCCCGAGCCGAAGATCGACGGGAACAGCCTGGGAAAGTTGTCCTTGCGGGGGCAGCCTACCGTGTGTTTGGGTTTACCTTGCAAGGATTAAATCAATCGATTGTCGGCCTCTCACCGTTATCCGAGACTGCTTAGTCAACTGGCCATGATATCCCATAATGATGGAACTCGAGGAATATTGTTGTATGAATTAATTGCTTGCCCAATTCTTGATTGAATTAGATGGCACACCTAGAAATGGCGATCAACTAGAACTTGTGCTAAAAATTTGAAAGTAAGGATCTACCCTTAGTAGCTGTTTAGCAAAAGGAACTCCACCGACCAAATGCCTTTCATGTCTAGAGTTTGGTGATGTAGTTATCACCCGACGGTTAAGTCTTGCTGAGTATTAGTATACTCAGCCTTGCTTTAAAAGCCGTGGTTGCAGGTGTTGTTGACCGGAAGGGTGACGACAAGTGATGACATCACGGATGGCCTCCCGTGATGTTTTCCGTTGCGCTAGTTTATTTTATTTCCTGTTGTTTTCAAACTCTCGAACCTTTACTCCATGTCATGAACAATGGTTTGTAATAAATTATGTTAACTCGTGTTGTACTCTGCACTCGCCTTCGCGTGAGTTTTAATGCATATGTCGATCCTCTATTTGAATTCCAAGTGATTTACCGGGCGTTAACCCGGCAACTAACGACAGGATGATACTTTACTATTGCTTAATGGCCAAAGTGGATCGGTCTTAGGCGATAGTACGACATTTTCCTGGGCGGGTTGTCACAGCTGGTATCAGAGCGACTGCATGCACCAGAGCTTAAGTAACAACCTTAATCACTAGTTTTTGAATAAAACTTGCCAATATTGGTTGTGTTTACAAAATGCGTTGGTCCGTTAAGGATGAAATAGACCGAGAGGCCCTAGAGGGAATTTTTGGGTTCTTTCAGGTGGCTTATTAATCTATGGTTTATTTTGCTAACTTCCAGCACATTTTACTTTATGTCAGACTTACATTCTTGCACAACCAAACTAGATGAGCCACGTGTTTTATACGTGTGCTGTTCCGCATCACGGGAATTGCGAGGGTAGATGGAGTGATCCATTCCACGGATCCCATCTTCGCGTCTGTTTATGAGTTGTGTTTCGCCACGTGTTTCATACGTGTGCATTCCGCATGTCGCTCATGCGAGGCAAGGATACACTCCATTCAAACGGAGGGTGTCCGAGGTGGGGATGCCGTCCATGCGGCGGGCTTAACGCATGGATGCCGTTTCTATAGTGAACGGTAATGTATGTGGACGCTTTCATGAGTGCTGGCATGAAAGGTTCGTTGTGTTCTGTGATCTTCTGCAGGTACACTAACCACGTTCTTAAGTCGCTAAGCAAGTACCGATAGTCTCGACTAGTTATTATAGGGAGAGACGTAATTGTTGCCTTGCCACCGGCACTAACTCCGATTTTTGGTTTAATTGCTTGGGAGGACGAATAGGTCGTTCTTGCATCATGGTAAAAACCTGTTGAATAATAAACGGATCATATGTGTTGTTTTCCTTAAGTAATATTCTAATAGCAACAATAACAACCTTTAAACTGAGTCTAAAGTGTTGCTGGACCGTCTGGTCGACCCTGTTGTCGTGACCTCTTCTCAAACCTTTCTGCAGAGTTTCTGTATAGGTGATCTACACCCAAGTGCCCCCAATCTGTCCAAATCTTTGTCGAGAAGTATTTGCACGGTCATAGGTTTTCAAATCTCAAGCTATGCTCAAATAGTAAACCTAGGTCTTGCCGTCTTTCCGGAACACATCACTCCGAGTCTTGCACCTTTGCGCCTTGTTCCTGACTCGTCTAGCTTCACCCTTGACTACCAAGTTTGGTCTTATGAACCTACCGAGTTGCCGGAAAAAATTGAACATTTCAGAAACTTTGGTTTCGGAATGTTGGAAATTGTCAATTCGATGCAGTGCAACTGTCTCGAGTCTAGCTATTTGGTCAATTTGAGTTTTTGTCGTACATGTTCTACTTGTTGAAAAAGCTTACGAATGTGTAACTTATGAAAGCTCGAGTTTTTCAGATGGTGGGCTCGACACGCAGCACTCCGAATGGTTTCGGTGATCCTAGTGGCCGCAACCAGCCGCCACCATCGCCGGACCCGACAATAGTGGCTACTCAAACCGAGATGATGCGCCAAATTCTCCTATACCTGCAGCAGCAATCCCAGCATCAGCAGCCCCATGGGAATCAGATTAATGCCCAAGGTCAAGTAACCGAGTACAAGCACTTCCTGGATATGAATGCTCCGCAGTTCAATGGGACAGAAGAACCCTTGGATGCTGATGCCTGGATTCGGGCCATTGAAGCTATGTTTGCGGTGTTTACCTTGCCATGTTCAGAAGGACGCAAGGCTAAATTCGTGGCATTGCAGCTTCGTGGTTCTGCTTTAATGTGGTGGGAACACTACAAATCCATGCAACCACCGGAGTATGAAATCACTTGGGAAGAATTCAAAAAGGCTTTCAGAGATCATCACCTTCCTAAAGCACTTACCGATAGGAAAATGAGAGAGTTATTGGCTCTCAAGCAAGGATCAGATACGGTGTACCAATACGTGCAGAAGTTTAATAACCTCTGCCAGTATGGAGGGTATCATGTGGATACCGACACGAAGAAGATGGAGCTTTTTCGTGAAGGTCTGAATAGTAAACGGCCGAATGGCCGAACCTCGGTAAAGTTTGACAGCTACCCCATGCTAGTGAATAAGGCTATCTCCCAAGAAGATGCCATGAAGAGAGCCCAAGCCGAGAAGAAAAGAAAGGCTGACTCCATGCCCAATAATGCACGACATTGCAAGATACGCATTATGCGGAAGACTTTCCCAGACTTCCAGCAGGCTTCACAATCGGAAAGGTTAGTGGCTAAGTCGTCCCAGGATCGGACTCAAGAAAATCTTCACCCTCCCATCACTCAACAGCCGACTCCCAAGCCTATTGTACCTAGTCCTAATGGCAACAATGAGCGTTGTTGTTTCAAGTGTGGTGAACCAGGACACTTCGCTAGGTCATGCCTGCAACCGTGCCAGACCAACAGGCGGCACCGGCTAACTCCGGCCTAATCGGAGACAAGTTTCCAAACCCATCAAGAGGGGCAAGAAGAAGATTGCTCAAGTCAGGGAGGGCAGACTCAGCTTCACTTCTGTGGGTGATATTCCAGAAGGAGCACCAGTAATGATGGGCACATTCTCTATTCGAGGCAAACCCATCCGTGTGTTGTTTGATTCTGGCGCTACACATAGTTTCATGAATGGAAAGACGCTGAGCAAAGTAGGACTGAACTCCTGCAACACCAATGACGCATTTACAATTAAAACAGCGGGAGGGAACATCTCTTCCGAGTTGGTGACCAGGGGAGTACTCTTGGAATTAGGAAGCAAAACAATTGACACGGACCTTATCATTTTGGGATTAGAAGGTATGGATGTCATTCTAGGAATGGACTGGATGAACCGACATAAGGTAGTACTGGATATTTCAGAGAGAGTGGTAGAGATCAACTCACCAATTGTTGGAGCCACGACTCTATACCTACCTTTCAAAGATGATGTGAATCCTCGTTCTTATGTGGCAATCACTTCTCAGCTGGAAGAAATTCCAGTGGTTCGAGAGTTTGCGGATGTTTTTCCCGATGAATTGCCGGGTATGCCACCCGACCGAGATGTTGAGTTTGTCATCGAACTTCAACCGGGCACAGCCCCCATCTTCAAGAGACCTTACCGTATGCCACCCAAGGAATTAGCAGAATTGAAGACCCAACTTCAAGAGTTGCTAGATAAGGGTTATATTCGCCCAAGTTCTTCACCTTGGGGTTGCCCAACCTTATTTGTGAAGAAGAAGGATGGTAGTTTGAGGTTATGTGTGGATTACCGACCTCTCAATGCGGTAACAATCAAGAACAAGTATCCTTTACCCCGCATCGATGTTCTGTTCGATCAGTTGGCTGGAGCCAGAGTTTTCTCCAAGATTGATCTTCGGTCAGGGTACCATCAAATAAAGATCAGACCATGTGATATTCCCAAGACAGCTTTCTCCACCCGATATGGTATTTACGAGTACTTGGTAATGTCCTTTGGTCTTACCAATGCACCTGCTTATTTCATGTATCTCATGAATTCTGTATTCATGACGGAGCTGGACAAGTTTGTGGTGGTATTCATTGATGATATCTTAATATATTCCAAGAATGAAGAAGAACATGCAGAACATCTCCGAATTGTTTTGCAACATTTGCGAGATCACAAGCTTTATGCAAAGTTCTCCAAATGTGAATTTTGGTTGGATAGTGTGAAATTTTTGGGGCACACTATTTCCAAGGAAGGCATATCTGTGGATCCTAGCAAAGTACAAGAGGTTATGGATTGGAAACCACCCAAGACCGTACATCAAATCCGAAGTTTTCTGGGTTTAGCAGGCTATTATCGTCGTTTCATTCCGGATTTTTCCAGGATCGCTAAACCTATGACTGAGCTATTAAAGAAGAGAGTTAAGTTTGTGTGGAGCAAAGATTGTGAAAAAGCTTTCCACATATCGAGGCAACATCTGACTACAGCCCAGTGCTAGTGCAGCCGGATAATTCTAAACCGTTTGAGGTATTTTGTGATGCTTCGGGCACTGGTCTCGGTTGTGTTCTTATGCAAGAAAATCGAGTCATTGCCTATGCCTCACGATCGCTTCGACCCCATGAAGTGAATTACCCGACCCATGATCTTGAGTTAACAGCAGTTGTTCATGCTCTAAAGATTTGGAGGCATTATCTTATGGGAAACCGTTGTAATATCTTCACCGATCACAAGAGTCTTAAGTATATCTTCACCCAATCGAATTGAACATGAGGCGAGAGAAGATGGTTGGAATTGATTAAAGACTATGATCTAGAAGTACACTATCATCCCGAAAAGCCAATGTTGTTGCGGATGCACTTAGCCGCAAGGTTCACCGCAAATCGCTTAACCGTGGAGTTGTATAGTGAGACTTTGTGTGAAGACTTGCGGAAGCTCCGATTGGAAATTGTGGAGCAAGGAAGCTTGAATGCTATCTCAGCTGAGTCCAATCTATATGACAGAATCGTTTTGGCTCAACTCAATGATGAAGGTGTCCAGCTAATAAAACTGAAATTAGCGGAAGGAGACCCCAAATATAGTTGTTTCCGTAAGGATGCAAAAGATGTGGTGTGGTTTGAGCAACGTCTCGTAGTTCCTGTTGATCCGGAACTCCGAAAGGAAATTTTCGACGAAGCTCATCTTTCCAAATTCTCTATTCACCCCGGAAGCACCAAAATGTATCAAGATTTGAAGAAAAACTTTTGGTGGTCAAACATGAAGGTAGACATAGCCAAATATGTGGCAGAGTGTGATACTTGTTATCGAGTCAAAGCAAGCCATTTGAAGTCAGCCGGTGTACTTCAACCGTTGACTATACCTTTGTGGAAGTGGGATGACATAAGTATGGATTTTATAGTGGGTTTACCCCTGACTGCCAGAAAGAAGGATTCCATCTGGGTTATAGTGGACCGATTGACCAAGACCGCTCATTTCATCGCAGTGCACACCACTTACTCCGTCCAAGATTATGCAGAACTCTATATCGATCAAATTGTGCGCCTGCACGGGATTCCCAAGACCATTGTTTCGATCAAGGTACTCAATTTGTGGCTCGTTTTTGGGAACAATTGCATGAATCTTTGGGAACCAAATTGATTCGCAGTTCAAGTTATCATCCTCGTACCGATGGTCGACCGAGCGAGTCAATCAAATTGTGGAAGACATGCTGAGAGCAAGCATCAAGCATTTTGATAAGAGTTGGGACAAGTGTCTATCTTTGGCAGAATTCTCTTATAACAATAGTTATCAAGCTAGTTTGAAGATGGCACCATTTGAAGCTCTTTATGGACGAAGATGCCGAACTCCTTTGAATTGGTCAGAAGCCGGAGAGCGAACGGACCAAAGAGAAGGTGGAAGTGATCAGAGAAAACTTGAAGTTAGCTCAAATGAGACAAAAGAGTTACCATGACAAAGGGACAGCACCCTGACACTATGCAGTGGGTGATTACGTATACCTCAACGTTTCCCCGACCAAAGGTGTACAGAGATTTGGCGTCAAAGGGAAGCTAGCCCCACGCTATATCGGCCCATACGAGATCATTGAGATATGTGGACCAGTCACTTATCGTATCCGACTTCCGGATCGATTCTCGGCTGTGCACAATGTGTTTCATGTGACACAATTGAAGAAAGGTGTGAAAGTACCCGAGACAGAAGTGATCACGGAAGCGAACGCTTGGATCGAGCCAGATCTTTCAGTGGTCGAGCATCCGCTGAGAGTGCTAGATCAAAAAGAAAGACAAACTAGAAGACATACCGTGAAGACGTACAAGATACAATGGAGTCACCATACTGAAGAAGAAGCTACGCGGGAGACCGAGCACTTCCTCAACACCAAGTATCCGGGTTTTCTTCAATCGCGAAAAGGTAAAGAACCTTACCCCTGCCTTGTCTTTAATTTTCGAATCTCAGGTCGAGATTCCTTTTAAGGGGGGTAGGCTGTGACGCCCCAGGTTTCTAATTAACGTCATTAGTGCTAACGACCGGATCAGCCGAGTCAAACCTGCCGACCATGGTCAAACCTAGGTCAACCTGGATCATCACCCCGAAAACCTCGCCATTGAACCCTATTGAACCCCTTGACCAAGCCTACACACACCCGTGGTCAACCCGTGGTCAAAGACACGGTCAAACCCCGCTTAACCGTTGACGTCGGCGAATGTCGTCCGGAACTTTTGCCGCGTTCTCCAAAATTCACCTAAATCCTTCAAAATCTACCTTTATGAAAGTTGTCCATCTTGTTGAGGGACACAACTTTCGTGTAGATTGACATTTCAAATTTTGAGTGGAAATTAGCGAAAAACTTGGTCAACCGCCGCACCTCCCCGTTTTCCCGAACAGCCGGCATTCAATGTTGGCACGACGTTCCTGCAAAATCCGTTGAGAAAAACACTAGACGACCTTTACAAAAGTTGTAGAGGGTAGTTAGATCTACAATTTTCCTGTTTACCACTTTGTGCACTTCTATTCGATTTTTTGGAGAAAAACCCAACCGAAGATGCGTTGACCGGCCGAACGCCGCACGGCCGCGCTCTGGAGCGCCGTCGGTGCGCCGGCGTTCTCGGCCCTGGTTGCGCGCGCGTCGTCCGCGCAGCCGTCTCCCCCACCCGCCTCGAGCCGGGTGCCGCCCGTTCCCCTCCGCGCCGACCGCCTTGGAACGCGGGTCGCGGTTATCGCGCCGTACGGTCGCGCACCGTGAGGACCCTCGGTCCGTTGGCGTCCGTGTCCGTCAGGCGCGCCGGCCGAGGGCAGGCTACCGTACGCGCGGGTTCATGTGGCCGAGGATGCCTTACCGCGAGGCCTAACACCCCCCTGCGTGCTCGTCGCCTATAAGGCCGGTTTCTCCCTGCGCGCCTGACGCCGACGCCGTCCGCCACGGTCGCTAGGGAGCTCGCCGCGGGCGCAGCCTCCTCCGCCATTCCCAGCGCCACCCAAAGCACCGCAGCGCCCTCCTCAAGCCCCTCCACAGCTCGCCGGCCAACCTAGGCCACCGCCCGAGGCCCCCCTCGCCGGCTTGGCCGGCCCGCGGCGGGCCGCCGCCGCCGCCGCCCCCCCCCCGTCCGACGCCCCCAAACCGGCCCCTAGTGACCCCTAGGCTGGCTCCCCCCACCCTCCCCGGCCGGGCTCCGACGAGAACTCGCCGGAATTGGACCACCCCGCGCCGGCCACCGCTCCCAGGGACCACATTGCAAAGCAGCAATTTTTTTCAGGGGCCTAACTGCGAAAGGGTAACTCCAATAGTATAGTAATTTTGCTGTTTTTTGTAAATTGCGTAGAAAATCACAGAAAAATCAGAAAAATGAAAAACAAATTTTGTTGGATCCGTTGTGAATTTTCCTACAACTTTTGTTATTCTGGCATGAGCTAATTCCTTTTAGTTTTTGCATGAAAAATACAAATGTGAAAACCCTAGATCTGCAATATCTCAAATTCTATAAATTCTATGTAGCTAATTTTTGGATATGTTGTGTATTAGGCCATAAGTAGCTCCTATGACAAAAAGTGCACAAAGTTATGATGTAAATCTTTTTATAAAAATGTTTTTCCATTTCTGGGAGATCTGCATAAATGATTTTGCTTGCTAAATATGTTTATGTTTTTGAGCTCAACTTGTGCACACTGTCTTGTAATACCAAAATACACATCTTGTGAATTAATCATGATTTTTGGCTTAAAAGAAGTAATTATTCTTGATTTATGCATGTTTTCCTTTGTAAATTAATAAACCAAGTGCAGTGGAGATTCCATGTGAACATGCTGGCTTTTTAGACTTGTTTAGGACCAGAGAGCATGCACAAGAAAGTTTGGATCATTTTGATGCTTATTTGTTTTTGTTTGCATTTAAAATGGAATCACTAGCTAGTCCTTTGTTATTTTCAATAATATTTATTTTCCTAGCATCCAACACTTACATGTGGGTCCAATGAACCAGTATAGGTGCTAGTAGGCTTAAAAACACTCCTTTAATTTTTGGTAATTTAATTGCTTAATAAAAAGCTTAAAAGCCCTTTTAATAATAAAGAAAAATTAAATAAGGAAAAGCCCTTATTTAATTCTTTTTCCTTTTTGAAAGTATTATCTAATTTAATTAAAAGATAATTAATTCTCATTACTGATAAGGAATTAATTCATAACTAAAAATATTAATTACACCTTTGCTTGTGAAGATAAAGGGAATTAAAGCTTTCACATGAAATGACAAGTACAAAGAAACCTTTATTCAATTGTGTAATAAAAGAATAACCCATGTACAACCAATAACCTTCCTAAAAGAGAAATCACCAAACCACACATGTTAACTTGAGGATGGTTGCAAATCATGTTAAAAAGGTTAAATATACCTACCCAGTACTGTTGGTGAATTTAATTTAAATTATTTACATATATATGTACACAATCACCATCAAAAAGAATAATTAATAAAGAATTGCATATTGTTCCTTTTTGGAAGAGTATGCTAAATGTATTCTTATCTAGGTGTATGTGTCCAACTAATGCACCCTATGGTTGTAATTTATTGTTTGTGATTAATTAAATTAAAATCGTCGATTAAATCTTGCATTTGCATCCTCGTGTAGATCTCCCGAACGGTAGCTGTACCCGTGTGCCGGACGGAGGAGACAAAGGAGGGCTGACGGAGACGTGCACCACGTCGTTGTAGAGCAAGACCTGGACCAAGTCCAGAAGGGCCCAAGGCCAACCTTGCCATCGAAGGCAAGCCCCGGATCATTAACCCTGTTTTCGAAATTTATGTAATTATCGTTGCTATGATTGTGCATTTACGTTTCAGGAGTTGAATGAAACCCTAGATGCATGATCCCTAGGTACCTATGTTCTTTTACTAGTATGCTAGGTCGATAGCTGCTATGCTATAGGACCGATAGAAGTCGAGTGATGTTCGTCACTCGCGAGATTAGGTTCCTAGATAGGAATCATAAGATATCCTTAAATGGATTGCTCATGTGGTAAGAGCATGGGATTTGAGCATGTGATCGATCCTCTGTTTGAATTCCAAGTGATTTACCGGGCGTTAACCCGGCAACTAACGAAAGGATGTTATATCTACCAGAAATATTTATTTGAGAATTATGCTTGTTTTTCCTTGAAAATGCATAACTCAAGTGTCACAATAGTTCTAGGTGTGTGTGCTGCACCACTAGGCTAGTTTTGGACCATATAACATGTGTGAGAAAGTTTGGATCATTTTGTTGAGTAATTATTTTTGTGTGCATTTACCTTGTCCTTCTAGCTAGCTTTTGTTATTTTCAAAAATAATTATTTTCTAGCCATCCAAAGCTCGCATGTGTGTCCAGTGGCTTGTTATAGGTGTTTAGAGTGTAACACACCCATCCAATGAATTTTCTTAATTAATTTCATGAGTAAAATCTATGGAAGCGATTAAAGGCTTAATAGTCGTTAAATGGGAAAAATCACCAAATTATCCTTACCAATCTTGGGTGTGGTTGTAAATCATTTTAAAAAGCTAAATGTACTCACCTACTACTGTTTGTGAAACTAAATTAAATTATTTACATATATATGTACACAGTCACCATCAAAAAGAATATCTAATAAAGAATTACAAATTGTTCCTTTTTGGAAGAGTATGCTAAATGTATTCTTATCTAGGTGAATGTGTCCAACTAATACACCCTATGGATGTCATTTATGGTTCGTGGTTAATTAAATTAAAAATCATCAAATAAATCTTGCACTTGCATCTTCGTGTAGATCCTTCCGCCAGTAGATGTACGCTCGTGCTGGAAGGAGCAGACGAAGGTGCCGGCAAAGAGCTGCCGTACGTGGACGTAGCTCAAGGCCTGGACCCAAGTCCAGAAGGGCCCAAGGCCAACCTTGCCAGTGAAGGCAAGCCTCGGATCATTAACCCCGTCTTTTAAAATTATGCAATTATGTTTGCTTCGATTGTGCATTTACGTTTCAGGAGTTGAATTGAAACCCTAGATGCATGATCCCTAGGTACCTATGCTCTATCACTAGTATGCTAGGTCGATAGCTGCTATGCTATAGGACCCGATAGAAGTCGAGTGATGTTCATCACTCGCGAGAATAGGTTTCTAGATAGGAATCATAAGATATCCTTAAATGGATTGCTCATGTGGTAAGAGCATGGGATTGGGCTCCGGTCCAGTGGTCATGTGGGCTAAGCTTTTGAACGTACTAAACATTCGCCGGTTATGGGGCCGGTAAGCCTAATACCTTAATGAGGCGGCACGGGATCCTACCATTACTACTCTTGAGAAATCGCCTTACCAGCTAGCTACCGGGAAGGGGGGTATATTGTGTGTGACTGGATACTTTGCGGGGTATACCAGCTAACCTTGCACCCAGGACTATAAGATTCGATCCCAACCCGAGGATTTTTGGAAACGGCCTGGGAAAGTTGTACCATTGTGGGCAACCTACCGTGTGTTTGGGTTTACCTTGCAAGGTTTAAATCAATCGATTGTCGGCCTCTCACCGTTATCCGAGACTGCTTAATCAACTGGCCATGATATCCCATAATGATGGAACTCGAGGAATATTGTTGTATGAATTAATTGCTTGTCCAATTCTTGATTGAATTAGATGGCACATTTAGAAATGGTAATCAACTAGAACTTGTGCTAAAAGATTGAAAGTAAGGACCTACTCTTAGCAGCTGTTCAGCAAAAGAAACTCCACCGGCCAAAAGCCTTTCATGTCTAGAGTTTGGTGATGTAGTTATCACCCGACGGTTAAGTCTTGCTGAGTATTAGTATACTCAGCCTTGCTTTAAAATTGTTGTTCCAGGTGTGATTGACCGGATGGGTGACGACAAGTAATGACATCACGGATGGCCTCCTGTGATGTCTACCGTTGCGCTAGTTTAATTTATTTCCGCTGTTTTTCGAACTCCGAACCTTTACTCCATGTCCGGAACAATGGTTTGTAATAAAATGTTTAATTCATGTTGTACTCTGGACTCGCCTTCGTGTGAGTTTTAATGCATGTGTCGATCCTCTGTTCGATGTCCAAGTGATTTACCGGGCGTTAACCCGGCAACTAACGGCAGGATGATACTTTACTATTGCTTAATGACCAAAGTGGATCGGTCTTAGGCGATAGTACGGTATTTTTTTGGGCGGGTTGTCACAGCTAGTATCAGAGCGATTTCATGCACTAGAGCTTAATCAACAACCTTAATCACATGATTTTGGAATAAAAACTGCCAAGATTGCTTGATTTGCAAAACACGTTAGTCCGTTAAGGATAAACTAGACCGAGAGGCCCTAGAGGGAATTTTTGGTTTCTTTCAGGAGGCTTATTAATCTATGGTTTATTTTGCTAACCCCCAGCACATTTTACTTTATGTCAGACTTACTTTCTCGCACAACCAAACTAGATGAGCCAAGTGTTTTATACGTGTGCTGTTCCGCATCATGGGAATTGTGAGGGTTGATGGAGTGATCCATTCCACAGATCCCATCTTCGCGTCTGGTTATGAGTTGTGTTGTCGCCACGTGTTTCATACGTGAGCATTCCGCATGTCGATCATGCGAGGCAAGGATATACTCCATTCAAACGGAGGATGTCCGAGGTTGGACGCTGTCCATGCAGCGGCTTAACGCATGGATGCCGTTTCTATAGTGAACGGTAATGTATGTGGACGCTTTCATGAGTGCTGGCATGAAAGGTTCGTTGTGTTCTGTGATCTTCTGCAGGTACACTAACCTCGTTTCGTAAGTCGCTAAGTAAGCATCGACTAGATCTCGACTAGTTATTATAGGGAGATACGTGTATGTGCCATGCCACCGGCGCTAACTCCGAGTTTGGCTTGGATGCCTTGTGAGGACGATTAGGACGTCTTGCATCATGTTAAAAGTCGTGTAAGAACCTAAACTGAACTCACGTCTGTTTCCGTGCTCTCTGAGGTAAAATAGTGATAGCGTGTTTTGTCCTGTCTAGCCTCTCTAGCTTAGATGTGTTGTTGTGCATAAATTTATTAGAGTGGTTGCTTAGATTGCTGTTCTTGCCCAAGAATCTTTTGTCTAGGTGATCTCTACCTAGGATGCTCCAGTCTAATCAAGTTTTTGCTCGCCCAAGCTCACGATCATAACTTAAGTCTACCGCAAGTTATGCTCGGTTAGTCAACCTTTGTCTTGCTATCTTCTTAGAATCATCTGGAATCTTGCTTAAATAGCACCTTCCCTAATCTTCTAGCTCAACCTTGCGTACCCAACTTGAGTTTCATAACCTTGCTAGGTTACTACGCAGAGTTGAGTAGTGTTGGACTCTGGTTCGAGTTAGGAAGTCCGGTTTCCGATTGTCAGACCTTGTATCATTGGTATGCCTGCTCGTTCGAGCTCCGCGTACGATGGTATTTTGGTATACATAATGACCCCATACCTTAACCCCTACCCGTATTCGTGGATCGAGTTACCTTTGTACACTCGCACCCGCCTGATTCTCACTTTTGCCGTTATGTCCAGATGGACAACGCTGGCTCTACGTCGGCTGCTGAGGAATCATGGACTCTCGTGAACTACCTCGAGGAGGGTGGATTTCCTGCACTTTTGAGGGACACCATGAAGGATTTTGGGTACACAACTTACCCAGAGTACTCGACACGTGAGGTCATGACCACAGGCCAACTCCTTCGTTGTGAAGTAAAGGTGAAGATTTCGGTGTGCCCGACCAAACCTGCTTGGGAAGAGTAGGAGTGTATGACACACTGAAGAAACTTGTCCGACACGGTGCAGAAGGCTGCTCTTGAAGCACTCACAACTTTCTGTGGGAAGCACCCGGCCGAGATAGCCAAATCTGCCACCAAAGTAATTTCATTACCCGAGCGACACATTGCACCGGGTGGTGAACGTGAAACTATCCTTCCAGCCCAGAGCAACTCTCGCTATAGTCCTGACCTTGTCACCTCAGTCCGCTTCTCAGAAGCCATGTACAACACCTACCGACGGATGGTGGGAGAAAGCGTATCCTATAGACACCAAATCTATAGATACAAAGTTAAGGAAGTGGAGTGTTCAGCTCAAGCGTTGAAGGAAGCTCGAGCAATGATCGCTACTCTCAAGAAGGAAAGACGCAAGGACAAGGCAAAGATACAAGAGTTAACCGAGATCATACATGAGCAGAATTTCTTGTTGCAGCATAACGACCAGTATATGCTTGAACTAGAAAATCAAATAGAAGCTCTAGCCGTTCCACCCCCAGAACCTGTCATTCCTGGACCATCGCAAGAAGAAGATGTTGAAGATATCCAAGGTGAATCTGGAATTGAGTCTGGACCCGAGTCACCATAGACTTTCAGCGTGGAAGATCCCAACCTTGGAAGTTGGTCCGTGGGAAATAAAATTCTAAGTCGTAAGAGTCTAGTGCTTTTAAGGAACCCTAGTGTGCGATGACCGCTTTTGGTCAACTATCGCTGTCGGTCGAACTAGGAACCTTGTTGTGCAGCTAGTCTGCATTGTAATTCCAAATGTTGTTTCGTAATTCGGGAAAACCCTCATTGATGTAACGCCTTGATTAAACATCTCTTTCCGTAATGATCTTTGTCAGTGTTACTTATGCGAGTTGTGATCCATCAACCTGTCTAATTAAACATCTCATACTCATCATCTTGTAAACACACCCGATCAATCCAGAGCTATGTAGCATACAGGACGTAGGGTATTACGCACCTCGCGGTCCGAACCTGTCTAAATTGTGTGCCACGCGTCTCTTCCTTCGAGTTACCGATCTCGGCGAGGCCACATTCATCTACCTCGGGTACTCCCCTTGGTAGGTTGCCAGTATAAAAACCGACAGTCCTGTGTCCCTGCCTTTACCTTCGAGTTCTAGGTCTCACGATCATGTAGACACCCTGTCCGCCTCGTAGTCTGCCCTCACGGCACCTCGCAGCTGCACAATTGTTTCGTTTTGTTGTTCTCAGTTGCCCTGTTGATCGCTCGAAAGCACATCAAGTTTGAACCGCAAGCGCACAGATCATTATAGCTCTTCCCTTAGAGTATTCCCCCAAGGTTTATCAATCCGTGGATCGGAAGCGAACCGACTAAGGTTTACCATCTAATCTATCGAACCTAACCTAACATGAAGCATAGATTGCATAAAGGGGATAAACATACAAACATTATATGGATGTATGGATCACAATCGGTGGCCATAAGGTAACACAACCAAATGTAGTACGATTCCACCGTCTCCTAGTTGCAACTCCGGCCAAAACAATAAACTAATCAAGTACTCATACCATGATAAAGAGGAGACCTAGTACTTCCCCGTGAATGCCATTGCAAGGTGCGTGTAGACGACACGCCTAAGGTTTCCCAAAGCTTTACCTCAAAAGCCCAGCAAGTGCTCTTACTTGAAGCTCCTCCTCTTGGCGGCCGCGCACCGACTCTCATGATACTCACCATAAATCCTACTCAACTTTACATGTTCGTTCGGCCTTTTCCGTCTCGCATGTTGTCACCACACGAGGGTAATCACCCACCGATTTCCCATGCACTACCACGATGTAACCGCAAGACATAGACTAACCATTGATTAAATCTATTCCTACTAAGAACACATGCTAGCTACACATGGATGATAAAGCATGCATCATAGTATATCAAAAGTAGAGACAACATTAGATTGACATCACCGTCAAAAGTACATATGCCTTGATGCATCCAAGGCATGGCTACAAAACTCCACAACGACTTCACCACGTCGAGATAAGGTCTAGCCTAAGCTATCTCCTAGGCAACATCGAGGACCCGCGGCGGCCATCGGCTCCCTTCGGTGTGTGTCCCTCAATTCGGCGGCTCTCTGATGAATGGATGCGGTGGCTCTTTGGGTTGGGAGCTTTAAATAGACCGAGGAGGGTCTAGGTCAAAGGGGGGCGCGGACCGAGTCTGGAATGAGCTAGGTCAGGCGGCCTGGGCCCATCAGCCTGGCCTGTTACGGCCCGGCCTTCCTCCCCGACGCTTCTCGTGTTTTCTTGAATTTCTACCGATTTGCATGTGGGCCCTTGACGTCATTTGTCTCTGCGATTTAGATAAGGATACTTGTCGTGCAAGCTCCTGCATCTTCTGCTTGAGTCCCTGGAGTTTTACGGCTTCATGCTTTGGTTTTTGGGCCATTTGGAGTCATGTTCACTTTGAGTCTTGGCTTGAGTCGGGCTTCATTATCTTCTCATAAAGTGCTTGATGAACTTTACCCGATAGTGCTCCTTTAAGCGTGTAAATCTTGCGTAAACAACATACTCCCAAAACCACATGCAAGTGCAAACTTGTTACATCATTATTATGCCTAGTTGTAGTAAACATGGTCCCATTTGCCATTTGTTCGAGTTGATTTTGGTGATTCATGCTAACACAAGCAATGGGACTAACCACATCGTCTAGCATGTCTGTAGACATATCTAGGTCTCATGGATGCAACCACAATCAAAGGAAGCAAAGAACCAAGTCAAAGACTGTTGACGGTCGATTTTGGTACACCTAGTTATGAGTTTACCATCAACATTTGCACATATTTGATATTCTAACCAATGGTAATAATCCCCCGGAGGTATCAAGTTCACTCTCTCATGTCGATTTTGGAGTTTGTTGTTTACACAGGAAATTAACGTTAAAGAGGAGACTTTCGGGATAAGTTCATCAAGCACTTCAAGAGAAGATCATGAAGCCCGGCACAAGTCAAGACACCTCATGAACATGACTCCAAATGGCCCAGGGACCGAAGCAAGATGCCGGAAAACTCCAGGGACCTAGACAGAAGATGTTGAAGCTTGCGCGACAAGGAGCTCTATCTAAACCGTGGAGAAGATGACGTCAAGGGCCCACATGCATAAGGGAGCAAGTCAACAATTGACTGAGAAGCATCAGGGAGCGAGACGGGGCCGAACCGGTCGAAACGGGCTCGGGCGGTTGGCCCGAGCCGGCCCGGCCCGGCTCGTTCCGGCCCGGTTCGCACCCCCCTTTGCCCTAGGTGCTCGTCTATTTATTGCCTCTACTTCCGCCGGCCGCCACATCCATCCTTTCATCAGAGAGCCACCGACACGAAGGAGAAGCACCGGGAGGAAGCCGATGGCCGCCGCAAGTCCTCGAGTTGCCTAGGAGATGGCCTAGGCCATGCCCTTGCTGCCATGGTTGGCCCTGCGTGGTAAAGCCATGGTGGAGTCCCGGAGTCGCGACTTGAATTCATCAAGTCGTTTTTACCTTCAACATTCGATGGTGATATAAATCAATTCTTGTCTTTACTTTGATCTACTACGAGTTGTTCTTATTCATATGTGTAGCTACCATATGCTTTTAGTAGGATTAGATCGAATCATGGTGATTAGTCTTGTCTTGTGGATACATCGTAGTAGTGCACAAACCTAGGTTGTCGTTCGGTGATGAATATCCTTGCGCAGTGACAGTACGGTGGAGGAGAAAGCTGTGAGCGAACATGTATCAGACCACTCCATATCGGGTTACTCCATATCGAGTGTAATCCTTATCATAGTATAGGTTTAGATTGGTTTGTCACCTTGGCCGGAACGACAACGAGAAGACGATATGCTAGGCTTATCTTTTGGATGCTCACCTTTATGGCTAGGTGGAGTGATCCATACATCCTTTCATGTATGTTTAAATCTTTATGCAATCTACGCTTCAGATAGGGTTAGACCAGTAGGTTAGATAGAGAACCTTAGTGGTTTGCTTTCGATCCTTGGATTGAAAAATCTAGGGAGGACCCTCCTTGGTGAAAAAGGCACCAAGTCACCCGTAGGCTTGCGGTGAACTTAAGCAAGGTTTTGCACCGTCAACAAAGACGCAAGAAAACAAAGAAATGACACCGTCGAATGGATTGACGGTACCCTAGGAAGAAGCGTCGGAGCACTTGGTACACTGCGTAGAAGGCTAAACTTAATTGGCACAGTCGGATGAACCGACGGTCCATATTCTAGTTGCCTCGGATGATTGGAAGGAGCAGAGCTGCAAAAGACGGTAGCACCGGATGAACCAACGGTCTAAGTGGGGACACCGTCGGTCCATCCGACACTCAACTTGAATCAAGACACGGATGCGCTAAGACAGATCTAGTAGTACCAGATGAACCGACGCCTTGGTCAGTAGAAGCACCGGTCTATTCGATGGTCACGAAGAAGCTAACAGTAAGGTTCTGACGAGGAGTCCTTCAGCACTAGATGAACCGATGGTGCATCAGTGTATGCATCAGATCAATTGTGTTAGAGGATCTCAATGGCTAAGTGACATGGACAGGGGCACCGGATGAACTGATGTCCCTAAAATGATAGCATTGGTTCATCCGACGCTACCTTTTTCAGTGGTCATTAGCCCACGACTCTTTGGATGCCATGGGCTATTTATACCGCCTCCATCCACTCACCCATTTGAGGTTGCTGGATTGTGTGAAAGTGCAGAGGAGTGCAGATACCTAGAAGATCATCTCCAATCCATCCAAGTGCTAAATTGCTCATCCATAGACTTGCACATGCTTTGTGTGTGCACATAGTGCTAGGCTTAGCTTATAGTTGAGTGAGTGCAAGGTTGTGCCAACCTTGTGAGGTGATTCTTGAGTGAATCAAGTTGTACAAGGTACGCCGGAAGCCTTGGGGCCTAAGTGGCTCACCGACAATCGTCTTTGACCCTTGAGTGGGGAGGACACTTTGTGCGGGGGACGTGGAGACCCCCTTCCTAAGTGGAGAAGCTCCTTAGTGGAGGCGGCATCAAGGTGACCAAGGGAGCTTGGCAAGTGCCTAAGTGGCGAGCCTTTGCGGTGAGTCAAGTGGTGCTCTTGACCGGGAAGCAATACTCTTGTGTGAGTGCTTCAACAACGTGGACTAGGGGTGGCTTAGCGCCTACCGACACCACGAGATAAATCACGTGTCAAGAGTTTGCTTCCTCTCATCCCTCTTTACGTTTCCGCATTAATCTCTTGCAATCTTTTCTTGCCTTTACTTTCCTAAAGTAGTATCATGCTAGGATTGGCTATAGGTTGCCAAGCTTGTTTTGGGATGAGGGTTTCACACTAGATCAACCTAAGAGTGCACATCTAGATAGATTTAATCTAGTTTACTTATGCAAAAGTAGTGAAGCCATAGGGTAAGTTTTTAAGAAGCCTAATTCACCTCTCCCCCTCTTAGGTTACAAGCATCTGATTCCTTACACTAGTGGCAGGTTAGTTACAATTCAAAGCTCAAACCAAAGTGTAACAAGTGCTCTTAGTTTGACGGAAATCGACCGTCAACATGCTCCTAGCCGTTTGTAGTTGTAACCCCTTTTTCTTTTGTCTTTTTACCACGTTTTATACATATTTTCCCTTCTAATAAAAATTCGGCAAAGCTTTTGCCGTCCTTTCAAAAAAATCTCACGACCACGATCCCTCACCACACAATCTACTACCTCAGGTACCCCCTTGGTAGGTTTGCCGGATTAAAACACCGACAAACACTACAAAACTTTCACAATAGAAATACACATATGATCAATAATTTAAGAGCAATTCTCTATTAATCAAATGAACATATTTTTATGTATGATATCATTTGTAAAAGAATGTTTCTTTGCAATCACTTTCTTTTCGAAATTCAAAGTTCACCTTAACTTTTTTTCTTAAAAAATTATCGCAGCAACACACGGGATATCACCTAATTTCATTAGGATTTGGATCCAACTATGCACACTTCATTAGGATCCAACTGGGCACACGTTTTTTACACGTCAAAATGCCTTTTGTTTGGTGTTTTCAAGTTGGTTCCACACGGCACACATCTCATGTTAGGAGAACTATACCATGTTAGGGTGTTGTCGTGTGCATATATCTTTTTTTTCAAACTTGTCACATTTTTTTTAATTTACATTTGATCAAATCACACGCCACACATATGTGCTTTGTCTTTGACCAAATCACGTTAGAGACGTCACGGTTCATGTTATACAAAGGTGTTAGGGTTGTTGTATGCATCTATCTCTTTTCAAACTTGTAACATTTTTTTTCACAATTGATCAAATCACACATGTCACACACATGATTCGCTTCTGATCAAATTGCGTTAGAAACATCATGGCTTATGGTATACAAGGTCGTATGCATCCATCTTTTTTAAACTTGCATTATTGTCACAATTTTTTTTACATTTGATCAAATCACACATGTCACACACATGCTTTGCGATTGATCAAATCATGTTAGAAACGTTATGTCTCATGATATACAAGGTCACGTTATAGCCCTCCCATTTGTTCATATTAAAAAAAAAAGTTATACAAATGTTGGGACGACCATCCATCGTGTGTCATTTCAAAAGAACGTTGATGCAGGGGATCCTCCTTCGAGCTGTCGAGCTGTCTCCACGTAAGTAGCGACCTATTCATCCATATCAGCACACAACATGCAGTTTCAGGGAGCATTATGCAGAAATGAAGGGAGCGGGGGGAGGCTCGGGCGGTCAGGTACCCAGGTGGCAAACATATGGATCAACCGACACGAGTTTGGTTCGAACCCCGTCGGCTGCACCTCCGTTAGAGTTGGGGGTGGGTCGGTCGGGTTTGCAGATTATAGTGGACGCAAACCTGGTGTCTAAGTGTTGAGGTGACGCAAAGGGCTATCTAGCCTGTAGTCCCTTCCGTATGCAGAAATGTAGTGAGATTCAATTTGGAAGGCCAAAAGAGGCATTTGACACTCTCTCTATAATTATTATTCGCGTTTTAGTAGTGTCCTTGTTTCTTTTTCATTTTTCTCAATTAATTTTTATGGGAACACTGGTTCCATCTCTGTAAATTGTTCTGTTTTCTGCTACTTCCTACTATAATGAATGGGCAGAGCACCCGTCTCTTATTGCTCAAAAAAGATGCACAACACCACCCGTCAAATACATAGAAAAGTCTATTTTACCCTCACCTATTTACTTTGTCCATTGAACCCCTAAGCAAAATTTAGGATCACTTTACTTTCCAAACTATTTTATTTGGTCCAATCTACCCCCTAATTATATTTCAATTTTTTGTTTGTTCACCTATAGGTTGAGTTTCAATTTCAAATTTTGTATAAATATTCCTAACCTATGGAAAAAAATCATGAAAATTCTTAGCATAAGTTTTTAACATAAGGCATCACTCTGATGCTCACTGATCCATCACAAGAGAGAAGCGTCCAACCACCATCGTGTTTGTGTACCACACGTGTTCTCTTCCGTGTTTCGTATTTCTATTGCATAGAGCTGCTAATCATGCTTGCACATGCACCATACAGATTATAGTTGACTTGCTTGGTTAGCTTGTAAGTACGTCCTTTTGAGGTCATAGAATAGTGTAAAACAATAATAATCGTCCATTACGTCCTTATGCTTATGTGAGCTACGACTGACATACTATGTTAATCGTTCCGCTACCTAGCTAGTTTTTTTTAGAAACTGGTTGAACCGACCTCTGCACCTCCCAGGGAGTGCTTTTGGCCATCAAATACGATACAATCAGCACTAATGCTGTTCTCGGCATAGCCATTACTCCAAAACAATTCTCAAATCCAAATACCAAAAATAAAACAAAAGGAAATTGCAGCTCTCACTTCCAACACTACCAACCATAGCTATCAACGAAAGCAGGAGCAAGCAAATCATCCTTGTAACCTTAAGCGATGTCTCCAACCAAAGCCATTGAAAGTTTCCATGACCAACACTTCCAAGTTTCGGCAACAAAGCTTCAGAAAATCCCTCCCTTCAACCTTGGAGAGATTTGCCCATGTTCTTGTCCAATGACATGCTCAAATCTCTCTCTCTCTCTCTCTCTCAAGCAAGACCCAGTTTTTTTTAATCTAGACAGAATGCTTAACTAGCTAGGTGTCGTGCTACCTAGCTAGTCAAGCATTCTGTCTAGATCATTAATGTAAAAAAAAAACTGGGTCTTGCTTGAGAGAGAGAGAGAGAGAGAGAGAGAGAGAGAGAGAGAGAGAGAGAGAGAGAGAGAGAGAGAGAGAGAGAGAGCGCTAGACTTTTCCATGACAGATTTGAGCATGTCCGAATCGAGTTGAATCACCGCTCCTCTTGCTATAAGTATGTTCACAACTCGGTTAGGTTCAGTGTCCTGGAACACAGAAATTCTCACACCATAATTCCCCATCGTCGCCTCGAGCTGTTCCTCAACACATTCCTTCTCTACTAGTAATAGCAGTATGAGAACACAAACAACAATGTCCAGATGCGCAATGCCTCTGTCACAAACACTGCCATCTCCATATATCGCCGTCGCAGTATTGGTGACAGTGTCTACCACTCTGATGCTCTTGCTGCTGCATCACAAGAGAGCAGCGTCCAGAACGGAGATTGCAGGCCGCCGGCTACCCCCGGGGCCAGCCACGCTGCCGTTTATCGGCAACATGCACCAGCTGATCTGGAACAAGCAGCCTTCCGTGTTCCGGTGGATCCACCGCGTGCTCAGCGAGATGGGCGCCGACATCCTGACCCTCAAGCTCGGATCTGTCCATGTCGTGGTCGTGGCGTGCCCGGAGATAGCCCGCGAGGTTCTCCGCAAGAACGAGGCCGTGTTCTTCTCCCGCCCGGCGACGTTCGCCTCCGACCTCTTCAGCTACGGGTACAGATCCACGAGCTTGACGGTGCTCGAAGACCAGTGGAAGAAGATGAAGAGGGTGCTCACCTCCGAGGTCCTCTCCCCGGCTATGGAGTCCCGGTTCCATGGCCAGCGTGCGCTTGAAGCCGATCACCTCATCAGGTACGTCTACAACCAGCTAGAAATGGCACCAGGCTCAGGCGGCGCCGCCTGCGTCGACGTGCGCCGTGTAGCACGGCACTTCTGTGGTAACATCATCCGTAGGCTCGTCTTCGGGAAGAGGTGCTTCGGCGACGGCGAGCCGCCGCCGTCATCGGCCATGTCGGTGGCAGGCCCGGCGGGGGCCGACGACGAGCAGGAGCATGTCGATGCTCTCTTCACGCTTGTGAACTACGTGTACAGCTTCTGCGTGTCGGATTACTACCCGTGGTTGGTTGGCCTTGACTTGGATGGCCACGAGAAGGTTGCCAAAGGGGTGATGAACACGCTGGACCGACTCCATGGCCCCATCATAGATCAGAGGGTCCGGGAGTGGTCTCAGCGTCGGGAGGTTGGCGACAGGAGAGATGCTGCAGACATTCTTGACGTGCTGGTCGCTCTTGAGGATGCAGATGGGCAACCAGTGCTGTCCATTGATGAGATCAAAGCACAAACAGTGGTGAGTTTTCACTTGCTCATTAATAGTTCTTCCAAAAAGTAAAATAACCAAAGGGTAGAATTCATGATGATTTCGAATTATTGAAGCTGCTACTCATTTCCTTAAAAAAAATCTGCTACTCGTCTAATTGTAGGGCTCCATTTAATTCTGATTCTCTATGGAAGCTGATTTTCTAGAAATTATGAGTATGTAGCTGAAAGTGATTCTATTTGATTCTCTAGCATAAACTCTTAAGTTCATGATGGAGAATCATTTCACGGAATCAGAAGAAACTATTTTTCCAACTCTCTTAGTTCATTTCAGATAATCACTTTACAGAGAATCATCTGAGAATCACTTTTCTATGAAAAATTGTTTGGCAGAACTCTTGCTGGAATTAGGAAAGAATTAGCTCTCTGAGCCATGGTTCACAAAACCGGCTCCGAGCGGTTTTTTTCGACCGGCAAAAACCGGCTTGGTAAACCGGCAAAATCGAGCAGTTAATTGAGATTTTTTTTGTCTAGGGTCGGTTGGGCCGGTCGAAACCTCGGAAAACCGTTTTTTTTTCCGAGCTGGAGCGGTAGGAGCGGTTTTTGCGAAAATCGACCGGTAGCCACCGGTATTTAAAACCATGCTCTGAGCTTTGACAAACTGTGCTATTAGTTTGTCTTCAGATAATTGAGGGTGAGTCTTGCCATGTTGTAACACGTACTGTATGCAGGAGCTGATGTTCGGATCAGTGGTCTATCCGTCAAATACAGTGGAGTGGGCACTAGCCGAAATGGTGAACAAGCCAGAGGTCATGCGGAAGGCAATCGACGAACTCGACGCGGTCGTTGGGAAGGAAAGGCTAGTCCAGGAATCCGACATCTGCAAGCTAAACTACCTCAAATCATGCATCCGAGAGGCCTTCCGCCTGCACCCCTACCATGCCATCAACGCCCCCCGCGTTGCCATGGAAGACACCGCCATTGCAGGGTACATGATCCCAAAGGGCAGCCATGTCATCGTAAGCCGGATCGGGCTGGGGAAGAACCCCAAGGTCTGGCCGGAGCCGCTGGAGTTTCGGCCTGAGCGCCACCTAGACGATGGCGCGGCGGCGGTCGTCGTCCTCGCTGAGCCGGACCTGCGATTCATCACCTTCGGCACTGGGAGGAGAGGCTGCCCTGCAGTGTCGCTGGGCACCTCCTTCACCATGGTCTTGTTCGCGAGGCTTCTGCAGGGATTCAGTTGGACGAAGCCTCCAGGCATCGACGCTGTCAGTCTGCAGGAGTCCCCTACTAGTCTCGCACTAGCTGCACCCCTGGTTTTACAAGCAAAACCACGTTTGGCTGCACATCTCTACGTGGAGAACTAAGTCAAAGTACTGTTAAATTTGGAGGAAATATTTAATGTGCAAAATGCGAGAACAACAAATTGGAACATACTCGTAAACATCCAGCCTGCTCGCTTGGCTTATCACCATCGCCTAATAAGACTTTTCTCTCAAAACAAACCACCAAAGAAGAAACCAGCCAAAGAAGATTTTTTCTCTCGTAACAAACCAAAGCATCAGCCATCACCACCAACCAAACGAACGGGCCGATCATCCGTAACAACATGAGAATCTGCCACATTTCCACATCTATTAAATCATGAACTATTTTGAAACGCTCGAAGATTAATATTTGCAACATCAAAAATAGATTTCCTTCCAGAAAAATGGTCAACAGATAAATAGCAAAACTCTTTAAAAAAAGCTGAGAGCACCTCCCACAGTTCCACGTCCCAGGTTGCTATTGTTATTTTTTTAGCAAAATCAGGAAAAATTCAAAAACATTCTCTCGACGCTCTTCATCTTAGGTTGTCATTTATACCAAGTTGGGAAAAACGGACTCCACACGCACGTATATGCGCGCAACGATCCGCGACGCGTCCTCCCGTATTAGAAGAGGTGGAAGGGTATAAAATAATTTTGTTTTTCCTCGGGATTCCCGATTTAAGTTTTCAAGAGGTGGAAGGGTAGAGACATATTTTGTTTCTCTCTCGGGGTTCCCGATGTAAGTTAGATCCGGATTTGGTAAGTGTTTTATGTCAAACTCGTTGGAGATGAACTCTTTTTTTACTTGACATACATTCTTACAAGTTGGTAAAACACAAGATTTGCCAAGTAAAATTTAGCAAACTCTTGGAGGTTCCCCTTCGTTGTTGCCATTGTTATTTTTCTTTGGCAAAAACAGAAAAAACCTTCTCCAACGAGTTCCCCATCTTAAGTTGTCATTTGACGAGGGGCCCGGATTAGGGCCCCTTTGACGGCGAGATTATCTTCCCTAAAACACAAGACAATCCAACACCATTGATAATGTGAAGGTCGAGATCGACAACGTCAAGGCAAAGATTCGGGACAAGGAGGAGAAAAGACCCCGGTCAAGACCTACACTAGCAAGACGTCCGGTCTTCGGCCGCCTGGCCGCATCTCCGACCGTCCCCCTTAGAGAGATCCCCATGACAAGTCTCCGCCTCGCACAACAAGCCCGGCCCCGACCGGCACATGGGCCCGCACGCATGGCGCGAGCACCGCCACCGACGCGCGTGGAGGAACGATTCTCCGCGCCATGCGGTACAACGGCCTGGCGGCCATGCAAGCGCCCGCCCCGACAAGAGCCTTAACTGTCGGTCCTAACCGGCCGCGTGGCCATCACATCGCCATCATCTCCCGCTCGCCACACGCAAGCACAACCCGAGGCACTCAAGCACCCTCTACGACGCGCACAAGCCTAGACTTAGGCTCGGGCGTGGAGGGCTAGGTTAGTGCTCGGGCGGACCAAGGAAAACGCAAACTACTCGGAGAAGAAGGCAAGCGTCCCGGAATGAACGATCAAGCCCGGCCACGCGGCGGCTCCCACGACAAATCATCGTGACTCGGCTTCAATGCGCCCCGACGGACAATGACGAACGATGGGACGTGCCGGCTGCCAAGCACCGTATCTCTTTTTTACTTCCCCCTTGTGCCTTGAAGGACCGATACGGCGAACCGCAGAGGGGGGGGAGTGAATGGGAGTCGATAAAAATTCTTCTCGAAGGAGATAGAGACTCCAACAAGACGAACACGGCTTCCAACACACGTCTCGACTCACTAATCAAGTTGGCCAAGCCCACGCGGCCCTACGAAGTGCTACCGAACCTAGGAACCAACAAACAACCTTCCGAGCCAAAACACACCAACACGCACAACGAAAACTTGTATGACTTGTCGCTCGTCCCGCACCGGTCGACCCGGGTGGACGACACGCGGTCGGCCGGTGGCTACGCAGCCGCACAACAAGTGTTCCGAAATCCTCGGTGACTTCTCTAGGCTCTAGAACAAAAACGCTCCCAAAACAGAACTCGCATGGAAGGAAAACCCTACACAAAGCCTAGCAAACCAACCCCAAACATACCAAGAACTCGACCGGAAGCACCACGACCAAAAACACACGAGTCAAGCAATTCAACCGAGGCAAATCCCACAAAGGGTTCACACCGGTCAGACCGGTCAAGAGCACCGGTCGACCGGTGTAACTCCGGGCGCTCGGGATGACAACACCCGCGGGTCAACACCCCCAAATCCAAATCTTGATCTCCCGAATCGCTCCACGGACTTGTGCAAGACTTTGGGGATAGTAGGAACACCTCATGGGGAGTCCATAGCCAAGATTTTGTCCACCAAAACTTGCCAAATCAAAAGGAATCGAAGAAATCCTGCTAAGAACTCCGCTAACCCTAGAACACCAAAAACCCCAAAATCGAGCCCCTTAACTCACGGATTTGGGAGGGGAATCAAAGGCAAAAGAACCACGAAGGGTTCACACGAATTCCCCCCCATAAAATCCCCAAGAGCAAGGTCCCGAAAACACACCGAGAAAACCACCAAGAGAGAGCTCCAAAAATCACCACCAAGAACAAGCGGGAACAACACAACAAAGCCTTGAGGAACCACGCCAAATCATCTATACATACCAAAGAGGTTCATACAAGGACTAGCTTGCCGCCCGATCATCCAACCCTCTCACAAGATCTCACCATGAAGCTCTCAAGCTAGTCCTATGGAAATCCTAAGAAAATAGGAAGGGAAAATGGGAAAGCAAATGAACTAGGGTTCCAAGAGATGGTTGCCATCCTCTCACCTCATGGGTTATATCGAGGCAACCGAAAGTCTAAAATACCCTTACTTAATAACTAGGGATACAAGCCCCTCAAGGGCGGTTTTGAAAGTCTTCAGATTTTCTCCATCGGACGGATGCCCGGCGACCGCACCTTGCTTAGCCTCGACGCAAGCCATGCGATCCCAACGTGTGTCCTTCGCTTCGAAGATTCCCGCATCGCGTCGTCTCACACCGGTCGACCGGTACCCACCGGCGGGGACCGGTCCGGAGTCTGCCGCAAGACCGTCTTTGGTTCTTCGGTCTTGGCTTTGTGGATCAACCAAGGAACCAAATGGTGTTCGGTGAACTACTAGAAACCCCGCAAACTCGGTATAGCCTCCGCCAATCGCCACTCATGAATCGGCTCCCACGTAGTCCCACCTGGACCTTGGTTTTGAGGCTCAACCAAGAAATTGTCCATGACTTCATCTTGCCGTTCATGCCACCATGCAGCCCGCACTTGACTCCGTTGGCCACCGGTCCCTCGAATGAAGCCTACTTGTCTTCTCCATGCCCGGAGGCCTCACCTGCGACGACCTTTCGCGCTTGTTCTTCACCCGCACCAACACCGGTCAAGCCGCAACCCGCACCTCGCATTACTTAGCCAAGAATCACTCCACACAATGTTGTCAATCACTCATCACACAAGGAAGCGACCATCCACCGGTCCTCGAACCACACATGGCCCCCCCGCACACATGCAAGCTCCCCCCGAACCAATGCAACTCCCCCCGGACGAATGCATGCAAGACACCACTTGAAACAGGGGCACCGCAATAGCTCGCTCCCGACCGGTGAGATCGGTCAACACCACCGTCCGATCGGTGTGCAACAAGTGAACAGGACCAGCACTCGACCGGTCACACCGGTGACCTCGACCGGTCGATCGATGTGCACCGGATCCCGTAAATGGCTCAAAACCACCTGAAAACCTTCTAAATGCATCCAGCAAGCCATTTCAAGCTCAAACTTCTCCCCCTTGTTGGCAATGCATGAATCAAGCCAAAAATGCAAAACTTTCAACCTAGAGCTTCTCAAATAGACAAAATTCAACATAGGATGCTACACATGTCCAAATGAGCAAGTTAGATACTCTATAGCTTTGTATTGACATACTACAAGATCACCAAGTTTCACAACCATTGGACGAAGCTAAGATGGATTTGGGTAATTTTGCGAAAAATTTACCTCTCATGAGCAAAGTCCTAAACATGAGCAAAACACGTCAAAATGGCAAAGACACACAAACTTCATGCGAGGACAACCATTCTAATCATAAGACCATCACAAACACCCACAAGCACCTCATGTCATGTCAAATCCACCGAGCCATGTGCCTACTTCTATGTATGAGACTTCTCATTGGTAGGCATTATGCAATGGTTTAGCACCCAAAGCAAATTAAATTTAGCACATATGACATGGGAGCACATTTTCCAAGCATTTTACATTTCATTTTCAGATTCAAATTTGGTAATGAAATGTCTTTGCGACAAAAAGGAACTTAAGCCCCTTCACAAGATAAAGCAAGAGGGCTAAACATTCATGATGGCAAATGAGCCTTGGGCCCCATATGATCAATAAACTAGCTATCCAACCACAAATTAAGCATAACCAAGCCACTAAAACATGTCAAGATCATATAAAGACATTTACACATGAGAGAGCATATATGTGACATTTTTCAAAAACATAGCCGTCAACCATGGATATAAACCAAGATTATCAAGAGCTAAGCCAAACGAACCATATCATACCTAACAAGATCACAAAGACATAAATACCATTCTATGGTGAACAATGTATACAAGAGAAGCTTTTCCTAACCAATGCATATGATACAAAATGCATGCAATCTACGATACAAGGATGCCTATACATCATGTTACAAATGCCATGCCAAATGCAAGAAATGCACAAAGGAAACTATACATATGCTACAAAGGAGCTCCCCCACACCCAACTCAAGAAATCAAACACACACCAAGCTCCCCCGCAAACGAGTGAAAGTTGCTTGATCTAGGGGTTTGGTGAAAATATCGGCTAGTTGGTCATGTGTGGGTACATGGATCAAAGCTATCTTTCCTTTCTCTATGTTGTCTCTCGTAAAATGGTACCTCACTTCTATGTGTTTTGTTTTGGAATGGAGGATCGGGTTCTTTGCAATGCTTATGGCACCGGTGCTATCACATTGAAGTGGACATGGGTATACTCCTCACCAAAGTCACTCATGGTGTATGTGATCCAAAGGAGCCGAGAGCAACAACTAGCAGTGGCAACGTACTCTGCCTCGTTAGTGGATTGAGCAACACTTGACTGTTTGCGGGAAAACCAAGACACCAAAGAAGATCCCAAAAACTGGCAAGTCCCAGAAGTGGACTTCCTATCCAACCGACACCTAGCAAAATCCGCATCCGAAAAAACATGAAGAGCCAAAGAAGAGGACGCGGAGTACCAAAGGCCGAAGTCGGGAGTGTGACGCAAGTACCTGAAAATTCACTTCACCGCTTGCCGATGCGAGGTCCTTGTAGACACTTGAAAACGAGCGCATAGACATACCGAGAATCGGATGTCCGGCCTTGTCGCCGTCAAGTAGAGGAGTGACCCGATCATGCTTCGCGTACTACTTCGGTCCACGTGTTCACCTTCCCCATCCATATCAAGAGTTGTAGTCGTACTCATTGGTGTCGTCATAGCCTTGGAGTCCTCCATCTTGAACTTCCGCACAATGTCCTTGGCGTACTTAGCTTGGTGCACAAATGTTCCTTCCTTTGATTGCTTGATTTGTAGCCCGAGGATGAACTCGCAACACACCCATCATGCTCATCTCAAATTCCCTCGCTCATATCATCTCGCAAACCTTGCAACAAGAGAGTTAGACGAGCCACCAAAGACAAAATCATCTACGTGCACCTGCACAATCAGGATATCTCTGCCCTGCCTGAGTAGAAACAAGGTTTGATCAACCATTCCCATCTCAAAACCTCTCTCGAACAAGAACCCCCTCAACCTACCATACCAAGCTTTAGGCGCCTGCTTCAACCCACACAACGCCTTCCTCAACTTATACACTCGGTGGGGGTACATCTCACTCTCAAACCCTGGTGGTTGCCTCACGTACACTTCTTCCTCCAACACACCATTCGGAAAGCATCTTCACATCCATTTGGTGCAACTTGAACCCTTTAGCCACGGAAAAGGCTAGAAGGATCCTTATCGCCTCCAAACGGGCTACGGGAGTAAAGGTCTCCTCGTAGTCAATCCCCTCCTTCTGACTGAACCCCCGAGCAACAAGCCTTGACTTGTTCCTCACCACTTCACCTTTCTCTCCCTCTTTGTTCCTCCACACCCACTTTGTCCCAATCGGCTTACACCCCGGGGGAGGGTCAACCAATTCCCAAACCCGATTCCTCTCAAAGTTCTCCAACTCCTCATGCATCGAATTAACCCAATTATGATCGGATAGTGCGTGTCCAATGTCTTTGGGCTCAAAAGTAGCAACAAATACAAAGATGAGCGAAATGAGAATTGTTTCGAACCCTCGACCGTGTAGTACGTTCATTCATGTCGCCGATGATCCTTGAAGCTGAGTGATCCACTTGTACTCGCCGGGAGGTTCTCGCCTTGATGCTACCTCCCCCTCAACTGTAGCTTCTCAACGATCTTGATTTGTCGTCGTAGGTGTAGGAGAGGGGCCGTCCACCACTGTAGTCGAAGTAGTAGGTACATGTTCAGCCGGGGGCACCACACCGCCATCTTCATCATCTCCAAGTTCATGCTCCTCCTCCTGAAAGATCTCCTCGCCAAGCTCATCATCACCTGCACACTCAAAAGACAAGCTGACTACGTGGCTATGTCTCGTCGAAGGTTACCTCGCAAGTCTCCACGATTTGGTTAGTTTCAAGATTGAGCACACGATATGCTCTAGAATGAGATGCATAACCAAAGAAAATACCATCGACCGGCCTAGCCTCAAACTTATCCAACTTCTTTCCTTTCTTCGAATAAAGCACTTGCAACCAAAGACATGGAAGTGACTCACCTTGGGTGTGCGACCGTGCATCAACTCCTAGCAGGTTTTCTTCTTATGCACTCTAAGATGGATCCTGTTCGACACATAGCACACAGTATTCACCGCCTCAGCCCAGAATTTTCTCGGAGTCCTATGCTCATCAAGCATCGTTCGAGCCATCTCACACAAGGTCCTGTTTTTCCTTTCCACAACACCATTCTGGGGAGGCGTATACGGACTCGAAAACTGGTGTTCAAGACCCAAGTCATGGCAAAAGGTTTCAAAACGAGAGTTTCTGAATTCTGAGCCATTGTCACTGCGGATTGCTCGTATGGCATCTCCATGCCTCTCATTCCTCAACCTCAAGACAAGATCTCGAACAAAACCAAACGTCTCCCCCTTATCCTTGAGAAAGAACACCACGCATACCGAGAGTAGTCGTCCACCACAACAAGGACATACCACTTCCCACCCGCAGATCGCACACGATCTGGGCCAACAAGGTCCATATGGAGCAGCCTCGCATGGACGCTCGCTCATCACATCGGTGAGAGGCGGGTGAGAAGAGGCTACCATCTTGGCATGCAAGCCTCAACCGTGGCAATCCTCGGACCAAATTGAGTTTACTCAAGCGAGACAAAAGGTCAAAGCTCAAGTGACCCAACTTCCTATGCCACTTGCACAACTCACTCGAAGAACCAGCCTAAGAAACAACGCTCAACACCGAAGAGTGAGAAAAATCAGCTCGAAACACCTGACCCCGGGGAACGACCATACGGACAAGGCCCCCTCGAGAGTCCAAAATCCGAGAACCACCAGGCCGAAACAACACCTCAAAACCCTCATCCAACGAAACCGGGACACGTAAAGCAAATTGTATCCAAGCGATTGAACAAGAGCAACACACCTGAGAGTGACCTTGTCACTCACCTTAATCTCACCTTCTGAAAGTACACACCCACACCCATTGTCCCCAAAAGTGATGTACCTCTTTGTCACCACCGAGACGAGACTTGAGAACTACCCCTTGTATCCGTTCATATGCCTCGAGCAACCGGAGTCAATCAACCAAATGTTCTTCAAGTCTCCCACCCAAAATTCAAAAACAAGCACGTGAGCGAACAAACGTCTCAACACTGGGGTTAGTACCAAAAGAGTAAAACCAAAGGCCCGAGCCATTTGCTCAAAAGTGGGGTTAGCACAATCCAAACCATCTTTCCTACCAAAGCTACCTCCACGAACACCACCACGGTAACCACTATGAGGGAACCAACCCTCTCTACCCGGAGGAGGACCAAAATCACGAAAGGAGTATCGTGGATCGTCCCTCCTCTCCATCTCAAAGCTACGACTCCTCTCATCCCCCGTATTGAGCACGAGGGGGAGAACACCTAGCAACCGACCTCCCGCAAACTCTCCACCCCAACCACCGAACCACGACCTCCCGTAACCAAACCTCGCACCCCGCACGAGCACAAAACCCAAACCGCTCGCCCGTCCGTACCTACACCGGTCCGACCGGTGTAGCCCGGCCAACAAGACCCTCCAACAACCTTTCGCTCTCCCCAAGCCGAACTCGTCCTCACACTCGCCTTGGCCCCGGGCATCTACACACGAGGCTCAAGTACACCATTGGAAGGGTGGTACTTGTCCTTGTTAGCCCACTCCTTTGCATTCTCTCCTCTCGCCTCCTTTTGAAACAAAACTCATCCTTATGGCCATCTCTCCCACAATATCCACACTGGAACCTCACAAGCTTAGGCTTAGGCTTGGGTTTGGGTCGCTCACTTGGTTTCTCTCCACTCGCCTTCTCCACCTATGTCCACCTCACTAGCCTTCTCACTCTCTTTCCCAAAGAACACTTTCCCCGAAGTGCTCATGTAACACCCGAAAAATTCCATCACAATAAAATATTGTTAGCAACATGGCTTAGTTTTATTTTTCTAAGGATTTAATAAATTTGAATAAATAAATTTGCCTTTAATTAAATTAAACATCATTTAATAATTAGAATCCAACAAGTGTTTGTGCATCATGTTGAAATGCATGAGTTTTGGTTGTGGTGTGGTTTTAAAAGTCTTAAAAATTTTTGAGAGAAAGTCCTTAAAAATAATTGTGAAAAAGTTTGTAGAATTGGTGTAAAAGTTTTGAATTAAAAAAAATGGTTGAAAGTTTGAAATTAAAAAAATGTTTGAAAAAGTTTTCTAAAAGCCTTAAAATATTTGAATAAATTTGTGTTAAAATTTCAATTTGAAAAGATGAAAAAGATTTGAATTTAAAGATTTAAAATAGGTTTGAAATTGGATTTGAAAAGAAAAAGAAAAAGAAAAAAAAAGAAAACAGCTAACCTAACCTAACCTATCCACCCAGCCCAACCCGCCAGCCCACATCACTTTTGGCCCACGCGGCCCACCCCGCCGCCTCCCTCCCTCCTCTCTCTCTCACCCACCGACGTGGGGGCCCGCCCCCGTCGGGGCCATCTTCTCCCCCCGCCGCCGCCGCCCCCCCCCCCCCTTTCACCGCGCCGCCGCCGCCGCTCCCGCACCCCGCGCCGCCTCCTCGCCTTCCCGCGCCACTCCACCTCCCCACCGGCGCGCCGCTCCACCTCCCCCACCGCACTCACCCTTTCCCCTACCATAACCGCCCGCACCGAGCCGAGCCGCCGCCGCCATAATGGCCGGCCGGCGAGCTCCCTCTCCACCGCCTCCGCGCCCTTTCCCCTTCCCCCTTCGACCTATAAAGAGGCAACACCACCCCCTCGCTCCACCCACACCACGGCCCCCCCCCTTCTCCCTCGCGCATGCGCGCGCGCCGAGCCGAGCGCCGCCCGCACCGAGCTCCACCGCCCGATCTCCCCGCCGCCGTTTCGCCCGCCTCTTCAAGAGCATAGGTGAAGTTCTCTCCTTCTTGGCTTCGATTTCGCGCGGATCCCGTCGATTTCGGTGTCCCGGAGGCCACCTTTGCCTCACCGCGCGCGCGCCGCCGCCGGCCGCCGCCGCTAGCCGCCGCGGCCGTCCCCGCCCGCCGCCGCCCGTCGCCCGCAAGCGACCGTGGCCTTAGGATCCGAGCGGACGGCCCGCATTAAAAGGGCCATATACCCCTTGGGTCCGGTCCACCGTGGACCATGGACCAGGTCCACCGCATTGGTCCACAGACCTTGCGTCACGCTGACGTCATCGCCGACGTCATGCTTGCGCCAGCCCACCAACCGCAAGCCGCCACGTGTCGCCACCATGACTCAACCGCCGGCTGCTTTGGCGGTTTTGCAAAAAGAACCCCGAGGTTTCAGAATTCACAAATATGCCCTTCCACCTATATAAAAGCCTTACAACTAGGTCCTGATTTTTACATCTAGGCCCCCCTGAATCCATAGTTTTCATGTTTGATAGCCTATCCTTAACCTTTTACATGTTAGACCTTCTAGTTTCACACATATTTATGTTTAAGTCCCCGAAATCTCGCGAAAACTCCCTAAACTTCCGCTTCTTTTACAATTTAGCCCCCGAACCTTGTTTCGACCATAACTTTTTCATCCTAGCTCCGTTTTACGCGTTCTTGGTGTCCACGCGATCGTCTCTCCGAGCCCGTCATTTCTAAAAGCTTGTTTTAGTCTTTTGGTAATGTTTTGTTTTATTTATTGTATGTTTTTCTTGCATGATCGTAGCCAACACGCCGTTCGAGGAAGATCAAGTACGCAGCTTTGCGTATAAGGAGAGTAGCTTATCGTTGGAGAAAGGCAAGTGACCCTAACCACCCTTCTACCTATGCTTTAATCAAGAACACTATAAGTTAATCGGAACATGGAGAACCACCCAGGAAAACAAAGGCAACCACGGTCCGTATGGCTCGGCTTAGCCAATTAATTAGGTGTGCGATTGATCCGATGGCCCTTTTCCGAAAGGAGCGCAGGGGGGGATCCGGGTTGCGGGGGATATGCCCGGTCCTTTTGGGGTAGCAACCTTTGCTAAGGTGCCGACCACTAGGGAGGGTTATGGTCCGCCCGATCCGTAACTATGCGGGTCGTTAGTCTTTTGCATATCTTTGTAAAGGCTTCGTAGCGTCCCTATGCAATCACACCTCGGAAGTGTGGTATTGTGCCCGATCGAGACATGCGTGGTTGGGTTCAAAGTTCTTTGGAACTTTTACGCGAACCGTGGGAAAAGTGTGCAACCTCTCGCAGTGTAAAACGATCGATCGGCCGTGCTCACGGTCAAGAGCGGCTCGGACCCTCACATGATTAATTGAACTTAAAGATGGATTAATATTGCATTCCTAAGTTATTTCGTGGCCTTGCCGAGTACCAACCATAAGTGTACTCATCCTTGCTTACGCCGTTCGCAGAAGAATCCCGGAGTGGAGTACTTCACCGACTACGAGGAGTTCGAGGATGCGATCAACCGCCGGATGCTCGTGGAAGATGAAGATGGAGTCGCGTCTTCATAGTTATCGTTGTTCGTGTAAAGACCTTTGTGTCTACCATCGTGAGTGTAATAAAAGTTAATAAACCTTTTCTGTACGTTTTGAGCAATGTCTTGTGATATTACACTCATGAGTCTATCATATGTGTGAAATTGTGATCCTGGCACACATATGAGATGCATTCGGTTTTCTACGGAAAATCGGGTGTGACAGAGTGGTATCAGAGCATTGCCGATCGTAGGACGCAACCTTCGGATAGAAATGGTCGATATTAAGGACTCTCTTTCTAGAAAGCCTTTCCAGCATTCAAATATCTTGTTTACGCATTAAAAAAATATTTTATTCTTTATTCTTTATCAAAATCATATCTTTTGTTTTCTTCTACACTGAATCTGATTCTTGTTCTTCCACCTTGAACTACCACACGTGTTTTATAAGATAGTTTCATAAGTTGCCTACCCCTTCTACCAGCTTTCGTTTCGATAGAGCCGTTCTTGTGAGGACGTGCGATGTTAATGCTTGTTGATTGTAAACATGCATGATTTGGATCTTTGACATGATTGAAATGTTTTTGTGGAGTGATGGCCACAAATTCATCAATAAAATAATTAAAGTTAAAATTTGAATCTTAGCCCCTTTTCTCTCGATTCACCTTTATCAATTCAACCTCCTATCGGAAAACTTCTCTCTAACAATCAAATGGTAAACATCGTGTCGAAGTCGGACAGGATATTCCGTTCGTCATCAATCGCCTAAATCAAGTTCCCTCCTTCACCACAAAAATTAGCAATGGATCCCGCGATGCGGCGGCTTCTTTACGGAACGGATGCGGTTGATACGAACCTCACCGCCACCGTTCAGAATCTACAAGCACAGCAGAACCAGCCACCACCACAAGGACCTCCACCACCTCCACCACCAGTGAACAAGCATAGAGAGTTCATGAGCCACAACCCGCCCACTTACTCTCATTCTGTAGATCCCCTCGATGCCGATGATTGGCTCAAGACCATCAACAAGATGCTGAATATCACCCAATGTAATGATCGTGAGAAGGTTTTGTATGCCTCAGGACGTCTGGAAGGTGCAGCCTCTGATTGGTGGGATGCTTACACCGTCGCGCATGCTTCGCTGTCGACACCATTACCCGGCAGGAGTTCCGGGAGAGTTTTCGTACACATCACATCCCGACTCGGTGTGAAGAAGGCAAAGAAGAAGGAATTTCTAGCTCTAAAGCAAGGCAACATGACCGTTAGTGAGTATCCGGATCGGTTTACTCATTTGTCCCGCTATGCACCGGATGAAGTCAACACGGATGCAAAGAGACAAGAACGTTTTCTCGATGGATTGATAGGGCCACTTAACTATCGGTTGCGAGCCACACATTTCTTAACTTTCGAGATGTTACTCAATAAGGCTATAGGCTTGGAGAATAAACGCAAGGAACTTCGTGATCGAAGCGCAAGTTTCAACCTCAAGGTCAATCTAGCAAGTAACACCCGCCCTCGTTACAACTCATCGCAAGACTCTCGCTTTCGTTCTAACACACAAGGCGAAGTCATGGACGAGTCGGCGGTATCGTTCGTTTGATGAACCCGAAGAATCCAACCCAATGACACCCCGTGCTCCGAATCCTCATCGAATCGCTCGGGTGCACCGAAAGAAGGAACACTACTCCAATTCACCCCGGTGGATGCTTCAACGCGAGAATTGGGACACTATGCTAGTATTTGCCCTCGCCGTAATATGCGTACACCCCGCAGAGATAACGAGAGGTCAACGAACAATATGCATGGTAGGGTGAACCATGTGACGCTCCGAAGAAGCTCAAGGAGACAAAGATGTTGTTCTTGGTACGTTTCTTATCAACTCGTACCCGCAACGCTTTATTTGATTCCGGGCATCGCATTCATTTATTACCGAACGATTCGTGACAAAGAATGATGTACCCAAGAGTTCCATGAAGACACATTTGCTAATCGAGTTCTCCAAACGGTGAAATGAAATCCACCTATGTATGCCCACAGGTCAATCTTAAGATCGAGAGAGATAGATTTTGAAGCGGACTTAGTGATTCTAACATCCGAGAGGAATAGATGTGATCCTTGGTATGGATTGGTTAAGCAAGCATGATGGAATCATTTTGTGTGCCAAGAAGTCGGTGCTCTTAACTACCCCGCAAGGAGATAGGATCGAGTTTACTTGCTACAAGCCCGAAGAAGAAGGAGAAGTGAACAAGCTGCGAGATAGTGAACCATCATCTATCAAGAACATCTTGTATCTCCTCTTGTTTCCCCATCCCTCCGAATCTCGGGACGAGATTCTTTTTAAGGGGGTAGGATTTGTAACACCCGAAAAATTCCATCACAATAAAATATTGTTAGCAACATGGCTTAGTTTTATTTTTCTAAGGATTTAATAAATTTGAATAAATAAATTTGCCTTTAATTAAATTAAACATCATTTAATAATTAGAATAAATCAAGTGTTTGTGCATCATAATTGAAATGCATGAGTTTTGATTGTGGTGTGGTTTTAAAAGTCTTAAAAATTTTTGAGAGAAAGTCCTTAAAAATAATTGTGAAAAAGTTTGTAGAATTGGTGTAAAAGTTTGAATTAAAAAAATGGTTGAAAGTTTGAAATTAAAAAAATGTTTGAAAAAGTTTTCTAAAAGCCTTAGAATATTCGAATAAATTTGTGTTAAAATTTCAATTTGAAAAGATGAAAAAGATTTGAATTTAAAGATTTAAAATAGGTTTGAAATTGGATTTGAAAGGAAAAAGAAAAAAAAAGAGAAAACAGCTAACCTAACCTAACCTATCCACCCAGCCCAACCCGCCAGCCCACATCACTTTTGGCCCACGCGGCCCACCCCGCCGCCTCCCTCCCTCCTCTCTCTCTCTCTCAGCCACCGACAGGTGGGCCCGCCCTGTCGGGGCCATCTTCTCCCTCCGGCCGCCGCCGCCCCCCCCCCCCCCCCCTTTCACCGCGCCGGCCGCCGGCTCCCGCACCCCGGCGCCGCCTCCTCGCCTTCCCGCGCCACTCCACCTCCCCACCGGCGCGCCGCTCCACCTCCCCCCACCGCACTCACCCTTTCCCCTACCGTAATCGCCCGCACCGAGCCGAGCCGCCGCCGCCATTAATGGCCGGCCGGCGAGCTCCCTCTCCACCGCCTCCGCGCCCTTTCCCCTTCCCCCTTCGACCTATAAAGAGGCAACACCACCCCTGCTCCACCCACACCACGGCCCCCGCCTTCTCCTCGCGCATGCGCGAGCCGAGCCGAGCGCCGCCCGCACCGAGCTCCACCGCCCGATCTCCCTCGCCGCCGTTTCGCCCGCCTCTTCAAGAGCATAGGTGAAGTTCTCTCCTTCTTGGCTTCGATTTCGCGCGGATCCCGTCGATTTCGGTGTCCGGGAGGCCACCTTTGCCTCACCGCCGGCGCGCCGCCGCGCCGCCGCCGCTAGCCGCCGCGGCCGCCCGCCCGCCGCCGCCCGTCGCCCGCAAGCGACCGTGGCCTTAGGATCCGAGCGGACGGCCCCGGATTAAAAGGGCCATATACCCCTTGGGTCCGGTCCACCGTGGACCATGGACCGAGTCCACCGCATTGGTCCACAGACCTTGCGTCACGCTGACGTCATCGCCGACGTCATGCTTGCGCCAGCCCACCAACCGCAAGCCGCCACGTGTCGCCACCATGACTCAACCGCCGGCTGCTTTGGCGGTTTTGCAAAAAGAACCCCGAGGTTTCAGAATTCACAAATATGCCCTTCCACCTATATAAAAGCCTTACAACTAGGTCCTGATTTTTACATCTAGGCCCCTGATCTCCATAGTTTTCATGTTTGATAGCCTATCCTTAACCTTTTACATATTAGATCTTCTAGTTTCACACATATTTATGTTTAAGTCCCCGAAATCTCGCAGAAAACTCCCTAAACTTCCGGTTCTTTTACAATTTAGCCCCCGAACCTTGTTTCAGCCATAACTTTTTCATCCTAGCTCCGTTTTACGCGTTCTTGGTGTCCACGCGATCGTCTCTCCGAGCCCGTCATTTCTAAAAGCTTGTTTTAGTCTTTTGGTAATGTTTTGTTTTATTTATTGTATGTTTTTCTTGCATGATCGTAGCCAACACGCCGTTCGAGGAAGATCAAGTACAGAGCTTTGCAGATAAGGAGAGTAGCTTATCGTTGGAGAAAGGCAAGTGACCCTAACCACCCTTCTACCTATGCTTTAATCAAGAACACTATAAGTTAATCGGAACATGGAGAACCACCCGGAAAACGGTGCAACCACGGTCCATATGGCTCGGCTTAGCCAATTAATTAGGTGTGCGATTGATCCGATGGCCCTTTTCCGAAAGGAGCGAGAGGGGGATCCGGGTTGCGGGGGTATAGACCGGTCCTTTTGGGGTAGCGACCTTTGCTAAGGTGCCGACCACTAGGGAGGGTTATGGTCCGCCCGATCCGTAACTATGCGGGTCGTTAGTCTTTTGCATATCTTTGTAAAGGCTTCGTAGCGTCCCTATGCAATCACACCTCGGAAGTGTGGTATTGTGCACGATCGGCACATGCGTGGTTGGGTTCAAAGTTCTTTGGAACTTTTACGCGAACCGTGGGAAAAGTGTGCAACCTCTCGCAGTGTAAAACCGATCGATCGGCCGTGCTCACGGTCAAGAGCGGCTCGGACCCTCACATGATTAATTGAACTTAAAGATGGATTAATATTGCATTCCGGTTATTTCGTGGCCTTGCCGAGTACCAACCATAAGTGTACTCATCCTTGCTTACGCTGTTCGCAGAAGAATCCCGGAGTGGAGTACTTCACCGACTACGAGGAGTTCGAGGATGCGATCAACCGGTCGGATGCTCGTGGAAGATGAAGATGGAGTCGCGTCTTCATAGTTATCGTTGTTCGTGTAAAGACCTTTGTGTCTACCATCGTGAGTGTAATAAAAGTTAATAAACCTTTTACGTACGTTTTGAGCAATGTCTTGTGATATTACACTCATGAGTCTATCATATGTGTGAAATTGTGATCCCGGCACACATATGAGATGCATTCGGTTTTCTACGGAAAATCGGGTGTGACAACTCACAAACTTGATAGGATTTTGGAAATCATTTGTTTGTGGAGGAAACACGGGTGGAGCCGGAGTTGTGTCTAGTCGGTTCCAAAGATGGTTAGGTTTAGTAGGGAAATCATTTTGTGGTGGGTTTTTGGTGGCTCTGGAATGTTTTCTCCACTTCCCTCACCAACCTTGTTTGCCCCAAGTCCCTCACCATCCTGCCTCTTGTATGTCTCGATCATTATCCTCAACTGAGGCTCATGACCAGACAACCAACCCATCAACTTTCTCAGCTCATCATTCTCATCCTGCAAGCGTCAACATAATGTGCAAGTTACAAATTCTTCAAAGCATGCATTTCACAGGTAGAGCAAGATGTAGGAATTGGTTCTTTCAACTTAGCCTCAAGAGAAACAGTGTAAGCATGCATCTCATCAATTTTACCATGCAAGACAGGAAAGAAGTGCAAGCACCTAGCAAAGTAGGTCTAGACTTAAGCTCAGCCACTTCAACCCTAAGCACATCTAGTTCCTCACACTTGGAGGCATGCTTTTCCTTAAACAAGGCAATATCGGCAAGGAAAATAAGACAATCAGCACATTCAACTTCATCAAAAACAACAGGTGAAGCTTTCATAGAATCAATTTCAAGCTTAGCATCCAAATTCTGTGTTTCTAGCTCAGCCACTCTAGTCCTAGCATCCTCGAGTGAAGCCCTAAGATCTTTCCTCATTTTCTTAGCCTCCCTAAGAATATCATCACGATTATCAAGGAACAAGCCAAGCCGTTCATTCTACTGATGCAAGAAAGGGAGTTCATCACGCACCTCATCGTCAGAATCAGAGTCCGAGTCGCTCTGTGTGCTGTTCTTGCTACCAGAACTCAATGCCATGGTGCAGAAACCATCTCTAGCGAAGCAGCTCAGCCCGCTTAGGTTCTTGGACGACTTCCTTGCTCTTGCGACGATCACCTTCATCTTCACTCGTCGCTTGAGCTCGAGGTAGAGTACGCGGAAGCGGAGTCGACGTCGCTCGCTCCAACCATCGCTCGGGCCTTGCCTCGGCTCTCCTTCTTCCTCGATCGTCGCTCGTCCTTGTGCTTGTTCTTGTACTTGCTCTTGTGGTCACTCCTCGACCGGTACTTGCCATCCGCCCTTGACTTTTGCTTGTAGCCATCCTTGTTCTCGACCTTCTCCGAACAGTCGGCGATGAAGTGTCCCGGCTTGCCGCACTGGAAGCATGTCCACCCGGTTCTCGTGCAGCCTCTCGAACCTCCTCGTCAGCAACGCAAGCTCGTCCTCTCCAAGCACGTCGAACTCATCATCTGGCATAGAAATCAAAGAGGACAAAGAGAACATCTTGGTGGATGGGTTAGTGTTAGCCTTTCCTTTCGAACCACCTACGAGGGCGAGACTATGAGAGTCAGTCGGCCCTCGATCTTGGCTGTCATGCCCCTATCCACCTCAGCCGACTTGAGCTTCGAGAATAGCTCGTTCACGGTCAGACTGCCATACTTCTCCGACTCCACAATGGCCTCGAACTTTCCACCCCAAACCGTACGATCCAGCGAGTGTAAGATCTTGAGAGCCCTATCATGATCATCGTACGGGAGCACGTCCACCTTGGCCCTCATGTTGTTCACCACAACCGTGAACCTCTGAAACAAGGCATCGATGGACTCGCCGGGGAGATGAGTGAAGTTCTCGTACTCTCTCTGATAAGTTGCATACATCCGAGCCTGAACCTGGGCATTCCCAACATGAGCTTCCTTCAACACCGACCAAATTCTACAAGCCAAGTGCTCGGTGCACCCGATCGAACTCAAGCTGACACAAAGCACGAAACAAGTAGTCAACCGCCTTGTTGTTGGCGTCAAACATGTCCCTCGTCCCGGAGCAAGAAGTTCATCGGCTGGACATAGCTTGTGTCCACCGTGACATCCCAAAGGATCGACCCTTTCCGCGGAGGAACGCCGCCATCCGCTTACTCCACATCTGGTAGTTCTTGCCATCGAAGTGTGGAGGACCCGATCCCCGTTCCTAGTATGCCATCCTTGGATCTTAGACTGGTTAGAGTCAATCAAGACCCGTAACCGGCTCTGATACCACTGCAAGGACCGATACGGCGAACTAGAGAGGGAGTGAATGGGAGCCGATAAAAATTCGTCTTGAAGGAGATAGAGACTCCAACAAGACGAACACGACTTCCAACACACGTCTCTGACTCACTACCCAAGTTGGCCAAGCCCACACGGCCTGCGAAGTGCTACCGAACCTAGGAACCAACAAACAACCTTCCGAGCCAAAACACACCAACACGGACGGCGGAAACTTGCACGGTTTGCTACTCGTGCTTTGCCCGGTCGACCGATGGCTCGCGCCGGTCGGACCGGTGACACCGGTAAGACCGGTGGACGGCGCCGGTCAAATCGGTGGCTACGGCGGCCGCACAACAAGTGTTCCGAAAATCCTCGGTGACTTCTCTAGGCCCCGGAACAAAAACGCTCCCAAAACACAACCTGCACGGAAGGAAAACCCTACACAAAGCCTAGCAAAACAACCCCAAACAGACCAAGAACTGACCAGAAGCACCACGACCCAAAAACACACGAGTCAAGCAATTCACCCGAGGCAAATCCCACAAAGGGTTCACACCGGTCAAGAGCACAGGTCAGACCGGTGTAACCTGGGCAGCTCGGGATGAACAGCACCCGCGGGTCAACACCCCCAAATCCAAACCTCGATCTCCCGAATCGCTCCACGGACTTGAGCAAGACTTTGGGGATAGTAGGAACACCTCATGAGGAGTCCATAGCCAAGATTTTGTCCACCAAAACTTGCCAAATCAAGAGGAATCGAAGAAATCCCGCCAAGAACTCCTCTAACCCTAGAACACCGAAAACCCCAAAATCGAGCCCCTTAACTCACGGATTTGGGAGGGGAATCAAAGGCAAAAGAACCACGAAGGGTTCACACGAATTTCCCCCATCAAATCCCCAAGAGCAAGGTCCCGAAAACACACCGAGAAAACCATCAAAAGAGAGCTCCGAAAATCACCACAAAGAACAACCGGGAACAACAGAACAAAGCCTTGAGGAATCACACCGAATCATCTATACATACCAAGGAGGTTCATACAAGGTCTTGCTTGTCGCCCGATCATCCAACCATCTCATAAAATCTCACCATGAAGCTCTCAAGCTAGTCCTATTGAAATCAAGAAAATAGGAAGGGAAAATAGGAAAGCAAATGAACTAGGGTTCCAAGAGATGGCCGCCATCCTCTCACGTCATGGGTTATATGGAGGCAACCAATAGTCTAAAATACTCTTACTTAATAACTATGGATACAAGCCCCTCAAGGGCGGTTTTGGAAGCCTTCGCATTTTCTCCATCGGACGGATGCCCGCGACCGCACCCTCGCTTAGCCTCGATGCAAGCCATGCAATCCTAACGCGTGTCCTCCGCTTCGATGATTCCGGGATCGCGTCGTCGCACACCGGTCGGACCGGTACCCACCGGTCGGACCGGTCCGGAGCCGCTTTGCGGCACCGTCTTCGCTTCTTCGGTCTTGGCTTTGTGGATCAACCAAAAAACCTAATGGTTTTCTAGGGAACCACCGGAAACCCCGTGAACTCGGTGTAGCCTCCGCCAATCATCACTCATGACTCGGCTCCCACATAGTCCCGGCTCGGCCTTAGTTTTGAGGCTCAACCAAGAAACCGTCCATGACTTCATCTTGCTTGTTCATGCCACCATGCGGCCCGCACTTGACTACGTTGGCCACCGGTCCCTCGAACGAAGCCTACTTGTCTTCTCCACACCCGGAGGCCTCACCGGCGACGACCTTTCGTGCTTGTTCTTCACCCGCACCAACACCGGTCAAGTCGCAACCTCGCACTCGCATTACTTAGCCAAGAATCGGTCCACACAATGTTGTCAATCACTCATCACACAAGGAAGCGACCATCCACCGGTCCTCTAACCACATATGGTCCTCATGAATTTGGCAAGTGGATTATGCCAAACCGTTGGAGATGGACTCTTTTTTACTTGACATGTCTTTTTACAAGTTGGCAAAACACAAGATTTGCCAAGTAAAATTTGGTAAACTCTTGGAGTTGCTCTAATATCGTGCCATAAGGATGACTGGATGAGTCGGCTAGCTCTACCTCCACAAACATCCCACTTTTAAAAGAAAATCCGATGTGGAGCAACTCCAACAGGTTGCTATTTTAGTTTGGCATCCATCAATTTTTGGCAAAACATGAAAAATTAGCCACCAACAATTTGGCAAAACAACTTGGCATCAATAGAAACTTGACATCCCTCCCCTCGTCGCATGCATATATGCGCGCGCCTATCCGCGGTGCATCATTCCGTATCGGGAGAGGTGGAAGGACATAAAAATTATTTTGTTTCTATCTCGGAGTTCCTAGTGTAAGTTTTTCAAGAGGTGGAAGAGCATAACACAATTTTATCTCTCTCGAGTTCCGATGTAATTAGATCTGAATTTGGCAAGTGAATTATGCCAAAGTGTTGGAGATGAACTCTCTTTTTACTTGGCATATTTTTCCGAAGATTGCAAAACACAAGATTTGCCTAGTAAAATTTGGCAAACTCTTAGAAATGAGCAACTCCAACAATTTGGCAAACCAACTTGGCATCTATCTAATTTTGGCAAAACAAGAAAATTTGGCCTCTAGCAGTTTGACAAACCAACTTGGCAAAACTCACCTCCCCATGCGTATATATGCGCGCGCCGATCGTGGTTGCCATCGGCGTTTCCCCGTAGGTTGGAGGGTGAAAAAAATAAAGAATAGAGAAGATTCTTGATGTAAATTATATCCGAGTTTGGCAAGTGAATTATGCCAAATTGTTGGAGATGAACTATTTTTTGACTTGGCATATCTTTTTAGAAGTTGCCAAAACACAAGATTTGCCAAGTAAAATTTGGCAAACTCTTGGAGATGCTCTATCCAAGACTAAGACCTTACTTGGGTAGAATAGTATTGGATTGAAATGAAGGGGACTGAGTCTAAAATGAACTAATTTCCCCTCCAATCATTCCCTCTTCAATCCACTAGTTCCTAAACAAGCTCTAAGGAATTTTTTTTGGAGAAGCACTGGATTATTCAGGACAAAACGAGAGAAGAAACTCTAGTATGTTTTGTTGGTTTAAAAAACTTAATGGCTTGGTACAATATAGTACATTCATATCTTGTATGGATTCTCGAATCAATCAATCGACAGCATTGCAATAACATGTGGCCCTAATTCACAACACCATGTATGTATAATGTCTGCACTGATAAATATTGAGTCCCACGCAAAATCACAGGCAGTTTTCTAGCTAGTGTACGTGTCACTGTCAATCCGTGGGAACAAGAAGAGGTTGCTTCTTGTCCTCCCATTGGTTCAGTCTCTTCCTGGCTTCTTCAACCTGCACGCAAAACGCACAAGGTGAAGATGACACAGCTTGTTAAAACTGTTCTCTTTGCTGAAACTTACTTAAATTGTCTGTAAAATATCAGAACACAAACTCTGTTTCAACCATTGCCTAGTTTTAGATTTTGTACAGGTCGACAATCCTCGTCGAAGAAATATACCTCTTTGTTCCAGTCTGTCCTAAACGTGATCCAGAACAAGATAAGCGTCTGCATGCATGTGCCACCGAGCATCCCAGTCCATATCCCCTGCCAAGAACACATGTAAAAATCAGCTTATTTAACGATGCTAATAACTTGCTAAGAAGGTAAAAAATTGCTGATTTAATGATGGTCATATGCAGCTAGACAGATTTTTGCGCACAGTGACCAGTCACTAGAAAATGGAGCACCTTCGCTCCGAGATGGAATTTGAAGCCGAGGAGGACGCCGAGAGGGATGCCGACGAAGTAGTAGCACCCGACGTTTATGTAAGCGACGAGCTTCTGCCACCCACAGCCGACGGCCACACCTGACCATGCAATTAAAACAAGCTGATCGATGAGCTTGCTATCCTTGTCAGGAATGTGCTTGAGAATTGAGATGAGTGAGATCATGATCATGAAGCCGTGAAGGTACCTGAGAGGACGGGCTGGATGCCGTTGAGGATGAGCGTGGTGGCGAGCAGCGGGCAGAGGTCGGAGACGGCGCGGGCGACCGTCTCCCCCTCCGTGAAGATGTAGCTGATGTAGTCGCGGAAGACGAGGAACACCACCGCCATTGCCAGCGTGATCACGAACGACAGCGCCGTCACCACCACCACCGAGAACGCCGCCGCCCGTGGGTGACCCGCGCCCAGCTCGTTCCCGACTCGCACGCTGGCAGCCAGCGAGCCATGGAAACAGAGTTGATGAAACAATATAATCATCAGAGAAGAGAGGAATGTGGATGCTCACCTCGCAGCAGCGTTGAACCCAATGGAGATCATAAACACCCACCCGGCAAGCGTCATACTGTCCAAGAAAACGAAAGCAGCTTTTGATGCCATGCGAGTTATTGTACTAGCGAAGCAAAGACAGTATCTATTGAAAACGAAATGCGGGAAGCAGCTTCATGATTACCAGACGGTTAGAGAATCGAGCGCGAGCTGCGGGTTGTCGAGGCGGCCGGCGATGAGGATGAGGATCTGGAAGTACCAGCTCTCGAGGCACAGCATCACGGCGGACGCCGTCGACAGCCTCAGGAACTCCGGCAGGCCGGAGAAGGCCCGCCACGAGAGCCCGGTCCACGTCCGCCGGCACCGCTCGCTGGCGACGATGTACACGAACTGCGCGGCGACGATGACCCACCAGCTGAGGCTCAGCACCAGCGATGCCCCCAGGAGGCCCATGCCGAGCCGGTACACCACCAGCCACCCCAGCGCCAGGTGGAGCACCAGCGTGGCGGCGGAGATGTAGGCGCTCGGCGCCACGATGCTCTGTGCCTGCAGGAACTTCTGGATGGGGAAGTTGGCCGCGTACGCGAAGATCTGCGGGATGAGGCCGTAGACGAAGACGGCGGCGGCGGCGGCGATCTCCGGGGACTGGCCGAGGAGGACGAGGATCGGGCGGGAGAAGGCGTAGAGGACGGCCAGCGGGACGCCGGTGGCGGTGAGCAGGACGAAGGAGCGCTGCATGTACACGCCCAGCATCTCGTACCGGTGCGCGCCGTACGCCTGCCCGCACAGCGTCTCCACCGCGCTGCCCATGCCCAGCTGCACGGTAATGTGTATGTCAAATCTCTGTATTTTCATTTTCTTTTGTAATTTATCAGTTGATTTGGTATAACTACAAATCCTTATTTTAAACTCCGTCAAATTTAAAAACTAGAGTGGTGACTAAAAAAATAAATTCGGATATAACTAAAAAAACCGGGCGTACCACTTAGTTGATTTTGCAACATCTTTAATATGAGTGTTAAACAAACACTCCAAAAGAAAATTGCATTGATGTTATAAAATTCGAGTGCAACCAAGTAGGGGGGGGGGGGGGGTGCACATCTGGTTCCACTAGGTCGAGTTCAAATGGTGGGTCGGTCGAATTTGCATATTAGAGTGGACATGAACTCAGTGCCTAACGTTCAGGTGGCGCGGAGGTTAACTAGTTCCCAGGTATATGTAGTATGAAAACGTGATACTGGATTGGGCTGGGCTTCCTCTCAGCAGTCTCTCCTCGACTTTCGGCCTAGTCTCTTATATGTTAGTAAATTAAGTCTACAAATTCGAGCTCGATTGAGTTTCGGTGAAAGGAGGTGAAACTGAGTAGAAAAGCTCACTGAACTCTAAAATGGCCGATGTTGACAAAAGGAAGAAAATATTCAACGATGGGGTTGGCGATGTTTGGATGTGCCTTTCACCTTTATGGCACAAATAGATCCATTTTTTAATTTTTTTTTTTGCCAGCATGGCAATATCCAGCAGTGCAAGTGTGCAAACGTTATCTGATTGCCAGGGACGTCTTATCTGGATCTGCTCGATCGTTTTCTTCTGCATACAGGATTCTGTATCGATCTAACAAACCGTCTGCATATGGGACGATGCGACAAACAAATGATCGAGTAGGAAAAGTAGCATCTCGCATGTACAATTGTTAGATACAACAACCACGTCAATCCAAAAACTTGGCTCACCTAGCACATCACCCTTTTCCAATTTCCTTTTGCTCACATAAATGGGACCAATAGCAAGTCTGAATTGGACAATCATTTGTTTTACTCTACTCCTACTTTGTTTACTTATGTTACTTTGCATTATTTCTTACATTAGATTATTTGCAATTATAAACTTATAATTATTGGAGAGTGCATTTGATATACGTGTCCCTTAATTATAAAGATAAACGGAGGGAGTAAGTAGAAGTATACTCTATTTCATTGTTACTTACTCATTCCGTCTCATAAAAAGTACTACAATTCTAGTTTTTTAGAGACAGATCAGTGGTGGTGCAAAAGACTTTAATACCCTCGTTTGTTAGCCACATACAATAAGTTTTAGCATGTAAATCGGATCTGATTACTTAATTGGACAAGTGATTAGATCTGTTTTCTAGTATTTCATTATTTGTGAGATCTTTTTTCAAATGCTAGGATTGCACTTTTCATAGGAGGAAGTACTTGCAAAAATACTCCATCCATTAATCTATGCAATACCTATTTTTTTTCCTCCAAGACCAAGAGAATCGCTCCCATCGTTTATTTTTAACTAGGAAAAAAACATTAAGCTTTTCATGCAGATTCGATTACTCTTTGCATGTGTTTCATTCTCGAGGTGTGCATGTGAAGAATTAATGCCACACCAATTCCTAAAGTGATTTGTTAAGATTGCATAGGACTAGTATTGTATTTAGTACCCAAATTAAGCATACCCTGCGAAAGATCTCTTTGGCAAAGTAGAATAATGGACATACCATGAGGCCGTAGGCGAAGACCTGGATGCCGTTGTTCCCGAGGGACGAGGCCGCGAGCTCCAGGTTGCCGAGGTGCCCGGAGAAGATCTGCGTCGAGATGGACAGCACGTTGTTGAGCATGTACACGACCACCGCCGGCGCCGCGATCGGCGCCAGCAGCCGCAGCTCTATCGCGGCCGCCCTGGAGGCCCGGCGGGCCCATGGCGCCTCGCGGTCGGCCAGGATGCCCTCCAGCTGGCCGCTCAGCCCATGGGGCGACGACGACGTCCCGCCGCCGTGACCGTCGCCGACGCCGCCGGCCATGTATATGCTCTACGCTGCCTCCGGTCTGGATGGCGCTCAGCTCACTCACACAAGTCACAAAGGGGATGAAGGTAAGAAGAAGGATGAGCTAGCGAGCAACAGCTACTGAAGATCTCTATAGGAGTAGACGAGTAGTATCGCAAAGACTGTCAGACTGAGATGCTGTCTTTGGATCTGTAATGAGCCGGCCTTTTGTTTTCACCAAGGTCACTGTCCTTCCTTAATTACTTCTGCACTGTCTGACTAGATGTGGAACCAGTCTCAGTTGTCCTCTACTAGTACTCCTCTTGTTGCATTGCAGCTACCAGGAGGGAGTACCTCTCTCGACCGCAAGTCGCTTGGACACTGAATTCTGACAGCAGAAGGGGGTACCTAGATCGGAACCAATGGGTGCCATACTGCCATTGGTTAGATTAGATCTACTGGTGTTAGAATGGACTGTAAATTTATATAATATCTCGACGGGTATCAAATATTTCTAAACTACTCCACCCGTTCAAAACATGTGGAGTCGTATATACGTAATTTTAAAATTTATTCCCTCTGTCCGCTTCCGTGATCTGAGGTACCAACCAGAATATCTGACTTCTTGGCGTGAATTAAAAAAACCCCACGGAGAATGCAATTCTATAAAATAAATCTAATTACTTACCTAATTAAGTAGATCTGATCTACATGGCAAAACTTACTACACGTGGATAAAAAATAATGTACTAGAGTCTTTTCACGCCACCACTAATCTAAAAAAATAAGAATTGTACTTTCCGTAGGATGGAGGGAGTACCCTTGGAGCTTTAGGAGTTAGACAATAGTAGCAAAGCTTATTAGATGCCGGTCAGGATTACCACGCGCGGTGTGAGGCGGCCTAACATGTGGCGGTAATTTTTGCCTCCATAATCTTGGTTAGAATTGTGAAGACAAATGCTGCCTACAACCTAATATTTCTCAACAACATGTTTTGTTCATCTGGCTTATCATCACCTGCTAACGATACTTTTCTCTCACAACAAATCAACACAAGCTACCAACCACCACCAGCATCAATATTGTGGCGGAGCCACAGTTGTGGCGTGACTGGCATAAGCATGCCCAAGGCCTTGTTTGCCTAGCTTATCAGTCACCAGCCAGCAATACTTTTCTCTTGTCACAAACTAGCCGTCAGCCATCAGCAACTAGCCACCAACCAAACAAACACGCCTTTGTAAAAAAAAAAGCACACCCTAAATCCTTGCATCATCTCGACATAGTGTCTGTCCTTTGCCTCCCTTTCACCCCCACCTTTGTTCTCCTCTCACAGTTTCATACCACCACCTCTCTATATAGCTGCCAAATTATAAATTATTTTAATTTTTCTTAAGTAAAACTAATCTAATTTTAGTTAAGTTTATAGCAAAATATATTGTAAAACTTAATTGCATACGCATCGCTTTCCTTACTATTAGTATTAGCTTTCCTTTTCATTCTTTGCCGTCACGAGATATCTGATCTCTCATTGTACCTCATTGTTATGGCACTCAAAAATATTATAGAGAGAGTTCTTGTTCTTTCATTTGAATTTACTTTTTGAAACGTTAGTATGTTCTACACTTCGACTGTCTAGGCTTGCATATGGGCCCTTTGGGCCAAATCTGTAATAGGAAAAAATGTCAAATCTGTAATAGGAAAAAATGCTATGGCATTGGATGAAGAATATGTAGATATATTAATCATTTTGCAAAATTATACGACCGTTTGAAATTTTAGCAGATTTGGCGACGCACGGCGGTTGGTTGGCAACTCTGCTAAAATTTCAAACGGTGCGCTGCAGGGAGCGGGGCCCGTGGCAGCCTACCGCGTGGGCTACGACGGAAGGTTGCTACCGTCGTGGGGGATGGCGGCAGTCGCGCCTATATAAGGGGCGACGACGGCCGCCGCCCCTCCCACCCCTACCGCCGCCTCCCATCTACGGACGTCTCCCCCTCTTAGGTAAGTTCTCTCCTGTCTTTTTTAGTTATTAATTTAATTAGTTTAGAAATTAGTTAACTAGATTAGATTTAGGAAATTAGTTTTGTAGTTTAGAAAATCTAGAAAATTAGTTTTTTTGTTTAGAAAATCTATAAAACTAGTTTTTTAGTTTAGAAAATCTAGAAAATTAGTTTATATTTAGAAAATTAGTTTTCTAGTGTAGAAAGTTAGTTTACATTTAGAAAATCAGTTTTTTAGTTTAGAAAATCTAGAAAAATAGTTTTTTAGTTTAGAAAATATAGAAAATTAGTTTAGATTTAGAAAATTAGTTTTTAGGTTAGAAAATCTAGAAACTTAGTTTTTTAATTTAGCAAATCTAGAAAACTAGTTTATATTTAGCAAATTAGTTTTCTAGTTTAGAAAATCTAGAAAATTAGTTTATATCATTTAAGAAATGTAGAAAATAATTAAATTTTTTAGAAAATGTAGAGAATTGATGTATCCGTTGCAGATATTGTAGAAATTACCGAAATTATTTTAGTTTATGTGTTGTAGAAATTATAGAAAATACTTATATTTGTTTAGAAAATTTAGAAAATTAATTTACCTCATGTACAAATTGTAGAAATTGTATAAAATTACTTATCTGTGTTTCTTAATTCTATATTTAATTTTTGTATGCAGCTTCAGCTATGGACCAGACTCAGGCTTAGGCCGAGGCGCAGGCTCGAGCCCGGGCTCGGGCTCGGGCTCGGGCTCCTCGTGCGAGCTTGAGGCATACGTGACGCCTCAGTTGTTGGACAGGGATATCGACCGCAGGCACCGCTTGTTCCTGTCAGCCATCCTCGGAGAGGATGTTCAACACGTGCGTTCCTGCACTACGCGCACGTTGCTGCCGATCCACGACCGTTGGGTTCCCAAGTACATGAATTGATGTTGTGTTATTTTTTTACCTTTATTTATCCTTTTGTTGCAACTAATAAATTACATTATTTGTTTCAGGCTACGAGCTGCAGGACTCCTGCCTGTAGCGCGGTTAGTCTAGGGGGACAGCCAGCACGACGCGATTCTTCAAAAGGATCGCATGACACGCTTCCGGTACGACTTCTCTGTGATAACCCGCCCAGGATAATACCGTACTACCGCCTAAACCAATCCACTTTGGTCATTAAGCAGTAATAGAGTATCATCCTGTCGTTAGTCGCCGGGTTAACGCCTGGTAAATCACTTATATAGCAATAAGGATTGACATATATGCTTTAAAACTCACGCGAAGGCGAGTCTAGAGATACAACATAATTAATAACAGAAAATTTACCCCGAAGGGTTTAATTATTACAAACCGAAGTTTTTGACATAACAACGTAGTTCAGAGTTTTTAAAACAGCGGAATTAAACTAAGCGGAAAGCGAGCACACCACTCGAGGCCAGCCATGATGCCTTCATTCGTCGTCCTCCACCCACTCTAGCTCCCAGCCGGGCGGGATCTCTCCGGGCCACACATCACCAAAGGCATTACCTAGAGCAACAGATTATAGCAAGGCTGAGTATACTAATACTCAGCAAGACTTACCCATTGGTGCTAACTACTTCACCAACTCTAGACATGAAAGGCTTTTGGCTATTGGGTTTCTTTTGCTGAAAAGTAACAAAGAGTATGTCCTTACTTTCAAGATTTTAGTACAAGTTCTAGTGGTTTATTCTTTTCTAAATTAGCCAATCTAGTACAAACAAGGTTGTACCATTCAACTAAACAAGCATAATATTCATCAACTTCCATCATTAGGGATCTCATGGCTAGTGGAGTAAGTAGTCTCAGATAACGGTGAGAGGCCGACAATCAATTGATTCAAATCTTGCAAGGTAGACCTAAACACACAGTGGGATGCCCCCGCGAGGACAACCACCAAGTGGTTCCCGAAACTCTTCGGGTCAGGATCGAATCTTACAGTCTTTGGTGCAGGCTATCCGGTATACCCCGCGAGGCACCCGGACTCACCGTACACCACCGGTAGCTAGCTGTGAGACGCATCCCAAGATGAGTAATAGTAAGATCCCTCGCCGCCTCATTAAGGTACTAGGCTTACCGGTCACATTCCCGACAAGTTCTTAGTACGTTCAAGCACTTAACCCACAATAGCCATCGGACCGGAGCCCGTATCCCCTGCTCTTACCACATGAGTGATCCATTTAAAGAGATCTTATGATTCCTACCTAGGATTCTATTCTCGCGAGTGACATCATCACCCGACTTGTAACGGTCCTATAGCATGTCAGCTATCGACCTAACATACTAGTAAGGACACAAGTACCTAGGGATCATGCATCTAGGTTCCATACAACTCCTGAACTTAAATGCACAAGCATCCATAGATAATGGTATGTCAAATTTGAAAAAAAACTGGGTTATATGCCCTGGGGCTTGCCTTCGTCAGCAAAGTTAGCCTGAGCACCCTCGGTGTCTTCGAGTACTTCCACGTACTGCAGTGCAGCCTCCGCTTCTCCTTCCTCAGCTTCCGCTACGAGCGAGTAGTCACCGTCAGGAAGATCTATACGGAATGCAATGCAGGGTTCACGTGATGTGATAGGTTGTTTATCTTATCCAACTCTTGTTGGCCATATTCACTTTAATAAAAGATTAATTATTAATTTCCTTTCATGAAGGTTATTATTGATATGTTTAATCTTTTTAATTAAACACTTAATTAATGCTTCATTTTATAAATTGTTATTTTATGTGAACATTAGTGCTTCACCTTTCACTAGTAAAGGTGTGTACAAAGATGATTAATTACATTTAATTCTTTAAACAGCAAGGTGCATTCTTAGATCTTAAATAAGTTTTCCAAACATTTCACAAAAGGGGTTAATAAGAATAAAAGGCATTTTTCCTATTTAACAAAACATTAATCCTTAAAAGCCTCCAAAGCTTTTATTTAAACAATAAATCATTCAAAATTCGGTGGAGGGTTTCTCAAGCATCATAACACCTATACTAAGCCATTGAACACACTTGCAATGCTTGGAAAGCTAGAAAAATAATTATTTTGAAAATAACAAAAGCTAGGTTAGCAAAACAAGTTAAATGCATACAAAAATAAATAAGCATCCAAATGCTCCAAACTTGCTCACACATGTTCTCTGATCCTAAACCATCCTAGGAAAGCAGCAAGTACACCTAGAACTACTACTGATCTTGCATTATTAAATTACAAAGGAAAACATGCATATATTAAGAATAAATACTTTTGTTAAATCAAAAATTGTGATTAAATTACCAGAGGTGCAACATAGCATAAAAAGGCCACATGAAGAAGTTAGGAACAAAAACATAATTATTTTTAGCTAAAAAATCATCTAGACAGATTCTGCATAAAAGGAAAATACTTTATGTAAAAAGATTTACATCATAACCTTGTGCATTTTTTGGTACAGGAGCTAGTCATAACATCGCACACAACATATCCAAAAATTAGATATAGAGGACTTAAGGATTTTGAGATATCACAGATCTAGGTTTTTCACATTTCTATTTTTCATGCCAACAATATTAGGAACCAGCCTAGGTGAGTATAACAAAAGTTGTAGTGATCCTCACCAGGAATCTAGCAAAATTGAGTTTTCAATTTTTCGAATTTTCTACGATTTTCTACAGAATTTACAAGTTTCAGCAAATTGAATATACTAGAGAAGATACTCTTTTGCACTGAGGACCCTACAAAGAACTGAAACATCACAACTATGCCCCTGGTTTATGGAAAACACCCTAGGAAGACTCGGGCGCTTGCAATGCCACCCTTGGCCGTGGGTCGGCGCGGCCGGCCGGAATCCGGCGAGGCCGGCGGCTCTCTCGACCGGGGGATAGGTGGGAGAGGTCCAGTGGCTCACCTAGGGTTGGTCCGTGCCCAGAGTTGGGGTCGGGGCTGCCCTATAGACGGAGCGCGGCGGTGGCCGACGGCACCACCCGCGACGGCTCGGGGTTCAGGCGAGGGGGGCACACAGATGGCAATGTGCGACCCTGGGAAGTGCTACGGGTCCTAGGGGAGCTACTCACGCGCGCGGTGGCCAAGAGGCGAGCAAGGCGGCGGCTTGCCGGGCGGCGGCCACGGCGGGCGCGGTGGAGCGGCGGGGAGCGGGGTCGGGCGGCGCGAGGAGGAAAGACCGTCGCTTAAATAGGGGCGGCCCGACCAACGGTGACGACGGCGTGATGCTCGGCCGTTGTACGACGCACGAGGGCGGGGAGGTCGCGGACGGATCGCCGGACCGAGCGGTGCGCGTCCGGCCGGCACGACGCGGGTGGCACGCCGATGCGTGGCGCGGGCGCGGACTCTGCGTGTCGCGGGGCACGGGCGGCCTAGGGAGCCGCGCGGCTTGGGACGGCGGGCGGCCTTAGGCGAAGGTCGCCTCGGGCGGTGCACGGGCGCACGTCGCGGCGCAGAGCGCGACCGACCAGATTCCATGTCGCTGAGCATCTGTTTGAAATTGAATAACTCCAAAATTCGTACTAAAGTGCATCAAACTTTGAATACAAAAGTTGTAGATCTCATTACCTCCTACAACTTTCACAAAGGCCATATGGGGTTTTTCTCTACAAATTTTGCAAAATAGGCTTGCCAACTTTGAATGTCAATCTGTGTCAGTGAACAGGAGGTACTGTCATTTGGGCAAGTTTTTCACCTTTTTCCACTCAAAATTTCAAATGCCAATCTACATGAAAGTTGTGTCCCTCAACAAACTGGACAACTTTCATAAAGGTAGATTTTTAAGTGTTTAGGTGAATTTTGGAGAACGCGACAAAGGTTCCGCAAGACATCCAGGGTCAATAGGGTTTAGGTGGGGTTTGACCCAGACTTTGAGCAAGGGTGACCACACATGTGTGTCCACTTGATCAATGGTGTCATTATGGTTGGTTGGTGAGGTTTTCGAGGTGAGGACCCAGGTTGACCGTGATTTGACCACTGTCAGCAGAGTTGACCGACAATTAAGGTTAATTAAAAACCTGGGGCGTCACATTCTCCCTCCTCAGCGCGCTTCTGGACCACTGGAGGCCGGAGACCCACACGTTCCACTTCATTGTTGGCGGGATGACAGTGACCCTTCAGGACATGTCGCTGCTGATGGGCCTTCCTTGTGAGGGTGACCCTTCAGTACTGGATGACAAGGTCACCGTTGCCGTTCGACATGTACGTGGAGGAGTACGCCGTCCACAGGGTGCTGAGGCAGTTCGGCTGCTACCAAGAGTGGCCTGTGCCTATGGTGCACACTGTTCCGAGCGCCCACCATAGGTGAGTTCTCGTAAATTTTTAAATTTAAGTTGGCGTTCGAAGATTTCAAACGCTGACAAATATGTTTAATTCGTCGTAGGTGGTCGCGGAGGGAAGTTCCGGACACTTTTTCCTGGGTTGAGAGGTTGCAGCCGTACGTGGGCCGTTGGGCTACCGCGTTGCAGAACTTGGTCGAGGAGGTCCGGCCCCACGACGAAACGGTGTGGGAGGCGTACATCTAGTGGTACACCCCGAGGACTCGGGGGGCGTGTGATGTACGTCCCACCACAGCCTGCAGCGCTAGTTCCGGAAGCGACGAGGGTGCTTTCTAGTACTGCGTACCCGGTTCGACGGGATTAGCACTACGACATGGCGGTGAGTTTGAAAATTCACCGCCTTTCCCTTATCGTACTTTACATTCAACAATTTACTAATAATTTCTTTTGCAGTTCGACATAATTTCGGACCTTTCACGTATTGTAGAGGACTCGACGGCGAGGCTGGACCAAATGTCACACCAGGAGATCTCGGAGACGTTCCTCAGGATGGGTGTCATCACCAGGAGGTTCCTTGCCGTGGTGAACTACCGCGGCAACCCGGCTCTACCATTGTTTCCACGGTACCTCCAGTCGTCCTCCAGCTCCGTCTCGACTGGTCGTTCCCACGCGGCACCTTTGTCCTCATAACGGTCACCCTTCCAGGCAGCTTTGTACCCGGCGCGCCCTCCGGCGCATCCTCCCTTTAGGATGTCTCCGCTAGGGGGGCTTCCACTCAGAGGTCCTGCGCCTACACGTGCACCCGCACCAGGAGGGCTAGGACCGGCACCACGAGGACCCGCACCTGCACCAGCACCAGCGCTAGTTCCTTCCTCATCCCTCAGCCCAACTCTTCAGCCAGGTATTGACCACTACTCTATAATACTGGATTGTATTTAATTAGGAAACATGATTTAATATTACTATTTCTTCCAGTTTACGACTCCAGCGTTCGCACTCCTGACGACCAGGCCGGAGCGTCCGGGTCCGACTTCGACGACTTGTCCCTTGACTTCGACTGGTTGCAGAGTTTGCAGCCGCGGGACGAGCTCATAGGGTGTGCCACCCACGTGGACTCAGGAGGGAGCAGGGATGCAACCAAGAGGCTCCCAGTTGCCAGGAGCGACCGATGGAGCACATCCTAGAGCCTCCCAGCTGCCAGGCACGAGCGGTGGACCGTCTCCAGGAGGCTCGCAGCTGTCAGGCGCGAGCGGTGGGGCACAACAGTCTCTAGGAGGCTCGCAGCTTCCCGGCGCGAGCGGTGGGGCACAACGGTCTCCAGGAGGCTCGCAACTGCTAGGTGCTAGCAGAGGGCAGCCAGGTTCGTCCCACGAGGTTGCAGGGTCGACGGCGACGGTGGAGACACCGCAGGCGACTGGTGATGCTAGGCGTCGGCAGATCCACCCTCCTGACCCGTTGAAGTACCCTCGCGACCAGACGCACGCGCAGCCCGAGCTGCCAGGCTGCTCAAGAATCCCAGGTTACGCTAGATTAGGTCGAGTATTGTTTGTACAGGAGCGCTGTTGTATGTGATCATGACTATTTTTTAGTATGTCACTTTGCTTTTCTTTTCTACATCGTAGTGTTTTTTCTTAAATTAAAAAACAAAAACAACCGCAGCACGGTAGGTATTAGGTTGGAGATCCTGTCCTGAATTTCCCATAGATTTATTGATATCAAAAAATTTAAATCATCCTAGCCACCGTGGGCCACGGCGGTAGGCCCAACCGCCGCAAAACGCCGTGGCCGACCTCTACCCGTCGTGCGCTACGGCGGTTAGTTACTAAACGCCGTGGCGCACGGTGGCCGTCATGGCACATGGCGGTTGGTTGCCAAATCTGCTAAAATTTCAAATGGTCGAATAATTTTGCAAAATGATTAAAAAATATTAAAAAATTCTTGGATGAAGATAGTGTTTTTTGAGCATGATATACAAAATTGAGAGCTAGAACTTTTTTTAACGAATGATCCGGCAGACCCCTGGATTTGTATTAATTAATATAGAAGGAGGTACAAAGGCCTAGGCCCAAGTATAAAAACTGTACAAATGAAGGACCAAAACTATTCATAGTTGTTGAGTGCAGCCAAGTGTTTTGCATCTACAAGGGCCACACTCGCACCTCTTGATCTTGGTGGTCAGGTCACTGTGCCGGAGGTAGTTCCGTTCGAAAACTCTAGCATTTCGTTCCTTCCACGACTCCCAGCATACTAGGATTATTATCAGGGTTGGAACTCCTTTCATGAACCCCACCACTCATTGATAAATGTAAAAGTCGTGAAAGCTGTCCAATCAGGTTGTGCGGTAATAACACGCGGCGCGACCCATGTGAACATGTTGTTCTAGACCGCCAAGCTAGAACTTTTGTTCAAACAAGCCACTATTAGTCTTTTGTTGTTCCAATTTCAGTTTCACCATTTCAATCCCCTTGAAGGTGACCTATCTAATTTTGCAATCTCCAATGCAATCTAATATGCCATGCATAATACCCCTTAGTATATATCTCACACCCATAATCCCCAATGCCATGTTGGACAAAGGAGGAGAAAACTAAAACGAGATCTATAATCTAGAGCGGAGGGAGTACATCACAGTGTTCGTTTCAATCTTCTGCTAAAAGGGGCTTCTTTTTGTCCTCCCATTTATTTAGCCTCATGCGCGCTTGTTCTACCTGCCAAGCATAAACTAAGTTATTAATTATGTATGGACAACTAACATGATGCTCTTTTTTTACTCTTTTATGGTGGACCACACTACTCTATATCATTGTTTCGAAAGGACCAGTATGAAATGATCCGACGGTTGAGATCAATTGTATACCATCACTCAACTATGGTATATGGTGGTGTACATAGGTATATGTGATATAGAGGTAATAATTGGAAGTTTTTTCTCGGTGCATAAACGAAATAATGATTTCTTCCAAAAAAAATAGCCATATATAAGAGGAGGGCACCCAAAGATATAAGATTTCTTACAAAAATTACCTATTTACCCTTAAAATAGTCATATACTAATGCATACCACCACCTAGCGGTATGATCCACCGTGAAAGAGCTCTTTTTTCTCAAAGGACACACCAAAAAGTAACTTAGAATTATTTTTTTTACTATACATATTCACAATTACTGATGATATATTCGTTAACTCTCAAACACATATATGTAAAAAGAATATGTTCCTTAAGATTTTGGAAATATACCTCTTTATTCCAATCGGTGCGAAATGTGACCCAGATAAGAACAAGTGTCTGGACAACCAATCCACCTATCATTCCACCCCATATTCCCTGCATATGCATGTGTGGTGCGAGCACACGCAGTGAATAATCTCAGCCGTTGATAGATATCTCTTTCAATTCGAGCAACACGCAAGAGAGACAAGGAAGGGTTCTCAGATTAGCTTTAATTTACCATGGCACCCAGGTCAAAGTGGAACCCCAGGACGCAGCCTAGGGGGATCCCGATGCCGTAGTAGCAGGCGATGTTCACATACGCCACGAACGCTTGCCAACCGCAGCCAACCGCCACCCCTGCGAAATTAAGCTTCAAGGTGAAGAAGGCACATCGCAAAAATCTTCTGAGCTTTTCACCTGCTACGTCGTCGTACTCTGAGAACATCGATCAGGATTCACCAATTAATCAAAGGTGAAAGGTGATATGTGTACGTGTACCTGACAGGACGGGCTGGATGCCGTCGAGGACGATGGTCACGGCGAGCAGCGGGGTCATGGTGGAGACGGCGCGCGCGACGTCGTCTCCCCCGGTGAAGACGTAGCTGATGTGGTCGCGGAGGCACATCACGGCGGCGGCAATGGCCGACGCCACCGCCACCGACACCGCCGTCACGACCTTGACGGAGAAGGACGCCGCCCTGGCGTGCCCGGCTCCGAGCTCGTTGCTCACCCTCACACTGTGTGCGCACGTTTCCAACGTGGTTGTGCAGCACAAGCATGCCATCAGCACCAGTGCTTATTGAAGCTCCATTGATTGTTCGAGGACGAGGTCGATCTCAGTTGTTGTTAGTCACTTACCTGGCAGCGGCGTTGAAGCCTACCGACACCATGAAAGCCCATCCTGATATCGACATGCTGATGAGGCCACATCATGTGAAAAGAACGGCGAGCGTCAATCGGGGGACCAGAGAACAAGAATCGGTAATGCAAGGAGTAAGCTGCTTACCACACCGCGAGCGAATCGAGCGCGATCTCCGGGTCCTTGAGCAACCCGGCAATGAGCACGGTGATCTGCGCGTACCACGTCTCGAGGCAGAGCATGACCGCCGACGCGGCCGAGAGCCTGAGAAACTCCGGCAGGCCGGAGAAGGCCTGCCACGAGAACCCCGTCCACGTGAGCCGGCACCTCCGGCTGGTGACGATGTACACGAACTGCGCGACGACGATGGCCCACCAGCTGGCGCTGAGCGTGAGGGAGGCGCCGAGGAGGCCCAGCCCGAGCCGGTAGACGACGAGGTAGCTGGCGGCAAGGTGGGCGGCGAGCGTGGCGGCGGAGATGTAGGCGCTGGGCGCCACGATGCTCTGCGCCTGCAGGAACTTCTGGATGGGGAAGTTGGCCGCGTACGCGAAGATCTGCGGGATGAGGCCCAGGACGAAGAACCAGGCGGCGCCGGCGATCTCCGGGGACTGGCCGAGGAGGAGGAGGATCCGGTCCGAGAAGGCGTAGAGGACGGCGAGAGGGACGCCGGTGGCGGCGAGCAGGACGAAGGAGCGCTGCATGTACACGCCCAGCATCTCGTACCGGTGCGCGCCGTACGCCTGCCCGCACAGCGTCTCCACCGCGCTGCCCATCCCAAGCTGCATGCAAGGAGAAGCAAGTCCAATTTGTCGTTTCAAATGGTTTTTTTATGAGATCGTGTTTAAATTTGTTTCAAATATATGGTTTTGTTTATTTGATCATGTGTCAAACAACTAGTCATCAGTATATGGAGTACCATGATGCCGTACGCGAAGACCTGGATGCCAACGTTGCCAAGCGAGGCGGCGGCGAGCTCGAGCGTGCCGAGCTGGCCGCAGAAGATGCGCGTGGACAGGGACATGGCGTAGTTGATCATGTACACGGCCACCGCCGGCGCCGCCAGCGCCACCAGCATCCGGAGCTCCGCCCGCGCCGCGCGCGCCAGCCGCCGCCCCCGTGGCGCCGACTCGTCCGCCAGGATGCGCTCCAGCTGTGCGCTCATCCCGTGCCCGCCGCCGCCGCCGCCACCTTCTCCTGACGACGACGGAGCCGCGCCGCCGCCGCCCGGCGACAGGAGCGGCGCTTTCTGCTGCTGATCGCTCGCCGTGCCCATAGAGCAGCCGCCGGATCGGAAGGGGTTCGAACGGCGACTGCGGCGGACTCGATCGCTCTCTCCTGGCGTGACTCTAGCAAGCTAGCTACGCGCTGTCGAAGTGGCCTAGCTTTGGTATTGGTAGTAGGTACGGTGTAGCCTGCGGTGGCTTATACTCATCGATCGTGTGCTGCCGCTTGCGCGCGCGCGGCAGTCCGATCACGATGAGCCGCTCCCGCTCGTATATCGTAATCCTTTTGACGTGGAATTTGCAGGCTCCTTCACTCCTCTCTGATCACTCCTCTCTGATCGAGGGCCGGCAGTAGGTCATGCAGACGTAAAGAATGCAGCTCAGCTCTGTCGGCTGGCGCAAAACCAAATTAACAATCGGTCGCTTGGAGCGACCGATCGGACACGTGCTTCGTTTTTCTTTTTTTTATTCTTTTTTTAATCAACAAAAATTTCTTCTACATAATTTATGTGTATAGCATGCAGTTGCATAAAAAGTTATGTGTACAACTCATCATTTACAGAAAAATTATGCGTACAACTTATCGTTAGAGAAAAAAATTATACACACAAGTATTCTTCAAACAGTTGTGCATACAAGTTGTATGTATAAGCTCTGCGCATATCAAATTTATACTCAAAAATTATCTGACAAAATTTTATATCTCGAAGTTATGCATCAAAGTTGTGTATATAAGTTATGATTTTTCAGAAATGAAAACTTGTGAGAAGGAAAACTAAACGAATGTTTGGAAGGGGGAGTGGACCGGTCGCTAGGAACCATCCTAGCGACCGATCGCTAGTTAGTCGGTCCCGTCGGCTTGGCGAGAAAGACACCGTTTTTTGTGATCATAGGGCTGACAGACGAGGTCGAGGACGACAAACACAGTGTAGGTGGGCCGGTGGCAAAACAAGAACTGTATCAATCGTTTTTAACTAAAATTTTATGGATAGTTCACTCCAAACTACTCCCTCTCCCTCAGCCCCTTATTGATGGTCGTTACTTCGTTAGGAAAGCGTGCTTGCGAGGGGAATCACTGTATTTTTCGACCAACAAAAGGGGACAGGGGAGTATATTTTCAAGAAATATTTATTTGCTCACGTCACGATGTTTGGCGTGACTTTACTGAGTGTCTGAGTCGCGCCAAATCATGTGGTGCGACTAGCTGTCTACGCTAGCTCGACACGCGTGGGCTGGTCGAGCTGGACGATGATGTGGCAGGTAGAGTCGCACCACATACTTTGGCACGAGCACGACAAAGCTATTATATAAGCTGAGCTTGTCGGCTCCTTTTTTCTTCCTCCTCATTTCCTTCTTTACCCTCCCATGCTGATTCGCGAGATGATTATCGATATCTACTACTTCTAGAGTTTTTTAGACAGATTAAAGATGTATAATTTAAGATTATATATATTTCCCCTCATTAGTTTTCATACACTAGTTGATAGTGTAATTATACCTTTCGTATTTAATTAGTGGCATGCTTGCATGCAAATATGCATGCCATAATTAATTTGCATGTATGGAGGGTATTTTAGACCTCTCGTGTCAAATTACCCACTTGAGTACTCATAAATAGCTATATTGTGGGAAAAAATTTGAATGTTAGAACCAGCTATATTATGAAATGGAGGTAGTATCTTATTGTAAGTTTTTGGAATTTTCATGACTGTTTGTGATTCAAGGTTTATGAGTTGGGAGGATGTTGATATTTGTTCCTAAGGCGCGAATAAAGATACTCTTAATTTAAATGCCAAACAATTAATGTCCTTGAAAAAAGCCGTTGTACATATCTACAATATTAATGGAGCTTATTGATTACAATCCAATTACAAGGGGCAACATTTATTTGTAATGGAAAGCCAATGGTTGCAATGAATGAGTATATATAATTGTTGTTCCAATAATGAAGGTGCTACCCCGATGATTCAAGACTGACTTGTCATGTAGTAACCGAATTATTCATTGCTGTAGGACGTGTGCGGCAGCAAGTTTCTTTATGGTAGTACTTGCGACAAATGTACTCCTCTAGTTTATTTCTTTGTACTTTTATCTTTCTTTACAATTTTTGGAGGTAGTGAGATGTTTTCGTTCTTCTTTTAAGTAAAATTTCTCTAAATTAATCGAACATATATAAGAATACACCAACAATGACAACATCAAAGTAGTTTAGTTAAATACAGTGCCATGTTATGTTAGCATCTTTTGCGAAGTGGTGAAAAATAATGAAGAGAGAAAAGAAAAAACTTTGTTCCATATAAATTACCAGAGTGCCTTATCCAATATATAGATACTACCTTGCGCTTATGTTGCTTATTAAAAGAACAAGAATGAAACATTGCATCAAAAGCACTATATTTTGACCATCAATTGAATGGTCTCTTGCACATGCATGTGCCACTCTTGTGGTGAAAAAGTAAAGAAGAAAGAGATGAAACAAATTTCATCTCCGTGAAACTACATGCACATGGTTTCGAATTATTGATTGATGAGATGTGACGAGAATCTGTCACACCCGATTTTCCGAAGAAAACCAAATGCATCTCATATGTGCGCCGGATCAAGTTTACACACATATGATGGACGTCATGAGTGAAATATCAATAAACAGCAATAAAAATCGTACAAGAGTTAAACCATTACATTATCTCTTTATTACACTCAGACGTTTAGACTCGAAGGTCTTTACAACGATCAAACGTTAACTATGAAGACGCAACTCCATCTTCATCTTCCACGAGCACATGATCGGGGGGCACGCAAGCCTCGAACTCCTCGTAGTCGCCGAAGTACTCTCCTCCGGTTGTTCTCCTCTCGAACGGCGGGTAAGCAAGGGTGAGCACACTTATGGTTGGAGCTCGCAAGTGGGGGAAAGATGCAAGGCCATCAAGGATAGGCTAAGAGTTTTGCTGCGGTTAGCATTTTAATGTTGGTCAAATTTTATTAGCAAGCACCTAATTACTAGGTGTAAGTTTATACCAACCCACTTAAGCATTTAGGAAAGCATCTCCTCTCAAAAACCCATAAGAAACCACGATTTAATTCCATCTTCAAGTTTATTAATCATGTGAGGGTCCAGGCCACTCTTGACCGTGAGCACGGCTGATCGATCGCCTTACACTCGCAGAGGTTGTACACTTTACCCACGCTCGTGTTCCCCATCTTGCCCGGGTTGATCGACCCTTAAACACTTCCGAGGTGAGTGGCTAGGGGTCCACTACGAAGCCTTTACAAAGGGAAGAAGAGAAACCAACGGCCCGCGACGATTCTACGAATGGCGGAGCGGCCATAACCCTCCCTAGTGGTCAACACCTTAGCCAAGGTCGCTACCCCAAAAGGACCGGGCTATACCCCTTCAACTCCGGCCCCCTGTGCCCCTCTCGAAAAAGAGCTATCGCCTAACCCTCTCTCCTAATTACTTGGCTAAGCCGCAGCCATGTGGACCGTGGTTGTCTCGTTATCTTGGGTGGTTCTCCATGTTCCGATTATATCAAGTTATCTTGTTTATAGCACAAGCACATACATAAACAAAACCGAGATGTATAACAAAAACAAAGCATAACCATACTTATGTTGAGCAAACTAAGCATTTATCTACCCCAAGCATAAGTTTAAACAGGGTTGATCAAGGTAAAGTGGTAAAGCATCTAGTCAAGTCCTTAGCTAGGTGTTTGCCCATCAGATTTATGCATATCAACAGGAATAGTAAACATTGTTTAGCATGCAGTGTCATAGGTTCAAAAAGAGTATGCAGAGAGGGAAAGCCACTTGCCTTCCTCTACAAGCTGGGTGAATTCCTCTTCAAAGACAGGTTCCTCCGGATCACTTCCGACAGGGAGCTCAGACGAAACAGGCACGATATCTACGAGTCAAACATGGATAACAATCAATAAACAAAACAGTACACCAAACAGTAGTAAAACTGGTAAATTTACTGTTTAAAAGATTCTACTCGTCGAGACGATCATTTCGGTATATAGAACACTAAAAACGTAGTTAAAATGAGAAAGATATGATTAAAACAGTTTACAGGGGCCTATTTGCAAGAAAACTATGTCTACAGGGTTGTTTATGAATAAAATCAGGGGCTAAAACATTTTTATAAATTAAATCAGAGGGCCTATGTGCAAAAAGAAGTGTAAAGGGCCTAAAACAAGATTAAACAGGGTAGATAGGGGCTAGATTGCAAAAATCAGGACCTAACTGTGATTATTTTCAAAGGTGGAAGGACCGGCGGCTATTATTTGAAAACCCGGGGGCTCTTAAACAAAACCGCCACTCAAGCACCGTGGATCTGAGATCCAACGGCGGATGGCGCAAGGGTGCACCGTGGACCCGGCCGTGGGCGCGGTCCATGGGTTCACCGTGGACCCGGCCACTTAAACCGAAGGGGTACGCGATCCTGGCCGTTTGCGCGTGATCTAACGGCTCTGGATGAGTGCGTGCGGCGGGCGGCGGCGATGACGCCGGGAACGAGAGCGGCGCGGCGGCGCGCGGCGGCGGCTCGCCGGCGTGAGCTCGGGGTGAGCTCCCGGCCGTCTTTTCGTGCACGAGCGGGTGCTATACGTAGCGGGGAAGCTAGCGCATGCAACTAGGGGTCCGGGGGAGGGGCTCGGGTTTCTACGGTGGCCGGCGCGCGGAAGGGGGCGGAGCCACTACTCCGGCGAGCCCGCGCGGGTGGTGGCCGGGCGCGATAAGAAGGCAAATTGGGCGGGGAGGGTTGCTTACCACACACGGGCGATGAGGACGGGTCGAAGGATGGAAGGGAGGCGGCAACGGGCGGCTTGGTGACGGCGGCGGCTAGGGGCGGCGCTCCGGCGAGCTCGGGGCGCGGCTGTCACGGGCGTCGAGGGCGTGAACCTGCAGGCATAAGAGCTTGTCAAGCTCCTTGCGAACCTAGTGATCAAAAGAAACGGGCGGGAGGCCTATCCCTTCACCGGCGGCGACGAGACGACGGCGGTGGCGGAAACCGAGGGCGGCGGCGGCCGTTGAAATGGAGCTCGGGCTCGGGCGCGTGTGTGTTGCAGAGGCGAAAGGGGAGCCAAGGAGTGCGTGAGCGAGCTTATAAGGGCCCGAGGGAGGGTAGGCGAAGCGGCTAGGGGTCGAGGCGGCGGCGGCTTGCCATTGATGGCCGGCGGCCATCACGGCTCGGTGTAAGGAAAGGGGAAACGGCCCCAATTGATCAAGGGCAGTTACTTGACTTAATTGGCGGTGCTCGGGGAGGAAAGAAAGGAAGGGGAAGAGGCGGGAGCCGGCGGGATTCGACGGCGTGCGGCGGCGGCGGCGCGCGGACGCGGGGAAGAAGAAAGGAAGGAGAGGGGATAGAGGCCGACGGTGGGGGCCCACCGCGCGCGCCGCCGTAAAAAGAAAAGAGAAGGGGGGAAAACGGTGGGCCGGCGGGGATGACTGGGCTGGGCCGTTTGGGCCGAAAGGGTGGCTGGGTCTTTTTGTTTTTTTTTCTTTTTCAAACTTCATTTTCAAATCCAATTTCAACTCAAATTCAAATCAAACTTTTGCAAACCTTTCTCAAATATTTTATAGACTTTTTAGAGACCAAACAAGCAACCAAAAACCATGCAAACCAAATGATGATGCACATGCACTTGTTGTCTCTAAGGTTATTAAATTATCTTTAATATTTTTAAAGCTCAATTTATTTAGCATTTTGATCTCCTTAAATCCCTAAGACAATTTAAGTTGCTAAGTAATTTCAGTGATGGAATTTTAGGGTGTCACAAATCCTACCCCCTTAAAGAGAATCTCGTCCCGAGATTCAGAAGTTTTAGAGAACAAATTTCAGGGAAGTCTTCCTTGAGTTCATCCTCTCTTTCCCAAGTTGCCTCTCCCTCAGTGTGATGACTCCACTGCACTTTACACATTCTGATGATCTTACTCCTGGTAACTCTTTCTGACACATCCAAGATCTTAATAGGGTATTCTTTGTATGTCAGGTCATTCTCCATTTGAATATCCTCTAACTGTACCGGTTCTATTCTAACCTCACTTGTGCATTTCTTTAGCTGTGATACATGAAACACATCATGAACTCCCGACAACTCGTGTTGGCAACTCTAATTGGTATGCTACTTCTCCTTTCCGTTCCAAAATCTTGAAAGGTCCGATAAATCGAGGTGATAACTTTCCTCTGACATTAAACCTTCGTAACCCGCGAATGGGTGACACTCTGAGGTATGCATAATCACCGACTTCCAAGATCACCTCTCTTCGCCGAGGATCAGCATAACTCTTTTGTCTTGACTGTGCTGCCTTAAGATTCTCCCTTATGATTTCCACTTGCTTTTCTGCTTCTCGTATGCTGTCTGGCCCAAAGAACTGCCTTTCACCAGTTTGATTCCAAAACAACGGTGTTCTACACTTCCTTCCATACAGAGCTTCAAAAGGTGCCATTTTAATGCTGGACTGATAGCTGTTGTTGTAAGCGAACTCTGCATAAGGCAAACTCTTATCCCAGCTGCCACTGTTCTTTAACGCACAAGCTCTCAACATATCCTCGAGTATCTGATTTGTTCTCTCTGTCTGCCCATCCGTCCGAGGATGATACGCCGAGCCGAAGTTTAACTTTGTATCCATCGATTCATGCAACTTCGCCAAAACCGTGAAGTGAACTGCGTACCTCGATCCGACACTATCTTCCTCGGTACTCCGTGCAAACACACTATCCTTGAATTATACAACTCGGCTAGCTTCACTCCCCGTATAGGTCGTCTTCACCGGAATGAAGTGCGCTACCTTGGTTAATCTATCCACAATAACCCAAATAGAATCATACCCGTCACGAGTACGAGGTAATCCCACTATGAAATCCATACCGATTTCCTCCCATTTCCACTCGGTACCTTCGTAGGTCGTAGCAATCTGCCGCCGTCTTTGATACTCGGCCTTCACTCTTTAGCACACATCACACAAAGCTACATGAGTCGCTACATCTTTCTTCATCCCATACCACCAGTATCTCTGCTTCAAGTCCTGATACATCTTGGTACTACCAGGGTGTATAGAGTAAGCTGAATCATGTGCTTCCTTCAGAATAGCTTCTCTCAATTCCTTGATCTCAGGTACACAGATTCTGTTCTTAAACCACACTGTTCCTTGCTCATCTTCTCTGAATTCCGGAACTTTGCCTAATTTAATCAACTCCATGTATTCTGCAATCTTGGCATCAATCAACCGTCCCTTCTCGATATCCTCGCTCAAGAGTCGACTCGATCTCTAATGTCGAGTCTCACTTGAAGCAACCATTCCCAAGTTAAGCCGTGCCATCTCCCAACATAGCTCCCGAGGTAACGGTGTCCCAATAGCATGTTAGTCCCGTCCCTTCCGACTCAAAGCATCCGCCACAACATTCGCTTTTCCCGGATGATACCGGATATCCAAATCATAATCTTTGATCAACTCTAACCATCTTCTTTGCCTCAAATTCAGATCCTTCGAGTAAAGATATACTTCAAACTCTTATGGTCGGTAAAGATCTTACACTTGTTCCCAATCATGTAATGTCTCCGGATCTTCGGTGCGTGAACAACCGCGGCCAACTCAAGATCATGAGTAGGATAGTTTTGCTCATGTTTCCTCAACTCGTCTAGAAGCATAAGCTACTACCTTTCCTTCTTGCATTAACACACATCCCAAACCTTGCCGAGAGGCATCACAAGATACATCGAACCCTTTGTGTATGTCCGGCATGATCAACACAAAGCCGTGGTCGGCCTCTTCTTCAACTCCTCAAAACTAGCCCGACACTTCTCATCCCACTTGAATTCTCTTCCTTTCTCGAGCAGAGTGGTAAGTGGCTTCACTATCCTAGAAAACCCTTCAATGAACCTCCGATAGTATCCCGCAAGACCAAGGAAACTTCGATCTCCGGCACATTCTTAGGCGGACTCCGAGTTCAACACATCCCGAACCTTGCTTGGATCTCTTGCTATGCCTCCATCCGTGATGATGTGTCCGAGAAAAGAGACCTCCTTCAACCGTAAAGCACACTTGCCGAACTTGGCATACAAACCGATGTTCCCGTAACTTCCGTAACACAAGCCTCGGATGTTCTTCATGTTCTTTCTCACTCCGAGAGAATACCAATATATCATCAATGAATACCACAACAAACTTATCCGGATACTCCATGAATACCTTATTCATCAAATACATAAAGTATCTTTGGTGCATTGGTCGAGCCAAAGGACATCACGGTGAACTCATATAACCCGTATCTAGAAGTGAATGCTTGTCTTTGGTATATCCTCCACACGGATTTTCAACCGATGATAACCCGATCTAAGATCTATCTTAGAGAAAGCCTTAGCTCCTCTCATTTGATCAAACAAATCCTCGATCCGAGGTAAAGGGTATTTATTCTTGATAGTAACCTCGTTAAGTGATCGATAGTCTATACACAACCTTCTAGATCCATCCTTCTTATCAACGAAGAGTGTGGGGGCTCCCCATGGTGATGAACTAGGACGGATAAACCCTTTACTAAGTAATTCTTCAATTTGTTTCTTTAATTCAGCTAGATCTTTAACATCCATTCTATATGGTCTTTTAGATATGGGAGCGAGTACCGGGTATAAGTTCAATACTAAATTCAATGTCACGATCGGGTGGCATACCCGGCAAATCCTCCGGAAACACATCGGGGAATTCATTCACTACCCTTATATCCTCTAAGGCCTTGCCTTCAACGAGTTCATAACTCCTTTGACGGATGAGGGTGCACTCACATATTCTACTCTTTCCCCTTGAGGACCGGTTAACGATCGACCTCTTCCGACACCGAATAACTCCATCACAACTCCTTAACCAATCCATACCAAGAATGACATCTATTCCCCATGATTTTAGAACTACCGATTAGCAAGAAAGTCTACCCCCATGATATTAATCTTTACTTGTGGGCATATATGACCGCTTTTCATTTCTCCCCCGGGAGTGCTAACTATCGGTGGGTTCTTCATTGTACTCATGGATAAGTTATATTTTGCCACAAATTGATCGGTTATGAATGAATGTGATGCTCCCGAATCAAATAATACGGTAGCGGTGTACGAGTTGACGAAAAACGTACCCAATACCACGCCGGCATCATTCCGAGCTTGCTCCACCGATACATGATTGACTCGGCCACGCACATGACTCCGCCGGCCTCTCTTGCCGGGTGTCCGTGGAGTACGAGCTCGCGAAGATGGCTGCCCGGTCCCCGTTCCCAATATCCCTCTGCGGAGTCCGCATCACCCTCTTAGGACGGTTGTTAGCATAATGCCCCGGCTCTCCCACACTTGAAGCATCCTCCGGGTTGAACGGGGTTGGTGTTTCGACGGGTGCCCCAAAGTTGTTGCTAGGACGGCTCGGCCGAGGGGTAGGAGCTCGGGGGTCCGAGGATTGAAGCGCCGTGGCCGAAACGAGCGCCGGAGCCGCATGTTCCGTGGGTACCTCCCACATTGACCACCGAACGATATGGAGTCGAGCTCGCCGAGAACCGTAACGGGGACGGGTGTTACCGCTAGACCGCCCATGAGACCGAAACTTGCGTTTATGTTCACCCATCTCCTTTCTCTTGCTTTCCACCCAATAGCTTTGTTCACCGGCGTACGAAAGTCCGGAAGATGTGACTGCGGTAGATAGTTCGGAGGACTAATCAAGCCATCCAGGAACCTTTCTTGCCTCTTTGGATCGGTGTTGACTTCATCGGGTGCATAGCGTGACAAGTGAGTGAACTTGTCCGGATACTCGATCACGACATATTGCCTTGCCTCGGCGACAAGAACTCCCTCTCGCTTGAGCTTGAGAACCCCCGAAGGAATGTGATAAGTACGGAAGTTGTCACGAAATTCCCGCCAAGTGATGTTCGCCCGTTGGGATGAGCGCTTGAGTATGCTTCCCACCAATCCGCGGCCTGCCCCACCGGTCTTCCGGCGAAGCATACAAAACCATCTCTCTGTCGCGTGCACCGCACGATTTCCGGCTTCTTAGTGATAGTTTTCGGCCAGTCATCGGCATCCGGTGGATCGGTCGAATGAGAAAATGTAGGGGGGTGGTGGCTCATGAACTCCTTGTGCTCGTCCCTTGGTGGCGGGGGTGGTGGAGGCATCGGTGGTGGTGGCTGGTTCGTTGAGCTTGCATCTCGCTGCACCGTGTTGGTAAGATTTTGAATCGATTGCATCTGCGCGCCGCCAGAATTGCTGCATGTTCGGGTCCATTGCTTGGTTGATCGGTGGAGGTGGTGGTGGGTTTGGTTGATTTGCAATATGTGCCCGAATCACGGGTGGCACGTCTTGACCTCCTCCGGACCTGGTGTTTACCATCTGACCGTTAGAAAAATCATATTTCAGATAATTGTACTTGAATCATTGCATAAGAGAGTAACTCAAAATAAAATGACAGCATGTACTTCAGTTAAGGCAGATTCTGTTGTCCTCAAAGAATTATGCATAACTTTCTGTGTAATTGTCCAATGACCACGAATTTTTACCAGATTATAGTGTATAAAATTATGAAACCATCCCAACTGGAATCACCTCATTTGGTTATGTATAACTCGAGATATAATTCAAACAGTACAGCTATGTCAGCAGAAATTTACAGATTCTAACTTGTTCATTACTTCGTGCATAATTCCCAGAATATGTATTGTATACCATTGAATTTTTGACAGAAATTCATCCTCTAAATTTGTGAACTAACCCAACTGGTTTCATATCATTTGGAGTTCTGTAGCTTGAGTTATAAGCAAAACAGTACTGATATGTCATATGACTGCGAAAACAGATTTGATCCAATCACTTTTGCATAAGAGATTAAGCAATAACAACCGATAAAACCCAAACTAAACTTTAATTAACTTAAAATTTCAGATTGCATAGTGGCCATCACTCCACCATACAATTCACAGTCAAGCAAAGATCCAACTCAAGCATGTTTGCAAACAGCATTCATTATTACAAGCAAATACGTTCACGCGAGAACGGTCTATCGAAAAGGTAAATGATAAGGGCGAGCATCCTAGGATCCTAGCCAAGACGAGTAGTAGCTTCATCAGTGCCGTAACGAAGCCTCTTGCGCGGAGGGGAAGCTGTAGTCTGGTATGGCATGACTTCCTGAGGCCGCTCGCTGTCCTGCAAGCTGTGCTTCAAGACGCGCTATCTTTGCCTGAGCAGGCTGCAGCTCTTCATGATACTTGTTTATCTCCAAAGTTGCTCTCTCCAGATCTGCATTCAGAGCAGCAGTCACCCGTGCCAAGACATCGATGCAGTCATCTCCTCCTGCTGGCACTACAGTCACTTCTGTGCCACTTGCACGTCGAGGCACATGGCGGTACTCCGATTGGAACAACTGCACCCGATTAGCATGGCAGACCGACCAGAGCGCCCTCCTTGCTGCATCATTCACCGCAAGCATCATCCGTAGAGAACCGAGCCGTGCTATGGTGGGATGAGCGATACCTCCATCCTTCGGTATCGTTCGCAGGCTTCCCCGATGTAAACTTTGCAAGTGTAGTAATCCCTCATTCCGGGCTCACCGAAATGCTTGGTCACATAGAGAGGCCTTATGGTATACCCCGGATACCTCGGAACATCCCACGGGAGAATGCGAATCGTCCATTCTCGGCTTCGGTAGAGTGCTTATGGTATTCGGCTCCATGGTAGCGAGGATCTTCATCTTCCTCTCGGGTTGCCGGCGAAGCATGGTTACCATCATCCTCACCCACACCGTCATCACCGGAGTCTTCCGGATCACCTTCGGCACGGGATCGGCGAGGTGCGGGTGGTGCTTCCTCATTGACCGCAGTGTGCCGGTGGAATCACGATGTCACCGTCTGCGTCGCCTCAAGCACCTGTGCCATCGTACGGCCGTGGCCGTTCCAATGGCTCTTCCGGCTCCTCCTCCTCCATTTCAACTTCTTCGGATCCTCTTCTTCTTCTTCGGGGCCGGACCTCCTCCGGGTCTTCCTCAACCTCAACCTCCGGCCGGAACTCCTCCCCGTTCCTCCTCAACATCTTCAAGGCGATGGCGAGGGGCCGGTACCGTCCAAAGAGGGAAACGCCCACCGGTGCTCTTGCGAGCGGTCATGTAAGTCCCGGCCATCCGTCAAAGCAAAACCGATCTCGAGTGCGAATAAATCAAAATGATAGTTTAAAATGATAAACAAAATTAAATTAGATTTTTAGTGCGTAAATAAGATGATTTGAAGCATGACAAGGCTTTTAGAACATGAATCCTTAATTTCGTCCATTTCTAACTAAGGCTGCGACCTACGGTCATCACGGCTGCGATACCACTCTGTCACACCCGATTTTCCGAAGAAAACCAAATGCATCTCATATGTGCGCAGGATCAAGTTTACACACATATGATGGACGTCATGAGTGAAATATCAATAAACAGCAATAAAAATCGTACAAGAGTTAAACCATTACATTATCTCTTTATTACACTCAGACGTTTAGACTCGAAGGTCTTTACAACGATCAAACGTTAACTATGAAGACGCAACTCCATCTTCATCTTCCACAGGCACATGACTGGGGGCACGCAAGCCTCAGAACTCCTCGTAGTCGCTGAAGTACTCTCCTCCAGTGTTCTCCTCTGAACAGCGGGTAAGCAAGGGTGAGCACACTTATGGTTGGAGCTCAGCAAGTGGGGGAAAGATGCAAGGCCATCAAGGATAGGCTACGAGTTTGTGCGGTTAGCATTTTAATGTTGGTCACATTTTTATTAGCAAGCACCTAATTACTAGGTGTAAATTTATACCAACCCACTTAAGCATTTAGGAAAGCATCTCATCTCAAAACCCATAAGAAACCACGATTTAATTCCATCTTTACGTTTATTAATCATGTGAGGGTCCAGGCCACTCTTGACCGTGAGTACGGCCGATCGATCGCCTTACACTCTGCGAGGTTGTACACTTTACCCACGGTTCGTGTTCCCCATCTTGCCCGGGTTGATCGGACCCTTAAACACTTCCGAGGTGAGTGGCTAGGGGTCCACTACGAAGCCTTTACAAAGGGAAGAAGAGAAACCAACGGCCCCCGCGACAATTCTACGGCGAATGAGCGGCCATAACCCTCCCTAGTGGTCAACACCTTAGCCAAGGCCGCTACCCCAAAAGGACCGGGCTATACCCCTTCAACTCCGGCCCCCCCGTGCCCCTCTCGGAAAAGAGCTATCGCGCTAACCCTCTCTCCTAATTACTTGGCTAAGCCGAGCCATGTGGACCGTGGTTGTCTCGTTATCTTGGGTGGTTCTCCATGTTCCGATTATATCAAGTTATCTTGTTTATAGCACAAGCACATACATAAACAAAACCGAGATGTATAACATAAACAAAGCATAACCATACTTATGTTGAGCAAACTAAGCATTTATCTACCCCAAGCATAAGTTTAAACGAGAGTTGATCAAGATAAAGTGGTAAAGCATCTAGTCAAGTCCTTAGCTAGGTGTTTGCCCATCGATTTATGCATATCAACAGGAATAGTAAACATTGTTTAGCATGCGGTGTCATAGGTTCAAAAAGAGTATGCAGAGAGGGAAAGCCACTTGCCTTCCTCTACAAGCCGGGTGAATTCCTCTTCAAAGACAGTTCCTCCGATCACTTCCGACAGGGAGCTCGGACGAAACGAGCACGATATCTACGAGTCAAACATGGATAACAATCAATAAACAAAACAGTACACCAAACAGTAGTAAAACTGGTAAATTTACTGTTTAAAAGATTCTACTCGTCGAGACGATCATTTCGGTATATAGAACACTAAAAACGTAGTTAAAATGAGAAAGATATGATTAAAACAAGTTTACAGGGGCCTATTTGCAAGAAAACTATGTCTACAGGGTTGTTTATGAATAAAATCAGGGGCTAAAACATTTTTATAAATTAAATCAGAGGGCCTATGTGCAAAAAGAAGTGTAAAGGGCCTAAAACAAGATTAAACAGGGTAGATAGGGGCTAGATTGCAAAAATCAGGACCTAACTGTGATTATTTTCAAAGGTGGAAGGACCGGCCGGCTATTATTTAAAAACCCAGGGGCTCTTAAACAAAACCGCCACTCAGCACCGTGGATCTGAGATCCAACGGCGGATGGCGCGAAGGTGCACCGTGGACCCGGCCGTGGGCGCGGTCCATGGGTTCACCGTGGACCCGGCCACTTAAACCGAAGGGGTACACGATCCTGGCCGTTTGCGCGTGATCTAACGGCTCTGGATGAATGCGTGCGGCGGGCGGCGGCGATGACGCCGGGAACAGGAGCGGCGCGGCGGCGCGCGCGCGGCGGCTCGCCGGCGTGAGCTCTGGGGTGAGCTCCCGGCCGTCTTTTCGTGCACGAGCGGGTGCTACACGTAGCGGGGAAGCTAGCGCACGCAACTAGGGGTCCAGGGGAGGGGCTCGGGTTTCTACGGTGGCCGGCGCCGGAAGGGGGCGGAGCCACTACTCCGGCGAGCCCGCGCGGGTGGTGCCGGGCGCGATAAGAAGGCAAATTGGGCAGGGAGGGTTGCTTACCACACACAGGCGATGAGGACGGGCCGAAGGATGGAAGGGAGGCGGCAACGGGCGGCTTGGTGACGGCGGCGGCTAGGGCGGCGCTCCCGCGAGCTCGGGGCGCGGCCGTCACGGGCGTCGAGGGCGTGAACTCGCAGGCACAAGAGCTTGTCAAGCTCCTTGCGAACCTAGTGATCAAAAGAAACGGGCGGGAGGCCTATCCCTTCACCGGCGGCGACGAGACGACGGCGGCGGCGGAAACCGAGGCGGCGGCGCTGTTGAAATTGAGCTCGGGCTCGGGCGCGTGTGTGTTGCAGAGGTGAAAGGGGAGCCAAGGAGTGCGTGAGCGAGCTTATAAGGGCCCGAGGGAGGGTAGGCGAAGCGGCTAGGGGTCGGGGCGGCGGCGGCTTGCCATTGATGGCCGGCGGCCATCACGGCTCGGTGTAAGGAAAGGGGAAACGGCCCCAATTGATCAAGGGCAGTTACTTGACTTAATTGGCAGGCTCGGGGAGGAAAGAAAGGAAGGGGAAGAGGCGGGAGCCGGGCGGATTCAGCGGCGTGCGGCGGCGGCCGGCGCGGACGCGGGGAAGAAGAAAGGAAGGAGAGGGGATAGAGGCTGACAGGTGGGGCCCCCGTCGGTGCCGCCGTAAAAAGAAAAGAGAAGGGGGGAAAACGGTGGGCCGGCGGGGATGACCGGGTCGGGCCGTTTGGGCCGAAAGGGTGGCCGGGTCTTTTTGTTTTTTTTTTTTTTTTTCAAACCTCATTTTCAAATCCAATTTCAACTCAAATTCAAATCAAACTTTTGCAAACCTTTCTCAAATATTTTGTAGACTTTTTAGAGACCAAACAAGCAACCAAAAACCATGCAAACCAAATGATGATGCACATGCACTTGTTGTCTCTAAGGTTATTAAATTATCTTTAATATTTTTAAAGCTCAATTTATTTAGCATTTTGATCTCCTTAAATCCCTAAGATGATTTAAGTTGCTAAGTAATTTCAGTGATGGAATTTTAGGTTGTCACGAGAACCTACGAAATAGCAAAATTGAAACAATGCATTGCAGGAGTTCCATTAATAGCTTCATTTCTGTTTTGTTGATGTGTGACATTTTTGGAAACAACAAAAATGAAATCTTCCATTGTGATTAGTCTTAGAAACAGTGAAACACTGACCTATGTGAAATTCCTGAATCGGATTGGTCCAATATATTATTATGTAAACTTGTTCGTAATTATATAAAAAAATTTAGAGCCAAACTACATTTTTGAATAATGGCGGGAATATTATTGTAATAAAAGTACGTACCTAGTCAAATAATATTTAAAGTAATTCATATTTTCCATGTATCGTATGTCCAAATAGTATTTTTGTAAAGTTGTAAAGTCACCAAATTATGAAAAGAACAAAAAAGTCTCAAACGACATATAAAAATTCAATTATGTTCTACGTGGGTTTAGTCAGAATTGATGCCTCCCCTCGGAATCTCAATGCACACTTATATGTCACTCGTATCTTTCCACTGTTTAATGCATAAAGTATGACTGACAACTAGTTAGTTGAACTTGAATAATATATTCATAAAGAATATATGTGTTATATTAGTAAACTATTTATAATATAATATTGATGTACACAATTCATGTTTGGGGTTATATTAAAACCTTGTGGATCCAGCCTTTACCAACTCTGAGATTCGCTTTATATCTAGCATATAATTCATCAGTGAATAAGAGATTCGTGAAACTTGGACTCCTCGGGTTAATGAATACGAGTAAGTCACTAAAGAAAGTGACACTGAATCTAATCGGAACCTAGACAAGCGACCTAATAATAAAAAGACAGCAACTGCTGTCACTAATACACTCAAGACAAATAATTGCGACAAAATGCAGAGTGCAAAAGGTGGAAAAAGTAAGAGAAGGATGGACGATAAGCTGCGAAAGGGCCTGTAGCCTAGTGGTTAGAGCCCCGGTAGCACCTCAGGTCCTGGGTTCGACTCCGTGTGAGGGCAAATGTCTCAGGATTTAACGGCGTTTGTGCTTTCAGTGGTAGGCGACGTTCCCGGCGCCTGTGGTGACTTCGTCAATCTTGAGGATTTGCCGGCACAGTCTTCGAAGATGCTCCTAGGGTAGGGTTTGCGTGCGTGTATTCATAGGGATGAGTGTGCGTGCGTTGTGAGTGGCTCCGATGTATTGTGTAATTCGAAAAAATGGACGATAAGCAACAATCTTTTTGGCACATCGTGAATTATGAGATTGAAGAATCTGGTTTGTCTACGTATATATTTCTTGTTTTACCTCTCCACTAGCGCTAAATTCTAAAGATATTGAGACATAAGTGTCACTAATTCTTCATTTTTAAGATAAAAAAAGCTATATGATTTTTCAATATGCTAAAAGGAAGGAAGCTCATCACTCCTACCTACTACTCCACCCATAATCCGTTTGTCTTTTTAACTTCAAGTTTGATCGGTTATCTTATATAGAAAAAATGTACAAATATAATCAAATCTCAGTTATTATTGAATAAACTTTTATTAATATAGCAAGACACGACAAAAGATGTGATATTTTGCACAATATTTTCAATAGGAGCGAGGGTCAAAAAAAAGTCAAATGAATTATAATTTGAAACGGAGGGAGTATCATTTAATTAGATGAAGTCCCGTTTTTTCGTTTTCCCATTGTCATAAAGCATGATCATAGTTTTGTATTCCACTCGTCTTATAACAATATCTATATTTTAATAAAAGCTCCCTTTATCTAAAACAAAATAGTTTTGTACAACAATACTCGTCCAGGGACCGACCGAGAGTCATTTTCTAGTGTCCCACATCACGCTGAGCTGAACACAGGTACTAACCAATAGGCAATTGCATATAAGCATTTCTGAACAAATCTGCTTGAGTTCTCAGATGGAAACATATACAAAGACAAATGAGTACAACAAAAAATAGTATTTAACAATGATGTTCAAGAAGGAGCAGCTACTTCCATTAAACATTTCAAGAATCGCTGTCCCTATGGTCCTTTTCATTGCCGGAGGCGCATCAAATTCCTTCTCCGATGAACACATCGCCGTACCCCGGTTTTTCACTGATGGCCCAATAATAGAGGACCATATCCATATGCATGCCTCATTCTTATGGGTTGCCAGCAGAGGAAGTTTTTGTTTCATTTTCATTCCAGCAACAGAGGAGATTTACTTGCTTCCCACTTGTTTAATCTTTTCTGGGCTTCTTCCACCTGCAACCAAAGGACAAACGTGCACGGATTTACTCTTGGCTACTGGATCCCCAAATTTTGACTTCTTGTCAAAAAAAAAAAGAAGCAAACATGTCTTTTGGACCAACATGGCAACATACCTCTTTGTCCCAGTTGGTTCTGAATGTAACCCAGATGAGGATCAAGGTCTGCATCAGTGTGCCGCCAATCATGCCGCTCCAAATACCCTGCATGATTTCGGACAATATATATATCATCTCTGGTCACATATCACTGTCTTCGTAAAAAAGATGAATCAAAGTTGAAGGAATCAAGAACAATTTCTAGCTAGAGATAGATGCGCTACATACCGCCGCTCCGAGGTCGAAGTAGAACCCTAGGAGGCACCCGAGGGGGATGCCGACGATGTAGTAGCAGCCGACGTTGACGTACGCGACGAACGCTTGCCATCCGCACCCCACGGCCACCCCTGTAGTGTAGGTCATCCAAAACATTGTCACACCATGCATCAACCACCTTGTGTTCGTTCTCTGCCGTGACTAGGAGGCAGCTAGCAGGAGCAGAAATGTAATATCGCGCTCTGCTGCTGTGTACTGACCGGAGAGGACGGGCTGGATGCCGTTGAGGATGAGGGTGAAGGCCAGCAGCGGCGTCAGCTGGGACACCGCCCGCGACACCTCCTCGCCCTCGGTAAAGATGTAGCTGATGTAGTCCCGGCACAACAGGATCACGATCGAGATGAGCACCGACAGGACGAACGACAGCACCGTCACCACCACGACGGAGAACGCCGCCGACCTGGGGTTGCCGGCGCCGAGCTCGTTGCTCACCCGGACACTGGCAGCTGCATTGAAGCCCACCGAGATCATGAACACCCACCCTGAGATGGTCATGCTGCAAACACAAGACGCATGCAAACAACGTGTTAATACTATTATTCTTTGAACAATAATGCAGCAGGCATGCATGCATCGCGTGCGAAAAGGAAACAGAGATGAGAACAGTTGGTTAATGTTTACCAGACAGAGAGCGACGCTAGGGCAAGCTCGGGGTCCTTGAGGAGTCCAGCGATGAGCACGAGTATCTGGAAGTACCAGGTCTCGAGGCAGAGCATGACGGCGGAGGCGAGCGAGAGCTTGAAGAAGCTGGGCAGGCCGGAGAAGGCCTGCCACGAGAACCCCGTCCACGTGAGCCTGCACCGGCGGCTGGTGACGATGTACACGAACTGCGCGGCGACGATGACCCACCAGCTGGCGCTGAGCGTGAGCGACGCGCCCAGGAGGCCCAGGCCGAGCTTGTAGACGACGAGGTAGCTGACGGCGAGGTGGGCAACGAGCGTGGCGGCGGAGATGTAGGCGCTGGGCGCCATGATGCTCTGCGCCTGCAGGAACTTCTGGATGGGGAAGTTGGCGGCGTACGCGAAGATCTGCGGGACGAGGCCGTAGACGAAGACGGCGGCGGCGGACGCGATCTCCGGGGACTCGCCGAGGAGGACGAGGATCGGGCGGGAGAAGGCGTAGAGGACGGCCAGCGGGACCCCCGTCGCCATGAGCAGCACCGTCGAGCGCTGCAGGTACACGCCCAGCATGTCGTACTTGTGCGCGCCGTAGGCCTGCCCGCACAGCGTCTCCACCGCGCTCCCCATCCCCAGCTGCATGCACACATTCCGGCCATGAACCGCCGCCGTCAGTGAGTCAGTCAGTCAGCCGGAGTTCTTCTTTCCTCAGCCCGTTTCGTTTGGTTGTAGGTGGCTGATCGTGGTCTTGATTTGTTGTGAGAGAAAATCTTCTTTGGCTTGGTTTGTTGAGAGAAAATCACTGGCGTCGGTGGCGATAAAGCCGAACGAACAGGCCCTAGGTAGTTCACATTGATCATTAATTGGGTTAATTAATTTGGAGATCAAATCTACCAATCTAGACGCCTTGCATGGTCCATGAAGGTCGGCGTCAGGAAAGCGATTTGAGGAGGATGGAGCCAATGCAGGGTCTGTTACGTGTGCCGTGCCATGGTTCCATTCGGACGGAGCTATTCATCGTGTGGTAATGGCCGGCCGTGCCACGGACTGGCTGCGGATGGACAGCCGGCCGTCGAAATAGCGGTGGAGGGGCAGCAGCAGGACGGAGGACTCGATCCCTTTGCCTTTATCTGGCAGTGGAATCTCTGGCTCCACACACAGCGACGCTTGTTTGGTGATGTGTTCGGAGCATCTATCTGACTATCTGAATGACCATTATTCCTGTCACTAGAGCTGCGTGGCGGTATCGATACTGCCGTTGGCTACAGCGGACAGGACGTGATCGAGGACGACGAGGCCACGTGTTTTGTTAAAGATCATGGAGTACAAGGTGATGGGTACTACTGCTACTCGATCGTATCTAGTTCCTGTCACGTACGTAATTTGTTAAACAAAATAAACCTGTGAAATCAACGAAGCACTGAACATCTGTGAATAGTGGTAAAAATTACTGCTTATTCAGTAGGTAGAGATTAGGTTGAACATGCATTGCCCCTTTGATCTCAACTAAAGGTCCCTCCTCTAGTACGGCAATCAGACTAAACAGGGAAGGAAGTTATGTGCTACACACAGGCACACAGCCGGGGACCGAGTCGTTGATGTCCACCAGCTCGATCACCATCAGGCAGGTACTATGCAATGCTCACTGTCATTACTACTATGTTGGCGTACTGTCATCACGATCAGACCTTCGCTTCAAAATCTTGCACTATTAAGTTCAAATCCGGGGACCAATTAATGAAACATATAATAAAGACATAAAAATGAACTCGTTGATCAGCTGATAGGATTCATTTCTTACGGCGGATTCTGCTCATTTGGATTCGAGTTTTGGACACTGAGGCGCTAGCTAGTGGCTAGTAGTGAACTCCATCAACCTCGTTGATCCGCTGGCCCAATTTTTCAGAGATTATGCTCATAAAAATAGTGCAGTGTGCATCGTATTATTGTGTTTTTCAGGAAAAAAATAAAGGCATACAAGTTATTATTAGCCACGTACTAGTGGTAGGACAAAACTTTGTGGGCTAGGGCCGGTATCGTAAAAGTAGATACGTAGGTACTAGGTGAATCATCATGAGAAGATTAAAAGTTGAAAATGCAGTAGTAGAAAAGGCAACGTCAGTAGTACCATATTATCCTAAAACTTCCAAAAGTACTTAATTCATATATTTTTCTACTACTTATTACGTACTACTGCATACATGTATGGAAGGAAGGAAAGCGGCTGTCATCATCCACGTCTCAGACAGAAAGGTCAGCAGCACGTAGGTTCCTGCCACGTCATCACCATTCATGGAGTGGAAAATACGAGCACCGAGTCGTCCAACACTCAAACAGTGGTGGTCTCAGGTTTCATGATAAGAAAATCTTAATAGGCAATCATGCTCACTTCGCGTTAGTTTAAGCGCATGTTTACGGCCGGGCAGTAATTACTCCCTCCGTTCATTTATCCAAGGCCTATTTGTACTTGACTGAAAGACAAGGAAAAGGAATTAAGTTGCTCATGTCATTAATATCCCGAAAATCATGTGAGGGAGATTTATCGCCGCACGGATGCCAAAGCATCGATTTAGTGTTTTTCAATGCAAAAACACAAATAGGCCTTGTATAGATGGATTTTTCAGATTTTTAAATAGGTCTTGGATAGTTGAAGGGAGGGAGTAGTTAAGACAAATGAAATGATGAGCCCGTTTGAAATGTCCGGCGCTGCGATTTCGCTTTTTGACCAGATTATTGCCCGGCCGCTGGCTGCAGACTCTCGCTGTTGCACGTCAAGAGAGAAAAGGATTGGCAAAAGCAGCTTTAGTTTCGGCTGCCGGCCGCCGGCGGCGGCGGCGGCGTCAACACTGGTTGCGGGTTTGGGTTGGTGGCGCGGTGGGCCGTCGTCGAACGCTATTTCATATCGTTCCGCTTAAAATTCGCTACTCTGTCCATTATTCTTGCTAGCTAATTAATAAGGAGATGAAGAAGCAACGCGCGCGCTAATAATAAAGGCAAGAGACCGGTAGGTGATGCGTGGCGCGTACCATGAGGCCGTATGCGAAGACCTGGATGCCGGTGTTGCCGAGCGACGCGGCGGCGAGCTCGAGCGTGCCGAGGTGGCCGGAGAAGATCTGCGTGGACATGGACATGAGGTAGTTGATCATGTAGACGAGCACGGCGGGCGCCGCGAGGCGCAGCAGAAGGCGCATCTCCACCAGCGTCGCCGCGGACATCCGCCGCGACCACGGCAGCGACGCGTCGCCCAGGATGGTCTCCAGCCGCCCGCTCACCGCCGCCTCCGCGCCGTGGCCGCTGCCGGCCGTCGTCGCCCCCGCCAGCAGCGGGCTCTCCAGCTTGTCGCTCTCCCCGGCGGCGGCGCCGCCACCCGCCATCGTCGTCGTCGTCTGAGGAGTGTAGGCGAGGGGAGGAGGAGGACGGGAGAAGATGCTTGTTGCCTCTAGCTATCTGTGGAGCTAGCTAGCTGCCGTGCGCGTGGTGTGCGGGACTACTAGGCTATATATAACCGATCCAGCTCGACCGCAACTCCGCCGCGCGCAGGAGGACAAAGAATGCAAGGTGGATGGGAGGGAGTGAATAATGAACGGCGGGTGGACGGGTTTTTCGTCGTTTTTTCCATGGTAAAAAGCAGATGGACTGGTAGCTTGACGTGGTGGAGTTTGGTTTGCGCTACCTGCGGCTGCGGCTTCTATCTCTCCCGGCCGTGTGTCTCCATCCATCCATCTGCCCGCGCACCGCCAAACGTTCTTGGCGTTGTTGGCAGGAGGTTCTCGTTATCGATCGGAGGCAGCCGCAGGATCGATCGGTCACGCTGCAGCAATGATCAAGCATAGAAGTAGTATTGCTGTAGAGTGCATATATATAGATAGTTTCCGGCGACGCTGACAGCATGCAGCTTCAGTGGCCGAGTTCGTAGCGATTCCCCACGCACGTACTGTACATGCTAGCTGCGCGATGCGTACGTGCAGCTAGCGCACATCGATCGCATCGGTTTCAGGGGTCGTCGGAGCGCGCCGCGGTGCACGTACGTACTGTCGCCAGCGGTATCATTATGGAGCTGGCTGGCCACATGACCTACTATGTACGTATGTAGGAGGAGACGGGGACGAAGTGGCTGCCGCTGCGGTCAGTGATGACGCGAACCCGCGGGCTGTTGCGTCACCTGTTACGTGGCGCCTACCCTGCCGCTTTCTTTCCCCGGGCCCTCCTGCTTCTTCATGTGCGAGACTGAACCGCGCAACGGACCAGAGTTCAGAGCATGCATGCACTTGCTTGTTTTCTTCGCGATCCTGTCGTTGGTATAACGTACTAGTTATGTGAAAACTTGTCGGAATATTAATCACAAGCACTGAATACGTTCCGATTATAAAACTATAGGCACACACAGATGAACCGGAAATTAATATATGTTTATTTATTGTGGCACGGCACTGTCCGATCATGAACCGATTGCGCTCAACGTATTCGTCTCACGACGTACTTCACGCAAGGTTATGGAATAAATATCACCACTACTCTATGTCTAATACTTCTAATTTGCATCATACGTGTACATTCAGTATAACAAATGAACAATGGTTACTATAGCATTATCATAGTAGTAAATCGTGGATCAATTAGGTTAATTAGATTCGTCACGCAAAAGTTATACTTGAGCAGGAGCGTTGTCCAGCAAAGTACGAGCTAGGAGGTCCAAACTCATCCTGGTAACGGGCGAAGTTGCAGCATGTCATCGTCATCGTCGTTCATTCACTAGAGCAGGAGCGCCGTCCGGTGCCATTAACTAGCTAGTTCGCTTAACCAGATGGATACACGACTACAGAAAACGTTTTTAGTTTGCTTGTTTTTTTTCGTGCTCTACTTGTTGCTGGTGTAACTTTTTTTTGGAAACAAACGTCGTCTTGGTTATTAGTTCCATGTGAAAACTTGTCAGAAATATTGCATCGAATTTTTGAATATTAATCATAAGCTTCCAGAATAACTTTAGGACCGGATTTCGCATATAAAAAAGCCATTAATTAAGGGTAATTTTTTCATATTTACCCTTAATAAATATGACGATGACGGGTGCATTGTGATCACCAACCTTGCTCGGTCGACTGGCCAGTGAAGCGCGTTCTAGGTGTGAGGTCGACGGTTTGATTCCCGGCCGTTGTTTTTTTTTTTTTTTTTTTTGCCGGAGGGAGTTCTTTTTTTTTAATTGCACGGGGCTGCATGACATGGCAAGACGTCGAACACGCACACGTTTTTATTGCACTGGGTTGCATGCTGGCGCTAGATGGGCGTCGTGGCGCCCATTTTCTGGGCAGAGTGAAAATACCACTGATATGTGCTGCCGCTCACCTTATCACGGACCTGCGGTTGCTCGTATGCAAACGCGAGACCCGCTTTGCATGTGGGAAGATTTTCACTTTTGTCTAATTTATGTTATGTGGGGTTCACTTTCCCCGCAACACGAAACTCAACCCGTGATTTGACCGGTTGTGGGCCCCTGCTATCATTCTATATCCTACCGTTCCGCATGCGCGTGGGATCCATGCCCGCATGCCTAGTAGCGGTGGCAATGCATTTCCGATTTTTTTGGTATTTTCGCTGCTTGGGAACGCGGATTTAGCGTGGTGGGCGCTACCGAAGCCGGTGTCATCTTGGAGTCCGGCGGGAGCCGAGTCGGAATCCGGCGGGGCCACGACGAGCAGAAAATCGGAGTCCATCGAGGGTTCGCGCCATGTGCGGCGAGGAACGAAGGAAGCACGAGCGGCGAGAGAGGAAAGGAAGGCGATGTGTGGGGCCGGCATGGAATATATATTTTTTGGTAGACACTAGAATATTTATTTGTACGGACACTTAGGTTAGTGTACGTGTATTCATAGCGGTGATTGTATGTGAGTGTGAGCATGTTAAATGTGTGTGTTGTACAATGTGTAATTTAAATAAAAGGTTAGTTAATTAATTGGGGTGAACTCAGATACGGAATATGAGAAAATGACAGTTTGATCTGGGCCTTCTAGATGTTTATGAGCTGGCCCATTAGTCACTTTGGAAGGTGACGTGTGCATGTTGTTCTGTCCAAATTAAAGCCTCCTACTTGTGCACTTGCTTCTTCCTAAAAAAAAACTTGTACACTTGCTTTCAACCTTTCAGCTTCCCTTGTTCTCTTTCTTATACAAGAAACTTTCCTTTACTACACCAAATGTATATTTGGACAACACTCATCATTATACGATTCTTGGACATGCAACAAAACGGGCCAATATCTCATTACTTCCTTTCTCTGATAAACACAAGACTTGTTTCGTTTTGTGATTCACAATACAAGGACTTATCTTCCCACTTATTCAGCCTTTTCATGGCTTCTTCCACCCGCAATCAATCAAGTAATGACGACATGTAAGTTGATCTATAAGTGTCATCACAGACTTAAAAGGGATGCACTATATGATGCATAAAAAATCATTTATGTAAAATAATTACAGAAATGAGTGAAACTTGTTTTCAATAATCATGTGTGCAATGATCTATTACATTTATGCAAAATATTGTTTCGATTATGGACCCACATTATATATATTCTGGCACTATATATGTGTCATTTTATCGATTTGTCTTGTAAAAATTAAAACATGGCTATAATATAGTTTTTTCTATAGTCTATTTGTTAGTATTTTTCATACTGGCTTTTTGAGCCAATTATTATGAAGGCGGATTTACACAATTGAAAACTTTAAATGTCTATACTAATTGAAAATGGTATCTTGGATTCCTGATGGTAAAACCATAAACGCAAACGCAACAATATACCTCTTTGTTCCGGTTGGTCCTGAATGTAACCCACACAGGATCGTTGTCAAAAAAAAACACAGGATCAGTGTCTGCATCAGGGATTCAGGGTTCCCCAAATCAAACCACCCCAAATTCCCTGCGTTTTTATATCAAATAAGTTTCAATCAAACACATGATAATAAGTATAGACCGCAAAATGAACTAAAATCATGTGCAGTGCAGAGGTTGTATATATACCGCCGCTCCAAGGTCAAAGTAGATGCCGAGGAGGCACCCAAGGGGGACGCCAACGACGTAGTAGCAGCCGACATTGACATAGGCGACGAAGGCTTGCCATCCGCACCCAACAGCTACCCCTGCTCAAAACGATTCGCATCAATGGTGTCAGTCAGGGTAACAGCAGAAACCACCATGCGCGACGTCGACGCGCTGGTGGTTATTGCATACCCGAGAGGACCGGCTGGATGCCGCAGCTTGCAACCAGCAGCACATGTACTCCCTCCTTATCAAAATATTTGTTATCATTGATTTTTTTCACAACTTTGACCATTTGTCATATTTTTCTTAAATCGGGTGTTTATCTCCCCGGGCCTCGGGAGGCTAGTTATAGATGGGCAATGGTGCTCCACGGAGCGACCCCGTAACTAACCACCAATCCATTTAAAGAAATTAGGAGCACCATTTTATCCATTTTGCCCCAGGTTCTCCAAAGGATATAGAGGGTTGACCCACATCACACACATCGGCGAGCCGTGCGCCCGGAACGGCTCGGCGGCATTGTTCTTTTTTGCGTGCTTGCATGCTCCTTCGTACTCCGCGGTGGTGATCATCTCCGCCTGCCTCCGCCGACCGCCGGTGGTGCCTTGGCTACATCGCCGCCGTCGGAGTCATCCTCCCCCGGGGAGCGCTTGTCGTCGGCATCCTCTAGGACTCCTCGCGCCTCCAATACCACCGCAATGGTAGGCCCGCCGCGGCCCGTGCGTGGAGACAACTCTGTTCCGAACCCAATCGTCGTGCACGCTCATGGATGGGGCCATTTCCGGCGACGGAGGCGGCGCGGTGAGCCTCGGGCCTCGGCGGTTGGATGGGGCGGCGGTGGCGCAACGAGCCTTGGCGGCCGGATGCGGTAGCGACGACGAGAGTGAAGATGGGTTATCCGTGAACGATGCATGCCGGGGTCGGCGACGATGGCGGCGGCCGCGCAAGTGAGCCTCTCCGTGTGAGACATGGGTACCCCCGGGTCCCCACCAACCGAGCTCACGATCGTCCCCGACAAGTGGGTCCGGCCTACTAGAAGACCCGTCGACCGACGGTGGGCCCAACCGACCTAGTTGGCGGCCCACACGACCTTCCAAAAGATTCCCTAGATGACCTTATCCAATATGACTTCAAGGCTTGGTGTGCAAGATAAGACATCGATGGATTCCGACCAAGCGATTGACGGATACGGCAAGTGTTGCAATCTAGATTTAGGTCTCCTCGGTCGGTTACGACCGAGAGTCCGGGAACCGACCTTGTCCGCCGGCCAATATAAGGCGGGCGAGGCGACCCTTGTACCATCACGCAATCCTCAAGCAATCTACACCAACGACCGGACGTAAGGTTTTACTCTACGAGGCCCGAACCGGTATAAACTCGTCGTGTTCTCTCGTGTTCCGTGTGGTCGTGCACAACCTTCGAGATTCCCCCTCGCCGAACAACTAAACCACGGGGTTGACCCCCCCGTGGGGGGCTGTCTAGATCTAAACATCCGATAGTTGGCATGCCGAGTAGGGGAGGAATCCAAGGTTCTTTGTGCAACTCGATGGCTTCGACCGGCGGCGTCATCTCCCCGCGAGCATGGCGGACATCCTCGCCAACCCCGTCGGCCGCTTCGGTTCTACACCGACGGAATCCACCGCTCCCGGCCGCTTGCCTCGTCATCGAGAGAAACACGGTCACCTCCAACCGGCGGGTCGGAACGAGTTGCCGACGAAACCCACCCACCCACTCCTCACGACCTCATCGCGGGGCTTGATCGCGTCGAAGGCATGCTCTCCGACACGATCAAGGTCCGCGAACGCGTCAAGCACACTCGCACGACCTCTACTCCTCCAACCCGCATGCCTCTTGGCTCCGTGGAACGCCGCTCACGTAGCGTCTCGCTACATGAAGCGCAAGATCAAATCGAATGCGGACCCAAGACTCCACATCGTGAGAACGGCGGGGGTCACCTCGACGACCCTTGCCCATCCATGAGAATTCCAAACACACAACTCGCCGGTGCCGTGTGCTCAAGAAGCTTCGTCGACCTCTCCTCGCAGCCCATCATCGCCGGATCAATCGTGAGCCATCTCCGGACCGCCTCGCGATTCGGATAACCCGTACGACCATCTCTCCGAACTATCCGATAGAAGTATTTGAGGTCCCGGACCGCGAGGTCTTGGTGGTCTCCACGGATGTACCTCCCCGGCCCGGAGAAACGGAGGAACAACACGTAGAGTGCGAGATCGCCAACGCCGCCGAGCTACACGACGTCGGCGGGGAGTTAGACGCGGCGGCCCGCGGTGTAGGTCAACCCGTGGCCAACGTCGGACAAGGTGCCGTCAACCAACTAGCGGGCAACATCGGGGCGCAAGCCCCCGCAGCTCCGGCAGCTCCTCAACCACACCGGCAACGCAATGAGCCTCACCGAAACCACCTTCGCGCCAAAGACCTCTTGAGGGACTTCGAGCAAGATGGTCACGAAGTCTACAACTCTCCTCAAGCAAACACCGGGAGCGGCTCTTGCCGTGCTAGGTCATCTCGAGGACACTCTCGCAAAACGGTGTCTACAAGCTCATATCCGCGTCGCCACCGCCCGGGTCGAAGAAAGGGGCCCGAGGATACGACAAATCGGCTACAAGCTCCTACTCCGGGAGTAGGTCGGAGCACCCTCGCCGGCCGACGTCGCAGCAACACTCCCCTTCGGCTCGTGGGCCGAAGAGGGAAGAGGTGAAAACGAAGTAGTGCGGTGGTCAACCTTGCTGCCAACGCCGCGACCAACCCTCCGCCCAACGCCGCCGCTAATGCCGCGGGCAACGTCGCCAACAACGCGGCTAATGCTGCCGGCGCCTAGCAAAATGCCGCCAACGCAAGACGAACGCCGGAGCTCAACCTCCACGAGCACAAGCCAACCACGGCGAAGGAAGTCGGCGTCGACGCATACGAGACAAGGTGGAAATAGGCCGAAAGTGCATCTAGGCCCCTAAGTGGATTTTGGTGAATTGAATGACAAGGCGATTAAAGGACTAATGATTTTGTCTAAGATCGTGAGCAGGTTTTCATTATATATTCATGAGCTACTTTTGAAGTATTTTAAATATGGATGTATTTTATGACTCACATCTACAAAGATAAGCATATGGTGCAAGACTTCATGAGTTTATTGAAAGAGAACAAGATGATGAGTATACTTTTTTATGGTTCTAAAAATGGAAGCTTGCAAATCCGTTGTCAATCAAGATCAAGCATTTGAAGCGGGATTTTCAAATGAAGGTTAATTGCGTGTGAAGCAAAGTGGAACTCAAAGTGGATTGGATAAGTGATGAAGAGATCAACCGAGATGTCTAGGGTGAGGGACTAAGCAATCTTTGGGGTCGTAGCTAAGCCGCCATAAGTGTTTTGCTAGGGTGAAGGTCTAGCATCCGTGGGGTCTTCAAGTATCATATTCAAACCTTAACCGAGAGAAGCTTTGCAAGTCATCAACTCGTTAAGATTGGAAACATGGAGTGGCCATGGATCCAAGTGTGCATTCTTAGGCTATATGGAAAGATCCTAAGTCACTAGCTCAAGTATGGACGTGCTCAAGTCAAAGGCTATGTTGAAAGCCCTCAAGTGGTTATCGATAAAGTATGGCAAGAATTGAAGTTGTTCAAGCTCAAGAGGTCATCAAAGCTCTTTTACTCTTTTCTTGAGTATAGGTACGCCGTACTATTAAGAGGGATGCAACTTAGCAAGTTGACCAAGTCAAAGTGCTCTTTACTTGACCTAAGTGAGATCTAGCCCTTGAGTGAGCTAACTAACCCTCCTAACCTAACCTAGGTCATTTCATCTTGGTGGTGAAGTGCTAGTTTCTTTAAAAGAGGTTTTGGGGGCAACTCGGGCACGACCGGTCCGGCCGGTCGAGGCACCGGTCGGCCGGTGCCGCTAGCCCAACGGCTAGTTTTTCATACACCGGTCCGACCGGTGTAGGGCACCGGTCCGACCGGTGCCACCCGGGACTAACGGCTAGTTTTCTCCTTTGAGGGGTATAAATACCCCAAGCCCTCTTCAAGTGAGGGTTCTTGCTTCTAGTGTTGTTGCTTTGAGATCCCAAGCCATTTCAACTAGCTCTAAGCCTTAGTGGCTCTCCCCAACCATCTCTTTGTGAGATTTGTGGATTCAAGCCATCTTCCTTGTGTTGGGTTGAGAAAGTGAGCCTAGGAGTGACTTTGTGAGCTAACAAGAGCAGGTTCCATAGCTTGAGCACTTTGGTTACGAGTCTACAAACTTTGGTGCATTTGTTACTCTTGGAGGTTTGCCTCCTAGACGGCTAGGTGTCGCCGGCTAGCTCCCAAGGTTGTGGTGAGCAGCGGGAAGTTTGTAAGGGCTGCGATCTTGCCTCTTCGTGGAAAAGATCACCTTAGTGGAAAGGAGGAAAGTGGTTGAAAGAGACCGGCTTGTTGTGGGAATCGTCCCTTACAAGCTCCTCAACGGAGACGTAGCCATTCCTCAGTGGGTGGTGAACTTCGGGAAACAAATCCTTGCTTCTTCGTGTGGTTTGACTCTCTAAGTTGTTTTTCTAGCATATTTCATTTGCTTCCGCTTCGATCTACTTGGGTGTGTTACTTGTGTGTGCAGGGCTCATTACTCTGCTTGTGATCATCTACAAAAGCCACACCCTGAGTTTGGTTCGTGTTAGAAGCCGAGAGGTGCTTGAAGTTGTTTTTGCAGGTTCTCTGTGCTACACCGGTCTGACCGGTGAAGCACACCGTCCGACTCTGACCGTGTCACTGTGAAGACCAGTGCTCGACCGGTCTGACCGGTCATCACCACCGGTCTGACCGGTGAAGCACTGTCAGCTCAAGTGTTTGGGGAGAAAAAAGTTTAATTTGGTCGTCACGCCTATTCACCCCCCCCTCTAGGCGACATCAAGGTCCTTTCAATTGGTATCAGAGCTTGGTGCTCCGATTCGAGCTTAACCGCTTGGAGTTCTTCGATGTCGACAACTTGTGAGGTACCGTTTGAGCCTCTAGCTCTAGATGGCTCAAACTATTCTTCTTGGTGCTCTAATGTTCACATTGCACTTAAGGTTTTGGGCCCTACCGCTGAGAGCATTATGGTTGCGAGTATCCTTCCAAAGGATGAGACGTGTGTCTCGCCAATGGACTTGGAGAAGAAGCAACTCAATGCCTTTATTACTAACCTTTTGTGTAGGTGTGTATGTAGCGAACTAAAGTACATTATCTTGAAGAGCAAAAAGATTTCCGAAGATGCTCATCTCATTTGGAATTTACTACTTGAGTTGGTAAACACCAAATGGGATGAACTCGAGAGCGATGATGAAGATGAGTCAGTGGAGATGTTCCTTACCTCTACAACATCCACTGAGCATCAAGCATCAAACCTCAAGCAAGAAGAAGAGCAAAGAAGCGAAGACGTTGTCCCTGCGGGGACCGGTCGGACTGGTGACACCCACCGGTCGGACCGGTGCCGAGCGAGGGCACACCAACTTGCTTGATGGCCAAGAAAGAGAAGAGAAGCAAGAAGAAGAGACAAGCCAAAGGGGCTAAGGACCAAAAGATTGAAGCTTCAAGCTCTTCGTCAAGAGAACTTGAGCTTCTCAAATCCGAACTTGCATCCTTGGTTTGTAAGTATGAAACATTGGCTAACAAATATGATCATGACATCAAATCCTTTGCTTGTAGAGCTAAATTAGAAGAAGATGCCAATGATGATCTAGAAGCCAAACTAGCGAAGCTCACTAGCGAGCATATGGTCCTACAAGCTAATCACAATGAACTTGAACTTTTCTATGAGAAGCTTGTTGATTCTTATGCAACACTAGAGATAGCCCATGAGGTTGTGCTTTCATCGGTAAAATCTATACAACCTCTATCTCACACACGCACATGCTCACAATTTCAAGTTAATTTATCTTGCGCTAATGATTGTTTGTCTCAAGCAAGCCAATCTAGCATTGAGCATGTACTTTTAGAATCTTGTGAAGACCTCATTGCCGAAGAAAATGATAAGCTAAAGCAAGAGGTTGAAAAGCTACAAAAGGACTTGTATATGTTGAAGGAGAAGAGCCAAGAGCAACCTTCTCAAGATAACCGTGAAAACATGGTGAAGAAGCTTGAGAAGGGATCAATCGCCACTAGCTCAACCCCTCGACAACATACAACATCCCATAAGAACAAGGTTCAAGAAAAGAGCGAGATTGGGGAAATCAAACCCCAATATCGCCCGATCAAGCACAAGGCACAAGAGTCGCTCTCCAAGAAGCCTAGAGGCCCCAACAAGTGGAGGGTGTGCTACAAGTGCAGAGAGAAGGGACACCTTGCCGACTCGTTCCCAAAAGCAATAACGGGCGGTGGCTCGACCGTGACCGGTCGAGCCGGTGCATGCCACCGGTCGGACCGGTCTTGGCCGAGCAGCCCCACCTCAAGCAAACAAGGCAAGGAAGCCACCTTCTCCAAGATCAAGTCTCGGAAGCAAGTGTAGAAAAGAAATTGCAAGAAATGGGGTGACCAACAAGAACAAAAGTCGCATTTGCTACGAATGCCGTCAAAAGGGTCACATGGGCAAGGATTGCCCAAATGGTAACATTCCTAAATCAAACCTTGTCCATTATGATTTCCATAAGCTTAGGAACGATAGGAATAGAACTTGTGCTATAAGGGAGATCGAGTTCACCTCATTGTAGCATGAGGGCTATTTGGGTTCCTAAGCACCTTGTGACTAACCCAATAGGACCCAACAAGTGTTGGGTACCAAGAAATGCTTACCGAACTTGCGGGTTGAAAGAGATGCATTGAGCACATGGTTGGAGGACTTAGAAATCTTGATGAATTCAATTAACCATGTGAAGAGCAAACTCATATAAATCGTGAAATCAATGACATCTCGGTAACCAATGCGCTAAATTGAGTCTAGGTCACTTTTGGTCCTTGGTGAACACTCATGTGAAGCTCTTCTTGCATGAGCAAAGCATGAGGTGGTGACTTTGACTATTTTTATGAAGATTTACCTTCTCATGCCATTCGATGCCTTTAATGGCTCTCTAGTAGAGCAATGCCTCATCCTTGGTTGCAGGATCGAAATTAGTGATACATTCACTCACTCAAGGAAAAGGGAAGGAAAAATCACCAAAATGGGTCAGGTGGTGGTCACCGGTCGGCCGGTGACAGCACCGGTCGACCGGTGTCAACGCAACAAGTGCAACTTTGTGCGGGTGACCCGACACGGGTGCCGGGTGACCCGGTACGCCTCGCATGCTTTGCGGGGTGACCCGACATGAGTGCCCGGGTGACCCGGGGTTGTCCAAACCCTCAAGAAGAAGGGTGATTTGGCGTCAAAGGTTATGAGGAGCTAAACACATGTCAATTATCAAATCATTTGTGTGTTATGACCAAGTTTTGGAATAAGCCTCAACTTGCTCTTGATTAAGCAAAGTGCCTTGGTCGAGAAATTCAAATTCTCTAGCACTACTTAAGGGGGAGCTCATTACAAAACTTGAGTCACTTATGGGACTAACAATTTCTTCTAAGTGATCTTGTAGTCTCATTCGTTTGTGCATCTCAAAGGAAGCTCTCGATAAGCGTAACTTCCAAAAGATCAAGTAAGAGCTAACGTTGTTTGAAAGTTAATATATGCACAAATGAAATGGTCTTAAGGCAAAGGTATGTTTTCACGAAACTCATTGAAATACCGTAATGCATCTAGGCCATAACAACATGCTAGTGTGCCATCCTTAGCATGTAATTGCTTCAAATGGACCTCTTGAGCTCCTCTCTAGATATTTGGTTGATATCTTTACTTCTACTCGTCTGTGTGTCTCGAGGATGAAGATATGAGCCAAATATGCTTGTTAGGGCATTCATTTGAAGTGGATGCATGCACTTTGTGATATAGAATAGATTTTTTCGAAAAATCAACTAGCATGAATAGGAAGTGTGCTTTCTTTGAAAAATATTTGGTTCTTGGTCTTAGTGACCCAATCAACTTAGTTGTGACTATAGTTCTCCTTGTTTGATTGATGGCTAGTCACAATTAAGAAGATTTTCTCAAGTCCCTAAAATCCATTCTTTTTATCTCTCTCAATCTTGGAAGGATCAAGAATTCGCATATAAATTGGTAAATCCTCATTCTTCTAAGAACTGATGTTTTTTTGGATCAATATCATCTTAATATCTCATATCCAAAACATCTCTAAAGGTTGAAATGAAATTCTTTATTGTGGCTCATTTTTTTGTTTCTCAAGGCCGCACCGTCGGACAGGTGCAAGCCACGGTCGACCGGTGGTGACCTTGAAGTCACATAATCGTGTTTATGCAACCAAAGTGGATGAGAATTGTCCTATAACACTTTTGGAGAAGTTTCAAGGAGCAAAATCTCAAAAAGGAGAAAAAGGGTCGGTACTACCGTAGGCGCGTCGGTTATACCGATAAGGACTCTCTGTTGAATTTTATCAGGATCTTCGGTTCTACCAAGGGGGGGGGCAGAAAAACCGATATGGCCTCTCTGGCTTGACCAGCGGCTGTCACCGGTCTGACCGGTGGCCGTCCCCGGCTCGACCGGTGACGCCCGGCGTCAGCCCGTGGGGCCACAGTAAAAGGAATCCTTTTACCCCCCCTTCCTTCTCTCTCCTCTATTATTCACCTCCTGCAGTTCCAAACCGTGAACACCTTCCTCCCTTTCTCCTCTCTTTCAACTCTATCAACCCTTGGAGATTTGAAGATTCAACCAAGGAAAAGCCTAAAGATTGAAAGCAAAAGGATCTCCCAAGGCCCCTCTTCACTTTCCCCTTCGAGTTTCTCGGATTCAACTCGAGTTTATCTCTCCAAAGGTATTCAAACCTTTCTTTTGCCCGATCTCCTCACTTGGTGCAAAGTTTTGAATTCCCTTTGGTAGAACATCTTACGAGATCACCTAGAAGACATTCCTATAGATCCATAGCATTTTGTTGGACACATTGTGAGAAATCACAAATTGGGGTCGGACGGCCTTCACCGGTCGACCGGTGGCGGGTCACCGTCCGACCGGTGGCGCATGTCCACCCCCAAATTGTGTCTTCTTCTTGTTTTTCAACACATATCTATTCTAGGATGTCTTTTGTTCATCTAGACCAAATCTTAGATTAACGATTTTGCTCGGATTGAATGTGGGAGCAATTGGCTGCGATGCCGGGTGGCACCGGTCGGCCAGGGTGCCCTCACCCGATACGACCGGTGTGGCCCGAAACGGACCCAATTGTTCGGACTTTCAAGAATCAATTCCAATTCAATTCAATCTTTTTCCTAGAGTCTTATACACTCTTGTCATCCTTTGTGTGACTCGGGACGGCGGCTATGGTGCGGGAAAAGGAAGGGGCTAAGAAAAGAAGAGAAGAAGTCCTCACTCGCCGAGGAGCTATCCCCGGTGATTTTGGGGAAGGGGGCGACACTTGTCAACATTAGCGGCAAGAGATTGAGACGCCGCTCGGCTCAAACAAGTGCGAGGATCCTGACCTAGGAGGTGACACCGGAACGAGCAGCGATGACAATGTTGAAGATGAGACTTATCCGGGTCAGTTTGAATTAAGGAGGCACCAGGAGGCTGGGTCAGTCAGCGATGGTGCTGAGGATGAGGATGAGGATGAGGAGGATGAGGAGGAGGATGTGGATGCCATGGAAGAGGACGACGACGATCAGGGTAGGTTGAGGATCATGCCACCTACTTACATTTATCCTGATCGGCCGGTGAAGTATCACGGGGCTGGCATGACCAAGGCCCTAAAGAAGCTGAGGGACAAGAACCCCTATGAGGAGGGGAAGACCGCATCGGACCCGAGGTTTTGGGCTAAATTTCAGCAAGACTACTATGCTACAGTGATTATAAAGAAGCCCAAAATCACACACAAGGCACAATATGTGGATTGGGGGCACATGGCTAGGAAAGGAGGCCCTATTTTTGATGAAGTAATCGGCAATTGTGAGAGGCAAAGGGTCAAGACACTTATGGGGTTCCGACAAGATTGGAACAAAGAGATCATCGCCCGAGTTCTTTGCCACGGTGCACTTTGGTCACATTGAGGCCGACGGGGCTATGATTTGGATGACTAACGGCCAAAAGTACTCCATTACATTCCACAGATTCTTGAGATGCTTTGGGATCATGGCAGGAGATGGGGAGTTGAGGAAGCTCCATGATGAGGGGGAGCTAGAGAAGGATGCTTTGCACGTGATGTACCCTCGCGGTGAGCATGCCAACTTTGGGAAGGTGAAGAACCTCTATACCTACTTCGCTGTCCTAAATAGGCTACTTAGGGTATCTATCACACCTAGAGATGGAAACCCCTCAGAAATCACTAAGTTTCAGAAAAACTTGATGGTGGCCTTGAGGCCGGGAGCTCGGAGTTCGGTGTTGGGGACTTCATTTGGCAAGAGATTAAGCATCTATCCGAGGACCCCAAGAAGATGCGGCTATAGCCCTTACATCATGTATATGATCGAAAAGGTTGCAAAGACGGAGTTTCCGAAGAATGTGACTCACAAGCCTGCGAAGCTCAATCCAAGCAAGAATCCACGGGTTCCATCTCCTAGAGTTGAGCATGCACCGGGACGGGGAGGAAGAAATATTTGAGGAGGGAGCAGCTCGGCCGGATGTGCCTCGGTCGGTGCTCGGACAAGCACGGTCGACCGGTGCCGAGCACCGTCGACCGGTGGGGAGGCCGGCGACCGGACGGGCCCCGCAGATCCACCTCTCCTTTGAAAAAGTTTTTCAACTTCATTTTTGGGATGTGTAGGAGCCAGCATGACATCCAGGTTGAGCAGCAAAGGTCAAGAAGGGCTAATAAGCAAATGAGGGACACGATGAAGCTCATGCACAATGCCCAAGGTTTTCAACCACCTCGTTCTACACCATCTCCAGAATCTCCTCAGGTTGAGATACCTTCCTTTGAGGAAAGGATGAGAGGCTGGGCCAACTCGGACTTGCTTAACCAATATGGCCCCATGTTCTTCGAATCTGAGCAAGGACAAGGATCATCTTCATCGGTTCCTCCTCCACCTCCACCATTTGTACCTCCTCCTCCGGACGTAGCAGGATCATCTCACTTCATGGAAGAGGAGCAAGCACCCCCACCTCCTCCACCTCCCGAGCAAGTACAAGATTGGGGCGCTCGCTTCTCCGCCGAGATCTTTGGCTACAACCCGTACTTCTATGGTAAAAGCTTGTGCTCCCATAGCTCATCCATCTCAAATCAACGTCTCGGAGTCGATTTACCTAAACTCTCCTTTGCATTGGATTCTTGACGACTCTCAAATAGGAGGGAGCTCTCACCCGGAGACGGATCTCAAGGACGGTGATCGGTCGTTGCTTCTTCTCCGGGCCCTTCTTGGATGCTTGATGACAAAGGGGGAGAAGAATCACGATTAAAGCCTCAAGAGCTGTCGTACGTGTTGCACCGGTCGACCGGTGCCACCGCACCGATACGGCCGGTGCCTGCCGGCTATTGAGAGAAGCCTTGTAATAAGTTAGAACTTCATCTTAGTGGACTTGAGAACTTTTGTATGAGTGCCACCGTGTGTGTTTAAACCTTAATGTAATATTTAAGCGACTTTATTGATAGATTGTGATGCATGCTTTGAATGGTGTTCGTTTGTGTTGGCTAAATGGAGCAAGGTGATCTAAACCAGCTTGCAACCCTGGCATGATCACCTTGGACCAAATAGCACGCACTTCTGTTGCTTTGTGCGCTGACTGGACCTGACCGGTCTGACCGGTCAGGGGCACCGGTCTGACCGGTGCCGCCCAGTTGAGCGGGTTGGTGGGACTGACCGACCGTCCGACCGGTCAGGGGCACCGGTCTGACCGGTGCTGCCTAGTCAGCTCACTTTTCTTTGCTTTGTGCATATCTTGTCATACGCATCACGGATTTTATTTTGTCGCTCACACATGTTGCACTCCACTGATTCTAAGATATAGGGGGAGCTCACACGTCTTTTCTTCCAAATTTGTGCTAATGGCATTTAAGGCCAATTTTTGAAATCTAACTCAAAGCACAAATTAAGGGGGAGCTCTAGCTATATCTAAGAATCTAAATGCGCTTTATTGTTTTATTTGTAAGCTTTAATCGAGTTGTCATCAATCACCAAAAAGGGGGAGATTGAAAGTGCATCTAGGCCCCTAAGTGGATATTGGTGAATTGAATGACAAGGTGTCACACCCGGTTTTAAAGGCAAAACCGAATGCATTGATCACGTGTGCGCCGGGATCAAGTTACACACACGCTTAGACATTATGAATACCAAAATCGGTGCCACACGAATAAAGAGTTATTACAAACCATAGTCTTAAACGAATCTTAAATAAACGAGTTCTCGCGGCGGACAAAAATGCCTCCACGGGCGGTGGACCGAAGACTACGCACACCTAGAACTCCTGGAAATCTTCCGGAATATCTTCAAAGTTCTCCCGGTCGAGCGAGAAAAATCCGGGTATTGTAGATGCAAAAGAATAAACAAGCGTGAGCACATATCGTACTCGGCAAGGGGAAAAACAACATAACATGCAAGGCCATATGGTGGATGGCTAAGGTTCAAGCACTTTAGCATTTTAGTTGGTCAAATTTTATTAGCAACTTGATTACTAAAGGTGTAAGTTAATACCAACCCAAATAAATAAGATATAATCATCATAAATAAAGAAATAAACCACAAATTAAACATTAAAGTTCCATAATTTAATCATGTGAGTGTCCAGGCCGCTCTTGACCGTGAGCACGGCTAATCGATTAGTTTAACACTCGCGAGAGGTTGTACATCTTTACCCACAAGCGAGCGTAAAAGCTCCAAAGAACTTTGGACCCAACCATGCGGTGTTTGCAAGACACCATATCACACTTCCGAGGTGTGATTGCATAGGGACGCTACATGGCCTTTACAAAGGTTCCCTAGCAAGTTATGACCCACAAGGTCGGATCGATTAGCAAGGTATAAAGTCCCCTAGCGGTCAATACCCCACCATAAAAGAATAACTCACCCAACCCCCTGCTAGAGCGAGTCCATACCCCACGCACCGCCGACCCCTTGTCCTTATCGGTAAGACCATCCCAAGCTAAAGTTCCTAATTATTCGACCAAGACCATTGCCCATTAGTTCTTGTGGTTGTCTTGTTTTCCTGGGTGGTTCTCCATGTTCCGATTACACATTAAAGTGGTCTTGTAAAGTAAAAGATCATAAACGGAACATGAAATAACAAAAAGGTAACCAAGTAGATTAATACCAAAACCCTGTTGAGCATGCTAAGCAATAACTACCACAAGATTAATTTAATTTCCCGACGTCAAGGTAAAGGTAGTCAAAAGCTAGGCATGATCCTTAATAGGTTCCCATCAAGTTAATGCAAGCGAAAAGTAAAAACATTGAATTTAAATGCATGTTATGTAGGACAAGCGGGCATGCATCAAGGAATACTTGCCTTCAGCCAAGCCTTGCTGCTCAAACTCTTGCACGACTTGATCTTCAAATCCCTCGAACGAATCGCTCTCTACGATCCACAATCATCACATACAAGCATACAATAGAAATAAATAAGAAACAGTCACCAAACAGATCAAACAGATCTAAACAGTAGCATAAAACTAATCTACGTTTCGAGACGAACGCGTGGACATAAAGAACACTAAAATCGGAGCTAAAACGACTAAGTTATGGGTTCGGGAAGGTTTAGGGACTAATGCGAAGATTTAAAAAGGTTTTGGGCTAAAATAGAGAAAAAGGACTAAACCGTAAGAAAACTTATACGGTGGAAGGGTATTTTTGTAAATAAAGAAAACTCAGGGGCTTTTCTGCAAAAGTGCCAGGGCTGGCGGCGGGTTTGACCGGCTGACGCGGGTTGACCCGATCTAGATCCGTTGGATCTAGATCTGGTGGCTGTGACGGTTCGCGGCGGCGCGGCTTGGTGCTGGCCACTGGATCACGATCCGGCGGCCGAGGACTTGCGCAAGCGGCGGGGCGGCGGCGCGCGGGCCGGCGACGGCGAGCGGCGGCGGGCGGCGGCGGGCTCGCCGGCGGGGACCGGATTTGGGGTTTCCGGCCACGATTCGAAGCGCGGACGGCACCTACGCGACGCGCGCGAGACCGCGGAGCGATCTAGGGCGGCGGCTCGGGCGACGGCGCGGCGGAGCGGGCGGCGCGCGGCGGCGGCGCGGGCGCGGGCTCCGGCGGCGGCGCTAGGGCGAAGAGGGGCTCGGGATCGACAACAAGCAACGCCGAGATGCTCCTCACCTCCTTGCGCGGCTCTGGGCGGTTTCTTGGCGGCGGAGCGGCGACGGCGGCGGGGTTCAACGGCGGCGGCGACGAGCTCGAACGGCGGCGCGGCTAGGGTTCGGCGAGGCGCGCGCAAGGGCTAGGGCGGCTCGGGTTGGGGTCCGGGGAGGCGGCGGCGGCCTTAAATAGCCGGCGCGAGGCACCTTGGCGTGCGGGCCACGCGAAGGAGGGCGCGGGCGCGGGTCGGACTCGGTGGCGCGGTGGCGGCGGGTCGGGGGCGGCCACGGAAGGGATGACGGCGGGGCCCGCTCGTCATCGGCCGACGCGGTGGAGGCGGGGAAGCGGGCGCCGTTGGGCCTTGCGGCCGGTTGGGCGTGGGCGGCGGCTGTTGGGCCGGCGCGAGCGCGCGAGCTGGCTGAGGCAGCTGCGGCCTGCTAGGCTAGGCGGGGGCCGGGCTGCCGGGTTGGGCTAGGAGGAGGTCGGGGTGAAAGGGAAAAGGGGAAGGGGTTACGGAGATAAGGTTTTGGGATTTTGGCAAAAGGGTTTTCAAACATTTAGAATTCAAATTTTGAATTTGAATCCCAGGCAACCAAAATAATGCTCCAGCATGTATGCAACACAAAATTCCTATATTTCATTAAATTTATTTTAGAAAAGTTTTAAATGCCTAAAATTAAATAAAACAACCTTATACTCGTTAAGCAATTAAATGGTTGCTAGCAAATTTTAATAAAGCCAAATTTTTAATAGAATTAGGGTGTTACAAATCCTACCCCCTTAAGAAGAATCTCGTCCTCGAGATTCGGACGGATTGGGAAAAAGATCTCGCAAACTCTGCTTTCAGCTCATCCTCTCTTTCCCATGTTGCCTCATCCTCTGCATGATTACTCCATTGCACTTTGCACATCTTAATCACGCTATTCCTGGTGATCCTTGTCATGGTTTCCAATATTCGAATGGGGTGTTCAACTATAGTGAGATCCTCTTTCACGTTTAGATCGTCCAAGGGTAACGGCTCCTTGTCATGGGGACCAAAACCCTTCTTCAACTGAGAGATATGGAATACATCATGCACATCAGCTAGCTGGACTGGCAACTCTAATCTGTAAGCCACTTCTCCCACTCTCTCAAGGATCTTGAAAGGTCCAATAAAGCGAGGTGACAACTTTCCTTTAACTCTGAATCGACGCAAACCTCTGATAGGTGATACCTTTAGGTACACATAATCGCCTTCCTGAAAGACCACATCCCTTCTTTTGCCATCTGCATAACTTTTCTGTCTAGACTGAGCAATCCTCAAATTTTCTCTGATGATCTGAACTTGTTTCTCTGCTTCTCTGATAATATCTGCCCCAAATAACTGCCTTTCGCCTGTCTCACTCCAATATAACGGAGTTCTACACTTCCTTCCATACAGGGCCTCAAAGGGTGACATTTTGAGACTAGCTTGGTAGCAGTTGTTGTAAGAGAACTCAGGCATACGGCAAGCTCTTATCCCAACTACAACCATGCTTAAGCGCACATGCTCTCGGCATATCTTCTAGGATCGGATTGGTTCTCTTTGTCCGTCCATCCGTCCGTGGATGATAAGGCGAGCTGAAATTTAGCTTAGTATCCGAGAGATTCATGCAACTTCCCCCGGAAACGAGAAGTAAACCGAGTACCTCTGTCGACACGATCTTCTTTGGTACACCATGAAAACATACAATCCTGGACATGTATAGCTCGCCAACTTGGCTCCCGTATAGGTAGTCTTTACCGGAATGAAGTGAGCTACCTTAGTCAAACGATCCACGATAACCCAAATCGAATCATAACCATCTCGGGTTACGGGTAAACCCACTATGAAATCCATTCCGATCTCTTCCCACTTCCACTCAGGCACCTTCAATGGTTGGAGCAAACCAGCGGGCCTCTGATGTTCAGCCTTGACCCGGTGGCAAGTGTCACACAAAGCCACATGAGCGGCCACGTCTCTCTTCATACCGTACCACCAATACCTCTGCTTGAGATCCTGGTACATCTTAGTACTGCCTGGATGGATAGAGTAAGCTGAGTCGTGAGCTTCTCTCAAGATCTTCTCTCTGAGATCTCCTGTCTCTGGTACACACAACCGGTTCTTAAACCACACGGTTCCTTGCTCATCTTCTGTGAAATCTGGGGCTTCTCCTTGTTGCATACTCTCTTTAATCTTCCGTATTCCGGCATCCTCTAGCCGCCACTTACGTATCTCTTGCTCCCGAGTGGACCGTACTTCCAAAGTTACTCCTTCGCATGTGCAACCACTTTCAAGTTGAGCCTTTCAAACTCTCTTACCAACTCGTCGAAACCGAATGGTCATAGCCATGTTGGTGTGGCCCTTCCGACTCAAAGCATCGGCAACCGCATTTGCTTTACCGGATGATAGTGAATCTCTAGATCATAATCCTTGATCAACTCTAACCAACGACGCCTGTCTTAGATTAAGATCCTTCTGAGTGAAGATATACTTCAGACTCTTGTGGTCAGTATAGATCTGACACTTAGTTCCCATAATGTAGTGTCTCCAAATCTTCAATGCATGAACCACTGCTGCTAACTCAAGATCATGCGTAGGATAGTTCAACTCATGCTTCCTCAACTGACGAGATGCATAGGCTATAACATGACCTTCTTGCATCAACACACATCCTAGACCTTGTCGAGATGCATCACAATATATGTCAAAGCTCTTTCGTAGATCAGGCATTACTAGAACAGGTGCTGTGGTTAACCGCTTCTTTAACTCTTCAAAACTGGACTGACATGCACTGGTCCATTTGAATTCCCTGTCCTTCTCTAGCAATGTAGTGAGAGGCTTCACAATCTTGGAGAATCCTTCAATAAACCGACGATAGTAACCAGCAAGTCCAAGGAAACTCCGAATCTCAGACACTGTACGAGGGGCTTCCCACTTCAACACATCACTAACCTTGCTAGGATCCACTGCAATACCTCCGTTGGTGATGATATGACCTAGAAAAGACACTTCCTTGAGCCAGAACTCACACTTGCTGAACTTCGCATATAACTCATGCTCTCTCAGCTTCTGCAACACAAGTCTCAAATGCTCCTCATGGTCCTCCTCATTCTTGGAGTAGATCAAAATGTCATCAATGAATACCACAACGAACTTGTCCAGATACTCCATAAAGATCTTGTTCATCAAGTACATGAAGTACGCGGGTGCATTGGTTAACCCAAAAGACATTACCGTGTACTCATAAAGTCCGTACCAGTAGTAAAAGCTGTCTTAGGGATATCGAAGGCCTAATCTTCAGCGATGATAACCGGATCGCGGATCGATCTTAGAAAACACTTTAGCTCCTCTCATCCGATCAAACAAATCTTCAATACGTGGCGAGAGGATACTTGTTCTTGATGGTAACATCATTAAGAGACCGGTAATCAACACACATCCTCTCGTGTGCCATCTTTCTTACCCACAAAGATAACGGGTGCTCCCCAGGGTGAGGAACTAGCACGAATGAACCCTTTACCCAATAATTCTTTAATCTGAGCTTTAAGTTCTTGCAACTGATCACTAGACATTCTATAAGGGCGCTTAGAGATAGGAGCAGTACCAGGTAAAAGATCAATAACGAACTCAACATCTCGGTCAGGGGGCATACCTGGTAACTCCTCGGGAAACACATCAGGATAATCGCACACTACTCGTATGTCTTCCAAGGTCGCTCCATCAAGCTTATTCACGGCAACGGCATTTGATGGTGCGGGATGCCGCCGCAAACTCAAATCTTTCACCGAGTGGACTTGTAAGAAGGATTGACCTCTTAGCACACCGAATCACCGCATCACACGCGGTCAACCATCCCATTCCCAATATCACATCGATCCCCTTTGAATCCAAGATTATAAGATTGGCACGGAAATCTCTCGCCCACAATCTTGAGATGGACGTTATCACATTTATAGATAGCTTTCAATTCCCCCCCGGGTGAGGTAACTAACATGTGGCGAGACATGGGACCGATAGGTAGATTATGTTGAGCTACGAACCGGGATGTAATGAAAGAATGGGATGCTCCGGAATCAAACAAAGGCGAGGCGGGAGTAGAGTTAACTAGAAACATACCGAGCACTACTGCGGGGTTCTCCGGGCAACTTCGGCATCAACGTGCATCGCCTTGCCTCGTGCATAGCTCGTTGTCCTTTGCTAGGCTGCGGGGTTTGGCTTCCGCTCCTTGTCTGCGCTTCGGTTCTGTCTGGGGTGTGTGGAGGGTTCCTCTTTGGGCAAGCATTGGCATAGTGACCAAGCTCTCCACACTTGAAGCAAGTGGTGGTAGCGAGGATTAGGCGGTGCCACGGTCCTTACGGTGTGCCAACGGGGCTCTCTCGCCGACTCGCCGAGAAGCCGGGCGGGGAGTCCGAGGAACGGGACGCCGAAACCGCCGAGCGTACCGCCGGAACCGCCGAACGGGACGCCGGGGCTGCCGCTGCCCAAAGTTTCCACCCGGTCCCCCAAAGCGAACGGGGTGTTCGGCGGTGGGTTGAAGCGCGGGCGAGACGCACTCCCAAACGCGCCCGCAGCCGGTGGCCTTCCTCTTCTACTCTCCGAGCTCCTTGCGCTTGTGCTCCAAGCGGATAGCGGCATCAACTAGGCTGCGAAAGTTGGGGAAAGGATATGACATTAGGCCGGTACGCAACGAACCAACTAACCCATCCGGAACGGCTCCTCGCTTCTTCCTATCTTCAGCAACCTCCTCGAGTGCATAGCGAGATAGCTCGGTGAACTTGTCTCTATACTCGGCCACTGACATTCCTCCCTGCTTCAGAGAAAGGAACTCCTTCTTCTTAATCTTCATGACTCCAGAGGGTATGTGATGGCTTCGGAAGTTGGTGGTAAACTCCTCCCAAGTGATAGTGTCTGGGGCGGCATGAGCGGCAGAATACGCATCCCACCAAGCGGGCACGGCAGCCTTGAAGTCGTCCCGGCATACGGGACCTTCTCTCTGTCGTCACACGACGGGTAGTGAGCATCTTCGGTATTGTCTTGAGCCAATCTTCAGCTTCCGGTGGATCGGCGGCGTGAGTAAACACGGGAGGGTGATGGCTCATGAACTCCCGGTGCTTGTTGCGAGGCGCGGGTGGCGGCACCGGCGGATTGTTGACCCGAGCTTGCAAGTTTGTCACGGTGGTGGTCAAGTTCGGAGGAGCTGGGTCCGTGCCTCCGGAACTGCTGCATAGCGGGATCCATTTGTACTGGGCTGGGGTGCTCTTCCCCGCTGGTTGATCAACACCCGATCCTGACCTGGTGTTCACCATCCGAGTGTTAGGGACATTATTTTAGATGATTGCACCAAGGGTTAAACTTAGGAAGATAAGATAGCAATGATATTCAGATAAGACAGATTCTGTTGACTCCAAACAATCAGTCATTGCTCTCTATACGAGTAACCAAAAATTATGGATTTTGTACTGATAAAAGGTAATGAAATTACGAAACTACTCCAACTGGAATCACCTCAATCGGAGTTGTGTAGCTCTGGTTATAAAATAAACAAGTCAGGTAGGTCGGCAGTGTTTTAACAGATTCGTGAGGCTGTAATGTTTTAGTCATAACTCTCTGGTTTTCCATCCAAATATTCTGAAGTTTTCACAGAAAATCAGTCACAAAATTCTTGAACTTTTCCAATTGGTTTTACTGCAATCGGAGTTCTGTAGCCCGAGATAAAATTAAAACAGTACTGCTGACTCAGAAAACTGTGCGAACAGATTTTTGGGATCTCGAATTTACATTAAGGGAAAACTTAAGAGGACAAAAAGATTAAGATAGATAACTGATTGAGACTGAAAGATAACCCCCACAAACTTACTACTAAACCAATGTCGTTGTGGTCATCACTCCACAACACATTGCACTCAACCAAAAATCTAACTCATACATTAAGCACAAAATCAAGCATTCAACCACACCTCTAAACTAAACACACTTTACCGATCGTCTACTAGCGATTACAAAGAAAATCCTATCCTTAATCTTAAACCTAAGGACTATCTTCTGTCATAGCATCCGTGTGAGCGTCGGGGGAGTCGTATTGTGGCCTCTTGGGTGACGGGGAGGTACATCCTTCCGTGGCTTCATGGGCTTCGGTCGCTCCCCTGTTCAAAAGTGCGGCTTCCAAGGCACGCCTCTGCGTCTCCGAGTGAAAATCTGCTGCTGTGCTTGCATATAGCGTGTTGTTGGCATCATCCAATGCGGTGTTCACGGCTGCAAGTAGACTCCGGACATTGTTGAGCGTCCCTTCATAGGCTGGTGCTTTGGGGCGATGTAAGTCTTGGCTTCCCCACTTGCTCGAAAGGTGTGTAACGGCGGTGGGTATCCTCCAACCTGTCACGCTCCTTGTGAGAGAGCACATAGAGCGCCCTCCGAGCCGACTCGCTATCCCGGCATCCATAGTAGTCCCGTGAGCCACGTCATGATGCTTGGACACCTCCTTCACTCCACGGCATGGAATGTACTCCTCCAAGATGGCAGCAACCTCCCAATGGGGCTCGAACCACGGATGGGTCCACAGCTCACAATGGTAGACAGGGGCCTTATCATAACCTAGGCGAAGTACCATTGCCCTCAGGTGGTCTGCCATGGGAATGCCTATTCCATCGGCTCCGTAGTGGTACACTTCCCGCATCGCTTCCCTCTCTTCCTCCTCTTGCTCTTGTTCTTCCATCTCTTGATCCGAGTGATCCTCATCTTCTTCGGCGCTTGCTCCTCTAGGTTGGGTTGTTCGGCTAGCTCATCCTCCTCCGGGATCATCTCCTCCGGATCTTCCTCATCATCGGGCACCATGATAAGGTTAGGGAAAACCACGGGTGCCGGCTCCATCTCAATCTCCTCATCCGTATCTCCATCATGCAAATCATGGTACTCGTTCTGTGGAGCATACGGTGGACCGCTCCGGCCCGAGAAGTCTCCAAGCTACGAACCATCCGTAGTGTAGTGCGGAATGAGAAAGATGGTAAGGCAAAAAGGACGAGAGCTAAGGCAAGCACAAGATAAAGAATGCGGACAGCTCAAGAGTGAAGCAAAAAGGCAAGAGTAAGGTTAGTAGAAATAAAGCAAGCATGTGTAAGAAAGCTTCTATGAGTAATAAATCCTTAATTCGACCATTTCTATCTAGGCTAGCGTTCCTCCAGTCAACACAGCTCTGTACCACTCTGTCACACCCGGTTTTAAAGGCAAAACCGAATGCATTGATCACGTGTGCGCCAGGATCAAGTTACACACACGCTTAGACATTATGAATACCAAAATCAGTGCCACACGAATAAAGAGTTATTACAAACCATAGTCTTAAACGAATCTTAAATAAACGAGTTCTCGCGGCGGACAAAAATGCCTCCACGGGCGGTGACGATCGAAGACTACGCACACCTAGAACTCCCGGAAATCTTCCGGAATATCTTCAAAGTTCTCCCCGGTCCGAGCGACAAATGCGGGTATTGTAGATGCAAAAGAATAAACAAGCGTGAGCACATATCGTACTCAGCAAGGGGAAAAACAACATAGCATGCAAGGCCATATGGTGGATGGCTAAGGTTCAAGCACTTTAGCATTTTAGTTGGTCAAATTTTATTAGCAACTTTGATTACTAAAGGTGTAAGTTAATACCAACCCAAATAAATAAGATATAATCATCATAAATAAAGAAATAAACCACAAATTAAACATTAAAGTTCCATAATTTAATCATGTGAGTGTCCAGGCCACTCTTGACCGTGAGCACGGCTAATCGATTAGTTTAACACTCTGCAGAGGTTGTACATCTTTACCCACAAGCAGCGTAAAAGCTCCAAAGAACTTTGGACCCAACCATGCGGTGTTTGCAAGACACCATATCACACTTCGAGGTGTGATTGCATAGGGACGCTACATGGCCTTTACAAAGGTTCCCTAGCAAGTTATGACCCACAAGGTCCGGATCGATTAGCAAGGTATAAAGTCCCCTAGCAGGTCAATACCCCACCATAAAAGAATAACTCACCCAACCCCCCGCTAGAGCGAGTCCATACCCCACGGTACCGCCGATCCCTTGTCCTTATTAGGTAAGACCATCCCAAGCTAAAGTTCCTAATTATTCAGCCAAGACCATTGCCCATTAGTTCTTGTGGTTGTCTTGTTTTCTGGGTGGTTCTCCATGTTCCGATTACACATTAAAGTGGTCTTGTAAAGTAAAAGATCATAAACGGAACATGAAATAACAAAAAGGTAACCAAGTAGATTAATACCAAAACCCCGTTGAGCATGCTAAGCAATAACTACCACAAGATTAATTTAATTTCCCGGCGTCAAGGTAAAGGTAGTCAAAAGCTAGGCATGATCCTTAATAGGTTCCCATCAAGTTAATGCAAGCGAAAAGTAAAAACGGTGAATTTAAATGCATGTTATGTAGGACAAGCGGGCATGCATCAAGGAATACTTGCCTTCGGCCAAGCCTTGCTTGCTCAAACTCTTGCACGACTTGATCTTCAAATCCCTCGAACGAATCGCTCTCTACGGTCCACAATCATCACATACAAGCATACAATAATAATAAATAAGAAACAGTCACCAAACAGATCAAACAGATCTAAACAGTAGCATAAAACTAATCTACGTTTCGAGACGAACGCGTGGACATAAAGAACACTAAAATCGGAGCTAAAACGACTAAGTTATGGGTTCGGGAAGGTTTAGGGACTAATGCGAAGATTTAAAAAGGTTTTGGGCTAAAATAAAGAAAAAGGACTAAACCGTAAGAAAACTTATACGGTGGAAGGGTATTTTTGTAAATAAAGAAAACTCAGGGGCTTTTCTGCAAAAGTGCCAGGGCTGGCGGCGGGTTTGACCGGCTGACGCGGGTTGACCCGATCTAGATCCGTTGGATCTAGATCTGGTGGCTGTGACGGTTCGCGGCGGCGCGGCTTGGTGCTGGCCACTGGATCACGATCCGGCGGCCGAGGATTTGCGCAAGCGGCGGGGCGGCGGCGCGCGAAGGCCGGCGACGGCGAGCGGCGGCGGGCTCGCCGGCGGGGACCGGATTTGGGGTTTCCGGCCACGATTCGAAGCGCGGACGGCACCTACGCGACGCGCGCGAGACCGCGGAGCGATCTAGGGCGGTGGCTCGGGCGACGGCGCGGCGGAGCGGGCGGACGACGCGGCGGCGCGGGGCGCGGGCTCCGGCCGGCGACGCGCTAGGGCGAAGAGGGGCTCGGGATCGACAACAAGCAACGCCGAGGTGCTCCTCACCTCCTTGCGCGGCTCCGGGCGGTTTCTTGGCGGCGGAGCGGCGACGGCGGCGGGGTTCAACGGCGGCGGCGACAAGCTCGAACGGCGGCGCGGCTAGGGTTCCGGTGAGGCGCGCGCGCAAGGGCTAGGGGCGGCTCGGGTTGGGGTCCGGGGAGGCGGCGGCGGCCTTAAATAGCCCGGCGCGAGGCACCTTGGCGTGCGGGCCACGCGGAGGAGGGCGCGGGCGCGGGTCGGACTCGGTGGCGCGGCGGCGGCGGGGGTCCGGGCGGCCACGGAAGGGATGACGGGGGGGGCCCGCCCGTCATCGGCCGACGCGGTGGCGGCGGGGAAGCGGGCGCCGTTGGGCCTTGCGGCGGGTTGGCCGCGGGCCGGCGGCCTGTTAGGCCAACGCGAGCGCGCGAGCCGGGCCGAGGCACCGCGGCCCTGCTAAGCTAGGCGGGGCCGGCCGCCGGGTTGGGCTAGGAGGTCCGGGCCGACAGGGAAAAGGGGAAGGGGTTAAGGAGATAAGGTTTTGGGATTTTGGCAAAAGGGTTTTCAAACATTTAGAATTCAAATTTTGAATTTGAATCCCAGGCAACCAAAATAATGCTCCAGCATGTATGCAACACAAAATTCCTATATTTCATTAAATTTATTTTAGAAAAGTTTTAAATGCCTAAAATTAAATAAAACAACCTTATACTCCTTAAGCAATTAAATGTTTGCTAGCAAATTTTAATAAAGCCAAATTTTTAATAGAATTAGGGTGTTACACAAGGCGATTAAAGGACTAATGATTTTGTCTAAGATCGTGAGCAGGTTTTCATTATATATTCATGAGCTACTTTTGAAGTATTTTAAATATGGATGTATTTTATGACTCACATCTACAAAGATAAGCATATGGTGTAAGACTTCATGAGTTTATTGAAAGAGAACAAGATGATGAGTATACTTTTTTTATGGTTCTAAAAATGGAAGCTTGCAAATCCGTTGTCAATCAAGATCAAGCATTTGAAGCGGGATTTTCAAATGAAGGTTAATTGCGTGTGAAGCAAAGTGGAACTCAAAGTGGATTGGATAAGTGATGAAGAGATCAACCGAGATGTCTAGGGTGAGGGACTAAGCAATCTTTGGGGTCGTAGCTAAGCCGCCATAAGTGTTTTGCTAGGGTGAAGGTCTAGCATCCGTGGGGTCTTCAAGTATCATATTCAAACCTTAACCGAGAGAAGCTTTGCAAGTCATCAACTCGTTAAGATTGGCAACATGGAGTGGCCATGGATCCAAGTGTGCATTCTTAGGCTATATGGAAAGATCCTAAGTCACTAACTCAAGTATGGACGTGCTCAAGTCAAAGGCTATGTTGAAAGCCCTCAAGTGGTTATCGATCAAGTATGGCAAGAATTGAAGTTGTTCACGCTCAAGAGGTCATCAAAGCTCTTTTACTCTTTTCTTGAGTATAGGTACGCCGTACTATCAAGAGGGATGCAACTTAGCAAGTTGACCAAGTCAAAGTGCTCTTTAGTTGACCTAAGTGAGATCTAGCCCTTGAGTGAGCTAACTAACCCTCCTAACCTAACCTAGGTCATTTCATCTTGGTGGTGAAGTGCTAGTTTCTTTAAAAGAGGTTTTGGGGGCAACTCGGGCCTGACCGGTCTGACCGGCCGTCGAGGCACCGGCCGGCCGGTGCCGCTAGCCCAACGGCTAGTTTTTCATACACCTGGTCCGACCGGTGTAGGGCACCGGTCCGACCGTGCCACCCGGGACTAACGTCTAGTTTTCTCCTTTGAGGGGTATAAATACCCCAAGCCCTCTTCAAGTGAGGGTTGGTTCTTCTAGTGTTGTTGCTTGAGATCCCAAGCCATTTCAACTAGCTCTAAGCCTTAGTGGCTCTCCCCAACCATCTCTTTGTGAGATTTGTGGATTCAAGCCATCTTCCTTGTGTTGGGTTGAGAAAGTGAGCCTAGGAGTGACTTTGTGAGCTAACAAGAGCGAGTTCCATAGCTTGAGCACTTTGGTTACGAGTCTACAAACTTTGGTGCATTTGTTACTCTTGGAGGTTTGCCTCGTAGACGGCTAGGTGTCGCCGGCTAGCTCCCAAGGTTGTGGTGAGCGGCGGGAAGTTTGTAAGGGCTGCGATCTTGCCTCTTCGTGGAAAAGATCACCTTAGTGGAAAGGGAGGAAAGTGGTTGAAAGAGACCCGGCTTGTTGTGGGAATCGTCCCTTACAAGCTCCTCAACGGAGACGTAGCCATTCCTCAGTGGGTGGTGAACTTCGGGAAACAAATCCTTGCTTCTTCGTGTGGTTTGACTCTCTAAGTTGTTTTTCTAGCATATTTCATTTGCTTCCGCTTCGATCTACTTGGGTGTGCTACTTGTGTGTGCGGGGCTCATTACTCGCTTGTGATCATCTACAAAAGCCACACCCCGAGTTTGGTTCGTGATAGAAGCCGAGAGGTGCTTGAAGTTGTTTTTGCGGAGTTCTTCGTGCTACACCGGTCGACCGGTGAAGCGCACCGGCTCGACCGGTGTCACTCGTGAAGACCGGGGCTCGACCGGTCCGACCGGTCATCGCCACCGGTCTGACCGGTGAAGCACTGTCAGCTCAAGTGTTTGGGGAGAAAAAGTTTAATTTGGTCGTCACGCCTATTCACCCCCCCTCTAGGCGACATCAAGGTCCTTTCAATAGCACGCCGTGCTAACTACGACCGTGTAACACCCTAAGATTCCAGCACCAAAATAATGTAAGCAACATGGTGTTTTAGATTTTATTTTCTAACGAATTAATTAAATTATCAAATAAATTTGGCCTTTAAATATTTAAATATCACTTTTGAATAATTTTAGAAGAAATAAGTGCTTGTGCATCATGATTCGAATGCATGGTTTTATTGTTTGAGTGAAGTTTACAAAAAGAGCTTGAAAAAAAAAGAAACCTCCAAAATCTCTCTTCCTCCCCCTTCTCTCCTTTTTGGCCCGCCGGCCTTGTTCTCCTCCTCGGCCCACTTTTCCTCCTCAACCCGAAGGCCAAGCGGGCCGCCCGCCTCCCACCTCCCCCTCACCCGCGCCGGCGGCCCAACACTCCTCGCGCGGCCCATCGCGGCTCGGCGGTCGCCCGCACCACCTCCCTTCTCTTCTCGGTCGCCGGTGAGCATCTCCTCGGCCTCCTTGCGTCTTCCCTCGCCTCCCGCTCCGCCCGCACGAGGGATCCCGCGTCCCGCAGCTTCTCCTTCCTTCGCCGGACCGAGCCACACCCGCACCGCCACCAAAGCTCGGCCGCCGGCGTCGATCTCCTTCGGCCGCTGCTTCCCCGTTGCCCGTGTCCGCACCCAAGGCTCCTCGTCGAGGTGAGAAGCTTGCACCATTCAAAATGCAAATTCCCCCAAGCCCGCGCACCCATCACCGCTCGCCGGCCGAGCGTCGTACGCCCCCAAGGACGGGATGCCCCGGCCGTAGCCCGAGCCACCTCCCCGAACCTCTCGGATGAGTTCGCCTTGTCCTCGGCCTACGCGTAGGAGCAAACCGCGTCCAAAACCATGCCCCGGGAGCTCTTTTCGAGCTTCGCCGGCGTGCCCACCGCCGCGGTCCGCCGTGCGCCGCCGTCGCCGGCGCGCCCGTGGACGTCGCACGCCGTCAAATCCGGCGCGGACGGCCCGGATCAACCCATGACCCCAAGTCAATCCAATCCATAAAGGTCAACCATGGCGGTTTTGCTAAGGAGGCCCTTAGTTTTCATAGTTTCGCGGAGTCGGTCCTTTCACCAATAAAGATCTTCACATATAGGTCCTTTTTCTTCCGTTTTAACCCCTAAACTCTTTAGTTTTTATAGCTCGCGGTCCATCCTTGCCCTTATATGTTATAAAGCTCGGGTTTATATACGTAATTAGGTTTGGGTCCCCGGTTTCTTGCGGTTAAGCCCCCGGAAGCCCCTGTTTCTTCATAGAAAAGCCCCCGAACCTTGTTTTAGCCATATCTTTCCCGTCTTTTATCTCGTTTTAAGCGCTCTTGGTGTCCACGCGATCGTCTTTTCAAGCCCAACAATTTTAGCACCTTGTTTTGGCTGTATCTTTTGCGTTTTAGCTCCATTTCCACCGTTTCAAGTTGCTTAGGTTCATATCAACTCAAACTACGTGATATGACCAATGTTGAACATGTTCTTTGTTTTATAATTTATTTAAATATTAAATGCGATTAAATCATTATACACATGCGTTTTCTAATTAAAATCTAATTAGAGTTCAACACGTGTTTTCATAAGAAAGTTAATATGATTAATACTAATTAAATATTTCTTTTAATTAAAAGTTAATTAGATGTATACCTCGGTTTTTATAATCAAACTTAATTTGATTAATGATTATGCAATTTGCTTTCTACTAAAATGTAACATAGGCTATATCCTGAGTTTTCTTAAATAAATGTAAAATTGATTATTATGAATATAAATGTGTTTTTAAATTATAATTTGATTAGAATAACTTGAAATATAAAGATAAATGCTTAGATGCTTTTACATGCCTCTTTTAAATTAAATGTTTAATTTGCATAAATCATTCTTGAATATTTATAAATAAAATTGAACTAGGCTTACATTGTCTTTTAAATACAAATATAACTTGCTTAATTATAACTAAAGTATTTCTCTCCGAAATAACCTATACACGTGATTTTACTTAATTAAAAGATACCAAACACATAGCCATCTCTTGTATGTGATCATCCAAACTCCCGATAGTTCCGAGTGTTTTTGCGTTCGCGTTCCCGCAGCCAAACCTTGAAGCTTTTCATGCTTGGTGTATTGTTTTGTTTATTCAATGTATTCTTGTGTGCTCGTAGACATCGTGCATTCGTCCGGTTTCAAGCGAGCAGCCAGTTGAAGCGATCAAGAGCAAGTGTTTGAAGAAGAAGAACCTCGGGGTTTAAGCAAAGAAGGAAAGTGGTCTCCCCCCGCATGATTCTGTTTTAACCTATGTAATTGCATGACAACTAAGTTTATATTTATTATGTTATTGCATTAAATTGACGGGAACACCCTTTTTAAGGACTTACCTAGACTCTTATCCATAATCCTTGGATCAACCCCGTTTAATAAATGTTTTTGGGTAGAATATGCTAGTTGCTCTACTCGGGTTGGATAAAATGGTTTTCTATGGCAAAGGCTTGTATGTTTAATGTTGATGATGCTTTTGGTAATACAAGATCATATAATTTAATTGGAACATGGAGAACCACCCAAGAAAACATGTGCAACCACGGTGTCATATGACTCGACCTTAGCCAATTAATTAGGTGTGCGATTGATCCGATGGCCCTTTTCGGAAGGAGCGGAGGGGGATCCGGGTTGCGGGGGTATAGCCTGGTCCTTTTGGGGTAGCAACCTTTGCTAAGGTGCTGACCACTAGGGAGGGTTATGGTCCGCCTTGATCCGTAACTATGCGGGTCGTTAGTCTTTTGCATGCCTTTGTAAAGCCTTCGTAGCATCTCTATGCAATCACACCTCGGAAGTGTGGTACGATGCCTAGCTAGCATCGCATGGTTGGGTCCAAAGTTCTTCGGAACTTTTACGCGAGCTGTGGGTAAAGTGTGCAAACCTCTGCGCAGTGTAAAAGCGATCGATCGGCCGTGCTCGGGGGTTAAGAGCGGCTTGGACCCTCACATGATTAATAAACTTAAAGATGAGATTAAATCGTGGTTCGATGAGTTTTAAGCTGAGTTGTTTATAAGTTTCCTAAGTGGGTGGTATATACTCACATCTAGTAATTAGGCATTCTTTAATTAAAACTTGACCAACATTAAAATGCAAAACCTTAGCCTACCCATGATAGCCTTTCATCTTCCCCACTTGTTGAGTACCAACCATAAATGTACTCATCCTTGCTTACCGTTGTTCGAAGATAACATTAGTGAAGAGTTCTACGGCGACTTTGAGGAGTTCGAGGCATGTGTCTCCCCCGAGTCAAGTGCCCGTGGAAGCGGAAGACGAAGACTCTTCGTGTAGTTATCGTTTTCCGATGTAAAAGACCTTCATGTCTCTCGTATGAGTGTAATAAGATGTTAAACCCCTTGTTACATTTTTAATACTATCAATGATATTACACTCGTTTTGTTTATCATATGTGTGTAACTTGATCCCGGCGCACATATGAGATGCATTTGGTTTCTCTCCGGAAATCATGTGTGACAGATCGCGACAACGGGGTCCCCGATCCCCTTGACGCCAACAACCTTGTACAAGCAACGAGCTTCGACGGATGAACGACCAAGAACTACTACAACGTGTCCAAGACGACCAAGATAATGGTCCTCCGGATGAACTCTACATCATGCCTTAGGTCTCACCATATTAGCGATGCGGGCGACGTCGGCGCGGCAAGCCTCGGGACTTTGCGGCCATATGGGCCAGCAACGAAAGAGAGGACCGGGCATGAGGCAAAGCAATCATATGAAATGAAGAGGACCGACGGTCGGCGTAGTGTTGTGAAGGAAGAGGTTCGATCCACGCAATCCTTAGGTTGCCCCTCTACTATATTTTGTGTTGAATTAGGAGCCCACTAGATTCGATTTTGTGGATCGGTTCGATGAACCGATGGTTCGATCCGAACCACTCCCACCTTTATGGCCGGTGCACGCCGGGTTCGAACCTAGGCGGGTGACCTCCCCTCTTGGAGTCCTCACCGACCGAGCTAGGCTCAATCGCACCATTCGTCTTATTCAATAATTATGCAAGTATCATTTACTTTGCTTGCTACATGCTTTATTATTGTAGGTATTTTAAGTTTGCCTTATCCTTTTACACGTTTGCGATAATTTTTTGAATAAGATGAATGATCAAAGTTGGGAGAAAAAGTCAACGGCGAGAAGTATTTCGATACAAAGGGAGGATATGATATCATTGTGCATCCTGGTTCGTATGTTTTCTTCGCGCTCTTGTTGTAGGTACACTACCACGATGGTGACGGCAGCATCATAATTCGTAACATGCATATGCCACAGCTTTTTTCTACTTTTCTTGTGTGCTTGTCTAATTAAGGGGGTGTTTGTTTCTCCCTATTAGAGTTTAGTTTCCTCACAACGAATGTTTAAATGTTAATTGGGAATGTTGAATGTGAACTAATAACAAAATCCATTCCATTATCCGAGTTAATTTGCGAGACGAATCTATATATCTAGTTTAATTAGTTCATAATTTAACAATGTGATGCTACGATAAGCATGTGTTCGTGATGAATTAATTATAATTAATTGAGTTGTCTCACAAATTAATGTCTCGTTATCGATAAGGCGTTAGTGGTGACTTTGTCAATCTTGAAAAATTGTCGTCTTAGTATTTCGAATTCGCTCGTAGAAGTAGGGGTTACGTGCGTGTGTTCATAGGGATGAGCTGAGCGTGTGCGCGCGCCAACTTCTGAACTTAAATCTTGTTTAGTTGGGTGAAGAAACTTGTCGAAAATGTCACATCGAGTTTACCAATATTAATTAGGAGGACTAAAAATGATGTTATTATAAAACTCATTACACAGATGAACTCGAAATCACAACATAAATATATTAAATCATCATTAAAAGATGATTATTGTAGCATGACATTGTTTAATCATGACCTAATCAGGCTCAACATATTCGTCTCGCAAATTTATTCAGAGTTATAAAACAAGTTTTGTCATTGATATACATTTAATACTCATAAAATAGCATGAAAACATTCTATGTAATATATGAATAGTAGAAATTTGCCGATATAAACAAGGCCTATTAATATCAAGTACCATGACTTGCTGTAAAAAGGAGTATCCTTTTTCTACTCCCAGGCTTTGCAACATTTTGAATAGTGCAGATACTTGGAATGTTATTCTTTTTTGTGGGTAGACACTTGAATATACTTCCTCTATCTCTAAATAATTGTCTTAAAAAATCTATATTTACTTCATAAATACGCTTTTCAGACAATCTTTATTAAGAAAAAAATGGAGAAATTAACTAATTTGTTCTAAACGTCATATATTTAAGAACGGAGGGAGTATTCAGACAACACATGATAATCCATATCCTCATTATACGATTCTTGGTCATCATGCAACAAAAGGATCAATATCTCATTACATCTCTCTCTGATAAACACAAGACATGTTTCATTTTGCGATTCACAAAATTCGGGACTTATCTTCCCACTTATTCAGCCTTTTCATGGCTTCTTCTACCTGAAATTAATCGAGTAATGACTGGTAAGTTGATTTAGTCACAGACTTAAAAGGGATGGTCTGTATGATGCATAAAAAATCATGCAATGATCGCTCATTATATATGTGTTTCAACTATGGATCAACATTATATTGTTTTTTCCTCGCAAAAAATATATGGTTCTTCGATTTATCTTGTAAAAATTAAAACCCGGCTATAATAAGTGTGAAGTAGAAACAGAGAAATATGATTTTTTCTACTCTTTGGTAATATTTTTTCTTACTGATTTTTTTGCTAATTTTATGAAGGCAAGGTTAAACAATTGAAAACTTTCAATGTCTACACAAAATGAAAATTTCTGATATCAAAACAATAAAGACAAGGAATATACCTCCTTGTTCCAGTTGGTCCTGAATGTAACCCATACCAGGATCAGTGTCTGCATCAGGGTTCCCCCAATCATACCACCCCAAATTCCCTGCGTTTTTTTTTTGTATCAAAACTATTATTCAAACACATGACTAGTAGACCAAAACATGGAACTGAAATCATGTGCAGAGGTAATATACCGCGGCTCCAAGGTCAAAGTAGAAGCCGAGGAGGCAGCCAAGGGGGATGCCAACGACGTAGTAGCAGCCGACATTGACGTAGGCGACGAAGGCTTGCCATCCGCACCCAACAGCCACCCCTGCTCAAAATGATTCTTATCAATGGTGTCAGAACTCAGCATCTAACAGCATCTTCAAGAGTTATCTAACTCCCTTCTTAATTCTTATTTTAGGAATAGATCATTAGAAACTCTTGGAGATAGCACTATTTATTCCTTTCAATATGTTTTTAGAAGTTGTAAAACTTCACATTTGTACAAAGAAAATATGAGATACTTTTGGAGATGCTCTAGGCACGACTCAGAAGAGCGAGTAATTTTACGCGGAACGAGGTGATTTTTATGTAATCATAAAAGATTAAAGTGATGTATTAGGAGTTGTTGGATAGAGATCTTTTCACATCTTACTAAAAATTAAAGATTAGAAAGAGATTTAAAATATTATTGGAGATGCTCTAACCACGCGCGACGTGTGAATCGATCTTTTGCATACCCGACAGGACGGGCTGGATGCCGTTGAGGACGAGAGTGAAGGCCAGCAGTGGCGTCAGTTGGGACACTGCCCGTGACACGTCCTCGCCCTCGGTGAAGATGTAGCTGATGTAGTCCCGGCACAGCAGGATGACGACCGAGATTATCACCGACAGGATGAACGACAGCACCGTCACCACCACGACGGAGAAAGCTGCTGACTTTGGGTTGCCGGCGCCAAGCTCGTTGCTCACCCTGACACTGGAAAGAACACACATACGCGAGCAGTTCGTTGCATGGCGTTAGTCCAACTGCAACCTCAGCTAGCTAGCTGTAAATTGTAATGCAGAAGAAAATTGGCTTTTGTTTAATTACCTTGCTGCTGCATTGAATCCAACTGAGATCATGAACACCCACCCTGAAATTGTCATGCTGCATGCAACGCGTAAACACAATATGAATTCAGTCATCTCATATGTATCAAGTTAACAACATACTGAATTGTTAACTGCTGAAGTTCCCGGAAGTGGGAATATTACCAGACAGATAGTGAGGCCAAGGCAAGCCCGGGGTCCTTGAGAAGGCCGGCGATGAGCACGAGGATCTGGTAGTACCACGTCTCGAGGCAGAGCATGACGGCAGAGGCAACGCAGAGCTTGAAGAACTCCGGCAGGCCGGAGAATGCCTGCCAGGAGAACCCCGTCCAGGTGAGCCGGCACCGCCGGCTCGCGACGATGTACACGAACTGCCCAACGGCGATGACCCAGTTGCTGACGCTGAGCGTGAGGGAGGCGCCGACGAGCCCCAGCCCGAGCCGGAAGATGGCGAGGTAGCTGAGGACGACGTGGACCGCGAGCGTCGCGGCGGAGATGTAGGCGCTGGGCGCCACGATACTCTGCGCCTGCAGGAACTTCTGGATGGGGAAGATGGCGGCGTACGCGAATATCTGAGGGATGAGGCCGTAGACGAAGACGGCGGCGGCGGACGCGATCTCCGGCGACTCGCCGAGGAGGATGAGGATCGGGCGGGAGAAGGCATAGATGGCCGCGAGCGGGACGCCGGTGGCCATGAGCAGGATGGTGGCGCGCTGCAGGTAGATGCCCAGCATGTCGTGCTTGAGCGCGCCATAAGCTTGGCCACACAGCGTCTCCACCGCGCTACCCATGCCAAGCTGCATTAGGGAACAATTCCACCGTAAAGCTGTATTAGATTTTTTTAAAGACGTTAGATGCGGTAATCACCGGTAGAGTGAGGGCTTTAATCCCGGTTGGGTGGCTAATCAGCGACCGGTTGCTCGGAGCGACCGGTTCAGCTGGGCTCCTCTTCCTTCCAACTTTCCTTTTCTTAATTTTTTTTCTTCTCACGAGTTTTTTTTTGGAATATCATAACTTATATACATAACTTTGATGCATAATTTGAAACATATAAAATTTGTCACATAATTTTTCGTATAAGTTTGATTCGTGCAAAATTTGTGCGTGCACCTTGTATACACAACTAATTGAAGAATAACTTGCGTGTATATTTTTCTATCTAATGATAAGTTGTGCTCATAATTTTTTTCTGTAAATGTCGAGTTATGTGCATAACATAACTTATTCCATAAGGGCGAGTTATACACATAACTTATATATAAAAAATTTATTAAAAAATACAAAAATGAAAAAAAGAGGCATGTGCTGGCCGGGCGGCACGGTCGCTTGGAGCGACCGCGCGCCGAACCGGTTTTGCGGGTTGGTCTTAGGTCTCTCTAGTCCAATCGGGATTAATGATGAGAGACAAGACTCCTCTTTGGGGGTTTCAAAGACATTAAATAGGCTATTATGTGAGCACTTTTGATGATGTGTCAGTGTATTAATAAAGAGAGAGGGGTAAAATGAGTTTCATGAGAATGACACACCCTATACACAGTTACCTAGACAACTTGTGTCTTGCATGTACCTAGAAAACAACTATATATGAAATTATGCATTTAGAGTGGGGTGTTTCATTATTATTTCAAATTTAGATGATGTGTCACCCTAGGTAATTGTGCTCATGAAATACCAACCGGTACTAAAGGGTTTTCAAAAAAAAGCATGTGGCTGATGGTGCCCCGCATGCTCCAGCTCCGCCACCCCTCATCGGTGAGCCTCCTACTCCAGCTCTGCCTCCGCCGTTCACAACAATTGAGAATTGACAAGAACATAAAAAAAACACCAGAGACAAAAAGTATTCATCACATAATAACTTAACCATCACATAACTAAATCAATCAATTTCACCACTCACGCATAACAAGTTTGATTCGATTTGCAACACATTAAAAAAACATTCCATTCAGATTTCCTTTGCATCACAGGTAAAAATCAGAAAAAATGACGAACTGCAAACCGCGTCCACGCCGGCGGCCGCACCCGCGCCGGTGGTTGTGCCCCACACTGGAGCCGTGCACCCGTGGCCGCCCGTCCGCGCCCTGTTAAGGGCCGTCGGCGCCGCTGCACGCCCACTAGCCTTCCTCTGTGGATCTCCGTGAAAGGAGAGAAAGAGATGAGATAGAGAAGGAAGGAGATGAAGGGAGAAAAAAGGGACAAGGGAGAGAGAAATAGGAAAAGCGTCTGGATGGGTAGGTGGGTGGAATGGCTTTAGTCTCGAGTGGTATTTCCATCCGAGGCGAAAAGGGGCCCCTTTAGTCTCAAGTGGAAATGCCACTTGGGACTAAAGGTGTGTCAATGATTGTTGTTGTTCTAGTCTTGAACACAATACATTTAGTCTCGGGTGGTATTACGAACCGGGATTAAAGGGGTGGAGCGTCTGTAGCCATTTGAGAAGAAACCTTTTAGTTGTGGCTCCAAAATTCAACAGGGACTAAAAACGCATACCAAATGTCCATTCTCTACCGGTGAATACAAAATCAACATTGACGAATAATTTGAAGTTGAAGTGTATCCCTCAATCAAATGAAATAGAGGGTTAATTTCGTCACACGCTTTTTTCAACTATTAGATGGAAACTGGAGGGCTCAGATTAACTCTCCCCTCTTTCTCTATCTTCCCTATCCTTTCCCTACCCACTTGTTGTTCCCCAACCCTTCTTCCTCCTTGCGACGCAGCGCCACCGCCCGTCCTCCTCGCGATGCTGCTGTTGTCCGCCAAGGGTTGGCAGTCTCTCAGTAGCTGCGGAGGTGAACTCACTAGAGGACGGCAAGGGGCAGATCTCCCCTGTGTCAATGGCCACGAATCAAGCCTTGGTGAGCGATTCGATCTCTACCACAGTGAATCAACCTCACCGAGCTACAAATCGAGCATTTCCTGCTGTGAATCGACCTCCACTTCCAGCAAATCTTTTGTGCGGCGACGACAGTGAGCGGCCGAGCAGACAGACGAGCGGCCAGCAAGCTAGAGGGGTCATCAACGAGAAATTGGAGGATGCCGGGATGGAATCTCATGGCGGCGGCGACGAGCCCTCAGCAAGCACTGTCGGGCACGGGGAAATAAGAACGCGGAGAGCAAGGAGCTATCTTGTCCATACCAGAATACACAACCTCCACTACGTGTGCAAGTGGGCTTCATATAGCGTCGGGCGTACATAATGGCATATGTCACACAACAACAAAATTGTAATGTCACTGACGTAGTAAGGGCATGTTTGGTTCCCATAAGTCACCCGGCTTATAAGTCAGTTGGATTTAAGTCAGTCATGTTTGGTTGCCATGACTTATAAGTCAGTGGGTTCAACACATGATGGTAGATGGAAAAGTGGAAATAAGTCACTTTAAGTAGGGGTGGAGCTACTTATGCAACTTATAAGTTGGAGTGAGTTGGAGCACTTTAAGTCAGAGTTGTTTAGTTTCACAGGTGACTTATTTCGCACTTTTTGCACTTTAAGTCACCCTACTTATGGAAACCAGACATACTAAGTTAAATGGTAATGGTCAAAACGTGATATTTATAATGACACGTAACTAATTAACCCTACAATTTGCACACATATCTTCTTTCCACCTTATTAAATTAAGAAATGCATATTTGTAAAAATTAACATAAAAATTTCGATAAAGTAACGATGATGGAGAAGGTTAGAAGAGCGTGAAGGAAAAGTTGAAGACGTAATGATTTTTCCCGGGAAAAGTTTGTAGGTGACGCACAATGACAAGACCAAAGAAAAACACACACATCTCATCATAATTCAGGACAAAGGGCGCCCCACGTACGCTACTCGAACACGACATACTAGTAGTAGTACTATGTTACGTAAGGCTTCAGCTGCACTATCGCACAGATTTGCATTTCTTAAGAAAGACGAGAGACATGAGAGCGAGAGGGGGCCCGGCGTGTCCGATACCATGAGCCCGTAGGCGAAGATCTGGATGCCGTTGTTCCCCAGCGACGCGGCGGCGAGCTCGAGCGTGCCGAGGTGGCCGGAGAAGATCTGCGTCGACATCGACATGAGGTAGTTGATCATGTACACCGCCACCGCCGGCGCCGCCAGCCGCGCCAGCAGCCGCAGCTCCACCGCCGACGCCGACGCCATCCGCCGCGGCCACGGCAGGGACCCATCGCCCAGGATGCTCTCCAGCTGCCCGCCCACCTCGTGGCCGCCACCGTCTGATGATGATGTGGTCGCCGCCGGCTGCGGCGCTGAGCGCGCGGCCAGCAGCGGGCTCTGCAGCTTGGTATCGCCCGCAGCAGCAGCCTCACCGGCGCCGGCGCCACTCATGGTGTCTCACCCGCCTGACCAACCGGTCGACAAGGATTTGGTGAGAACGTACAGCTCGTTTATAGCGTGGAATTTATATAGTGTACCCGCTGTTCGCTTGGGTGTGAAAATTTTTGCACATATTTTAACCCCTAATTATACGTATTAAATAAAGCTAATTTACAAAAACTACCTTCGCAACTCTGCGTTAAGTCGCGTGACGAACCTAATGAGGCATTTGACCACATGATCAGAGGACGATTGTTGTAGTATCTATTATCTTAATACTATAATGTTAAAATAAGCCACCACGTTCGTCGGGAGAGTACAAAAATTTCCACGTTAAAAAAAACAGAGATGATGTGTGGTACCCCAAACCAGTGTGTGGAAAGGGAGAGTCTCGAGAGTGAGAATGGAGAGTCTGTTGGAATGAGATGCTTAATCTTGAAGTGAAATGTTTATAAAGAGGCAAATAGATAGTCAAATAGAGAGTTAAAAATGAAGAGTCCGTTGGAGATGCTCAGTACACATATTACTGAGAAGAACATAAATTGCACACAATGAAGAGTATATTTTTTTTTGTGCTTGATGATAAAGGAGGGTATGCGGGTGCATGCAACTCAGTAGTGTTAAAAGAAGCATCCATGTCTTTTTTTGCGTGAGATGGTCTACAAATCCCACGTTACTCCCAAAAAAGAGAGGAGTTTATACTGTTGAATTTAGTAAAGATCTATCCGTCTAGACTATCTAAAAGAGTCCATTCAAATACAATTAATAAATAGCTAATTTTAGGATTAAAATGTTAATAATTAATCTATTCAGACATTAAAAAATAGAAAATTAGCATTTGACAAATTAAAAGAGTTCTTGTCAAATAGGATTATTAAACATATGAATTTGAAATTTAAAAATATGGAAGTTTGATCCATGTTAATAGAATTAGTAAATAGATAAATTTAGAAATTAAAAAAAGGAAATTAGCACTTGACAAAGAGCGCATCGATGTTTAAACAGACTAAACACTGTTATAATTGATGGCGAAAACGATGAGAAGTAAAAGAGATCAAACCGCAAGGAGACACGAGATTTAACGTGGAAAACCCTCCCAACACGAGAGGGAAATACCACAGACGCCAGCCAGCAAGCAACTTCACTATGATCGGAGTCCGGTTACAAATGCCAACGACGGCGGCTTACAAGAAGTAGAATGAATCTCCAATGGAAAACCCTAACGGGTTTAAATGACCCGTACCGTACCACCGGGGGGGGTACAACGAGGTACAACCCAATGGGCTAACTTCAGACTCCGCTCCGCTCCGGTCTTAGCTTCCCGGCGGGCCTCTGCTACGCTTCGTCATAAGTTAGCCAGCTTCTTTGCAATGAATTTGGATCATCAATCAACAAACACAATTTAGGTGAACAGTGGATCGAATACGACAGATGTTGGAAAAAGAGGCTTGCGCATCGAATACAAGCCACCGCGCCAGTACTTCTAGGAGAAATAGGAGACGCAGGGAGGGAAAGAGGGAGAGAAAGAGAGAATCATTCATAGTGCAAGACTAGCCAACTGAAAGTTGCAGAAGAACATTGAGGGTAGCGTGAGTGAGATAGTGAACAATAATGAGGGTTTGGAATTCCTAGAATACTCAGATAGAGGTCTTTGCGGTACACAATACCACTCAACGGTAGTACGGTGATATTATTGGTTTTTTCAGTTTTTTACAATGGGTAAAATGGTAATTTGCTCGATGTATATTGCTTGGAATAAATATCCCATCCGCCAAGGTTAAAAAAAAGACTTGATTTCATATATTACAACAATATTATTTTGTATATTTCCGATATTACCCATGTACTACCCATACAACCTATGAATACCACTCATACCACGCTAAAAAAACCGGTGGTATAAAATTAATCTCAACCGTCGGATCGTTACATATAGGTCTTTTTATATTACATACGAGTCCTTTTCAACCGGTGATACAGCGTGGTATTGTGTACCGTAAAAAATCTCACTTAGATATATGTAGGTGTGGCAGTTCATGAGGTCATGGAACAGGTATACGAGAGAGAGAGAGGCAGTGGTAACGACATGTATGGACGCCCAAGATGAGAAGACGAATCCCTCTATGCTTGAATTTTGCAGGAAGAAGAATCCCTTGATGCCTCTCCACCAATTTCTGGATAACTCATTTACGTCTATGCTAGCCACAAAAATTGACTAGGGGTGACCTTCATTTTATGAAGTTAGCAATTTTAAAAAGTTTGTATATTGCTAGCGCAACAGCGCATTATCAATAAGACAAGGGGTGGCAACTCTAAACTGGAGCTCGGGGAACAAAGATAAAATATTAAGATTTGGATATGATAAGAACTAAAAGAAAAGCCAATGCTCATTAAAGTTTGGATTCAAACTCAAAATTAAATTCTGATTATTATCGACACTGACCTTTATCTTCTTTTAAAAATCCAAGAAATTTTCACCATAACACATACTCTCAAACAAAAATACACATCTTTGGTCAACAATTAAGAAAAATGTAACAATATATATTACCTGAAGTATTATTAACTTTTCTCTTAAACCCACGTTGCAAAAACAATATGGTGATAACCAAAAGAATAGCCGATAGATTTGAATATGCCACAAGAACAAAACAAGCACAATGACATGGCTAAATTAGAGTAAACTAGAGATACTCCCTCCGTTTGGTAAAGGAAGTCGTTTTAGACAAGGTTTAATTCAAACATTGGGAATATAAATCATGAATAACTTTTAAACCGTTGAGTTTGATAATGTGAAAATCATATAAATAGCCACCAGCCAAATGAACAGACCAGAAAATTACTTTCATAAAAATACACATCTATAACTTTTCAATAAATATTTTTATATAAAAGAGAAGTCAAAGTTGTGATTTGGCGACCGTGTCGCTATCCTAAATGACTTCCTTTACCAAACCGGAGAGAGTATTTAAATAATTTATTTAAAACTAAAAGAAATCTAAACGACGGGATAAAATTGCTAGCCAACCGCACTATTTGTGCGGGTCAACCTACTAGTTACTGCAGTATACCAGAGATTAATTAGGCTAGTTACTGTTGTACTTATCTGTGAAAGGTTTTGCAAATAAACTTGCAAGATTTTCTAGGGAAAAGATTTTCCCTAGGAATCCAAACACTGCCATATAAGCGGCCAATACTGCCGTCACCAAACTCGACAAATGCATCAACGTATTGTTTGTTAGCCATACCCAATCAAAACATTGCAGACACGCAAAATGTTCAGGAGTTAGAACACCCCAAACTGCAAAGCTTGAGGAGTTACTAGTTTCATTCAGTGTTCTTTGAGACGCACTTCCATCCGATCATATACGATTTTGAAAATGTAAATTTCCCGAGTATCCTCCGACTCAACACACAGACGATACTACCTCAGCTCTGTTTCTAAAATCTTCCAATCTGTCTCACTAAATTTGTGGCATCCGAGTACACTACTTCTCAATTGATGCCGTTTCTCATCCGCTTGATATCACTGATAAAAGAAAAAAAAAATCTAAACACTGGAGAAAAACTTGCAGGGTCCATCGTGCAAGATTGAAATATTGAAGATGATAGTGAAGTTTCAGTTAATTGCCATTATTGTTGAACCCCGCAAGAAGGGGCTCTGTCTTCTTATCCTCCCATTTGTTCAACCTTTTCTGTGCTTCCTCTACCTGAAAATTTATCCAAGCAGAAAACACAGTATCGTTAACTGTGTGACACCTGGTGCAAAATGGAAACGAAAATTTTATCCTTCCTTCTGTAACTTTCAGTAATGGCTACCTCTTTGCTCCAATCAGTTCTCAAGGTGACCCACAACAAAATGGCCGTCTGCATGACAGTTCCTCCAATCATACCACCCCAAATACCCTGCCAGCAGGACACAAGTAACGTATTTAGAGTTGATAATCTGGTACAAAGTAAAAATGTTAATGCGTGTGATTCCAATACCTTTACGCCAAGCTTGAAGACAAACCCGAGAAGGGCGCCAAGGGGAACACCGACTATGTAGTAACAACCGATGTTCACGTAGGCTACGAATTGTTGCCATCCACACCCAACAGCGACACCTATGTGAATTATTCACTTGTTAGAAATGTTCAACAGCGACACCCATCCATTATCGATCAATATGTCTGTGATTACAAAGATGTTGGTTTCTGCTCCACATTTGGCACTCAAAGTTAAATCACTTGTCCCCCATCATGTTTTTTAGACAATTGGTAAACAAGGGGTTTTTATGCTATGCTTATTACTAAATGTTGACTTCACGAGAACTAAATTGAAATTTCGTAACATTGCAAAAAAAAAAAGTATCTGAAATCTAACCTGACAGAACAGGCTGGATGCCGTTGAGGATGATCGTGATGGCAAGCAGGGGGCAGAGGTCCGCCACCGCGTTTGAGACCACCTCACCCCCCGTGAACAAGTAGCTGATATAGTTGCGCAGGCAGAGGATCACAATGCTAAGGATGATGGTGATTAGTGTAGAGACCCCAGTCACGACCCACACCGAGAAATATGCAGATTTCGGGTTGCCGGCACCAAGCTCATTGCTCACTCTGACACTGGAAAACGTTTCAAACGTAAGGATCAACGTCATCAGTTAGAAACTCGCATACTCTAATCCATGCATATATTTTCAGTTGCAGTTTTGTTGAGTCACAAACCTGGCAGCGGCGTTGAATCCTACTGAAATCATAAACACCCACCCTGAAATAGTCATGCTACAGATAGATGACACGAACAAGTTAGCACCAAAGTTGCTGATTTCCAGCTTCAGCTGTATATCATAGTGGTGGGATACGAAATATGAATGGTGTTGCTCAATGCTCACCACACGGAGAGGGCATCCAAGGCGAGCTCAGGGTTCGGGAGTAACCCAGCAATGAGCACCAAGACCTGGAAGTACCATGTCTCGAGGCAGAGCATCAATGCAGAAGCGGCCGAGAGCTTGAGGAAGTCCCACAGGCCGGAGAACGCCTGGGAGCTGAACCCTGTCCAGGTGTGCCGGCACTTGGGGCTCACGACGATGTAGGCGAACTGCGCGGCGACGATGACCCACCAGCTGAGGCTGAGCGCCAGGGAGGCCCCCAGCAGGCCCAGCCCGAGCTTGTAGACGATGACCCAGCTCATCACGACGTGCAGCAGGAGCGTGCCGGTGGAGATGTAGGCGCTCGGGAGCACGATGCTCTGCGCCTGCATGAACTTCTGGATGGGGAAGTTGATGGCGTAGGCGAAGATCTGCGGGATGAGGCCGTAGACGAAGATGGACGCGGCGCGGGCGATCTCCGGCGACTGGCCCAGGAGCACCAGGATCGGCTCGGAGAAGGCGTAGATGACGGCCAGCGGGATGCCGGTGCCGCAGAGGAGCACGGCGGAGCGTTGCAGGTAGATGCCGAGCATGTCGTACTTCTGGGCGCCGTAGGCCTGGCCGCACAGCGTTTCCACCGCGCTGCCCATGCCCAGCTGCGGATTGCAGAAACGAAATGAACATTGAAATACCAAATGATTGTTCGTTCCATCAGGTTGGTTAGAAAAGATTACACACAAAAGATGAATTTAAACAGAGTTGGGCCGAGTCCATGATATTTGTCGCTATATAAGGCCGAGGCAAAGCAAACGGAGATGCAGGCCCATGTAATACACTATTTAAAAATACAAAGCAATCAAATAAAGTAACGATGCGAGTTTGTTTGTAGACCATGATTGTTCATTTGTTTGTAGAGGTACACATAAATCATCATCGACAGAAAAATAGACGCTAGTTTTTAACAAGGTCCATTTTGCAGACAAACCTGATTTGCCCATATCTATCAAGAGCCTAACTTAAGAAAAGAATCGAAAGGTGGATATCAACTTGGGATCGTGTAATCATTTCTGCATCATCCTTTTTGTTTCGCTTGGAAGCAGTCAAAGGACACACTTCCAGATCAGATGCTAACGTTTGGTGCGTCCACGAGGGCCCGGCCACCCACCCGATCGAGAACCACCGGAAACATCGACGACGACACGCTCACGATGGCGACGGCGACCGCTCCCCGTGTTTTATCCCCTTGGCCCGTACGTATATATCGCCGCCGTCGTTAGACCAGCGGCACGCGTTCCTGACGAATTTCCGGAGGAGGACGTTACACGATGGAGATTGAAGAGGCACGGACGGCCGTGAGGGAGCCCGTGACCCTGCCGGCCGGCCGGCCCCGCCCATGCTTGCAGTATTATACTCACCGCAGCAGCATGTAGCAGTATGGCAGGCAGAGCGACAGGCCTCGCTTCAGCAATACTACTATAGTACTGACCGGTGGTTTTGTGGGTGACGTGTCTGCCCCAGCAACCACACACGCCGCGTCGCCGGCTGACCGGCGGCCGGGACGATGGTGCCCGCTCGCCGGAGCACACTTATTTTAGAGTCTCAATCATGTGCGCATGCAGCATGCATGAGGTTGTCCTTATCTGGCGGCGTTCTGAGACAGTCGTATTCTAATTAACCAACTCTTGTTAATTGTGACAGGAAAGAGAAACAACCTCCTGTTGTTCCTGGTAAGTGGTAAGTGCACACCATCTAAAGAGAAAAGGCTGGTATCCTTGGTAAAGTCGAATCAGAATTCAGAACAGCTCAACCCAACCAAGATGGGAATTGAATCTGATTCTGATTATTCCGATGGCAAAAAAAAAGAGAGAGAGACGGATTCCAAGTTCGCAATTGCTTGCACGGCGAGGTCTAATTCATTTCATCAGGCCGAGACGACGGGATGAGCAGGACGAGGAGGAGGAGGGAGCTAGGTGCGCACCATGAGGCCGTAGGCGAACATCTGGATGCCCGTGTTGCCGAGCGACGCGGCGGCGAGCTCGAGGTTGCCGAGGTGGCCGGAGAAGATCTGCGTCGACATGGACATGAGATAGTTGATCATGTACATCACCACCGCCGGCGCCGCCAGCCGCGACAGCAGCCGCAGCTCGATGCCGCCCGCCGCCCACGCGCGCCGCGCCCACGGCGACGATGCGTCCGTCAGGATGCTCTCCAGCCGGCCACCCGACCCGCCTCCTTGCTCGTCCCCCGCCATGGATTGTGGCGCGAAGGCGCGGCTATGCTATGCTGCTGCTGCTGCAGGCGGCGGCTGGCGACCGGCGGAGCGCGCGAGCCGGTCTTGGGCGGCAAGGGGGTATCTGTCGGATAGGCGAAGGCAACCGTGGGATTTATCGCTACCACTAGGTGCTAGCTGCCTTTTGCTGGGGCCAATTTATGAAAGATGTTTCGGTTGGCGATTCAATAAGACTTGGCCGGCCAATTTATGGCAAGTGTTGGCTGGCTGATTAAATAAGTATTCGGCTAATATTACTCGGCTTGGTAGATTGAATAACGTTGTGTGAAAGCAAATAGTTTCGAGATACCGTAGATTAAATAGCGTTGTGTGAGAGGAAATAAACTGACATAAACCCAAAATCAGCCGAACGGGCTCTATCTCGTCCGGGGCTGCTGGGCCGGTGGCCACGAGTTCGTGGAATGTTTTTGTAATCTTTTTGTGCGGATTATTAATGCGAGTTTCCCCGTGTAAACAGGAGGAAACTTTTTATTTGAAACTGAATAAAAATGGAAAGTAGCATCTCCGGGGAGTTGCGGGGGTGCATTGAATTCTAGCGGTGCCGGAGAGTACTAGGTAGGCTGTCACGCTACAGAAGAAAACGCAACATGATAGTATTATGATACGTTTTATCATCATATATATTTTAAGTATATTATAATTATTTTTACGTTTTCACAAATTTTTTTTGAATAAGACGGATAGTCAAACGTGCATCACGGAAGTCGAAGAATGCTTATATTTAAGGACGGAGGGAGTAACGGCATTCGCTTCGCTTATCACCACCGTACCAAAGTAAGATTTTCTCTCGTAACGAACCGACCACCAAAGAACCAAACGCAACCAGCCAAGAAGATTTTCTCTCGTAACAAACCAAGACAGCCATCACCACCACCAACCGAACCGAATTTCCCCTAAGTCGCTTTTGAATTTTATAGATATAGATATCATCAGGCCCGTCGCCTCGGTATCGCTTTATCTTTTATGGTACATATATAAGTCTGTCACATCAACTATTTGACATGATGAAATTGGCACTCTTAATGCCCATTTCACATGCACAATTTCATAAACAGGATGCGACATTTCAGTCTTGCATGTGTGGTGATTAAATGTGACATGAGAATTATGCAGCTTGTTTGAATAAAACAAGGTTGCATTTCACAAATACAATTCAATCTGATCAAATATTGATATTTCATACGGCAAAAGGACCATGATAACCAGCCTACCACCGTTCGTTTGGTTCGGTGGTCGGTGTTGATTTGTTTCCGAGAGAAAATCTTGTTGGTTAGTTCTTGGTGGCTGGTTTGTTCGAGAGAAAAGATCGTCGCCTCGGTGGCCGATAAACCAAACGAACAGACGTACATCTATCATAGAGACAGCAAACTAGAAGCAATAGAACATAAGTTTACCGTCGTGTTGATCCTTCGACAGTGCAAAGTATAATTGACTAAAGATGCAAATGGACAGAGAGCGAAGTTGTATATAGATGCAAATGAACAAAGAGCGTAACTGTCATATATAAATATATCGCAACTATGCTGATGTGTCATACTAATTAATGTTTATGAAATTCTCCATGAAATTCCACTGAGACCGACCTTATAGAGGTAGACATTCACAACATCATTTATGAATCTAATAAAGTCGAAATGACTTATAATTTGGAACGTAGAGGTTACTGTTTTGTCAAACAACGTTGATGTCATTAAATTCATACATAAAAATACTAGTACTCTTTTAGTAGTTTTTATTTTTGAGAAGAACAGTACTCTTTTAGTATACGTAGTATATGTATATTTTTGTCACGATGAGTAATTGTTATGGGCCGTGCGCCATGACTTCGAGCCGTCCACGCTGTTCACACGACGTAGGTCTCCTCGTGAAATAAACTGCCAAATCTTTTTTGAAAACAAGGTATTCCAGTGACATGCTGCTGATGAAGCTCGAAATCCCCGAAGCAGGGACAACGCGATCGATGACCAAGTGTGATATACGTAGGGGTGATAAATTGTATTCCAATTTAGCCTAATTAATTTAAGAATCGAACCAAATAAGAACCAAATGATATTAATATATAATTTTGAGCTAGAACTTTGCTAGATCGTGAAAAATGCTTTTGGGTCGTGACCCGTTAGTACCCCTAGATATACACCGTCACGTCGTCTCAAGTTTTTCTAGGCACGAGCAGTTTTCTTTACATCATGTGGTGATGTGGGTGGACACAAAAGACACGCCCGCAGTGACCTCAAAGCCGACAGGGACATGCGCAGCGGCGGACGATCGATCTCCGGCTGAAAATTGCTCTACTGACGGATCGGAGAGACCTGCACGTAAGGTGCTGACGGAGGGCAGATGCAAATTCCACTCCGGTTTCTTGATAGATTTCTAGAAGATCAGAACACTTGTGTTGTTGCATTGTGTCGTCCAGTGTCAAAAGCGATATGTTAAATTCTAAGGTTATCTTCACCTCTTTGGTCTTTCCGCCAACTCCAAATGTAGTTGGTGTTCCGCGGTCGTGTCTACCCGGACAATACTTGAGATAAGCTGTGTGCTTGAAACAACGAGGAAAACGCTGAAGGACGATGTACAAAGAAGAGGGTGGACCCCCCCCCCCCCCCCCCCACCCCAAAAAAATATGTTATTTTTGTAATTTTAGGATAGATTATTCAGAAGGTAAAATGATCTCGACTGCTCTTAGTTATTACCTGTATTTGTCGCTAATTGACTATTGTATGTTCACATGATATCATGTAACACGCTAAATTAAAAAATTTGAATGCTGAAACGACAATTTTTTTAGGGGGGTGGGGGTGTATATTCATTCTTTAAAAAAAATAGAAAAAATATCGAGCGCACTTTTGTGTCACATGAATGAAATACTAGTAGAATGATTATTTGTCAATAGCTTTGGTCTAATACTATCCGTGTTGTTGTTTTCTTAAATAAAAATGCTACTCTGTTGCTTCTCTGCTGAAATAGTCCCAATCTCGTGCCTGTTGTATTAAAAGAAAAACGATTTTGTATTTTTGTTTCTCTCCCCCAACAACTCAAAACGGGCGATTTCTGAATGAAATGGACAACGATTTCAGGCCGGGCCGTAAGTGGGCTGGTCATCATTGTACTGTGTATGACCCAAAGTGTGCCGAAAAATATTTAAGACATTCTTAGAAATGAATAAATAGAATTTTTTTATATTTATTTTGTCTTGATTTTCGAAAAATAAATGGTCAAATCAAAAATTTGTAGAAATATACATCCGGCACAAGTTCTTGCCGCCGTGAGGCACAGAGACAGTGGTGGCGCCAACGGTCGGCTGTACTGCCCGGTGGGGCCAGATTCCTGCCATTGTGCCCCACGGCGGCAGACCTAGCGTCGTGCCCCACAGCGGCAGCGTCCTGGCGTTGTGGGGCACGGCGGCAGCGCCACGGCTATAAAAGAGGCCGACCCCCCTGCCGCCGCCCCCTCCCTCACTCCTCCAAACCTTCAGCTTTCAACCCTTCCGAGCACTTCTGAGTGATGTATCTTTCTAAATTTAGTGCAGTTTAGTTAGTATAATAGTTAGTTTAGTTAACTTACTTTAGTTAGTTAGTTTAGTTAGAGAACATCTTAATTTCACATAATTTGTTTTAAATCATTTAAAATTTGTGGAAAATTGTTATAATTGAAATAATTATATTAAATTGATATAAAATTCATAGAATTATTTAAATTCACATAATCTGTTTAATTTTGTTTTAAACTTCTAGGAAATGGTTATAAGTCACATAATTAGATTAAATTGCTACAAAATTTGTAGAGAATTATTTAAATTCACACAATTCGTTTAAATTTATTTTAAACTTTTAGGAAACGGTTATAATTGACATAATAGCATTAAATTGATGTAAAATTAGTAGAAAATGGTTTAAATTCACATAATTCGTTTAAATTTGTTTTAAACTTCTAGGAAGTGGTTATAATTAATATAATTAATTAAATTGATGTAAAATTTGTAGAAAATTATTTAAATTCACATAATTCGTTTAATTTTGTTTTAAACTTCTAGGAAATGGTTATAATTGACATAATTAGCTTGAATTGATGTAAATTCGTACAAAATGGTTAAATTTCACATAATTCGTTTAAATTGGTTTTAAACTTGCATGAAATGGTTATAATTCACATAATTAGTATAATTGGAAAAATTAATTAAATTATGTTTTTCCAGTTATGGCTGCACCGCTGGAGTACGTACAGCCGGAGTTGTTCGACGAGACGGTGGACCGGCACCACCGCTCGTATGTGTCGACTGTTCTCGGACGTCCGCTCGGCACGATACGTTGCCGGACGACCCGCACGTTGATGCCGATACACCAGTGGTGGATTCCGAAGTACGTAATTCATATTTATTATTTATTTCTATTTCTTTACAACAGTTATTGCGTTAAGTAAATTAATATTTTTCAAGCTACGCGATGCAGGAGTTCTTCCTGTTGCGCGGTTGGTCGAGGGGGACAGGCTACGAGCTGAGGTTCCCCAGGCGGAGCGGTTGACGCGGTTCAACTACGACGCCCCGCTGATTGCCACGTTCATGGACCGGTGGCGACCTGAGACACACACGTTCCACTTCCCCGTCGGCGAGATGACTCTCAGTCTGGAGGACGTCGCGATGTTGGGAGGACTGCCGTGTGCTGGTGAGGTGATGGAGCCGATCGACATCCCCGCGACGTGGCACGCTGACTTCCTTACTCGGTTCGCGAACGTTCCTTGGAACGATCGCGCGCCGGCGCCGTACGTGCCCTTCGCCGACACCCACGGGCCCACCTGGACTTGGATCCAACTCTTATTTTCAACGTTGCTATGCATTTTAAAGGAATGTGACGATTGACCTTTGTGTGTGTGCAGGCTGACTACATGGCGGACGATGCCGACGACCCGACATCAGACAGGTTTTTGAGGTCTAGCTGCTCTGGCTGTTCGGGTGGGTGTTGTTCTGTGAGTCAGTGGGAGACTTCGTGTCGCGGTACATGATCCCCTGGGCTCAGAGGATCGCCGACGCACCCCTCCAGCAGATGCCCCGCATCACCGGGGCCGGTCTTCGTTCCGGCGGCCTACCTACAGGGGGCTGTGTTCGGCAGTGGCGAGGCCGGCGAGTAGGGAGGCGATCCTCCTGGGGTGCCCTCTCCTGCTGCAGATGTGGATCCACAAGCGGTTCGACATCGGTCGGCCCAGGGCCGACCTCTCGGAGTACGAGCCGCTGGCCGACGCCACCGACCCAGCGGACCTCCCCACCATGGGTTCTCTGTGGTGCCTCCGGAAGGTAATGACCTCCCTTTACGCGATTCTTCGCGTTATGAGTTCTTTAGTTCGATTCACTTAACTTTTCTTGTTCTTTGCAGCACGTTTGGGCTGGGGAGCAACCGAAGAAGGCGTACAAGGACTTCGTTGGTCAGATCGATCGGATGGTCGATTCCCAAGTCCGGTGGACGTCGTACGCTCCTGCCATGGTCGCTGCCCGCGCACCACGGGGGCTCTCGTCCCTATGCTCCCGAGACCCGGCGTACTGGACGACGAGACGACGACTGGTCTTCGACGTCTACATTGAGGAGTACGCCGTCCACTGTGTGATGAGGCAGTTCGGCCTCTTCCAGGTGGCGCCAGTACATGCTGCACCACGTCTGCCACCTACAGCGCACATGTGAGCTACCATTTGCCAGTTCTAATTATTTTTCGTTACAAATATTCAGTTGCCAATAATTTTATGTTTCATCTATGCTAGGTGGACGTGTAAGAGCGTGCTTGCTGCGATGTCGTTCATCGACAAGCTGCAGCCGTAGGTGGCAGAGTGGGCGTCCGCGGCGCACGAGTAGAACGTCGTCACCGAGCACCGCCTTCACGACGGCGCCGCCTGGGTAGCGTACCTTCAGTGGTACCTCCCGAGGACGCGTACGCGGGCGATGTACGTGCCTGCTACCCCACCACCGCCACCTGTCCCCGACCACGACAGGATCCTGCCAGACGTGACGTACTTGGTTCACTGAGACCAGACCACCAACACAGTGGTAAGCTACAATACCGCAAACATATTACATTCATATGACTTTTCATTATAACATGTGTTTCTAATTTTGTGCGCAGCACGACGTGCTGGCTGATGTTGTGCGGCTCGCATCGGCCGCGAGGGAGCAGTGCTTTACCTGGGGGCCTCAGGAGCACCAGAGCACGTACGACAGGATCATCACTGCTGCCATGAGGTACTCCGCCCTTGTGAACTACGTCGGGGCCGTAGAGATTCCTCTCCTTCCGCGCCACCCAACATCGTCCTCGAGCTCCGTCTCGATAGCGGCTTCGCAGCCGACGCCTGCCACCTTTGCTGGCGGCTTCTCGGCTCCGAGGGCACAACAACAACCACAGGCGCAGGGCCCACACACCTACGTGCAGCGCCGTTTGTTCCCCCCGGTGCAGGTACTTTCAGTAGACCTTATTTTCAACTAATGCACACAATTATTGTGTGTTTGTGATTATACTATATTCTAATCGTATAGGGCGACCGCCGCCTTTTCCGAAAGTCGGGTCTCGACAGCAGGAGTCGCCGCTGATCTTTGCGCTAGGAGGTTCCAGACCGCCGGCCTTTCAGTTTCCGGCGACAGATATTCCTTCCTCGTCCACTCCACCTATGTTCTAGCCTACTTTCGACATGACCACCAAGGAGCACCTGGGATGGGATCAGATGGAGTTCCGCGATGTTCTCGTGAACCTAGATTCCCCACAGCAGGGTGAGGAGGTTGGTGCGTCACAGTTTACACAGGCACCACCGGTTTGGACTCATCCGACACAACCACAGGGCGGAGCGACTCCGGCGACCGACGGAGCGACCCCAGCCGACGGAGCGACCCCGGCGGCTGGGGAGCGACACCGGCGGGTTGCAGGCTCGTTGCAGGCGGCCATGGCGTGGTCTCCCGACCAGCTAGGACCACGGGTGGTCAGGGCACCTGACCCCTAGATGTACGATCAGGACCAAACCTGAGTTGGCGCTAGAGCTGTTAGGGCGAAGAGGGGCCAACACATTTAGATGTAGTACCACTTTTATCATGATTTTGTATAAACTATTTCCATCTACTCGTTGTTTAGGATATTCCCTTGTGATTATGATTACACTTATCAGTTTGTCGTTTTTAAAAAGTTAAAAGTGTTTTAAAAATGAAAACTAAAAAAATTAGAAAAGGACGTAACGCCGTGACGACAGGGTCCTAGCGCCGCGCCACCCCGCCCTGCTGCCAGAAGTGCTACCTGCCGCCGTGCCCCTGACGCCGTGGGGTATGACGCCAGATGTATATTTCTCGAAATTTTTTATTCGATGATTTATTTTTCGAAAATCAAGGCAAAATAAATATATAAAAAAATTTGAACGAATAAGCCATCTGGACAAAAAAAATCCTCGGCCCTATTCATTATCTCATCCATCATCAAGCCAACCTTGCTGAAATGGGCCCAGACATCAGGAGTCTTAACGCAAAAACATGGTGCTCAGTCCTTCGAAGGTACTTGTAGCATTATAAGGTTTGCGTACGTGTGTTCATATGGGTGAGTGTGTGTTACGAGCGTCTGCGTTGTACTGTGTAATTCTAAAAAAATATGATAAAGTTGCCCAATTCTTGTTTTATGAAAATAACAAAGAATGAATAAAATATATTTTTTGGGAGTTGGGTAGGGTTCCAAAACCGTTGGGAACCGGTCCGGTTTTCGGTCTTACTGTCAGGTCCGGTTCCAAAAAACGCCGGTAAACCGACTCTAACCGAACCTAGCAAACCAAACCTCTGGGTGTACCGACCGGTTAACTGTTTTACCGGTCCGTTTTTTCCAAATTTGCAGCCTGTTCGCTTGGCTTATCAGCCACCAGCCAACAATACTTTTCTCTCAGAACAAACCAGCCACTAGCAACCAGCCAGCAGTACTTTTCTCTTAGAACAAACCAGCACCAGCCATCAGCCATCAGCCAAACAAACAAGCTGTTGAAAACCGGTATTGTAGCGGCTCTTTTTTAACCCTGGAGTTGGGAGGGTGAATATGGAGTGCCAACATCTTTTGAGTGGAATCGTGAAAACTTCCACTATGGACCGCCAGATCGGAGATATACGATTCACAATGAGAGTTACAAAGTCACTCCTGATATTTTGCACATAACCCCCTAGCTTGACTTGTATTGTATACCATCCACTTCAAGACATACCATACAGTTGCAACTGATTAATGATTTGACTTGGAATCGAAATACTTCTCCAGTTGCATTACATCAGATATTTCTAATTTGGAGAAGTTGCTGATCAATAGTATGTATTAGCAACTCGAAGTGTTCAACGATTGCGATAAAAACTATTACCCCCTCAGTCTTATAAAAAAAGTGCAATCCTAACTTTTGAAAAAATCCCACGAAGAATGCAATCTTAGAAAATAGAACTAATTACCTTCCTAATTAAGTGGTCAGATCTGATTTGCATGGCAAGACTTACTGCATTTGGAAAATAAATGAGGGCATTATAGTTTTTTTCCTCCACTAATCTGTCCTGAAAAAACTAAAATTGCACTCTTATATAGCATATCATACTTATTGCATTATCCGAGAGTGGGTAGTGTACGGTGTACTGTAAGACGGAAAGCGAAGATAGGGAAGATATTTGAAAATGTCAGAATAGGTTGTAAGAGCGACTCTAACCGTTCAGTAAATCAACTTAACATCCATCTAATTTTGTCAAAACAAGAAAAATTAGCCTCCAACAGTTTGACAAACCAACTTGGCAAAAATAGAAACTTGTCAAAACTCACCTCCCCGCGCGTATATATGCGCGCGCAAATCGTGGTTGCCATCGTGGTTTCCCACTAGGTGGGAGGGTGAAAAAGAAATAAAGAATAGAGAAGGATTCCTGATGTAAAGTTTTCAAGAGGTAGAAGGGCATAAACATAATTTTATTTCTCTCGGTCTCAGGATTCCTGATGTAAATTAGATCTAGATTTGGCAAGTGAATTATGCCAAACTATTGGAGGTGAGCTTCTTTTTACTTTGCATATGTTTTTAGAAATTGGCAAAACACAAGATTTGCCAAGTAAAATTTGGCAAACTCTCAGAAGATGCTCAGCTGCTTCCATCACAGATCACCGATCTGATACTGAGAGGTAGAACTCAGATAAAAGATCTATTATCTTTATACTTGAGTGTTAAAAGAAGCCACCATGTTCGCCGAGTGGGTCTAGAAATTCCCACATTAATCCAAAAAAGAGAAAAATATACACCGTTGGATTTTATGAAGATCTTAAGGTCTATATTAATCAAAGAATACATAAATTCGGAATTAAAATAAGGAAATCTAAAGAGTCCATATTCAATACAAATATAATTAATAAATACATAAATTCGGAATTAAAAATAAGAAAAATAGTAGTTGATTAAAAAAGAGAAGAGTTTGGAGTATTGGATTTTACGAAGATCTAACGATTCATATTATTATGAAAAAAGGAATTCCCACGTTAATCTAAATGAGAGAAGAGTTTGAACCGTTGGATTTTATGCATATTATTCTAAAAAATTGAAATATTTTTTATCCATGATTTCCTTTCTTTATGGCACTCCGTACTTGAATACATATGCAGTATTTTTTATTGTCTAACATTAGGTGCCGGATTTGAATACCAACTTGAATCCGCATGGATTTTTTTTAATTTCCTAACAAACGTACTCGCCCCTCCCTCTATGAGCACTTCCGAATGAGTGAGCTGACAAATCCTCGAGATAGATGAAGTCACCAATGGTCAGACGGTCTAGATCAATCCAAAGAATTCATATCTAATATAAATAATAAATATATTTCTATCTATTATCTTTATACTTGAGTGTTAAAAGAAGCCACCACGTTCGCCGAGAGGGTCTAGAAATTCTCACGTTAATCAAAAAAGAGAAGAATATATTGTATTTTATGAAGATCTGAAGGTCTAGATTAATCAAAGAATACATAAATTCAGAATTAAAATAAGGAAATCTAAAGAGTCCATATTCAATAAAAAACAATTAATAAATACATAAATTCGGAATTAAAAATAAGAAAAATAGTAGTTGATTAAAAAAGAGAAGAGTTTGGAGTATTGGATTTTACAAAGATCTAACGATTCATATTATTATGAAAAAAGGAATTCCCACGTTAATCTAAATGAGAGAAGAGTTTGAACCGTTGGATTTTATGAAGATCTAACAATTCATATTATTCTAAAAAATTGAAATATTTTTATCCATGATTTTCTTTCCTTATGGCACTCCGTACTTGAATACATACGCAGTATTTTTTATTGTCTAACATTAGGTGCCGGATTTGAATACCAACTTGAATCCGCATGGATTTTTTTTAATTTCCTAACAAATTTGGTAAGTTTTTTAGACTTCCCCTTAATAGATCATGGAGTATGTCACGTACTCGAAATTGAAATTGAAAGAGGGACATACTCCCTCTGCCCCAAAAAGAATGTCATTCTAGGAATTTTAGGACAGATTATTAAGGAGGTCAAATGATCTCGATTGCCCCTATTTATCTACCATATTAGGTGCTAATTGATTGTTGCATGCCTACATGCACATGCACACATGCCAAATTAAGTAAAACGTCATTCTTTTTGGGACAAATTTTGAATCCTACAACATCATTCTTTTGGGATGGAGGGAGTAGATTAATACGTCTACAAATTACATGAAAGCAAGTTTTTTAATCACATGATATAGGCGCGATGCTCACATACAACACATACTCGCCCCTCCTTCTATGAGCTCTTCCGAATGAGTGAGCTGACAAATCCTCAAGATAGATGAAGTCACCAATGGTCTGACGGTCTAGATCAATCCAAAGAATTCATATCTAATATAACTAATAAATATATATATACAAATCCAATATTTAAAAAACAAGAAAATTAGAAGCATATTTCTATACAGATTGAGAAGAGAAATAGCTAAATAAAATAGTCCATACTAAATACAATTAATAAATAACTAAAATTGTTAAAAAATAAGGAAAGTTAATATTGTGCTTATAAATAATATGCTTGACCACCACAAATCGACTGCAAGTATTTGATATGTGCTTAATTCCTTCTGTATCTTTAATATGTTGTGATTTTACGAGCCTATATTGGAACATTCATTTAATAAACATCTCATTTACAATATGATTAGTTAATATCTAAATTTGAATACAATAATATAATATATTTTGATAAAAAAGATAACAGTCAAATCCAATTAGCAGTTATTTGCAATCAGACCAACAACACCCAACACATGAGAGGATCAGAGCTAGCAACTGGCATTGCCGCGAGGTACGACAAGCCTGCCGAGAGGTGTTGGATCCTCACGCTGGGAGGTGGAGTACCGAGACTCTACACAATATCAACGCCGAAGACTCAGAAGTCATTGAATCAAGGTGAGAGAGTTCACCCGACAAAAGTAAGGGGAAAACAGAGAGAGGGGGGTCCTGCGCCACCGCTACATGAGTTTGTCCCTATATCAAGATGAACCTTCAAGATTGCCTATCCTAGCAACTACCATTGCCACCTGGTACGACAAATTGGCCTAGAGGAGTTAGACACAAGGTTAACATCTGAGTCGGACTCAAAAGCCGCGAAATCAAAGAGGCATAGTTCGCTCAACAAAAATAGGGGAGAAACTAAGAAGGAGGTGTTGTCAGAAGATGAGGGGGATCGGAGGGACCTATGCAACTATTGCATGAGCCAGTACCTAGATTAAGAGGAACTTTCAAAGTTGCCTACGCCAACAACTGGCATCATAGCTATGTACAATGAGCTCGCCGGAAGGAGTTGAATCCACGCGTTGAGAGGTGAAGCATTGAAACTACACAAGAACAATGCTTGATTCAGACTCGAAAGCCGCAAAATTAGAGAAGTAGAGTTTGCACGACAAAAGTAAGGGAGAAAGAGGCATTGTCAGGGTGGATGGTGTGTGTGCGCGCGCGTGCGCGCGCGCCAAAGAGAGATGAGGGATGAAGGGACCTGTGTCACCACTACACTAACATATTCCTGGATCGAGAGAAACCTTCAAGATCGCCTACGCCAGTAATTGACATCATTGCCGGGTACGACGAACTAGCTAAGATGAGTTAGATCCACACATTGGGAGGTGGAGCATCGAGACTCTACACAAGGTCAATGCCTAAGTTGGACTCAGAAGTCATAGTATCAGAAAGACATAGTTCACTAGACAAAAATAAGGAAGAGAATAGGCAGAAAGAGACCGAGAAATGCCAGAGAGGGTGATTTACAATTTCAATCAAATATACAAAGCTGCAGAGCTTGCAATGTATGCGAGGGTGCAGTGAAGCGTTGATTGTGTCATTCGCTGTTGGATTTCCATCCACCAATCCAATAGCACTCAAGCAACAAAATCCGGGTGTACCGATACTAATTTCAAAATCGAGGCACCAATACGTACATGAAGGTTGAGTGTTAATGATTTCAAAAGGATGAATAACGAGTCATATATAAGGATAACTTTATCAAATCTAGCCGCGCTATTAGCACGGGCCAACGTGTTAGTTATAACAAAAAGGCGTGATTTTAATCACGCGCCGTAAGATCTGGTGAACTAGCGCGATCACGCCTGCTTGCACGATCGTGCATTCGTGCGCGCAAGATGTAAACATTCCCCTATATATACCAAATCCAAATCCAAATCCAAACAACAATTAACGGATCATCAAACGGCCACCACCTTGCGGTTCGCGTTCCTGGCCGGCTCCACCACCTCGTTGCGCGACGACCCGCAGGCCGACCCCATGCACCCCAGCAAGCCGCCGCTCTTCTTCCCCTGCACTCCGGTGGCGGCGGCGCTTCTGTCCGCGATGCCGTCCGCCGCGAAGCTGACGCGCTTCTTGCCGCTCCCCGCCTTCGTCACGCCAGCTGCTGCCCGCCTGGCGCCGCCGCCGCTGCTGCCAGTGGACGCGCTCCGCCGCCGCACCGGCGACGCTGCCAGGCTGCTGACTGCCGTGACCGGTGCGGAGGGTGACCGCACGGCGGGGAACTGGTGCGCCCGGAGCTGGCCGTCGGAGAACACCATGCTGGCGGGCGACGCCGGGCTGTAGCTCACCGCGGCGCTGAACTCGAAGCTCTTGTCCGACGAGGCATCCGCAACCGCCACGGCCGCCGGCGCCGGCGGCATCGGCGCGCCCTTCCGGCCGCGGCCAAGGTGGCTGCTCATCGTCGAGCGCCGCGGCGCCATGACCTTGTCAGAGTCGATGTTGTGGACGTGCCCGGCGTCCACGGCCGTCATCAGGTCCTGCAGCGCCCACGGCTTGCTCATGGCCGCCGCCGCCGCCAAGTAGCTTCTTTGTCTTCTTGACACTAGCTAGCTACCAAACTGCGTGCACGCCTTTGGTACGGTCCTCTCTGCTACGTACCTCTAGTGGCAAGTGCAGCTTCGCACAACTGCTAGCTGCCTAGATTGTGCCGAGAGCTGTGAGCTGACGAGCGATTTAAATACGCCATGGCGTCCGTGTCGATCCAAGGATGTGCGGGGAACAAGCGGCAAGCGTGGTGATAACATCAACGAAGGTCAGGGTGGCCGGGGGCTCGGTATATCCGACAGCGATGCGCTTGTCCAGTTCGTCGGCTGCCGAGCAGGGTCACCTCGTCACGGCAGGGACAGGCGGACAGCGAGGATCGATCCCAGCTCGTCGTTTTCCATATCCACAAGCGCTAGACGACGGCGCGCTTCGCCGTGGGTTCCGGGTTGTCGCCGGGGATCGGAGGAAGTGGCGGTGGCGGCCGGCCTATGCGGACGTCGATTGCCATCGAGGATTCTGTGCCCAATCACGCACACACGCCTGCTGTTATATGTATAAAAAAAAGTGATTGAGGGATTCATAAACATCAGTCGCTTGACCACGAGACGTATCCAAAGTATATACAGTGTTTTGAGCGTGAGCTGTGGGTTAGGAAGTTACACTTACTCCATCGAGTATACAGTGATTGTGGCTTTTGTTGACCTTCGTAAAAGTGGGATCTAAGGTCAACAAAAGCCAGCAACGGTATTTCTGTTTTTCCTTTGCTGAATAAGATGATTCTCTACTCAAGTCACCTCTAATTCAGAGGGGGAAATCCGTTCTTTGATAGTACGAGTTTATCCGATTGCAAATACGTAGCCTTATTAATTGGTATTCTTGCTAGTCAATCATTTTTTAAACCTTTGCCAATCTAGATTATTCCTGAAGGGCCAATCTGGATTATTTGGTTATTAGGTCTATTGTGGTGGAACTTGTCCACTCTTTGAGTCTTCGTCTGATCATATTTTTGCAGGTAGCATATCGCCATATCCATCGAGAACGAGAGTGCATATATGGTTGGTCAAAATCTGCTGGCTAGATTTTTTTTAGAGAACATTATAATGAGAGTAGGGTACGGTCGGTGCTTGCATTTATACGGTCAATCATGCGTACCTATAAATTAGCATATTGCCCCTGGTTTGTTAAATGAAGTTGTTCTAGACAAAATTTGAGTCAAACATTGAGAATATAAATCATAAATAACTTTTAAGTCGTTGAGTTTGGAAATGTGAAAACTACATAAATAGATTTGTGTTGCAAAATAATTTCATAAAAGTATACATATGTTAGTTTTTAATAAATATTTTTTTGTAAAAATAAGAAGTCAAAGTTGTACTTTGGAGACCATGTCGCTGACATAAATGACTTGATTTACCAAACCGGAGCGAATATAGGAGTAGTGTGTGTTAAAAAACTCAACCATAAATATAGAAAGAGTTATGTAGATTGGCAATGCAAGATTATCAGGGCTTGCAATGCAAAGAGTATTCCCTCCAGTTTGCTAAATTAAGTCATTTTGGACAACATTTGAGTCAAACATTAGGAATATAAATCATGAATAACTTTTAAGTCATTGAGGTTGGAAATGTGAGAACTACATGACTAGATTTGTCTTGTAAAATATTTTCATAAAAATATACATATGTTCGTTTTTAATAATTATTTTCATAAAAATAAGAAGTCAAAGTTGTACTTTGGAGACCGTGTCGCTATCCTAAACGACTTTCTTTACCGAACTGGAGGGAGTATATGCTACTAACAATGTTTTCCTAGGAGGGAGTATATGCTACTAACAATGTTTTTCCTAGACGGTAAACGTAGACAGTCGGTCGACCATTGTTTAGTGTTTAATCGTTTTAAACGGCTGTTTAAACGGAGCTAAATAGTGTTTAAACGGGATAAATAGTGTTTAAATAGGTTAAACGACATAGACGGTGGTCACCCATTTAGCGTTTAGACACTGTTTAAACGGAGTTTAATTCCGTTTAGGAAAACTAGCTAGATTCATCATGAAGAGTATTTTTTTAAAAAATATTTATTATCTTTGCGAAATGTTATACTCAATAGAAATTACTGTTCAAATTATTATCTCATATAATTTATTAAAGTCCTGAACAATCGAATGTAGTATGAGTAAACAACAGGTCATGTGCAAAGAGCCACGTGAGTCGTCTTCTACAATGTGACATTGTAGCACCAAGATATTAGTTTCCATAGCCCAGAAGAATCACTCACCAATACTCCAGCAGCTTAACGCATCACTCACTAGTACTCCACTTATATAATGAATAAAAAGAATCTTATTAGATCCACTCAGATCTAAGCCCGACCTGCCTGATAACTTTACGGGCTGCGCACTTTTCTCTCAGAACAAACCACTCATTAAGAACCAGCCTAACAATAATTTTCTCTCGTAATAAACCAAAGACCAGCCACCAGCCAAACACTGTTTTCCTCTACGTGAGGTCTCGTCAGAGTCGAAGAAGGCTGATTTGGATCGACTTTCTCTTGAAATATTTGGTGTAACTTTTCTCATGAAAATGTTGAATTCAACCTTTTTTTTGTAAGAAATGTATTGTTCATTGGTCAACACCTGATGGCACCAATTATCTAGCACTACGAAGCATATTGCCATAGGCCTTCAACCTTCTAACGGTGACCCCTCGGCTCCTCCGACCCTTCTACTTCTGTAACACCCTAAATTCCACTTCTTGAATTTGATTAAAATTTGCTTAGCAACATTGTGTTCTCGCTTAAGGAATATAAGGATATTGTGCTCTTATAGGCATTTAATCATTTTCCTTAATTAATTAATGAAATATAGGAGTTTATTGTTGCGTTCATCTTGGGTGCATTGTTTTTGGGTGTTTGGATTCAAATCTTGGTTTGAATTCATTTGCTTGAGTGGATTTTGAAATTTGACAAAAAAACCTTTCCTTTTCCCTCCCCTCTCGTTTTCCTTTCCGGCCCAACTCCGCCGGCGGCCCGCTAGAGCGCCGCGGCCCGCGCGCGTCTCCGGCCCGGCCAAGCCCACCTTCCCCGCGGCCGCTTGGCCGCTCTCGCCGACGGGCGGGCCCCGCCCGTCATCCCCGACCTCGGGTCGGAGACGGACCGGGGGCCGGGACCCGACCCGAGCCGGACTTCCCCCGCCGCGCGCGCGCGCGGTCGCGGGCCCGCATGCCGATGCGGGCCGCCGCCCGACCTATTTAAGGGCCGACCGCACCCCCCCCGGGGCCCTCACCCAAAACCCTACCCGTCTCAACGCCCGCCGCCGCCATCGCCCTTAACCCTAGCCGGCCGCCGGTGCTTGAGCTTCGCCGTCGCCGCTTTCCGGTCGCTTTGGAGCCGCTCCGTAGCTTCGCCGCGAGGTAAGGGACTCCGTGGTGCCGTTGGCTCGCGGCTGCGGTGCTTCGTGTCGCCGTGCCGACTTCGCCGAGCTCCGCCGCCGCGGTTGCTCGCCGCGCGCGCCGTCACCCCTCGCCGTCGCCGCCGGGAAGGTCACCGCGAGGGTTCGCCAAGCACTCTTCGTCGTCCGGTGCAAACCCCGCATCGATTGGTGCACCCCGGCGCCTTTTTCGCCGGAGCGCCGCCGCTCGCCGGTCGCGCGCCGCCGCGTCCCGCGCGCGCCGCCGGCCACCGCTCGTCGTTGTCCGGGGCCGCCGGATCGCGGATCGACGGTCCGGATCGTGTCAACGCCGGGTCAAACTCTCCCATACCGGTCGTTAACACCAAAATTTGGTAAGGAGTCCGACTTGTGGGTCCGGTTCGATAAAGAGTCCGTCCGGTGGAAGGAAGGATCTTTTCGCAGATATTCGGCAAAGAGATGCTCGGTCGGCTATCTGCTCCAGTTCGGCAAAGGAACAGTAGAGCTGATTTTGCGGGATTGAATGGTGACGTGGCTCAATCAGGGAGAACGAATGGATGGATAGGCAATCAAGCTTAGAGATAAGTTAGGCAATGAATCCATTCGAAGTTGTACTTGACAGGGTATAAATATGACCCCTGAATGTATGTAAAAACACAATCATTCTTCAATACACACCGGCCTTACGCCAAACCCTAGAGTCCTTTGTCGTGTCGTCGAGTTCTTCGAGAGGGTTCATCGATCCGTCGACCTCCGTGAGTACCGGCAACCTTGTATCATGTCTAGTATCATGCGGTAGATTTAGATCCGATGCAAGTAGTCTTGTTACCATGCTTCGTGTCATGCGGTAGATTCAAGCTTGGTTCAAGAGGGTTTCTTGTTAGGTCATGAGCCATGCGGTAGGCTAAGATCTAGCTTGAAGCTAGTTATCGGCTCTATTAGATTTTGGCAAGATCTAATAGATTCATTAAGTTACCCCGTGTTACTTTGAGTTTTACTTTATGTTTAAATTCATGTAACACACCTTTGCCCAATCTAGATGGGTTTGGATCGGCTTTACCTCTTTTATGATCCTTGTTCGAGTAGATTTCATGTTTTAACACGTGGATCTTGTGCTTTCCGATAGCCGAAACCGAATCGATCTAGGTTGTTACGTGTTGCGGGTTCAAGCTTGCTAATGTTCGTATAAATCTTGAAAGAGCCGGGTATCATGCGGTAGATGCAGGTTTTTGGGTTGCTTTGGAGCTAGTCATCCGTAAGGATTAGATCCCAAATCAATCGATAGATTTACTTACTTGGTAATGTTTGTTCCTTCTTCATGGACCCCGAATCGGTACTGTTCACCCGTGTTCGGTTATGTTTCTTCACGAGTAGAACACGTGCGTTATTCATGCTTTAAATGATGTGTGCTTTTAGCTTTCCATATTTAGATTGTGTCATGCGGTGGATAGATTTATTTGTGGAAAGTGGTACGGTTTTTCATGCAAGTTGTATCATGCGGTGGATAGATTTGTTTGATATCGTACCCGACGGGTTTTAGAGTATCTAGACATGCGGTAGACTAGTGCTTTGGACCTATGCATGCTTGTTTATTACATGATCATGTCCGTGCTTTACTTTATTCATTTATTTAATGCTAATCTTCATGGGGATCGGTCATGGCCTCGTGCATGTGCATCCTTGTTCAAACAAAGACCGATCGCTGTCATGCTTACGTCATCCATTCGGCAATATCACTTTTTTCCCTTTGCGAGTTCCCGAATGGTTGTAGTTCATTGGCAAATAGCTTTCTATAGCTATGTGTCATCCCATTTGGCTTCTTAGCCGTAAATATGGAACTGTCGGTACCACCCTAGCAAGTTCCAAGCTTTGGTATCTAACCGCTTTGGTATGCCTTGATCAACCCGGGTTTACTTTATGTTGGGTAGCATATGCTAGCGCTTTACGTGGTTTCGAATGGTTTAATGAACACTTGTTAATATGTCTTTATTTATGCTATCATTCATGTAATGCAAGAACACTTTATGCTTGTTAATCGGAACATGGAGCGACCACCCAGGAAAACAATACTACCACAAGACATATGGCTCGTATTGGCTTATTAATTAGCGAACTAGGTGTTAGGTATGTTTTACCCGATAAGGGTTGGGGGTTGCCGGTAGTTGGTGTATAACTCGGCCCTCGGACCGATCTGCTATATGGTAGCTTCGCGAGAGAGAGGTTTATGCATTGCGGCTTGTCAAGTAACCTAGCGGGCGACCTACATCTAGGGATCTTTGTAACGGCCTCGTAGCGTCCCTATGCAATCACACCTCGGTAGTGTGGTATGATGCCTAGCTAGCATCACATGGTTGGGTCTAAAACTCTTTTGGGTTTTTACGCGACTTGTGGGTAAAGATGTACAACCTCCGCGCAGTGTAAAACTAACTAGTTAGCCGTGCCCACGGTCAAGGGCGGCCTTGGACCCTCACATGATTAATTCTATGGAAGATGGAACTTTTAAACTTATGCATTACATTCTATGGACCTATTGCATTTTATTATCCGGTTTTGGTATACACTTACACTTGCTAGTAACAGATTGCTTAATAAACCGGACCAACTAAAATGCCGACTTGCTTATGAACCACCACCTTCCACCATAAAGCCTTGCATGTTGTTATAGAACTTTTCCCTTGTTGAGTACGACATGTGCTCATGCTTGTTGTTCATTTATTGCATCTACACTACCCGCCGTCGCTCGGATGGGCGTTTTGAAGACTACAATGATGAGTTCGATGGGTTCTAGCGTTCGTTCTCCCGGTCCGCATGTGCGGGACTTCTACGTGTGTTTCTTTTCCGCGTTAGCTACTCGAACGATTGTTTAGTTGAGACATTCGGTCATGTAATAACCGTTTAATACTCTCTTTATGCTTTACACTTGTGTTTTTGGTATTCACCGCGTCGATGCATTTGTGTAACTTGATCCCGGCGCACATATATTCTCGCATTCGGGTTTGCCCTTAAATCCGGGTGTGACAAAGTGGTACCAGAGCCGTGTTGATCGTAGGACATTAGCCTAGCTAGAACTCGGTCGAAAACTAAGGATTTTATAATAATAGAAGCCACACATAGTTTAGCTTGCTTTATTCTATTTTATTATATCTAATCTTGGTTTAATCTTATCCTTGTTTGCTTTTGTTATCTAAGCTTGATCTTGTCTCATTTAGTAATCTGCACTTGTCTCATCTATCTTAGATGGTTCGCCGATTGAAGACCACTCGTTCAGGTGCTTACCGCTTTCCAAGATACCCGGAGGACCGGGACTTCTCTTGCTACTCCACGGACGGTGATAAGCACCGGGAAGCTTCGGAGAGGGAGGTGAAGCGAACTCGCTTCGGGGCAAGCTTCACCACCCACGGTCATTGAGCCGTCGATGATGAGCCAGAAGAGGAGCCAGCTGAAGAGCAAGAACAAGGAGATGATCCAGATGACCACCCGGACCCTGAGGACTCTGACCCGGAGGATGGAGATGCTGATGATCACCCAGCGCCAGAGAAGTGGGAGGTGGTCATTTGTCACCATGATAGAGGGCATGCACGCTTTCCGTCCAAGTTGAGGAGGCTCTTCCAGCGTCTTCAGCTGCCTGTGACGATTGAGTACGTTGGACTGAATAGGACTCACCCGCGCTATCCAACACAGTGGGATGTGTCTGTGCGCATCTTGGAGGATAACCCACTGGATGGGGGACTGTATGAGGTTGTTGTCCACCAGGCTCTAGCCACCAGAGCTACCTTCGCCGCGGGGAGAGATGATGCAGCTAGACGGGCTCTTTCCGCATGGTGTTATGAGGAGGCTCATCACCTCACTAACTCCGTGTGGGGTGACTTTCCCCGTCGTCGCTCTGGAGCTGTGGGCAGTGAGATTCCAATGGCCAATGAAACTTTGGGAGCACGCTATGCCATGCAAGTGGGACACGTGGCAGCTCTCAATACCAACCTGGATGACACCCTCATGGAGCCTCAAGACCTCGGCGACCAGCAAGATGAAGACCGTAGGGAGATCAAGAGGCTCAAGGCAGTGATTGCGGGACAAGATGAGGAAGAAGTGCAGGAAGATGGAGAAAACTGGCCTGCAATGTCACCAAGACCCGCGAGGACAAGCTATGGGTCACTTGGATCCCGCACTAGGATCATTTTTCCATAGGTGTTAGGTGTCTTTATGTTTTAGTTATCGAGTCGTAATCGCTAGAACGACACGTTGGATCGATGTGTTAGATAGTGGTGTGTTTGAATGCTTGGTTTGTGAACATCTATGAGTTGGATTTTTGTTTGATTGCAGTGTGTTGTGGATTAATGCCACAATGACATTGGTTTAGTAATAGAGTTTGATTAGTGGGTTTAAGTTCTGTTCCACCTATCTTTTATCTTGCAATTCGTAATTCTTTATCTATCATAAGGAGTATCGTAGTGCAGAATCTGTTCCCGTCACTTCATGACACAGCAGTAGTGTTTTATTTTTATCTCGAACTACAGAACTCCGAATTAAGTAAAACCAGTGGGGTTAGTTCACAAATTTCATACATGATTTTCTGTTAAAAATTCAGCTCTATCCAATTTATATTCTGGGAGTTATGGACGAAACATTAAGCCAACAGAAATCTGTCAAATCCTGCTGACATACCCGACTTCATTATCTTATATCTCGAGTTGTAGACCTCCGATTGAGGCAAAACAAGTTGGGTTGGTTCAGTAATTTCATACACCAAATCTACAGAAAAATTTGTGGTTTTTGGTTATTGGTACAGAGAGATATCTTGGTTTCTTTACAGCTATTAGAATCTGTCATAATCTGGAATTCAGCATTGTTTATCTTCTGGGCTTTTTCTATTGATATCATAATCTAAATCAGTGTTTCTAACGCTCAGATGGTAAACACCAGGTCCGGATCAGGGATTGATCAACCTACAGTGGCACGTCAAGGTCGAGACAACAGTTCAGGCAGTGCACTGCCACCACCACCGCCACCAATGGATCTCATGCAGCAGTTCTTTCAGAACCAGATGCAGCTACTGGAGAATCTGACGAACACAGTGGCCAACCCTGCAGCCCAAGCTAACAATCCACCTCATCCACCACCACGGCAGCCAGACCCGTGAACGAGCACAGGGAGTTCATGAGCCACCGTCCGCCGCTTTTTACCCATGCCGCCGATCCGCTTGATGCCGATGATTGGTCGAAAACCGTGGGCAAGATGCTCACCACCGCTCGGTGTGACGACGAGAGAGAAGGTCCCGTTTGCGCAGCCGACTTCGGGGATCTACGGGAGCATGGTGGGATGCCTACACTACCGCCCATGCCGCACCTCGACACCATCACCCGGCGGGAGTTCGCGAGAGAGCTTCGGGAACCACCACATTCTGGCCGGGGTGATGAGGCCGAAGAAGAAGGAGTTTCTCTGTCTCCCAGGGGGGGGATGTCGGTGGCGTAGTATCGAGACAAAGTTCATCGAGTTGTCTCGCTATGCACCGCAGGAGGTAGTCGATGATCCTAAGAAGCAGGAGCGCTTCTTGGAGGGTTTGGCCGGGATCGCCTTCGTTACCAATCGACGTCGCACACCTTCCGGTCCTTCCGGCGTCGTTAGACAAAGCTATTGTCCTAGAGTCCATGCGCAGAGCCGGGGGAGGCGAAGAGGAAGGCCGCTACTCCCGGGGGCCGTCCGGGAGCCACACTCGTCCCCGTTTTACCTCACCGCTGGGAGCCCCGTTCCGTCCAGGAGGCCCGTCAGGAGGTTATGGCCGGCGGCGGCGCATCGGTACCGGCCACGGCGGTACCGGCGGTTCCGGCGCACACCTCACCGGTTTCGCGCCCGGGGCCACGGACTCCACGCCCTACATACCCGCCGCATCCTCCGATGACCCCGATTGGCACGCCGGCGAGGCCCGGCGCCCCCGCACTCCCGCGAACAACAACTGCTACCATTGCGGGGAGGTTGGTCACTACGCCAACAAGCGCCCCAAGAGGCACTCGCTCCCAACACCCCCGTTCGTAATCGGCGGATGCGATGAGGAATGGGAATCGCACGCCGCAGCAACAAGGGACCGCGAGCTATTCACGTGGTAAGGTCGCTCACGTGAGTGTTGAAGCCGCCCAGGAGAACTCGCGCAGGTGGTGCTTGGTATGTTCCTTGTCAACTCCATCCCCGCATCGTCCTATTTGATTCTCGGAGCTTCTCATTCTTTCATATCTCGCTCAATTTGTGGCTAAACATAGTGTACCCATGCAACATATGAAACAAAACATGCTAGTTACCTCACCAGGGGGAAATGAGAGCCAAATACTTGTGTCCTAATGTTAATCTTAAAATCATGGGAGTAGACTTTCAAAGACACAGTCGATAGTTTTGGAGTCAAAAGATCTCGATGTTATTCGGGTATGAATTGGTTGGTCGGTCATGATGCAACGATTCGGTGTGCTAAGAGGACAGCTTCTTCTCACCGGTCCCAACGAAGAAAAGATTGAGCTTGTGGGCGATCCACCTTCGTGTTCGGGGGTTCGTGCAGGCGACTCGGATGGCAAAGCCTTGGAGGATATCAAGGTGGTCAATGAGTACCCGACGTGTTTCCGGAGGAGTTACCGGTATGCCACCCGACCGAGATGTTGAGTTTGTTATTGATCTATTACCCGGTATCGCTCCTATTTCTAAACGTTCATATAGAATGTCTAGTAGACAATTGATAGAACTTAAGAAACAGATTAAAGAATTATTGGAAAAGGGGTTTATCCGTCCTAGTTCATCACCTTGGGGGGCACCCCAAGTTATCTTTGTTGAGAAGAAGGATGGTACTCGGAGGATGTGTGTGGATTATCGATTGCTTAATGAGGTTACTATCAAGAATAAGTATCCATTGCCTCGCATTGAAGACTTGTTTGATCATATGAGAGGTGCTAAGGTGTTCTCTAAGATTGATTTGCGTTCGGTTATCATCGATGAAGATCGATGGTCGGATATTCCTAAAATCGCATTCACCACCGGGTATGGGCCGTATGAGTATCTTGTTATGTCTTTTGGGTTGACAAATGCACCCGCCTACTTTATGTATCCGATGAACAAGGTGTTTATGGAGTACTTGGATAAGTTCGTTGTGGTGTTTATTGATGATATTCTCGCTTTACTCTAAGACCGAGGAGGATCATGAGGAGTATTTGAGGCTTGTTTTACGAAGTTGAGAGAGCAAAGCGAGTTGTATGCCAAGTTCGGCAAGTGTGATTTCGGTTGAAGGAAGTCTCTTTTCTCGGGGCATATTATCATAGATGGAGGTATCTCGGTCCGATCCGACTAAGGTAGAAGATCTCGTTGAAGTGGGAACCGCCGAGGACGCTTAAGGAGATCAGGAGTTTCCTTGGACTTGCAGGATACTATCGACGGTTCATCGAGGGGTTCTCTAAGATTGTGAAGCCTCTCACCACCTTATTGGAGAAGGATAGAGAGTTCAAGTGGACCGATGCCCGTCGGCGAGTTCCGAGGAGTTGAAGCGAGAGGTTGACAACCGCTCCGGTGCTTGTGATGCCGGACTTGCGAAAGGCTTTGATATCTACCGTGATGCATCCGGACAAGGTTTGGGTTGTGTTCTTATGCGGGAGGGGCACGTCATAGCTTATGCATCGAGGCGCTTGAGGAAGCACGAGCAGAACTATCCTACACATGATCCGGAACTAGCACCGTGGTTCATGCTTTAAAGATTTGGAGACATTACATCATGGGAACCAAGTGCCGCATTTACACAGACCACAAGAGCTTAAAGTACATCTTCACTCGAAGGATCTTAATGCGAGACAACGCCGATGGTTAGAGCCGATCAAGGATTATGATCTAGACATACGGTATCATCCCGGGAAGGCTAATCCGGTGGCGGATGCTTTGAGTCGGAAGGGACGAGCCAATACATCTTTGGCGTTCCACCGCTCGACGAGTCGATGAAGGAGTTCGAGGGTCTCAATCGGGGGATAGCCGCCCACACCGAGGGAGTCACTTTGGAGGTAGAGTCTACTCGGGAGCAAACAGATTCATGAAGGGCGGCTTGGAGGATGAGGAGATCAAGGAGATCGGAGACACCATGGAGAGGGGCAAGGCCCCGCATTTCACCGAGGATGATCGGGGTACGATATGGTTCAAGAAGCGGATCCGTGTGCTCGATGTGGGAGATCTCCGAAGACGATCTTGACAGAGGCCCATGATTCGGCTTATTCCATCCACCCGGGTAGTACTAAGATGTATCAAGATCCGAAGCAGGTATTGGTGGTATGGGATGAAGAGGATGCGGCCACTCACGTTGCATTGTGTGACACGTGTCATCGCGTTAAGGCCGAACATCGAAACCGACTGGATTGTTGCGGCCATTGAAGGTGCCCGAATGGAAGCGGGAAGAAATCGAGTATGGACTTTATAGTGGGATTACCACGGACACCGGTGGGTATGATTCGATATGGGTTATAGTGGATCGCTTGACTAAGGTAGCTCACTTCATTCCGGTTAAGACTACTCATTCGGGTGCAAGATCGGCGGAGCCGTACATGTCTCGTATTGTGTGTTTGCATGGTGTTCCTAAGAGGATAGTATCCGACGGGGGTACTCGGTTCACATCACGTTTCGGGAGAAACTTCATGAGTCCATGGATACGAAGTTGCATTTCGCTTCAACCTATCATCCGCGCACGGATGGTCGACCGAGAGGACGAACCGTATTCTCGGAGAATATGTTAAGAGCATGTGCTCTTAAGCATGGTGGTAGTCGGGACAAGAGTTTGCCGTATGCCGAGTTTTCCTACAACAACGCCTATCAAGCCGGTTGAAGATGGCACCCTTTGAGGCACCGTATGGAAGGAAGTGCGAACACCGTTGTACCGGAGTCGGACGGTGAGAGTCGGTTGTTTGGGACGGACATCATCAAAGAGGCGAGAGGGCGGTGTTCGGATCATCGGAGAGAACTTGAGAGTTGCGCGATCCGGACGAAAAAGTTATGCGGACGGGAAGAGAAGAGATGTATCTTTCCGGGAAGGTGATTATGTGTACTTGAAGGTGTCACCTATCGCAGGATTATGCGGGTTTAAGGTGAAGGGAAAGTTGTCCCCTCGCTACATTGGACCTTTCCGCATCTTGCAACGAGTGGGAGAGGTAGCATACAGACTTGATTTGCCAGCGCAGCTTGCAGATGTGCATGATGTGTTCCACATCTCTCAGTTAAAGAGGGGTCTCAAGCCTCACGATAAGGAACCATTGCCTATGGATGGGTTGGATGTGAAGGAAGACCTCACCATTACTGAACGGCCTATCAAGATTCTGGACAGATTGACACGGGTTACAAGAAACCGGACTTTCACCATGTGCAAGGTGCAGTGGAGTAATCATGCAGAGGATGAGGCAACTTGGGAAAGAGAAGAGGAGTTAAAAGCAGAATATCCACATCTCTTTGATCCATCCGAATCTCGAGGACGAGATTCATCTTAAGGGGGGTAGGATTTGTAACACCCTAAATTCCACTTCTTGAATTTGATTAAAATTTGCTTAGCAAGCATTGTGTTCTCACTTAAGGAATATAAGGATATTGTGCTCTTATAGGCATTTAATTTTCCTTAATTAATTAATGAAATATAGGAGTTTACTTGTTGCGTTCATGCTTTGGTGCATTGTTTTTGGGTGTTTGGATTCAAATCTTGGTTTGAATTCATTTGCTTGAGTGGACTTTAAAATTTGAAAAAAAAAAACTTTCCTTTTCCCTCCCCTCTCGTTTTCCTTTCTAGCCCAACTCCGCCGGCGCGCCGCTAGAGTGCCGCGGCCCGCCGCGCGTCTCCCGGCCCGGCCAAGCCACCTTCCCCCCCGCGCCCGCTTGGCCGCTCTCGCCGACGGGCGGGCCCCGCCGTCATCCCCGACCTCGGGTCGGAGACGGACCGGGGGCGGGACACGACCCGAGCCGGACTTCCCCCCCGCTCGCGCACGCCCGGTCGCGGGCCCGCATGCCGATGCGGCCGCCGCCCGCCTATTTAAGGGCCGACCGCACCCCCCCCGGGGCCCTCGCCCAAAACCCTAGCCGTCTCAACGCCCGCCGCCGCCATCGCCCTTAACCCTAGCCGGCCGCCGTGCTTGAGCTTCCGCCGTCGCCGCTTTCGGTCGCTTTGGAGCCGCTCCGTAGCTTCGCCGCGAGGTAAGGGACTCCGTGGTGCCGTTGGCTCGTCTTCCGCCGTGCTTCGTGTCCCCGTGCCGACTTCGCCGGAGCTCCGCCGCCGCGGTTGCTCGCCGCGCGCCGTCACCCCTCGTCGTCGCCGCCCGGAAGGTCACCGCAGGGTTCGCCAAGCGCTCTTCGTCGTCCGGTGCAAACCCCCGCATCGATTGGTGCACCCCGGCGCCTTTTTTCGCCGGAGCGCCGCCGCCGCCGTCGCGCCGCCGCCGCGTCCCGCGCCGCCGCCGGCCATGCGCCGCTCCCGCCGCTCGGCCGTTGTCCGGGGCCGCCGGATCGCGGATCGACGGTTCGCATCGTGTCAACGCCGGGGGTCAAACTCTCCCATACCGGTCAACCCGCCCTATCCACCCGCTTTAGATCTCCACCGTTGGATCTTGATCCGATGGATCAGATCCATCCCTTCGACTTAACCACGCGTTTTTATTTAAGAAACCCCGAGTTCTTCCAAAATTGCAACCCGGTCCTTCCACCTTAGGGAATCTTTACGTTTAGGTCCCGATTTCTTCGGTTAGCCCGAAAACTTAAAATTCTTTACAGATTAGTCCTAAAAATTGTTTTAGCCATAACTTCGTCGTTTTAGCTCCGTTTTTAGCGTTCTTTATGTCCACGCGATCGTCTCGACGAGTAGAATAGTTTTCTGTTGCTTTTATTATTGTTTGAGATGATTGGTGTACTGTTTCTTATTTGTTTCCATTGTATGCTTGTATGTGATGTGTGGAGCGTAGCGTACGAGCAATTCGGGGACTTCGCTGCTCGTTGACGAGTATCAAGAACCCGAGCAGCTTTCCGGTCTTTGGTAGAAGGCAAGTCCTTGCTGCATTCCCGTTATTCCTATTACAACATGCATTTTAATTACACCTTACTTATTATTGCTATGCATTAAATTGATGGGTCCTATTGCTAAGGTTCGACTAGCTTTGTTATCCTATGCCTTGATCAACACCGGGTTTACTTTATGTTGGGTAGCACATGCTAGCGCTTTACGTGGTTTCGGATGGTTTAATGAACACTTGTTAATATGGCTTTATTTATGCTATCATTCATGTAATGCAAGAACACTTTATGCTTGTTAATCGGAACATGGAGCGACCACCCGGAAAACGAAGATACTACCACAAGACATATGGCTCTGTCTTGGCTTATTAATTAGTGAACTAGGTGTTAGGTATGCTTTACCCGATAAGGGTTGGGGGTTGCCGGTAGTTGGTGTATAACTCGGCCCTCGACCGATCCGCTTCTATGGTAGCTTCGCGGTGAGAGAGGTTTATGCATTGCGCTTTGTCAAGTAACCTAGCGGGCGACCTACATCTAGGGATCTTTGTAATGGTCTCGTAGCGTCCCTATGCAATCACACCTCGGTAGTGTAGTATGATGCTAGCTAGCATCGCATGGTTGGGTCTAAAACTCTTTTGGGTTTTTACGCGACTTGTGGGTAAAGATGTACAACATATGCGAGTGTAAAACTAACTAGTTAGTCGTGCCCACGGTCAAGGGCGGCCTGGACCCTCACATGATTAATTCTATGGAAGATGGAACTTTTAAACTTGTGCATTACATTCTATGGACATGTTGCATTTTATTATCCGGGTTGGTATATACTTACACTTGCTAGTAACATTGCTTAATAAAATTGGACCAACTAAAATCTTGACTTGCTTATGAACCATCGGCTTCCACCATAAAGCCTTGCATGTTGTTATAGAACTTTTCCCTTGTTGAGTACGACATGTGCTAATGCTTATTGTTCATTTATTGCATCTACACTACCCGCCGCCGCTCGGATGGGCGTTTTGAAGACTACAATGATGAGTTCGATGGGTTTTGGGCGTTCGTTCTCCGGTCGGTACCGTCGGAGGACTTCTATGTGTGTTTCTTTTCCGTCGTTAGCTACTCGAACGATTGTTTAGTTGAGACATTCGGTCATGTAATAACTTGTTTAATACTCTCTTTACGCTTTACACCGTGTTTTTGGTATTCACTGCGTCGATGCATGTGTGTAACTTGATCCCGCGCACATGCATTCTTATATTCGGGTTTGCCCTTAAATCCGGGTGTGACAACTTCTTTCAAAAGACCACACCAAAGCGTCCCCATGCCATGCAGAGCGAATAATTTATGTTTCTTAGACTTTTGAAAGTAGTTGAAAACTTTGGGATTTTTTCAACTTAAAACGAAAGTTTCAATGGGCTGGAGGGAGAGAGTATTAACTTTAAAATTAAAATTAGGAAACAGCTAATGAGCTGATTGACTGTGACATGCGTCTTGGGGTATTTAATCTCCAATTCGATAGGTGGGTTGCTTGCGGGTTATTAGCAGATTATCTTGTCCCCCTTGATTTATAAAAAGAATATAAAATTATTGGACTTAGTAGACTGATTATGAATTCGTAAATACAATCCTTTCATTTTTTTTTTGAGTTAAGTACAATCCTTTCAATTCAATGTGCTTTGGTAGGCAATACTTCAGACCGAGATAGGGACGTGCGGAGTACTCCCCAAGTTACTAGTCATTATTGATTTTTATTCACAATGTTTGATCATTCAACTTATTTCGAAAATGTAGTGCAAATATACAGAGTCACACTTAAGATATTTTTAACGACAAAGTAAGCCACAACCAAACAAATGATGTCTACACATTTTTTAAAAATAAGATGAATAGTCAAACATTTGGAATAAAAGTCATCCTTGACAATTTGAAGGGTAGTCATTGCGTTTGAACTCGTAACGGTTGTTTGTACAGTCCGGCTGTCAGATCAGCCCAACACATTTTCTTTTTTTAACTAATGGAAGGAACATGCCAGCTAATGTTACCATACTGGATCATGAACTTTGCATGGTACAAAATGTACAATCACCCTCCATTTTCCTGCCCAGGCAGCCCAACAACCATTCACCTTGAAGATGTTCTTCAAACAACCTACTCTTGCGACCCATCCGCCGCGCGTACGTGCACGCACGTCGTCCGGCCACCGGCGACTTTTCCTTCTCAGAACAGCTGCAATTCCACCATTTCTTACACAAAATCATTTCTTCCGCCGATCACCCACCGCCCGAGAACTCCCGCCAAAACCACATCCGCAATCACCTGCAATGGCAAACCCGCAGCCCGCCGGGACGATGCCACCGCTGCCGTTTACGGTGGGATGGTCGGCGTCCGGCTTCGTCGCCGCCGTGCTCGCCCGCCTCATCCGCAAGGGCCTCGAGCTGCTGTCCGAGCTCGACGAGGCCGCCGCGGGCCACCTGCGCCGCCTCGAGGGCCTCCTCCCGTCCGTGTGGCGCGTGCTGGACGCCGCCGACGCGGGAGCCGTCGACCTCGGCGGCCGAGCTCTGCAGGACCTGCTCGACGCCGCGTACGCCGCGGACGACGCCCTCGACGACGTCGAGGCCGCCGCCCTGGGCGTGGCGGGAGCCGAAGCGGGCGCCGATGAGTCGCGCCACCAGACCGCCGCCGCCACCTCCGTGACGCGGAAGCCCCGCAGCCCGCTCAGGTTCTTGCTCTGCTTCAGCCCGCCGAGAAATGCCGTCGCCGTCGGCAGCGGCGGCCATGGCAGAAGCTCCAAGTCCAAGATCAGCGGCGTCGATCTGAACGGACTGCGACAAGCACTCGAGACCATGGCGCAAGCGGCGTACAGGTGCGCGTCCACGTACGAGCACGTCGCGCCGCAGAGGAACTACGCCACGGTCGTGTCGGGGGCGGGGCAGCAGACGGGGGAAACCCAACAGGACGACGACGACATCTTCGGGAGAGAAGCCGAGGTGGAGCAGATCTTGCAGGATGTGAGGTTCGGCGACGACCCGCACTACCGCCTCGGCATCGGCGTCCTTCCCGTCACCGGCCACGCCGGCATCGGCAAGTCGGCGCTCGTGCGGTTCATCTTCCACCATGAGGTCGCCAGGGCCGAGTTCGCCGTGCGGATGTGGGTGCACATCTCCGGCGCGTTCTGGCTAAAGAAGCAGCTCATGGATCAGATGGTCCTCACGCTTGCCGGAGAGAATCCTCACGCCGGCGACGCTGGGGAGCTTCTGCGCAAGGAGTTGGCAGGCAGGAGGTTCCTGCTTGTGCTTGATGGCATCACTGACGTCGCCAAAGATCAGTGGGAAGATCTGATGGAGGTGCTGAAACCAGCGGCTAGGAGGAGCTTGATCATTGTGGCAACTCAATCTGAGGCTGTTGCCACAGCAATCGGCACAATGCCGATGCTAACCCTGGGCCCCCTAGAGTCCGATGATTACTGGAAGATGTTCAAGCATTTCGCATTTGGCAGTGCAGATGATACTGAAGAATGCACTATGTTGGGGGACGACTGGGATGACGTTGAAGAGGATGAGGAAGAGTTGTCACCAATGGAGCATATTGCTTCAGAGTTAGCAAAGAAGTTGGCTGGTTTGCTGTTACCAGCACAGGCGATTGGGCGGGCGCTGTACTTCCGGAGGGATGATGAGGATCACTGGAGAAATGTATTGGAAGACAAGCTGTGGGAGAGCCAAGATGTCTGCGCGATCTCACCGGCATTGTGGCTGAGCTATCGCCACCTTGATCCCCGCCTCAAGCAGTGTTTCGCATATTGTGCAGTGTTCTCAGATGGCTATGTGTTCAGAAAGGAAGAATTGATGAACATGTGGGTATCACAGGGACTGATCTACTCTGATCGTGAGGCCATGAGGCTGGAGGACATCAGCGGTGAGCTCTTTGATGAACTGGTTCATCGATGCTTCTTCCAACCTATTGGAAGTAACAGGTATGTAATCCACAGTTCGATGCAAGAGCTTGCACGAGCAGTGGCAACAAGCCGATTCTTCATGATCACTGAAAGCTCAGGAGATGTCCCACAGGAAGTTCGTCACCTGACGATCACGACAAGTAACCTGTCCAAGCTGAAGAATGATTTGGAGTTGCAGGTTTCACCTTCGGCTGATCATCGTTTCCTGTACCAAGTTCGCACAATTCTGTTCCAGGCAGATTTCAGTGAATCAGATGATTTTCTGGATGTTTTGGCTCACATTTTCTCCATGGCCAAGAGCATGAGAGCCCTTGGCCTGTCATGTGCAAAAATGACGTCTTTGCCTCCAGAGATCGGCCAACTCCAACACCTCCGCTATCTCAACTTGTCAGGAAACAAAATAATTGACCTTCCAGAGACATTATCCCAGCTTTACCACCTCCAAGTGCTGGATGTCCGCAGCAATTCTCCTTCTTTGCAAGCTCCCAATGGCATTACAAGTTTGGTTCACCTGAGGCATCTGTATGCAAGTGAGTTGTTCCTTTCAAGCACAGGTGACATAAAGGGTCTCTCAAATTTGCAGCAATTGGATGTATTCCGTGTTGGTGGTAGCATGTCCATCGACACCTTGCGACGAATGACTCAACTGCAAGGCAAACTTCACATCAGGGATCTCCGTCAGGTTGATGTTAGTGAGGTCAGCAAGGGCATGCTGAAGGGAATGCAGTACCTGAGTGCACTGCAGTTGTCATGGAGTAGCTGTGATGGCCAAAACAAAGAGAGCTCAAAGGATGAAGAGTTGCTTGAATGCTTGCAACCACATGGCAACCTAAGAAGTATGGAAATTATGGGGTATCGAGGCATCAAATACCCATCTTGGATGACGAAGATCTCTGGTTCCCTGTCGAATGTGACATCGATGTACTTAATTGACTGCATGAACTGTAAGACCCTGCCTCCTCTGCATGTACTGCCAAGCCTTGAGGTCCTGGAGATCAGAAGGATGCCTTCTATCACCAAAGTGAGTGCTATTCCTCAACGATCAGACCAAGAATCATTTCCGAAGCTCAAGAGACTCATCTTTGAAGGCGCGCTGCATTGTACAGAATGGTCGACAGGCAACTCAAAATCAAGAAGTATGGCATTTCCATGTCTTTCTGAGCTCGAGGTAAGGAATTGCCCAAAGCTAACAACCTTTCCTGACCTTCCCCTTTCACTTACTGTCATGACCATCGAGAATGTTGGTCTCGAGATGCTGCCAAGGATTATTGACAAGCAGCCATCAACAGAAGAAGCCTTGGAGGCAACATCAAAACATGGCAGGTGGACATCAGGGCTCACCACAGTACGAGTTCATCAGTGTCACAAGCTTAGGTCACTAGCAACCAGCCTGCTTCAGCAGCAGCACCTCCTTAAGTCCCTTGAATTTCTTTCAATCAAGAACTGTGACAATGTCATCTGTGACATCCCTGATGGGTTCAAAGATCTTACTGCATTGAGGGATATCTCCCTGTATGACTGCCCCAAGATGCTCGTCGACAAGTTCCACACGTCGGTGCGAGCAATGGAGATCAGTGAGTGCTTTGTTGTGCAGGGTGGATGGGTGGACGAGGATCCTATCCTCTTCTCGGTTTGGAACCTGAAAATATCAGGGTGCTCTCATGTAACAAGTGATGAGGTCAGCAAGATAGAGCAGCTGTACTGGTTGAGCTCCCTGCTCAATGTGTACAACCTTTACCTGGAGAACACACTGTTCCTTAGAATGAACATGTTTGATCAGCTTCCTTCTCTCGAGATCCTAGAGATTGATGGATGTGACACATTCTTTGCTGATTCATCTGACTTTACATGGCCTGAGAAGCTGCAGGTCCTCAGCATTAGGAACTGTAAGGAAATGTCCAAGCTTCCAGAGAACTTATGCACGCTTCCTGTGTTGGAAGAACTGTGCGTGGAGAACTGTCCGGATATTGAGGCATTGCCGGAGGACGGCCTACCACCATCTCTAAAAAGACTTTCAATCTGCAACTGTGGTCCGCGGCTGATGCAGCGGTGCCTTGATGATGAACTTGACAGGCCAAAGATTGCAATGATCAGTGTAGTTTACATTGATGGACAATGCATTGCACCAAAATGAGTTGACATGTATTTTTTTCTTTCAGATCATACATAGGCTGTCCATTACCATAAGTCTTTCCATCATACACAGAGAATGATGACCCCTGCAATCTCCAGGCCAGTCATGAAAATGATGCTTTATGATCTGCTTTGCTGTGCCTGAACATTAGTTCCTGTAGTACCCTTGGATTGCTCTTTGCGATGTACAAAAGAAAATCTTGATATAGAAATACTGCAGGCTTGCTGGGCTCAAAACAGAGTTTTACAGAGTAAGTCTTGTATGTCAATTGCTAATGTTCTCAAAATATCAATATATTGCCAACAAGCAGTAGGTCGGTATCCATCTTCGATTATGGTTGAGTTGGTACTTGGTACGGTATACATAGAAAGTTATAGTCCAGGAAAACTGCCAGACATATATTAAAAATAGCAAAGGACATTACTCAATGAGATGGGAATATTCCCTTGCTTTTCATATAAATGACTGTCAACACCACTGAGTTGTTTTCTTTTATTAAAATATCAACACTACAAAAACATGAGATGGAGTCAGTAGTTCAACAATGATGCCAAATCCATCAGCGAGTTGGCGCTAACACGAGCTTTAAATTGCTGATTTCAGCACTGTAGGAATTAGATGCGTCCCACATCTTATTACTAACTTAGGGACAACACAGACCTCGGAACTAAGGCAGTACTGACCTCATTTCTTGCATTCAGAAAAGAAGCCAAAAGCATATTAATAAGGGCCTTTCTGGAGAGGGAGAGATGGGATCCAAACCGCCGGCTTCAATTCCAATCATAGGACCTTGCTGACATCTGAGGCTGGAGAAAGGCAATTGCTATATCAATGAGATTGGCCGATTGGGATTTGGGAATACTCGAGGCCTTACTTGCTTATATGATTGATGATGGACGACGCGAACTCTGCACCCAGCCCCCTAGGATGGCTGCGGCGCTTTGCAACGACTGGGGCTTGAAGCCTTGAGCAGCCGCTCCTCGCCCTGGATGGAGCTTAGCGCGTCGCCATGGCCCATGGGGGACGGCGTATGGCGACGGCGGCGAGCTCGCCGCCGTTCGCCGCTTTGCTTCTGTTGTGTTGTGTGGGCTAGCCTCGCGGTTGTGATTGTGGATCTTTGAGTGGGCCGGGCCGTTCTAGTATTGGCTTCAAAAGTAATGTTGGGCCAATAGTTGATTATTACTAAAAGGATTAAGTCCTCTCGACCCCCTCATGTATTGGTCGAGTTCGATTTCCCCCCTCGATGTCCGAAACCGGGTATTGGAGACCCCTGTTCTCCCGAACCCGTGCATTTCCCCCCTCGCCCCGTTTTCCTAAACCGAGCCCACGAGAACCCTTGGTTTGGTGGAAACCGTAGTCCTCCATTCCCCACCGTCGCCGCCGCCGCATTCCCCGACGCGCCGCCGCCGCATCCATTCCCCACCGTCGCCACCGCCTCCATTCCCCCGGTGTTGTGACGTCGCCACCATTCCCCAGCGTCACTGCCGCCGCCTCCATTCGCGCAGATCGGGGCCAGAAAGCTCCTTCACGGCAACCGCGCCGCCGCCGACTACGGCGTCCCCTTCTGCCGCCTCACCGGCCACTCCCACTCAATGGTGAAGCCGCCCCGCATCTTAGGGGGGCCGCTTCTTCCTTCTTCCTCCCTCCGGCCCCCCTTTTCCTCCTCCTCTTCTACCTCCGGCCCTAGGGGGCTTAGGGGGGGTCCATGGTGGTGGCGGCGGTAGGGGGGGCTCTAGCCCCGCCGCCCCCACCGCCGCTCGCCAATGCTCCCACTTCGTCCGGGATGTCGTCCTTAGCTCCGACGGCCAATTCACACCGTCCGGCTCCCGGGACGGCGAGCTCCGCCCTCGGGATCTTTCCACCGACCTCACCACCTGCCGCTTCGTCGCCCACGAGAAGGACGTCATCTTCGTTGACAACCGCGAGATCGTCTCCACGTCCTCGCGACTAGACAAGCTCGGGAACACCCTCGGTGAGTGCAAGTACACCATCGGTTGTGTACTAGCTAGTTGTTTAGTGATGCTTTTGTTGGATCTCGACGCAATGTTAAATAGGACTAGCTAGTTGTTTAAGCGATTCGTTCAAATATTTAATTGTAGATGCCATGCTTCGGGTAGAATAAGACTTGTCATTTTCTTATGTGCTAGATTATTTAACTATGTGTCGGAGATTCTATTCGAGTTTTTAATTCTTCCTTATTGCGAGTACGCACAAGATAATGGATGTGTTCAAAGACGCTCGCCGTTAGGTTCCATTTCAACGGAGACTTTATCAATGATGGCAAAAATGTGCATTACATTGGTGGAATTCGGGAACTATCTTATATAGATCGAGATAAAGTTTCATTGCCGCAGGTTGTAGGACATTTGAAAGACCATTGCATCGTAAGAGAAGGCACTTTGTTACATTGGTTATTTCCAAGGAAAGAACTTAGGAATGGACTTCGTGTATTGATGGATGACAAGTCTGTCAAGATATGTCGATGCCATTGTTGGAGGTGTGGCAAAAATATTTGTTGAGGCTCCTACTATGGTAGAAATATCCGAATCGGGGATCGGTCGAAAAGAAGATGGAAAATGAACTCCGAAGAAATTAATTCAAGCTCGAAGACGGTGACTACCTAGTTGGAGATGATTGCTCATCGAAGAAGATGATGAAGCAGCGGACATTGTCAAAAAATTTAAGGAATTCAAGAAGAAGATGAACTTTGGGGAAAGAGCCACCCTAGATGATCTCGTGCTTGATGGTGCAAATATTTCTATGCCGAGTTGGTTTTGCGGTGTCGAATATGAAGGAAATGACACCCCATATGCGGATAGTAGTGAAGATGAACATTCCGATGAAATGGGTGCGATGGAGAATTGCTTAGTAAGGGAGAGTATTGTACAAGGTTCAAGAAGACGGATGGAGTACCACCGTTTCGGCTAGGAATGAAGTTCGAAGTAAGAAGCGAGTTCAAAAAGGCTATTATTAGGTATGGTCTTGCCTGAGAGGAGAGTTATTAACTTTGTCAAAGATGAGCCAAAGAGGGTTAGGGCAAAATGTGACCGGCCACATTGTCCTTGGGTATGTCTTCTTTCCAATAATTCAAGGACTCATAGGTAGCGAGATAGTGACATTCCAAAACAACCATACTTGTCCTCCAAGGAGAGATAACGAGGCTAGTGATAGCTAGAAGGATTGCGAGAGAAATATGAGAAGTTCATAATTGCTAACCCCGAAATGGAGCTTTGCAAGCATGAAGCAAACTCGTCCAAGAAGAAATGTTTGCGGATGTCAACATATCAAAGTCGAAAAGGCAAAGGCAATGGTGATGCATAAGGCTTTGGATGCAATGAAAGGACAATACCAAAGGATATATGACTACCGCGTTAGAGCTCCTCGGGAGTAACCCGGGTAGTACGGTCATAGTGCACAAAGAGAAGGATGTTGAGCCACCCACCTTTCGGAGGATGTACATCTGCCTTGATGCTTTGAAGAGAGGCTTTCTTGCTGGTTGTAGGAGAGTTGTTGGTTTAGATGGGTGTTTCTTCAAGGGGACCACTATTGGAGAGTTGCTAGTTGCTATAGGCGAGAGATGCAAACAATCAAATGTACCCGATTGCTTGGGCGATTGTTGAGAGGGAGAATAATGACTCATGGGATTTGTTTTGTGACCTACTTGTTCGAGAGACTTACGGGTTGGTGATGGGTCTGAATGGGTTTTCATATCGATCAACAAAAAGGTGTGCTTAACGCAAGAGAGAAATGGGCTCCTTTAGTCGAACACGAAATTGTGCAAGACACATATATGCCAACTAGAAGAAGCGGTTCAAGGAGAAGGAGTGGCGAAGAAGTTCGGAGATGTGCCAAAGCGCCATGTCAACTATTATTTAACCTTGCTAGAGTAAGCCTAGCCAAATACACAAGAGAAGGGGTTTGAAGCAATCTTGAATACACATCCACAACACCGGAGCCGAGCTTGGTTCGGATTAGGCTCCAACCGTGACTCTGTGGACAATACTTGTGTGAGTCATTCAACAAATGGATAGTAGAGGCTAGGCTATTCCCTATCATAACAATGCTAGAGATCATAAGAAGGAAGGTGATGGTGAGGATTCGGTAAAATAGAACCAAGTTAGAGAGGTGGCAAAATATGATCTGCCCCAACATTTTGAAGAAGTGCAATGCATATATCACATATTCGGCAAATGTCATGCAATATGCAATGGGGCAAACAAATACGAAGTGATACATTTTGACAACAGGTTCACGGTTGACCTAGACAAGAAGGAATGCGGTACCCGGTACCGGCAACTATCCGGATTGCCATGTCCTCATGCTATTTCATCTATTTTTTCAAGACAAATAGGTTAGATGATTATATTGCTAGCCGATATTCCGTAGAAAATTTCAAGAAAACCTACAACTACTGCCTTGAACCACTAGAGGGAATGAGTAACTGGCCAGTGTCTGATATGCCTCCACTGAAGTCACCTGGATATGTTAGGATGCCTGGTAGGCCAAAAAAGGAGAGGACTAGGGAACCCACAGAGGCACCTAAAGGAACAAGGATGTCTAAAATAGGAACAACCATTAGATGCACAAAATGCAAGCGGATCGGTCATAACGGGTCTACTTGTGAAAGGCATGCGGCTCGCATCCGGATCTCGGTCCGTAGGTACTCCGGCGATTACTCCGGTTGGTGGTTCACATTCCGCAATGACTCCACATGCTACTCCTATTGCCATCATGCCTCCGTCAAACACCCCGAACGAGTTGTACATCATCAAAAAAGAGAAAGGCACCCGCTGGTCCATTTAAATCCGCACGGTACCTTTTCCAAACTTGACATCCGTTCTTTCATTCGATTTCTATGGATGTCATAACATTTCTCCTATATATGCGAAGACCATCAAGACGGTTGCAACGGCAAGGGTGACTACGGAACCCGGCGGCTCGGCTAGTGTCAATTTGGTGGCCAATGCCCCAAGATCGGGTGCTACGGCACGTGCAACCATCAACATCACATCCGGGAAAGTCAATGCTCAAGTCTCGCAAGCGGCCTCCAACTGTGAAGAAGAGCAATCAAGTTCCTCCTAAGCCGGGGCCAAGGTCAATGCTTTTGCTACCTCCATGGGATTCGCCAAGCTATGAACAATGTCATGTGTTGAACTTGTTATGTTAGTGTTGAACTATGCCTAAATTGAACTATGTGCCACCCGGTTGTTCCGTACTTGCCGAACCATCTATGTTGTGTTGAACTATCATGTATTGTGTTGAACTATACCATGTATTGTGTTGCACTATAGTGTATTGTGTTGAACTATATCATGTATTGTGTTGAACTATCATGTATAAAAAATTCTTTTATGTTTTACTGTATTTATTCTATCATTTTCTCTCACACAAATGAACGATCGATATGGGCCTCGAAGCTCAAAACTACCGGGAAACGGGCCGGGGGTGAAACGCACGGGTTTAGGAGAAGAGGGGCCTCCAATACCCGGTTTTGGACATCGGGTGGGAAATTGAACTCACCCAAAACATGAGGGGGGTCGAAAGGACTTAATCCTTTTTTATTTGGCCAGCTAGTAGTGCTTGGTTGTGTCGGGTGAGTTTCTTGTGAACTGAAACTTGGTGATTTTGAGTAACACAGAATCATGGATGGGACTAGCGGAGAAAAGGAGGTTATCCCTCCTAGCATCGAAAATTATGTTAAATTCTTAGTAAAATAATATAGCAGCCTAGTTAGTTTCAGATGTTGTCAAATATGCTCTTGAGCCAAATCCCATAAAGTTACAAGGGCAAGAAAACTATATGAGTTGGGCGCCACATGCTCGATTAATTTTAAGCTCTCATGGATATGAGAAATATTGGTTCCTGGTAAAAATGATGCTAAGTGTGAAATGGATTCCCAGAATAAACAGATTAATGATAGAGTGCTTGTGTGGTTGTTGGGTAGTATGGAGCCAACGGATAGAGAACAATTCAAAACTATGGCAACTATAGTAGAAGTTTGGAGTGCTCTAAAAATCAATTTGCGGGTAAATCTAACAAGATGCAGGATACTTGTATTATGCATGAGTTGTTGTATTTGAAGCAAGGTACAAAATCAGTGACAAAGTATGTTGGTGATTTGAAAAGTCTATATAGAGAATTACATTATTATCATCCTTTCGAGCCGGTTGATCAGTAGGAAATGGTTATTCATCATACATAGTTTCAATCATTTGTGAGAAAAAATTTCCTTGATGGTCTGAGTCAATAATTTGACCCCCGTTGACAGCTTATCTTCTCTAAATCTGAATGACCTACTCTTGATACGATAATTTCCAACATCATAGAAGAGAAAACCCGACCATCATGTCCCAGAGTGGATGATTATAAAGCAATTGATGCTAGTGCTGCCTTATCCATAAAGAAGAACAACACGTTTATTTCCCGAGGGCACGAAGAAAGATATAAACTAGTATGTGATCATTGTGGTGATGAGGAAACACCATAGAGAGGTGCTTTAAACTACATGGTTTTCCATCTAGCAAGGTGATTTGTGATCATTGTGGGGATAAGAGTCATACTATTGAGAAGTGTTTTAGGTTGCATGGTTTTCCAGCTAGGTGAAAAAAGGGGTGAAATCTCAACCAGGGGGGTTTGAGGTACTCAAAAAGGTTACCGTTCTTGGTGCCCATCTGAACATCGGTTCTTTGTAAGTATAGATGTGACATTTTGTGAATATGAATCTTATTATGAGATAGCCAATGATACTAGAATTACTCTTTCTTCATATGAAAGGGAACAAGAGGGGTAGAGTAACAGTGGAGGTACTCAAATGGGATCAGTTCTTGTTCTTCCTTCAGTTGTTTTTTATGACAATTTGGTTCATAGTCAGGGGGAAATTAATAATGATAGTGAGAGTGGGGGTAATAATCCTTGCCATAGAGATACACATAGTAAACTTTCTTCTCAAGATCAAGAGTCTCTTATGCATGAGGACCCATGTACCAACTCACACTCTTTTAGTCCTAATGCTCCATCTAGCACTCTAGAGCAAGGGGATAATCAATTGTCTACTCAGCTTCCTCCTGAAAATGATCAACCTATAGCTGTAAGAAAGCCAACTAGATCCTACAACATTCCAGCATACCTTAAAGATCAGAAGCTTGACATTTTCAATTTTATCTTCTATAAGTGTTGTAGCCCATCCTTCCAAGGTTTTGTTGCATCTCTTGACTCTGTATTCATACCCACTAAAACTTGAGAGCTTGTGGATCTACCGCAAGGTAAGCAACCTGTTGGATGCAAGTGGGTTTTCACCATTAAACAAACATGCGAGGGAAGGTTGAGATGTATAAAGCCCGCCTAGTGGCAAAAGGATACACCTAAATTAATGAGATTAACTATGATGAGACTTTTGCACCTGTTGCTAAGATGAAATCGGTAAGAACACTTATACCTTGTTTTGTTAACTTTGGCTTGGATATATATCAGATGGATGTAAAAAAATGCTTTCCTTCATGGCAGTCTTCATGAGGAAGTATATATGCACATACCACCTAGCTTTGAAACAAGTAAAACAAATGGGAAGGTGCTTCATTTACGTTGATCTCTATATGGATTAAAGCAATCCCTTAGGGTTTGGTTTGATCATTTTAGGTAATCGATGCTCAAAAGAGGTTATATCCAAAGTAATGCTAATCATACACTATTCTTTAAACATGCTACAAATAAGGTAGTTACTATGATAGTGTATGTGGATGATATTGTGATTACTAGGGATGACATTGTTGAGATTGTTGATTTGAAAAATTATCTTGCTAGAGAGTTTAAAGTAAAGGATTTGGTGCAATTGAAATATTTTCTTGGAATTGAAATCTCTTGTGGATCAAAGAAAATACTAAAAGAAAATGGAATGCTCAGATGTCGATCCTGCAACCACACCTATTGAGCAAAATCATCATTTAAGTAAAGATGTCGGTACTCCAGTGGATAAAGAACATTACCAGATACAGACTTGTTGGAAAACTTATATATCTCTCACACACTCGACCTAATATTGCATTTGCAATAAGTGTGGTGAGTCAATTATGCATGATCCCAGATCATCTCATATGGATGTTGTTTATTGCATCCTGATGTATCTTAAGAGTAGCCCGGGGAGGGGTCTTCTATACACTAAACAAGGAAGCATACAGGTTGAATGCTATACTAATGCTGATTGGGCTGGTTCTTTGGATGATATATGATCAACTTCTGGGTATTGTACCTTCGTTGGAGGTAGTCTAGGTGCATGGCGAAGTAAAATGCAAATTGTTGTAGCCAATCTACAGACGAGGCAGATTTGCTCATGGTGTGTGTGAGGTATTGTGGTTGCTGATCATACTGTGACAACAAAGAGTATTGATATAGCAAACAATATTGTTCACCATGATAGCACCAAGCACATTGAGATTGATCGCCATTTTATTAAAGAGAAGTTGGAAAGAGGAATTGTCTATCTACCTCACGTAAAATTAGCTAGTCAGGTGGCTGATATTTTAACAAAGAGGTTGCCTGAAAAGACTTTCTCTTCATTTGGTATAGCAAGATGGGTTTATATGATTCCTTTGCCCCCATCTTGAGGGGTGGGGGTGTTGGTGTAAATACATTTAGAGTTAGTGACCTAAATTTAAAAATGAAAGAGATAAGACAAAGTTCAGAAGATGGATCGAGAGGATTGATCTAGAGCTTTCCCCATTGCCTGTGTTCATGTCTACAATTCCTCTCTCCTTCCAACTCCAGATCTACCACAACTCCTTTCTCTAAACTTCAATAGAAATAGAAAAAAATTCACAAGTTTCAAAAAAATACAATTAGCATATCACCGTACCAACAGCAACTCGCTACTCCGTAGTAAGTAGTAAAATGGTTGCATCTCTTTGCTAGTAAATCCATCTTCCATTAGGATTCTTCGTTGTTTTCCTCTTTACCGTTGGGGCCAACAGGGCATTACCCACTGGCAGAACGGCACAGAGCAGGCCGACAGCTCACAAGTCTAGGAGGATCCAATGAATTTGTTCTATTCATACATACAAGAGGGAAAAGGCATAAAGAGGAGTAAATATTCTGTCCTGAAAGGAAATCAAAGCGTGGCATCTTCACATCTCCTACTCAAAGCCAAATTTTTACTCCTGTAACATGTGTATATAAGACAAAGCCTGCAAGACACGAGCAGGCAGAAGGAAGGAGAAGTTCTCACCCTTGCTTATCCTTGCAGCAAGAGGCTGCAAGAAAGGATAGCCAAGCAAATTGTCTACTGAAGAGGGGGAAAGGTATCTTGAATTCGTCAGATATATCTGTTTTGTTCTGAAGGAAAAAAATGACAGATTTAATTTCTCGACGTTGCATATATCCCTTTTAAATTTGTCATTTCTGCTTCTGGCTGCAGCTCCTGCGATGGGTTCCAAGGACGACGCGCCAACATGGGCGGACCAGTGGGGCTCCGGCGGCGACGACGTCGACGGGGGCAGCCACGGCAAGGCGGGCGACGGCAAGAAGACGGTCGCCGGCCACGTGAAGGCGGCGGCGTCGGAGGGGTTCGTCAAGGCCAAGGCGGCGGCGGTGGTCGGGGCGAGCAAGGTCAAGTCCGGGACGAGCAGCGGCATCAAGTGGGTGAAGGAGCAGTACCAGAAGAGGGCGTCCAAGTGAGCTACGGATCGATGCGGCGGTCATGCTCTAGTAGGATTTGCACCGAGCGAGTTTTCTTCTTTTGGGTTGGATGAGCTTGTTTGTAAGCCAGCGGGCTTTCTTATGATTTTGCGTGGTTTTAGACTAGTCAAGATGATTTTTGCACAGTTCATGCTCTCTCAGGCATGCTCACATGCACACCCCCCATGTTAAATTTCTGTAACAAAATTTTTACTTGAATTTCAGGTTTTTCTTAACACTATTGTTGCTCTAACGAGATAAATTTTTATTTTTTTTAACTATATCATTGGTTACAGTAAAAGTGCATGTACCGTCAACCGTACCAGCTTTCTTTTTGTTCATGAATCTACGTAGAAGAGCATACAGGGACATGACACGGGACGTGAATTTTTTCAGTACCCAACATGTTTTTGCTCTAATAATATCGAATTAAAAATCATAGGATTTTTTCTAATATCAGATTCAAAATCAGGTAATTTTTCAGATATTGTTTTCTAATCCAGGGAGTCGGAATGTTGGATAATTTTAACGAATTTTTATGGGGGTCGAATCCTAAATTTGGATATTCGCAAAAAAACTAAATTTGGGGAATTTTTTATATTTATTTTGCTTTAATTTTCGAAAAATAAATGGTTGAACCAAAAATTTCTAGAATATACATCTCACGTCATACCCCACAGCGGCAGGAGTTCCTGCCGCCGTGGGGCACGACGTTAGGGGTGGCGCCAACGGTCGGCTGTACTACCCGGTGGGGCCAGATTCTTGCCGACGCGGGGCACGGCGGCAGGAATCCTAGCGTCGTGGCCCACGGCGCCAGGAGCCCTAGCGTCGTTCCCCACAGCGGTAGGGTCCTGGCGCCGTGGGGCATAGCGGCAGCGTCACAACTATAAAAGAGGTCGACCCCCTGCTGTCGTCGGCCCCTCCCTCACTCCTCTAAATCTTCAGCTTTCAACCCTTCGGAGCACTTCTGAGTGAGGAATGTTTCTAAAATTCATAGAGAATTGTTTAAATTCACATAATTTGTTTTTATTCATTTAAAATTTGTAGAAAATGGTTATAATTGACATAATTAGATTAAATTGCAATAAAATTTGTAGAAAACTATTTAAATTCACATAATTTGTTTAAATTTGTTTAAATTTCTAGGAAATGGTTATAATTGACATAATTAGATTAAATTGCAATAAAATTTGTAGAAAATTATTTAAATTCACATAATTCGTTTAAATTTATTTTAAACTTCTAGGAAATGGATATAATTGACAAATTTAGATTAAATTGATGTAAAATGCGTAGGAAATTATTTAAATACACATAATTCGTTTAAATTTGTGTTAAACTTCTAGGAAATGGTAATAATTGATATAATTAGATTAAATTGATGTAAAATTCATAGAAAATGGTTTAAATTCACATAATACGTTTAAATTAGTTTTAAATTTTCAGGAAATGGTTATAATTCACACAATTCATTTCAATTTATTAAAAATTCGTAGAAAATGGTTTAAATTCACATAATTCGTTTCAATTTATTAAAAATGGTTTAACTTCACATAATTCGTTTCAATTCATTTAAATTTCCTAGAAAATGATTATAATTCGCATTAAATTGAAATATAAATCGTAGAAAATGGTTTTAAGTTTACCAAATTCGTTTTTAATTAGTATAATTGGAAATTTTGATTAAATTATGTTATTTTTTGCAGTTATGGCTGCGCCGCTGGAGTACGTACGGCTGGAGTTGTTCGACGAGGCGGTAGACCAGCACGACCGCTCGTACGTGTCGGCTGTTCTCGGACGTTCACCCGACACCATACGTTGCCGGACGACCCGCACGTTGATGCGATACACCAGCGGTGGATTCCGAAGTACGTAATTCATATTTATTATTTATTTCTGTTTCTTTACAATAGTAATTGTGTTAAGTAAATTAATATTTTTTCAGGCTACACGCTACAGGACTTCTCCTTGTTGCGCGGTTGGTCGAGGGGGACAGGCTTCGAGTTGAGGTTCCCCGAGCGGAGTGGTCGATGCGGTTCAACTACGACGCCCCGCTGATCGTCGCGTTCATGGACCGGTGGCGACCAGAGACACACACGTTCCACTTCCTCGTCAGCGAGATGACTCTCAGTCTGGAGGACGCCGCAATGTCGGGAGGACTGCCGTGTGCTGGCCAGGCAATGGGGTCGGTCGACATCCCCGCGACGTGGCACACTGACTTCCTTGCTCGGTTCGCAAACGTTCCTCGGAACAATCGCGCGCTGGCGACGTACGTGCCCTTCGCCGACACCCACGGGCCCACCTGGACTTGGATCCAGTAGTTCAGCGTACGTGATTCTAACTCTTATTTTCAACCTTTGTATGCATTTTGAACAAATGTGATGATGGACCTTTGTGTGTGTGAAGGCTGACTACATGGCGGACGATGCCGATGACCCGACGTCATACAGGTTTTTGGAGGTCTACCTGCTCTGGCTGTTCGGGTGGGTGTTGTTCTGCGAGTCAGCAGGAGACTCCGTGTCGCGGTACATGATCCCCTGGGCTCAGAGGATCGCCGATGCACCCCTCGATCAGATGCCCCGGATCGGTGCCGGGGCAAAGCCTGTTCGGCGGCTACCTACGGGGGCTGTGTTCGGTAGTGACGAGGCTGGCGAGTAGTGAGGCGATCCTCCTGGGGCGCCCTCTCCTGCTGCAGATGTGGATCCACGAGCGGTTCGACATCGGTCGGCCCAGGGCCGACCTCTCGGAGTACGAGCCGCTGGCCGACGGCACCGACCCAGCAGACCTCCCCACCATGGGTTTTCTGTGGTGCCTCCGGAAGGTAATGACCTCCCTTTACGTGATTCTTCGCGTTATGAGTTCTTTAGTTCGATTCACTTAACTTTTCTTGATCTTTGCAGTACGTTTGGGCTGGGGAGCAGCCGAAGAAGACGTACAAGGACTTCGTTGGTCAGATCGACCGGATGGTCGATGCCCAGATCCGGTGGACGACGTACGCTCCTGCCATGGTCGCTGCCCTCGCACCACAGGGGCTCTCGTCCTTGTGCTCCCGAGACCAGGCGTACTGGATGATGAGGCGACGACTGATCTTCGACGTCTACATCGAGGAGTACGTCGTCCACCGGGTGATGAGGCAGTTCGGCCTCTTCCAGGTGGCGCCAGTACACGCTCCACCACGTCTGCCACCTACAGCGCACAAGTGAGCTACCATTTGCCAGTTCTAATTATTTTTCATTACAAATATTTAGTTTCCAATAATTTTATGTTTCATGTATGCTAGGTGGATGCGTAAGGGAGTGCCTACGGCGACGTCGTTCGTTGACAAGTTGCAGCCGTATGTGGCAGAGTGGGCGTCCGTGGCGCACGAGCAGAACGTCGTCACCGAGCACCGCCTTACGACGGCGCCGCCTGGGTAGCGTACCTTCAGTGGTACCTCCCGAGGACACGGATGCGGGTGACGTACGTGCCTGCTACCCCGCCACCGCCACCTCTCCCGGACCACGACGGGATCCCGCCGGACGCGACGTACCTGGTGCGCCGAGACCAGACCGCCGACACAGCGGTAAGCTACGATATTGCAAACATATTACATTCATATGACTTTTCATTATAACATGTGTTTCTAATTTTGTGCGCAGCATGACGTGCTGGCTGATGTTGTGCGGCTCGCATCGGCCATGAGGGAGCAGTGCTTTACCTGGGGGCCTCAGGAGTACCGGAGCGCGTACGATAGGATCATCGTTGCTGCCATGAGGTGCTCCGCCGTCGTGAACTACGCCGGGGCCGTAGAGATTCCTCTCCTTCCGCGCCACCCAGCGTCGTCCTCGAGCACCGCCTCGACAGCGGCTTCGCAGCCGACGCCTGCCACCTTTATCGGCGGCTTCTCGGCTCCGAGGGCACAGCAGCAGTCACAGTCGTAGGGCCCGCACACCTACGTGCAGCGGTCATTTGTTCCCCCGACGTAGGTACTTTCAGTAGACCTTATTTTCAACTAATGCACGCAATTATTGTTGTGTTTGTGATTATACTATATTCTAATCGTACAGGGTGATCGCTGCCTTTTCCAACAGCCGAGCCTCGACAGCAGGAGCCGCCTTTTCCGATCTATGCGCTAGGAGGTTCCAGATCGCCGACCTTTCAGTTTCCAGCTGTAGATATTCCTTCCTCGTCCACTCCGCCTATGTTCCAGCCTACTTTCGACACGACCACCGAGGAGCACCTGGGCTGGGATCTGATGGAGTTCAACGACGTTCTCGCGACCCTAGATGCCCCGTTGCAAGCACCAGTTTGGACTCAGCTGACACAGCCGGCGTCCGGCGGAGGGACACCGGCGGGCGGAGGGACACCGGATGCTGCAGGCTTGTCGCAGGCAGCCATGGCGACACCGTCTCCCGACCAGCTAGGACCGCGGGTGGTCAGGGCACCTGACCCCTGGACGTACGATCGGGACCAGACCTGGGCTGGCGCTAGAGCTGTTAGGCTGAAGAGGGGCCGACGCATTTAGATGTAGTATTACTTTTACTATGATTTTGTATAAACTATTTCGATCTGCTCATTGATTAGGATATTCCCTTTTGATTATTCTTACACTTATCAGTTTGTCATTTTTAGAAAGGTTAAAAGTGTTTTAAAAATGAAAAACTAAAAAAATTAAAAAAGGACCTAACGCCATGTGGCACGGCGATAGGGTCCTGCCGCCGTGCCGTATACCCGAGCATTTTAAGCCCGTCCCGACCCGACCCGCGAGGGCCGGTCCGGCCCGGCCCGCGCCAAGCCCGCCCATGAACTTTATTGGACGGGCGTGGGAAGAGATCTTGAAGCTTGTGAAAATTTTTTTTGGCCCGAGCCCGACCCGAATTGTTATTTATAGTTGTTTTACACTATAAAATGCGCAGGCGGCCCGCCCAAGCCCGGGCCCGGCCCGAGCCCGATGCGAAAATTGAGGCCCGATGCGTTCAGTGGGATGGTCATGGGCAGGATTTTTTGGCCCGAAATAACAGAAATTTTTTTCAGCCCGGCCGGCCCGAAAAATGCTCAGGTCTAGCCGTGGGGTATGTGGCCAGATGTATATTTCTCGAAATTTTTGATTCAACCATATCGAATCAAAGCAAAATAAATATAAAAGAAATTCAAATTTGGGTGGTTCTGCAAGCCCAGTTTGAGCATCGTAAAATTGGTGCGTTGGCCTAGTAGTCTGAGTTGTTTTAGTAAGGATTAAGTCCTTTCGACCCCCCTCATGTTTTGGGTGAGTTCGGTTTCCCCCCGATGTCCAAAACCGGGTATTGGAGGCCCCTCTTCTCCTAAACCCGTGCGTTTCACCCCCGGCCCCGTTTTCCGGTAGTTTTGAGCTTCGAGGCCCATTTCGATCTGTTCATTTGTGTGAGAGAAAATGATAGAATAAATACGGTAAAACATAAAAGAATTTTTTTATACATGATAGTTGAACACAATACATGATATAGTTCAACACAATACATGATATAGTTCAACACAATACACTATAGTGCAACACAATACATGGTATAGTTCAACACAATACATGATAGTTCAACACAACATAGATGGTTCGGCAAGTACGGAACAACCGGGTGGCACATAGTTCAATTTAGGCATAGTTCAACACTAACATAACAAGTTCAACACATGACATTGTTCATAGCTTGGCGTAATCCCATGGAGGTAGCAAAAGCATTGACCTTGGCCCCGGCTTAGGAGGAACTTGATTGCTCTTCTTCACGGTTGGAGTGCCGCTTGCGAGAGACTTGAGCATTGACTTTCCCGGATGTGATGTTGATGGTTGCACGTGCCGTAGCACCTCGATCTTGGGGCATTGGCCACCAAATTGACACTAGCCGAGCCGCCGGGTTCCGTAGTCACCCTTGCCGTTGCAACCGTCTTGATGGTCTTCTCGCATATATAGGAGAAATGTTATGACATCCATAGAAATCGAATGAAAGAACAGATGTCAAGTTTGGAAAAGGTACCGTGCAGATTTAAATGGACCAACCAGTGCCTTTCTCTTTTTTGATGATGTACAACTGTTCGGGGTGTTTGACGAGGCATGATGGCAATAGGAGTAGCATGTGGAGTCATTGCGGAATGTGAACCACCAAGCTGGAGTAACTCGCCGGAGTACCTACGGACCGAGATCCGGATGCGTAGTCGCATGCCTTTCACAAGTAGACCCGTTATGACCACCGCTTGCATTTTGTGCATCTAATGGTTGTTCCTATTTTAGACATCCTTGTTCCTTTAGGTGCCTCTGTGGGTTCCCTAGTCCTCTCCTTTTTTGGCCTACCGGGCATCCTAACATATCCCGGTGCCTTCGGTGGAGGCATATCGGTACATTGTCTAGTTACTCATTCCCTCTAGTGGTTCAAGGTAGTAGCCGTAGGTTTTCTTGAAATTTTCTACGTAATATCGGCTAGCAATATAATCATCTAACCTATTTGTCTTGAAAAAATAGATGAAATAGCATGAGGACATGGCAATCCGGATAGTTGCCGGTACCAAAGAATCGCATTCCTTCTTGTCTAGGTCAACTCGTGAACCCGTTGTCAAAATGTATCACTTCAAATTTGTTTGCCCCATTGCATATTGCATGACATTTGCCGAATATGTGATATATGCATTGCACTTCTTCAAAATGTTGGGGCCGATCATATTTTGCCACGTCTCTAACTTGGTTCTATTTTACCGAATCCTCACCATCACCTTTCTTCTTATGATCTCTAGCATTGTTATGTTAGGGAATAGCCTAACCTCTACTATCCATTTGTTGAATGACTCACACAAGTTATTGTCCACGAGTCACGGATGGAGCCTAATCCGAACCAAGCTCGACTCTAGTGTTGTGGATGTGTATTCAAGATTGCTTCAGCCCCTTCTCTTGTGTATTTGGCTAGGCTCACTCTAGCAAGGTTAAATAATAGTTGACATGGCGCTTTGGCACATCTCCGAACTTCTTCGCCACTCCTCCTTGAACTCGCTTCTTCTAGTTGGCATATATGTGTCTTGCACAATTTCGTGTTCGGCTAAAGGAGCCCATTTCTCTACCGCATTAAGCACACCTTTTTGTTGATCTAATATGAAAACCCAATCGGACCCATCACCAACCCGTAAGTCTCCGAACGGTAGGTCACAAAACTAATCCCATGAGTCATTATTCTCCCTCTCAACAACTGCCCAAGCAATCGGGTACATTTGATTGTTTGCATCTCTCGCCTATAGCAACTAGCAACTCTCCAATAGTGCCCCCCTTGAAGAAACACCCATCTAAACCAACAACTCTCCTACAACCAAGAAGAAAGCCTCTCTTCAAAGCATCAAGGCAAATGTACATCCTCCGAAAGGTGGGTGGCTCAACATCCTTCTCTTTGTGCACTATGACCGTACTACCCGGTTACTCCCGAGGAGCTCTAACTGGTAGTCATATATCCTTTGGTATTGTCCTTTCATTGCATCCAAAGCCTTATGCATCACCATTGCCTTTGCCTTTTTCGGCTTTGATATGTTGACATCTGCAAACATTTCTTCTTGGACGGTTTGCTTCATGCTTGCAAAGCTCCAAATTGGGGTTAGCAATTATGAACTTCTCATATTTCTCTCGCAATCCTTCTAGCCGTCACTAGCCTCGTTATCTCTCCTTGGAGGACAAGTATGGTTGTTTTGGAATGTCACTATCGCCCCACTATGAGTCCTTGAATTATTGGAAAGAAGACATACCCAAGGACAATGTGGCCGGTCACACTTTGCCCTAACCCTCTTTGGCTCATCTTTGACAAAGTTAATAACTCTCCTCTCAGCAAGACCATACCCGATAATAGCCTTCTTGAACTGCTTCTTACTTCGAACTTCATTCCTAACCGAAACTTTGGTACTCCATCTGTCTTCTTGAACTTTGTACAATACTCTCCCTTACTAAGCAATTCTCCATCGGCACCCATTTCATCGAATGTTCATCTTCACTACTATCCGCATATGGGGTGTCATTTCCTTCATCTTCGACACCCGCAAAACCAGCGGCATAGAAATATTTGCACCATCAAGCACGAGATCATCTAGGGTGGCTCTTTCCCCAAAGTTCATCTTCTTCTTGAATTCCTTAAATTTTTTGACAATGTCTCGCCGCTTCATCATCTTCTTCGATGAGCAATCATCTCCAACTAGGTAGTCACCTGTCTTCCGAGCTTGAATTAATTTCTTCGGTTCATTTTGCATCTTCTTTTCAGCTTTCGATCCCCGTATTCGGATATTTCTACCGTAGTAGGAGCCTCAACAAATATTTCTGCCACACCTCCTTCAACAATGGCATCGGACATATCTTGACAGGACTTGTCATCCATCAATACACGAAGTCCATTCCTAAGTTCTTTCCCCGGAAATAGCCAATGTAACAAAGTGCCTTCTCTTACGATGCAATGGTCTTTCGGATGTCCTACAACCTCTAGCAATGAAACTTTATCTCAATCTATATAAGACAGCTTCCCGACTTCCACTAATGTAATGCACATTTTTTCCATCATTGATAAAGTCTCCGTTGAAATGGAACCTAACGGCGAGCGTCTTGAACACATCCATTATCTTGTGCGTACTCGCAATAAGGAAGAATTAAAAACTCGAATAGAATCTCCGACACATAGTTAAATAATCTAGCACATAAGAAAATGACAAGTCTTATTCTACCCGAAGCATGGCATCTACAATTAAATATTTGAACGAATCGCTTAAAGAACTAGCTAGTCCTATTTAACACCGCGTCGGATCCAACAAAAAGCATCACTAAACAACTAGCTGGTATACAGCCGATGGTGTACTTGCACTCACCGAGGGTGTTCCAGAGCTTGTCTAGTCGCAGGACGTGGAGACGATCTGGCGGTTGTCAACGGAGATGACGTCCTTCTCGTGGCTGACGAAGCGGCGGGTGGTGAGGCCGGTGGACAGATCCCGGAGGTAGAGCTCGCCGACCCGGGGAGCCGGACGGCGCGGGCGGCCGTCGGAGCTAAGGATGACGTCTCGGACGAAGTGGGAGTGGCCGGTGAGGGCGGCGAAGGGGGACGCCGTAGTCGGCGGTGGCGCAGTCGCCGTGAAGGAGATTTTTGGCCCCGATCCGCGCAAATGGAGGCGGCGGCGATGACGCCGGGGAATGGTGGTGACGTCACGACACCGGGGAATGGAGGCGGTGGTGACGGTGGGGAATGGATGCGGCGGCGGCGCCGTCGGGGAATGCGGCGGCGGCGACGGTGGGGAATGGAGGACTACGGTTTCCACCAAACCAAGGGTTCTCGTGGGCTCGGTTTAGGAAAACAAAGGGCGAGGGGTAAATGCACGGGTTCGGGAGAACAGGGGTCTCCAATACCCGGTTTCGGACATCGGGGGGGAAAATCGAACTCGACCAATACATGAGGGGGGTCGAGAGGACTTAATCAAACCACAACCAGGTAGTGGAGAAATTCACCAACAACAAGCAGGGGACCTTCACGGAAAACAACAACAACAATAACACAACAATAACAACAACAACAACAACACTTCAAGCTTCAATCGATCCACAACACTAGCACCACTTCCGTAGTAATGGAGTCGAGGAGGTGGGCGCTGACCGTGCGCCACGATTGGAGACAAGATGCAAACGAATAGGGCTCCAGTGCCCCAACAAATTGCACTTCCTAGTGCCGCAAAAATAGAAAAGTCGACGAAAACATAGTGGAACCCGCAGTATTAACCTGCTCTTGATACCATATTGAAGTTCAGTGAAAGGATTTGTGGTTTGATTTGGAGTTGGAAGGAGAGAGGAGAAATAGACATGAACACATGCAATGGGGAAAGCTCTGGATCGATCCTCTCGATCCTTCTTCTGTGCTCCATATTTTCTCTTTCACTTTTACATTTTGGTCCCTCACTCTAACTGTATTTACAACATACACCAACAATTTCTATCACTATGAATTTTTTATTACACTCAGGGGATCTCTTTACTAGTAGGAAACCAATAGATTTTTCAACAGTGGTGGGATTGCAGAAAAGTAAAAGGGTCCGGACAAACATTTGCCAATTCATGCATTTGGGTTTTCACCAACCACGTCATTATCGTCTTTTCCTTCCACATCTACCTTCTCATTGTAAGAAAAGTATTTCTTTTATGTTTTCCCTTTGATTTCCTATGATGTTTTGGCCTAATCTCATCAAAAAACCTAAACCTTGTTAAAGCCAAGAACACCCGGTAATGTCGCTGTCAATAGATACAAAGATATTTTATTTCCGAAATGGATATAATGGATTATGTATCCGTGTAGCCGAAGATCGAAGTTGATACAACACCACTTCCTAGAAGGAACTCGTCAAGAAGATACATTACTGCTACTCCTAAGGGTGGCGCTAGACTGAAAAAGACAGATGTATTTGTGTACTAATCAAGAGACATCCCTTTGAATTGGCCAAGGTACATATTGCAAAACTTCACTAATTAAGCCGGTGATTGAATAAAGTAAATTTTAGTATTTTTCCACTAAATTTAAGTTAAGATACAATTATATTGCTTGGGTAATCATTAATGAACAATTACCAACTACCAACACCTCCCTTGCATCTAGAAGGTTGTTGAATTGATTCATAGCACAGGTTTCATGAATTTATCTGATTTTGATGGAGATCGAAAAAAACATGAAATAGAATTGGAGATCAGCAATTTTCTTGGGGTTAAAGGTTCTGATTTGATGTAACTAGGAGGGGCAAACCCTACTGATTATAAATAAAATATTAAAAAGGAATATATTATGTACAACAGAGAAAAAACAAAAAGAAGAACAAAGGGGAAAATCAAAAGGAAAAAACTAAGAGATAGCTTATAGCTATTCTAAGATGGATGGAAAAATGTTTTCCTTGCTCTCTTGCCTTTGTGGACAACCAAGGCAAATTCATGCAAAATATTTTCTTCTCACATTTATGATTGTCGGAGATTGATGATTGAAGGTTAAGTCATTCCTCGAAGTCCAAATAATCATTCTCTTTACCATATTGGCTTTCATCAAAGTACCGAGCAGATTGATATTGCGTTTCACTACAGAAACGCGTGCTTCACCAACAGCTTAAAGCTGTTGGCGAAGACTCAAACCCTGTTGGCGAAGGCTTTCCCAACAGGGTTTCCGAGTTCCCGTTGGGAAAGAGCCGTTGGCGTTTTAAGTGATGGGAAAGAGCTCTTCGCCAACGGAATTCCGGCCCCGTTGGGAAAGCTTCGCCAACGGCCCATGTGTGCTTGTTGGCGAAGAGGGGACGCCGTCGGCTCGGATGCCGTTACCTTCGCCAACGGGGAAGCGACGGCCGTTGGCAAAGTCCCGTTGGCAAAGGGAATGGCAGCTTTGCCAACGGCTAGCTTTGCCAACAACGACGGGTGAAGCCGTTGGCAAATCCGCCGGCTTTGCCAACAGCTTTGGCCCAGCCTGTTGGCAAAGCTGGGCGCGTGCTTCAGGGGAAGCCTATCTTTGCCAACAGCCTGGCCCAAAGCTGTTGGCAAAGCTGGGAAGGCTGTTGAGGAAAGCCCAGCTTTGCCAACAGCTTTGGCCTATGCTGTTGGCAAAGCTGGGAATCCCCCTTTTTCTCTTTTCTAGCATTTAATTCACATATCAAATCCACACATCAACATATGAACCAGAATACCACATATATATCAACAATATAGCATATAAACCACATTTCGACATCGGTTTCGATCTCAACATGAATCCACACACCAAATCTTCGATACATGTCCATAATACACATAAAGTCATGAAACGAGTGCATACATGTCCAACATACACCAGGATGTCCAACACACATGTCCAAAATGTCCGACAAGTCCAACATACATGTCCAGGGGTCTAACATGCATCGCTACTAGTCCATAAGAGGTAGTCACAGGTACCTAGCTCGTGGCGTCGTCCCCAGGGGTCCCGGCGCCGTCCCCAGAGGTCCCAGCGCCCCCACCTTGCTGTGGCTGTGCCTGAGTCCACCCTGACCCCTGCGGCGGGTCGTAGTGCCAGTAGGGCGGGCGAGGCCCCCCGCCGCGTCCGCGCCCCCCGCCACGACGAGTAGGTCCGCGACGGTGGAGCCCACGTGTACGGCCGTGTGGGGTAGGTCGGGTGCTTGTGGAGAAAGACCTCGGTGGAGGGCTAGCACCGGAGTCGGGTTCGAACCCGCCGACCGAGCCCGCACAAAGGACAAGTGATGTAATTAGTACCTGCAGGATGGCCGCACAAGCTAAAGCAAAAGGTAATATATTCACTGGAGCGTGAACAGGAGGAGGCACTGGGAGTGGTGATGCAGCAAAGAGCGAGGGAGGAAGCTCCTACTCGTCCGGGAACTTGGACTTGACGAAGCCGGCGGGACGGCGGGGCGGGGCGGGGCGGAGCGGGGCGGCTCACCAGTCTCTGACTCTGATGGCTTGACAAGAACAATACAATCGTGTGACCAAGGTGGACAATCCAATCTGATGATCTTCAAAAATGATTGTGACTTTATCCGGAGGGGAGCGTAACAAACCATCAATTGTTGATCATTTTATTACCCAAATAAACAGTTTGTCAAATTATTTTGGACTGAATATCATATGCTGCTGCAATGTGCAATTAAATAAACTGATCTGCACTCTAATACCAGATTGCTACTTTGCTGTAAACTAGGTGAGATTAGAATCAAGGTTGTCTAAACAAGCAGAATTCGTTAAGTGTAAAAAAATAAGCAACAAAATATCCTCTTGCCGACATTGTATGAACCAGTAACGAATCATGAGTTGGCCTGAAGCTAGTAAATGCAGCTATGCTACTAACATAATGAATCATGACAGGTAATTTGAATAACTAAAAGAAAAATATATATAGCTTTCTCCAAATTTTCAATGTTAATCCATGAATTACTGTATTAGACAAGAATATTAAGCTAACAAAGTCAAAATGAGCTACACTTATTCATGCAGAAAATATTCCTTAATTTCTGTAACAAGTAAACATGACAGATGATTGTTTCAAATGGCATAAAGAAAATATTTTACAAGTATTCTGATCCATTCACAATGTAGCATGATATGGCAATTTTTCTGTTCTTCAATGGAATTACAGAGGCAGTGCTCCAAGTGCAGTAATCGAATGTAGCAACACACTGACAGTAAGATTAACATTAAACTAGAAGAACTTGATCAGAAGCAAACTTCAAAGCATACTAATAAAGAAACCTTCAGCTAATGACCTGTAAGCATGCTAAAAACTATCTGAGTTGGTGCTATGGAAAAAAAAGTCAGCCTAGCAAAGAGTATTGTTCAGACTAAGAAGTGATTAAATAAATCTGGCCTATTTAGTAAACTGCAAGTTAGCATAATCATGTAAAATTGGTATTGATCCAACCGAGATTGGTATAGTTATGCGTAACATACCAAAATTCCCTATAAAAAATGGAGTATTTCATGGGTGGCAGATAACATTTGTCACTAAAACTCATGAGATGCCAGTGGTTAAGAAAAAGAGGTTAAGTAAATATATGTATTTCAAAAATAAACACTGGTATGGTGATAAACAAATGTACATGGTGAAGTAAATAAGTTCCCATGCTCACACTAGTCTGGTGAAAAACTCTAGATTTACAACTATGCAACTTCTGATACACCGGCAACCCGTCTCACCCAAAAGAGGTGGACCAATTAGGCTGATTGCTTTAATTAAAATGTTTCTGATATGAGATGATGAAGTATGAACCAATTAGCAACAACCAACACATCCTAGTGCATACATCCTGTAGAGCCTACTTTAGAAGTTCATAACATTGGCTAGTCCTGAAACAGAACTTCCCACAACCCACAAAAAATTCCTAGCTGTATAAACAACATATGGCACTAAACAGATGAATTGGATGATATGAACAGAAAAAAGGCTCCACAAGAAACTGGTTTCAAATACCTGTTGCAACAATTCACGGATTCCCATACACAAATAGTTATATTTGAAATTCTACTTGCAGGAAGCATCACTTAAAATTGCACTATAACGCATTTAATCAAACACCATGAGAGCATGGCATGATTTACCACCTGTGCCCATGAGAGAGCTAGTACCACACAACAGAAATCACAAACTAAACCGACATCTACGCCAACACGTGAATCGGAAGAGCACATACGCATTTCTCGTGATTTCTCCGAGCAAAGACGTGCACATCAAACTAAAAAGCATGCCACATGTGGCACGGGTCAAGCAAAATAGCAAATGTAAGAGGAGACGAGGGGGAATCTGCGAAGAGATGAGAACCTGCTTGGAATCCAGCGATAGGTGTAGGCGGCACGCAGTGCTGAACCTGGTCCCGCCCTGCACGATGCCGCTGTTGTGGCGGGCGGGGGGGGCCCGGGGGGGCGGGGCGGGGCGGGGGGGGGCGGCGGGCGGGGGGTGGGGCGCGGTGGGGGCGGCGGGGCGGGGTGGGGTGCGGCGGGGCCGGCGGCCGCGACGGGGTCGGCGGCGGCGGCGCGGGGGGCGGGGGGCGGGGGCGGGGCGGCGCGCGCGGGCCGGCGGGGCGGGGGGTGGCGAGGTGGGGCGCGGGTGGGGCCGGCGGGCGCCGCGGGGTCGGCCGGCGGGGGCCGGCCGGCGCGGATCCGCCGGCCGCGGCGCGGGGGGTGGGCGGCGGCGGCACGGGGGGTGGCGGCGGCGGCGGCGCAGGGGGTGAGGGAGGCTGAGGGAGGGGCGGGTCGAGTGGGGAGGCTGAGGGAGGGGCGGGTCTGGTAGGGAGGGCTGGCCTGCTTTGTTTTAGGGTTAAAGTTCTTTGCCAACAGCCTATAGGTGCGGCTGTTGGCAAAGTCTTTTTTATTTTTTACTGCGCCATCCTTTTCCAACAGCTGTGTTATTAATGCTGTTGGCGAAGCCACTTTGCAATGCCCCCCCACAAGGTCGTTGGGAAAGAATTTTTGCATTTTTGTTTTTTTCCTTTCAAATTTTTTGTGTGTCATTCCTACTATAACTACATCTCAACTTCAAAACTTGGGGATGTTTTGAGCTATTTAACTATATTTCGTTAATTATTTTCGTTCACTTGAATTTTCGGCATAATTCAAATTTGAACTGCAGTGCGTGAAATAATGAAACATAGGCGTTCAAAAAATGATATTCATGTCGGGGAGTGTGTTTTGAGGCCGTGTCCCAAAGCTCACCCGAAAATTCGAAGTCCTTGTCCACGTAACACGACGGTTCGGTGTGGTACAACTATTTTTTAATTATATAAAATCCAAACGAAGTCGAAAAATCACGAAACTTGTCGGGGTGTCTTGTGATCACATGTGGAGGCTGCGATAAACATTTGAGAAAGTTTGGAGCAAGTTACTTGCGTCGGATGGTCAAAACCTAGACATCTCCACATGTGCTCCACAAGTGATCACATGGTAGAGATGTCTAGGTTTTGAGCATTTGACGCGGCAACTTGCTCCAAACTTTCTCAAATGTTTATCGTAGCCTCCACATGCGATAACAATACACCCCGACAAGTTTCGTGATTTTTCGACTTCGTTTGGATTTTATATAATTAAAAAACAGTTGTACCACGCCTGAACCGTCGTGTTACGTGCACAAGGACTTCGAAATTTCGGGTGAGCTTTGGGACATGGCCTCAAAATACACTCCCCGACATGAATATCATTTTTCGAACGCCTAAGTTTCATTATTTCACGCACCTGCAGTTCAAATTTGAATTATGCCGGAAAATTCAAGTGAACGAAAATAATTAACGAAATATAGCTAAATGTTAAAAAATGGGCCCACATTTAACAATGTGCTTCTAAACAATGTAGCAAGGCTACCAAAAAAAGTTTGAACTCAAAATTCGAAAAAATGAAAATTCTTTGCCAACAAACGCAATCTTCCCCAACAGCCCCTACAAGGTCGTTGGGAAAGAAGGCTCTTCGCCAACAACAGTAGCCCCGTTGGCGAAGGGCTCGCTCCCTTTGCCAACAGCCTAACGGCGAAGCCGTTGGCGAAGCCGACGGCGGCGGTACCGTTTGGCCGCGCCGGAGCTTCGCCAACGGCTTTTCTTTCCCAAAAGGAATGCTTGTTGGGAAATAACCCCTTCGCCAACAAACTCGGACTTTGCCATCGATCATTGAATTTTGGGCTGTTGGTGAAGATTTCTTTCCCAACAGCGGAATTTTCCCGTTGGGAAAGAGTTTCTTCGCCAACAAACTCGGATCTTGGCCGTTGGGAAAGCGTGGGGTGTTGGCGAAGCCGCAGCTTTCTGTTGTGTTTCTTGGCATCAAAGTTATGCGCACTGACATCAACAAATCAGGTATCATGTTCTTCATCCACATTCCTTAGATTTCATATGAGATTCCAACCTTTAGGACCTGGCGACGGGGGATTGACATCATCTTCTCTCCATTTCTTGAGTTCTTTCTAAGAAATGAGTATAGGTAGTTGACAACTATCTTCTTTAGGAGTGAGGAGTGGGGTCTTGCCACCACCTCACTCTCTCCAAATATGTACACCACACCTTTGTTCATCTCTTCAAGGATAGTCTGTTGCTCCTGTTGGATTTTCATCATCTCTACTATATTCATCTTCTCTCCCTAACACAGAAAATTAAACAAGCATATCAGTGGTGCCATTCAAACACAAAATAAATGATACTGATAAAACAAACTCCTTATGTTTTGACAAAAAATCATGATATAGACTAGTCACCTGAAATTGAGTAAAAAGCTTGTTCTTTCCACTAGCTTGCCTTATGTGCTCTGAGAATGACTCAGCCGGTGTGAGCATCTCCTCAGCATAAATTGCCTTCACTGAGTGTTTTTCATTGCTACCAAAGCTCTCAGCCTGAGAGCTACGGTAGCTCGAGGACTGTACCATCATTGGCTCCGAACCCACACCATAGAGATTGACATCCCGGATGTAGTACTGGAGATACTCTACAAGTTTACCAACGAAATCCTTAGCATCCTCAAAGGGGTCTCGGTACCCGTATCGTGCCACACATTGGAATACCTTGTAATCTTCTCTGTCTACCTGTCTAAATAGGAAGCGCTCTGACATGTCAACAGATGGAACTGGCAAATGCTTCATGGAGACGAAAATGAGCACGGAATGGATGGAAGGGATCTTCTCAATCAGGTGAGGGAACACCGGCGGTATGCCTTGAACCAACTCAGTGTAGAAGAGACCTATCCCTGGGACTCTCTGAATGTCACGGCGGCCAAGGAGTTCTTTCACTTTGTCACGGGGCACAGAGTGCTCGAGCTCAAATTTGTATTTCTTGACATGCACATAATGCCAGACAGTCATCACTATCATTAGGACTGCTGACATTGCTACGGGCACATATGCACCATGCACAAATCGATAAAGGATAGCAGATAGGTAGATTAACTCTAATGACATGAAAATGGCGAAGAACAACAGAATCCACCATATGCTGATCTTCCATATTAGGAGCATCACTATCGTCAACAAGAGTGTTGTGATGATCATCACAAGAACAACACATATCCCTATACATGGACGGAATGAAATAGACATTGTCACATTTCTGAAGATTTTCAAATAGACACAATTAAGCTAGCTTAAATCATTGAAACAGAAAAATGAAATTGTAAGAAGATATATTTATTAGGGTCTTACCATGAGCTTCCCCTATGATTACGGTTGTCTTGAAGCTAATTGTGACGAGGCAAGCACCCAAGCAGAGCAAGTAGTTTACTTCAGGGATGTATAACTGGCCTGAGTATTGCCTTGAAGTGTGCAATATTTTAACCTGTGGAAAGCAACCGAGTTTTTGGGAATGGGAAATGGTTGCGAAGGCACATGATATCATGGCTTGGCTCCCAATGATCGATGCCGCTACCGCAAGGATGAATGTTGGCCAGAATAATGAGACTGCACCAAGTGGAAATATATGAAAACCTAGATAAATAATCAATTGCATATTTGTACACAAGTGAAATATTGCGTGGATTTTTCACATACTTGGAGTTGATCTGTAGAAAGTGTTAGCTACATCCTCTGGGTATACCCTCAAGTATGCTGCTTGCCCAATATAAGCGAGTAACACTGATGGGAGTAAACCGAAGCCAAAGCTTAGCTGAAGCAGAGGAGATAAAATGTTATTCTAACATACTTTCTATGTTAAGAGATTAGTTTTTTTAAAATTTATATTCTTCTCACATAAGATCTTTGATTCTTAGTTAATGCCAAATCATTTGCATACCTGAATTGATCTGATGCTGAAGTACCCTAAATCAGAAAAAAGGGCTTCTGTGCCTGCGAGTTTTGCACATTGTTTTCTCAGTATGTGTGGATATTGTTCTGTTCAGACTTTTGATTTGAATGCAACAAGCCAATAACCACCATTGGTCTGCTGGACACTAGATACTTGTTGACACACTACATAATGGTATACCTGTGAAACAAAGGAGTATGCCACCAAGTGAGACCCATCCGTTCTTCTTGTTCCTTCTGAAATAGTCGATGATATATTTTGCGTTGAATGCGCGGAGAACACCGGTGTCGTACTTTATTAGGTTGTAAACCCCAACTCCCCCAATAAGAAGAAGCCAAAGGAGGATGACCGGAGCGAACAAGTAACCGACTTTATCAGTCCCAAACCTCTGGATTGCGAACAACACCACCAAAATTCCAACAGTGATCCAAACTATCTCATCTATGAAAAAATTGTCACAGGTCATTGTCATGCATGTACACCTCGTGAAATCAGTTATGCAATCCTATCTTCTAAAGTGAGCTCATTTTCAGGATTTTCCGGTAAATGGAAATATCGACCAAGTGTTTTCGAGAGGTTCAAACGTCCTCCGAAAGTGTTTCCATCATCGTCCCTATCACATGATTTGGAGAAAGTATGTGTGAAAGTATAATCCACATAGACCGACCGGCCTTTTACTATACGATTCATGAGTGGTGCTAGAGCGAATCGCGTGTACAAAGCTTGTTCTAATGAACAGTGAGGTGTGTACATTCACACTAGTACATATGTATTGCTGAAAGTGTGGAGTTCAAAAAGGCAATGAATAATCATTGGATTATATGGCAACAACAGCCATACTGCCGCCACAACCACAAAAAAAACTTCTTAGGCTGGACCACATAATAACTGCTAACGGCGACAGTTCACTTCTAAAGTCTTCAGTTGTTGCCTAGGCAGATTTGAAATCGATAATAGATGGAGGTCTGTAGATATGATCCTGTCATTGTGTAGTAGTGTGTATATTTGGTTTAGAGTCATTGAATTCGTACCCTTTAATTTATACATGGATAATATTTGAGCTCTCTTCCGGTTTTGGTGACCAGATCATCATATTGAACCGAAGGATACACATTTTGTCCATGTGAAGACGATGATTGCCACAACCATGGCCAAGCAAATTGGATGGTAATGGCGCAACATCAGCATATATAGATTGGCTGGACCATTGATTGCTAACAACGACAGTTTGCACCAAGTCTACAGTTTTTTAGTTGGTGTAGATGTCATGTCATACTCATATATAGACACCACTACAATCGTGTGGAAATAACAACTAAGATTATGACTTGAGATTTCCCCTGTGGAAAGATTTTCTGTTCCTAGTTACCTCAAGGATTTCTTACATGAAGGTGAATCTAGAATGCATGACTTTTGGGTTTTGTTTTTGCTCATACCTGTTGTAAGATAAGGTGCCTTCTCTTTCAGACCGCCAACCGCAGAGAGAACTGACACGTTTTCAGGAACAACACCATACGTTAGGCGATGAAAATTGACTAGATTTTAATATAATGTTTGCTTTCAATTCACTCAATAATATAATGACAAGAAATCTAAATAGTACCTGAAATTGCAGGAGTTAGGATAGCGTCGCTGATGACCATGGCGGTGGCGAGCATGGTGAGCAGGAAGAGCGAAACCTTTACGGCCTTGTTCGTCTCGAGCAGCTCTTTCATCCACTGCGCTCTCCGCAGCGTCGCCGGTGGCTTGCCGCGGTTGTACTTGGAGACGAGCTCGTCCTCGGCCTGCTGGTTTGGGATCAGGCTCACCTTTGCGTGGCGCGAAATCAGAGTGTAAAGCGCGAACGTTCCTCCTGATCGAGGAAGGAATAACTGAATCAATTTCTTCTTCTTCTGGAACGAAATTGAAACAAGTTCCTGGGGCCGGGTCACTATATCTTACTCTGTTTTCTACTACTTTTCTTATGCCTGCTACTGACCGTTTTTCTAGTCTTCTAGTATATACAAATCTCGTCTTGCAGGCTTGCAGTGCAGCTAGCCAAAGTATTTGTCTGGGCATGCGCCTGAATATTTTTGCATTGTAACCTTTATTTAACTTGTATGGTCGAATTAGTCCAAGTAATTCAGTCATATAGCAACATCCATCAGTTAACACCTAGCATCCGGACACAAGTGATATGGTGCAGTGCATACTGCCGATCACAAAAAAAAAGTCTCGCATTATGTTAGTTGTACCACATCCTACTACAGATGGCAGTCATTGGCTTTCATCCTACTACAGATGGCAGTCATTGGCTTTTTACTTTTTCCCCTCGAGAACATTTCTCCTTCCAATATGTTACTGCATGCAGTATTAGTAATTAGTAAAAAACAATTGATGACACACTGGAGTATCTGAAAAACATGCATGCAAGAAAAAAAAATAAATAGGATTGTTATACGTACTCCATGCATGCACGCAGTCTAGAGTAAGTAGTAGTGTACATGCATGTTGCTTGTACCTTGTAGTAGTAGGTAGGAAATTAAACTAGAACCCTTTCGAAAAAAAATTAAACTAGAAAATAAAGTTACTGACCATCACCATCGTCGTTGGCTCGGAGGGCGATGTAGACGTACTTGACGACGGTGAAGAGCAGGAAGCTGTAGATGACGAGGGAGAGCGCCCCAAGCAGGTCGTCCGGGTGGCCGACGCCGTCCCGGAACGTGCTCGAGTACACGAACAGCGGCGATGTCCCAATGTCGCCGTACAGGATGCCCACACACTGCAGCGCCAGCCGCACCGTCCGCGCCCACCCGTCCTGCCCGTGGTGGTCCGCGCCGGCGGCTCTGGTCGCGGCGACGTACAGGGAGTCCTGCCGCTGCACCGCCGGCGCCGGCGCGGCGTCGTCGTCGACCTCGCCGCACTCGAAGTCGACGATGACGATCTCTTCCCTACTACTTCCTCTGTTGTCAGCTGCTTCGGCCATACCTGATCAGCAGAGATCACACAGGAGCTAGCAGCTGCTAGCTGGTGTTACGACGTAGACAGTATACTAGCTATAGCAGCTACCCCAGTGGTTGCGAGTACACTTCTTGTCGGAGCTCCTCCAGAACGACGTACGAGCTCAAGAGCCTGGCTTCCCCTTTTATAAGCTCGCTAGTTCCGTGCCTGCTGCATCTTTGAAAAAACTAGACTGAACCTTAATTTCCCATCGTCACCGAATGCATCATCATTAATCGATCGATAGGGGCTTGTCGTCACGTCGGTAGTTCACCGCGTTCCTGTTGCAGTCCATTCCATGGACGCACCATCGCAAGTCTCGTTTGATTCGACATTCTATCGCTTATTGCTGATGGAATCTTTGACAAAATCGTTGGATCGAGCTAATAGCCAACCGGCCGGTGCTAACCTACACGTCAAGTAATTAAACCCTTTTAGTTTGCATCATTGCTTATTCGTTGTCAGAAAATAAGAGATATACCGTTGTAGTCTCGATCGCTTCATCAGTAATATGCAGTGTCCAGTTTATATATATATATATATATATATATATATATATATATATATATATATATATATATATATATATATATATATATATATATATATGTGTGTGTGTGTGTGTGTGTGTGTGTGTGTGTGTGTGTGTGTGTGTGTGTGTGTGTGTGTGTGTGTGTGTGTGTGTGTGTGTGTGTGTGTGTGTGTGTGTGTGACAGTCAAAACATGCAGTGTCGCGGTAGACGACGCAGCTGCGCCAATGCAAGGAAGTCGTCGGAAACGTAAACCTCAGTTGAGGCCTGCCCAGTTGGCGTCGGCAGTTACATAAGCAGTTGTGACTGATCGTGTGACAGCAGGGTCGTCGCAACGCATGCCTTGCTTACCAGATCGTTAATTAATTTGTCGCTTTGCTTTCTTGAGTCACCGGTTTCATACCACCCATGTCGGCGTGTGCTAGGTAGTAGTAACAAATTTGTCCCAAACTCTAGGACACACCTCAACTGTTCAAACTTCGGGTCATTTTAATTTAGAGCCCTTTTTTTATAGGGAAACAGAATGCAGAGCCTTAATTTGCTTTGGGCGAAATTAGTACACAGAAAGAAACTGAGAAGCTAGCCTGATCAAACCTTTAATATATTTGTGCATGCTCTTTGGAACATCACTTTCTGGACCTGCAGGCGACACACGGGATCTGTAAGTTGATCAGGTAATTGGGGTTGTTGGATGAGTTTTACACACTGTGCCGTTCAAGGTAGTTCCTACTTCATACGGTGCATGTCTGTATTTCTGGCCGCAGTACGTAGCTTATAGCTTAGTAACGAAGAGTGAGTGTAGTAGCTAGGTAGGCTACAATTCTTCGAAGAAATTTGTTTTAATTATTGCTTAATTAAAGTTTAGTGAAAGTATTATAGATTATGACATAGTACTTATATGTTGTCTCAGTTGTTAGTAATACATGCAGTCTCTTATGTAGAAATCATAGATTCAATTTATATACTCATGTTATATACACAAATAGTGTAAAAATAGATGTTTAAATATGATTTGTATTCAAATGTAGGGTTAACTCATGTTATTTTTTTAGTAATATGGCATAGGTGTGTAACATAAATGCAAATTTTTAAGGGGTGGTGAGTAACTTGCAAATTTAGGGAGTTATTTTAAATATTGTTTATAAATTGTATAAGTGGGTAATAGATTATGGAGTTACTTTAGTTTATTTTATATAATGGCATAGGTGTGTAATTTGGATATAACTTTAGGGGGTCTGTTTTGGCTAATGGTATAGATGAGTAATTTGGATATACCATATTTAGGATAATGGTACAAATGAGTAATTTCTTTAAAACATAATAGATCCCGTGGCTATGATGAATTGAAACAACTGATGCCATATTATTAAAAATAACATGAGGTAACCCTACATTTGAATCCAAATCACATTCTATGTTGGTTTACGCTGGGATACTTCTTTTTATATAATAGATGTTCTTACTCTTGTTCTAGATTTAGAGGCTGCATTAGGTTAATTTTTAATGATGGCAATATGGATGATTTAAATGAAAATATATAATGATACTTTGGTTAATGTTATAATGACATGCATAAACGGTAATTTAGGTACAAACTTAGGGTCACTTTATGTTATTTTTAATAATTGCATATGTGGATAACTTAGGTTTTGTTTATAACAACATACGTGATAATTCAGATGAATATCATGAGGTTTTATTATTTTATTTTTTATAATGGCAGAGGTGACTAATTTAGATGCAAAGTTTATTTAGACTATTTTTGAAAGAATAGAGGCATGTATTATTTTTTAGATAGCTTAATATAGATTTAGTGACTATTATTATCAATGATGATTATATAGTTTATAAGATTGATGTTCATATATTATGTGTGCTATTTTGAGGTACTCGCAATGATATGGTTTTTGAGAAAAAATAAGTTCACTTATTTTATGCAAGCAGTATTCACGGCAGTGTATTGGCTGCGATATTGATCCCCTGTTGCAGCATGTAGATACAAGGGAGACTGTCTGTATGGCAAGCTAAGAATGAATGAAGAAGTAATAATAAACTTTGCTTATGTTTTCCATTTATTTTGTAAAGTATTATCATTTTGTTAGATCAACTTGATCTTGGTGTAAAAGATTGGTTGTGTGCGATGGCAGAGATTGAGAATGATTCCATTTTCTAAAAAAACAAATTTGCAAGATCTTTTATGATCTATCTTTTTTCTAGCACATCTCATGATGATTAATGTGAAGGCTCCAAAAGGAGCCTCCAATTAATACTACTAAAATTGTTAGCATTCTATTTAAGGCCACAAGGACTCAACTCTACTCATCGGGGTTGAAATCTTATTATCGATGATCGAACATAGGTAAGTGCTTTCAACAATATGCATTCTTGTGAAAGCCTGAGTTGATATGTTACTTAAGTCTATTTGATGTGCTGAGTTGATAATGCATAATTATGTTTATTAGCTAATTGAGGTGGCAATGGGGTTAAATAAAACATAGAGACTTTCTTGGGTAATGATATGTAGGTGAATTTACAGATGTGATGATTAAAGTTGTGAACTCATCAGAGTAGGACGATTGAGTTGGTGGATGTTGAAAGGCTAGAATGGGTGATCCACATCACTCACATGAAGAGTGCAAGAGACATGAATTGAGGAGGAATAAATGTGATGAAATTTGTGTTAACCGAGTCTAAGCACGTGCCAAATTCAAGTGAAGAGGGGACCTGATGTGGTAGGGATGCAAAGCACATAGCATATCTTGGTCAAATTGTGAGGAGGACCACAAATCAACAAAAAGGACCTTATTTGATCAATCCAATCCCGCAAGGATTTGATATATAATATAGTGATACGCACCTCCATGTCTTATGGATTTCCTTGATGTTTGGACATTTTATTTAGGGATTTTGTTTCTTGGACTTGTTGACTTCAATTTGATGCACGTCTCTTATGTTTGATTTGAGTGCTAGGATATGTTTGAGGACTCCATGATCATTGTCTGATCCATATTCCACACGTTTATCAAATTTGAATTCCCAAGTTTCACTTTTCTTAGTTTTTTCGCAACCTCACAAATCAAAGGTGAAGTTCTGTTTTTTCAAACATATATTTGGTCCAAATTTAAAGGTCAATCATTTCATATGGAGATGTCATTGTTAAATTTTTGGAAGACATGAGTAATAAATAAGCATGTGAGCTATTAGTGCATTCACATATATAACATGAAGGTCTACATGACCCTCTCCCTATTGAATCACTTTGAATTATATATAATAGTTTCTACTAACTATAACCACTCAACATAACACTTAGATCTCATAGGTAATTCCAACCTTGAGTAGTTGTCCTCGTGGAATTGATAGCATCTTCTCCCCATTTCTTGAGTTTTTCCTTAGGAAGCTATATACATAGTTTACAACGATTTTCTTTAATAGGTTTGAATGTGGCTTGGCTACCACCTCAGTCTCCCCAAGTATATAAACAACACCATTGTTCACCTCACTCTGAATAATCTTTTGGTCTTCTTCAATCTTCAACATCTCCTCTACGTTCATCTTTCCAGACTATTAAAAATAAGTATTAAATGACACCATTGTATATATCAGAAGCTATAGTTGATAATAAGAATGAATTTCAATTAATCAAACCATTCATGTATGAATTAATTACCTGTAAATGTGTGAAGGTATTGCTCATACCAACTGGATGCATCGTGAGCTCTGAGAATGATTGGATTGGTGTAAGCATTTCCTCGGCATAGATGGCATGCCCAGAGGGCTTCTCCTTCGAAAAGCTGTCAATGTGAGCACTGTAATCACTAATCCTCAATGTTTCACCTAATCCATAGAGGTTGATATCCCTGATATAATATTGGAGGTACTCAACTAATATTGTCACAAATCCATTGGCCATTTCGAGTGTGTCACGGTACCCATATCGAGCCACACAACGGAACACCATTAGCTCTTTAGGCTCCACTTGTCGGAATAGGAAGCGCTCTGAGACATCGACATGTGGAACTGGCAAATGCTTCACAGTGATGAAGACAATAACTGAGTGAATGGTAGGAATTTTCTCAATGAGGTGAGGGAATATAGGTGGTATCCCTTGTACCAACTCTGTGTAGATGAGCCCTACACCTGGAACTCTCTTTAAGTCTTGACGCTCAAGGATATACTTCACCTTATCACGTGACACAGTATGCTCAAGCTCATACTTGTAACGTTTGACATGCACATAGTGCCACACAATCATGATTGTCATAAGAACTGTTGAGATTGCTAATGCCAGGTATGGTCCATGGATGAACTTATATAGAACTGCAGCTGTGTAGATGGATTCCGTGGACATGAAGATGATAAAGAAGATGACTATCCACCAAATGTTTACCTTCCAAACGAGGAGCATCACTATTGTCATCAACAATGTTGTGATGATCATCACAAGGACCACACAAATTTCTGTGTACAAATTCATAGTAGAAACATTGTATAAGGCTATCAGTTTTTGAATTGTTTATAAAATACATCTATTAAATGAGTAATCAAAATAAGTATTAAGATTTATTAATTTTGCATTCTTACCATGTGCTCTAGCAATGAAACCAGTCGTCCTAAAGATTAGTGTCACCACGCAAGCAGATATGCAAAGGAAGATGTTTACTTCAGGGATGTACATTTGGCCCGAATAATGCCTTGACGTACGCAATATCTTGACCCGTGGGAAACAATTAAGAGCTTGTAAATGTGACATGGTTGCAAAGGCACACGAGATCATAGCTTGGCTTCCAATTATTGCTGTAATGAGTGCAAGGATGAATGTTGGCCAAAATAAAGAGCCTACAAGAGGACATCAAGTTAATTTTGTGACGAAAAGTTAAGAAATACGTAGTAGGGTACTTTTGTGTGTTACATACTTGGAACTGAATTGAAGAAAGCATTAGATATATCCATGTTCATGTGTTTCCTCAGGTATGCTGCTTGCCCAATGTAGGTGAGCAATACAGATGGTAATAAAACGAAGGTGGAGCTTAGCTGAAACACAAGAGGAGAAATTCAGTATTACTACAACTACAATTTTGGCATTTGTACAATAGCCATATAAGTAATGGAAGAAGTTAACCTTTGAGTGACTCAACTGGTTATTTATACCCGTAGTCACGAGAAGAATTATTAAATAAAACAATATTTTGAAATCATAGTATTTGCATACATAATAACCCAAGGCACCATTTTGTTATGCTTTTCTCTTTTACTCTCTTTGGAGCTACCGAATAAAAGAGAAATGAAAAAATGTGGTTTTCATACAACATTTTTTTTTGGTATTTGGCATCATAAAACTACTTCTAATTGGTATCTTATCTTACAAAAAATGATCAAAATTCTTTGTACCTGTATAGATCTGATGCTGAAATATCCCAGATCAGCAAAAAGAGCTTCTGTGCCTGTCATACAAGAAAAATCCTACCAATTCAATGAATAGCATATAATTCAAAAATGCAAATAGAAATATAGTATGTATCATGAATATTAATTCCATTCATTTTTATGTTATTTTCACATCATTTTATTATACTTATTGAATAGTTGGACTACAGCTGATACACTTAATAAATCTACAAACGGTACTTGCTATTCGTGCTACCCCCTTTTGCAAATAAATAACATTCAGACATCAAGTTTTTGCCTGCATACAGTTCAATTTTTCAGTCGGAAATCTCGTATATTTCCGACTGGAGAGAGTAATAAAATGCCAAACTAAGCAAAAGTTCCAGCTTGTTTTTGCCATGTGATGCAGGTATGTATACCTGTGACGCAAAGTAGAATTTCGCCTAAAGAGACCCATCCTTCCTTTTTGGTCCTTCGGAAATAGTTGATGATATATTCTGGGTTGAAAGCCCTCAAGGTGCCTATATCAAACTTGATTACGTTGTAGAGCCCAATACCGCTGATGAGAAGAAGCCACACAGTAACCACCGGTGCAAATGTGTAACCGATTTTGTCGGTCCCGAAGCGCTGGACCGAAAAGAAAACCACAAGAATCCCCACCGTGATCCACACCTCAGCATCTGTTTAGAAGTGATGTGATAATATCAGAAATTATGCCTAGTGGTAGTTGTCAAGACGCAAATAATGCATGCGCTAGAGATGCCAATTGTACTGCTTGTATATTGAAATTTCAGCACTTTTAACCATTATATAACTCTAACTCACGGTACATATTGAGGACGCGCAATCTTGTGTACTAGTTTTCTTGACCAAATCAACTAGTCAGCATTTGCAGTTAACTCATTTGGTGTGCACCACCACCTGTGAGACGACGACGTACGTCTGGGAAGAGAGCTAAGTCACGCTGGACTTGGTGACGCAAGGCCGTACATATGCCTATATATAGAGGGTTGAAAAAATTGCAGCAAGCATGCATGCAACTTTGGTCACTTGACTAAGTATAATCAAAAGTTCAAATTACGCATCCTCCTACGACTTTTCGCTTCTTTTAATTTTCGCTGCGTAAATTTGCTTTCAGTTGTAGCTGTTAGAAAAATACTATTTCAATTACCTTTTGTGAGATGAGGTGCTCTCAACTTGAGACCGTTGACCGCTGCCAGAACTGAGGAGCCACCACATATTGAAGCATTATTCATGCAAATAAACTCAAGATGTCAGGTCACTAAATAAGATTTTTAATTGGCGTAAGATGCATATGCGACGACGATCCATTACCGGAGATTGGAGGGTTTAGCATGCAGTCGCTGATGGCAAGCGCGGTGGCAAGGATGGTGAGGAAGAAGAGCGTGATCTTTGCCAACTTGCTCGTCTCCAGCAGGTTCTTCATCCACTGAGCTCTCCTGAGCGTCGCCGACGGCTTCGGTTGATGCTTGTATCTCGACACGAGCTCGTCCTCGGCCTGCTGGTTCGGGATCAGGCAGATCCTGGCGTACCGCGAGATCAACGAGTAGAGAGCAAACGTTCCACCTGAGATCGATGATGACGAGAGAAAAGGGGGAAAAACACACACACGCATCAGCTCCGTTGTCAAACATATATCCTCTGGCTAGCTAGTAGAAGAATGAAGAGAGGGCGGCGCCGACGAACGCACCGTCGCCCTCGTCGTTGGCGTGGAGCGCGATGAAGACGATCTTGATCATGGTGAAGAGGATGAAGCTGTAGATGATGATGGAGAGGACGCCGAGGACGTCGTCCTCGTGCCCGACGCCTTTCTTGAAGGTGTTAGCGTACACGTACAACGGCGAGGTGCCGAGGTCGGCGTACATGATCCCCACGCACTGGAACGCCAGCCGTAGCGTCCGAGCCCAGCTCTCCTGTATGTGCAGGTACCATGCATCAATCAATATACTGTATATAGGAATAGGAACAGGGTTCAGGATACCCAAGAACATAAGCTTTAATTTAGCTGCTTGAGGATCCGCCATGTTCGTGGATCGTCAAAGATCAGAATAGATCAAGCTAGCTATAGCCCACGCACGCATGCATATGCATCTGATGTGTATACCTGGCCATGGTGGCCGGCGTGATGGTGGGCTGGCCTGGTGGCCTCGCGGTAGAGCGAGTCCTGCCGCAGCGAGTTCCCCGGCGGCAGATCCAGCTCCAGGTCGCCGCTGTGGGGCACAATCTCCAGGCCACCTCCGGCGCCTCCGGCATGGGCCATCTTTTTGCCGCCGGCGGCGTGTCTTGGTGTGTTCGGCGGTTTCTAGTTGCCGTACAGGTAATGCAACTACCTTTGTACGACGGCGTCCTTTTGCTACAAGCAGATAGCCGACTGCGCAGTGTACATGGATGCCACCCTGGGACCCCCTTATATAAGCTAACTTGCGTTACGTCGCCTGTGCAACTTGTGCTCTTTTTTCCCCTTTTTGCGGCGGTGACGCAGCCGGCCTGGAACTTGACGGTTTACGAAGAACTTTTGTTTAATTTTATTGGTTATTATTGATTTCCGGAGGAAATCTATGCAACTATATGACCTAGGCTTTTTATGTCGCTGAGAGTGTTCACAAAGAGTGCCTTCTTACTTCATAGTAAACCTCATCTAATTAATTCAATCAACACCACTGTTGCAAAAAGCTCGCTATAACTTCGATATGGTTCCACTATAGCTTTTTGAGACAGCAATTACTACATAACATTGATCAACACTCACACCAATAAAAAAAGGTATATGAAGAAGTGTGTAGAGCCAAATCAAATGATCGTTTGATGTTATTTCTCTGGTTCCAATGCGCAGGCATTTATTTAGGATTTAAAAAACTAAACAGGTTGCATAATTTTCAATCACTTACTAGCTAGGCTAATCTCAGTGGAGAGTGTCATCGCACAGTTACCCCAGACTAGAAACTTAAGAAATTGTGCCAACGGAGTGCCTTGGTGATGACACTTTTCTATCATCCCATGACACTCCCCCTCTTCTCTCCACAAAAATAACTCTGCCATGTCACAGGAGTAATATTTAATGCTCATGATACTCCTATGATACTCTCCACTAAGACCATCTTTATTATGATAATATGGACATTTCTCACCACTACTATTGTGTCTCAAATTTTCTAAAGGGACACTCTTTGTGGGATTGAGTAGTTATAGAATTAGTTACCACTTAAATAATTTTTTCATAAATAATTAATTAATACTATTTAAAAATAATATTTACAAATAATTCTACTTGTGCAGCGAACACATCTCACCTAAGCTTTTGACTCAAAGAACCGATCGAGGAAGGCGGCTAGTAACATAATTAGGCTCCGACCTCCGAGACTCTACCTGCCCTATTGGGACTTTGAGATGCGTAGGCACTTAGACGTTTCCACTTGTGCAATGAACATCAGCGAGATTACCCAAGCACCCCACATTATAATATATAGAGACCCCTAATAATAAGTGACATGATAATACCACATGTATCATTATTCTTTAATTTCTCTTCCTGTTTTTCCCATAAGCTTGAACTCCTAAATTTGCGCACATCAAGAGGGATACATATTGTTGAACACAAGTTGAAATGTGTAGCTCAAAGATTGTGGCCATCAGAGTGAGGGGGCACAGATAAGCACAATCATTTTGATAGAAAATTATCCAGTTAGAATAGAAAGAAGTAAAAGACATGCAGGTAGAATCTATATGAAGTAGTTTTGGAAGTCAAAAACTACAATCCCAGTTTTGGAAGGTCGTCAGATGGTAGAAACAAACAAATGAAGACATTATCGTTAGTAGGCCCATGTTTAAGTTACACCTATGCAAGAGTGTGATGGTAAGTTAATAATCATTTTTTATAATGTACTCCCTCCGGTTTGGTAAAGGAAGACGTTTAGGACAGCGACACGGTCTCCAAAGTGCAACTTTGAGTTCTTATTTTTACAAAAAATAATTATTAAAAACTAACATATGTATACTTTTATCGAAGTATTTTACGAGACAAATCTACTTATGTAGTTTTCACATTTCCAAACTCAACAACTTAGAAGTTATTCATGATTTATATTCCCAATGTTTGACTCAAATCTTGTCCAAAACGTCTTCTTTTACCAAACCGGAGGGAGTAAGGATGTGATCAGTAAATAAACACATAGATTATTGATATGGTAGATGTGCATCATTTAGAAGCAATATTTATGAGGAAACATGAGGGTCCAGTCCCCACTGGTTACTCATTAAAAGAGAAGAAAAATTATTCACAGCAGCAAACGCATAAAAGACAAATAAAAGAAAGAAAGAAATTACAACATTTGTTATAATTTAGAAGCAATTAGATCTAATAGCTATATTATTACCAAAAAATATTGTGTGTACAAAGTACAAATAAAGCTTCAAATATTTCTTGTTGAGGCGTTTATGATTTACCTCAATTTCTAACTTATCTTAACATGGAGCTTCAAAAGAGTCTCCACTTGGTTGCCAAATTCTATTATGTGTACATTTTATAGGTGAAAAATAATTACTTTGCCATGCCTTTTAAATATTCCACTCATCCCATATTTCTACTCCCCCCGTTCCAAATTATAGGATATTTTGACTTTTCTAGATCCATAGATGTTATTATGCACCTAAACATATGCTATATATGCATGCATAATAATATTTATGAACCTAAAAAGGGTAAACAACCTAAAATTTAGAAAGGATAGAGTATATATTTGTTTTGACTCTTTTAGATACATAACTATTTCTATGTATCTACTAGACATAGTTATATCTAAGGTGCGTATAGAAAAACTATATATCTAGAAATTTAAATTGAATAGTAATTTGAGAAGGAGTAAATCATTATCACAATATGAAATAGTAAAAATATGTATGTAGAAAATACAAAGCTACATGAGGCTACAATATCCTATGTTTAACACATGCATCACACCTTCAGACGCACATCTTCGTCCTCCCTTCCTCTATCTTGTGTATATATAACATGTAATTTCTGCAGCTTGTCTAACCAGTTGTTGTAGTGCTAACGCATCGGTGGCTTCCTATATATGGTTGCTGAATTTCTCTAAATTAATCTCACATCGTCAATGTTGACCGACAACAGGTCGGAAACACTTGCAAATTAAGTCGCGCAAGTGCAGTAGCCGGCGACAGATCGAGGCCACGTGGCCGTTGCTGAACGAGTGTTGACCGACACCACGGACCATGACCGATGCGCCGACTTGTGAAATTTTTTGCACATGCACATCCCCCTTTGAAACCTCCAACGATCCCCATCTGAGGACTCCTCCGTATAGTCCAAGTCTTCAACAAAGTGTACGTTTAGAGCCCATCTTCTCTGGGGGAAAAATCGTGGGATTTTGACATTTGTTGCTCACTTGCTCTGGGAGGTACGGTCTGCTGCTGTTGTACGAGGACTTTCTGGCTACATGCATGCGTATTTGCTTCCGTGCCAAGTGCTCCCAGTTGAGGTGGTCTCTCGCTGGATCGAGAGCAGCTATAATTAATAACTACAGCATGCGCAGGATCGTCTGAGTTTAGTCAAATTCTCTTACGTTTCTTCGCAAAACATTAGTCGTTTCTTATTAAATTATAACTGAACCCAAACACATAACTACCCGACCGCCAAGTACATATTAGTTTGGAGATTTATACATGCGAATATACATATAATAACTCCTTGAACTGTCACACTACGATGCTATATATAAAGTCTTTTCTCACAGTTTGCACCGTGAATCCTTCTTTTCTTGTCCTTTTTATGAATAAAAGTGTGTAGATAAGTCAAAAGATGGTGCCGGCAGCTATCCTTATCTGTTAGCCAGAGGAAAAAGAAACTACTGTATGGGCAACATATAGTTATGCAAAGCTTGTTTTTGGATTGTCGTGTCACAAAAAATCATTTGGAAACATACTGTCCAAGTTTTGTACCTGGCAGTCCATCGAGAGTATCTCGACCGAAAAAATTTGGTGCATGAGAGGGCGCCCTCTGTGCAGCCATGCCTCTGGGCCCGCTTACACTTGGCAGCTATTTAGGACTTTAAGAATTCCTTTATAGACCAACACATGTTTTTTCGCACTTTGTTCTCGGTCATGCGCACCGAAAAGAACTTCTCAGGTAGTCATCCATCGCTCCAGGCCAAGCACACTTAACCTGAGAGTTCTTTGGCGATGACCTTCCGAAAAAGAAGTTGCAAATTGTTGGTATGAGCATTTTTATCAATCCAATTATGCTCTTGCATCTAACTAGTACTCCTATATCCAACCGACTTGTAAACCTGCCCCCTTGCATACAAGGTGGGGCAGCCCCCATCCTCCAAACAATCACACAATTAATCAATCGATACACAACATATTGTACATAGGGTATTATGCTCCTTGAGGCCAGAACTAGCCTAAATCGTGTATTTTTTGTCCACCTTCGAGTTCTTGATCTCGGCGAGTCACACCATCATCTACATCAAGCACCCCACCCCTCAGTAGGTTGCGCGCCAGATTGGGGATCTCATCGAAGATTTACTGGAGAAATTGATGCTACAAGTCATCATCAAGCCCGTCGTCGCTTTCAAGCAAGGTGACACTTTCATCTTCAGCTCCTGGGTCCGCACCGTCGACACGGTGTCAGATCCTTCCAGTGCCACCTCACACCAACCCTGAGGAGAATCCTGCATCTACGATGCTTCTGCACAACTCACTCGAAGATCTCATCAAAAAATTCGACAAAATCTTGCTTTCTAATCTAATCAGATGGCACGAGTTTGAATCCAAGTACTACTTGGGTTCTACTTCCTGCTGGTCTAAGCCACACGAGCTAGCCCCTGAGCCATCGTGTGACTCAGTTTTCTCGCCACAACGACTCCTCTTCGTACTCTGCAACGTGGGTGCTGTCTACCAAGTAGTGCTACCCAAGATTCGGAATCTCAAAAAGTTCGCTGAGCTCGAGTGTACTACTCGAACTCAGAGGACGACTAATACTCAGACCCACAAGAGGAGAAGCCCCTGTTCAAACTTGCTCAGGGTCTAGTCATCATGTCAACTCCACGAGGCAGATGGGCAAGAGCACATTCTAGCCTAGTTGCAATTTGAGTACTATTTAATACTTCTCCTGATAGTACTAGAAGACGCCTAAGGACTACTCAAATGTCTTCAAGACTGCTCGAACTCGCTGCACTCACCTACAAAGCACTTGGGGCTTATTGTATAGACATCCATGGGCCCACCATTGAGGTTGACCATGCCCATACTTGGCACTGGACTTCGAGGCTAGTCTGAGATGTAGACCATGGTGCAAGATGACGTGGTCTACATGGCAATATAGAATTAGTACTAGAATATGAAAACCTACATTGTAACCGACAATAGCCTTCTCCTAGTTGTACTCGTCCTACTTGTAACCCTGCTCCCTGTGCATACAAGGCGGGGTAGGGACCCCCCTCCAAACAATCACACAATCAACCAATTGATACAAAACATACTGTACGTAGGTTATTAAGCTCCTTGCAGCCCGAGCTAGTCTAATTCATGTGTTTCGTGTCCACCTTTGAGTTCTTGATCTCGGCGAGACCCACCATCACATATACCTCGGGCACCCCCCCTCAATAGGTTGCCGGGTCTAAACACTGACTTCACCCCTTAGAAGACCGACGTCCTTGTTGATCAACCCAAACCAGTTGCGTCCCCTTTTGGCCACGTACGTGTGTCTAATGCCAGCACATGTGCCATGTTGTGTGACCACTCTGAGCCCACACCATCCATCCGCACCATGTCTATTCAACTGCATCTGCACATGACTGTGAGACATCGAGGATCAGCTCTGATTCCAATTGTAACGTCCTGCCCCTCGGAGTTGGGCCCACTTACGCCTGACAGCTCTCTAGGACCTCAACAATCCCCTCACAGACGAACACATGTCTTTTCGCACCTTGTCCTTACTCATGCACACACGAGAAGAACTTCCTGGTCATGCACACATGAGAAGAACTTCCCGATCAGTCACCCATCACTCTAGATCAAGCACGCTTAAGATTGAAGTTCTTTGGTGATGGGTTTTTTATAAAGAAGTTGCAACTAGTTTGTATGGGTATTCTGATCCATTCTTAAGCCCTGGGATATCACAACAACTCAATTGGCTTGCCCAGAGCACCGCCGCTGCAGAAAGTTTGAGCATTTGGCAGCTCTCAGAGAAGGCTCCCAAACTAGCGATCGCTTAAATCCATTTTAACCCATGTGCAAACAAACACTCTGTTCAACATATCTTCTATTGATTTGTATGACAGATTTGTTTTAAGAGAAAAGTATTGCATGCTGATTTGTATGACAAATTTGTTCCAAGGGAAAAGTACTGCATAAGCTGAAATAAGACAAGTCGAACAGAGCAAAATCTCTCTGAATCTACACTCTACAATTTGACACAAGTGCATTCAAGTTTGAAGCTATTTCAGTTATAAAGTTTATTTAGTTCGGTAATGACATTCTAGGTAGTTGAAGCTTATTATTCTAAAGCCCATTTAGTTTCAGGTGGTATATTGGACATTCGTGACAATGAACAAAAGCTACAAATACGCAATTGTGCTGTTGTTGTGTTGGGGGTGTGCCTTAGGAGGGCTAAGGCTGGGGACCCCATTGTGTATAAAAGCGGCCCAAAAAAGGGATATAAGGGTATTTTTCTAAGGGTCAAGGGCTTAGTTGTAATGTCTAGGGACTCAATTGTATGGTTAGGGACCTCGAGTGTAAATAACGAGAATCTGAATATAATTCTTAGTGTCACCGATGGAAGTGTTTAAAACAGCCACCTCCCTCTCCCTATAAATAGACCCCAAGGGGAGGAGGTGGGGGACTCTTTGCTATGGTATTCATGTATCTCTCTTGTTCATTGTTCATTAGTCTCAAGTTCTTATAAGTCTTCCTCTCCTCCTATCTGTTTGGGATTCCTGAATCCCAACAGTGGTGCCCAACATGATTTTTTGCGCGACACAAAAGTTCACGATTACCACAACAAAAATAGTTTTTCAAAGATCGAAGCCGCTAGTCATGATTGTTGGTGTGGTCATCTTCATCTCAGCACCCTCGGTGGTGACCTATCAATTTTGTGCAAGGCAAACTCTCATCTGATTTTGACACTACGAGGGTCATGGTTCAATTAATCAGGAACATCGAGGAAGAAAAGTAGTTGGTCACGTTTCCAAAAGTCATGCATGCATCTGAAAATACAAGACCTCGGTGCACGTACTACAACTACAAAGGACTCGAAGGAGCTTCCGAAGTTCGAGGACCTACTAGTATTTCTGAAGTTGAAATCTCAGAATCTTGGAAGAAGAAAAATCTCAGAATCTCAAAAGCAGAAAAATCACGAAAACTTGGAAGGAGAAAAATCTCAAAAACTTGGAGGAGAAAAATCTAAAAATCTCAGAAGCACAAAAATCTCAAAATCTCAGAAGGAGCAAAATCTCGAAATCTCAGAAGCAAACAAAATTTTGAAAACTCAGAAGGAGAAAAATCTCTAAATCTCAGAAGGAGAAAAATCTTAGAATCTCAGAAGAATAAAAATCTTGGAATCTTAGAAGCAGAAAAATCTCGGAAACTTGGAAGGAGAAAAATCTCAAAATCTCAGAACCATAATAATCTCGGAAACCCATAAGGAGAAAAATCTCGGAAACTTAAACAAAGCAAAATCTCAGAATCTTAGAAGCAGAAAAATCCCAGAATATCAGAAGAAGAAAAATCTCTGAATCTCAGAAGAAGAAAAATATCAAAATCTCAGAAGAAGAAAAATCTTGGAATCTCAGAAGGAGAAAAATCACAAAATCTCGGAATAAGCAAAATCTTGGAATCTAAGAATCTCAAAATCTTGGAACAAACTGAATTTAAAAATCTCGCCAACCTTGGGTGGAACCTCGGAACGAGCAGAATCTCGGAACCTTGCTACCTCAAGTGAAAACTCGTAGAACAATAATATTCATGTTATCTATACTAACGTTTATGCTTGCAGGATGTATTTATAACATCTTACGTGTTTACAAATTTTTATCTTTTATACATAGACTTATTGAAGTGTTTGATCCTTGGAGAAGTAAAATCTCTGTGCAATCCAAATTTCCTTCGTTTTTGTCCTCTTTCAGGAAAAAATATAGTTATGAGAATCTGAGAATTCCGAGAATTTGAATGTTGTGGAATCTAAGAGATGAAAAGAAATCTAGGCTTTGGGACTTCATTTCTTGATCTGAGGCTCATGAAAGCAAACATCACAGATTTATGAAGATATCACAGGTAACAAAGTTCACGATTAAAAAAATCTTCCAAAATTTGAAAGTGCCCGACATTATTTTTGTTGGCGTCTTCATCATCCCATCACCCTTGATGGTGATGTTGTGAAACACAGATTTCACAAGAAGTTACACTCACTTAGCCGATTTTTGATGCCGCGAAGGTCACAATTCATTTCGTCAAATAAAATACTCCAATCTTGTTACCTTCGATGCCTCTCTTTTGACTTGTAAAGTAAAAAAATGACTAACTTAATGTTTCTTTACTATTTGCATTTTTTCTTACTACTGCACGAGGTACTCAAGCTCTTTCTATTAATCATTTGGAAGCTAAGTACAATATAAATCTCGACGGAAATAGCTCATCCTCAAGGCTGCTAGTACCCTTGGAGGTTTGAAGGAATCTCAGAAAGAGCAAAATCTAGGAATCTCGGGATGGGAAAAATCTCGAAAGCTCAGAAAGAGCACAATCTCAAAATCTCAAAAAGAGCAAAATCTCGGAATCTCGAAACCTTGCAAAATAATAGTATACTTATTATCTATGCTCACTCCTATGTTTGCAGGTTGTATCCTTTGATGCATTTTATTTTAATGTTCCATCTTCAATTTTAACGTCTTTGACGCGTTCATTTGAATTAAAAAAGAAAAGTGAATGAAAGGTTTTTTTGTGAAAAAAGAAAAAAGTCTGAGTCTTCTAGTTCTATAAAACTGATTTGTTTTGTACTCGAGGGTCATGAAACATTCATGGTTACAAACTTTCCGATTTTGTGAGAGCCTCGAGTGAGATGAAATTGTATCTTTCTACTCGAGATTCTCAAAGTTTCTCATTCATCAAAACTTTCAACTTTTAGCAGCGTTGGGTGAAATTAAAAAAACACATGTTTTAATGTTTCTATAGAAATCTTTTGTTATTTTTGAACTAGAGGTTTCTAAACTCTCGTGTTCATAAGTTTCTTAACTTTTTGTGAGCCTCGCGTGAGGTAAAGATGAATCTTCTTCACAGCATTCTCAGTAAAAGCTCTTCTTTCAACTAAATTTTTGATTAGTTTGGCCTCGAAGCTAGCAAACATCCAAGTTTCTATATCTTTCGTAATTTTCTAACCCTCAAGAATGGTAAGTCCTCGAGATAATTTATGTTTTCAGAATTGTTCCTTGCAAACAAATTGCAATCCTACACAGCTGTGGTCCACAAGTTCAAAGAAATAGATCACGCTAAAAATGCGTACGGGACTATTAGTCATCAGGAATGAAAACTTTACCCAGCAGCTGGAAACTCGATGACACAAGAAGAAATACGGAATCTTTAGCAATAACGGAACCTCGCCAAACTTCAAGAACATGCGGACCCAGAGACATGGAAGCTTTGATAAAAGAAAAAAAGTCCTCAAAGCTATCTATCAAAGTGACCAAAATGAATATTCTATGGTTTTCGTATATTTCTCAAGTGCACTTACGAAGGTCATACATACTGCTATATGTTTATCATTAATATATCTATTTTGCAAGCTGTATCCTTTCAAATATATATTATTTGATCATACTTACACATTGTCATCTCTATTAGAAGTTTTTGTTATGTTAAAAACTTTTGTAGAACACTAGAGGGACCACGTCTAGAAACTCATTCTATTCCTTAGAAATTTTTCTTGCTAACTTACAGGACCTCACTAATGTGAGTACTTATTTTCAGTGCAATATGCCTTAGAAATTCTATTCCTTGCTTTCAATATTTTAGCTCAAATTCTACTTGATTAATCTTTTCTAAATGAGCAAGCTATTGCAAGCATAAGTTGTGCAATTCAATTAATCAAACATCAATGTTGACAATATTCCATCATAAGGCATATCATGGCTAGTTGGATAAGTAGTCTCAGATAACTAAGCGGTGCGATGAGCATCACAGGAAGCCGACAATCGATTGATTTTATAACCTTGCAAGGTGGACCTAAACACACAGAAGAATGCCCTCACACAGAGTGTACCAACCAGGCGGTTCCCAAAACTCTTCAGCTCAGGATCGAATCTTACAGTCTTTGGTACAAGGCTATCTGACACGCCTCACACTAGCGTCCAGAATCACACATGAACCACCGGTAGCTAGCCGTGAGACGCATTTCAAGATTAGTAATAGTAAGATCCCTCACCGTCTCATTAAGGTACTAGGCTTACCGGTCCCATTCACGACAAGTGCTTAGTACTTTCAAACACTTACTCCACGAAAGCCATTGGATCGGAGCCCAAATCCCATGCTCTTATCACATGAGCAATCCATTTATAAAGATCTTATGATTCCAATATAATAACCTATCCTCACGAGTGACGAACATCACTCGACTTGTAATGGTCCTATAGCATGGTAGCTATCAACCTAGCATACTAGTAAAAGACAAGGGCACCTAGGGATCATGCATCTAGGGTTCCATTCCAACTCCTGAACATAAATGTACAAACATTCAAAGATAGTTGCATAATTTCCAAAAATACTTAGGTTAATGCTCCGGTGCTTGCCTTCATCAGCAACATTAGCCTGGGGCTCCTCGGGGTCTTGGTTCACCTCCACGTACTGCAGCTCCGCGTTAGCTCCTCCTTCCTCAGCTTACGGCACGTTCGAGTAGTTATCGTCGAGAAGTTATACATGGGATGCATATGCAAGATTTAATGGGTGGATTGAATTAGACAAAGGGCTATGTAACACATTCAAACATAGAGTGAATGATTGGCCATATTCACCTTGACGAACATTTATTTAGCATATTAATTCTATTAAAGGCATGACATGTGGTGCTTTAAGATTTAATCCTTTTGATAGTGACTGTGTACATATTTAAGCAAATAAAACAATTTAATCTCACAAAAACAGCAAGGGTGGTTCTTAGCCCCTAAACATGCTACTCTACATATTTATAACAATTTAATCTCACAAAAACAGCAAGGGTGGTTCTTAGCCCCTAAACATGCTACTCTACATATTTATAAGGTCATTCTGTGAGCAAGGGTGTTTATTTTCCAATTGAACCTATTATGAAGCTTATTTGGATTCCAAAGCTTTCAACCACAAAATGATTTATAAAAATATTAGAGGTGACATTTAGGCTCTATTTACCTAAACAAAGCCACTGATCAAGGATTCACATTTAATTGAGCCATAAAACAAAAATACCAAAAATGACATTTCCTAGCTACCAAAAATATGAGAAAAGCATAAATAAATAAAACACTACTGCAGCCAAAATATCTCCCACATCAACTCTGACCAAAAACAAGCCTAGGAAACTAACCAACACATCAAGAGCTATTTCAAAATTTGAACTAGGCATTTAAATGTAAATCTAAGCATAAAACAAGAATAAATACTTCTGACAGAGATAAAATCATGGTAAATATAGAAAAATTGAATCTTGTCATTCCATGATCACGGACATAAGTTGAGTGCAAAAATATATTTATATTTTGCTACAAAAATCATTAAGGCAGAAATAGCATACATGCAAAGTAAATCATATCGAAAGATCTCCTCATTAACTTTGTGCAAATTTTTGTCCATAGCCTACAATTGACATATCTAGCAACATATCCAAAATTCAGCTCCATAGTTATTCTATATTTTTAACTATAGCAAATGTGTGCCAAACTGAGTTTGAATTTTAATTCAAAATCTATTAGTTAGTCATGCTTTGTAGAAGTTGTAGATCTAGTCACAAGGAGACAAACAAAATTAGGTTTGCATTTTCTGATTTTTGTATAATTTTTTTCTAGATCCAGCAAAAAACCAAACACTATTTAAGATTCAGTTTTGCCTAAAGGTCCCTGGAAGGTTCTTATTCTTCACAAATATGCCCCTAGTTTGCACCTAAGCCCGTGTGAAGATTCCAATCCTCACAACTATACCCCTCCGCCACTAGGTGAGCTCGCCGACTGCGATAGCCCGCCAGACCTGGCCAAAAAATGGCACGAGGCCTCATGGATGCTCACTTGAGCTCGATTGGTGGCGGTGGGTTGGTCAGAGAAGTCGCTGGCGAGCGGCGGTGGCGAGGCCGTGGCGGCGCGGTCACTGCGGGTCGGATTCTGGCGAGGTGAGGAGGAATGCGGGGTAACAAGCGACAGTGTGAGCTCTAGGGGGTCCTAGGGGAGGTGTTTGAGGGGTTAGGTGGCCGAGGAGTGAGCGCAGGGGCGAGCTCGGCGGCAGTGGCTCCAATGGCGGGCGGTGGAGCTCGGGGAGGCGGCGACTGTGCGTGCACGCATGAAGAGAGGTGTGGCGTGGCTTTTATTGACGGTGAGGAGCTTCACGCCTTCGCTCAAAAGCAAAGAGGGAGGGAGAGGGGGACCCGGACGCTGAGGCCGGAGGCGGCGCACCGGTGCCGCGTGGCGGCGTGGCACGCAAGAGCGCGCCCAGAGCACCAGGGATGCCGTTTCAAATTTCATTTGCCCGAGTTTGACTAGTTCAAACTCCATTTTTTAATGCAACTTTAAAACTGCCAAAAAGCAAAATTGTAGAGGGGCTATAAGAGAGTAATTTTTGTGAAGGTCGACCTATGTTTTGAGCAATAGTTTGAGCATGAACTGCAGGCAAAAGTTGTTGTATTTCATGGCGCTGGTGAATAGTGAAAATGAGTTTGACTTGCATTTTTGAGCCATTTCCTTTCCAAATTTGGAATGCCACTCTAAAGATGAAATGTGTCCCATGAAGTTCTGCACAACTTTTATATTGGCTGATTTTTGAGTGTTTAAATAAGTTTTGGAGAACGTGGCAAAAGTTCCCGAACAAGGTGTGGACACAAGGGGTTTGACTCTGTTGACTAGGGTTTTGACCATGCCAAGGTGTGTTGGCTTGCTTAAGATGGTCATGGGTGATTGTTGGCTAGGTTTTTGAGGTGATGACCAAGGTTGACCCGGTTTGACCAAGTCAATGGGTTTGACTGGATCATTAGTGCTAATTAAAAACATGGGGTGTCACAATATCTAAGCATTTCATTCATATGCATCTGCATGCATCATAAGCATCGCATTACATGGATACATCTCATGCATGAATCAGAAATATTACATTAGAAGGAAACAAATTTACATATTTCTGCAATATTAGTTTCAAATACTTACTTTCTGTATTTACATTCCAATGTGAAAAGGCCTAAGGCAACAATAAGTTGTGGCCTAGATCCCAAAGTGAAGGGACGATTCCATGAAATGGCCTGAGACAACAATAAGTTGTGGCCTAGATCCCAGAGTGAAGGGACGATTCCATGAAAAGGCCTGAGGCAACAATAAGTTGTGGCCTAGATCCTAGACTGAAGGAGCAATTCCATGAAAAGGACTGAGAAAATAATACGTTGTGGCCTAGATCCTGGAGTGAAGGGATGATTCCATGAAAAGGCCTATACAACAAGAAGTTGTGGCCTAGATCCCAGAGTGAAGGGACAATTCTGAAAAGGGGCCTGAGGCAATAATAAGTTGTGGCTGTGAAATTTGAAAGCTCAAGAATTTTAATATGGCATATTGTGAATGACTCTATTGTGATGAATGAAACAAAACTTTTCAGGTGCCAAAGATAAGTTTTCATGGAAACTGATCAATGGGTGATACCACTTCGATCATGCTTGAGAGATGAGTAGCCTCGAGTACCACTTTGTGGGCTAAGGGGCTCTGTTATCTTCCTTTGAATTTTAAATTACACAACTTGAGCGCTCGATGGGCTCAACCTTTTGCTATTGGAAACTTTCTTTTCACTTCCATGATATTGCTAATATATTAGCTTGATATATCCATTCTCATGCAATGATTTGTGAAAAGATGCAACAATCTCGTGGCACCTCAACATAGTCAACACATGAATGTGCATTTAAGAAAAAATATAGAGAGAGACCATGCTCCAAGCTAGTCAACATACATGCATGTACTGACATGCGTCTAACCTTGTTTTTGCATGAATGTTTCATATCAACTTTAATGCACATGCATGTTGACACTAAATCAAGTGTTCAAATCCAAGGAAACATGTAATTTGAAACATGGGAGGAGTCGTGTGATGGCAGAACATCTTTGAAATAGTGTGCGAGGCTCATTTTTAGAAGTTTTACAAGACCACAGAACGGTTTTGGGCTTCGGAGTTCCAATCTTTTATATATTTCACAGGATGCGTGAAAGATTAGAGGAGCCCATGGTTTACTCGCAGGAAAATAAAGACTACTTCAGAATTATTATGTTCAAAGTTACTAAGTAAATTGATTTAAAAGTTTTTGAATAACTCTATAACCCTCAGAGGAGAAAAGTCACCGAAAATTTTCGTGTTTTTGTTAATTTTGAGATGTTTCAGGAAAAAGCAAGGTTTGACGAAGTAAGATATTTCTAGAATCTAAAAAGAATCTTTAAAGCGCAAGGGGCTCACCCCCAGAATCTTTGTCAACCTCGACATTATCATCTACCTCTACAATAGTGCAAGGGGCTCGCCCCCGGAATCTTTGTCGACCTTGACATCATCATCTACCTCAACAACATCGCAAGGGGCTCGCCCTAGGAATCTTTGTCGACCTCGACATTGCCTCAAATGGCTCACCCTTGAAATCTCCCTCAGCACAACCATCAACCTCAAGCTTCTCTCATGAACACCAACCAAGAGGGGTTGGGGTGTACTGGTGAACCAGCCCATCCTAGTTGTCTAGTGCTCATGAGAGAAAGTTTAAGATGTTGAAGCTAACTTCGGTGATGATAATGTCAACTCTTGAAGAAAGGTCTCCTGGTCAAGGCTTGAGAATGAAACCACTGATCAAAGTTCATCACTCAAGACACTTATAGACATGCAATTTGGAGTTAGAACATGTAAACCTGTGGGGGATATACACCTGGGGTACCACACGAAAGGGCCCCACGACGTATCTTCAGGGATGACAGGGGCCCACACGGCGGTACCAGGCACAAGCGTACGGGTCATCAGGAATGAGGCGACATCCGAGGAGATAGGTTACCATAGATAAAGTCTAGTTGGTTATGAAAGATAATACTTGTACTTAGTGAAAGATCTTGTACAATCGACTAGGATAGACCCCATGTGATCTGTGAGCCTGCCCCCAGAGCCTATATAAGGGCGGCAGGGACCCCCTCCAAAACAAGTCCAATCGGATTTCCAAGCAATACAATCACCAGACGCAGGATGTAGGGTATTATACATTCTTGCGACTCGAACCTAGATAAACCCTTGTGTCCTTCATCCATCATCTAGCTCCAGTCTCGACGATCCCCTCCACACAATATACCACCATAGCCTACCCCATGGTGGACTGCCGACATCACTAGACCAACAAAACTCGAGAATGTGCATACTCTTTTCTCCATACCCTTTTTTCCCACTAGGTTTTTGGATGGAGTTTTTAGCGAGGTGCACACGGGGTGGTTGTGAAGGACACTCCTTACAACCGAAGTTCAAAGTGTGTTTGGACCTCTTTTAAACAAAGAGCAACTATTAGGTCTTGTTATACTGGCAAGACCAAATAGTTGAGGGGCTAGTGTTGGGGGTGTGCCTTGGGAGGGCTAAGGCTAGGGACCCCATTGTGTATAAAAGAGGCCCAAAAAGGGATATAATGGCATTTTTGTAAGGGCCGAGGACCTAGTTGTAATGTCTAGGGACTCAATTATATGGTCAGGGACATCGAGTGTAAATAATGAGAACCTAAATGTAATTCTTTGCCCCACCGATGGAAGTATTAAAAACAGCCAACTCCCTTTCCCTATAAATAGACCCCAAGGGGAGGAGGAGGAGGAGGGGGACTCTTGGCTCTGGAATTCATGTATCTCTCTTGTTCATTGTTCATAAGTGTCAAGTTCTTCCAAGTCTTCATCTCTTCCTATCTGTTCGGGATTCCTGAATCCCAACATGTTGTATAGGTGTCACCCCGCAAAAAATATAGGTGTCGTAATTAGTGGGGAAGCTAAGATCTTGGCGGCATATGCGGGGCGACATCGGAGGTGAAGCCCTAGCGGTACATGTTGCTGAGGCTTCAAGGGCCTCCACATCCGGGTGGGGAGTGATGGACGAGTTGTCACGACAGTGGAGTAGGCTTGGGAGTAGGGACTGTGATTGTGAAAGGTGGCAAGCAAGGAAGGTGAACGAGATACTGAGGGAGGGCTACCCAGCTAAGATGAGCCTGTTTGAGACGATGTGAGTCCATGTGGTCAAAGAAGATGCTACTCATGAGTCGATCGATTCCTCTTCCACATTTGTTCCGTTTGATGTGCAGGAAGCACCTCGCAACATAAATTTGAGGAAGGTCTCCACTGAGGGTAGTTTGCAGCCCTCTTGTACTGGATTTTCCCCTGAGTGGTAGATTATTCGGAGGGGAAGTTGTCAAAGTTGTATCCTAATGGTATAATATAGGAACATATGACACATATTTATAAATATTTAGGTCGTCAAATTTTTGTACTACCCTACATCCTATTTGGGTAGATTTTTGAGCGAAATCCTATTTGGATAGATTATATCACTATGATGCTACTAAGTCTTTCAAGTCTTTTCACGCTTTGCACTTTGAATATTTTTCGTGTCCTTTTTATGTACAAGTGTAGTACATAAGTCAAAAGATGGTGCCGACTATATGCGTTGATTGGCTATAGGAAAAAAATATTATTTGGTAAAAATATAGATGTGCAATACTTGTTTTTCCAATTGTTATTTCATAAAAAATATTTGAAGATCTGCAGAAATTGTATTTGGACATTTGTTGTCGGTGTTTTGTACATGGCAATCCACGGAGGGTATTCCCCTGACTGGTAGTTTGTTCAGGAGCCGACTAAGCTATGACAAGTTGGTTTAATTCATAAGAGATATGTTTTATATTTAAAAAGGCAAGTTTGTTTAATTTAAAAGCTAGAGATATATTTCTATAAGTGAAAAAGTTATATGAACATATGTGGTAGAATATAGACAACTATTGAGATACCTAAGAGGCTAAGACATAGGTGGGCAGACCTACATAATACTACCATATGGTGCCAACGGGTATGCATCATGACCAAGTGTGTGTTGTCCTATCGTGTGGGTAAAGTGTACACCCCTATGAGAATTATTAAATTATTCAGATAGTTGAGGATCACGGTTAAGATCCCCTAAGTTAAAGCACCCTTGATTGGTATTGGGACTCTTTGGAGAAGCATAGAATTTTCAAAATGCTAACTAGATGCCAGCAATCAAAATATGGGGACCATCGTGGACATGATTTGATGAGGACATCCCAGTCATATGTAACCCAGATGCCTTGGTTATTCCGGATCGTACACAAGGTCATGCATCAATTAGAAAAAGAAGTGCACATTGTACCAATTACCCGAAGTCGTGCAAAGAAACAACAAGAGGTGATCTATCTCCTAGATGAAATTAACTTCAAAATATATGAGAATGTTATACTCCCTAAATGTTCTACTTTGATTGTCCTTAGGTATATACACGAAGATGACGGTGCAACTAAATATGGAGATGAAGTGAACAACAAGAAGAAGTCGGACCAAGGATCACCAATTCAAACCAAGGATTCAGGAGGATTCCATTCGGACGACCGATCGGACCAGCTTGAAAACCAAGAGTCACCGATTCAAAATAAGGATCTAGGAGGTTCACTTCGAACCACCATTCTGGACCAGTTTTTGGACCTGTATATAGAATCGACCATAACTCTTTATTCTCGATAGCTCTGGAGCTCCATGAGTACTTGATGGAACGGTCTTTAAGTCAAATTTCCAAAGCAAGAAACTGCATGTCCATTGGACTTCCCAATAAAGATTTATGACTGATTTAGTGGAGACTGCGCAAAAAAAACCAACAGCCACGTGAGGCTTTTCGGGATTGCAGTTCGTGGTAACCTTTCACATAGCTTATATCTAGATATTCCACTTCCATTTCACACCAAACTAGGAGGGATGTTTCTGGTGTGGATACCTGTCGGGGTTCTCTACCGCCGGCAGTAAATTTCTATCTATCGCGTGTCGGGCTCGGATGGTTAGCGTAGGAGACAACGGGGTTTATACTGGTTTGATCCTCCGTGGAGTAATACCCTACGTCCAGTGTGCTGCAACCGTGTTCCTGAGCCAGGTGTGCTCGTAATAGGGGTACAGCTGGTTGGGAGAGGGAGTTCGTTCCCAGGTCCCGAGAGATGGTGTTCGATCCTATGGAGGTCTAACCCTTGTAACCGTTGCCCTCCTCTCCCTTTTATAGTCACAAGGGGAGGGGCACAAGGGGAAGTAAAAAAGAGTTACAGTGCTTGGCAGCTGGCACGTCCCGTCGTACGTCGCTGTTCGCTGGGGCGTATTGAAGCCAAGTCACGATGCCTTGTCGGTGAAGCTGCCGCGTGGCCGGGTTGGACTGTTTACTCCAGGATGCTTGGCCTTCTCCCTGAGTAGTTTTGGGCTTGTCCTAGTCTGCCCGAGTACTTTCCTAGCTTGCCACGCCCGAGCTTAAGTCTAGGCTTGTGCGCGTCGTACAGGGTGCTTGAGTGCCTCGGGCTGAGTCTTGCGTGTGGCAGAGTGGGAGATGATGGCGATGTGATGGCCGTGCAGCCGGTCAGACCTGCATTAAGGCTCTTGCCGGGGTAGGCCGCCTGCATGGCCGCCAGCTGTTGTTCCCACATGATGTGGAGATTCGTTCCTCCACACGCGTCGGTGGCGATGCCCGTGCCGTGTGTCTGGGCCCACACACTAGTCGGAGCCGGACTTATCATGCGAGGCGAAAACTTGTCGTGCGAGGCGGAGACTGGTTCCTCTAGTGGGGAACTGGTCGGAGGTGCAGCCAACTGGCTAAGGACTGGGTGTCTTTGCTAGTGAGTGTCTTGATAAAGATCTGCATACCACCACGCAGGCGGAGCACCAGGTGAACGGTGGACTCCCTGTGGATGTTGTAGTCGGCAAGGGTACGACCACCCTCAAGATGCTCGCCAGCGAACAGGAGACTCCACCTCGAGGGTAATGGTTTTGCTGTCTTAAGGGAGATAATCTTGCCGTCGAAGGGGGCCCTAATCCGAGCCCTCGTCAGTAGCCCCCGAGCCTGGTTGGGAGTCGAGGAGTCGTGCTCAGGCTCAGCCGGTCGATCTTGGTGTTGGTGGTGTCCTTCAAGTTCTTGGTGGGTGCGTGCGAGCGCATCCGCCGGTTGTAGCCCCCGAGCTCGTGAGTGAGTTGGAGACTCGCTCGCGAGTTTTTATTTGTAGTTGTAGCCGTTGTAGCTTGGGCACGTTTCGTCGGGGCAATTTTGGCCGCTGTGGTGACGTGGGCGCAGTTATGGGTGCGGGCATCTCGGCCGACGTGACAGACATGACCGCTCCATCATGACTGCGCATAGACTCTGCAAGTCCGCATCCCGCAGGAAACGAGGCATCGTGGTTGTGGGCGGCTGTTTCACCGGGGCGCGCGCATGCGCGGGCGAAAGTCTCGCTGACACGGCGGGCCCAGCGCCGAAGGTGAGGAGTCAGATCTGCCCTCTTTAAAACCGCGCGTCGAGCGCTGGTTCGGGACTTTTCCTTCCATCTGCTTCTTCTTTCTCTCGCTCTCACCCTTTGTGCTCCGAGTTCCTATGCATCCACAGCACCACTGCTGCTTGTACTTATAGGCCGCCCGAGACCTCGCCACCGTAATGTCGAACTGGACGCATTCCAATGTCTCCCACGAGCAGCTCCTCCGTCTTGTCGAGGTGGGCCAGCTTCCTCCCCTCACTGACGCCATCGAGTGGATCATCCCCGTCGACGAGTCTGTGCCGCGCCCTCCCACGGGGTATGTGGTGCGGTTCGTGGCCTTCCACGAGCGCGGCTTCTCCGTCCCCGCCGGTCGGTTCATCCGCGGGTGCTGTTTGCGTACGGGCTGCAGCTCCAGCACCTAAACTTGAACAACATCCAACAAATGGCCGCCTTTGAAGCAATGTGCAAGAGGTACTTTGGCATCGGTGCCCACTAGAACTTGTTCCAGTACTTCTTCAGGTTCACCTACCTGAGGGACAGCTCCCGCGCAGTGACGATCTACTGCGCCAATCTTCGAACGAAGCAAAGCCGCGGTGACAACTACATCCCAGTGATGTTGACCAGCTCGAACAGCGGCTGGCACAAGGGGTGGTTCTACTTGCGGAGCGACCCTGAGTTCGCGCTCCCATCGTACACCGGGTGCTCCACGCGAAGTCACAGAGGAACTGGCAGATGGCCCCGCCAAGAAGGAGCAGGAGAAGATGCTCAAGCTTCACTGGGCCGTGCTAGGGCGTCTCCGAAACGTCGGAGTCATCCTGGCAGAAGTGATTGGGCCGTACCACGCCCGAGGTGTCATGCCGCTTCAGAGGCGGTCGCTTCGCCTATGCGACATGGCAGCTGACAGGGCCCCTTGGGTGGGGACCGTGACCGCACCGTTGCCCCCGTCGCCGCTCGAGGTTCAGCGCCGCATGGCTCATGTGATCGGGAGGTCGACCTACTCGTGGCCTCCGTCGCGGATGCTTCCGATGCTCCCCAACGTGGGGACAGAAAAAATTGTAAGTCGTTCGTCTTCTCGACATGTTTCATTCTCCTTTTGTCGTGGCGTCAGTCTTGTTGGAGTTTGTCTTCCCCGACTAAGCTTCACGCTTTCTTGTCATCATAGTTGAAATGCGCCCACCTCGTCCCGGCTAAGGCACCTCTCCCGGAGGAGGCGATTTTTAACCAAAAACAGGCTGCAGCGGAGAAGAGGCGTGCTGCGCGCAAGGCGCAGCACAAGAAACGCCGGATCACCAAGCGCGATCGCAACAACAACCGCACCAAGAGGCAGGAGGTGGCGGAGCTAGGCATCTCCTCTTATGAGGACCCATTGCCCGAGCCGTCGTGGAGCGGTGATGTCGCCAGCGCGACGGTTGGCTGGAGCAACATGTCGGGGTCGTCCTTGTCGTTGCCGCCCCATGACATTGAAGTGTCGTCATCGTGTCGGTCGTAGGTGAATGGGCGCAACAAGACAGTGGGCTCGAGCTCACGTCAGATGGCTCCCCCCGCCCTAGAGGACCAGCGGATGGTCCGCTCTCGTGTGGTGCCTAGCGGACAGGCGCTTTCAAGCCGTAGAGATCTACGCCCTGTCAAGCTGATCCCCCGAGAAGGTCGGAGGAGCGCCCGGCGTCTGCCCGCCAGCTTTATGATGGCTCCGATCGCCCTGACTCCGACTCCCTACAGAGGCGCCGGTCGCGGGGGAGGTCGTCGGACTCGACGTCGATGCCGAGTGCGCCGCCGGCGGCTGAGCCAAGCGCTGCCCCGCGGCGCTTGCAGTCGCTGCTTATCCGGGGCGGTGGAGCCCCAGACGTTCATTTGTCTCTTGTCGCCAGCGGGGGCCATGGTACAACACCGGCCGTCGCGGAGGTCGGGGGAACAGCCCCCGAGCGAGTAGGGGGAAATGTTGCCGCCGTTGAGGCGGCGGGTCGAAGCAGAGTAGCCCCCGAGACGGCTGAAGTGCGCAGCCCCCGAGCCGACGGGCTCGAAGCGCAGCCCCTGAGCAAGGCTCATCGGACCGCCTGGTGAAGAAAGCCCGGGTGCGCTCGAAGATGTAAGTCTCTGACTTCAGATCTTTTTTGTCGTGATTCTTCTGACTTGTTTGCTGACGTTGCCTTCTGTCTTCTCGTAGACATGCCGACATCGGCGTTCTCAGCCTGATGCCTTTGAAGAGCCTAGCGTTGAACGCGCAGGTGGTTTCTTCTGAGCCCCGTCCTCAACCCCCGAGCGTCGAGTCGTTGTCGACGCAGACAGAGGAGGAGCCGGATGCTGTTGCTGCGGCGGAGGCATCGATCGCGCCACCACCCTAGTCCCTGCCGCCACCGTTGAGGAGGGCGAGGTGGCCACGGAGGTGACCGCTTCTCAGGCGGTCCTGGAGCAGCCGTTCGAGGCCGTCCCGAGCAGCGGGGATGTAGTGATGGTCTTGGACGAAGACTCGACACCTCCCCCGCCGTCGGGAAGCCACAACGTTGTGACGACTCCGGCGCCGGAGCCCACACCAGCGGTGGCGGCGACGGATTCTCTTCCAACCACGGAGGTGCCAGAGCCTTTCTCAGTGGCTGAGTTCCCTAGTCCTTCCGCGACTGTAGAGGTGGCGGAGTCTTCCTAAGCCTGGGACGCTCTTACCGTCGAGGAAGTGATGGAGCTAGCGACATGCCGGTACATTAACTTCCCCGGTGTCGGAGTCATCGACCTTGAAGCACCCCAACTCCCGGAGAAGGTGCTGGAGGTGGCGATGGAGCGAATGTTCGCAGAGCCGTCGATCATGGAAACGATCGCATCGGTCTCAAAGGTGTTGCAATAGTACGAGCGCGCCAGCGGCTTTGCTCCCATCGTCGCAGTGGAGGCGACGGCCGCGGCTCGCGAGGCTCCTGCGACCAGTGCGAAGCTTACTGCAGATGCGCCCGTGCCACCGCCGGCCAGCGAGAGTCAGGAGGCATCTCTCCCCCAACCGACGGAAGCTGCTGAAGCCACAGCCGCCGTCACAATGACTGGCGCAGCTGAGGCTGTTGTCAGACAGGCTGGATCGTCACCGCCTCGCCCAGTGGCCGCTGAGGCCAACGAGGTTCGCGCCCTTGATGAGACTGCCACTGCCGCTGCCACCCAAGAACAAGCTGCTTCCGAGGGAATGGCAAGGGTCACCTCCTCGGAGATCCAAGAGGTCGAGGAGACAGGCGCGTCCTTGTCGCAGGGCGCGGCAAGCGGTGAGGTCCGAGGCCTCGAACTTGCCTGCACTCCGTGGGTGACCATTTTCTGGTACGGCGACAACTCTGAGGACGATGAGGAGGTTGCGTCACACAACACCTTGGAGTGAGGGATGAATTGGGTGCGCCGCACCTTCGATCAGCTCATCCTCCCCGCGACCTCGGTTAGTTCTCTTGTTCGAAGGTCATGTTCTCGATTTTGTGGTCTTCTCGGGGCACGTCATTTATCTTTCCTTTGTTGGCGGTAGACCCTCGAGTCTTCAGGTCGGAAACGTGCCCGTGAGGTGCGAGGGCTTCGCGCGGAGCGAACTCAGCTGGAGATGCAGCTCGTCGTGGCCCGGGTGGCGGCGGCTGGTGCTGCGGCGAGCGAGGCGCCCGCGCGGACGTCCCTAGAGGCCGCCCGTCAGTCAGCGGAAGACCGAGCCACCACCACCGAGCCTGTTGCCGCAACGGCTGCCACCGAGCGGGACTCATTGGCGTCAAGTCTTCTGCTCACCGAGGCCTAAATTGAGAAACTCCGAGTAGCCGCGCATCGACGAAGGAGGCCGCCGAGAGGGCCAAGACCGCTGCAGCCACGGCCGAGACCGCCGCCCGTGATGCCGCCCAAGGTTCCGCTCGTGAGAAGGCGGGCCTTGAGGCAAGGGTGTCGGAGCTAGAGCGCGACCTGGGCACGGCTACGTCGGATTTGGCGACGACGAGCCGTCAATTCTCCCAGGTCACCAATCAACTCCAGGTGGCCACCGAGGAGGTGACGCGGCTTCGTGACGCCAACGTCAAGTTGTCACAAGATCTTGATGGTAAGTCGGGTGATCCCCTTCTCCCCTTGTCCAACCTTCCGTTCGTTCCTTGTCAGGTCCTGACTCATTGGCTACGGTTGCAGGGGCGCGCATGATCCACGCCCGAATGGTGGTGAAGCTGGCGACGGTCAAGCAGGAGCAGAACGCCGCAATCCTCAAGGTCATCGAGAAGGAGGGTGCCATCAGGCGCTCGTCGGAGCAGCTCTAGAGTGTGTATTGAACCTTGGTCCTGTTCTCCTCTTCTTCTTCTCGAGCCCTCCATGACTTCTCGTCCTTGCTTGTCTTCCTGAGGTTCAGGCCGAGTTGGAGCAGTCCTGAGCATCCTGGGAGCAGGACGCAGCCACCCTGAGCCATGCCCGAGATGCCCGGCGCAAGTCGGAAGCCATCAGTGAGAAGGTCATTGGAGACATCGCCAAGCTTGGCAGGGTGATGAGTGCGGCCATGGCTGAGCTTGGTGTTTTGCTTGGTCTGAGAACCCCCGAGACGCTGATCGAAGAGGTCGGGCGCCTTCCCGGCGTGGTGCGGGAGCTCGAGTTATTGACGGCTCGTCGTGCAATGCACATGATCCTCGCCATGTTCGAGTTGCACTACCAAGGGCTGGACCGCGCAGCGTTGAGCGGCGGCTGGGCCCCAGGCGTCTCCGACGACCAGTGCGATGAGCTGGAGAAGGACTCTGCTGCTTTTGCTCGCGAGATGGCCGACGCTGCGCTGAAGAATCTGGAGTTGCTGCCACAAGACGAGACAAAGGACCCAGGAGTTCCCGAGCCCCCGAATTAAACATGCCACAAACTATTTTGCTGTAATAATTTCAACAAGTTGTAAGGCCATCGTGTGACTAGGCTTTTTATCTTATGTTATCCCCCGACTACTTCCGAGCGTTCAAGGACGACTGCAGCAACGTGCAGTCGAACTTAAGAGAAATCAAAACGGTCGAGCCGTATGGTGATGGTGAAAATCTGTCAACCTAGCCATGAGTTTACCTTCGGTGTTGGCATAAATTTTATACCTTATCCATTGGTACTAACCCCCGTGGTATAACAACTTCACTTGTGCATGTCGGTTTTGGAGATAGGTGTTTATGCAGGGTTTTAGCGTTGAAAGCAAGACTTCCGGGATAAGTTCATCAAGCACCTTGTGACAAGACCTTGAAACCCCGTACAAGTCATGCGATGAAACAAACTTGACTCCAAGAAGCCCAGGGACCTAACCCGAGAAGATAACAAACTCCGAGGACCTACCCAGAAAAGTGCCAAATCTTGCGGGACAAGGAGCTACGTCCAACTCGGAGAGAAACTGACGACAAGGGCCCACATGCAGAAGCGGGAAGGATCTAGAAGACTCAGGAACCGACGCCACGCGCAGGAGGCCGGGAACTGGGCGTGGATGGGCCCAGGCCGGTCGGCCCGGGCCGGCCGGCCCGGGCCGGCCGGCCCCGGCCCGGCCAGGGCCCATTTGCCCCCTCCTTTGACATAGCCGCCATTCGGGCTATTTATAGCCCCGGTCGAGAGCCACGCATCAATCAATTCGTTATCGCCCGCCGAGGAGCAGAGAAGAGAGGGACACCATCCCGGAGAGGAGAGGGTCGAGCTAGTTGACTAGGGTCTCCCTAGCCGACGTGGGAACCTTGCAAGGAAGACCACATCGGAGTTCCCGAGCTACAAGCAAGATCAAGGTAGGATCCCGGTGGTGATCTTGTTTATGTATCATTGTACTAGTTGAATTATCAAGTTGAATCGATTTCTAGCGCAAGCGTTTCTTCGATGATTTCGTTTTTCGATCGGCTTTGCTTATTCTAGATCTATTCTCGAGATAGATCACATAGGGTGTTCTTGTAGCCGCGGTGGCTAGAGGTACACGCCGGATCTTCCGAAAGAACTCGACTTGTCCTTGGACTCGCCCTAGACTACCCGCATGAATAGGAATACGTTGTGACAGAACGGGGGTTCCGAAAGGCGGGCGTTTTCGGAGTCGGACGGGAAACCACGATTTAAAGAGGCTTTTAATGAGATTCGATTTGCTACTTCTTCTTTGCTTGGAACTTCAACAAAAGGCTTAACCCGATCTCTCTAGATCGGTTTATCTACCCTATCTATCTTTGTTACCTCCGGTCTTTAGTAGATTAGATTAGTTTTGTGTTCTTTATCTAGATGCATTAGGGTTTATCTTTACCAAAGACTGGAGTTACTTGGCTTTACTAGATCATCTTTTGCGTCACACATTTGTTCCACGGATTCGATACCTTGGGTTCACCACTCGAGGGAAGAAGGGTCCCTTGACTACGATGGGAGATTTGTCCGCTTGCAAGTCTAAACGAACTTTGATACAACTATTAACCGTCAACACCGTACTCGGGAGCCGCAGAGGACTAGGAGTCGGAAGGCCCGACCGCCTCAACCCACCAAGCGCAACTGTTCGTTCGCAGCCCCCGAGAACTCAAAAGGTTCGTGAGATAACTAACCAAGGTTTTGCTTGTGAAAACATCTTTTCTAGACCAGAGTCCCAGTGGTCACTCGAACGTTCTTGAAAAGAGGTCGGATGAAAGCCGGAGACTAGAGAAGTACCCGCAAGTCTTCGTGTCATAGCCGCTGAGGCGTTAGCACTAGGAGCTTTGAACGAAAAGCAACTCGAGTTTGAGTTTCCACCAAAAAACCTCTCGCTTGTGCGATTAGTCTCTACAAAGTTGTCGGAATTTTTTTTTGAAAAAAATCAAAAAAATGAGGAGGCATGAGGGCATCGCGCCCTTGGTAGCCCCCGAGCAGGGAGCGTCTTTGCATTGGTGCAAAGACGTTGTCTGCTCAAGCTTAAATGTTGCTGCAAAGAAAAAGAACACAACCGAATATAAGGTTGGGACTCGGAGACATGTGAACAAAGGCAAGCAGCATGTATTTATTGACACATGAGTTCTGAACATTTACTCAAGGATAAAATGGGCGTAGGTGTTCGATGTTCCACGCTTGGTGACGACCCTCCCATCCTCGTACTGGATCTTGTACGTCCCTGGTCGGAGCACCTCGTGGATGATGAAAGGCCCCTCCCAAGGTGGCGATAGCTTGTGCCGGTCCTTGCTGCCTTGAAACCGTCGGATAACGAGATCGCCGACGTGGAACTCGCGCGGGTGCATGTTGCGCTCGTGGTAACGTCGCAACGCCTGCTGGTACTTGGCGCTCCGTAGCAGTGCCACGTCACGCGCCTCGTCGAGTTGATCAATCACGTCCTCAAGCGCGACTTGATTCCCTTCTTTGGTGTATGCTCGCACCCGTGGGCTGCCGTAGTCGATGTCGGTAGGCAGGACTGCCTCGGAGCCATGCACCATGAAGAAAGGTGTGAACCCCGTGGCCCGACTCGGCGTGGTGCGCAGACTCCATAGCACGGACGGCAGCTCGGCTACCCATCTCGCTCGAAACTTGTCGAGCCACTTGAAGATTATCGACTTCAATCCTTGCAGGATCATGCCGTTTTCCCTCTCAACTTGCCCGTTCGTCTTTGGGTGAGCGACAGCTGACCATTCCATAAGGATGTGGTTGTCTTCGCAGAAGTTGAGGAATTTCTTCCCCGTGAACTAGGTGCCGTTGTCGGTGATGATCGTGTTGGGAATGCCGAAGCGATAGATGATGTCGGTGAGGAATGAGACTGCCTCCTCGGAGCGGACGTTGACGATGGGTCGGGCCTCGATCCACTTCGAAAACTTGTCGACCGCTACGAGGAGGTGGGTGAAGCCCCCGAGCGCTTGTCGGAGAGGGCCCACCATGTCAAGGTTCCAGACTGCAAAGGGCCATGTGATGGGGATTGTCTGCATGGCTTGCGCCGGGAGGTGAGTTTGCCTGGCGTAGAATTGGCATCCTTTGAATCGGCGACCGCCGTGGGACAGTAGAAACCTTGTCGTAAAGCTTTCCCGACAAGAGTTCTTGGTCCGACGTGGTGACCACAGTTGCCGGTGTGTATCTCTTGTAGTAACTCACGGCCTTGATCCCCAAGGATGCACCGCATGAGTATGCCGGTAGCTCTGCGCTTGTAAAGCTCACCATTGATGAGGACAAATGCTTTGGCTCGGCGGGCGATGCGTCGGGCTACTGCCTGGTCAGAAGGGAGCTTTCCCTCGACTAGCCACTCGAGGATGGGGAACCGCCAGTCGGGATCTTCAAGGTTCACCTCTGGTGGCTCGTCGATCGCCATGACCTCAGGCCCCGGCTCCTCGGGTGGCCTCTCGCCTTCTTCTCGCACGGACGGCTGATGTTGATCGCTTGCAAAGACCCTGTGGGGAACGGGGCTGCGGCTGGACGCAGTTTTTGCAAGCACGTCCACTGCCTTGTTGTAGTCGCACAACACGTGGTGTAGCTCGAGGCCGTGGAACTTGCCCTCCAGATCTCGTACGGCTTGGAAATATGCCGCCATCCTCGGGTCAACGCAGTTTTTGTCCTTCATGACTTGTCCCACGACTAGCTCCGAGTCGCCCCTGATCTCGAGACGCTTGATCCCGAGCTCGATGGCGATCCGGAGGCCGTTGATGAGGGCTTCGTACTTGGCGGCGTTGTTCGATGCCGGGAAATGTAGTCGTACCATGTACTCCATGCGCACGCCCAGGGGCGAGATGAAGATAAGGCCTACACCAGCTCCTTCCTTCATGACCGAGCCATCGAAGTACATGATCCAAGTCTCATGCTCGATTTACGCTGGTGGAGTTTGCATCTCCGTCCACTCGGCCACAAAATCTGCGAGTACTTGGGACTTGATCGCGTTGCGCGGAGCATACATGATATTTTGCCCCATCAACTCAAGCACCCACTTGGCAATCCTTCCGTCGGCCTTAGGGTTTTGGATGATCTCCCCGAGTGGATACTTGGACACAACGATGATGGGATGCGCATCGAAGTAAAGTCGGAGCTTGTGCTTGGTCATCAAGATCGCGTACACAAGATTCTGCATTTGTGAGTAGCACGTCTTGGAGTCAAAGAGTACTTCACTGAAGAAGTACACTGGACGTTGTACCTTTTGGGACCTTCCGGGCTCTCCCCGCTCAACCACCAAAGTCACGCTGACCACATGGGTCGTCGCTGAGATGTACATGAGCATTGGCTCTTCTGTAGTCGGAGTGGTCAACATCAGAGGACTCTTGAGGATGTTCTTGAGCTTGTCGAGTGCCCCTTGCGCCTCGGGGGTCCACGTGAAGTGGTCAGACTTCTTCATCAGCTTATACAGTGGCAGGCGGCACTCTCCGAGTTGTGCTATGAAATGACTCAGAGCTGCGAGACAGCCCGTGACACGTTGTACGCCTTTCAGGTTTTTGATTGGCCCCATGTCCATGATTGCTAAGATCTTCTCGGGATTGGCCTCGATGCCGTGCTCCGACACGACAAAGCCGAGGAGCATGCCCCTCGGAACCCCGAAAACGCACTTCTCGGGGTTGAGCTTCACCCCGTGCTGTCGCAGCTTCGCGAAGACCTCCATGAGGTCGGGGACCAGACCCTTTTTTTCTTCGACTTTACTACGATGTCTTCGACGTACGCTTCTATGATGCGGCCTATCAACTCCCCGAAGACGCGTCACATGCATCATTGGAAAGTAGCACCCGCATTTTTGAGCCCAAAGGGCATCGTTTGATAGCAGTATGCGCTGAACGGAGTAATGAACGAGGTTGCAAGTTGGTCTTCTATGCACATCACAATCTGGTGGTACCCGGAGTATGCATCAAGAAAACAGAGGGTCTCGCACACTGCTGTTGAATCGACTACCTGATCTATGCGAGGCAAAAGAAACAGATCCTTGAGACATGCCTTGTTAAGGCTCATGTAGTCAACACACATCCTCCATTTCTTATTCCTCTTCTTTACAAGTACAGGGTTTGCTAACCACTCGGGGTGGAAGACTTCACGGATGAACCATGCACTAAGGAGCTTCAAGATCTCCTTGCCAATCGCCTTGCACTTGTCGTCGTTGAAGCGGCGAAGGCGTTGTTTCACCGGTTTTGATCCCGGTTTGATGTTTAGTTTGTGCTCGGCAACCTCTCTCGGGATCCCCTTCATGTCGGAGGGTTTCCATGCGAACACGTCGAGGTTCACTTTGAGGAAGTAGATGAGCGCGCTTTCCTATTTAGGATCGAGCGTCATCCCGATACGGAGCGTACGGCCGTCGTCAGAGATGACCGCATCCTTGACGTCCTTGGCGGGCTCGAAAGAGCAGGCCGCATGCTTGGACGACTCGGCGTGGAGCCTCTCGGACCGAATGATTGCTTCAGCGAACTGAAAGCACTCATCATCGCACTCGTATGCGCACTGGTACGTTGGCCCTACTATGATGATCCCCTTCGGTCCGGGAATCTTCAGTTTTAGTTACGTATAATTGGGCACGGCCATAAACTTAGCGTATGCCGACCTCCCGAGAATCGCATGGTACGTCCCCGAGAACCCCACCACTTCGAAGGTGAGGAATTCTGTGCGGAAGTTTCGCTCGTTCCCGAACGTGACGGGCAGATCAATCTGCCCAAGGGGGGGGTGCCTCGATTCCAGGTACGACCTCATGGAATGGCGCCATTGACGGCCTCAGTGCAGACCGTGGGATGCCCATCTCGTCGAGTGTTGACGAGTAGAGCACGTTGATCCCGCTTCCCCCATCCATCAGGACCTTGTGGATACTTCTGGATTTGAACAGGGGAGCTACCACTAGTGGGTAGGATCCAGGCTGAGGCACCTTGTCGGGATGGTCCTTGCGATCGAAGGTTATCGGAACCTTTGACCACTTTAGATAGGACGGTTTCGCAACATCAGCGTGCATGACTTCGCACTGGATGAGCTTCTCGCGTCGCCTCGAGGGTCTTGTCGGTGATCCCCCAAAGATTATATGCAATGCACCATCTTCATCGGGGAACACAGCCCCCGCGCCGTCATCGTTGTCGTGCGAGGGGCCTTGCTTGTTGGGCTGGTCCGCCACCTTTGGCTTGAGGGTGCTCTTGACGTACTTCTTCATTAGCTGGCACTCCCTGAGCGTGTGCTTGATGGGGACCTCGTGGTGTGGGCACGATGCGTCCAGGAGCTTCTCAAAGTGGTCCCTGGTCGGTGCAGGCTTGCCCTGATTGCCCTTGGGGCGCGAGGCCTTGCGCTCCACCACCGCAACAAAGTTGTAGTCGCGATGACGCTTGTCGTTCTTCTTCTTCTTTTTGAAGTGCGAGGACGTCCCCTCACCATGGTCCATGACTTGTTTCCCCTTTCCCTAGGGGTGTTCATCGTCGCGTCCACCGCCTCCTCGCCGTCAGCGTGGTTGCTCGTGATGTCGAGGAGCTCACGGGTCGTACGCGGCATGCGATGCCCGAGTCGGTGGATAAGGGAGGTGCACGTCGTGCTGTTCTAAAACACCGAGATGGCGTTGTTGTCTGTCGCACCGGGGAGCTCGGTGCAGCGCTTGGAGAAGCGCCGTATGTTCTCGTGGAGACTCTCCTCCGGCTGCTGCTTGCAGTTGCGTAGCTCCCACTGCTTGTCGGGGCGCATGTACGTGCCCTGGAAGCTCCCGATGAAGACCCGACGCAGGTTGGTCCAGTCGTGGATCTTATCGCGCGGCAAGTGCTCGAGCCACGTGCGTGCAGAGTCGCCGAGGTAAAGCGGCAAGTTCTTGATCACGAAGAGATCATCGGTCGCTCCGCCTGCGTGGCACGCGAGCCGATAGTCTTCAAGCCATACGCTAGGGTTGGTGTCCCCATCGTACCTTGGCACATTGGTTGGAGCCCGGAAGCGCGAGGGGAACTTCGCATCACGGATGCTCCGGCCAAAGGCCCGCGGACCCCGCTGGCTTGGTAACCAGCTGCGCTCGTGGTCGTCGTCGCTGTCGTGGCGCCGCCTCCGCCCACGATCATCGTTGTGGTGCGAGCGGTTGTCGTGGTTGTTGTCAATGCTCTCAGCTCGCCGACGGGCTTCTACGGTGTTCCTAGCATCGCGGTTGGGCCCGAGATGACTCTTGACTGCCGATGCCGCGGCTCCGACTCCTTCGCCTCGTCCCTGTTGTTGGGAAGGAGGTGGATTCGGGCCATGGGCAGATGGCACTCCAGCTCGCCCACGCTCCGAGCGCTGGCGCGAGGCGGAGCTTTCCGCTTGCTGCGCCAGCGCTGCCTCGAGCAGCACCTTCAACTGTTGGCGCACTCGCCGCTCCTCGGAGGTTGCAGGCGCCGGGCAGCCGCGCAGTAGCATGGCCGCAGCGGCGAGGTTCTGGGATGCCCGCCGGAAAAGTTGCGGTGCGTTGGCGTCAGGGTTGGCATTCACGCCTCCGTTGCCGCGTTGATTGTTGTTGGGCTCCGGCACGGGCGCTGGCGGCGTAGGTGCACGACCGCGTGGGTGGTCTGCAGCCGGACGACGTTCGCGTCGGCTGCCATTCCCCTCATGGGACTCACCCTGCACAGGAATGTCCTGCGCCAGGCGTCGATCACCGTTCCCCTCACGGGCCTGGCCCTGCACAGGCACGTTCTGTGCAAGTTGTCGCTCGCGTGGTGTTGGGGAATTCAGGAAAACCTGTCACCCTCGAAACGTTGGGTTTAACAAAGTTCTCGAAGCATGTTTTTCAGGAGCAGGGAATTCACGATTTTCGGAAGCCTGGAACCTGTGAAGCCTCGAATTCGCGAATGTGCAAAGTTCGGGAATCTTGATTCGGTGAAGAAGTGGAGTCACGAACATGCGGAAGCCCGGAATCTCGAACTGTCGATGGCCCGAACTTCGGAGAACGGCCGATTCGGGAATCCGTCGAGGGCTGAGTTCGGGAGTCAGGCGCGTGGACATGCGCGAACCCGGGGAGAAGCGAAGGCCAACTCGGGAATCTGGCCGAAGACCCGGTTCGGGAGTTTCACGCGAAGACATTCACGAACCGGAGAGAAGCAAAGTCAAAGTTGTTGTCCCAAAAAGTCCCGGTTTAGAGTGTGAACTAGTGGCGATTTGTAAATATGTTAGATGAAAAAGACAATCCCGTATGCGTTCACACTAGGAATATTCTCTCGAGGCTAAGGGTGTTATCGGTATGTAAAAGTCCCTTCGTCTCCCTATAAAAGGGGGCGCAAGGGCACGTGTAAACGGATTCGGACTTTTTGCAACTTGTGCTACTTGCGAGAGGGAAACACGAGTCTCTTTGCGCTCTAACTTTGAACTTGAACTTGAACGTGTTAAGAACTCTCTCTCTCGTGTTAGGGGAATCATCCGAATTTTTCGGGTAACCCCCCAACACGTGGCTCGGCATCCATGCCGAGCTCTTGGTGTAGAAAGGCCTGCTCCTCGTCAAGCTAGCGCCTTGCCTCCACGAGTTCGTCGAGCCGCGCACACCGCTGGTTGCCGGCACCGCGGAGCCGGCTCCGATTCGGAGCTACTCGACGCGGTGGCCACGAAGACATTGCACTCTTGCGTGGGGTCATAATGTTGCGCGGTCTGTGCCCTCCGAGTCATCGTGGACCCAGGGGCAGCGCCGACCGTGCGGAGGTCGTTGACGTAGGCCGTCACCGGGTCGTCCGGGAGGCCGGGCTGTCCACGGGGGTACATCGCTGTGTACCGCTCCATGAACTCCCCCCAGCCCAGCGGTCCATCTCCGCTGGCCTGGAAGGCGAGGTCGGTGAGGTAGTAGGCGGCGAGCCTAAAACGCTCCTGCGTTGGGTTTGGCCCCAACATGCCGACGATGACGTCGCCCGAGAACCTCGGACAAAGGCCTCGCGTTCCGCAGCCCACGTGAGGACATTGGGGCGAAGCGGCCGGGCGAAGGTGCGCCCGGCGACGGGCTCCACTGGCCTGGTGTAGACGAAGCCGAGGGAGCCGAAGCGCAGGGTGGTCCCAGGAGTCAGTGTGACCCCGCGACCGTCCATCCGATCCGCTGAGTTCGTCGAGACACACGATGTGCCCCTACCTGGTGCGCCAACTGTCGGGGTTCTCTACCGCCGGTAGTAAATTTCTATCGATCACGTGTCGGGCTCGGATGGTTAGCGCAGGAGACAACGTGGTTTATACTGGTTCGGGCGTCTGAGGAGTAATACCCTACGTCCAGTGTGTTGCAGCCGTGTTCCTGAGCTAGGTGTGCTCGTAGTAGGGGTTACAAGATGGTCTGGAGAGGGAGTTCGTTCCCAGGTCTCTGGAGATGGTGTTCGATCCTATGGAGGTCTAACCCTTGTAACCATTGCCCTCCTCTCCCTTTTATAGTCACAAGGGGAGGGGCACAAGGGGAAGTAGAAAAGAGTTACAGTGCTTGGCAGCTGGCACGTCCCATCGTACGTCGCTGTCCGCCGGGGCATATTGAAGCCAAGTCGCGATGCCTTGTCGGGGAAGCCGCCGCGTGGCCGGGTTGGACTGTTTACTCTGGGACGCTTGACCTTCTCCCCGAGTAGTTTTGGGCTTGTCTTAGTTTGCCCGAGTACTTCCCTAGCTTGCCACGCCCGAGCCTAAGTCTAGGCTTGTGCGCGTCGTAGAGGGTGCTTGAGTGCCTCAGGCTGAGTCTTGCGTGTGACAGAGTGGGAGATGATGGCGATGTGATGGCCGCGTAGCCCGTCAGACCTGCATTAAGGCTCTTACCGGGGTAGGCTGCCTGCATGGCCGCCAGCTGTTGTTCCCACGTGATGTGGAGATTCGTTCCTCCACATGCGTCGGTGGCAATGCCTGCGCCGTGCGTCTGGGCGCACACACTAGTCGGAGCCGAACTTCTCGTGCGAGGTGGAGACTTGTCGTACGAGGCGGAGACTGGTTCCTCTAGTGGGGAACTAGTCGGAGGTCCAGCCAACTGGCTAAGGACTGGGCGTCTTTGCTAGTGAGGGTCTTGACAAAGATCTGCATACCACCACATAGGCGAAGCACCAGGTGAACGGTGGACTCCCTCTAGATGTTGTAGTCAGCAAGGGTACGGCCATCCTCAAGCTCCTCGCCAGCGAACAGGAGACTCCACCTCGAGAGTAATGGTTTTGTGTCTTAAGGGAGATAATCTTGCCGTCGAAGGGGGCCCTAATCCGGGCCCTCGTCAATACCCCCTACGTATCTCTGAAATAATCAAGACTTTGATATTGAAATAGAACTCCATTTGTTCAATTGCGTGCTAACAAATCAGAGAGTGATCTCTACCCCTTTGCTCTTGTGATGTCCAGGAGGGATTACAGAGCGGCCGCGTCATCGGCTCCCAATAGGTGCTCCTGTTCCATTTGATTCTAGGTTGTGTTAGTTGGTTCTTTGAGAGTGTGATTGGGTGAATCCTCGATTCAGGTTGCCGATTAAAGACAATGGTTGGGTTCGAGTTTTATTTGCCAGATTGCACTAGTTATTGCTGCTTGCAGCAATTTATCTTGGCTGAATTTCAGCTAGTTATCTTGTTCAAGATCCTATATCATGAAGATCAGGACCGAGTCTCATCATGTTTTCTCCACGTTTACATTAAAAACATGTATTTTCAACAAGTCATTTTAAAATGCTTTAATCACATCACAGTGTAAGATGCTTTACATGTACATGCATGTTGCAAGTACTCATTGCCTTCACATAACAACATGCAAGGAAAATGCATGATCATTCTTGTCAAATATAAACTCTTTAGGAGATCTAGATCTCGTATGTTATCCCAACCTTGAGTAGTTGACCCCTTGGAATGGATAGCATTTTCTCTCCATTCCTCGAGTTTTTCCTTAAAAAGCTATAGACGTAGTTCACAACAATCTTCTTTAACAAGTTTGAATGAGGCTTGGCTACTACTTCACTCTCCCCAACTATATAAACAACACCATTATCAACCTCACGCTGGATGATCTTTTGATCTTCTTCAATTTTTAACATCTCCTCAAGGTTCATTTTCCCTGTCTGCAACATCAAGAAAAGGGTATGTATGATTAGCACACCATCAAATGAGGACAAATAGTGTACACCAACAATGTTCCTAAAAGAAACAAAACCATTCATGTATTAATCTATTACCTGGAAATGTGCCAATCTACTGCTCATGGAGACTGGATGCATTGTGAGCTCCGAGAAGGATTGGGCTGGTGTGAGCATCTCCTCAGCATATATGGCATGTCCTGAGGGTTTCCTCTCCCATGTAAAGCTGTCGTCACCGCGAGCACTATGGAAGATAATCTTCAATGGTTCATCACCTACTCCATAGAGGTTTAAGTCTCTAACATAGTACTGAAGGTACTCAACTAGGACTTTAACAAAATCGTTGGCCATCTCAAGTTTGTCACGGTACCCATATCTTGCCACACAACGGAACACCATGAACTGTTTGGGCTCGACTTGTCGAAAGAGGAAGCGCTCTGAGACATCAACATGGGGGATAGGTAAATGCTTCACCGTGATGAAGACGATCACAGAGTGAATGGTAGGAATCTTCTCGATGAGGTGAGGGAATATGGGTGGTATGCCTTGAACCAACTCAGTGTAGAAAAGTCCTAATCCTGGAACCCTCTTTAGATCCCGACGTTCAAGCAGATCTTTCACCTCATCGCGTGACACGGTATTTTCAAGCTCATACTTGTACCGTTTGACATGCACATAGTGCCAGACAATCATGATTGACATCAGAACAGCTGACATGGCCACTGGCACATAAGGTCCATGGGTGAACTTATATAGAACTGCAGCGGTGTAGACAGATTCTGTTGACATGAAGACAACAAAGAAGATGGCAATCCACCAAATGTTTACCTTCCACACAAGGAGCATCACTATTGTCATCAATAATGTTGTGATGACCATCACAAGGACCACACAAATTTCTGTTTGGATAGGTAGAAACATAGTAAGTAACGGCTATAGAATGGAGCAAATTTCTGTGCTATGTTTTTTAATGTGGATAAAGACTTGCTTCTGGCAGAAATATAAAACGAAGCATTCAAACTTTTGGACTTCTTACCATGTGCTTTTGCTATGAAACCAGTTGTCCGGAAGCTGAGGGTTACAACACATGCCGAAATACAAAGGAAGAAGTTGACTTCAGGTACGTATAGCTGGCCTGAATAACGCCTTGATGTATGCAGTATCTTAACCCTTGGGAAACAGTTGAGTGCTTGTAAATGTGACATGGTCGCAAAGGCACACGAGATCATAGCTTGACTTCCAATGACTGATGTAATGAGAGCTAGAACAAAAGTTGGCCAAAAGAAAGAGCCTGCATCATCATCATACAAGAGAATATCCATTTATGTTTTTGTCGAGTAACTAAAAAAATAATAGTATAGGCTACTATTTATGGTCACATACTTGGTATCGAATGGAAGAAAACGTTAGATATATCAGTCATGTCCATGTGTTTCCTCAGGTATGCCGCTTGCCCGATATATGTGAGCAACACCGAAGGTAATAAGCCGAAGGTGAAGCTCAGCTGAAAGATAAATATATGAGATTCCATTTACTTTTAGAGTAATGATTTTGTGCCATATCCCATATATACCAATTTAAACGGTTCGCCTTTTGTAATTTGAAGTAGGGAGCTAGTGATCAATTTTCAGAGCCATGTGAAAGTTACAAAAGATGATAGTATCTGAAATTAACGCTGCTTGTATATCCCAGGAGTGTCACACTATCATTTTTTATTTAAATAATGGAACATTGTTCCGGACTCAACAATCCGAGGAATTGTCTGCGGTCATCATACAGCAAAGTAGCAGCAACTAGGCTGCAATAGTTCAAATCCACACACCACTCAACACAGCACCTAGGCTGTACCACATTTGACAAACGAAGTTCTCCCTAAACAAGATAGGAGACAAAGCATACAAGACACATTTGACACTATCATTTTTCATTATTTTCCCTTTCAGAACGTTACTTAGTATTTCTCTATATAATTTGCCGAAGAGTGAAAATAATCATGTACCTGGATCGATCTGATGCTGAAGTATCCAAGATCAGCAAAAAGAGCTTCTGTGCCTGTCAAAGAAGTGCACTCCTTTAATTTATTATAAATAAACCATATAAATGAAACTACAACACAGCTTCTGTGGGTCGTTTTAATGTAATAAGAATCCAAGAAAAAAGTGTACTGCGTCCTACTTCTTGTCGTGTGAACGTGCGTTTAGAAAACATGCACCATTCCGTCCAAGAGATTCTTGGTAGCATTTGGTGAAGAAGGATCTGTTTCCTACCATAATATTTCAGTGGTGTTTTTTAAAAACATTTATTTAAACTTATTTTGTCTCTTTGTTTGCTTCTTATTCCTCTTAGCAAAATACTACATCCGCCCCAAATTTCTTTCACTGTTGACTTTTGATCCTAGCGTTTGACCGTTTGTCTTATTCAGAAACTTGGTGCAAATATGCAAAACGTCAAGTTATACTTAAAATACCTTTAACGATGAAGTAAGTCACAAGCAAAACAAATAATGTGTGCATAATTTTTTGAATAAAGCGAATGGTCAAATGTTGTGAACAAAAGTCAATATTAACAAGTAATTTGAAACGAATGCGTTTCAGCAGAAATAAAAAGCATATAAATGTGGAATCATAAATGTAATACATTTTAACATACGGTGCATATATACCTGTGAAGCAAAGAAGAATTTCACCCAACGAGACCCATCCTTTTTTCTTGTTTCTTCGGAAATAGTCGATGATATATTTTGCGTTGAAAGCCTTCAAGGTGCCAATATCATACTTAATCAGGTTATATATCCCAATACCTGCCATCAGCAGCAGCCACACGAAAACCACCGGTGCAAATGTGTAGCCAATTTTGTCGGTCCCAAAGCGCTGGACCGCAAAGAGAACCACCAGAATCCCCACTGTGATCCATACCATTTGATCTGTTCACAAGGAACCATGCATATCAGAGATTTATCTAATTAACATGCTAGACAACACGTGACCTTTTCTGTAATTTTTTAAGGGCTAAATTTTCATGAAAAAGAGAGCAATATCCGTGGCACGTAATCTTGTGGACTAGTTTGATTGACCGGTTCAATCAGTCAACTTCCGCAGTTAGTTAGCTTAGCTTGGGGTGCACTACTGTCCGTGTGATTTCCTCTGAAGAAATGTATGCACTGAATTTAGAGGGGTTTTTTTAGAAAAGGGAATAATTTTTTGCCTCTGCAACCGCACACAACAGCCAAGTTTTTACATAATTTAGAGAGAGAGGGAGGGAGGGAGAGAGAGAGAGAGAGAGAGAGAGAGAGAGAGAGAGAGAGAGAGAGAGAGATGATCTCACTATAGTATTTGCAGCCAGTAATGGCACAGAAAGTCTCTTCCAAGATTTGATTGTTTGTACAAAACATCACTAGACTAGGAAAGCAAAATAAAAACTTAATTTCTACAATACAGTATATACGTTGTTTTCCATTACTGTACCTGTTGTGAGATGATGTGCTCTCAACTTGAGGCCGTTGACAGCTGCAAGCACTGAACCATTTGAACAAGCAAGGTCATGTCAGGCCATCCAAACGCCACGATCGAGCAGCAGCAATCAATCAGGAACAGTACGCAAGCGTAGAGGTAACATACCTGATATCGGAGGGGTGAGCATGCTGTCGCTGATGGCCAGCGCGGTGGCGAGGATGGTGAGGAAGAAGAGCGAGATCTTTGCGAAATTGCTCGTCTCCAACAGGTTCTTCATCCACTGAGCTCTCCTGAGCGTCGCCGACGGGTTGCCGCGGTGCCTGTACCTGGACACGAGCTCGTCCTCGGCCTGCTGGTTCGGGATCAGGCACACCTTGGCGTACCGCGAGATGAGCGAGTAGAGTGCGAACGTGCCACCTGACAAGAGATCGATCGATCGATCGAGAAAGAAAACAGTTGCGTGTCAGTGTCTGCAGTTACACCACTGCTACAATTTCTTCTTGTATTCTCATACAGCAGCTTTGTTATATCTTGGCGACAGTGATATTGCAGCTACTGCTAGAGGACTGTGGTTGCTGATCGAAGCTAATGGGGATAGATCTTATGTCCAAGCAGCACGCATAGCATATATACCGTCGCCGTCGTCGTTGGCGTAGAGCGCGATGAAGACGATCTTGATCATGGTGAAGAGGATGAAGCTGTAGATGATGATGGAGAGGACGCCGAGGACGTCGTCCTCGTGCCCGACGCCTTTCTTGAAGGTGTTGGCGTACACGTACAGCGGCGAGGTGCCGAGGTCGGCGTACAGGATCCCCACGCACTGGAATGCCAGCCGCAGCGTCCGAACCCAGCTCTCCTGTCGTCGTACGCGCATCATACCGTACCATCAGCATATGCAAGAACCCAGGTTGGTGTTGGATTCCACCACCACCAGCAATTAAGGAGTACGAGCACACTAGACTGACGACCCAGCAGCTAGCAATCTCTACCTGCCCATGGTGACCGGCGTGGGCCGGCATGGTGGCGTCGCGGTAGAGCGAGTCCTGGCGTTTCACGTCCACCGGCAACGGCAGCTCCAGGTCCAGCTCGCCGCTGTAAGGGACGATCTCCATGCTGCCCCGGGAGGCAGCGCTGCCATGGTGGTGGTGGTGGTGGTGGTGCGGCATCATCTTTCCGGCCGATCCCCTGCCTGCCGGCGGCGGCGGCGTCTCTTCCTCAGGGAAAGTACCGTGTGTGCCGTGTGCCGGCCGTCGTGTAGCTAGCTATATATGCAACCACCACCGCGAAAAGGCTCCGCCACCTCACGCCGTCCTTTTATAAGCACACGCCGTAGCAGAGTCCACACACTACTACTGATGCACCTACGGCCGGGCTCTCTGCTCACTCCCCAGCTGCTCCTGTCACCTTTTATAACCAACCACCGACCCTAGCTACTTCTAAGTTCTAACATGTGTGTGGAGCTCCTGCTCTCAAGAGTTTTCAGTGTCGTTGCGGCTTGGGAACTTGTTCATTTCCGGAAACAGTCGTCAGTCCTGCTGCAGATTATTACTACATACATCTTACACATGCGTGATACGATGTCAGTTACTTGCGCTGGCAACCTTTCCCTTGCTCTTCCTCCACTGTACGCGTCTACTTTTCCAAAGTCTCTCCAAGAATCTCTCGCATCCAGAGCGTCAATCTTGGCTGGATCCACTAATCTAATCCCGAAGTGTGGACGCGGGAGTCGCCGCGGCTGCAAGCTGCATGCGGTGGAGGGGTGGACTGACTGACCCAGTGAATCGGGAGCCTGTGATTCTCGTCATCCTGCACGTCGTCGGCGATCACATCGCTGTCGATACAGCGCTGGGGTTGACTACGACGCTTCCTCTCTCATACGATCGAGATCGTCGATCGAGTACTTCAGCGTTCAAAAAACGAGTTTAAATTACTGCTGATCCAAATTGTTTTTATCAGGAAGGTGCCATCTGGTACGTGGCTGTGCCGTGTGTGCATGTGGACTTTTGGGTTGGCTACTCGATCTACATATATGTGTGTGCGTATTAGCGTGCGTAGTACGTGCATGATGTAGAGCGGAGTTGGTGTCCACGTACACACGAGTAGTTCGTGCTAACTTCATGCTTGGTAGAGTGGTCAATTTTGTCGGAACAAACGACTGCGCCTTCTCTTCTTTACATATACACGCGTTATTAATTACTACTCCCTCCATACTAATAAAACATGCCGTTTAGTACAACGGCTGATCTTCAAAGTACAATTTTGACTTCTTATTTCTATAAAAATATTTGTTAAAAATTGAAATATGTATACTTTTTTGAAAGTATTTTGCAAGAAAAAATTATTCATGTAGTTTTCATATTTTCAAACTTAACAATTTAGAAGTTGTTCATGATTTATGTTCCCAATGTTTGACTGAAATCATGTCCAAAACAACATGTTTTATGGGTATGGAGGGAATATTTCGAATTGATTGCTTATTGATATGCAGGTTCAATTGGTAGCTAAAATGTTAGCTATCTCTGCAGGTTCATGTAGGTGCAACCAGAACATGTACAACTAACGGGGTGTTTGGGACTCGCTTTCTGCTCTCGTTTTTCCGGCTCCGCTCCACGAACTCCACCATGGAGCAGCTCCCACCGTGGAGTTCGTGGAGCGATGCTACTCCATAAAAAACGTGGAGTTGGTGGAGTACCCCTTGAGGTACTCCAAGAAAAACGTGGAGTTGGCCTCCAGCTCCACGTTTTTCTTGGAGCGGAGTTCGTGGAACTAGATGTGTTTGGCACCGTGGAGCTGGAGCGGAGGCTGAAAAACGGGAGCGAGCAGATCCCAAACAACCCCTAACTCTATATATATACATGTATACCTGTGACTTTCGGAACATTGGAACTTTCTATTCTACGGCTTAACGGCTTTCCTGTCCTATCTAGATGATGAGCAATTTGTCTTTGTATGCAGACATACTATTACACGTCAAGCTTTTCCAAACGTTTTACTGTTCCGAAATTGACAAATACATGCATGGTTTGTCAAAAAGATTGTTACTAGGACGGGGAAAATCTACAGCACACAAGGGACAAGAACAGCAAACAAAAAATGATACCTGACCCTGACCTACCCCCATACAAACTGACGACAGATAATGATCGACATCCTACATAAATTTCAATTAATAATGTAATTGTCAGAACTCAGAACAGTTCTTCAAACAGATACGACCTAGCGTGAGAAACGACGAAGTCAAGTAAAGAACGAAGTCGGTCAAGTCACTACTTGGAACAAGTGCACTGCACGCCTCATATTAGTATTTTTCATAGAAATTTCTGCATGACCGAGTAATATATATAAGCTGTGATTCAACTATAACTAGGAAAACATTTTTAAAGGCAAAAACATTATTTATACACAGATGACGAAAACTCTTAGAGTCTTAATTACACCTGTACACCATATATACATCTAGATCGTTGGGATACACTGCGTAAAATTGATTTGCTGAGCAAATGCTCGATGCAACACTATGCATTATTCTACGTACATTTCCCTATGATGTGTTTTACATTCTTCTGTCACGCGACTACTACCACGTCTTACATAGTTACACATACGCTTAATAATTTCTATGGGTGTAGTATAAGAGGTCTTTTATGGTACACAATACGACATCAACAATCGTACAGTCGTATTATCGGTTTATTCGGTTGTTTCCCTATGGGTAAAATGGTAATTTGATAGATATATATTATTTGGAAAAATAATTCCCTGCTGCCCCTTAAACTATTTTAAACATTTCATATATTTCATTTCCTATATTATAACAATATCATTTTATATTTTCGATAATACCCTTATACTACCCATACGATCTTTAAATACTACCGTACGACAACTAAAAAATCAGTCGTATAGAATTAATCTCAACTGTCGGATCCTTACATATATGTCTTTTCTATTACACACAAGTCCTTTTTAACCGGTCATACAGGTCGTATTGTGTACCCTAAAAAACCTCTCACAAATTAAAAGTGTAGTAAGCATTAACAAAGGTTTTGCTAACTTAAATTGTTAACATTATTGTTTTTACGGGTCACTCATCATATCCCAATAACGTAACTGATCGCGACATCCCATATCAAGTCACAAGTTAACCATGAAACTAATGAGTCAGTTGTAGTACTTCGCTAACTTTAACATGTTAAGTTGGCAAAATAAGCCTGATCCAGGAGAGCTATTTGAAGGATTATACAGCAGTTACAATCTTTATACACAATTGCATCAATCAGAAAATAAATGAGGCAATATGAACGAAAGCTGACAGATCAGACGTAATCAACCAGGCTACTCGGTATGCAAATTGTCATGATCGAATTGATATTTGAACGAAAATTTCGCCAGATAACTTTGCCTCCCCTAAAGACTTGTTCAAGAAACTAGGTTGGTCTCTGTTAATAACTAAATGCTATATGTGGTTCATATCCAGCAGGAAGTCTCGGCTTTTGAAAAGTAGGTACACATCAGTACACTAGCATATAGCAGGACTCTATTCAGGGACAAATTTTCAATTTATATTAGTGTCATGTATACTTTCTTTGAGTATGCTGGCAGTTCACTCGCAAAGTCAGTGTGAATCAGGACATTCTGATATTTTGCTTCAAGATGCCATATGAACTAGCAGTCTAGTAGGGTTCTAGTGGCCAAAAGGGAAAATTGTAAGTCCTTGCTGAGAAGATTTCTAATGCTATGTATCACATCATGCTGCTACCATATTACTACTAGTAGTCCTTATTGAGAAAATTCTAGAACAAAATTGAAAAGGACGATAACAAAGTTGTTTTCAATATTATGATTGAAAAAACCGGACAGTGAGGATAAAAGATATAACAATGCTACTAATCATTAAGTTCGCCTTTTTCCCACTTAATAATAAATGTACCATGATTTCAATGGGGACTGGCCGGTATCATTGTAGAAAACCTAAATCTGACATTGTAACAGTAGACTGTTGTTCTTGCGTAGAGTTTTGTATGGTAGCAATTTTTTTCTTTGAAAAGGTATATAGATAGGACTTCGCAGGGAACACAAAAAGGATATTTATTTTTGTCTTTCAAGATGAAGCAAAATGTTGTTTTCACTAATCCAAGTCACTGCCAATGATCGAATTAAATGCACTTGCATACAACACCACTCATTACAAATGCAAGTCAACTAATGACGACTTCAACTGTTATGACTGTATCCAAGTTTATGCCGTTTCAATCAAAAGCGTTTATGTGGATTCTCCAACCGTTGCAATAACATATAATAATGCAAGATATGTCCTCACCTCATAAGCTGGGACCATACTATATATATGTGGCGGTAATCGGTAATGCCAGCCAGCTAGAGTCGAACACTACGCAACAAAATTTTCATATCTTTTTAAAGCTAGCATATAGCACTACGGAGGCAGGGTCTTCCCCGGTGCCAATTGCACTCGGGGAAGGACCCGCTTGCACTCGGGGAAGGCTTCCCGAGTGCAACTCTCGAGGGAAGAGGATCCGGGGAAGAGGCTCACGGGGAAGCCGCCTTCCCCGAGTGCCAAAAACTGCACACTTGGGGGAAGGCTTCACCGAGAGGTGAAAAAAGCACTCGGGGAAGAATTATGGATTTTTTTAAAAAAAAAAATGCAAAAGGCACCGTGGCCCCCTCCCGGCCGGCCGGCCGGCCGGCCGCCTCGTTCGCCCGCCCCGCCGCCGCGCCCGAAGCGAGGCGTGGCCGCCGCCGCTCCCGCCGCCGAGCTCGCCGCTCCCGCCGCCGCTCCCGCCGCCGCATCTCCCCGCCCGAGGAGCCCGCCGCCGCTCCCCGCCGCCGCCGCGCCCGCCGCCGAGCCCGCCGCCCTCGCCCGCCGCCGCTCCCGCCCCCCGCGCCGGAAGCCTCGCCGCCGCATCTCCCGCCCGAGGAGCCCGCCGTCGCCGCGCCCGCCGCCGAGCCGGAGCCGCGCCGCCGCCGCGCCCGGGGTTGGTTGTGGCGGCGGATCCGAGGGGGAAAGGGGTGCGCGGGGTGGCGGCGGATCTCGGGCGCGGGCGGGGGGGGGCGTGCGGGGTGGGGCGGGGGGGGGGGGGAGAAATTATAGGGTTAGGGGTTTCGTAGATGGGCCGGCCGGGCCTCTCGCTAGTCTATTTTGGGCTGGTTGGCCTTCCCCGAGTGCTTATGTGCCCGGCACTCGGGGAAGGGTCTCTTCCCCGAGTGCTAGGGTGAGGCACTCGGGGAAGAATTTTTTGTTTTTTGTTTTTTTGCCTCATTTTTTTGTGAAGCCACCCCACATTATTTTAAACTCCTTGCTGAAATTTGGGGTTATTTTGATTTTTTTGGTATATTTCATTAGTTTTTTTTCATTTTGTTGAATTTTTTAGCATACTTCAAATTTGAACTGCAGGTGCATGAAGTAATGAAATTTCTTAATTCAAAAAATGATATTCATTATATTTGGTGTATTTTGAGGCCATATCTAGGAATCCACATGAAATTTCGAACATCTTTTTTCCGTAACATGACGAACAACGAGCAGGAAAAGTGTTTGTAAATTATATAAAATCCAAACGAAGTCCGAAAATCATGAAACTTGTCTGGGTGTCATGTTATGGCATGTAGAGGCTGCATGCAAGAATTGAGAAGATTTCGAGCAAATTGGGACGTCGGATGCCTCAAACCCGGACATCTCCACACATGATCAAGTGATATCATGTGTAATAATAATCGATCTCCCAATCGTACCCGTTGAATGGAAAGTTGTTCGAACTCTTGCATACTCTCTCCAAGTATATATATATATGCGTGAAAATGGGGTTCAAATTAAAGTTTACAAAAAATTCTAAAAATGGGGGAGGATGTGGCACAAATTAAATTCTCCGATCCAATCTGTTTTTGAAAATGGGCTAAGGGTTTTTAATCACCCTTTGTTTCTAAAATTTCGGCAACTGTCTTCTCAAAAGTCCTGTTATCCATTTATGTAGCACATCACAATTATTGGCATACACTTGGCACAATTTTACTGTCTGCCGGCTCTCATCAATATAATGCATGCAAAGGCAGATCCGTGTCCTAACTGCATATATGTATGCTTCTGTGATTGTCCGGCGACAAACATGACCTGCCTGCCTCTGCCTGCATCAACATCTTCTCAAAGCTATCCCTGCTGGCCCGCCCAGCCGGTGTGATGGCAACCAGTAGCGTGCCTCTTCAATGCATCCACGTGTTGATGAAGCTGTGGCCAAGCCGAGCAGACGATTTTTGAAGTTGTGGCCAGGCAAAAACGAATAAGAACTTAACGGACCGATATTTAACTTGCACGCTGCAAATTGCGACAATACCGGTACAAGTGACTAGTACTATACTATGAACAAACTTTTTTTTTTTACTCGCGTCAATTCAAAATACGTACAGGATGCCGTTATGAGATCGATATGGAACTTTGACCAATTCAAAATACAAAGTGGAACTTTGACCAATTTTTATTTGAAAGATAATAGACGTGTCAACGAAGGTAGTAGTTAACTATTTTTCTCTGAGAATTTAATCGTCACGCCTATCTTACGTTGCAAATCAATGCAATTCTATAAATATTGAGTATCAAAGTATAGATAGTTTGACTAGTGGTACGTAGGAATACTAAAACGACATAAGTTTTTGAATCGGATGGAGATTATATATATAACAACTAATTAAAACTTATACCAGTCAATCGTACATGGAGGCATGGGGCCACGTGCTCCTGCTTTTGTGGTCGCGATTTCCTTATTAGGTTAACTTGATATTCTCTTCCTCATTTCACGTGTTCAACCATGAACACGTATGCGACTACGTACTGAGTGGAAATGTCAGACAGATCAGTGCTGTTTATATATACTGACTGTTTCATCCATCGCATTTCATGGTATGGCTTATCATTTGTTACATTGATGGAAAAAACAGGCATAAAAAAATTTCATGATGAACTAAGTGCATTATAGATTGTGGTGATCTGGCGGAACCTATTGTTGTGAATATCTTACTATTACTAATTGGAGGCTATTTTTCAGGCATCTCCGTGATGCCAACTAGGATCCTAGGTGGACAGCCTAAAAAATAGAGAAATCCTTTAAATTTTCACAAAAATCAGAAACATCCGGACATCAATTCAACATCTCTAATCATAATAGCCATTGAATCTGTTATCTTTCTAATAAATTACCCACCTCTGTCATTATGAAAATAGACAAGGTAACCCCCTAAACATGTATCTAAATTACCCACATATGCCATTATAAAAAATAATGTAAATTAACCCTTAATTTTCATTTAAATCGCCCACTTATGCTACTATAAAAAACAATATAAAATAACCCCCTAAATTTGCATATAAATTATCCACTTATGTGCTTATTAAATTTAAAGTAACCCCTAAATCTGAGTCTAAATCACATAGTTATAATAAGATCTTAAAGTGCATCAATATATACAAATCAAACACATATGGAGGTGCTATGCTAAGGGAAAAGTTGTTACTAACTAAACATATTATAATTATTAGAATATGTAATAGATAAATGAGAGTATGAGATAGATAATTAAAATTATCAACTATTTATAACTAGCCGTACGGTGGCACGGGTTGATAGACTAGTTTAGATAAATATGTAATTAGTGAGGTACTAGTGGAGAGACGCCCAACTCCCGAAAAGGGTGTATGTCATGCCCTTGGGTTTGTATATAAGGACAGGGGTTTCCCTCACAATCAATTAATAATATAAGTTTCATTCCGTCACTTCTCATTTCATTCCAAGTTTATATTTTTTTCTGTTTACCTACTTAATCCCATCGATAGTTGATGACTTTTACTCCCTCCGTCCCATAAAATAGTGCAATTTAGTTTTTTAATGGATTAGTGGGGGAATGAAAAGACTCTATTACCCTCATTTATTTGTCAAATGCAGTATGTTTTGTCATGCAAATCAGATCTGACCACTTAATTAGGAAGGTAATTAGATCTATTTTATAGAATTGCATTCTTTGTGTGATTTTTTCCAAAAGTTAGGATTGCACTTTTTTTATGGACGGAGGGAGTAGATCACATATATGTTGCCCAGCCTCCCAAATTTGCTCCTAAGGATAGAATATGTGCAATTTGTCTGGCACTGCGGGAAAATGGCTGTTTGCCGTGCCCTCGGAACTTTACCGTGCACATTTTTTTGGGTGCATGGCAAAGAGGTGTTTTGCCGTGCAGTTTTTCCAAGGCGCACGGTGAAAAACGCACAGCAAAATCATTGTTTGTCGTGCGCTTTTTTCCTTAGTGCATGACAAATACGTGTATTTGTCATGCGTTTTTTGTCGCGCACGGCAAACTACTATTTCCCCCATCGGCCGTTACCGTCGTCTGCAACTTGCAACTGTTACAAGTTAGATATTTTTTTGTTACCTTTGTTGTGTGTTAGGATAGAATCCACTACAAACATATATGTTTGTCGTGCGTTTCGAATGGCGCACAATAATTCCTTTCTATTTCTCCACTACAAAAACATTATTTTGAACTCTATATTTCAAATTCACACACGTCTCCATATGTTTACTATATTTAATAATTATCTATCATTTAAAGAATTTTTTCGTATACGTCAAATTTTAACTGCAAGTACATAAAGTATTGGAGCAAAGTTTCATGTAATTGAGTCAGTTTTAAGACCTTACCCAAGAAATTAGATGAAATTTTGAACATTTTGTTCGTGAATCATGAAAATCCATGTGCGGTTACAATGTTTTTAAATTGTATAAAATGCAAATACAGTCTGAAAATCATGAGATTCGTCAAGAGCTCATGAGATCCTATGTGAAGTTTGTGATAAATAATTGAGAGGGTTTTGAACAAGTTGGCATGCATGGTGTTTAGAAACCGAAGTATCTCACGAAAAGTTTCAGAGTGCTGAGAGCCACTTGATTAGGTTTGTAGCCGTAGTAATTTCAAATTGGATATTAACTTTAAAAAAGTTCTTTAGTGAACATACAACATAGATTGTCTCATCCTAATTTATGGTAATTTTTCACATCCATTTGATAATTTTAGTATATTAACTCTAATTATAAGATTTAAATAGACATAAAAGCTATAACTACATGGAAAATAGAATAAAGTGTTGTACAAATGATATTCATGTTATTGAGTTCAGTGTATGACTTTATCGGAGAATTAAAGTAAAAATTTGAATAATATGATCATGAAAATTTGAATTTGAGTGGTGGTATAGAGAATAATGAAAAAAAGGCTTGTCGTGCGCCAAGGTTCCCCGCGCATAGGCAAAGGCGCACTAGCCAGCCCATTAGTTCAGTGGCCTACCAAGAGCCCAGCCGCTGGGGACCATCAATCTCGCGATCCGACGCTTCAAATTGGACTTTATATAAAGGCGATCCCCCAATCCCAACCTGACCCTTTCGCGCAGCCTGCTTCTCCGTCCCACGGCCTCACGGGCCTCCCATGGTCGCGCCACCTCCCATCTTGTCGTTGCTCCCGCTACCCCTCCCTCCTCGCTCCTTGTCAGGGCAGCTCCCTTCCTCCCTCCACAGGATCCACGCGCAGCGGCCCAAGGATGGGGCTCCCAGCGGCGGCGACCCGTGGACCGAGCTCCCGGTGGGTGAGGCGGTGGCCCGAGGACGGATCCGCGTGTCCATGCTCGATGCATCAGTTCTCCCCCCTCTGGATCTGCTCGTGCCAGCCCGAGCTCGATAGGTCGGGGCTACCGACGGCGGCGGCGGCCCTCCCCCCCTCCTCTCTGACAGCTGGTGGCCGGAGTGGCGGTGGTGTGTCCTCCAGTGCGGGATGTGTGGCGGTGTTTGCCTCGACGCAGTGGTTGCGTGGCGGATGTGGCCTCGGCGTGGTGGACTAGCGGCGGTGGCCCCGACGCGGTGGTGTCCCGGTGGCGGCCTCGGCGCGGTGGAGGCTTGGCAGTGGCGACTCCCGGCCTACGCTTGTTGTTTTTCTATTTTTTCTTTTTTTCTTTTATTTGTCGTTTTAGGGGAAGCGCGCGTCAAAGGATCCCATCTCTGCCGTGCGTCTCCACGATGTTGCACGACAAAGGTTTGTCACCCAACCATGAAAGTCGCCCGCGTCGTCAACTGCTTTTTTTGTTGTGAGACGTCCTTGGTGCACAACAAAGATTTTTCGTCGTGCAAGCGATAAAAAGTGCACAACAAAGGGCCTTTGCCTGGCAATCTATTTGTTGTCGTGGGGGCTTTGCCACAAGCGCGGTGGAGCCTTGGCAACGGCGACTCCCAGCCTGCGCTTGTTGTTTTTCTATTTTTTCCTTTTTTTGCTTTTGTTTGCCATGTGTTTTAGGGGAAGCGCGCGTCAAAGGATCCCATCTTTGTCGTGCGTCTCCACGATCGGCGCATTGTCACCCGGCCATGACGGTCGTCCGCGCGCGTCAACTACTTTTTTGTTGTGAGACGTCCTTGGTGCACAACAAAGATTTTTCCTCGTGCATGTGATAAAAAGTGCACGACAAAGGGCCTTTGCCCGGCAATCTATTTGTTGTCGTGCGGGCTTTGCCATAGGCGGACGGCAAATACTTGTGTTTCTGTAGTGTGGTCTTAACTTGATTTGAGTCAAGAAAAAAAGAAGACCATATAGTCTTTATGTTTTCATGGCAGTTTTACTTTAATATCTTTATCATCTCTTTCAAAAAATATGATCCCAATTTTAACTTCTATTAAAAATTTGAGTTAAGCTACCTCATAGGAATCGGTTAAGGTCTTACGGGTCCTGGTTCTTCCTTATTCCACTTGGTACAGCCACGCATCACCATTGACTCTGGTGCATAAGAGATACTCATTCCGTCTCAAAATTATTGTTGTTGTTGATTTTCATGCCATATAAGTTTGATCGAGTTTGTAAAAAATATGTACAACATTTAAGTTATTAAATAAATTTATAAAAAACTTGATTCAATTATCTAATTAATTTTGTACTGTAAATATTAATATATTTTTATGTATATTTAATCAAAGTTTTTTCTCGGGAAGTGAAAATGACAGTCATTTCGGGACGGAGGGAGTAAAACAGTAGTTCCTTTCGTACAGATTTTTAAAAAAAATGTCATGTGTTTCCGCAACTAAATTGTGTTTGGACCTAATCCTATTGTCACTCTCACTTTGTTTTTTTTAACCTCTGCGAGTATCTTTGATGGTCTAATCTTGAGCTGAATATATAAACAGGAAGATAACGTACAATTATGAATGGATGCATAAAGAAAATCATTTTTTGCATGTACACTTTTTTTTTGGGTAAGAGGCTGAATTTTGATTGCATAAAGAGAAGTATTTCAGTCACATAGTTTTATACGTCTTTGAAAACAACCAAATGCAAAGAAGTCTACAAATCACGACGAAATGGTATTTACAGTCTCTCAAAGCTTTATTTTTCGTTTCGCATCCAGAAACCGCCCCAGAGAGGACTCGAGGCGAAACAGGGCAACGACGGTTCCGGTGTCGATCCGCCCGACTCCCTGCTTCCGGCGGCCTCTCTGGCAACAGAGAGGTGGGAATTGGCCGGATCGACGTCCGGCGTAGGTTTAGCTACTAGTATAGATTAGGTTTCTACTAGTTAGTTTGGTTTCCGTCCATGGAATAGGTGTCGTCGTGATATGTTCGTCTTCGTGCGGTGGTGACGGTGACTTCTCCATGGTGGATTGGCGACTGTTGTTGCTCCCGTGGGTTCCCTGCTTTAGTCCTTCTGTAAGATTTGCATTCTCATGTTGTTCGCTCTCTGGTGGAAGGGGGAACGAAGATGATGTCGATGGGTCTGTCTTCTTCTTCTTCGATTTCTTCCACTTCATGTGTAACATCCTGGAATTTTTCCCGGAATGTTAGCAATGCGAAAATGTGGATTTCAAAATTTCGATTTGAAATTGAGTGCATGATTAAAATATAAGGCTGTCTTCTTCGATCCTTCCCTAATTTCCTAGATTTAATTTGAGCAAAATCATAAAATTTAGGAATTATAAAAATGCTAGTGTGAGAACCTTGGAGTTTGATGGAATTTATTTTGCATCTTAATTGTGTGGGATTCAAATTTGAATTCTAAATTCAAATACGAATCATAGTTTAAATAGGAGCTAGGTGTTTAGAAAATAGGAAAAACCTTCCCTGCCACTTTGGGCCTCAACTCAGTGCACTAAGTCTTCTAGACCACCTCAGGCTACTCCTCTGGTTCACCAAGCGCCAGCCCAACTAGCCCCTTTCAGCCCACCAAAGCAGCCGGCCCGCCTACCCTTCATTTCCCACCTTGTTTCGCTTACAAGTGGACCCCAGCCGTCAGACCTTATCTCCTTTCCCTGCATCCCTTTTCTTCCCCACCGTGACGCGCGCAGGGGCGAGCCGCGCCGGCCCCATGGCCGACGCCAGCCCTGGCCGCCCTCCTCCCTGCTGCGCTGCGCCACCGGATGGCCTCCACGCGCCCCTGAATGGAATCCCCGCCGTCCGCCTCTGCTCTCCCCAAACCCTAGGGCGCCGCCCCTTTAAAGCCGCCCCCAACCGGCCTCCTTGTAGCTGCGCCGCCGCCCACGGGGATTTCCCCTGAATCCGCCGCCATCCACCAAAAATCAGAAGGGGGGGAAGGAGTGGAGGAAGGGAGGAGGCGCTGGAGGCGAGGGAGAAGCTGGGGGCCGCTATGGTGCGTGGACCGCGCCGCCGGACCCCCCATGTCGCCGTTCGCGAAGAAGACAGAAGGAGCAGCCAGAGGAGCTGGGGAGAAGGAGCTGAGGGCTGCCCGTGGGAGGGCCAACGTCGCCGCGCCGCTGGACCTCGTGTCGCCGGCCGGCCTGCAGACTAGGCCGCCGGACGGGGGAGCGCCGTGGCCGGACCGCCGCCACGCCGCCGGCCCGCGGCGAAGCCGCCCGGACGGGGGAGCGCTCGTGCGGGGGCCGCGCGGCCGGAGCGAGGCCAAGTCGCCCCTTCACCGAGCCGAACCCCCCCCGCTTCCTCTTCACCGAGCCGTTCGCCGCCTCGCCGGGACGCCAAGGCGCGGGGGCCGCCGCACAAGGGAGACGTCGATGTGGAAGCCATGGACCGCGCCGCCCTGCTTCCTCTGCTCCAGGCCGTTCCGCTGCTCGTCACCACCTCCTCGCCGCCGTGTCCGGAGCGCGAGGTGAGCACTGAACCCTTCACCTTGATGTGGACCCGGCCTTCGAGCCGAGGCTGGACCGAGCCTTGTGAGCTCGGCCGATTGTGTGATGACCGCCGGCCCCGCATCGCGCCGCCGCGCAGACCCGCCGTCGCTTGAGAGCCGGCCATCGAGCCGAGCCGGTCGTTTTGCGAGTGCCGCCGCCGTCGTCGCCGCGCGCGCTCCCTTGCCTTGCAATGGTGTCGTACCTTTGTCCCGACGAGCGCACGCCGAGTTCGGCTCGCCGTCGGCACCCACACACCGAGCACGCCACCGTCGAGCGAAGGCCCCGCCTTTCGGGGCCGGGGAGTCGGGTGAGCACAGACCTTTGTCGTGTGCACTTCCCCGCTCGCCGTCGCCCGTTTATGTCCCCGGTTGTGCACATGTTGTTGGCGTTGTGCCATCGCCACGGCCGTGCCGCCGACCTTTTACCCGCACAAACCAACACGGGTCGAGGCCCCTGTCCTTCCCGGCCGAACCCGTGCACGCGCACTCACGCACACGCGAGGTCGTTCGCCGGCGTATGTCCCCAACCAACGCCGCCGGGCCGTTCCTCGCCGTTTTCTCGTTCTCTGTTCCCTCGCCTAGTGCACGCCGTCAATTTCGTGTCGCTGCCATAGCCGAGCCGTTGGCGGCCGGCACGCACACATACGCATGCAAGCGAGGGGCCGAGCCCCGCTTCACCTATGCGCGTGACCGTGTTCGACGTTCCGCCGTGCCGTCGCCCGCGAACCCCAACGCACCGGCGCACGTGTGTCCGTCAAGCCATCGACCCCAAATTCGGACCTTTCGGCCACTTCGACCCTGAACACCGCCTCGCCTAAATCTGCTCGTTGAGCTCTCGTCTCTGTGTCGTCGTCGTGCACGTGCCGTCGGTTTTGTGTCGCCCCCGTGGCCGCGCCGCCGACGTTCGCACAAATGCAAACACGTACACCCGAGGAGTCGAACCCCTCTGCTCTCCTTGCCCAACCAATGTATGCACGCCCGCCAGGGTGAGACTCTGCCTCCCTAGCCGAACGAGTGCACACGCCCGCACGCACGCGCGCGAGAGAGCGACCACACCAGCGTGGACACCCTAGTCCTTGCCGTCGTGTCGCTCCACTTCGCCACGCTACACCTAGCCTCACGGCTGCACAACACGCGTGTCGCCCGTACCACGCCCTTGTGCTTGTCGGGCGAGCCGTTGATGCTATGATTCGCATGTTGGCACTATCGCCCCTCGTTCCGCCGCCTCGCCGGCGCTTTGTCCACCGCCGGGGATCTCTGTCTCCCGTCCAACCCGCGACCTCGTCGCCGAGGGTTGGCGCTGGACAAGACCGCTCTTCTCTCTACCCTGTCGGTGCCCTAGCATCTCTTCTCATGCTCCGTGTCTTGTTTTGTCCAACCGCGCGCACACCCACGCCCGTGTGAGGGACGCCGTCGCTGCGCGAGGAACCGCGCCGCCGAGCCGTCTTCGTCGCCCGGGGCCTTGCCCTTGTCGCGACTGCGTCACCATCCTTCTTGCTCTCGCCGTCGTGGCCGAGCCACCGGCATTCACCCGCGCCAACCCAGTCGTCGCCTTCCCCACCGCGGGCGGAACCAAAACATCCAGATCGCGACCACCTCGTCGCTCTACTTCACCTCGCCGCCGAGAACGTCCTTCCGCCCGGGCGCACGAGCGTCAGGCCAATTCAGTGCTCGTGTTCGCCCACAAGTACGCACGCAGGCGAACACCCCGGTGTGCCACCGAGGAGCTCACCTTTCTGTGCCCCAACCTCGTGTGAACTCAAACCCTCGCCGCCGACCTTCTCATCATTGCCAGGAAAGCCATGTTCTTGACCGTGACCTTCTGTTCGCAAAACGGCGTCCCCGCCGCGTAGTGCGTTGTCTCTGTCAACCTTGTCCGCGCCGGGCCGCTCTCTTTCGCCGCCGACGTTACGCTCACGTACACCCGCACCCGCGGGGAGTCGAGCCCCCGCTCTCCTCGTCCAAACGGTGCACGCGCATGTTCACATGCACGCACGTCCTCGCAAGCGAGCCGCCACGCCGCCGCGGACACCCCGGTCGCGACGACGCGGAGATCGAGCCGCACCAAGCCGTTTACCTTCGCACCGCCGTGCTCGTCGGGAGTTTCGTCTCACGGACGCACGCTCGTGCATGAGCTCGACCAAGCCGCGTCGCCTTTGCTCTCCTTGCTCGAGTCCCGTGAACACGCTCACGCGTGTGAGCCGAACCCCGACCGTCGCTCAGCCTGTCGCGACCGGAACCCCGTCGTCAAGAGCAACCTTTCCGCCGAGGCGCGCGAGCGCCGAACCAACTCGTGTACGTGTTTGCCCTCGAGCACGCGAGCGCATACAACCTCATCGACGCCGACCACCCGAATCTTGTCACCGAGACCTTCGCTTTGCACCGCGCGCCAAGCCGCTCGCGTCACCGTCGGGTCGAGTTTCCAACCAAAGCAACCCTTTTCTTTGCCTAGGTGAATCCCTAGGTGTACCAGAGCCGCGTCGAGTCGCGTGAGCTCGAGTCACCGACCAACCTCGCCGCCGACGAGCCCCTTTCCACCTGTCGCTCCTCTGGGACTTACCATCGAGCACCTGGCGCCCACGCCAGAGCCCCGTAGGAAATAGATGCACACTCGCGCCCGCACGCCTTCGTTACCGTAGTAGGATCCTGTCGGATCTAGTGCGGTCGACCAACCTCAAAAACACCACACCTCTGCCGCTCAGTGCGAGCCGCGGCGGATCCGACCAAGATCGTTTGTGGGCGACCACTTGTGCATGGGTCGGCTTATAGCTACCTATGTGGCAGCCATGTGAGCTCGAAGAGCTAGCTTGCGGCCCGACTCGTAGATAGCTTAGAGCCCTTTTGAGCACTGCCGGTAGTTAGCTTATATTTAAGTGTATTGTGTATGTGTATTTTAATTTCGAAATCTATTTTATCTTTGGAAAATCCTAGAAAACTCATTTCAACTCCGAAAATTGTGAAACCTTTTCCAAAGCTCTTCTAAAAGTATAAACCCCGTGTTAGACTAGAGTTCGCTCTCTTTTGGCTCTTAATTGTTGTTCATTTGGAGTTAATTGCAATAGGACCCGCCTTTATTTTGATTACGCGTCAATAGGAGCAATTGGAGCCGGGAGCCGAGCTCGGAGATCGACTACGCCTACGACTACGTCGCCGACGACTACTCGCACACGGGTGTTCACGCCCGACCGATTCTCGATATACCTATTAGGCATTGCTATGTAGAATTGCTAGCGCTTTACTTTATATGCATGATGATGAACCTTGACGCCTTCTTTAATTATCCTGTCCTTGATTGTGCTACCACTATATATGTGTATATAAGCGTGTATATGCGGCGAGCTTCGCGATGCATGTGTTTGGGATGGGAATAGTGGTTCTTGGCGTGAGTGGGGGTAAAAGCCGGCGGAGAAGGCGTTTTGGGTATTTTGGCGGGGGTGAGCTCGAAACAACCGATCCGGGATCGGGGATAGGGATGCACTCCTCAGTGTATCCCTGCTTTGACGGTTTTCGGAGCCTAGGTGTTGGGGTTTTACTTGCGGATGGAGGACATGAGCTTGCCCCGGTCGAAAGCGAGTGGATCAACCTTGTCGATAGGACTTTCGTACACACCACCTCGCCGAGAGTGGGGATAGGGCCGAGTTGAGCTCGGCAAGTGCGGAACCATACACCTTAGGAAGGATAGAGGGTATCTGTGGGGGAGCGGTGGAGGTGAGACCACCCTCTCAGAGCGTCTCCCGTGTGGCCACACGGGAGCATTTCACAGTTCCGGTGCAATTCCCTTTGCGAGGGGGATCGCTTTGAGGGCCGGATGCAGGATGGGACCGAAACTACCGAGAGTTCGCACGGTAGGATGGGCTCGGTTGGCTGATCACCGTCGGGTACCATCTCGAGTTGGGTACGGGTGTACACGCTGCGGAGTTTTGATCTATACGTATAGCCGCGTCCTCGGTCATGGACAAACCTTGAAGACATGTTCGTTCCTCATGTTTTGGGATTTCTACCTCCCCCTGTAGTTGAGAGTGTGGTGAGCCGTGGTTGCAGTCGGCTAGAGGAGAGTGGCTCCCTCTACCTCGTCGATCCGATTGCAATCATTGAGGTGCGAGGAGAGGAAGTTCTCGCATCGACCCTAGATGGAGATAGGTTGTGGAGACGGGACCCTGGGGTACCGGTGGTTCCGAGTCGTGTTTGAGAGATTGGTTTGGGACCTATTTGGAGATGATTTCGATTATGCTTTGCTACTTGCTGCATAGGAAACCCGAGCTTCGCCTTGCCTCTTTTCTTACCCTTTAGAAGATAGGCCACTTAAAGCCGCATACGGTCGGTGACGTGAACCTATCCCACTCCTTGGGGATAGACTTTGAGTGTGCGGGTTACGAGTTCGACTTCGACATCAACATTGACGGATGGTACGGCCGAGGGATACGTCGCTTCGCTCAAGGATGCTCGTGGGCGTGAAGATCGAGAAGATGGAGACCCTCCCAAGATGCTAGCTACCGCCGCGTAGAATTTTACTCGATTCGGCCTTGAGGCTTGTAATGTTGTACTCCATTACGGACATGTAATAAATTATGTACTAATATTTGTGTGATGCGATGTACGGTTGTGATTTACTCTTTGTGATGAGATCCGTACGCGATAGCTACCGATCCGGGACTATCGCAAAGGTACGGGGACTCGGGTTTTCCTCACCGAAAATCCGGGGTCGTTACATCATGTGCGGCTATGGTATGTCGAGTTTGTTTCTCGGCGACGCTTGGTTGGGAGCGACGGCGTCGTCTTTGTGGAATAAATTACTCCAGACTCCTCTCTCCTTCGCCGGTGTTGGGTATGTGAGTTCTTAGACAGGAGTCTTCGGTCGCCCGGTGAGGGGGGCGGACCATGTTCATGACTTCTGCTTCTTCTTCAACGCCGACGAGCTCCAGTAGTTGTGGCGACTATCAGATCAACACCTCTTCCTCCTCCACGTTTGGTCTACTACGACTCATTAGGTATGGCGTGGATGGAGGTCCGGTTCATGAGGCAAACTGCCGACATGAAGACGTTTCTTGGCTCTGGTGGTCGTAGGCGACGCCGGCAGCGGCTGCAACGACGAAGGATGAAGGCGGAGATAGATCCTAGGGCCTTTTGTTGTGATTCCTGGTTTCTGTAAGGGGCTTTGTGTTAACTTCGATTTGTACTATGAACCTTTTTAATACAATTACCCCTTTGGCTAAAAAAACTCTTTTGTTTTTTAGAATGATGCAACTCTTTTGTTGGGGGCTCCTATATCCCTTACGGAAGATGTATCGGATTTCTTAAAGTCTACTTGACTTTGCTCGCACCGGAGAGATCCATGGGGTACGTGGCGCGCAGCCCTGTGTTTGGCTCTTTTGCAAAAACACCCTCTGATTTATAGAAATCGCGAAACGGTCTAGCGAGTCCAGTGGTAGAGCAACCATGTTCATATATTTTGCACACAGACCCACAAACTAAACGTTATTTTTACACGAAGAAGAGAAAACTGCTTTTTCCAAACACCCCCGAGGCATTTTGCGACCACCCCCTCCCACCACCCCCGCCCCATCTAATACCCCCCCCCCCCCCGCACACACACGCCCACCCCCCAAACCCTAACCGGTTCACTCCCCCCTCCGCCCTCTCGGCTCCTCCCCGGCGTCCCCGCCGCCACCCCTCTCCCCACCTGCTCTCCTTCTCCATCACCGTCGCTCCCCCGCAGCCCACCCTCTCGGAGATGCGGATCCGGCCGAGGCGGCCCCGGAGCGACGAGCAGGGGTGGCGTTGGCGAGCGCTCCTCGGCGCCCCTACCGATACGCTCTCCCCACCTGCTCTCCTTCTCCACCGCCTCCACTCCCGCGGCAGCACCTTTTGTATGCACAGATCGGGCAGACATCGATGTCCTCTCTCTCGCTCCCATGTCCGGGCGGTGCGTGACGGCACGGACGGCCGAGAAGGAATACGGCAGCGGCGTGGCTCGCCTTCGAGGGATTCCCTAATGCCCCGCTGCTGGCTGCTCCTCGCACGCACCTCTAACACCGCAACGCGAGTACACTGGGGATCCGCCAGTTAGCCATGGCGGCCACATGATGCCACGGATTGGCCCTGTCTGGGAGGGCGCATCCCAATGGTAAATGGTGAGCTGCTTGTCTATTTTTACTTCTTAATATTAACCATTGCATTGCGCATTCACAGTTCAGTCGTAGCCACATATGTGATATCTTAGCACATAATGAGGAGGTTCATTTCTTCACAGTTTCGATGAGAAGAAGGCAGCAGCCAAATTAAACTGAACATAGAGGAGGCAGCATAGATGGGTTCCTGCCGGCAATGGAACGGGCCTTGGAATTTTATCACACCATGCATATTCTACGGCTCAGGGCCAGCTAGCAGGTATACATTTTCTACCCCTTTGCCAATGCAGGTGGAGCCATGGTGAATTAATTCATAAGACATGGGATTGTTCCAAAGGATTTTCTTCTGAAACAAAAAAAAATACTGAATTGGTGTTGGACATTGATGTTAAGAAAAAAGTCAAAACTAGATCCTCAATTTTATATGCACAGTTCAGGCATTGTAAACTCTGAACTTATAATCACCTGTCCTTTTTCCCGGCTCAAGTTTTTAGAGCCGCAGGTGGAAAGCTCAACACCTAGGAAGCATATATGTGTTCATGCATATTTATTTAGCTATTGTTACAAGTTGTTTTGCACAGGTTGCCTCCTGGTTTCAACTCATCGATTCCCCAGCTGTGCGACCTGCTTTCGAGTGGGTCAAGAAAGCTTGGCACCTCCTGACTTTAGCACATTAAGTCTGATGGATTGGACATGGGGCTCGTGGCAGCCTGCAAGGTTGACTACCTCAACTTCGATCTCAGCCTTTACAAGGTGATTCAGTTCGCCCTCACTTATTCTTGATTGTCTGATTTATCTCTCTGTTGGCTTGCTACCACCCCAGCAGTAATGATATGGATTTTATCCATTGAGACATTTTTATTGTTGTCCTTGGTAATAAGAGGATTGAATCATTTGTGCTGGTAAGGGGATTAAGTGGCTGAGGAAACAACTTTTAGGATTTATGAAGCAATACATGTTAATTTTTATAGTTCCATGCCTTTTCAGGTTGTTTGGATGCAGTATGCTTGAACCCATGAACCTACACACTAGCTTGTTAGGTTCTTCAGGTAAACTGAATATCGTGGAGTTTTTTTAGCACCTGAATATCGTGGAGTTGATTTAGGCATTTCCTCAAGTTTATTACTTGATGACTGTTGGCTTTGTTATTTCTTTGTTTGTCTATCTGTGTTTATGCACAATGCTAAATAATAAAGAAATCAAAGTTGTACTATCCTGTGATCATAATAAATATCGATATGCCATGCCTAGCGGCTGGGTCATATTTCTGTTATTTCTAAGCAGAAGTCATTTTGCCGTTTTACTTGAACATGATATCATCTATGTAGTCTATGATAAAATGCCAGCATAATGAGGGGAAACTATAGTCCATCTCTGAATCCACCTACACTAATAGTAAACTTGCATTTTTTTCTGAATTGGTTAAGTAACAAGCTATTGTTTATGGCACATGCTATTTCTGATGTCACATTCTGTATGACACATGCTATTACATATGCATTTTCTGTATTCTTTATGACACTGGCTAAAGAAAGTGGTGTGGCAATTACGAAGTGCTTAAACAATTACACATGCCGTCATGTTTTTAGAAACAGTTAGTGAAATGCAGAAAGGTAGAAAATGTGAGCTAGGTTGTTTCATAGCTAATGCCCACTTGTTCCATGTAGATTTATGGTGCTCGAATGATGAATATGTTATAATATTGATTCTGAGACACATGATAATAAGATAGATTTGATCGGATGTGTTGTAATATTATATTCTGAACAAACACCTAATGGATAGAATATAGCCTGGTACTTGGATGTGATGTAATATTTATTACAGTTAAGATGGTGGACAAACATATGGTGGTTACGATAGCATGGTGCTTAGAGGTGTTGTATTATTCGATACACACTTATGCTAACGTGTTGATGATGTGCTTGCTAACAGGTGTAGTGGTTTCATGCACACTTATGATAACGTGTTGATGATGTGCTTGCTAACAGGTGTAGTGGTTTCATGTTGAAATTATCTTATATCACACATGTAGTTTGTCACTTATATCAGCTCCTTCTTCTTCCTCCCACCTTCTTCCCTACCACCCCGCCGCCTCCTTCTTCTTCATGCCGACCACCAATGTCACACCCCGAAATTTCCAATTTCGGGATGTGAATAGAGAGAATAATTAAATAACGATTTTCTCATAATTTTAAAATTTTTTCTCAACATTTATTTTGTTTACGAAATCTAGTATAGGAGAAAGTCATTGTTTGATTTTCTAAATTAAATAAACTGGTTCGATGTGAGTGTTGCATTCATGCCGATGCACCTTGGTGTTTCTTGAGTGTAAAAGGTTTTAAAAATACGTTTAGGTGCTAATTAAAATCTTTTGAGAATTTTCAGCTTTTTCTCGAATTTATTCTCTTTTCTCGAGCTTAATCTATTGTATTAGAAGGCTCCGAAATCTTTCTCATGAGCTTCAAATATTTTATTTGAACTCCTCCATCAAACTTTAGTTCTTTGTGTCATCTCATCATTTCTCGCTATGCCTCGTTATCTTTTCAAAATCCTAACAATACCGCACTACCTTTTGTTTCCTCTTCCCATTATTTTCTTCTATTTCCTTTCTTCCCGTCATTGTTTACTTCTCGAACCAAAGTGAGATTTGCCCCGCACATGGAACGCAAGGCATGAAGGACTATTTTCCATTCTTGTTCCATGTTTTCCCTTCTTTGCCTCAACGCCAAGTCGTCGGCATCTTATCTCTTCTAGGCGTAGACAAATATGAGTCCAAACTTGATCCGAGTTTGTTTCCAACGAGCTCCATCTATTTGCAGCACACAAATTCCATGGCCTATATATAAATAGCAATACACATCTCATTGGCCCTCTTTTCCCATCTATCTTTGTTCCACCGTATATGCCTTAGGTCCTTTAATTGTGTGTCGCCACCGTCGACGTCATCAAGACCCCCCCTGCATCGCTGCCATTTATTACCTCCGTCCGCCGTGTACGAGTTGGACGTGAGGGCTCACCGAGAGCATGCATCACCGTGGTGCTAGCGAGGTTCGAGGTCGCCGTGGATCCATCGTCGCTACATCGATCTCACCATTCGCCGTCCCCACCGGCCGTCTTCGATTCGTGTCGACGCCGGTTGTCCTCGTGACCTATCTTCGGGCTACCGGTTTTCATCCTCGGTTCACACGGATGAGACACCTTTGGCCGTCATTGCCTTCCGCCGGTTAGAACCCGTGCTCTCCTTCTTTCTTTTGTCTCGATCTCGATCTCGTGAACATGGAGTCAAGGACTCTCCTGTCATCCGTGTCTGCCGACTTGAGGCGATCTAATCCTCCGATCCGGCCACGGCCCATCTACTCCATCATCCCGACCGCCTGTTCCTACTCGTGTTCATCAAGTTTGATCTCCGTCGGTCTTTGTGATGTGTGCCATCACCGGCCAAGATCGAGCCGGCCATGCCGTGCGTGTCCTCTTCCATGCTTGTGTTCTACCCCCTAGAGCATGAACTTCGCCGGGGGCCATGCGTAATCTCTCATCCGCACCTTTTTGCAAGTCGTGTTTCGTTGCTCGAGCCCTAAACCAAGCTCTGCGTCTCTCGGAGTTATCGTTGGCTTGTCGCATGCCTCCAATCTGTTGCCGCCATCTCCATCGAAGCCTCGCCGGCCATCGGTTAAGCAAAAGCATCATGCATGCATGTACGCCTCGGCGGCCATCGGTTAAGCAACGGCATCATGCATGCATGTACGTATCTTGCAAGGCCACCTTCGGTTCCCCCTTGCCGCATTCTTTATGTTTAAACACTTCGTGATGTCATGCCTATGCGGTGAGAGTAGAAGCTTTTCTTATGGAGGGACACGTATACGTACGTCCGAGTCGAAGGCCGAGCTCGAACACCAACCGTCATCCTCATCGAGTACGTGTTTGGTCTCGAGTTCGGGTTCGTCGTCATCGTTCATTCTTTGCCCGACCCGAGAACATTAGCATTTGTTTCCTCTGTCATGGCGGCTACATGTGATCTTCTCACCGCCGCATGCCAACGTCATGCTCACATCACCCGTCGCCGCTCGACATGGCAAGCCATCGGGGGCTACATGATCACGGGCCATGAAGTCCATGTACGAGAGCTATAGAAAGAAGATTACGTTCTCGTACATACGAAGCAAACAAGCCATGCATCGTTCATACTTGCTCTTGCCGGTGATGACATCATGGTGGCATCATTACTTATGCGATAATTAGGACCTTTCCTTTTACAAAATAATCAGCACTTCTCCTACACTTCCTTTCGGTAATGTGAAACTTCATTTGATCATTAGGCCTTGCAAATCTTTTATCTATAGAATAATTATTTATTCATCTATAAAATCCTTGCTCACGTCGACCAATTTATCTATCATTTACTTTCTTTTCTTAATTATTGCTCAAGGTCACATCATCTTTATGTCATATCCAATTAGTTATCGTTTTCTTTGTATTAAAATTCATAACCTATTCTATTCAATTCCAATTCCAAGAATTCTTTCAACGACATGTTCCTCCTAACTAGTTTTGCACCGTTATAATACGTTTGTGCCGCCTGTATAGTTCGTTTCACCATAACTTGTGCGTTAGCATGTGTATCACCCGTTACTTATTTTAAAACTAAAGTTGCATGATTAATTTTGACTAATACTTATTCCATAGCTTTTCTAAATAAAAGTGATTAGGATATATCCCGGTTTTCTTGAATTAATATGTAACTTGTTTAAATCTTATTTATAACTAGCTTTCTTTGAATAAAAGATGCTTAGCTTTAAACATCGGTTTTCATAATAAAGTTAGTATGCCTAATAACATCATAAATGCCTTTTCAATATTAAATATGTTTAGTTGAACACGTGACATAAAGTTACTCGTCTAGATATCTTATACTTGCTTTATCTTTCTAAAGTAATTGTCAATTTGACATAACTTCCACTCGAATGTTATAAATAAAACATGATTAGGTTTATCGTGATTTCTTTAATTAAATGTAACCTGTTTAATGGTAGCATAGAGTATTTCTCTGAAATATTCTTTCACATGATTTCTTAATTAAAATGTGCCAAGCGTAGTCTCTTGTTGTTTGATAATAATCTCACGATAGTTTCGAGCGTAGTCTGTTTTCAGCGTTTCTTGCGCTTGCATAACCAATAGAATCGATCTCTATGTCAATGTGATCTTTCCGGTTCTTGCTCAATCTTCCGCAACCATCTCTTTAAAGCTAACCAAGCCTTTCCCTTCCAAGCACACTTTGTGTTCTTTAGTGATCCATCTAATCGAGCCTATTCTTTAGTGCGTTCTTTTAAAGCTTATCTTTTGTTTGGTGCTTTGTTCTTACTATGCTTGTTTGTTTGCTTTATGTATGTTTGTGTCCGATGATTGATGCGCTTAGAGTGAACGCCGTTCGAGAAGCTTTGAAGAGCAAGAGGTTGAAGATATTCTGAGCAACTACTCTTTGGTTAAAGGCAAGTGTGTCCTTGATCTTTTGTCCTAAGAATTATACTTAATCATTCATTGCATTGCTTGCATTAATTTTGATGGGTTCCTATTAAGGTTTATCCTAGTCTTTGATTGTCAATCCTTGTTAACCTGGGTTTATCTTTATGTTGGGTAGTTATGCTTAGTTGCTATACCCGGGTTATGGTGGTTTTAATGAACAATAATGATGAATCACGTTATACCTTTATGTTATATCTTTGGACGTTTAATTCAAGATCATATGATTAATCGGAACATGGAGCGACCACCCAGGAAAACAGTGCTACCACAAGACATATGGCTCTGTCTTGGCTTATTAATTAGTGAACTAGGTGTTAGGTATGCTTTACCTGATAAGGGTTGGGGGCTGGCGGGTAGTGGCGTATGGACCTGCTCGGGCGTAGGTGTGGGCTTAGCTAAGACACGGTACTCGTCCGGGAGCTTTATACGTTGCACTGACCAGGTAACCTAGCGGGCGACCTACATCCGGGGGATCTTTGTAACGGCCTCGTAGCGTCCCTATGCAATCACACCTCGGTAGTGTGGTATGATGCTTGGCCGGCATCGCATGGTTGGGTCTAAAGTTCTTCGGGACTTTTACGCGACTTGTGGGTAAAGATGTACAACCTCCGCGAGTGTAAAACTAATCGATTAGCCGTGCCCACGGTCACGGGCGGCTCGGACCCTCACATGATAATTGAACTTGAAGATGGACTTAAATCGTGTTCTCTGGTTATGCTTGCCATATGCTTATGGCGTATCTTATCTATCTCTTTACGATAATTGTGGGTTGGTATAAACTTATACTTTATTAGTAATCAGGTGCTAATAAAACTTGACCAACTAAAATTGCTTAAATGCTTATAGCCCGAGTCCACTATAAAGCCTTTGCATTCATTCTTTTTCCCCACACTTGCCGAGTACGACAAGTGCTCACCCTTGCTATAACCATTGTTGCTCGAAAGAGGAAGTCGCTATGAAGATGTTGCTTGGTGCTAGGCGTACGCAACCCCCCGCATCGGCCCTGTGATGTTTGGAGCCTTCGTTTCCAGGATAAAGCGTAAATCTCTGATAATCTTTCCTTTTCTTACGTGATACTGTTTCTGTGTACACTTTTATGTCACTATATGCATGAAACTTGATCCTGGCATGCATATAGGTTTGCACTTGGTTTTCTTCGGAAAGTCGGGTGTGACAGAGTGGTATCAGAGCTGTATCGACTGTAGGACGTAAGCTTACATAGCAATGGTCGTTTCTTAAGGTCTAATTTGATCTAAAAATTCATCACTACCTTTCCCTTGAACTCTGTGATAAATAATCTCACTTCTTGAACCTACTTGATGGCTCACCGTTGACTGTCACATTTTCATTTGCACATCATTGTTTCGCAAATGATTATGATCTCCACCCTTGCCTAATTATTTACTCTCCCCTTGGTCTTGATCTTGTCTCACTTTCCACTTCTCTCAAGCCATTCCACCAATAAGTCGAAAAGTGGAATTGTTACCCTTGATATTCTATCTGTTCGCGCAGCTCTCCGACATGTCAGCGCTATTTTAATTCTTTCTCGAGCTACAGAACTTCGATTGACATGAAATCAGTTGGGTTAGTTCCAAAATTTCATGTATTAATTTCTGTCCAAAATTCAGCAGTATTCGTTTTGTATCCAAGGAGATACATACGAATTAGTGGAGCATTCAGAATCTGCCAACACTGCTGACATAGCCATATCTCGAGTTCTAAACCTTCGATTGAGGTGATTCCAGTTGGGATGAACTCATAATTTCGGCCTCCTTGGTCTGGGAAAAATCCACTATATATGGATATCCTTACTGGGAGCTACATCTGATCTATTAGGAGGATACCCCCTGACTTTATTAACAACGCTAGTGTCGTTCCCTTAGCTATGTCTTGTTTGGTGAAGTTCAGTGTTTGCATGCTGATGCTTGGTTTTATGAACTTGATTGATTCGCTTCTTTGATGTGAGTGTTGATGTATTGTGGATCTTATATCTTCAATAACATCAGTTGCTTAGTTGGGTTCTTTCTTTTGTGCCTCCCACATCCTTGTTATCTCTCTTTCTCTCTACTGATCATGTGATCGAAGGACGCCAGAAGAAGAAAATGAAGCCCACACCAACGTCATCAACATGCAAATGCTACTACCACCTTCTCCATTTACAAGTGAGCGAGTTGAAGAAAAAAAGACGTCACTCTACTTTCTCTCCCACCTTATGCTTTCTTTTATCCCACCTAGCTCACTCTGATGAAGACCCCGGCAACCAACAAAGAAAAAGATTAAAGGTTTCACACCGATCAACAAAAGAGGATGACCGCCTACCTACCTCAATAGCAATGCTCTTGTTTATTTCCCTCCCCCTTGCTTCTTCTTTCTTCGAATCTCGGGACGAGATTCCGTTTAAGGGGGGTAGATTTGTCACACCCTGAAATTTCCAATTTCAGGATGTGAATAGAGAGAATAATTAAATAACGATTTTCTCATAATTTTAAAATTTTTTCTCAACATTTATTTTGTTTACAGGAAATCTAGTATAGGAGAAAGTCATTGTTTGATTTTCTAAATTAAATAAACTGGTTCGATGTGAGTGTTGCATTCATGCCGATGCACCTTGGTGTTTCTTGAGTGTAAAAGGTTTTAAAAATACGTTTAGGTGCTAATTAAAATCTTTTGAGAATTTTCGACTTTTTTCCGGAATTTATTCTCTTTTCTCGAGCTTAATCTATTGTATTAGAAGGCTCCGAAATCTTTCTCATGAGCTTCAAATATTTTATTTGAACTCCTCCATCAAACTTTAGTTTCTTGTGTCATCTCATCATTTACGCTATGCCTCGTTATCTTTTCAAAATCCTAACAATACCGCACTACCTTTTGTTTCCTCTTCCCATTATTTTCTTCTATTTCCTTTCTTCCTGTCATTGTTTACTTCTCGAACCAAAGTGAGATTTGCCCCGCACATGGAACGCAAGGCATGAAGGACTATTTTCCATTCTTGTTCCATGTTTTCCCTTCTTTGCCTCAACGCCAAGTCGTCGGCATCTTATCTCTTCTAGCCGTAGACAAATATGAGTCCAAACTTGATCCGAGTTTGTTTCCAACAGAGCTCCATCTATTTGCAGCACACAAATTCCATGGCCTATATATAAATAGCAATACACATCTCATTGGCCCTCTTTTCCCATCTATCTTTGTTCCACCGTATATGCCTTAGGTCCTTTAATTGTGTGTCGCCACCGTCGACGTCATCAAGACCCCCCCGCATCGCCGCCATTTATTACCTCCGTCCGCCGTGTACGAGTTGGACGTGAGGGCTCACCGAGAGCATGCATCACCGTGGTGCTAGCGGGTTCGAGGTCGCCGTGGATCCATCGTCGCTACATCGATCTCACCATTCGCCGTCCCCACCGGCCGTCTTCGATTCGTGTCGACGCTGGTTGTCCTCGTGACCTATCTTCGGGCTACCGGTTTTCATCCTCGGTTCACACAGATGAGACGCCTTTGGCCGTCATTGCCTTCCGCTAGTTAGAACCCGTGTTCTCCTTCTTTCTTTTGTCTCGATCTCGATCTCGTGAACATGGAGTCAAGGACTCTCCTTGTCATCCGTGTGCTGCGGCTTGAGGCGATCTAATCCTCCGATCCGGCCACAGCCCATCTACTCCATCATCCCGACCGCCGTTCCTACTCGTGTTCATCAAGTTTGATCTCCCGTCGGTCTTTGTGATGTGTGCCATCACCGGCCAAGATCGAGCCGGCCATGCTTGTGCGTGTCCTCTTCCATGCTTTGTGTTCTACCCCCTAGAGCATGAACTTCGCCGGGGGCCATGCGTAATCTCTCATCCGCACCTTTTTGCAAGTCGTGTTTCGTTGCTCGAGCCCTAAACCAAGCTCTGCTTTGTCTCCGGAGTTATCGTTGGCTTGTCGCATGCCTCCAATCTGTTGCCGCCATCTCCATCGAAGCCTCGCCGGCCATCGGTTAAGCAAAAGCATCATGCATGCATGTACGCCTCGGCCGGCCATCGGTTAAGCAACGGCATCATGCATGCATGTACGTATCTTTGCAAGGCCACCTTCGGTTCCCCCTTGCCGCATTCTTTATGTTTAAACACTTCGTGATGTCATGCCTATGCGGTGAGAGTAGAAGCTTTTCTTATGGAGGGACACGTATACGTACGTCCAGTCGAAGGCCGAGCTACGAACACCAACCGTCATCCTCATCGAGTACGTGTTTGGTCTCGAGTTCGGGTTCGTCGTCATCGTTCATTCTTTGCCCGACTCCGAGAACATTAGCATTTGTTTCTGTCATGGCGGCTACATGTGATCTTCTCACCGCCTGCATGCCAACGTCATGCTCACATCACCCGTCGCCGCTCGACATGGCAAGCCATCGGGGGCTACATGATCACGAGCCATGAAGTCCATGTACGAGAGCTATAGAAAGAAGATTACGTTCTCGTACATACGAAGCAAACAAGCCATGCATCGTTCATACTTGCTCTTGCCGGTGATGACATCATGGTGGCATCATTACTTATGCGATAATTAGGACCTTTCCTTTTACAAAATAATCAGCACTTCTCCTACACTTCCTTTCGGTAATGTGAAACTTCATTTGATCATTAGGCCTTGCAAATATTTTATCTATAGAATAATTATTTATTCATCTATAAAATCCTTGCTCACGTCGACCAATTTATCTATCATTTACTTTCTTTTCTTAATTATTGCTCAAGGTCACATCATCTTTATGTCATATCCAATTAGTTATCGTTTTCTTTGTATTAAAATTCATAACCTATTCTATTCAATTCCAATTCCGGTAATTCTTTCAACGACATGTTCCTCCTAACTAGTTTTGCACCGTTATAATACGTTTGTGCCGCTTTGTATAGTTCGTTTCACCATAACTTGTGCGTTAGCATGTTTATCACCCGTTACTTATTTTAAAACTAAAGTTGCATGATTAATTTTGACTAATACTTATTCCATAGCTTTTCTAAATAAAAGTGATTAGGATATATCCCGGTTTTCTTGAATTAATATGTAACTTGTTTAAATCTTATTTATAACTAGCTTTCTTTGAATAAAAGATGCTTAGCTTTAAACATCGGTTTTCATAATAAAGTTAGTATGCCTAATAACATCATAAATGCCTTTTCAATATTAAATATGTTTAGTTGAACACGTGACATAAAGTTACTCGTCTAGATATCTTATACTTGCTTTATCTTTCTAAAGTAATTGTCAATTTGACATAACTTCCACTCGAATGTTATAAATAAAACATGATTAGGTTTATCGTGATTTCTTTAATTAAATGTAACTTTGTTTAATGGTAGCATAGAGTATTTCTCTGAAATATTCTTTCACATGATTTCTTAATTAAAATGTGCCAAGCGTAGTCTCTTGTTGTTTGATAATAATCTCACGATAGTTTCGAGCGTAGTACGTTTTCGGCGTTTCTTGCGCTTGCATAACCAATAGAATCGATCTCTATGTCAATGTGATCTTTCCGGTTCTTGCTCAATCTTCCGCAACCATCTCTTTAAAGCTAACCAAGCCTTTCCCTTCCAAGCACACTTTGTGTTCTTTAGTGATCCATCTAATCGAGCCTATTCTTTAGTGCGTTCTTTTAAAGCTTATCTTTTGTTTGGTGCTTTGTTCTTACTATGCTTGTTTGTTTGCTTTATGTATGTTTGTGTCCGATGATTGATGCGCTTAGAGTGAACGCTGTTCGAGAAGCTTTGAAGAGCAAGAGGTTGAAGATATTCGAGCAACTACTCTTTGGTTAAAGGCAAGTGTGTCCTTGATCTTTTGTCCTAAGAATTATACTTAATCATTCATTGCATTGCTTGCATTAATTTTGATGGGTTCCTATTAAGGTTTATCCTAGTCTTTGATTGTCAATCCTTGTTAACCTGGGTTTATCTTTATGTTGGGTAGTTATGCTTAGTTGCTATACCTGGGTTATGGTGGTTTTAATGAACAATAATGATGAATCACGTTATACCTTTATGTTATATCTTTGGACGTTTAATTCAAGATCATATGATTAATCGGAACATGGAGCGACCACCCAGGAAAACAGTGCTACCACAAGACATATGGCTCTGTCTTGGCTTATTAATTAGTGAACTAGGTGTTAGGTATGCTTTACCTGATAAGGGTTGGGGGCCGGCGGGTAGTGGCGTATGGACTGCTCGGGCGTAGGTGTGGGCTTAGCTAAGACACGGTACTCGTCGGGAGCTTTATACGTTGCACCGACCGGGTAACCTAGCGGGCGACCTACATGCGGGGATCTTTGTAACGGCCTCGTAGCGTCCCTATGCAATCACACCTCGGTAGTGTGGTATGATGCTTGGCCGGCATCGCATGGTTGGGTCTAAAGTTCTTCGGGACTTTTACGCGACTTGTGGGTAAAGATGTACGACCTCTGCAGAGTGTAAAACTAATCGATTAGCCGTGCCCACGGTCACGGGCGGCCTGGACCCTCACATGATAATTGAACTTGAAGATGGACTTAAATCGTGTTCTCTGGTTATGCTGGCCATGTTCTTATGGCGTATCTTATCTATCTCTTTACGATAATTGTGGGTTGGTATAAACTTATACTTTATTAGTAATCAGGTGCTAATAAAACTTGACCAACTAAAATTGCTTAAATGCTTATAGCCCAGTCCACTATAAAGCCTTTGCATTCATTCTTTTTCCCCACACTTGCTGAGTACGACAAGTGCTCACCCTTGCTATAACCATTGTTGCTCAGAAAGAGGAAGGCTGCTATGAAGATGTTGCTTGGTGCTAGGCGTACGCAACCCCCGGTCGGCCCTTTGTGATGTTTGGAGCCTTCGTTTCCGGGATAAAGCGTAAATCTCGATAATCTTTCTTTTTCTTACGTGATACTTGTTTCTGTGTACACTTTTATGTCACTATATGCATGAAACTTGATCCCCGGCATGCATATAGGTTTGCACTTGGTTTTCTTCGGAAAGTCGGGTGTGACAACCAACCCCACCGCCTCCTCCACCAACCCCGGCCGGCGGCTCCCTACCGCCGCGCCGCCCGCCCGCGATCCACCGCCTCCGGCGACTACGACCTTCCTAACTCGAATCGCTCCCCGGCCGGCCACTACTCCCGCCACCTTGTCCTCCACCCCGATCGGCGGCTCCCCGCCGCCACGCCGGCGACCCCACCCTTCCTAACCCGGCGTGCCTCACCGCCCCGCCGCCGATCACCGACCCACCGCCGGTCCGACCCCGCCGGCCGGCGGCGCTACCACGTCGCCTCGCCTCCACGGCCGGCCAAACCGCCGGCTCCCCCCACCCCCCCCCCCCCCTAGGTCCGCCGGACATGGAGGACCCCCAAACCCGAACCGCAAAACCCTAACCCTAAGGTCGTCGCCTCGAGCGCCGCCCCCGGTCGGCGGGGACCCGCCACCGACCGCCCCGCCCACCTCCCACCCCTCCAACACGAGGACTTCTCGGTTGCGGTGGCGGCGGGCAGGAGGTGGAAGAAGGCGTCGGTGCTAGGTTTCCTTGTTGGGCTGGTGGGCTGCTAAACGGGCTTCTGAGGGTTGTAGATCATTTGGAAACTTTCTTCGGAAGATAGATATATGAGATTTCCATTGTTGGCCGGCCACTCACCACCAGCCCAAGTGGGAAAAGACAGGCCAAACGCAAGCACATGCATGAACTGGACTGTTGGGTCACTCGGTCAGGACACAGCCAAAGCTCAGTAACAAAACCACAACAGGAACACACAATGTATTCAATATATAAAACATAGATACATGATATGCACATTTCTAGAGCACATGAATGCTAGCCGCACGTCAGCCGAATTTGTCCATGTGCAGCATCACAGCATCCCGTTGACTCTTGATCTACACGTTACATTATCGTACAGTTATCTTACAGATTAACCAAAACCAACCCTGCATAGTATGTCCAGATCCTAGCTTGAGAGTCTTTTTGCCTAAATTTCGTATGAGATTCCAACTTTCAGTAGCTTGCCATGGGGAATCGACAGCATCTTCTCTCCTTGCATGAAGTTCTTCCTTAGGAAGGAGTATATGTAGTTGACAACGATCTTCTTAAGGAGCGAGGACTGAGGCCTCGCCACCACCTCACTCTCTCCAAGTATGTACACCACACCTTTCTCTGTTTCTCTTTGGATGAACTTCTGTTCCTCCTCAATCTTTGCTAACTCCACAATGTTCATCTTTGATGCCTGTAGTCAAATTAAACACCGTCAATTTTCCAAAACTATAATTAATGAAACACACATAAAACTCAGCTAATTTAACTAGTAGTTTTTGTTACCTGAAACTGCGGTAGACGACTGCTCACACCATTTGACAATGTTGTGAGCTCAGAAAAGGACTGGATCGGTGTGATCATCTCCTCAGCATAGACGGCATGCCGTCCAGAAGGCTTCTCCCGGGATAAGCTCTGATCGCGAGAGATCGGGTAGCTAACATTCTGCATCTCGTCTGCAGAGTAGAGATTGACATCTCTTATGTAATACTGGAGAGACTCAACAAGGGCAAGGACAAAGCCTTCAGCCTCCTGATCAAGGGAGTCCCGGTACCCATACCGTGCCACACATCGAAATACCTTGAACTCCTTGGGCTCCACCTGCCGAAAGAGGAAGCGCTCCGAAGCATCGACATGGGGGACATGCAGATGCTTGATGGAGACGAAGATAAGGACCGAGTGAACGGTGGGGATCTTCTCGATGAGGTGCGGGAATATGGGTGGGATGCCCTGCACTAGCTCGGTGTAGAACAGCCCAACTCCGGGGACTCTCTTCAGATCACGGTGCTCAAGCAGTTCTCTAGCCTTGTTTGGAGACAAGGTGTGCTTCAGCTCATATTTGTACCGTTTGGCGTGCACATAGTGCCAAACGATCATGACCACCATCAAGACTGCCGACATAGCCACCGGCACATATGGTCCATGGGTGAACTTGTATAGAACCGATGATAGGTAAACAGACTCTATTGGAACGAAGACGAAGAAGAAGAGTGCAATCCACCAGATGCTGATTTTCCAGACCAGGAGCATCACGATTGTCATCAGCAGTGTTGTGATGAGCATCACAAGGATGACACAGATCTCTGCATGAATCGTCGATTATGGTGACATGGTTAGAGACGGAGGGGCACAGTTGATTTTTTTTCTCGGTTTCGTATTTGTGTATATTTTTGTGTTTCGCGTGAATGCATAAACATGTTAAACACTGTTCTTACCATGGGCTTTTCCGATAATGGTGGTTGTCTTGAAACTGACAGTCACGAGGCAAGCAGCTACGCACAGCAGTAAGTTGACTACAGGAACGTAGAGTTGTCCGTGGAATCGCTTTGACGTGTGCAGTATCCTAACCCTCGGAAAGCAACTGAGTGTTTGCAAATGTGAAACAGTTGCAAAGGCACATGAGATCATTGCTTGGCTTCCTATGATGGATGCCGCGATCGCCAAGATAAATGTGGGCCAAAACAGAGTGCCTGAAATTTACAATAACGAAGTGCACGCACGTCTCTCATTAATTTTGAGAATACTTGTCCATAATGAAATAAAAAATGCATTATTACAATATATGCTTACTTGGAACTGAACTGTAGAAAGTATCAGCAAAATGTTCTGGGTGCTTCCTTAAGTATGCTGCTTGCCCGATGTAAGTGAGCAATACAGACGGCAGTAACCCAAAGCTAAAGCTTAACTGAAAATTTCCAAAAAAAAAAAATCATAGTCTTGTTTAGTGCGAATAACGAGGGCATATCATATTGCTTATGCATCAATGTTTGAAACGTTCCAGAGTTATTTTTTCACACATACCTGAATTGATCTAATGCTGAAGTAACCCAAATTAGCGAAAAGCGCTTCCGTTCCTATGGATAGTATAAAAAATGGTACCATACATGTTAGTACTTCATATGTTTAGAGCATATATTTTATCTGATGAGTGACTTAATCATTCCTAGATATAATAGCTAATCACAATTGCCAACCTGTGAAAACGAGGAGGATGTCGCCAAGCGAGACCCATCCTTTCTTCTTGTTTCTCCTGAAATAGTCAAAGATGTATTTTGGGTTGAACGACCTCAAGACGCCAACATCATACTTGATCAGGTTAAAGAGCCCGACTCCTCCGATCAGAAGCAACCACAGCAGGATGATTGGTGCGAACGAGTAGCCGACTTTGTCAGTTCCAAATCGTTGGATGGCGAAGAGAACTATCAAAATTGCGACGGTGATCCATACAATTTGATCTGCGTGAAATTTGAAAAAAAAAGTTGTCAATGTTAGCTTAAGTCTTCTAAGCTTAAGTTATCATCTTCAGGTATATACATGCACAATTTCTTCTTATACCTGTTGTCAAATTGGGCACCTTTTCCTTCAACCCACTTACAGCTGACAGTACTGAAACATTTTGTGAGCATAAAAAAGAATCAGTTCACACTGTTCAAACCTCCACAGATGTTAATGGTTTTTTTTTCAGAAAAAAGCTAATCATCATTTTTTTAAGAAAAAAAGATCAGAAAAAAATGTATTTTCGATGCAGCACCTGAAATAGGAGGAGTCAGAACAGCGTCGCTGATGACCATGGCGATCGCAAGGATGGTAAGGAGGAAGAGGGAAATCTTGGCCGGCTTGCTTGTCTCAAGCAAATGCCTCAGCCAGTTGGCCCTCCTCAGAGTGGCCGACGGCTTCCCGTGTCTGCCGTAGCTAGAGACCAGCTCATCCTCGGCCTGATGGTTAGGGATCAGGCTCACCTTGGCGTGCCTCGAAATCAAAGAGTAGAGTGCAAATGTTCCTCCTGTACGTAGATCGGAATAACCAACTAATCCTGTTAGATTTTGCTATAGTATATGCTCTGTTTTTGTCAAACTGAAACAGTATGTAGTTGCCCGTGCAAGAATGGGTGTGGAAATAAGCTAGCACTATGATCAAACTACTAGTGAAAATAATCAGCAAAGCCCTTGCCGTCCGTCCGTTAAACAAAAAAAAACTAGCAGCAGTGTGATTAACTGACCATCCCCGTCATCGTTGGCGTGGAGGGCGACGAAGACGATCTTGATGACGGTGAAGAGCAGGAAGCTGTAGATGATGAGGGAGAGCACCCCGAGGATGTCGTCGGGGTGGCCGACGCCGTGGTCGAAGGCGGTGGAGTACACGTACAGCGGCGACGTCCCGACGTCGCCGTACAGGATGCCCACGCACTGGAACGCCAGCCGCGCCGTCCTCCACCAGCTATCGCCCTGCATTTGCAGATGCAGGCAGCACGCAGGGTACAGTCGATGAATTGGTAACAGAGAGAAAAAAACGCGTATGCATGCTGTGAAAAATAAGGAACGACGTACGACTTGGTCAGAGAGACGACGAACCTGATGCTCAGAGTGACATTCGCCAGCACGGTGCTGGTGATGACCCCTCACCGCCTCCCGGAACAGCGAGTCCTGCCGATCGACGGCGACGATGGACGACGACGACGAGACTCCATCGACGCCGCCGCCATCGACGTCGACGATCACCTCCAACTCGTCAAAATCTCTCTCGGCAGCGAGAACCATTGCGCAAGCTTCTTCGTCCTCCGATCCTCAATTCTTCTCCACGCCTTGTTTGTCTACATGTAGTAGCTAGCTAGGCTCTAGATAGCTAGTCCTGCGATCCGCCGTGCGTTCATAGCCTCACCGTGCTACCCGGCCGATGCCGCCTTTTATAGGCTTATGATCGTCTCGATGGAGGTGAGTGGGCTGCTACACCGATCGTGGTCGGTATTGCCCCCGGCCGCCCGCCACGTGATTCCCGAGTTTAAAAACTTCAGCTTGCACGATTACTTAACGCCAATTCGCTGTTCAGAGAGGAACTCGATCGATTAGTCTACAACTCTACATCATCGCTATTTGGTTTTTGGCAGCGAATGAAGATCGATCGTTTACTTGGGAAGCAACTGGCCGGTTGCGCGCGATGGAGATTTGACTACGCATTACAATGCGCTCACACGCGACGCCAAATAAACGAGGAGGAAGGAATTTTCAAGGACGCATCTCCCTATACACGGATCGGAGCAGGGGATCGGCAGGCAGCCGCGCTCGCTATACGTCGGCTGGCAGCGACAGGATGACATATGGTTTGCACCACACCGGCGGACGGCGGTCAGAAGTCAGAACTAGCTGATGAATGTCTACTAGTGATCATGGATTATACGTATAAAGATACATGTCTAGTACGTCTCTTGGCATTCAGTTTCATACTACGTACACTACGGGAGAAGCAAAATTCCCCGAGTGCCACGTGCTTCCCCGAGTGCCAAAAATCGGGCACTCGGGGAAGACAATCTTCCCGAGTGTTGCACTCGGGGAAGAAAAGCACTCGGGGAAGATGGCGCTTCCCGAGTGCTGAAAGGGCAAAGCACTCGGGGAAGAAAGGCACTCGGGGAAGGCCCTCTTCCCCGAGCGCAACACTCGGGGAAGACAAGCACACGGAAAAATAAAGTTGCATTTGACGGCGCAAGTAGACGGAACCGTTTAAAAAAAAATTGGAAAAGCTCTTCCCCGAGTGCCTAGTCATTGGCACTCGGGGAAGGCTACCTCTTCCCCGAGTGCCTTGTCCCTGGCACTCGGGGAAGGCCTCTTCCCGAGTGCCTAGTTTCGGCACTCGGGGAAATATTTATTTTTTTTTGTTTTTTTTGCCCCAATTTTTTTGTGAGGCCTTCAAACTTTATTTAAGACTCCTTGCCCAACTTTGGCTTACATTTGAAGTTTTTTGTTATATTTCGTTAGTTTTTCTTTTTCTTGAATTTTTAGGAAAAGTTCAAATTTGAGCTAACGGTACATGAAATCATATAATTTGGCGATTCGAAAAATGATATTCATGATATTTGGTGTATATTGAGGCCTTATCCAACCACTCACATGAAATATCGAGCATCTTGTTGCCGTGACATGACTAACAACATACGGGAAAAGTGTTTATGAATTACGAGAAAATCCGGACGAAGTCCGAAAAACACGTAACTTGTCGGGACACCGTGTTATCACATGTAGAGGTTGTGTGCAACGGTTGAGAAGATTTCGAGCAAGTTGCGATGTGTGATGCCCGAAACCCGGACATCTCCACACATGATCCATGTGATAACACATCGGGAGATGTGTGAGTTGTAGGCATCAAACGTCGCGGACTTGCTCAAAATCTTCTCTAGTCTTGCACACAACCTATACATGTGATAACACAACTCCCCGACAAGTTTCGTGATTTTCGGACTTCGTCCGATTTTTTGTAATTTAGAAACACTTTTTCCGTATGTTGTTAGTAATGTCACGACAACAAGATGCTCGATATTTCATGTGAGTGGTTGGATAAGGCCTCAATATACACCAAATATCATGAATATCATTTTTCGAATCGCCAAATTATATGATTTCATGTACCTGCAGTTCAAATTTGAACTTTTCCTAAAAATTCAAGAAAAAGAAAAAAACTAACGAAATATAACAAAAAACTTCAAATGTAAGCCAAAGTTGGGCAAGGAGTCTTAAATAAAGTTTGAAGGCCTCACAAAAAAATTGGGGCAAAAAAAACAAAAAAAAATAAATATTTCCCCGAGTGCCGAAACTAGGCACTCGGGAAGGGCCTCTTCCCCCGAGTGCCTAGTCATTGGCACTCGGGGAAGGCTACCTCTTCCCCGAGTGCCTTGTCCCTGGCACTCGGGGAAGGCCTCTTCCCCGAGTGCCTAGTTTCTGGCACTCGGGGAAATATTTATTTTTTTTTGTTTTTTTTGCCCCAATTTTTTTGTGAGGCCTTCAAACTTTATTTAAGACTCCTTGCCCAACTTTGGCTTACATTTGAAGTTTTTTGTTATATTTCGTTAGTTTTTCTTTTTCTTGAATTTTTAGGAAAAGTTCAAATTTGAACTGCGGTACATGAAATCATATAATTTGGCGATTCGAAAAATGATATTCATGATATTTGGTGTATATTGAGGCCTTATCCAACCACTCACATGAAATATCGAGCATCTTGTTGCCGTGACATGACTAACAACATACGGGAAAAGTGTTTATGAATTACGGAAAATCCGGACGAAGTCCGAAAAACACGTAACTTGTCGGGACACCGTGTTATCACATGTAGAGGTTGTGTGCAACGAGTTGAGAAGATTTCGAGCAAGTTGCGATGTGTGATGCACGAAACCCGGACATCTCCACACATGATCCATGTGATAACACATCGGGAGATGTGTGAGTTGTAGGCATCAAACGTCGCGGACTTGCTCAAAATCTTCTCTAGTCTTGCACACAACCTATACATGTGATAACACAACTCCCCGACAAGTTTCGTGATTTTCGGACTTCGTCCGGATTTTTTGTAATTTAGAAACACTTTTTCCGTATGTTGTTAGTAATGTCACGACAACAAGATGCTCGATATTTCATGTGAGTTGGTGGATAAGGCCTCAATATACACCAAATATCATGAATATCATTTTTTGAATCACCAAATTATATGATTTCATGTACTGTAGTTCAAATTTGAAGTGTGCCTAAACATTCAAGAAAAAGAAAAAACTAACGAAATATAACAAATAAATTCAAAAGTAAGCCAAATTTGGTGTAAGAGTTTTAAATAATGTGGGAAGGGCTCACAAAAAAATTGGTGAAAAAAAAAAAAAAAAAAATAAATATTTCCCCGAGTGCCATGTTTGAGGCACTCGGGAAGGCTACCTCTTCCCCGAGTGTTGGTAGTGGGAGCTCTCGGGGAAGATAAATTCAAGAAAAAAAAAACGGCACCGGCTTTTCCCTCCCTATACCCCGCCCCGCGCCCCCACACAAAAAAAAAAAAAAAAAATAACCGCGCGTCCGTCCCCCCCCGACCCCGCGCCCCCGCGCGTCCCGCCCCCGCCCGCCGGCCGCGCGCCCCCCCCCGCCCCGCGCGGCGCCCCCCGCCCCCGCCGCGCGCGCCCCCGCCCCCGCGCCCGCCGCGCGCGCCCCCCCCCCCGCGCCGCACGGCCGGCCCCTGCCCCCGCCTCCCCGGCCGCCGCCCGCGCGGCCGGCGCGCCCGGCCCCCGGCCGCCGCCGGCGCGCGCCCGGCCCCGGCCCGCCGCCGGCGCGCGCGCCGCCCCCGCCCGACCCTCGGCCCCCGGTCCGGGAGCGGCGCGCGCGCCGGATCCGGCCGCCCCGCCCCGACCCCCGGCCGCCGCCGGCGCGCGCGCGCCCGCCGCCCGCCCCGGCCATTCGGCGCGGCGGGCCGCCGGATCCGGGCGCCCCGCGCCGCCCGCCCCGGCCCCTCCTCGACGACCCGCCCGGCACTCGTCTTGCAGGTATTGTTTTTTTTTCTGTTTTTTTTTCTGTTTCTGCTTTTCCCAGATATGCAAATTGCAAAATCACAAAACTTAGATGTTGAGGTGCTAGCCAGTGGACATTAGATTAGGAAGTACAAAATTGAGGGCTTTTATGCATTCATATAACCGGAGTTCTATATAACCGTCATATAACCGGAGTTCTATATAACCGGAGTTCTGCCTAATTCAATTATAATGTACTGCCAATTTAGTTCAAGGTTGATGGAGGAGATAGGGATGGAACGGTTCAAGGTTGTCTCATTGTGGATGTGTGGCCTTCGTGCGGAATTGTGGATGCGTGGCCTTCGTGCCCGAATTGTGGATGCGTGGCCTTCGTGCCTTATATGTGTAGTCGGCCATCGAGCCAACATCTTTCTTGCGGGTTTTGGAAACCTCCCCGTGCGGGGAGGGGTTATGCCGAAATTTTGTACTTATAGTCTTGTTTTTTTTGTTTTGCGAGAGCGGGACTGTCGGAGGGAACTCGGAGCACCTCGGCTTGTCTCCACCGCCACCCTAGGTATAATTGAGCTCTTTCCTTACCGTTGTCGTATGTCGATCGGTGTAGCCCGATTAGGCGTCTCCCGTCCGAAACGAGATACGATTGGAGATATGCGAATCTTTGTATATCTTTATGATCGTATCCGTTTCGGATTGTCCACGTTTTTTGGACGGCCCACGGATACGTAGATGTGTTAGTTTCCATGCTCTGCTCGGATGCGAGATGGAGTTTCGGCACCACCTCCTCGTTGTTCTCCGGATACACACTCTCCCTTCCGGGACGTGTATCGGGAGAGCGGCGGGGAGGTCTTTGCCGAAATTTCGTCTCGGATCGAGTAGAGCATGGAAACTAACCTCATCTACGCATCCGCGGGTGGGATTAGGACCTATCCTTACCTATTAGAAAATAGGCACGCCATGCAGATGCGATTGATGGTTATGTTACTACATTATGTGTATATGCTAGAGAATGGATAACCGTGACTGGATGTACACGGGACGCCCAAGTCAGGCTCAAGTAACTCGTGAATGGATGGATAAGACCGAGAAATTCTTGGACCATGCGTTTAAGGAAGCCAAGGGAGCGGGGGTCACGTTTTGTCCATGTAGCCAATGTAAAAATAAGAAGAAGAAAAAAAGGAAGTCATGTTGAAGGATCTTTGCAAGTATGGATTTATGTCAAATTATACCGGTGGGTGTGCCATGGTGAAGCCTATCGTCCCAGAGAGGAGGCCGTGAGACAACGCTTGGAGGCATTTGATGGTGATGGTGGGGTAGCAGGATGGTTAGGTGACTATGAGGATGCGACGTTTGCTGAAAGGCCTACGGAGGACGAGCGGGATGATAAGGAGGAGGAGCCAGAGCCGAGTGCTAAGGCGTTCTTGGCCATGATGGAGTCGGCACGAAGCTCCTACATGAGAAGACAACGGTTACTCAACTAGATGCCATTGGGCGCTTGCGGGGTTGAAGTCCCGGTACAACATGACTCGAGCACAGCTCGATGCTATGATGGCAATTATTGGGGGACCGCTTCGGAGGGTCATCATCTTCCGAGCAACTTGTACGAGTCAACGAGACTCCTTCGGGCACCGAAGATGCCGTCCGAGGAGGCGGATCCGCACGCGTACGAGGGGGCGGGGGGTTCGACTTCCACTACGGCCTCGCAACCATATAAGCGAGGTCCCGGCCCGCCTCCCGAAGCGGCCGATTCTCGTTGACCGCCGCCCACGATTGCACCCCGGGGGGATAGGTAATTAAGTAACTTCATATGTTCTTCATTTGATATATAGAAAAATCGAATAAGAACTAATAATAACTATTGTTAACCACTTGTGCGAGAACTGGATACTTGTTGAGGAGGGGGTGGAGGCTCGCAATGTCAATGGGATCTTGGGACTTCGTGTAGGGAGCACTTCCCCGGCACGGTGTACAAGTCGAGGAGGATGTGGAGGGAGAGTTACCCTCGTTTGACCGGTACGCTCTCTTCCCCGCGCACGAACCGTACGAAACTTAGCGGATCGGGTGATTTCGCAGTTATGGGTAAGCCTTTCTCGCTCTACGGCCCTCATTTCATTGCTTTCATTGTTCAAATAAAATAATGGATACCTCGTGTCTTTATGCGGGACTTCTTCGGATGCCGGCCCGGGACGGGGAGGAAAGGGCGTATCGGGTGGCTTACGCTTCTGTAAAAGACGTGTCTCGGACTTGTATTATGAGGCCGCTGCGGGCGCACATTGACTACAACGCCACCTACTTGTAATAGAAGAATCAACGAAGCGAGGCAAGAAGTGACACGAGAGATTCGACAAGGGAGCGAGTACCTCCTGGTAAATACAAAACATCTCCTATTGATCTCTTTTCGGATTATTACCTATGCCAATTTGATCTTCGATGGCTTGTAGGTGATTCCGAGCCGGTGCGCAACCTTTTGCGATTCTTTGGGCTGCTATTGTGGATAAATGGTTGGACGCGGACTGGCAGAAGATGCACCAAGAGAAAAAAGACCACCGTATGCGTGCCGGGTGCACCTCACCACCGGGCGGCGCCCGGCCTCGGCAAATACAAAAAGACATATGTAAGTCGACACCACTTGTCTAATATAGCCGCGTTCAATTCTAATTGATTCCTAACCACATGTTGGCTTTTTTGTAGGAGGCGGCGCACGGTGGCCGGCCAATTACCCAACTCGAGGCGTATGCTCTCGCCCACATGGGCCGGCCAAGTCCAACATCGAGTACAACCCCGATGCGGGCCCGGAGGCGTACACAAACTCCGGCGTCCACACCCGCCTTAGTTCGTACACGGAGGCATTAAGGTTAGTCCACGGGCCAGACTACGACCCGAGGTCCGAGGAACACCTTGATCTTGAGCTAGTGATGAGGATTGGGCAAGGCAAGAAGCATGGACGGTTCTACATTGGCGACGGCATCCTCGACACGGCCTCTACTCCTCCTCTCGACCGCCTACGAGCGGCGAGCACGAGCTCTAGTGTGCCCATAAGCCGGCGGCCGACGGCGATAATGTCACTCCGGGTAAGTATTCTCACTTTCATTAGTCGTTCTTTGACTTTGACTTTTACGTTCATTAGCTCGCATTCTTGGAACATTGTTGTCAAATATTGCGAGCCGAGATGCGACGTCTTCGGCGGCGACGGGGAGGCCTTGCTTGCCGAGCGGGAGGCCGAGCGGGCCCGGCGGGAGGCCGAGAGGGAGGGCGAGCGGGCCGAGCGGGAGGCCCGGCGGGGAGACGATGCAAGGTTTGCTCGCGTTCGTGCAACAACTTGGGCGGCGGCAAGGTTTGCGGATCCCGGCCAATCGCTTGCACCACCACGACCACCTCCACCACCTCGTCGAGAGTCCACCCCCGGCACCCCGGTGAGTATAAGCACAATTGTTTTACTTTTTGTGCTAATGCTTAGTGTCAAACCTAGTGTCGGCCTTCGTGCACGATGTGTTGATTTGTCGGCCTTCGTGCCCGAGTTGTTGATTTGTCGGCCTTCGTCTTTGGAAATGTGGTTGTCGGCCTTCGTGTCGACCTTTTTGCGAGGTTTTGGAAACCTCCCCATGTAGGGGAGGTCTTTGCCGAAATTTTCAACTTTTCTTTACAACTTGGATTTTTATCTTGTTACTCACGTGCAATTTTTTTTATTCGGCGGCTCTCGGGGGCGTCGTCGAACCATGTCGGAGGGTCGCGGGGATGCACGTCGGGGCATCCCCGGCCGGAGCTTCGCCGGGGTCGCACGTCGGGCGGGATCCCGGTTGCCGTGAGCCACCCGCGGACTCGTTTATATGTATTGAACTTGTGAACTTGGAATAATGTGTACTTTTGGATATGTGGTTTGTATGTGTACTTTTGGATATGTGGTTTGTATGTGTACTTTTCGATACGTGGTTTGTACTTTTGTGCACTCATTTTTATGTATTCCGGATATGTTTGGCCACACTTTTGGATGTGTCGTTTTTAATTTATAAATGTGGTTTGTGAGATATTGAAGTTGAATTGTGATTTATATATATATATGTTTTATTTGTCACAACGTAAAGCAAAAGAAAAAAACAAAAAAAAACAAAAAAAAGGGGAAGGAGGCTTCCCCGAGTGCCTGGGCACTGGGCACTCGGGGAAGAGGAAAAATAAAAAAAAAACAGCACCCTTCCCCGAGTGCCCTGCGCCTGGCACTCGGGGAAGACCAAAATTAAAAAAAAACCACAGCACCCTTCCCCGAGTGCCCCTGCGCCCGGCACTCGGGGAAGACCAAAAATAAAAAAAAAAGCAAGCACCCTTCCCCGAGTGCCCCTGCGCACGGCACTCGGGGAAGAATTTTCAAAAAAAAAAAAAAAAAATCTTCCCCGAGTGTTGCACTCGGGGAAGAGGTTACAAAAAAAAAAGAAAATTCTTCCCGAGTGTTGCACTCGGGGAAGAGTAAAAAAAAACCCCGTCGACGGCGTTAAATCTTCCCCGAGTGCTACCGTGGCACTCGGGGGAAGTCTTCCCCGAGTGCACGATTTTTGGCACTCGGGGAAGAGCTCTTTCCGTGAGAAGCATCCCCGGAAGCTCTTCCCCGAGTGTTGCACTCGGGGAAGGCTTCCCGAGTGCTTTTTGCTCTTCCCCGAGTGCTTTAGGCACTCGGGGAAGAAGGCGGCTGCTGTAGTGGTACGTACCATTCCTAGCTAACAGTAGTAGCTCCTAATTCTTCTTCTTCTCTTCTTGAGAGACGTCCCTATTAGGCATTAGCTCGAGAAGATTATTTAGAGTGAGTAGTAGTAGTCACCGTTTAGGGGATCGAGTACCTACCTTTATTAGCAGCTATGCCCATTGCGTTACCAAAGATTTCTACCAAAGAGTTATGTGGTTTTAGCAGGATTTCTCTTGCCGTCCGTTCAAAAAAAAAGTTACTTAGAACACTCTCGAAGTGCAGACGACTTTAGAATTCAGACGCTAAACGACGGATAAATCATACATCATGAAGCATCGCTATGGGAAGATCCGACTTTCCAATGTACTAGCTACTACTAGTATCTAGTACAGTAGTACATGTAATGATCTGCAGATGACTCCAATGCATGCTGATACGTGTGGATTGTCACCTAGCTAGCCATCTGCTCCGATCCCAAATTAAAGAAAAAACATGCATAGGCATGGTGACGACAGGACAACTCAGCAAGATCATTGGTATACACCAATTAATCATATATATTCTAGTATTACGAAACAAAAATAAAATAAGTTGAGGAGAGTAGTACCCGCCAGCCACAGAACGAAACAAAGTCATAGACGACGATCCTGGTGTGGTGAGAAAACAAAGTCGTAGACGAATTTGATAGAACATCGACAGCTCCAGATTGGTCCGTCGTGTTGTGATGATGCACCCATCTGACCAAATCTCTTGGGTTGGTTGTACGGTCAGTACGGACGTGGCTGCAGGATAAAATAACTTTGCTAGCATAGCAACATGGACACACGCTGTTGTCCGTACGCATTATGCTCGAGACGGAATATGCGATCACACCTACTATTGTACTTGTACGTATATGACTAGGAAATTTGCAAGATAAAATCGTCACATCAAACTATTCAATCATCACATGGAGTTACATCTTCTCATAGCATGCCCTTCAACTTTTTACAAAACTTTACAATCCAATATACTATATATATATATTGGCTATTTTACGTTGGACCATACCTACATGTGGTAGTATGCACTACTCCCTCCGTCAAATATATGACGTTTAGGACAAGTAAATTAGTTAATTTCAACAAAATTACTTGTCCTAAACGACGGAGGTAGTATATACGTAGTTATTTTTGGTCATGGTAAATAGGTAATTTAAAAAAACGTATATTTTTGTGCTCTCCCCTTATATATGGTTATTTTTTTAAGGCCACTGAGAAAAAATTTCTGATAATACGCCTATATCTCATATACCTATGTATACCACCTTACACCACAGGTATAAGTTGTGGTGGTATACGATCAATCTCAATCGTTGAATCCTTTCATACTAAACCTTTTGAAACAGTGGTATAGAGTGGTATGATCCACCGTAAAAGAGCACATAAACTATTCATTCGCGCAAAATTTGCGGGACTAAACAACCCCATCTTTCGTAACAAATGAGGATGCATCTAGTTGCAATTTAAAGTCCAAAAGATAATCGATCATATACAGGTCATACCATCTGCCATTCATGTACCTACTTCCTAGTAACTTCCATGTATTCGTTGCTAGGTAAACTTAAGAGCACTTTCGTATCTGCGTCAGGGTGTAGTTTTAACAAAAGTTATCTAACTAAGAGCATATCCAAGAGCTCTTATTTATATGAGTAGCTAAAATCTTAATTTAACTATTATGTGAAATGAAATATCCAGCAAAAAGATGATGAAATCCAACAGCTCCTTTAAATAGAAAACATGACAACTAGTGGGAGAGGTCTTCTTTTTTTGACTAGCGAGGGGGGGGGGGATAGAAAACAGGATAGCTACTTGAGTAAAATACAGAGTGTTTGATCCGAATTTTGATAAAGTTTTCCTTTTTAGCTAACTCATCACATATACAGGAGCTCTTGGAGATACTCTAAGCGCTATTGGCATATATAGTATTAAAGTAGTGTTGATTTTTTCACAAAGATAGGACAACTATGTACCTATTTTTGAATGTCTCTTTAATTTGACGGCCGGTGTTGTGTGGTCTATTCACTACGAGAAACCTCCACTTCGCAAGCGGCCGCTCCCTGCGAATGCTACGCGACAGCTAGCGGCACGGTGAATCCATGTATCGGGCACACGACAAACATCTTGTCGTGTGCCTGCATCAGTACACGGCGAAATAAAGTAACCAACGGCAAGGAACGAAAACGGTGGTTGGAGGCGGCGCCGGCGCGGGAGGGCGGTTTTGCTGTGTGCTACCTGATAGGCACACGGCAAAATATTAGATGGCGCGGTGACAGTACCGGTGCATGCTGACGGCAAACATTCTAGCACACGGCAACTCCATGGTTTCCAGTAGTGATTATACAAGCACCTTCAGGTATTTATAGTTTGACATAATTAACATATTATTTTACTATTCCCATTTCTTTTCTTTAGAGCAAGAATTTTTTTTTAGTTTGGCATAAATAAAATGAACTGTATCATGACCCAGTGAAATTGTTCGTATTGGTGTTTGGTCATTCTTTGTCATATAAGTGATTTAAGAGTTCTGAAACCTTATTTATGATATAATATGCCCTCACAAAAATTTATATAATATATAAAAATATTTTGAAGATACATAAGTTTTTCATCCATTACCTATATTTTCCACCTTGCACTCTACAGTGTCAGCAGTTCCCAATCTCCATAGCTCTTGATTTTGTACCTGTAAATAACCTTAAGTTTCTTGCACAATCTGAAACCGAATATGCATCAACCAGCAGGACTTAATTTCCAAACAGCATGTAGCTGTCTATGTTGCTTGTTTATCTTTCGTTCGCTGCCTGCTGATGATATGTCAGCATAATAGCCCATCTGTCTTATCAGTGTCGTGCTCGCGGATGTTATCTAACCTTTGAGATAAGGCAATAGGAGTCCATAAGGGGAAAAAAATTTAAACAAATCAGGACACCATGTACCTGTCCGTACACGCGAAATGCCAAAGTCAAATGCACGAGCAGGAAGATGGATGCAGCTGCTGCACTTTTAACAATTCAACACTATTGCAATATTTAAAATTAACAATATATGGAAGAAAGAAAAAAAAGCAAGATATAGACTCACATGGACGCCAGCTCATCATATCTGCCTAGATCTCAAGTCAAACTCTCTCATCAGCCAGAAAAAATAAAAGGGGTGTGCCATGCCACGCCCACATGTGAGCATAGAAATGAAGTCAAATTTTGAAACTATGCAAGACAGCTAGCTAGGTTGTTGATAGTTCGTCCTTAACTATAATTTTTCAGTGAAAGCTAAATCTCTGATCAATTGATTTAATTTTCAATCATAATCCGCAAAACCTGGCATAGTTTGACTCACAACTTGATGATCAGTTTTCAGGATCAAGCATGCATATGTTATCTTTTGTACAAGATTGTCAACTTTAATTTCTTGCTACTCTATCATGTAACTATGCAATGGCTGCTGACCAAACTCCAATTGGGATTTTTTTTCTTGATGAAACAAGAGGGGTACTCCCCTAAGGGGTGGTAACGGGACCTCCATTTTGTAGTAAGAAATTTAAGGATCGGGCCCTGTAAGGATCAGGTCATAATTCTATTCAATTTTGAACTAGAAAAATAAAAGGGTCTAGTTGGATTGTTAATGATGCATTAGGACCATGGCCCATTACCACCCCTGGCCCTACTAGCTAGTTTTATATTAAAAGAAAGAACAAAGTTTATGTACAAAGAAAAGAGAAGAAAAATGCAAAATACAGCGCAGGGACAACCAGGCATCTATACTAGGGTCGTATTTTTTGAAATATAGTCTCGGCAAACTCTTTCTTGCAGATGCCTTTGCATCTCTGAACAGCAGGTGTTGCATTTTCAAAGATACAATTATTTCTGGATGTCCATATACTCCAAGTCATGATGATGATGATTTGCAATTGGGTGGTATTGGCATCAGTTCGTTATGATTTCTTTTTTGAAGACTTCAAATGAAGCCTCCAATTACAATAAGTATAATTGATTTTTCTTTGTCAATCTAGTAAAATTGAATTACGTATAGACCTGTTTGTAAAAAGGTTTTTAAAATACTCTATGCTACACCATGTGTCATACTTGTCATTTCAACCCACGTCTGCCAAAAAAAACCCAGACATCTCCATCGAAAATCCATGGTTAATTAAAATGGGGCGTAATTTTAAACTTGTTGATATGACTTCAGCTGGTACGGCGCACACATGTTCTTATGTTAATTTACCTGCCGGGTCTCGATCGGATTGGACAAACACGCGTACACACGTCATGGACTACTACACAAACCTATCAAAAATTTGCATCGAGAAATTCAAGATATTGCGCAAGATGAGAATGTGGACACACACTAGAGTCAAATATTTACCCGTGACAAATATACATGTGCACCGTCTCCCGGTCCCGGCTGCCGGCCGGTGGCTTTGCACAACTTTGGTGACACGTCACGCACGACTTTGGTGATCGGTGTGGCGTGTGCTAGCTCTAGAACTTGTCTACTTCGGAAAATTTGGTTCGACGTGAACAATGACAATTTGCTGGCAACTTGTTGTATTGAGTCGTGTGCATAAAGAGAGCAGTATTGTTCGATATGACAAGTGAATAGTAGCAATTTGCCGAACTTATTAACATGGCCTTAGTTTATGTTAGGGAATCAACCAAATCAGACCACCCTCGAAGCGTTAGAGGAAACACAACTTTCTACGTGGTTCTCCGAAACTCGCCAAAAGTAAATGCTGAAACCTTCTGCTAGGACCATGTTTGGAAATGTTTCAGCGACTTGAGCTTAGTGAGAGACTCGGCCGACGAACGGCTAAGTGTTGAGCAACTTTCCAATTTGTTGCACTCGATGACCAGAACTCCAAGGTTTTAATTGTTGTTACTAAATCCTTAGGAATCTTAGTGTATGAGGATCACATAAAAGTGTTTTCGAACACCAAATCATATAGGATCCTCGGAAGGTAAGATGTTTCCTTTTTTCTGCCTTTTTGGTTGTTTGATGAAAAGTGATGTCATCACGGGCAAGAATCGTCAGAATTTTGTAATTTTTCTAATTGCTTTAGGAGCAAAGTCTCCAAAGAAACACATTCTTCATTTTTCTCTATAGGTTGCGAGAAGACGCAATGGACACTACTAGAGAATCGGGCATTTATCTCTTGCCTGATTTTTCATTTGTATCGGGTATTTTTGCCTCCGGTACAAATGAAGGCATTTATACCGGTTGGAGCCACCGCCTGGTACAAATGCCCCCTCACAAGGGTCCGTCGGGGCCTCCTCTAACCCACCCGGTACAAATGTGGCCACATTTGTACCGGTTAAAAAGAAGACCCGATACAAATCTAATTCCATCTATCTCACAGGGAGGACTTAGAAAATTTTCTGCCGGCGCCTCTCCTCCTCCGCGTCCTAGCCCTCCTTTATTAATTTTCCTCCACCACCACCCCTTCGTCTCTCTCCATTTTATCTCTACTTCTTTTCTTGGACTCCTTTGATTCACTCCCATACAGGCCGGCGAGGCGGCGCGGGGCGGCGGGAGCGAGGCTAGGGCGCGGCGCGACGCGGGGAAGCCGGGTTGGCGCGGGACACACGGCCGGGAGCGACGACCTCCACGATGGCGGGCGTGGCTAGGAGCGGGCGAGCGCATGCGGCCAAGAGCGCCGGCCCGGCGGGCGTGGCGGGGGGTGGGCGGACGGGAGGGGCGGCGCGGCCTTCCCCAGTGCGACGACCATGGGTGAGGCGGAGGTTTGGCTCACGGGGAGGCTGTGTACATGTTCTTGTGAATTTTGATTCGTGTTCTTGCGAATCTTTGATTCATGGTTCTTGTAATGAATCTGTGAATGGTTGAATGATTGAATTAGTGATTCGTATGTGTGGTTGAATCTGTAATTCATATGTGTGATTGTGTAAATCTGTGACTGATGAGATGAGATGAGATCAGATGAGATGAGATGAGAAAGAAAATAAAAGAAAAGAAAAGAAAAGAAAATAAGAGAAAAGAGGAAGGGGAAGGGGAACGGGGGCAAACGGAGTAGACGGCAAAATCCCATTTGTACTGGGTGGGATACCCGATTCAAATATGATCCCACATTTGTACCAAATGGTTTGTATCGGGCGAATACCCGGTACCCTCCACCGGTGAGATGTGGGCCTTCTATGCCTCTGGCTCCCCCTCCGGCTCGCCGACACTCTCGTCCTCAGTAGGGCGCCCCACGTCCCCCACCATCAGTGAGGCTGTGTGGGAGCTTGGGTTCCCATCCTCCCCCAGGTTGATTAGGGGCGCCCCGGCGGGCGTCCGAGGTGGTGCAGGAGGTGCATGACCTTCCTCCGCCGCCCTCATCTCCGGGAAGGCGAGGCTGCTGCAGGCCAAGCCGCGGTCGTCGGGGTGTGGCGGGTTGTCCCCTCCGCCCCCACTGCCGCCCTCGCGTCAACTGGTCGTTTCCCGGTCGCCACCCATCGCTTCGACGGTCGCCCATACACCGCCTCCACCCACGGCGCGCGGTGTGGGTGGTGGCCGGCTCCTCGGGGGCCTCGAGAGGTCACCCCGGTTGCTTCCCGCCGTGTCTTTGCGGCGGACTCGGGCGCGGGCGCCGCTCGTAGGTCTCCACCCCCAGTCCGTCGTGACACACCACCCTCTCCTCCTCCACCACCTGAGGGGTTTATGGTGGACGCAAGGAGGTCGGGACCTTCTGTGGAGGTGGAGGATGGGTGGGAGGTGAAGCGCAAGCACCGACCCTCACGTTCTCCGCGGTCGCCTCTGCCCGGTGGCTCGTCGGGTCCCTACGGATCTGGTGGGCTGCTATTTCAACTGCTTTGCCACCGACCATGTCAACGCGCATTGCCCCCTTCTGGCGAGGTGCTTCCACTGCGACAGGCTGGGCCACCGCTTCGAGGACTGCGACCGTCCTTGGGTCCGGTCGGCTGCTCGTCGCGCACGCGGTGCGCGTGACCTTGTCCTGGTTGTCTAGTCTCGGGCGGGCCCGTCGGGGGGTAGGGGGCTGTGCCACCACGACAGTTGCGCAGTTCTTCTTCGGGGTGGCGGGAGGAGCCCCGCCAGCCTCCCCACGGTGCCGCTCATAGGGAGGCGCCGCGCGAGGTGCGCCCTCGGGTCGCCTAGCCTGGGGTGACTCGGGGCGCAGGTCATTGGTGGTCGTTGCCTGCCCTCAGATCACTCTGCCGACCCTTCTTCGTGGGGGTCTGCCGAGGTGGTGGGTGTGGTCGCACCCGCCACGGCTCTACTAACGGCTGCTGTGACGATGAATTTCTGTCAACCTAGCCATGAGTTTGCCTTTAAGGTTGGCATTGATTTATTATTCTAACCACTGGAACTAACCCCCCCGTATATAATAACTTCACTCTTGCATGTCGATTTTGGAGTTTATTGTTTAGGCAGGAAATCTACACTAAAGAGGAGACTTTCGGGATAAGTTCATCAAGCACTTTGGAAGAAAGATCATGAAGCCCGACAAGAGTCAAGACACGCGATGAACATGACTCCAAATGACCCGAGGACCGAAGCGTCAACGTGCAAATCTTTAGGGAGTCAACCAGAAAACAGCAAAGCTTGGATGGCAAGCATTCAAGACTTAACCGCGAAGGAAACAACGTCAAAGGCCCATATTGAAGTGCACACAAATGAGGAATCACGCGAGAAGCAACCAAGGAGGAAGCTAGGGCCGAACTAGGCCGAAACGAGCCCAGGCCAGTCGGCCCAGCCCATTCCGGGCCCAGTTCGGCGCCCCCTTTGACCTAGCCACCATTCGGACTATTTATAGCCCCCTCGTCAAGCGCCACACAGGAGATCATTTCTCATCCACCGCCGAGGAACGGAGAAGAGAAGGACATCATTCCGGAGTGGAGAGGGTCGAGATGGTTGACTAGGGTTCCCCTAGCCGGCGTGGGAACCTTGCATGGAAGACGACGTCGGAGTTCCCGGAGCTAGGATCAAGATCAAGGTAGGATCTCGGTGGTGATATTGTCCATGTATCATTCGTTATGTTGAATTATCAAATTGATTCCGATTTCTAGCGATCAAGTTCTTTCACTACGACTTTGTCTTCACTTGGGTTTTCTTATTCTCCAATCTATTCCACGGATAGATTGCATAGGATGTTCTTGTAGCCATGGTGGCTACAGGTGCATACCCGATCTACCGAGCGTTTTCATCTTGTTCTTCTTGGACTCGCCCTAGGCTAACCCGCACGAATAGGAGTGCATTGTGACAGAACGATGGCTCCAAAAGGCAGGCGTCTTCGGAGTTGGAACGAAAGCTACGATTTAAAGAGGCTACTTATGAGATTCAATTGTCTTATTCTTCTCGGTTTTGGAACTTCAACAAAAGACCCGATCCAATCTCTAGATTGGTTCTCTCCTCTCTTTCTCTTTCTATCTCCGGTGTTTAGTAGGCTAGATGAGTTTTGATGATGATCTAGTTGATTAGATGCAAAAGCAACCACTTGAGATCAAAGCTTTTCCACTTATTAGATTGGATCTTGCGTTACACATGTTCCACGGATTCGATACCTTGGGTTCACACTTAAGGGATCCCTAGGCTACAATGGAGGACTTGTCCGCTTGCAAGTCCAAATTAACTTTGATATGACAATCAACCATCAATAGCTGCTCCTTAGTGCCCCCTCCTCCTGTGTCAGCCGATGCCGAGGGTCACGGGTGGTGTGAGTTGCTGCTCCCGACTCCGACCCTCCTCTCGGGGATCCTTCGCGTGTGCCCTGGGGGAGACTTGCATCATCCTCAGGACCATGGAAGTGGTGGCTAACGAGGTCGTTTTGGAGCGTACTTTGGTCGGGGTGGCCGCCGGCACTAAGCCAAACCTCAACGTGTCCGACGTCCAGGCTTACATCATGGGACACTTTGGGGCACCTCTGGGCTCTTTCACCGTCCACCCACACCACCCGGAGGACTTCCTGGTGCTCTTATATGACACTACTCTGATGGTCCGGGTCCTGCATTCCCCGATCCCGCTCAGGGCCGTCAAGATCGCTTTAAAGCGGTGGAACAGGGCCAACTGGGTGTCGGCGGTCTTCTTCGACTACCAGCTTGGGGTTGGCCTGGTCGAGATCCCGGCGCACCTTTGGCTCACGTCCACGACGCATGAGGTTCTTGGGTCGTCGTGCGTTGTACGGTTGATTGCCCAGGAGTCCAAGTCCAAGGTTAACCTCAAGCAGTTCTTCATGCTGGACGATTGTCTCCATCCGGACTTGGTCTCGACGGAGAAAAGCATGGTCGCTCCTATACCGCTCGGCACTTTGGGGAAGCTGTCGGGCCTCAGGTACTAGGTCATTGTCAACATCCTCGACGTCGTCGTCCTTCCCGCCGATGAGGCACCTCCCCTCCCTGGTGGTCCGGCCAGGGCACCCGCCTCCTCGGGCCAAGGGCCCTTCGACCGGGGGGGGGGGGGCAGGCGGTGGTTCGGTGGTGCACCACCTGGGTCCGAGTTGCGCACTGGTGGGTCCTCTACGCCGGGTCGCCCGGCCTCTAGCGTTGGGTCGCCCCGCCTCTAGGTGCTTGGGCGTGCCTTCTCAGACGGCCTGACAGACGATGTCCACGTGGACACCTTCGGGTCGCTGGTGTCTCCCTGCCTGTGACTCCACGCCCGGCTTCCTTCCCACCGTGGGGGCTGCATGGTATCCACGCCCTGCGCAGTTGCCTGTTTGAAGGGCGGCCGTCTGGCCTTCTACAACGGCTCCACCATTCTTCCCCTCCACCATGGGTCGCCTTTCATCGGTGGGGGGGCAACACTTCGTCCGGCCCACGGTGCGGGTCGGGTGATGGGTTGTCTTCGAGACCGGTCGCGTCGGTCGGGCGAGGGTCTCCGGTGCAGACGGCCGAGCCGCAGAGTGCCTGCGTCCTGGGTCCTTCACTGGCGGAGGTGTAACACCCTATTCCATCACCAAATTAATGTAAGCAACATGGTGTTTTAGATTTTATTTTCTAAGGAATAAATAAATTGTCAAATAAATTTGGCCTTGAGATATTTAAATATCATTTTAATAATTTTAGAAGCAATAAGTGCTTGTGCATCATAATTAGAAACAAGTTTACTCAATTGTCTCGCTATGCACCAGATGAAGTTAATAATGACCTAAAGAGGCAAGAACGCTTTCTGATTGGTCTGATAGGGCCACTCAATTATCAGCTAGAGAGTCACACCATCCCGGACTTCGCTACATTACTGAACAAAACTATAGGTCTGGAGAACAAACGTGCGGAACTTGGTGAACAGAAGCGCAAGTTCCAATCTCGTGGACAATCTAGCAACACACGTCCCCGCTTCAACTCGTCCCAGGGTTCTCAGTTTAGTTCTGGTGGATCCGGTGGAAATTATTCGCAAAATTCGCAGTTGCAGCGTTCAACCCAGCAGTCCCAACATTCTAGCCAACGGACACCACATGTTCCAAGTCATCATCAAGATCACTCAGGTGCACCAATGAGAAACAACTCTCCAGTTCACCCTAATGGTTGTTTCAATTGTGGAGAATTGGGACACTATGCCAGCATCTGCCCAAATAGTAACATCCAGACTCCCCAGAAAGACAATTGTCAGAGGTTTGGACAACCATCATCTCAGATACGCCACAGAAGTGCAAATTCTCAGATCAACAAGGGTCAACGGAATTATGTGCGTGGAAGAGTGAACCATGTGACAGCTTAACAAGCTCAAGACGCTCCAGGTGTTGTGTTGGGTACGTTTCCTGTCAACTCTGTGCCTGCAACTGTTTTATTTGATTTCGGCGCATCACATTCATTTATTACTGAACAATTTGTGGCAAAGCACAATATACCTATGAGTTCTATGAAGACCCATTTGCTGACTAGTTTCCCGAATGGTGAAATGAAGTCCACCCATGTATGCCCATGGGTCAATCTTAAAATAAGGGGAATAGATTTTCAAGCTGACTTGGTAGTTCTAACATCTAGTGGAATAGATGTAATACTTGGAATGGATTGGTTAGGCGAATGTGATGGAATAATTATGTGTGCCAAGAAGTCAGTGCTCATAACCGGCCCGCGAGGAGATAGGATTGAGGTGGTCGCTACTGCCCCATCCAAAGAACAAGGCAAAGTGAATCAAGATAAAGGAAAGTAGGTGAAGGAGCTATGACTGTCGGAAGAGCTCAGCGTACAAGATGGTCTTAGAGTAATATCCTTAGTTCTTTTCAATCTCTTTGAATCTCGGGACGAGATTCTTTTAAGGGGGGTAGATTTGTAACACCCTAAAATTCCATCACCAAATTAATGTAAGCAACATGGTGTTTTATATTTTATTTTCTAAGAAATAAATAAATTTGGCCATTAAATATTTAAATATCAATTTAATAATTTTAGAAGCAATAAGTGATTGTGCATCATAATTTGAATGCATGGTTGCATGTTTGTTTGAGTGAAGTTTGCAAAGTTTGAAAAGAGTTTGAAAAAAACAAAACCCAAACCCTCTTCTCTCCCTCTCTCTCTCTTTTAGCCCAGCCTCTCTTTCTTTTTCAGCCTGTGCAGGCATCGCAGCCGGTCCAGCTCCTCTCCCCGGCCGCTCGGCCCAAACTTCCACAAGCCTACCTCTCTTCCTCCCTCCTTTCTTTTCTTTTTCCGCCGGCCACTATCTCTTGCGCGGCCTAGCAACAGCGCATGGCCCATCGCAGCCCAACAGCCACGGCTCATTCACCGCGCGGCCCAGCTCCACCTTCCCCTCCCTTCTCTCTCACAGACAAGCCGGCCCCACCTATCGACCCTTTCCCCTACCTCCGGTCCTTCCCCTGCCCCGTGTCAACAGCGCTGCCGCCGACCGTTTCCCCGTCTCATGCGCCTCCCCTCCTTCAAGCTCGCCATCAAGGCGCACTAAAGCACCGGCTGCTGCATTCTCCCTCAACTCCCCTTCTATTTCTCCTGATCAAGACCCCTCCCCTTGATGCCCAATGCCCGGCCGTCACCCCCGCTTTCCCCCTCCTCGCTCTATAAAAAGCGGAGCCCGAGCACCTACCTCACCCCTTCCTCACTCGCTTTTGCCCCGCTCCGCTTTTCTCCTCGTGCAGCGCCGCCGGAGCCGCAAGGCGTGCTGTCGATCCACTCACTGATTTGCCGGCTAGAAGCATCCCTGGAGTGAGCCGGCACCGCCTTGAGATTCGACTTGTTGAGCCGCGTTCGTAGCTCGCTTTCCCATCGCCACAGGACCGTCGGAGCCTCATAGCCGCTTGGAGCCCGATCTGGCGCCTCCAAGCTCCGTCGGCACCACCATCTCCTTGTTTCCGGTCGTCTCCCTTCCTTCTCCCCACCGGTGAGTCCTTCATCGTGACCCCCTCCTCTCCTCTATCGGTTCTCCATGTGAGTCGAGGCCCTAGGCCGACGCAGCACCTCCCCGCCGCTCGCCGGAGTTGGCCGAGCCGCCCCGTTGGTCGAGACGCCCTAGCCATCGCCCGAACCGCCTCCCTAAGCCCTTGGATAGATTTGCTGCTTCCTCCTCTTCATGCAGCACCAAGCCACGCTCGAAATCGTGCCTAGGAGCTCATTTTCGAGCTTCGCCGCGCGTGCCCGCCGCCGGCTTCGCCGTGCGCCGCCGCCCCCGCGCATCCGCCGCCGCCCGCCCGCCTGTGGTCGTCGTCCGCTGCCCGATCCAGATCTGCTGGCCCAAATCAGCCGACGCCTAAGTCAATCCGGCCACATACCGGTCAACACCCGCGCCTGTTGTGGACGTTTTGCAAAAAGGCCCCTGAACCTTGTTTCGGCGGTATCTTTTGTGTTTTAGCTCTGTTTCCACTATTTCAAGTTGCATTAGGTTCATATCAACTCAAACTACGTGATAGGACCAATGTTGAGCATGTTCTTTGTTTTATAATTTACTTAAATATTAAATATGATTAAATCCTATTACACATGCTTTTCTAATTAAAATCTAATTAGAGTTCAACACGTGTTTTCATAAGAAAGTTAATATGATTAATACTAATTAAATAGTTCTTTTAATTAAAAGTTAATTACATGTATACCTCGGTTTTTATAATCAAACTTCATTTGATTAATGTCTATGCAATTTGCTTTCTACTAAAATGTAACATAGGCTATATCCTGAGTTTTCTTAATTAAATGTTAATTTGATTAAAATGAATATAAATGTGTTTTTAACTTATAATTTGATTAGAATAACTCGAAATATAAAGATAAACGCCTAGATGCTTTTACATGCTTCTTTTAAATTAAATGTTTAATTTGCATAAATCATACTTGAATATTTATAAATAAAATTGGACTAGGTTCACATCAACTTTTTAATACAAATATAACTTGCTTAATCATAAATAGGGTATTTCTATAAAATAACATATACACGTGATTTTACTTAATTAAAAGATACCAAACACATAGCTAGCTCTTGTATGTGATCATCCAAATCTCCCGATAGTTCTGTGTGTTTTTGTGTTCGCGGTCCTAGACCCAAACCTTGTTCTCCCTTTAAGATTTTCATGCTTGGTGTATTGTTTTGTTTATTGAATGTATTCTTTTGTGCTTGTAGACATCGTTCCAGTTTCAAGCGAGCAGCCAATTAAAGCAGATCAAGAGCAAGTGTTTGAAGAAGAACCTTAGTGTTTAAGCAAGGAAGGCAAGTGGTCTTCTCCCCCTGCATGATTCTATTTTGTCCTATGTAATTGCATGTCAATTAGTTTATATTTATTATGTTATTGCAATAAATTGATGGGAACACCCTTTTTTAAGGAACGTACCTAGACTTTTATCCACAATCCTTGGAACAACCCTTTTTAATAAATGTTTTTGGGTAGAATATGCTAGTTGCTCAACTTGGGTTGGATAAAATGTTTTTTCATGACAAAGGTTTGTATGTTTAATAACGATGCTTTTGGTAATACAAGATCATATGATTTAATCGGAACATGGAGAACCACCCAAGAAAACATGTGCAACCACAATGTCATATGGCTCTGACCTTAGCCTTAGCTAATTAATTAGGTGTGTGATCGAACTGATGGCCCTTTTTCCGAAAGGAGCAGAGGGGATCCGGGTTGCAGGGGTATAGCCCAGTCCTTTTGGGGTAGCAACCTTCGCTAACGTGCTGACTACTAGGGAGGGTTATGGTCCGCCCTGATCCGTAACTATGCGGGTTGTTAGTCTTTTGCATGCCTTTGTAAAGGCTTCGTAGCGTCCCTATGCAATCACACCTCGAAAGTGTCGTATGATGCCTAGCTAGCATCACATGGTTGGGTCCAAAGTTCTTCGGGACTTTTACGCAAGCTGTGGGTAAAGTGTGCAAACATCTGCAGATTGTAAAACTGATTGATCAGTGTTGACGGTTGATTTTGGTACACCTAGCTATGAGTTTACCGTCAACATTTGCACGTATTTGATATTCTAACTAATGGTACTAACCCCTCAGAGGTATCAAGTTCACTCTTGCATGTCGATTTTGTAGTTTATTGTTTACGTAGGAAACTAGCGCTTAAAGGGAGACTTTCGGTATAAGTCATCAAGCACTTCAAGAGACGATCATGAAGCCCGGCACAAGTCAAGACACATCATGAACATGACTCCAAAGGGCACGGGGACCGAATCATGAAGTCGTAAAACTCCAAGGACCCGGACGAAGATGCTGAAGCTTGCGCAACAAGGAGCTCTGTCTAAACCATGGAGAAGACGACATCAAGGGCCCACATGCATAAGGGAGCAAGTCAACAATTGACCGAGAAGCATGGGGGAGCGAGACGGGGCCGAAACGGGTCTGGGCCGGTTAGCCCAGGCCGGCCGGTCTGGCCTGTTTCGGGCCCAGTTTGCGCCCCCCTTTTGACCTAGGTGCTTGTCTATTTATTACCTCTGCCTCCGCCGGCTGCCACATCCATCCATCCATTCATCGAGAGCCGCCGACACGAAGGAGAAGCACCGGAGGAAGCCCCTTTATTCATGTGTGTGGCTAGCATGTGCCACTAGTAGGAATAGAGTAATCATGGTGGTTAGTCTATCTCTTATGGATACATCATTGTAGTGCACGGACTGAGGTTGTCGTTCGGTGATGAATATCCTTGCGTAGTAACAGTACGGTGGAGGAGAAAGCGGCGAATGAACGTGTATCGGACCACTCCATATCGAGTACTCCATATCGAGTGTACTCATTATCATAGTATAGGGTTAGATTGGTTTGTCATCGTGGCCGAAGCGGCAACAAGAAGACGATAGGCTAGGGTTACCCCTTTGGATGCTTACCTTTATGGCTAGGTGGATGTGATCCATACATCCTTTCATGTATGTTTAATCGTTATGCAGTCAACACTTCACATATGATTAGACCGTTAGGTTAGATAGAGAACCTTAGTGGTTTGCTTCCGATCCATGGATTGACAAATCTAGGGAGGACCCTCCTTGGTGAAAAAGGCACCAAGTCACCCGTAAGCTTGCGGTGAACTTGAGCACGATTTTGCGCCGTCAACAATCAGTCGTGCTCACGGTCAAGAGCGGCTTGGACCCTCACATGAGTAATAAACATAAAGATGAGAATAAATCGTGGTTCGATGAGTTTTGAGCTGAGTTGTTTATAAGTTTCTTAAGTGGGTTGGTATATACTTACATCTAGTAATTAGGCGTTCTTTAATTAAAAGTTTGACCAACATTAAAATGCTAACCGCTGCAAAACCATAGCTTATCCTTGGTAGCCTTGCATCTTCCCCCACTTGTTGAGTACCAACCATAAGTGTACTCATCCTTGCTTACCGTTGTTCAGAAGAGAACAATGATGAAGAGTTCTTCAGCGATTTTGAGGAGTTCTGAGGCATGTGTCTCCCCCAGTCAAGTGCCTGTGGAAGCGGAAGACGAACACTCTTCGAGTAGTTATCGTTTTCCGATGTTAAAGACCTTCATGTCTCCCGTATGAGTGTAATAAGATGTTAAACCCCATCTTACGTTTGTAATATTGTCTATGATATTACACTCGTTTTAACTATCATATGTGTGTAACTTGATTCTGGCGCACATATGAGATGCATTTGGTTTCTCTTCGGAAATCAGGTATGACAGGAGTTGGCTGTGTTCGTGGGGGAGGGACCGGGTTGGACCCGTCGTGGTTCGATCCGATGTGCGTCGAGGTGGCCGCATGTCGGCATCCGGTCCCTCACGGCATCCCGTGGTCCTTTCTGCCAGTCGCTCAGGTCGTCGCGCGACACCTTCCAGCCGGCGCGCTGGTGAGTGCGGTCGCTGTCTTCTGTTCTTCGGCTACGGTGCCGGTGTGCTCGGTCTTCTCACATCTCTCGGCCTCCTTCTCCGTGTTCTCGCATCGTCGGCCGGTGGGTGGGGGTCTGGGGGCGCCACCCCTTCCGGGTCGCCCTTCCCTAGGCTAGTCGCTTCGGCTACCCCTGCCTCACTGAACGGCTCGACACGTCGTCGTCCTTAGGAGGGGTCGCCTTTGGTCGCTTAGGTCGTCCCTATGCCTGCTCTGTCATGTTCGGGGGGCAACGTGTACTCTCCTCAGGCGATCGATTTTGCTGTCCCAACCTCATCGGTCGCTGGGGTCACTCCGCCGGCTGGGTGTGCCTTGGCAGGGGGTGGCGACGGTACTGCGGTTCGGGAGTTGGTCGCGGACTTCTATGCCTCGGTCCAGCGACAGTGCTCGGTCGATCGGCGGCCCGTTCTACCACGGCCGACGGGTCGCAGGGCTAGGGCCCCTCCATCTGGACCCCGCGCCGTAGCTGTAGGCTTGCATCCCTCTCCAAGGCTCGAGGGCCCAATCCAGTCACCGCGGGGCAGAACATCATCATGCGCCGTCTTGGTTTGGTCGCGGAGGGCCACGCACCTGATGCGACGACTTCCACAGAGTACGCCCATCTGTTCGCGGTGTGCCTCTCGGACGAGCACTGTAGGGCCATTCGGGCTCTGTTCGGGGATAGGTGGGGAGCAGAGTTCCACACATGCATCGTCGAGGACGACGAGTTCTTGGTCGCAGCTAGGGAGCTGTTTCCAAAGGAGCAAGGGGCCGACGGTGGCCGGTTGGACTGTTAGGTCGTCTTTTCTTTTTTCTCTTTACCCTTTTTGGTTGCCCATTGGTTGTAATGAATGAACACATAATTTGTTGGAATGTTAGGGGTTTGAACCGGCGTGCCCGCCAGTCGGCAGTTCGCGAGTTAGCCTAGTCTGAGAAAGCTTCTTTGCTTTGTCTGCAGGAGACGAAGCTTGATGTTATGGAAAGATCTTTGTTAGTCGACATGCTTGGCTTAAATTTTGATTATTTTGATCTCCCTGCCGTTGGCACTTGTGGTGGCATTTTGGTCGCGTGGGACAGAAATGTTTGGGATGTTTCCTGCCCCAGTTCGGGGGGCACTCTCTCTCGGTTAAGGTCGCTTCTCGTGGCTCTCAGCTTCCCCATTGGTCACTTACAACGGTTTATGGCCCGCAAGATGACGCCGAAAAGGTCGCATTCTTGCAGGAGCTACATGATATGCATGCCTCTTTGGTAGGTCCTTGGGTTCTGTGTGGTGACTTTAACCTGATCTACCAGGTCTAGGACAAAAATAATGACCGCCTATCTAGGAGAATGATGGGGAGGTTCTGGCGTTTTCTTAATGACTTGGAGCTTGATGAGCTCCACCTCCATGGTCGCTTATTTACTTGGAGTAATGAGAGGTCGCACCCCACTCTGGAGAGAATCGACAGGATGTTTGTCTCTTCATGTTGGGATGCGACTTTCCCCAAGGCCGCGTTGCAGGCGCTGTCGCCGCATTGCTCCGACCACACCCCGCTCTTGCTCCTTTTAGATGATGGGTTCCACCCGAAGCGTCGCTTCCGCTTCCGGGCTTTCTGGCCATAGTTCGAGGGTTATCTACAGACGGTCGAGTCTGTGTGGAATGGTCCTCAGTCAGATGTGGACGCCTTGCGCATGGTCGACCACTTGCTGCAGGCGACAGCTAAGGCCCTACAACAGTGGAGTGCTAAAGCGGTTGGGAACATCAAATCCCAAATCGTGGTCGCTAAGGAAGTTATATTCCGGTTGGAGGCTGCTCAGGATACCCGGTCGCTCTCGGTCGCGGAGGTCGCTTTGAGGTGGTTTCTGAAGATCCATTATTTGGGTCTCACCTCGCTAGAGTGCACTATGGCCCGACAACGCTCCAGTATGCGATGGCTCCACGAGGGGGACACTAACACCAAATTTTTCCAGTTGCATGCGAACCAGCGTAGACAGTGGAATCATATTGGCATGCTTGAGGTCGAGGTGGTCACCCTGGTAGCGGAGGAGGAGAAGGCCGAGGCCGCTTTTAACTACTTCTTTGGTATCTTGGGCACAGCTCATGATAGAGAGGGTCGATTAGATTTCGAGGCCTTGGGGATCCATCGGAGGGACATATCCTCTCTCGGTCGCCCATTCACAGAGGAGGAGATTTGGGCGGTCGTTAAGGAGCTGCCCCTGGATAAGGCTCCTGGGCCTGATGGGTTCACGGGTCACTTTTATCGCTTTGCCCGGTCGGTCATCAAAAGGGGTGTCATCCGTGCTTTTGATGCTTTCTCCTCTATGGATTGCAGCAGCTTCCACCAGCTCAATGACGTTCTCCTCATTCTCTCGCCCAAGTCACCCGATCCAATGTCTCTAGGCGACTACCGCCCTATTAGCCTCATCCACAGCTTTGGGAAAAAAATTTCCAAAGCACTAGCTAACCGCTTTGCTCCGGTGCTGCCTATCCTGGTATCCCCAAACAAGAGTGCTTTTATCAAAGGTCGCCAAATTCAGGACAATTTCCGGTGTTTCCTCAGGACGGCAAAGGTTTTAGCTACCAAGAGAAATCCAGGAGTCATGTTGAAGATTGATCTAGCGTAGGCTTTTGACTCGGTCGGGTGGGTCTTTCTCTTGGACTTTTTGTCAGTTATTGGCTGTCCGAGGAACTAGACTAATTGGATCTCCACGATTCTCTCCACCGCCAGTATGAAGGTCCTCCTCAATGGCTCGCCCGGTCGCAGGATTTTCCATGGTCGGGGGCTAAGGCAGGGGGATCCTCTGCCTCCTACGCTTTTCGTGTTGGTCATGGAGTGCTTCACGCACTCATCACAACGGCTGAGGCCTGGGGCTTATTCTTACCGCTGGGGATGTCAACGATTAAGCATCGTATTTCACGATGTGGTCGTTTTTGTATCGCCGGTCGAGACGGGCCTCCTCCTTATTAGGTCCATCTTGGACCTGTTTTTCAGGGCCACGAGCCTGGTAGCGAACTTTCTCAAGAGTCAGGCCTTCCCCATCCGTTGTGATGCTAGGCATACGGATCTGATCTCGGAGTTGCTGGGTTGTGCGATCGCTTCTTTCCCATGCACATACCTTGGGGTACCTCTCTCGCCAGGGAAACTACCAAGGGCGGCAATGCAGCCGCTGGTCGATAAGGTCACTAACTGGATCCCAGCTTGGAAAGGGAGGTTGCTCAACAGAAGCGGTAGGCTAGTGTTCGTGCAATCTACCCTTTGCGCCATCCTAATGCATATCTCCATGGCACTCAAGGTTGCACCATGGGTGGTGAAGACCATCACTACCCTATTCGAGGTTTCCTCTGGAGCGGGACAGAGGTCGCTTCTGGCGGAAAGTGTGCGGTAGCCTGTGTTAACACGTGTTTCCCCAAGGAGTTGGGAGGCCTCGGCATTCCCAACCTCAGCTGATGGGCATGGCGCTCCGGATGCGCTGGCTCTAGTTTGCTAGAACAGACCCACAAAAAACTTGGTCCGACTTCAAGTTTGGTCATGAGGTGCAGGCGGAAAGTTTCTCCAAAGCGTCTATCTCGGTCGCAGTCGGGGATGGGAGGAAGGCCCTGTTCTGGTCGGATAATTGGATTCAGGGCACCTCTATTCGTTCCATCGCCCCCAACCTTTGGGGGCGGTGCCTCAGAGGGTTCGTCATTCTCGCACTGTCAGGGACACGCTATTGGATCATGCATGGGTGCGGGACATCACCGGAGCCTCGACGGTTCAGGTGATCGTCCAGTACATCAGGGTCTGGGACCTACTGCTGGACTTTACCCTCGCCGAGCCCCGGATCGCTTCATCTAGAAATGGACAGCCTCAGGTGAATTCTCCTCGGCATCGGCCTACCGAGCACTTTTCTTTGGTAGGTCGCCCCTCCTCAGAGCATCGCACCTCTGGAAGACTCAGGCGCCTAGCAGGGTGCGCTTCTTCGGTTGGCTTGTCTTGCATGGTCGATGTTAGACGTACGATAGGCTTCAACGTCATGGGTTGAGTGACAGAGACATCCGTGTTCTACGTGCACAAGAGGTCGAGACTTTGGACCACCTTCTCCTTGGTTGCATTGTGTTCACAGTCGAGAAACTTGGTTCCGCGTGCTTCGGTTCTTCGGCATGGCGGATTTGGCTCCCTCGCGGGAGGAGCCGGTCGCGGTCTGGTGGTTGCGGGCACGGAAGGTGGTCGCCAAGCCCTCCCGTAAAGGTTTCGATACCCTGGTCTTGTTGGTCGCGTGGTCGCTTTGGAAAGAGAGGAACAGCCGCGTCCACGAGCAGGCGGCCTTGCAGGCGGTGGCCCTCGTCGGGGTCATCTTGGAGGATGTGCTTCTCTGGGCTAGAGCGGGTTTCGTGTCGATAGCCGCCCTGTTGAGCTTTCGTCGCCGGGTTGTAGCACCTTAGCTTGTCGTCTTTTTTCAATGTTTTGTATTTCCTCGGGCCCCGGGCACTGACTCATCTGCTATAACTCGTTCCGAACGTGTTTCTTCTTAATGAAAAACATGCTATGCACGTCTTTAAAAAATCTGTAATTTGGAAGGGTGATCACACAACAAACGTGACCAACTTGGACATTTATGTATAGCATATACCGTGAAGATGCTTGAAATGCGAGGGAATTCTCGGAATTTGAAAGTGTCCTCTAGGTACTATACATGCATGGCAAATGTCTCTCCAAGCCTCCAAGGACGACAACGTTTTTGCTTGCATGCAAATATATGCACAGAGCACACATAGTACAAGCAGTGATCAATCTCTCCGACTTGGTACGCCCGCGATCGGGCAACCATGCTGTGTGCATGCACACGTAGTACATACTATGTCAGCAGGCAACTTGAACTAGTTAGCTTTCGTTACAATCTCAAACCAGTTAGGAGTAGTTTGTCAAGCTCAAGCAGGCAAGACTGCTCATGTGCATCCGTTCAGCATGGGTGGACCGTGGATGGGTGTCACTACGTACAGTCCTCTTATGACTTTAGATCGCAGCAGGGTTGTGCGGTGCCGAAAGTCACCCACATTTAATTAGGCCGGTGTCACCCAACAGCATGGATGTGTGCAAGGCAATTAACACATGCCTGTGATGAGTTAAGACTTTGCCATGCATATATCATCTGTGCTTCAACAATCTCTTCGTTCTGACCACATCCCCCGGGACTGTCTCACAGGTATCAGGAAGGTCCCGTCTCCAAACCCTAGTCTTCTAGTACTATTGGGTTGAGAGCATCAATTAATACAATACATCCATTATTAACAAAGGTCCTCTAGCTTAGTTTCTTATAAAGGAGCTAAGGTATGATCGCACCCTTACACCCTAGTTCGAATTGTGACGGGAGCGAATTTACAGAATTGGTTGTTTAAAAAAAATTTCCTCACCGGTGAAGTCGGGGTACGGAAATTTCCTAGTCCGGAGAAGGATTCTTCTTAAAGAAAACTTGTGGGGTGGTCTTACTCCACCGTTAAGTTTTAAAAACAAGGATGCAAATTCATACCCCTTGCGTCGTTCTCGCAAGGGGGCGACCCGAGGGGTCCCCACCGCGCCGCCCGGGCGTCACCGCCGTAGATCCCGACGGCCGCCGCCGCCACCCCCACCTTCGACGGCGGCGGCCAGCAGCGGCAGCGCACAACCGACGCCCTCACATTCTCCTCTCCTCTTCCTCTCCTCCCCCTCCTCCCTCCCTCGCCCCTCTCCGTCTCACCACCACCATGGTCGTCTCCTCCCGACAGTCGGCGTTTCCGCGCCTCCCTGTGCTAGCTTCGGCCCCCGGTGTGGCTATGGCCTCCTCCTCTGTGGATCCGGGCCGCGGTGGGCCCGCGTTGACCCAGCGGCGGTGCGTGCCCCGGCCGTGGTTCCGACCGCCCCCGCCGCAAATCCGGCGGTTGGTGCGGCGGCGGGCCGATGTGGGCCCTCGCGGGCGGGCCGGTGTTGCCCCGACGGCGGTGCGTGCTCCGGCCGGCGGGGGGTCTTCCGGCGCGGATCCGGCGCGTGTGGCGGCGGATCCGGCGGATGATGCGGCGGCGGGCCAAGGTGGGCCCCGTGGCGACGTCGCTCCCGGCGGCAGCAGCCTTAGGGACGCACCGCCAGGCCAGTGACTTGGCTCCTGCTTGCGGCCACTGTGGCCTCCTCCGTCGTCAGCATGACCAGCAGCCTACCGGGCGTGCGTACGCCCATGGCAGGGGCCTAGTGTCGCGACTGCCCGCGCGGGCTGGGTTCCGCTTCCGGCCTCGTCGTCGCTCGCTAGCTGCAGTCATCGGGTCGTCGCCCTCGTGTGGTCGTCGTGGTTGTTTGGCGGTCGCTGGTGGTTCTGGTGCCTTGCTTGGTGTCGGCGGTGTGGTGGTTGGGTTGGCCCAAGTTGTTCCTTTTCAAGGTCGTCGGTGTCCTCTGAGGTTTGGGGGCTTGGCGAAAGCCAGTGCTTGCTTGCGGGCGGATGACAGTGACGTGTGCGAGCGCCGTCCACCTCTTGAGGCGTCATTCCTGTGCCTTCTCCTCAGTCCTCGCTGGTTGATCTTCCGGGGCCATCTTGGTCCGCTTGGTCATCTTGTTCTCGCGGTCGTTCCAGACTCTCGCTTGTCGTCACTTCGTCGTCGTCGGGTTTGGTGGTGCCGTAGCTATTCACCTCTTCGACGCTTGTCGGCAACTTGTGGATCTATGCTTTCGCCTGTCTCTCTTCGCTAGTGGGATGGGAGGATGGGTCTCGTTCTCCCCCTGGTATCTCAGGTTGTCGGCGCTTCACGGCAAGCTTCTGTGCTTCGGTGCCCACCTTCGTCATCTTCGAGTGTCGCTGGATGCGTAGGTCGTGGAGAGTGGGGATATGGGTGAGCTCCTTCCCCCTCTCGGTAGCTTTGGTCGCTCTTGGCCGCATTTCCTGCAGAAGCTTTTCATCATCACCATTGGGAGTTGCTAGCTGCTTTTCCATCGTTTGACTCTTTCTAGGCCTTTGCGGTGGGCTGCGTGAAGTTGGTTCCGGAGGCCTGTGCAAGCGTGGTCTATTTCCTCGAGCCGACAACGGGTGCGTTGTTCGGAACGTACCTCACATTGTTGGATGTGTTGTTTCGGCCTCCGTCCATTTGTCCCGCTAGGCGAATGCTTGGTCTGCTCCTTCACGGGCGGACGGATGATGGTGGTGTACTGGTGTTGGCGTCGTTTCCCTCCTTGGAGGCATCATTTTGCATGACCTTCTAGCTCGTCTTCTGTTGGCGCCTAAGTGTGAGTCTGTCGCTGATGTGCTTGCGCTCTTGATGTAATATTTCGTGCAGGTTTAGGTGTCGCCGGTGCTGCTGTGTTTTTCTTTGGTTCGTGTGCCTCTGACCATGTTGGTCGTCGTCGTCGTTGTTTACTTGCTTTTCCGCGCCTTAGGGGTTCTCCTAAGGCTGCTTTACTGTAATTCTCTTCCTCTTAATGAAAAACGTGCTATGCACGTCTTAAAAAAAGTTTTAAAAACAAGGACAAAGAAAGCAAATGGATTTAGGCTATTCAGAACACTCAAATAAGTAGCATGCAGATCGAGGGATCGCTCACGTACAGTAGTGTCCAGCTTATTAACCGGAAGATCCAGATTTCCTGCGTTGCATCCTCCAAATAGCTCCAAAAACAAGAGTGTCGCCTGCTCATAGAAAAGTTTAAAACTAACAGCGCGACCAAATCCACCGCCACATGACGATGACAGCTCCACAGCCACACATGAGTATGTAGAACAAATAATTGAAGTCATGAATTTCGGCAACAAAAGTTCAAGCAACGACAATACAAAGACGAGGACGACAGCTCCATATTGTATCAGTATTATAGTCTCACATACGTTGCACTTGGACTTGGACATCTGATTCTGATCAACAACCGCTCTTAGGATCTGTGGCAGTTGGTACGATCAGTACGGACGTGATTGCAGGGAAAAAAATCAATATACAAATTCAAGGAGGTGAGTTCTTTGTGATCTTGTCCGTACCATACGTCCATACACCTTTGTTAATTTATACCTTGCGTAAGAAAACTTGGATGCTAGTACTTGGGACAGCAGCCGCCGCAACACCGAAAGATTACGCGCCTCTTCGCCGGCTCTGCCTTGCCCTGATCCCCTGACGCAGCACCACTGTACGTCGGTGTGCAGCAAGCAACGAGTTGGAACGTAAATCATGATCCCAAATGATGAACTACAAAAGAGGCGGGGCCGGGCTAGAGGGACTCAAAAAAGTGGCTAAGAGATGTGCAAGGGATCATCGTGTGTGGGGCATTTAGCGTATAATTAGTAAAAAAAATTGCACACACTATACAACAGCTTTTCAGGTGAGTGCAGACTTGTTCATTTGTAGAATGCTAATTTTAGTACGATAACTTGATACGTAGGTACAAATTGAACCAACAATTTGTTAGTAAAAAAACTTAGCAGATTAGAGTGCACTTATAGTCCAAATGTTATAACGATAACGTATTGAACAAAGTAGATGGAGATGTGAATTTTCTTCCAATCAATAATTCTTATCTTTTCAATAAAGTTGTTGATCATGACTAGCACTATTACTTCTTGGTTGTGTACATAACTTATCTGTTCATTATTAGATTGAATAATTTAAAATTATATCATTGGTATTACCGAAAGACAAGAGTCCAAAATAGGCTTCCTTGGAATGTAGGTGTTATTTGTGCTTTTGATCATGTACTCAACATTTGTATACACGAATGTTTGTTTGAATTGTTTTAGATCATTTTCCTTTCGAAAGTATATAAGGCTTTAAAAATATTTATCCCAAACTTCTCAAAGGCATTATTAATGTATATTATTATAATGATTTTTTTGTATAGCTGACAAAGTGTCAGGGGATGAGATCTGCACAGATCCACAAGGAGGGTATTGGGTGATATAGGAACTAAGAGCACGGATGGATATGCGGGAATGCACACGGAATCAGGCGAGACAAGGGGGAATTAGACTGGTACAGGCGTCCAGAGAGAAAACCCTACGTCCAGTTGGTGGTGTTGTATTGCTTGATGGCAAGATGGAACGCCTCAACCTTCGGGAGGTCTCGGTCGGCTTACATCAGTCTCCCATGGTTTGCCCTCGAGGGGCACCCCAGGCCGCCTTATATTGGCTGACGACCTTGGGCTACAAGTCGGTTTCCATCTAGACTAGTCGGTTACAATATGGAAGACTTATCTGAACTGCCTTAATCTGTCTGTGCTATCTTGGCTTGCACGCCAAGCTGTCTTCACATCTTTGGGGCCACGCATCAGGTCGGCGGGTCGTCTAGCAGGTTGGGCCCGCCTGTCGGGGGCGGCTGAGACCCTGATCGGTGGGGACCTCTAGGGGTACCCATGTCTCTCGCAAAGCATATAATCAAATATTTAAAAATGGTGAGGAGGAACTTGAATATTGATCATTAAATTGAATATATCATTTAATTTCATGAACACTTAAAGTTCTACTCTTGGCAATATAGATTATCACTGTGATATGAATATTCATGGTCAATTAATGCTCGATAATTTATTTGGATGCAAATATATACCTAATCCTATGCATCCATAGTCAAATAACATTTCAACTATGGATGCACCGATTTATCAAGTTAATATAAATTGAACATTTTACAACTTAGTGGACCAACTCGCACCCACTTGTCAAGTTATTTTATTAGATTGTCCATTTACCAAATTATTGGACCAGTCTATACCCACTTATGAAGCTGTTGTATTAGATTGAGCGTTTTACAAGTAATTTGACCAAGTTGTTGTATGATGGGTGGTGCGTGCAATTTACTTTTAGTAATAAGATTAAATAATAGTCCATTTTCATCTTTAGATAGGGTGCCTTTGGCAGAGCTCTCTGAGCCTATTCTTTGTTAATTCCAGCAAGAGATCTGCTAAACAGTTTTCACAAAGAAGTGATTATCTACCGATTTTGTGAGGTGATTGTCGGAAATGAACTAATGGGCTCGGAGCTGATAAAAAATAGTTTCTTCTGATTCTGTGAAGTGATTCTCCATTCAGAGTTAAAGAGTTTATGCTAGAGAATCATTTTTAACTACAGAATCACTTGTCTCAAAAATCAGCTCCCATAAAGAAACATAAAAAAATGGAGCTCTATCAAATGCACCCTTAGTCTAAAAGATAAACTATATGTTCGAGTAAACATTTCTTTTATTGTCCTTTTTCCTACAAGTTTTGCTTTGGACAAAATCATAAACCTAATGTCGTTCGATAGACAACCATATCGAAATAAAGGTTCCAAACGACATCATGTAGGACGTTGGCATGTGTGCATTACTACGAAGAGCGGTGCTCTTCGCCACGCCTGTAGATCATGTGCACCAATGATATGGGTATAATCTGTGTACTCACTCTATCTCAAAAGAAAACATGTCGTTTTAGATTTATCTTAAGTCAAACTTTCTCAATTTTGATCAAATTTATAGATAAAAGTTTCAATGTTTATAACATCAAATACATATATTATAAAAATAGATCTAATGATAAATTTAATGGAACTTATTTTACACCATAAATATAAGTAGTTTTTCTATAGTCTTGGTTCATTTAAAAATGTTTACTTAGGAAAATCCTAAAATGGCATGCCTTTTGGGATGGATGGATTATACCATAATATGAAGGGAAAAGTCCAAATTACTCCCTTAAAGTATAACAGAAGTCACGAAAACTCCCTAAAGTACATTTTGGTTCAGTTTACTCATAAACTATACTATTAAGTTCAACTTACCCGTAAAAATATCATGTTGACTCTTAATTTGGGACTTTGCAGGAGGGTAGCGTACATCGTAATATATATTAAAAAATATTTTATGGATTTTTCATCATTAGTTTTTATATAGTTTTGTATCACAACAACAAATTCCATTATTAAATATCCTACCTTATCAAAATAGTGATGAAAAAGTCATGGCATATTTTTGTAACATGTCTTATATTATACGCTATCTTCTTGCAAAATTTGAACTTAAATTCCACTTATGTCGTTGTGCATGTAAAAAAATAAATTGTATTAAGGGGTAAATTGAACCAAATGACATAGTTTAGGGGTAAATTAAACTAAGAAATACTTTAGGATGTTATCAAGGTATACTTGAGGGGAGTAATTTGGACTTTCTTCATACAAATCACACGGATACAAATGCACAATGATAAAATAGATTACTGAAACAAATCATCACATTTCGATGTAATTATAGGTGTATGGATATGGGAGGACTTTGTAGTTTTGAATCGAACAAAGCAATCTAATGGGGTGAAACTTAGTGTGCATAAAGGTATATAATAAAATAATAACTTATTATAGTAAATTTAATAGGTTTGCAGTTACTATCTTGAAAAATAAGATTATATTTTTTTCAAACAACTCAAATAAAAGATTGAGAATATAGCAACATGTTCAATACTATATTTCTAGACCTCTAGCCGGCACTAGCACTTGCATTTTTCTGAATATAATCCAGGATTTTAATCGGTGCTACAGGTTCCGTGCTAGGCGATGTGTCCTTTGACAGCTCGAAAAATTTACCGGATCAATCTGTTGGATGCGCTCATAGAAGTAGAGGTGCGTGCATGTGTTCCTAGAAGGTGAGTGTAGATATGTCTTTGTGAATATCTGTATTTGTATTGTGTGATTTCAAGGGGAAAAGGGAAAAAAAGGGATGATGAATAGTAAAAAAAGAGGAAAGAGTTTTATTTAAAAGAAGATCAGAAGCCAAATGACCAAATCACCTACGGAAGCGCTGGGAGGCTCTGAAAATCCTCCAGCGATGTAAGCACGCATATGTAATGTGTCAGGATAATATTCCATGTTCCTTATCAGCGTTGCAACCGCGGTTGTTATATCTATCCATGCGATAAGACCATAGGAATGATCGAATAGCTAGCGCAAAAACAAATCAAGATATCCATGCGTATAGTACATGCAAAGTACCAAAGTCAACCTAGATTTGGAGGAAGAGTAGAGCGTCCGGATATGGAGAGTCGCATGGATCCAGCTAGCTCATCAACCTAGATTTGAAGTTCCTTATCAAAAAAAAATATTTGAATTAGTCAAACTCTCTGATCAGCAGCCAGAGTTTAAAAGGTGGACTACTGTACGTGGCATACAACTTAACATGTGGGCTGCATAGACATGAAGTCAAACACATGAAGCTAAGCTAAGTCAAACATGAAATGTTTCCAAAAAAATTTTCTGCCAAAAGATAGGTCGTCACTGATCAAACGATAAGTTTTAATAAACTTAACTAGCTTATTAATCCGGCAAGGATCTGGCAATATAGTTGACTTAACAAGTTGTTGATGACCGTGTCAACCGACGTGAAAATTGAAACGGTACGTATCCCGATCCTTCCAAGAAGAGAGGCGGCGCTGACAATACTTTTGCTCGAGCGAAATTGGGTACTAGTTGATCGCTGAATCCATATCGAAGTGACGAAGTGGTTTGAATAACCCACCCAACTGGAACCTGCATGTAATAAGAAAATGGAAATAGCATGGCTTTTCGCCCGTGATTTTCAATGAAATTAAAGAGGTTCGAAGAGTGTCACAGAGGTGTGATAGGATCCTTTAGAGCAACTCTAGCAGCTTTCTTATCTCCTCCCAATAAAAAAAATAGTCATACAGGGGATGAAATGACAAAAAAACCTTATTCAGCAGATTCTTGTACAGCCCCTCTTATTTTCTCTATTGATTAAAAAACTTTTCTCCATCCCCTCTGCAGAGGGTATCTCTCCTGTGCGGAGGGTATCTCTCCTCCACACCTATCTGCGGTACCCACTCGAAAAAACAGATCATATCGAGCGAAGCCGGCGGCGCGGGCCGCGGGCACCGCTCGGCCGCTTCGCACCTCTCCTCCCGCCACGCTCCTCACGCTCCTCCTCCACTCAGCTCCAACCCTCCTCAACGCCGCCCGGCTCGCCGACGTGTGCGCCATCCAGGAGGCCACGGTGAGCACCAGCCTCGCCGGCACATGCGCGGCGGCCTCCAGTCGCCGGAGCAGCACAGCCTCCGCTCCCATGCACGTGCCGGCATTGGCGGTGGCGTTGGCGTTGGCTGAGGAGGATGACGTGATCTCCGCTCACAGCACCGCGACCATCGCGACGCGGAGCGGGACGCGGGACACGGTCATGCCCCGAACCATCACACGGAGCGCGCAGGCGGCCGTCGCAGCGTGCCGGCGCGCTGGACCCGACACGAACCCCATTCGCTCCGCCCACCCTTCCAGCACCGCCTCCGCACTGGGCAACGCGGCCTCCGCTCCCTTGCACCACATCGCCTCCGCGCTCGGCAGCGCGGCCTCCGCTCCCCAAATGTGACAACGGGGGACGTCGTTGAGGCAGCGCTGGAGCTAGATGTTGCGGTCGGCAGGCTCGATTCAGTGGTCGGGGCTCAACACGGCGACGGTGGAGCTCGATTCAGCTGCAGCGATGCTCGATTTAGCAGCGGCGGTGCTCGATTCAGCTGTAGTGGTGCTCGATTCTACAGCGGCAGGGCAGTGTAGGCATGTAGCTCGATTCAATGTGGTGCGGGCGGCCGCCGAACCATGGAAGATTTGGGGAGGGGAAGGAGAGGATGACGTGGCATAGGTGGGACCCACGAGTTGGGAAGGAGAATAGGGACACTGCTGGACCAAATTGTGTTTTAGGGATGAAAATATTTATACTCCGCCTCCAATTGTCGGTGCGGAATATGGTCCCGACAATAACCAGTAGTAAGCGCCGTGGTCTATCCCTCGATGGTCGATGCTAAGCAATAAGAGACACAGAGATTTATCCTGGTTCCGGCCGAGGGGGTCGTACGTCCAGCAGTGGCGTGCTCAAGGCACTATATTACTTAGCACCGGGGGTGCCTGTAGTGGGGCTGCTACAAGCAAGGCGGGAGAGGAAGCGTGGCTTCCAAGTCCCTGGTGTAGTGGCTGAAGATGTTGTGGGAGAATTGGAGGACAAGTGCGTGGCGCGGCTTGCCTCCCGATGTGTTGTGTCAGTGATTTTCGTGTCCTCCGTCCTCCCCACGGCAGGGAGGGTTCGTCCCCCTTTTATAGATCAAGGAAGGAGCGAATCACATGCGCGCCGCGCTATTTAGCTACGTGAAGGGGCATGGTGTGCTATGCTGTAGAGCGGGCGGCCGTCCGGACGATCTTTGCAGCGATCCGGCCACCATGGCCTATCTTGTACCCGAACAGTGGCGGTTCGAGGGTAGAAGGGCGGCGGATGGTAGTGATGTCTTCTGATAGGCTCGAGGGAGCTGCTGACGTTGGCCCGTACGGAGTACAGGAGTAGGTAAAGCGGCGTCCCGTTCCAGTGCGTTTCACAGTCTTTGAAGTCGTTGCTACGGCGCCCGGCGTGCGCACGCGCGCGGGGACGGCAGCCATCTTTGTTACGGTGGCGGGGATGGCGTTCCACCGTCCTAGCGTCTCCACCTAACCCCGTAGGGTCACAAGAAAGCAAACCGAGGGTGCGGCCGGCCCCCTTTCGAGGGCTCGGCGCGTTAGCCGTCTTCGGAGCGGCGCATGGCGTCACGGGACGACACCGACCGCGGCCGCACGGTCCCTCCCCACGGTGATGGGGATGGGCTCCCTCTCGGGGAGTTGGTGCGGCGGCACGGGGCGCGAGCCCCCGGCGCATGATGGCGCCGTCCCGCCGGTGTCGTGGCGTTAAATGACCGTGTACGGGGGCACGCGTACGCGTGCGGGGCGCCCTCGAGCGAGGCGGACCCCGGTCGAGGGCGGGGCGGACCCTCGAGCGAGGCGGAGCCTCGCTCGAGGGGGAGCGGGCCCTCGAGCGGGGCGGGGCCCGCTCGAGGGAAGCGTACCCCCTCGAACGGGACGGAGCCCGCCCGAGGGAGGTGCGCACCCTCGGGCGAGGCGGAGCCTCGCTCGAGGGGATCTTAAGGGGGCCGCCTTGGTGGGTCGTTGAGGTCCCCGCGGCGTGGGCCGTATCTCGCATGGTTAGGCAAAGTTTGTTTGGCTTTGTTGCGGGTTTTAGGTGGGGATTTCCCGGTTGTTAAAGGGGACCCCTAGGGGCTGTCCCCGACGCAGCCCCCGAGCATCCGTGGGTTTGCCATTGAGGCTCCCGCGGATGTTGGAGCCTGCGATAGGACGTTCTTCCCTCCTTGTCTTGCGAACGCTTTCCGTGGGGCCGCGTCAGCGGACCCGCGGGTCTAGCCCCCGAAGCCCTGCAGGGGCGTGGATGCTCCTGCAGGGGTTAACCGTGAGAACTGGTCAGAGGGCGTGGCACATGTTTCAACCGGCGTCGGCAATATCTCAGCCGGCTTCGGTGACGCATGCGCTGCTGGCACTGTCTCCGGCGGGTGCAAACTAAGGAGGTGTAGCCGTGCGTCAAGCCCCCGAGCCTGGGCCCGTTCGAGGCGATCGGGTAGAGCTTTACGACTTGCTTCTTAACGCGCCCTCGCCATCCCTCCGCGGGACGGAGGGTGAGGTTTCCGCAACCCCCATCGAGCGGGTCGCGAATTGCGGATTCCTCTTTGAGCTGCTAGTGGGTGGTTCGAGTGGACGCCCATGCCCCGTTCGATAAGGGTAGGCCGCGTGGTCCGCAGACGCGTCCATTGAAGCGCTTGCGTGGGTTTGCTAGGTGGGGCTCGGTCCCGTTCGATAGGGACCGAGGGCGCGGAAGCTCTCCCTCGGTGGGATCCCCCGGCTAGCTGCCCTCGCTGGCTCTCGAACACGACATGTGGGGCACCCTCGAGCCGACGGGCTCGAGGAACGGCTCGAATGCGCGTGCCTTCGTCGTCCCTGACTCGCGATGCGGGGCGCCCGTTCGAACCCGTCGAGGGTCGGGCTTCGAACCTCCGATCGGAGGGCCGTGCGGGCGGCGCCCGGGCGGCCCCCGTCTTTGCATTTGCGGCCGTCGAGGGGTCTGGGCGAGCCAGCCCTCGAGGCGGCGGCGGCGCGCACAGCGTGGCATGGGTGCTTGTGGTACCTGTCCTGTTTCAGGCGGGCCCTGGGGCGACCTTCCCACGCTTGTGCCCCTTTAGAGGGTTGATATCGTTTAGAGCCAGGGGCTCGCGCCGCTCGAGGGTCCTACGTGGCATGGGTGCTCGCGATGCCCGCTTTGTTTCAAGCGGGCCTCGAGGCGACCTTCTCACGCTTGTTCCCATCAGAGGGCTGACACCGTCTAGAGCCAGGGGCTCGCACCGCTCGAGGGTCCTACGTGGCATGGGTGCTCGCGATGCCTGCTTTGTTTCAAGCGGGCCTCGAGGCGACCTTCTCACGCTTGTACCCCTTCGAGGGTTGAATCTATCCCGCGCCAGGAGTCCGTGCCGCTCGAGGGTTCTCCTTGCTTTGCAAGGGACTGGGCCATTAAATGCTCCACAGTAGAGAGGCCGCGATTTCGCATCGCGGCGCGCCTTTTCGGGCGTCGCGGCGCGCGCGCGCGCGTAGTGGGCGGCGTGGCAGGCGTACGTGACCGCCTCCCACGGTCCCTGCTAGTCTTCACCGTGATGATGGCCTGTTCGCGGTGATGTGGCCGCCGCGGTCGTGGTGGGGTCCGTTCGTCAGCGAGAAGGATAGATTCCCTGCAGTTAATGCGCGCGGGACATCCGCCCCGGAGAGCTCGCCCGCGTCTTATAAATCTGAGGGGAAGGGGAAGCGGCGGTTTTTTACCTTAGCGCTCCGCCATTTTAGCCCCCTGTGCTTTCGTCCTCGCTTGCCTTCGCCACCGTGCGGCATCACCACTAGAGCTCTTCTTCCTCTTCCTGTCCTCCGCTCTCGCATTCCTTTGCCCTCTTCTCATGGCGCCGCATCCGCCCCTCACGATCCTTGACCCATACGCCTGGGAGCGGTCGTCGGTGACCCCACTGGCCCTTAACGAGCTGGTCACCGCCAGCCAGTTGACGGCAAATGAGGAGGGCCGCCCGGCGGAGTGGATAGTGCCGCCGGCGGGGGACCGCGCGCCCAACCCGCCGGAAGGCTACGTGGTGAGCTTTATCCGCTTCCACGAGCGAGGCTTCAACGCGCCGGCGAGTCGCTTCATGCGAGCGTTGTGCCACTACTACGGCGTGGAGTTGCACAACTTCGCGCCCAACGCGATTTCATAGGCGGCCACGTTCGTGGGCGTCTGCGAGGGGTATCCGGGGATCCCGATCAACCGGAAGCTCGGGTACACCTCTTCCGCGCGAGCTCTTCACGCAGCCCACGACGGAGCCGAGGACCTACCGTGCGGTACGCGCCGGCGGGATGTCGCTCGCCCCGTGGGGGCGGTTCAAGGACGACTACATCCCCCCGCACCATGACGACGAACAACGCCGGCTGGGAGCGGGGATGGTTCTACCTGCGCAACGCCGAGCCCGGCCTCCCCCCTCCAACCGGTCGGGTGTTCAAGGAGAAGCCCAGCTCCTGGGGCTACGGGGTGTCCTCGCCCCAGCATCGGAGGCGGCAGGACTCGGTTCTGGCTGCCCTGAGGAGCCTGTCGGAGCAGGGGCTGACTGCAGCGGGCGTCCTCGCCTTCCTCCATCATCGGCGGGTCGTGCCCCTGATGGAGAGGCCGCTCTGCATCTACGAGGTGACAGAGGAGGCGGACCCCATCGCGCTGGCGAGGTCGCGGATGCTCCCAACCCCCCTCGGGCGGCCATATGCGCTCACCCGGGCGCGGAGCGCCGTCGACACCCGGATGCTGGCGCACCCGGACCGGACCCCGTGGGACCTCGAGATGCTCCCCACCGGCCCGCTGGTGAGTATGATTCTTGATTCCGTTTTAATTCTTGGCGCTGCCTCTGCCTCCTGACGCGTCTTTGACGTTCCTGCATGCAGCTGGTGAGCTTCACCGCCGCGAAGTCCGTTCCGCCCACCCCCGACTCCCGCGCGCTCGGTCGGGCGGCGCAGCAGCGGGAGCAAGGGCGAGCGGTGCGCAAGAGGGAGCGCGCGATGCGGCGCCGTGAGCGCCGCGAGCGACGGAGCGCGGAGTACGGCGGCGCGAGGAGCCGGGGCTTTCCTCCCCCGGGGACCGAGGAGTACTCGTCCTCGGAGGAGGACGAAGAGGAAGAGGGCGAGGGGCGGGGCCCCTCCGATAGGTGGGAGCCCGCGCCCCCGCTCGCCGGGAGCCGGCTCCGGCGGCAAGGGCGGCATCGCCCGGGGCGGGCGCGACGGCGCCCGCCGCCGGCGGTCGACAACGGGGGCGCGCGCGCGCCGCGGAGACGCCGGCGCGTGCCGCGGAGGCGCGCACGGCAAGCGTGCCCGTGCGCGCGCGCGAGCGCGCTCGCGCGCGGGCGGGGCCCGCGCGCGGTGGCGTTGTCGGGGAGGCACGGCGGCGAGCGTGCGGCCGCGCCGGCCTCATCCGCTGAGGCTTCGAGGAAAAGGAAGCGCGCCTTTTCCTCTTCGAGGTAAGACTCTCGATCCTCTACTTGGTTTGGCTTTTTGACGATCAGATATTCCAACTTTCTATTTGTGCTTGCGCAGGGTGGTGCCAACTGTGCCTCCTCTTGCACCGGCCAAGGTGCTGAGGGCGGACGCATCCGTCCCCACCCGGCGGCGCTCGTCGAGGGCGTCGCGGGCGGGGGCAAGCACGGCGGCGGCGGGCGAGAGCTCGCAAGGCCCGGCCGAGGCTTCGAGGCCTCGGCCGGCGGATCAACCCGCCATTGCGCAGCCGGCGGTTGCCGAGGGCGGCCGGCGCCGGCCGTGGCAGAGGCGCGGCTGTGGCGGCGGTCACGGCGGAGGCGCGGCTCGTGGCGCCATCCGCGGCGGAGGCGAGGCGGGGTGCAGCCCGCGGTGGCACCCGTGGTCGCGGAGGCATAGCCGGAGGCGGTGGCCGCCGCGGAGGGCGGCCGGGCGTCCGCCGCCGCGGGGCGCGGCCGCAGGCGGTGGGCGCGGCGCCACGTCCGGCACCCGCGGCCGTGGAGGCGCAAGAGGAGGCGGGCCGAAGGGCGGCGCCCGCCGGCGGTTCCCGGGCGGAGGTGGTGGAGGTCCCGGACGACGACTCCCCCGCCGCCCGGTGGGACCGGTGGGCGAGCTTCCCCGCACGCTCCCCCGAGCCCCGGAGGGGGCCCTCGTGAGGCGGCGCGAGGGTCACATGGTGGCGGGGGACCGAGGACACGGCGCCGAGGCCTCGTCCTCCCGCGCCGGCCACTCCGCCCGGTGAGGGGACCGCCGGCGATCCCCCCCGCATTCGCCGACGCCCGGGGAGAGCGGGAGCTGCGGGGAGAGCTCCGAGCCACGCGCGCCACGCTCGACCGCGCGCTGAACGAGGCGCTGAGGGTCCATGGCGGCCCCGCATGGCGCGTCTTCCAGGTAGGGCGTTGTTGTTCGTTTTTTCCTTTCTCTCGTTTTTGTGCGCTGTTTCCGTGTTGTGGCGCTTACGGGTTTTGGTTTATGGGCGCCAGGAGCTCGAGCGCCGCGCCCACGACAAGTACGACGCCTTCGATCGGGTGAACGCCGAGCTCCACCGGCTCCGGGAGCGATGCAGCGCTTTCGACGCGCTTGCTGACGCCCTCAGGACTCGGACGGGCGGGCCGGCGTACGGCCGTGGCCCGGCGCGACGAACTCCCCGAGAGCTCGAGGCAGGACCCGGCGCGCCGCTCTAGCCTCGAGCGGGTCTGCGCAGCCCTCATCGACCGTGATGAGGCGCTGTGGCAGGCGCGCTCAGACTTGGAGAAGATGCGCACGCTGGCAACCAATTGGGAGGCGGAGGTAGCCAGCGTCCGCGGCGAGAACCGGGGGCTCCGCTCGTCGCTCGAGGGGGCGCAGGCCGCGGCGGCCGCCAGCCGAGGAGCGGGCGCGCGGACCGGAGCAAGCGGGGCCAAGGAGGCCGACGACTTGAAGGCCGCCCTCGACGCCAAGGCCGCGGCGCTCGTCGTCGCCGAGGAGCAGCTCCTTGAAAGTGCATCTAGGCCCCTAAGTGGATTTTGGTGAATTGAATGACAAGGCGATTAAAGGACTAATGCTCTTGTCTAAGATCGTGAGAAGGTTTTCATTATATATTTATTAGCTACTTTTGAAGTACTTTAAATATGGATGTATTTTATGGCTCACATCTACAAAGATAAGTAAATGGTGCAAGACTTCATGAGTTTATTGAAAGAGAACAAGATGATGAGCATACATTTTATGGTTCCAAAAAAATGGAAGCTTGCATATCCGTTGTCAATCAAGATCAAGCATTTGAAGCGGGATTTTCAAATGAAAGTTAATTGCATGTGAAGCAAAGTGGAACTCAAAGTGGATTGGATAAGTGATGAAGAGATCAACCGAGATGTCTAGGGTGAGGGACTAAGCAATCTTTGGGGCCGTAGCTAAGCCGTCATAAGTGTTTTGCTAGGGTGAAGGTCTAGCATCCGTGGGGTCTTCAAGTATCATATTCAAACCTTAACTGAGAGAAGCTTTGCAAGTCATCAACTCGTTAAGATTGGCAACATGGAGTGGCCATGGACCCAAGTGTGCATTCTTATGCTATATGGAAAGATCCTAAGTCACTAGCTCAAGTATGGACGTGCTCAAGTCAAAGGCTATGTTGAAAGCCCTCAAGTGGTTATTGATCAAATATGGCAAGAATTGAAGCTATTCAAGCTCAAGAGGTCATCGAAGATCTTCTACTCTTTTCTTGAGTATAGGTACGCCGTACTATCAAGAGGGATGCAACTTAGCAAGTTGACCAAGTCAAAGTGCTCTTTAGTTGACCTAAGTGAGATCTAGCCCTTGAGTGTGCTAACTAACCCTCCTAACCTAACCTGGGTCATTTCATCTTGGTGGTGAAGTGCTAGTTCCTTTAAAAGAGGTTTTGGGGGCAACTCGGGCCTGACCGGTCTGACCGGTCAGAGGCACCGGTCTGACCGGTGCCGCTAGCCCAACGGCTAGTTTTTCGTACACCGGTCTGACCGGTGTGGGGCACCGGTCTGACCGGTGCCACCCGGGGACTAACGGCTAGTTTTCTCCTTTGAGGGGTATAAATACCCCAAGCCCTCTTCAAGTGAGGGTTGCTGCTTCTAGTGTTGTTGCTGAGATCCCAAGCCATTTCTAACTAGCTCTAAGCCTTAGTGGCTCTCCCCAACCATCTCTTTGTGAGATTTGTGGATTCAAGCCATCTTCTTTGTGTTGGGTTGAGGAAGTGAGCCTAGGAGTGACTTTGTGAGCTAACAAGAGCAGGTTCCATAGCTTGAGCACTTTGGTTTCGAGTCTACAATCTTTGGTGCATTTGTTACTCTTGGAGGTTTGCCTCCTAGACGGCTAGGTGTCGTCGGCTAGCTCCCAAGGTTGTGGTGAGCAAGTGGGAAGTTTGTAAGGGCTGCGATCTTGCCTCTTCGTGGAAAAGATCACCTTAGTGGAAAGGAGGAAAGTGGTTGAAAGAGACCCGCTTGTTGTGGGAATCGTCCCTTACAAGCTCCTCAACGGAGACGTAGACATTCCTCGGTGGGTGGTGAACTTCGGAAAACAAATCCTTGCTTCTTCGTGTGGTTCGACTCTCTAAGTTGTTTTTCTAGCATATTTCATTTGCTTCCGCTTCGATCTACTTGGGTGTGTTACTTGTGTGTGCATGGCTCATTACTCTGCTTGTGATCATCTACAAAAGCCACACCCTGAGTTTGGTTCGTGCTAGAAGCCAAGAGGTGCTTGAAGTTGTTTTTGCAGGTTCTCTGTGCTACACCGGTCTGACCGGTGAGGCGCACCGGTCTGACCGGTGTCACCCCGTGAAGACCCAGTGCTTGACCGGTCCGACCGGTCACCACCACCGGTCCGACCGGTCACCACCACCGGTCCGACCGGTGGAGCACCGTCGCCTCAAGTGTTTGGGGAGAAAAAGTTTAATTTGGTCGTCACGCCTATTCACCCCCCCCCCTCTAGGAGACATCAAGGTCCTTTCAATTGGTATCAGAGCTTGGTGCTCCGATTCGAGCTTAACCGCTTGGAGTTCTTCGATGTCGACAACTTGTGAGGTACCGTTTGAGCCTCTAGCTCTAGATGGCTCAAACTATTCTTCTTGGTGCTCTAATGTTCTCATTGCACTTAAGGTTTTGGGCCCTACCGCTGAGAGCATCATGGTTGCGAGTATCCTTCCAAAGGATGAGACATGTGTCTCGCCAATGGACTTGGAGAAGAAGCAACTCAATGCCGTTATTACTAACCTTTTGTGTAGCTGTGTATGTAGAGAACTAAAGTACATTATCTTGAAGAGCAAAAAGATTTCCGAAGATGCTCATCTCATTTGGAAATTACTACTTGAGTTGGTAAACACCAAATGGGATGAACTCGAGAGCGATGATGAAGATGAGTCAGTGGAGATGTGCCCTACCTCTACAACATCCACTGAGCATCAAGCATCAAACCTCAAGCAAGAAGAAGAGCAAAGAAGCGAAGACGCCGTCCCTCTGCAGGGACCGGTCAGACCGGTGACACCCACCGGTCAGACCGGTGCCAGCAGGGGCACACCAACTTGCTTGATGGCCAAGAAGGAGAAGAGAAGCAAGAAGAAGAGACAAGCCAAAGGGGCTAAGGACCAAAAGATTGAAGCTTCAAGCTCTTCGTCAAGAGAACTTGAGCTTCTCAAATCCGAACTTGCATCCTTGGTTTGTAAGTATGAAACATTGGCTAACAAATATGATCATGACATCAAATCCTCTCGCTTGTAGAGCTAAATTAGAAGAAGATGTCAATAATGATCTAGAAGCCAAACTAGCGAAGCTCACTAGCGAGCATATGGTCCTACAAGCAAATCACAATGAACTTGAACTTTCCTTTGAGAAGCTTGTTGATTCTTATGCAACACTAGAGATAGCCCATGAGGTTGTGCTTTCATCGGTAAAATCTCTACAACCTCTATCTCACACATGCACATGCTCACAAGCTCAAATTGTTTTATCTAGCGCTAATGATTGTTTGTCTCAAGCAAGCCAATCTAGCATTGAGCATGTACTTGTAGAATCTTGTGATGACCTCATTGCTGAAGAAAATGATAAACTAAAGCAAGAGGTCGAAAAGCTCCAAAAGGACTTGTATGTGTTGAAGGAGAAGAGCAAAGTGCAACCTTCTCAAGATAACCGTGAAATCATGGTGAAGAAGCTTGGGAAGGGATCAACCGCCACTAGTTCAAACCCTCAACAACATACAAGGTCTCACAAGAACAAGATTCAAGAAAAGAGCGAGATTGGGCAAATCAAACCCCAATATCGCCCGATCAAGCACAAGGCACAAGAATCACTCTCCAAGAAGCCTAGGAGCTCCAACAAGTGGAGGGTGTGCTACAAGTGCAGAGAGAAGGGACACCTTGCCGACTCGTGCCCAAAAGCAACAACGGGCAGTGGCTCTGACCGCGACCGGTCAGACCGGTGCATACCACCGGTCAGACCGGTGCTGGCCAGGGCAGCCCCACTTCAAGCAAACAAGGCAAGGAAGCCACCTTCTCCAAGAACAAGTCTCAGAAGCAAGTGTAGAAAAGAAATTGCAAGGAATGGGGTGACCAACAAGAACAAAAGTCGCATTTGCTACGAATGCCGTCAAAAGGGTCACATGGGCAAGGATTGCCCAAATGGTAACGTTCCTAAATCAAACCTTGTTCATTATGATTTCCATAAGCTTAGGAACGATAGGAATAGAACTTGTGCTATAAGGGAGATTAGCTCACCTCATTGTAGCATGAGGGCTATTTGGGTTCCTAAGCACCTTGTGACTAACCCGATAGGACCCAACAAGTGTTGGGTACCAAGAAATGCTTACTGAGCTTGCAGGTTGAAAGAGATGCATTGAGCACATGGTTGGAGGACTTAGAAATCTTGGTGAATTCAATTAACCATGTGAAGAGCAAACTCATATAAATCGTGAAATCAATGACATCTCGGTAACCAATGTGCTAAATTGAGTATAGGTCACTTTTGGTCCTTGGTGAACACTCATGTGAAGCTCTTCTTGCATGAGCAAAGCATGAGGTGGTGACTTTGACTGCTTTTATGAAGATTTACCTTCTCATGCCATTCGATGCCTTTAATGGCTCTCTAGTAGAGCAATGCCTTATCCTTGGTTGCGGGATCGAAATTAGTGATACATTCACTCAATCAAGGAAAAGGGAAGGAAAAATCACCAAAATGAGTCGGGTGGTGGTCACCGGTCGACCGTGTGACAGCACCGGTCGACCGGTGCCAACGCAACAAGTGCAACTTGTGCGGGTGACCCCGCACGCGTGCCGGGTGACCCGTACGCCTCGCATGCTGCAGGGTGACCCGCACCGGTGCCGGGTGACCCTAGACGCCTCTCGTATGCTTTGCGGCGGTGACCCGCATGAGTGCCCGGTGACCGGGGTTGCCCAAATCCTCAAGAAGAAGGGTGATTTGGCGTCAAAGGTTATGAGGAGCTAAACACATGTCAATTATCAAATCATTCGTGTGTTATGACCAAGTTTTGGAATGAGCCTCAACATGTTCTTGATTGAGCAAAGTGCCTTGGTCGAGAAATTCAAATTCTCTAGCACTACTTAAGGGGGAGCTCATTACAAAACTTGAGTCACTTATGGGACTAACAATTTCTTCTAAGTGATCTTGTAGTCTCATTCGTTTGTGCATCTCAAAGGAAGCTCTCGATAAGCGTAACTTCCAAAAGAACAAGTAAGAGCTAACGCCGTTTGAAAGTTAATATATGCACAAATGAAATGGTCTTAAGGCAAAGGTATGTTTTCACGAAACTCATTGAAATACCGTAATGCATCTAGGCCATAACATCATGCTAGTGTGCCATCCTTAGCATGTAATTGCTTCAAATGGACCTCTTGAGCTCCTCTCTAGATATTTGGTTGATATCTTTACTTCTACTCGTCTTTGTGTCTCGAGGATGAAGATATGAGCCAAATATACTTGTTAGGGCATTCATTTGAAGTGGATGCATGCACTTTGTGATATAGGATAGATTTTTCGAAAAAATCAACTAGCATGTGTAGGAAGTGTGCTTTCTTTGAAAAATATTTGGTTCTTGGTCTTAGTGACCCAATCAACTTAGTTGTGACTATAGTTCTCCTTGTTTGATTGATGGCTAGTCACAATTAAGAAGATTTTTCTCAAGTCCCTAAAATCCATTCTTATTTATCTCTCTCAATCTTGGAAGGATCAAGAATTCGCAAATAAATTGGTTAATCCTCCATTCTTCTATAAATTGATGGCTTTTGGATCAATATCATCTTAATTTCTCATATCCAAAACCTCTCTAAAGGTTGAAATGAAATTCTTTATTATGGCTCAAATTTTGTTTCTCAAGGCCGCACCGGTCTGACCGGTGCAAGCCACCGGTCTGACCGGTGGTGACCTTGAAGTCACATAATCATGTTTATGCAACCTAAGTGGATGAGAATTGTCCTATAACATATTTGGAGAAGTTTCAAGGAGCAAAATCTCAAAAAGGAGAAAAAGGGACGCGTACTACCGAGGGCGTGTCGGTTCTACCGATAAGGACTCTCTCGTTGATTTTTATCAGGATCTTCGGTTCTACCGAGGGGGGGCCGAAAAAAAAACCGATATGGCCTCTCTGGCTTGACCGGCGGCCGTCCACCGGTCGACGGTGACCGTCACCGGTCTGACCGGTGACGCCCGGCGTCAGCCCGTGGGGCCACAGTAAAAGGAATCCTTTTACCCCCCCTTCCTTCTCTCTCCTCTATCATTCACCATCCCTCCACTGCCTCACACCGTGAACACCTCTCCTCCCTCTTCTCACTTTCACCTCTCTCAAAATCCATGGTGATTTGAAGATTCAACCAAGGAAAAGCCTCAAGATTGGAAGCAAAAGGATCTCCCAAGGCCCCTCTTCACTTTCCCCTTCAAGTTTCTCGGATTCAACTCGAGTTCATCTCTCCAAAGGTATTCAAACCTTTCTTTTGCCCGATCTCCTCACATGGTGCAAAGTTTTGAATTCCCTTTGGTAGAACATCTTCTGAGATCACCTAGAAGACATTCCTATAGATCCATAGCGTTTTGTTGGACACATTGTGAGAAATCACAAATTGGGGTCGGACGGCCTTCACCGGCTCGACCGGTGGCCGTCACCGGTCCGACCAGTGGGCGCATGTCCACCCCCAAATTGTGTTTTCTTCTTGTTTTTCAACACATATCTATTCTAGGATGTCTTTTGTTCATCTAGACCAAATCTTAGATTAACAAATTTGCTCGGATTGAATGTGGGAGCAATTGGCTCGTTCAGGTGGCACCGGCTCGACGTGCCCCTCACCGGCCGACCGTGTGGCCCGCACGTACCCAATTGTTCCGAACTTTCAAGATTCAATTCCAATTCAATTTAATCTTTTTCCTAGAGTCTTATACACTCCTATCATCCTTTGTGTGACTCGGGACAGCGGCTATGGTGCGGGAAAAGGAAGGGGCCAAGAAAAGAAGAGAAGAAGTCCTCACTCACCGAGGAGCTATCCCCGGTGATTTTGGGGAAGGGGGCAAGACTCGTCAACATCGGCGCGCAAGACATTGAGATGCCGCTCAACTCAAGCAAGTGCCGAGGATCCCGATCTAGGAGGTGACACCGGAACGAGCAGCGATGACAATGTTGAAGATGAGGCTTATCCGGGTCGGTTTGAGTTGAGGAGGCACCGGGAGGCCGGGTCGGACGGCCGATGGTGCCGAGGATGAGGATGAGGATGAGGAGGATGAGGAAGAGGATGTGGATGCCATGGAAGAGGATGACGATGATCAGGGTAGGTTGAGGATCATGCCACCTACTTACATTTACCCTGATCGGCCAGTGAAGTACCACGGGGCAGGCATGACCAAGGCCCTGAAGAAGCTAAGGGACAAGAACCCTTATGAGGAGACCAAGACCGCGTCGGATCCTAGGTTTTGGGCTAAATTTCAGCAAGATTACTATGCTACAGTGATTATAAAGAAGCCCAAGATCACACACAAGGCACAATATGTGGATTGGGGGCACATGGCAAGGAAAGGAGACCCTATTTTTGATGAAGTAATCAGCAATTGTGAGAGGCAAAGGGTCAAGACACTTATGGGGTTCCGACAAGATTGGAACAAAGAGATCATCGCCCAGTTCTTTGCCACAGTGCACTTTGGTCACATTGAGGCCGACAGGGCTATGACTTGGATGACTAACGGCCAAAAGTAATCCATTACATTCCACGATTCTTGAGATGCTTTGGGATCATGGCAGGAGATGGGGAGTTGAGGAAGCTCCATGATGAGGGGGAGCTAGAGAAGGATGCTTTGCACGTAATGTACCCTCGCGGTGAGCATGCCAACTTTGGGAAGGTGAAGAACCTCTATACCTACTTCGCTGTCCTAAATAGGCTCCTTAGGGTATCTATCACACCTAGAGATGGAAACCCCTCAGAAATCACTAAATTCCCGTAAAAACTTGATGGTGGCTTTGAGGCCCGGAGCTCGGAGTTCGGTGTTGGGGACTTCATTTGGCAAGAGATTAAGCATCTATCCGAGGACCCCAAGAAGATCTGCAGCTATAGCCCTTACATCATGTATATGATCGAAAAGGTTGCAAAGACGGAGTTTCCGAAGAATGTGACTCACAAGCCTCTGAAGCTAAACCCTAGCAAGAATCCACGGGTTCCATCTCCTAGAGTTGAGCATGTACCAGGTCAGGAGGAAGAGATATTTGAGGAGGGAGCAGCTCGGCCAGATGTGCCTCAGGCAGGTGCTCAGACTGGCACCGGTCTGACCGGTGCTGAGCACCGGTCTGACCGGTGGGGTGGCTGGCAGGGCGCAGGCCCCGCAGATCCACCTCTCCTTTGAAAAAGTTTCTCAACTTCATTTTTGGGATGTGTAGGAGCCAGCATGACATCCAGGTTGAGCAGCAAAGGTCAAGACGGGCAAACAAGCAAATGAGGGATACGATGAAGCTCATGCACAATGCCCAAGGCTTTCAACCTCCTCGCTCTCCACCATCTCCAGAATCTCCTCAGGTTGAGATACCTTCCTTTGAAGAAAGGATGAGAGGATGGGCCAACTCGGACTTGCTTAACCAATATGGCCCCATGTTCTTCGAGTCCGAGCAAGGACAAGGATCATCTTCATCGGTTCCTCCTCCACCTCCACCATTTGTACCTCCTCCTCCGACGTAGCAGGATCGTCTCACTTCATGGAAGAGGAGCAAGCACCCCCACCTCCTCCACCTTACGAGCAAGTACAAGATTGGGGCGCTCGCTTCTCCGCCGAGATCTTTGGCTACAACCCGTACTTCTATGGTAAAAACTGTGCTCCCCATAGCTCATCCATCTCGGATCAACGTCTCGGAATCGATTTACCTAAACTCTCCTTTGCATTGGATTCTTGACGACTCTCAAATAGGAGGGAGCTCTCACCCAGAGACGGATCTCAAGGACAAGTGATCGACCGTCGCTTCTTCTCCGTGCCCTTCTTGGATGCTTGATGACAAAGGGGGAGAAGAATCGCGATTAAAGCCTCAAGCCCGCGCCGTCCGGGTTGTCGTTCGTGTTGCACCGGCCCGACCGGTGCTCGCCGGGCCGGTGAGAGAAGCCGTGTAATAAGTTAGAACTTCATCTTAGCGGACTTGAGAACTTTTGTATGAGTGCCACTGTGTGTTTTAAACCTTATTGTAATATTTAAGCGACCTTATTGATAGATTGTGATGCATGCTTTGAATAGTGTTTGTTTGTGTTGGCTAAATGGAGCAAGGTGATCTAAACCAGCTTGCAACCCTGGCATGATCACCTTGGACCAAATAGCACGCACTTTTGTTGCTTTGTGCGCCGATCGGACTCGACCGGTCCGACCGGTCAAGGGCACCGGCTCCGACCGGTGCCGCCCGCCTGAGCGAGCCGGCCGGACTCCGACCGGTCCGGCCGGTCGTGTGCACCGGCTCGACCGATCGTTGCCTAGTCGGCTCACTTTCCTTTGCTTTGTGCATATCCCGTCATACGCATCACGGATTTTATTTTGTCGCTCACACATGTTGCACTCCACCGATTCTAAGATATAGGGGAGCTCACACGTCTTTTCTTCCAAATTTGTGCTAATGGCATTTAAGGTCATTTTTTTCTAACTCAAAGCACAAATTAAGGGGGGGCTCTAGCTATATCTAAGAATCTAAATGCGCTTTATTGTTTTATTTGTAAGCTTTAATCGAGTTGTCATCAATCACCAAAAAGGGGGAGATTGAAAGTGCATCTAGGCCCCTAAGTGGATTTTGGTGAATTGAATGACAAGGCGATTAAAGGACTAATGCTCTTGTCTAAGATCGTGAGCAGGTTTTCATTATATATTCATTAGCTACTTTTGAAGTACTTTAAATATGAATGTATTTTATGGCTCACATCTACAAAGATAAGTATATGGTGCAAGACTTCATGAGTTTATTGAAAGAGAACAAGATGATGAGTATACATTTTATGGTTCTAAAAATGGAAGCTTGCATATCCGTTGTCAATCAAGATCAAGCATTTGAAGTGGGATTTTCAAATGAAGGTTAATTGCGTGTGAAGCAAAGTGGAACTCAAAGTGGATTGGATAAGTGATGAAGAGATCAACCGAGATGTCTAGGGTGAGGGACTAAGCAATCTTTGGGGCCGTAGCTAAGCCGCCATAAGTGTTTTGCTAGGGTGAAGGTCTAGCATCCGTGGGGTCTTCAAGTATCATATTCAAACCTTAACCGAGAGAAGCTTTGCAAGTCATCAACTCGTTAAGATTGGCAACATGGAGTGGTCATGGACCCAAGTGTGCATTCTTATGCTATATGGAAAGATCCTAAGTCACTAGCTCAAGTATGGATGTGCTCAAGTCAAAAGCTAGGTTGAAAGCCCTCAAGTGGTTGTTGATCAAGTATGGCAATAATTGAAGCTATTCAAGCTCAAGAGGTCATCGAAGATCTTCTACTCTTTTCTTGAGTATAGGTACGCCGTACTATCAAGAGGGATGCAACTTAGCAAGTTGACCAAGTCAAAGTGCTCTTTAGTTGACCTAAGTGAGATCTAGCCCTTGAGTGTGCTAACTAACCCTCCTAACCTAACCCGGGTCATTTTATCTTGGTGGTGAAGTGCTAGTTCCTTTAAAAGAGGTTTTGGGGGCAACTCGGGCCCGACCGGTCCGATCGGTCGGAGGCACCGTCCGACCGGTGCCGCTAGCCCAACGGCTAGTTTTTCGTACACCCGGTCCGACCGGTGTGGGGCACCGGCCGACCGGTGCCACCCGTCGTTTTTGGAGTTTAATGTTTATGCGGGGATTTATTGTTGAATGCAAGACTTTCGGGATAAGTTCATCAAGCACCTCATGACAAGACCTTAAAGTCCCGAACAAGTCATGCAATGAAGTAAAATTAACTCCAAGAAGCCGGGGACTTGATCCGAGAAGACGACGGACTCCGGGACCCGACCGTAAAAGTGCTCGAATCTTGCAAGACAAGGAGTTGAGTCCAATTCGGAGAGAAACCGACGACATGGACCTACATGCGAAGGGGGAAGCATCCAGAAGCAAGGGAACCGACCTCGGGCAAAGGAGCCCGCGGGGCCGGGCCTAAATGGGCCCAGGCCGCCGGCCCCGGTCCGGTCGGCCCAGGCCCATTTAGGGCCCAAAACCGTCGCCCTTTGCCCTAGCCGCCAATCGGGCTATTTATAGTCCCCTGACCGAGAGCCACAGAGAGAAGATTTCGTCTTCGGCCGCCGAGGAGCAGAGAAGAGAGGGACACCATGTCGGAGAGGAGAGGGTCGAGCTAGTTGACTAGGGTTTCCCTAGCCGACGTGGGAACCTTGCATGGAAGACCACGTCGGAGTTCCCGGAGCTAGAAGCAAGATCAAGGAAGGATCCCGGTGGTGATCTTGTGTATGTATCATTGTCATAGTTGAATTATCAAGTCCGAATCTTTTCTTAGCGATCAAGTGTTTCCTCGAAGATTTCGTTTTTTCGATCGGCTTTGCTTATTCCAATTCTATTCGTACGATAGATTACATAGGGTGTTCTTGTAGCCGCGGTGGCTAGAGGTACACGCCGATCTTCCGAAAGAATCTCGACTTGTCTTTTGACTCGCCCTAAGCTCCCCGCATGAATAGGGATACGTTGTGACGAACGGGGGTCTCGAAAGGCGGATGTTTTCGGATTTGGACGGGAAACCACGATTTAAAGAGGCTTCTATTAAGATTCGATTTGCTACTTCTTCTCTTGCTTGGAACTTCAACAAAAGGCTTACCCCGATCCCTCCGGATCGGTTTATCTACCCAATCTTACTTTGTTTTCTCCGGTTTTTAGTAGATTAGATTCATTTTGTGTCTTTTACTTAGATGCATTAGGTTCTTTATTGAAGATTGCAGTTATTTGGCTTTAATAGATTAAGTCTTGCGTCACACATTTGTTCCACGGATTCGATACCTTGGGTTCACCACTCGAGGGAAGAAGGGTCCCTTGACTACGACGGGAGACTTGTACGCTTGCGAGTCACGAACGAACTTTGATACAATTATTAACCGTCAACAAGCCCCTTTTTTCTGGCGCCGTTGCCGGGGAACAAGTGATCAAGATTTGATTTTTTATTGCTTTTTTTTGTAATTTTCAGTACTGATTTTGTTTTATTTTTGCATCTACTAAATTTTGATCATCCTCAAAATACATCTAATCTAGTTTGTCTAACTCTAGTCTTTATAGATTTGTTTTGTTTTCTAGTTTTTTTTTTGCATAGTTTGTTTATTGCTAACCCTAACCGGAGATGGTTGGCTACCTCTCCAAGAAACCCAAACCTTTTTGTGGATGATCCAGGAAAACTTTACAGGCAAAGGTGACATGCAACACAAGCTAGAGGGGTGGAAACCCTAGATTCAAAAGTTGAAGTCGAAGGACCGTCGAAATCTCCAAGGGAATCACAACCTCCAAGTCCAAAGGAAGATCAACCTACCGACATCGTTGATCTACCTATCATAAACCTTCAAGACGCCGGGAGGCCGTTCAAGATCAAAGTCTCAACTATCCGCATGACGATTGCGAGAGCTGAATGCATACGAGTCGGATTCCTTGAGTGGCATATCGGTTTACTTAAGAGGAGGATGGAGAAGATGGAGATGGAGAAAGAAGCTCAACACCTAAAGGCCGCCGAAGCAAGATCCTCATGCAAGGAGTGTGTGGAGTACGACCATGTCCAAGGACGCCGTCACTAAGTTCGAGGCTATGGAGAAAATATTGAAGAATTTAGATGGCAAGGTGACGGAGGTCGGAAGCTCTATACGTGAAGTGTTCATCGTGATGAAGATGCTAGATGCAAGTGGGACAACTTGCCGGCGCCCGATGGGTAACGAAGAAGAATATCCGAGACAACTCCAAGGTCCCAAGACGGCGAAGGCTACTCAAGCTCATTCGGGAGAGATGAAGGATCACACTAGAGACCATGAAGATCACGACCGAAGGACCGGAGTTCGAGATGCCGAGCCACAAGGAAGATGTTGCATCCGTCAAGACCAAAGGACAAAGCCACCCGTGAAGACCAAAAAAAAAATTGACTAAGCCAAAGCGGGTACCCAAGATTGCAACGCCCACAAAGAGCGTTGATCCGAAACAATCAAGTGAAGAAGTCTAGCCATGGACTATAAACGAAGCGCTAGGCGGGAGGCAACCCGTTTCGTCAAGTCAAGAATAAGCTACCGGGAGGACAACCCGATTCCAGGTTTTTCGAGTATTTTTAATAATTTAGTTTTTGAGTTTTATTACGCAAAGACATTAGACTTAGAAGTGGTTGAACAATGCTAGAGACATAGTTCTTGATTGAATGTTTGCTTTATCATAAACCCTTTGCATGAACCCTCCTATGTGCTTGTTTGATTCTTTTCTTTTCGAGAAACCCTCAACCAAATAATTTCAGAACCTTAACTCAACCTTTCACCCTCATTATGGTGCTGAGGTTGACTTATTTTTCATGCTAAAACCACACGAGTAGAGCCACGATTTATGTTCAAGTGTTATAAAAATTCAGCACGTGGTAGGACTCGCGTGAACCTAGAAATCAAAGCTTTTGGTTGGTTTTAAAAATCTATATCCTTGGTTTCTCTAGGATTAGAATTTTTCTAAGCCTATTCTAATTTTGTTTTATTCAAAATCTTTCTTATCTAGCCAAAATTAGAACCTAAACCTATGCCCCCATGATCAAGCCGGAAATGTTTGCTCTCAACCAATGAAGGCAAACTATACCGGTGAGACCGAAATCGACGTAAAAATAAAATATTTTCGACTTGCATTTGTTTTTAATGGTTTAAAAACTTCTCTAAAATTATGTTCGAGCTCTTGCATGGCTCTGAAAAATATTTTAAATTTCGAATTAGAGGAGTGCTTGACCTTAAACACACCTTAATGGAGGCAATCTAGTAATCATGCATGCACCATTGGATTCCCTTTCATCAACTTTCACCAATTCCACATGCAAAGGACAAGCATGGTGGGCAGCAAGCATCAACTTTGTAGGAATTTCATGGTGGCATGTGAAGCAAGTGGAGCTAGGGAGCATGGACATGACCCAAAACATGAAGCATCAAGTGGAAGGACCAAGGAGTGGACGTGAGCGTTTGGGCGGTGCAACTCGTGGAGCACGCGGGCAGGAAAGTTGCAGAGGTGAAATGATCGTGCTGGAAGAAAGACGAGGCGGGGAGGAGCACCGAGGCCGGCCTCACCTACATAAGGAGCCCCCCGACTCCCGTTTTCTGCAGGCAAGCTTCCCTCTCCTTCCTTTGTTTGTGTGTTCAAGTTTGTGTGCCCAAAACCTCCGTAGACATAGCCAACCTTCCCAAGCTTGATGACTCAAGAAAAAAAAATCCACATCCTTAATCCACTCAAAGTCCACATCCGAATCAAAGAGTTTAAGTGCCTAGTTACCGGTTGCAACCCGGAGTTTTAGTTGAAGAAAAGAGTGCAAAGATGTAAGAAAAACCACAAGTCTCTTCTCCAAGATGAAGAGTTCGTCGTCATCCAAGCCGTCATCAACCACGTCTTCGAGAAGGCACTCGGTTTCCGAGTCTCCCCGGAGCATGGAGACGGATACGGCACCACCGAGAAGGAACGATGCTCTCCTCCTTGGTGGTATGAGGGCTGCAAGAAGCACTTCCATGAGGTTTACCGAACCTCGTGGGCACACGGAGGAGCAGCCCGCGCCACCACGACGATCGACTCACTCAACCGCACCACCTCCTTACACCCCGACACACTCTTCGTACGGCTTCATCATCTTGTCGGCGGAGGAGGAGAGGCTCGCCAATCTTGAGAAGAGGCTTGTGCCGAATGTCGAGTTCGACGACCAAGCACTCTACACCTTGGGTTTTTGCACCGACATATACTATATGTTGGGGCACCTCGGATGGGGTGCGCTTCTCCAACGGAATATCGGTGGACACCCATTTGGGGTTCGCCTTGGAAATTTTAATGACTATTGCACCCATCGTTGATGATGATGGGGTGCAAAGCTTGTCATTCCGTTTGGAGGGAGTCCAACAAGAGGTTCCCTACGAGCACGTTAGGGAGCCGCTTGGATTCCACAAGGGAGCTCCGGAGAAAGTTGACGTGCCACCCGCATGTTAGCGGGATTTTGGAACATGATCTCCGGAGAAGCCCATCAACAACGCAATTGCATCCGCAACCCCATTATCCGGATATTTCACTCTTGGATGTGCAAGAGGGTATTGGGGAGGATGAAGGAAACAAAGGTGACCGACACGGAGTTGAATTGGCTATACTCGGCTTTAATTGCCGGTGCAGCCAATACACCCCTCTTACCTCATGATCAACCGTTGGTGTTGTGAAGCAACATCGGGGGCGGGTAATATTGGTTCGGGGTGTTACCTCTCCATGTTGGCCTTTCCTTGCGGCCGGGGATCGCAAGAAACCCCGACCACCTTTTGCGTGGTACCTCTCTCGGTTTTGAGTATTTGCGGCAAGGCAAATACATTTGTGGAGATGAGAGAGGAGGTTATCGGTTGGCCATAGTGAACCTACCCCTTCCGAATGAGAGGCTTAGGCTTTTCACCGAAGGAAGGGAAGATTGGTTGGAAGAGGGACTACTTGTCCCTGCAAGGAAGAACAAGAGAGGAAGAATCGTAGAGGAGGGAACATCCTCCGCACAAGCGAGTGGAGCACAACCCATGTGCAACCATTCGGCGGGGTCCCTCCTCCGCCAAGTTATTACGGAGGGCCACAAGAGCAAGCATGGGGGGGTGGTGCACCGGTACCCCCACAAAATTATGTTGTGCCCAACGCTAACTTCGCGGAGTCCTACGCTCATCATCCCCAACCACAACAAAGTATGGCCATTATTGGAGGGTTTGCTGCAAGTAACGCTCAAAACATCGCAGCCATCCAAGCTAATGCAACTCAACTTGGTGAAGGCAACGCAAATATTGCCTTTGAACTTGGACACCTTCACATTGTGGAGCCAAATCAATTCGTCGGAGGAAATGTCCAATCATATTATGAGCAAGGGTATTATTATCAAGATCATCAACATCAACCACCGGCGGAGGACTAGAAGATTTAGGAACTTTAGTTTTCTTTTCTTTTCTTTTTCTCTCGTAATTTTCAGCTTTTGCTTATGTGTGTTTGCGTAGTATTTCCTGTTTTTTTTAAATTTCAGCAAGCATGTTTGTTTATTTTCAGTATGTATTTCAACTTGATGTCATCATTAATAAAGACGCCACCTTGATTATATCATTGGAAAAGTTACAAAATTCGTGCCATGATGATATATGATTATAATTGCAGCTTTGTTCATCTTTGTAATTGATTTATGCATGTTTAAGCTAGTGCTCTCTTAAAAATACAGATCTGAATTTATTTAAATGCTAGCTTAATTTTCAGCGGAGGTTATGATTAAAATAAAGACCCATAGTGTTTTATGTGCTCTCAAGTTATGAATGGATTGAAGATGTCTTTTATGCTCAAAAATATTGCTAACCTTGTCACAAATATCACTTGTGTGTTGCTCAACCTATCCAAAGCCTTATATATATTTGAGTGCATAAACCTTAGTGTACAAGATTTATTTTTGAGTGAGTTATTGCAGGCCATGATTTCTCCGCCCGAGACTAAGAAGCTGGTCATTCCGTTTTTGCGTATCTATCTTTTTGCTAGCATTTTATCCGTGCATTGTGTATCCCCGCATCGGTGATCTCACAAACTTCGCCGGATATCCACCCTTAAACCAAATATCATCTTTTTGTGATTACCTCCTTGACCACAACCTATCATTGAGGATGGATCATCAATTCAAGGAAGATCGCAAGACGGTGCCAACGTTGAAGATTTCAAGTATCTCTCCAAGGAAAATATCTCCGTACCTACCTTATTTTTCGCCTCTTTGCTCGAGGACGAGCAACGTCTAAGCATGGGGGAGGAGGTAGGTACGGTGCAGTTTTAGAGTTCAAAAGGGAGTATTTTTAAAATATATATATATATATATATATAATGATGAAAGAAAAAAAAACCGTTGATATGCATGACTTTCAAGGTATCAAAAAAATCAAAACTTCATTGTGAAAGTCATGGACCGAATATATGACGAGGCAAGAAAAAAATGAATGAATGAAAGAAAGAAAAGAATGAGAAAGAAAAAATATATATTTGTGCGTAAAGTGAACTCCCCGGTTCTCTAAGAGTGCATTCAAGGCTTCAAGATAAAAAGATCCATTCTCAATTTTCCAACCATGTGCAATCCGATAACGAGGACTTTCTTTGTGCCTCGGGATCACTCTTTGCCATTTGCACATGTCCACTCATCTAAAGTGTGTGTATTTTTCTCTTTCCCCGCCTTGATTTAACATTATTTTCCAATGACCTTTTTGACGAGTCTCGGTAAGACCATGAGAAGCTTGTCTTGTTTTGACAACACCTCATTTATAAATTCTTGTTAGGACTAAACTTTCCCAAAAGCTCCATATAAAGCCTACCACATATATATGAGAGGGAAAGGAGTAGAATATATAGGCTTGAGAGACAAGTGAGATGAGAGTTTATGAGCAATACACGAGATGATTTAAATTTGTGAATTTGGTTTAGTTTTTCTTTATCTCGATCTTCATTTCAAAAAAATTCTGAGATCTATTTAAAACTTTGTGAGCATGTTAATACTTGTGGGATAAGCTTAAAAAGAATCTACCCTCCGTAGAAATGAAGGCTAGTACATTATGGAACTTTAATGAATTAAAATTTTGAGAGCATTATGTTTTCTCATGTGTAATCAAGTGCGAGTTTAAACATTGTTTAGCAATGATGATATCCATCGAAGGCTTACTCGAGGACGAGCAAGGTTTAAGCATGGGGGAGATGTTGACGGTGAAAATCCGTCAACCTAGCCATGAGTTTACCTTCGGTGTTGGCATTAGTTTTATACCTTATCCATTGGTACTAACCCCCGTGGTATAACAAGTTCACGTGTGCATGTCGTTTTTGGAGTTTAATGTTTATGCGGGGATTTAGTGTTGAATGCAAGACTTTCGGGATAAGTTCATCAAGCACCTCATGACAAGACCTTAAAGTCCCGAACAAGTCATGCAATGAAGTAAAATTAACTCCAAGAAGCCGGGGACTTGATCCGAGAAGACGACGTACTCCGTGGACCCGACCGTAAAAGTGCCGAATCTTGCAAGACAAGGAGTTGAGTCCAATTCGGAGAGAAACCGACGACATGGACCTACATGCGAAGGGGGAAGCATCCGAGAAGCAAGGGAACCGACCTCGGCAAAGGAGCCCGCGGGGCCGGGCCTAAATGGGCCCGGCCGCCGGCCCGCCGGCCGGCCGGCCCGTGCCCATTTAGGGCCCAAAACCGTCGCCCTTTGCCCTAGCCGCCAATCGGGCTATTTATAGTCCCCTGACCGAGAGCCACAGAGAGAAGATTTCGTCTTCGGCCGCCGAGGAGCAGAGAGAGAGAGGGACACCATGTCGGAGAGGAGAGGGTCGAGCTAGTTGACTAGGGTTTCCCTAGCCGACGTGGGAACCTTGCATGGAAGACCACGTCGGAGTTCCCGAGCTAGAAGCAAGATCAAGGAAGGATCCCGTGGTGATCTTGTGTATGTATCATTGTCATAGTTGAATTATCAAGTTGAATCTTTTCTTAGCGATCAAGTGTTTCCTCGAAGATTTCGTTTTTTCGATCGGCTTTGCTTATTCCAATTCTATTCGTACGATAGATTACATAGGGTGTTCTTGTAGCCGCGGTGGCTAGAGGTACACGCGGATCTTCCGAAAGAATCTCGACTTGTCTTTTGACTCGCCCTAAGCTCCCCGCATGAATAGGGATACGTTGTGACGAACGGGGGTCTCGAAAGGCGGATATTTTCGGATTTGGACGGGAAACCACGATTTAAAGAGGCTTCTATTAAGATTCGATTTGCTACTTCTTCTCTTGCTTGGAACTTCAACAAAAGGCTTACCCCGATCCCTCCGGATCGGTTTATCTACCCAATCTTACTTTGTTTTCTCCGGTCTTTAGTAGATTAGATTCGTTTTGTGTCTTTTACTTAGATGCATTAGGTTCTTTATTGAAGATTGCGGTTATTTGGCTTTAATAGATTAAGTCTTGCGTCACACATTTGTTCCACGGATTCGATACCTTGGGTTCACCACTCGAGGGAAGAAGGGTCCCTTGACTACGACGGGAGACTTGTACGCTTGCGAGTCACGAACGAACTTTGATACAATTATTAACCGTCAACGGGGACTAACGGCTAGTTTTCTCCTTTGAGGGGTATAAATACCCCAAGCCCTCTTCAAGTGAGGGTTGCTGCTTCTAGTGTTGTTGCTGAGATCCCAAGCCATTTCTAACTAGCTCTAAGCCTTAGTGGCTCTCCCCAACCATCTCTTTGTGAGATTTGTGGATTCAAGCCATCTTCTTTGTGTTGGGTTGAGGAAGTGAGCCTAGGAGTGACTTTGTGAGCTAACAAGAGCAGGTTCCATAGCTTGAGCACTTTGGTTTCGAGTCTACAAACTTTGGTGCATTTGTTACTCTTGGAGGTTTGCCTCCTAGACGGCTAGGTGTCGTCGGCTAGCTCCCAAGGTTGTGGTGAGCAGCGAGAAGTTTGTAAGGGCTGCGATCTTGCCTCTTCGTGGAAAAGATCACCTTAGTGGAAAGGAGGAAAGTGGTTGAAAGAGACCCGGCTTGTTGTGGGAATCGTCCCTTACAAGCTCCTCAACGGAGACGTAGCCATTCCTCGGTGGGTGGTGAACTTCGGAAAACAAATCCTTGCTTCTTCGTGTGGTTCGACTCTCTAAGTTGTTTTTCTAGCATATTTCATTTGCTTCCGCTTCGATCTACTTGGGTGTGTTACTTGTGTGTGCGGGGCTCATTACTCGCTTGTGATCATCTACAAAAGCCACACCCCGAGTTTGGTTCGTGCTAGAAGCCAAGAGGTGCTTGAAGTTGTTTTTGCGGAGTTCTCTGTGCTACACCGGTCCGACCGATGAGGCGCACCGGCTCGACCGGTGTCACCCGTGAAGACCGTTGCTTGACCGGCCGACCGGTCACCACCACCGGTCCGACCGGTGGAGCACCGTCGGCCTCAAGTGTTTGGGGAGAAAAAGTTTAATTTGGTCGTCACGCCTATTCACCCCCCCCCCCCTCTAGGAGACATCAAGGTCCTTTCACTCCCGCAGAGCGCACCGCCCGCCAAGGGGCCGAGGGGTGGCTCCGGCGGGAGCAAGCCGCTCTCGTCGACGCCCCTGGCCGCGCCGGGAGCAGAGCGCGTCGCTCGCGAGGCGGCGCAGAAGTCGTTGGCGGAGCGGGACGCCAAGCTCTCTAAGGCCGAGGGCGAGCTCATTGTGCTCAGCATTACAAGCGCAAACCAAGAGCTGGCCCTCCAGGAGCAGGGTGAGACCGTCAAGCGCCTCGAGCTGGCAGTCGAGGCTGAGCACCGTGCTCTCGAGGGGGAGAGGAAACAAGTCGAAGGTGAGCCACTGTTTGACTCTTGCTTTGTTAGTTTTTCTGTTAGGGGGTTCGCATTCCCCTTTCTGATTTCTTTCTTGTCTTGGCGATTCCAGGCTTGCGCACCGCTCGGGGCATGCGGTGGCCGAGCGGCCGAGGCACCGCAGGCTTCCTATAACTCCTCCGAGCAGGAGCTGCAGGAGCTGCGTGGTGTGGCCCTCGAGACCCCGCCAAGCCGTGGAGGAGGGCGAAGCACGGCCGGCGCTCGGCGGCCGCCCGCCCGCGCGCCCTTGGCGGCCACGTCACCGAGCGGATGCGCCGGCGCCGCATCCGGGCGTCCGAGAAGGCCCCCGGAGTGGTGCGGTCCCACTACGAGGTCAACTTCGAGGCGCTGGCGGAGGGTTACGTCGTCCCCGACGGTGTTGAGGACGAGGTAGCGATGGAGCGTGTGGACGCTCTCGCCGCCGATGCCGCCGGTCGCTCGGCCGAAGCCTTCGAGGAGTTCCTCTTCCGACGCCGCCGATGCCGCCTCCTCCCGCCCCTGAAGACAGTTGGGCGCTAGGCCCGTTTTTATTTGTGTATCAGTATTCTGGCCATGCGGCCTTTGTAAATAAACAAGTTATCTCAATCGTAAACATTTGTTGATATGAAATGAAGTCTTTTGCTTATTGCGCTTTTTTTGTTTCTCCTTCTTCCTGAGTAGATTTTACTTAGGGGAGTTCGATTTTCGCGGGGGGCCTGCTGGGTTGGAGGCGAGAGAGAAGAGCCATATCCTCGCGGCGTAGGCTATCTCTGGCTCGCGCGCTCCTTCTGCTAGGCTGCCTGCGCCCTGTTCGAATCGTTGCTCGAGGCTGGAGTAGAAAACAAACTTAGCGCTCATGAGTTGTCTTGTTTTTGCGCGAAAATGGGACCGTTTTGGGGGGGAATGCCCCCCGCAGTAGCCCCCGAGGGTAACTTGGGTTTCAGGGGAAAGCCGAGTTGCCCTTTCCATTAGACTTATGGCGTTTACATAGTCGTCACCAACTGGGGCGTTGGTCATGTGATTTTTACAACAAAAAATACTTGGAAATCCTAGCTAGGGGTAGAAGCGACGTAGCTGTTTGATGTTCCAAGCGTTGGTGAGCTCTTCTCCGTCCTCGTTGGCCAGCTTGTACGTGCCGGGCTTGAGTACCTTGACCACGACGTAGGGTCCCTCCCATGGGGGCGACAGCTTGTGGCGCCCTCGGTTGTCTTGGCGTAGCCTTAGGACCAAGTCCCCTTCGCTGAAGTCCCGTCGACGTATCTTGTGCGCTTGGTAGCGTCTTAGGGACTGTTGATACCTTGCGGAATGCATCAAGGCCACGAGGCGTGCCTCGTCCAGCTGATCCAGCGAGTCCTCGCGGGCTCACTGGTTGGCCTCCTCGTCATAGCCTCGAACCCTGGGCGGTCCGTATTCTAAGTCCGTGGGGAGGACGGCCTCCGCGCCATGGACTAGAAAAAATGGGGTGAACCCAGTGGCTCTGCTCGGGGTAGTCCTTAGGCTCCACACAACCGCTGGTAACTCTTGGAGCCATTTTCGCCCAGATTTGTTTAGCCGGTCGAAAATTCTGGGCTTGAGGCCTTGTAAGATCATGCCGTTGGCACGCTCTACTTGGCCGTTGGTCCGTGCGTGTGCCACGGCCGCCCAATCCACACGGATGTGGAATTTGTCGCAAAACTCCAAGAACTTCCCCGCCCGTGAACCGGGACCCATTGTCGGTGATGATGGAGTTTGGCACTCCAAAGCGGTAGACGATGTCGGTGAAGAATGTTACCGCCCGCTTCTCGCCCGAGGTTCGTGATGGGGCGCACCTCCACCCACTTGGAGAACTTGTCGATCGCGACCAACAAGTGGGTGAAGCCCCCGGGCGCCTTCCGCAGGGGCCCGACGATGTCCAGCCCCCACACGGCAAATGGCCATGTTACGGGGATGGTCTGTAGGGCATGGGCGGGCAGGTTGGACTTGCGGGCGTAGAACTGGCACCCTTCGCAAGTGCGTACGATTTCGCTGGCGTCCGCGACCGCGGTAGGCCAGTAAAGGCCCTGGCGGAACGCGTTGCCAACGAGGGTACGAGGCGCGGCGTGGTGGCCACAGATTCCGGCGTGGATGTCCCGTAGGAGCTCGCGCCCCTCGGGGATGGGCACGCATCGCTGTAGGATGCCAGAGGCGGCGCGCTTGTACAGCTCGCCGTCAACGAGGGCAAAGGACTTGGCCATCCTGGCGATGCGCCTGGCCGCGGCCCGGTCCGCGGGGAGCTCCCCTCGAGCCATCCAGGCGATGTATTTGTCGCGCCAGTCCGCTTTGACAGGGGCCGGCTCGATATCCATCACGTCGGCCTCGTGGGAGCCATACCCCTCGAGGAGGGAGAGCACGTACGCCTCGTTCGAGGGGTCCTCGTCCATGGGTTCCGCACCCGCTGGGCTCGAGGGAACCCCCGAGGGTTTGCCGTGACTCGAGGGGTGGGGCTCGAAGACGACCGAGGGCTGAGCGACGTCGCACGCGAAGACGTTCGGGGGGACGGTGATCCACCCGGACGCGATCTTTGCCAGCTCATCCGCCTCCTCGTTGTACCGGCGGGGCACATGGTTGAGCTCGATGCTGTAGAACTCGTCCTCGAGGGCTCGCACGGCTTTGCAGTAGGCCTCCATCTTGTCGTCATGGCAGCTCGCGCTCTTCATGACTTGATCGATTACGAGCTGCGCGACGCCTAACTCAATGGCGATTTTGAGGCCACGAGAGGAGGGCCTCGTATTCAGCCATATTGTTAGACGCGGGGAAGTGGAGGCGTACTGCGTACCGCATGTGTTCCCCAAGGGGTGACACGAAGAGCAGGCCCGCGCCCGCCCCTGTTTTCATCACCGAGCCGTCGAAGAACAGAGTCCAGCACTCTGCTTGGATCTGCGGCGGTGGCAGCTGTGTGTCCGTCCACTCAGTGACGAAATCTGCTAAGATTTGGGATTTGACGGCCTTGCGCGGGGCGTAGGCAAGCGTCTCGCCCATCAACTCCACGGACCATTTGGCGATCCTGCCCGCGGCGTCGGGATTGCGGATGATCTCCCCCAGCGGAAAGGAGGAGACCACCGTGACGGGGTGGGCCTCGAAGTAATGGCGGAGCTTGCGCCGCGCAAGGACTACCGCGTACAGCAGCTTCTGGACCTGGGGGTAGCGTGTCTTGGTGTCTGACAGGACCTCGCTGATGTAATAGACTGGCCGCTGGACCGGCAGGGCGTGCCCTTCCTCCGTTCGCTCCACCACGATCACAGCGCTGACCACCTGGGTGGTCGCGGCTACATAGAGCTGCAGGGGTTCGCCATCCTGCGGCGGTGTGAGAATTGGGGCGTGCGCTAAGGACGCCTTTAGCTTGTCGAGCGCGTCCTGGGCCTCGGTGGTCCAGGAGAAGCGCTCGTGCTTCTTGAGGAGGCGATAGAGGGGCGGGCCCTTTTCGCCGAGCCTCGAGATGAAGCGGCTTAAGGCGGCAAGGCACCCCAAAGCACCTTTTGCACCCCTTTGAGGTCCCGATCGGACCCATCGTTCGAGGGCCGCAACCTTTTCGGGGTTGGCCTCGATTCCCCGTTGGGAGACAATGTATCCCGAGAGCATGCCTCGCGGCACTCCAAAGACACACTTTTCGGGATTTAACTTGACCCCATTGGCCCGTAGGCAGCCGAACGCGATGCCAAGATCGCCAACCGGGTCGTCCGCCTTCTCGGACTTTACGACGATGTCGTCCACATACGCCTCGACCGTCCGCCCGATGTGGTCTCCGAAAACGTGCCGCATGCAACGCCGGTATGTTGCACCCGCGTTTCGGAGGCCAAATGGCATCGTGACGTAGCGGAACATCCCGAACGGTGTGATGAACGAAGTCGCTAGCCGATCGGACTCCTTCATCTTTATTTGATGATACCGGAGTAAGCATCAAGGAAGCAAAGCAATTCACACCCACTCGTTGAATCAACGATTTGATCAATGCGTGGCGAGAGGAAAAGGAACTTTAGGACATGCTTTATTAAGACTAGTGTAGTCTATACACATCCGCCACTTCCCATTCTTTTTCTTTACAAGCACGGGGTTTGCTAGCCACGTGGGGTGGAACACCTCCTTGATGAACCCGGCCTCGAGAAGCTTCCGCAGCTCCGCTCCGATTGCCCGTCGCCGCTCCTCGTCGAAGCGGCGGAGCCGCTGTTGCACGGCGCGGGCGTGAGGCAGGATGTCAAGGGAGTGCTCGGCGACTTCCCTCGGGATGCCTGGCATGTCCGAGGGGCTCCACGCGAAGATGTCGGCGTTGGCGCGGAGGAAGTCGACGAGCACCACTTCCTATTTGGGGTCGAGGGTGGAGCTGACCCTCAACGCCTTGCCCTCGGGGGCAGAAGGATCGAGGGGGACCTCCTTGGTCTGCTCCGCGGCCTCGAAGGTGCCGTGTGCTTGGCGGTGGAGCCGAGGTCGTCGTTGACCATCTTTTCCAAAGTGGTCACCGGCGCTTCTTCCGGCGCCGGTGCCTCCGCGTGCTCCACGCACTCGACGTCGCGGCCGAACGCGTGCTCGATGGACGAGCCGACGGTGATGACGCCGTTTGGTCCCCGGCATCTTCATCTTCAAGTAGGTATAGTTGGGGACCGCCATGAATTTGGCATAACAGGGGTCGCCCAAGTATAGCGTGGTAGGCTCACTTGAACCCCACCACCTCGAAGGTGAGGGTCTCCTTGCGGAAATTCTTTGCGGTGCCAAACCAAACCGGCAGTCGATGCGCCCGAGGGGCCGAACCCGCTTGCCCGCGCGATGCCATGGAATGGCTTCGTGCCGGGCCGCGGCCCGGTCCACCCCGATCCCCATCAAGCGCGGCCGTATGCGCGTAGAGGATGTTGAGGCCGCCGCCCCCGTCCATCAAGACCTTCGAGAACCGCGCGTTCCCGATGATTGGGTCGACCACCGGCGGGTGCATCGGCTCGGATTGGGGACGCGGTTCGGGTGGTCTTCCCGCCGAAAGTGATGGCGTCCTCCGACCAATTGAGGAAGGAGGGAGGCGCCTTCTCTCGCGCCGAGGACCTCGTGCCGCTCCTTCTTGCGCTGTCGTGTTGACATGTCGACGGTTGGCCCTCCAAAGATGAGGAACACGTTTTCCACGGCGGGGGAAGCCGCCGGCGTCGCCATCTCCTCCGTCTTTCTTGGCCTCTCGCCTCCTTCGCGGCGGCGCGGCCATAGAATTTCTTGAGCATATCGCACCGCTCAAGGGTGTGGTTCACCGGGGTCTTGTGATAAGGACATGGCTTCTTCGAAGATGTCGTCGAACACCCTCGGGCCTCGAGGGGCCGGCCGAGGGCCCCCGTCGAGCCGGTCAACGGCCGAGGGCCTCGGCATTACCGCCGTCGCGCCCCTCGCTCGCGCGCCTCGCGGCGCGGCTTTTTTCCCCCTTCTTGCCCCGCTTGTCGTTGCGATGGGGCTCCTTGGACTTGCCCGCCCTCCGCGTGCGCGTCCTCCGAGCGCTTGCCCTTCTTGCCGTCGAAGATCGCTCCCACGGCCTCTTCTCCCCGAGGCGAAGCCGGTGGCGATGTCAAACGGCTCGTTCGAGTCCGCGGCGGGCCGCGCCCCGGCTCTCGCACGAGATCCCCGCATGTGGTGCCCTCGAGGAAGGCGTGCACGATCTCGGACCGCGCTACGCCGGGCGCCCTCCGTACGCACTTGGAGAAGCGTCGTATGAAGTCCCGCAGCGACTCGCCGGGCTTCGTGTGCAGGAGCGCAGTCCCATGAATTTCCAGGGTGCACGTACATGCCCTGGAAGTTGCCCACGAATGTGTGGACCAGATCATCCCAATTATGGATTTGGCTGGCGGGCAAGTGCTCGAGCCACGTCCGGCAAAGATCGCCGAGGTGCAGGGGCAAGTTGCGGATGATGACCTCGTCGCTGGTGGCCCCGCCTAGCTGGCAAGCCAAGCGGTAGTCGTTGAGCCACACGCGGGGGTCCGTCTCCCCGTTGTACTTGACGATGGTCGAAGGTTGGCGAAAGCGCTGGGGGAAGGCCGCCGTGCGGATCTCCCGGCTGAACACACGGGTCCCCGGGGGCCCGGTGTCGGGGAGCGATCCTCGCCGCCCGTCGTAGCGTCCGCCCCGTCGAGGGTGGTAGCCCACCGCCGCCGGCGTCCGCCTTGCTTGTGCGACGGGCGTTGATGACGTTGCGAGCGTCACCGTCCGGCGCTCCGCGCGTGTCAAGGAGCCGTTCCTTGGCCGCCGCGCGTCCCGAGTTGGCGGGTCGCCCCGCCGCTTCCCCCCCCGCGTGGACCGAGGGTTCGCCCCCTTGTGCGGCCCCGCCGCCCCGCGCATCCCCCTTGTTGGCGGATGCGCGACGCCGAGCTCTCGCCCGCCGGACGGCCGCTTGCTCGATGAGAGTCCGCACCTCGCGGTGCGGGTCTCGTGCCTCGGGGGTCTAGGGTGCCGCATGGCCCGTAGCGCGCGTTGCGGCGGCAACGAGCTTCCGACTCGCCCGCGGCGGCACGTCGGGGGTTGTCGGCGTTGATGCGGTCGTGGGCCCGTCCGCCCGCCCCCCGCACGCGTTCGCCGCGAGCGGAGGCTTCTCCGGCCCATCGAGGCGCGGAGCGGCCGCACCGTTCGGTATTCCTCCGCCGCCTTGGCCTCGAGCTCGCGGGCTTGGGCTAGCCGTGCGTCGGCGTCGGCCCGGCGGGGAGCGCTGGCCCCGCGGCTAGGCGTGTGGCGATCCCGGGGGCAGGCGTGATCTCCCCGTCTCCGGCGCCTACCGCGTCGGTGGCGTTGGCCTGGTCGTTAGCGACGACCACGTAGCATTCCCGCACGGGGTCGTAGCTCCCGTGCCGGGAGTCATCGAGCAACCGAACCGCAGGTCCGTAGCGTCAAGGAAACGCCCGAACATGACCGGGTCCGCACGCCGAGAAGTCCCATTCCGCGTACCCGTGGCGGTTGGCGGGTGGCGGAGCGTCGAGGGAGCCCAGGGACGACTCGTCACCCGCTGAGGCGCAGGGATCCCTGGCGACGAAGACGTGACGGCCAGGCGGGACCCTGCGCATCGTGGTGTTGACGTTGTTGTTGTAGGCCGTCGTGGCTCCGCGTAGCCCAATGGGAAGGCGCGGTCCGGAGACCGCGCGCGCGGGTCCCGCCGGGGTGGCGGCGGTCGTAGTGGCGGGCGCGTCATGTTGAGAGGCGGCGCGCTCGGCCGCCGTCGCTCCGACCGCGCCCGGCGCGAACGCAGCCTAGAGCGGCGGCGACGTCGTGGCGTTGACGGGCCCGCGGCGTCCGTGCCTCGCGGGTGTCCGCGCCGTGGTGGTGCGTGCGGCCGGGGACCGGGGCGGACCCGGCCTGGCGCCGCGCGCGGAGCTCCTCACGGTTGGTGAGGCGCATGAGGTAGCCATTCCCTGTGGCCTGAAAGTTCAGGCCCCCAATCCGGATTTCGAACCCGGCAGGAAGGGGGTCCGAGCTGCCCATGTTGTAACGCGTACCGCGGTACTCAGTGCGGATCACCATGGAGGGAGTTGACGGATTGACCTTAGGCGCTCAGATTGCCCCACGGTGGGCGCCAACTGTCGGTGCGAAATATGGTCCCGACACTAACCAGTAGTAAGCACCGTGGTATATCCCTCGATGGTCGATGCTAAGCAATAAGAGACACAGAGATTTATCCTGGTTCCGGCCGAGGGGGCCGTACGTCCAGCAGTGGCGTGCTCAAGGCACTATATTACTTAGCACCGGGGTGCTCGTAGTGGGGCTGCTACAAGCAAGGCGGGAGAGGAAGCGTGGCTTCCAAGTCCCTGGTGTAGTGGTCGAAGATGTTGTGGGAGAATTGGAGGACAAGTGCGTGGCACGGCTTGCCTCCCGATGTGTTGTGTCAGTGATTTTCGTGTCCTCCGTCCTCTGTCCCCCCCCCCCCCCCCCCCGCGGCAGGGAGGGTTCGTCCCCCTTTTATAGATCAAGGAAGGAGCGAATCACATGCGCGCCGCGCTATTTAGCTACGTGAAGGGGCATGGCGTGCTATGTTGTAGAGCGGGCGGCCGTCCAGACGATCTTTGCAGCGATCCGGCCACCATGGCCTATCTTGTACCCGAACAGTGGCGGCTCGAGGGTAGAAGGGCGGCGGATGGAGTATAGGAGTAGGTAAAGCGGCATCTCGTTCCGGTGCGTTTCACGCGTCGTTGAGTCGTTGCTACGGCCGCCCGGCGTGCGCCCGCACGCGCGGGGACGACAGCCATGCTTTGTTACGGTGGCGGGGATGGCGTTCCACCGGCCTAGCGTCTCCACCTAACCCCGTAGGGTCACAAGAAAGCAAACCGAGGGTGCGGCCGGCCCCCCTTCGAGGGGCTCGCGCGCGTTAGCCGCATCGGGAGCAGCGCACGGCGTCACGGGACCGACACCGGCCGCGCCGCACGCTCCCTCCCCACGAGTGATGGGGATGGGCTCCCTCCCCGGGGAGTTGGTGCGGCGGCACGGGGCGCGAGCCCCCGGCGCATGATGGCGATGTCCCGCCGGTGTCGGGGCGTTAAATGCCCGTGTACGGGGGCAAGCGTACGCGTGCGGGCGCCCTCGAGCGAGGCGGACCCGGTCGAGGGCGGGGCGGACCCTCGAGCGAGGCGGAGCCTCGCTCGAGGGGGAGCGGGCCCTCGAGCGGGGCGGGTCCCGCTGAGGGAAGCGTACCCCCTCGAACGGGACGGAGCCTGACTGAGGGAGGCGCGCACCCTCGGGCGAGGCGGAGCCTGCTCGAGGGGATCTTCAAGGGGGGCGCCTTGGTGGGTCGTTGAGGTCCCTGCGGCGTGGGCCGTATCCTGCATGGTTAGGCAAAGTTTGTTTGGCTTTGTTGCGGGTTTTAAGTGGGGATTTCCCGGTTGTTAAAGGGGACTCCTAGGGCTGTCCCCGACACCAATAACTTTATATAGGAGATCAAATTTAGTTAAGCAGATAGAGTTGCTCTTAGCTTGTCACGCATACTACATGTATATAGGATCGATGCAAATGGAGCCCCCTCGACACACGTACGGGTGCTCGTCTCTTTTCTACCATGATTAAGTTCCCGCGTCAAGCAAAAACTCGTGCATTCATATCTCCTCCAAGCATATCACCGTCACCATGTAGATAAATGAAAACCAAAGATATTTCAACGACATAAACGTGTTCGTTTTTACTTATTATTGGAACAATGCATGATTCAGCGCTGGAACAGTGCATGAGGGAGTAAGGGCCTGTTTGGGAGGGCTCCGGCTCCGGCTCCACGAACGGCTCCGGCCGGAGCCCCCGCCAAACAATGGAAATTGCACCGGCTCCGGTGTGGAGCCGAGAGCCGGAGCCCCTCGCGGCTTTCAAAGGGGAGGTGGAGCCACGTTTTGGTGGCTTCACCCGGCTCCAACTAGAAATCCACCGGAGGAGCTATTTTGCCAAACGTTTTTTAAAAACGACTCAACTCCACCCGAGAAGCCACTCCACCGCAGGAGCCAAAGCCGGAGCCGTTTTTGGAGGAGCGGAGCCCCGCCAAACGAGCCCTAAGTCGGGATTCCGTTTGGGATACACGTAAATATGCGTCATAAAACTTTGCACAGATACACAAGTCAACATATTGCGCATAATGCAAACATTTTACATGTCCCGGAAGAGTCAAATATTTACACACGTATAGTCCTTCCATTCCAAATTACTTGTCGTTTTAATTTTTCTAGATACATTTATTTTGTTATGTTCGTAACAAAATGAATGTGTCTAGAAAAGTCAAAACGTCAAGTAATTTGAAACGGAGGGAGTATGTGATGTACGGTTACATCTCACATTACACTTTTATTTTTTTCCCTCTTTTGGAAGTGTGAATTTCATTGCGCATATAAACGCATGCATAGGGGCCATGTCACGCCCATGACTTCCATATGTGGTGTGGCTGTCGTCGTGGGATTTTACTTAGCATATCCCGACAAGGTTCAAAATTTCGGTCTTTTCCAATGGTGATCAAAATCACTTTATCAAAATATTCAATTTTTAGTCCAAATTTTATCCAAAATATTCACTTTTCTATGCACTAATACAGTATACAGTGTGTATGTCTAGATGCCTAAAAATATTTATGAACCTAAACAAGTAAAAACAACTTACGATTTGGAAAACATGGAACAAATATATACCATGCATGGTCTAGATGCTCATCACAATGTATATGCAGGTCTTAAGTTAATTTTTCATCGATTAACAATGGTAGAAGTTGGTAATTTAATAAGAAGCAAACGTATATACATGTACAGGTACTTGATATTTTCCTATAAGAACGGATATGTTGATTCAGGTGTGATACTATATGTTTTATTTTAATGTGGCAGAAGTGGTAATTTGGTTACAAATTTAGAGAGTAACTTTGTATTATTTTTAAAAATGGAATGGATCGGTAATTTAGATAAATTTCGATAAGGAAAAACTATGGAAAACTGATAAAAAAAAGCACCATGAAGCCACTTTCCTGGGCAGAAACAAACAGCACAGCCCATATGAAGAAGAAGAAAATCGAGTGAAGAAGGCCCAAAACGAATATCCTAATGAATGCAGAGAGCCACCCACACCAACCAAATTCGACTATGAGCAACGAAGCATTTATATAGGCCCACCGTGAACCGAAACGCATTTATTCGCTCAGTAGACATAGGGCGTGTTTTGAGAAATAACCTAGAGCTATTTTGAGGGCTAAAGTTTAGCCTAAGAAAATAGCTCTCTAATAAAATAGCCCTTGAGTTGTTTGGATCTAAGGGCTATTTGAGCTATTTGACTTTCCCCCCTCTCTTTCTTACCCCTCTCCCACTTACCCTTAGAAAAAATAGCCCAATTAGCATGAATTTTGGAGATAATTTTTTTGGGTGAGCTAGTTGCAAATAGCCCTAAAATAGCCCACCTGGTTGGTTGCTATTTGAGCTATTTGGGCTAAAAAGGGGTGGGCTAAAAAATAGCTCATGGATACAAACACCCCCATAGTTGCATATATGCATGCATAGATAGTGCTTTGCTATCTATTCGGCGGGGCAACAGATGGATTTGCGTTTCTTTCACTCTCGACCTCTCCACAGCTCTACAGTAGAGAGCGGCTCTGGCGATTCACCATCATCCTCGCCTCTGGCGCTCACACCAGCGTCGGAGGAGGAGGGGGACTGGTTGAATTGACGGCGGTCTTGTTTCCCTGTGTATATAGTTTAGCTATATAGTAGAGTTAGAGTTACGGCGGTACTTGGATGGCCGCCGGTGCTTTTGCTGCTCCTGAGTGTCGCCGGTGGAAGCTGGAGTGGTAGATCTGGCGACGTCGTCGACTTTTCTGCACTTCCTTTCCGCAGTGATGCTCCATGGAGAATAAAGGAAGAGCTCGGTAGATCTGGACCTCTGGTGAGTGTTCTAGATCTTGTCAGCTTCTTCTTTTGTCCCTCCCTTGTCTTCGTTGGCGCCGACGATGGTGTTTCTGGCGGAGTTCTAGGGAGGTTTGGTTACCAACATGGGAGACCGGGTTGGTGTGTTGTTACCACCTTGTCTAGTGGTTTGCATCCCCTTTCGGGTTCTCTCTACATCGGTGTGTTGGGGCTGAAGCTATGCGAGGTGTCAGACCTCTTCAACACCGGCGAAGGGATGGCTTTTGGCCATCCAGATCGGCCTGCTCGTTCAACGGTTTCACGACATGTTGGTTTCTCCGATATGCTACTTTGGGTGCCATTAGAAAACTTTGAAGTTGCTTGGTCGGGAAAGTGGCCGGCTTGAGGGTGTCTCCTCCGGCCGCCGGCGACAAGAACGACCGAGTCCTTCTTACAAGGACTTGTTTGTATTTTTTATTTTTTCCAAGGGTGTCTTTGTAAGTTGTATGATGTAAACTACCAGAATTTCCTGTGAAATAGAAACCCAGTTTCTCAAAAAAAAAGATAGTGCTTGGTTTTCCTTTGTTTCTTCTTCGCTACAAGATCAAAGTTAGCCTTAAAAGATGCCGCTTCTTTTGAAAATCACGTGCTATAGTTCTGTAAAAGTTACCTTATACGTGTCAAGAAAAATAAAAATTATCTTAAAACCAAAATCATGGTATTCGAGTAGACTTGCCTACATCACAACGAAAATATAAAATTAACTAATAATCTAGTTTTCAGCAAAAAAAAGAAGGATGCATTGTAACTTTTTTGGTATATAGTATAAACATATGTTCACAAATCACAAACACACACGCACATCTTACTAGTAGATCTTGAGATTGATAAAGGCACTTTTAAGTGTCTTTCTACTCTTACTATTACTAATCATAGGCTCTTTTCAAAGCCTCCAAGCGAAACCACTTAGGATCCGTGACACTTGTGTCTTACTACCATTTTGTCACTATTAATCGGTGACTACTTACTAGGCAAAGCCACCTATGATCCTAAGTGGTGCACTAGAAAAATAAAAAATACAAGAAATTGTCAAAAAGCAAAATACTCCCTCCGTATCAAAATATCTGTCGTCGTTTGACTTTTCTTGCAACTTGGACCATTCATCTCACTCAAAAAATTATTGGAAACATGTGGAAGGATAAATCAAGCTTAAAATACATACTCCCTCAATTTCAAAATACTTTTCGTTGTTGACTTTTTTCCAACTTTGACCATTTGTCTTATTAAAAAATTATCGCAAACATGTAAAACCTTAAAATACATACAACATTAAAACATATAGTAAACAAATAAATTGTACTTGCACAATTTTTTGAATAAGACGAATGGTCAAAGTTGCAGAAAAAACTCAATGGCGACAAGTATTTTGAAACGGAGGGAGTACAATAGTAAAGCATATGTAGAGAACATGGCCTCATATGCCATTTGTTCGGAGTTTGATTTTGGTGATTCATGACAACATGATCATTGGGACTAACCATATTGTTTGAGCATGTCTTTGTAGACATTTCTAGGTCTCAAGGATGCAAGTAAACCCCATGCAAAAATGCCAAAACAAAGGGTCAAAACCGAGTAAGAAAAGGAAAAGAGAAGACACCGTCGGATGAACCGACGGTCCCTCAAATACAAGCGTCGGTGCAATCGTCGAACGAGTTGGTGCACAGGGTCAAACCCTAGGTACCGTCGGATGAACCGACAGTCCATTATTTAGTAGCGTCGGACGAGTTGCGAGAGGAAGAGCAAGGAAGACGATAGCACACCGATGATCCGACGGTCCGAGTGGGGACCCCGTCGGTCTATCCGACGCTCGCCTTGAATTCATACGAGACGCGCCAAGACGAAGCATTCGACCGGATGATCCGACGCCTTGGTCAAGGCATAGCGTCGGTCTATCCGACGGTCCGTTGGAAGCTAACGCACCGACTTGGACGCAAGGCCTTCGAAGACGGATGATCCGACGTAGCGTCGGAGCATAGCGTCGGAGCGGTTGTGTCGAGAGAACCTCAACGGCTACGTGACGTGGGAGGGGCACCGGATGAACCGACGCCCGGAAAAGCATAGCGTCGGATCATCCGACGGTACCTTTTTCGGTGGACGTTAGCCAACGGCTAGTTTGATGCCTTGGGCTATTTATACCCCCTCCACTCACTCATTTGAGGTTGTCTGGATTGTGTGGAAGTGCGAGAGGAGTTCAAGACACATTCAAGATCATATCCAATCCATCCAAGTGCTTAATTGCTCACCCTTAGACTACCGCATGCTTTGTGTATGTGCTTAGTGCTAGGCTTAGCTTAGAGCTGAGTGAGTGCAAGGTTGTGCCAACCTTGTGAGGTGATTCTTGAGTGAATCCAGTTGTACAAGGTTCGCCGGAAGCCTTGGGGCCTAAGTGGCTCACCGGCAATCGTCATCGACCCTCCGGCTTGGTGTGGAGCGGCGAGGACACTTTGTGTGGGGGACGTGGAGACCCCCTTCCTTGGTGGAGAAGCTCCTTAGTGGAGGCGGCATCAAGGTGACCAAGGGAGCTTGACAAGTGCCTAAGTGGCTAGCCTTTGTGGCGAGTCAAGTGGTGCTCTTGGGAGAGACTTGGTGACCGGGAAGCAATACTCTTGTGTGAGTGCTTCAACAACATGGACTAGGGGTGGCTTAGTGCCTACCGATACCACGGGATAAATCGCGTGTCAAGAGTTTGCTTCCTCTCATCCCCTTTACGTTTCCGCATTTTCTTTATTGCAATCTCTCGTTTGCCTCTACTTTCCTAGAGTAGTATCATGCTAGGATTGGCTATAGGTTGCAAACCTTCTTTTGGGATGGGAGTTTCACACTAGAACGACTGTAGTTGCACATCTAGATAGTATGTTCTAGTTTACCTTTGCGCAAAATTAGTGAAGCCATAGGTTAAGGTTTTTAGTTGCCTAATTCACCCCCTCCCCCTCTTAGGCTAACGAGCATCCGATTCCTTACAGCATATAGCAAACAAAATAAATTGTACTTGCACAATTTTTTTGAATAAGACAAATGGTCAAAGTTGTAGAAAAAAGTCAATAGCGACAAGTATTTCGATACGGAGAGAGTATCTAGCCATTAATATGTATGATTAAATAATTATAGCATTTGATCTATTATATTTTCAAAAAAACAACCTATAGTATTATTAAAATAGTCTAAAGTAACCCCTAAATATATGTCTAACCATTATATAAAGTAAATTAAAGTAAACATCTAATCTTTATCTGACCCACTTATAACATTACAAAAAATAATTTAAAATTACCCCTCAACTTGCAACATAACTACCACAATTGATATTTAAAAATAACTTAGAGTCAACCTTTTCATTTGCATGTACCCAAAATTTAAATCCAAATCATCATTATTAAAAATATGCCCCAGTATACACTAATATATGATTCTAAATTGTCTATTTTTACACTATCGGTATATGATATAATAACTACGATATATACACATGATGTGTGTCACGGTATAGAAGAAGTGATACAACATAGATTTATATGTTAAAATTATAGATCAAACTTAGGATCTATCAAATGAACTTAAGTGCATACCTGCTATACAAAGTAAAAAAGTAAATATTTTAAATATGGATGAAAACATGATAGAGTAATTGCTAAGTATATGTCCATATAAGTTTTTTTTGAATATTTAACAAGTGAGAGGTAGCTCAAGGTAATAATTTTGTAGCACACCTTTTTCCATTGTCTGCATTAGTTCTCATGAGAGACACACTAGAAACAATCTTTAAAATTCTCAGAAAAATCAGAAACATCATACCTCAATTTGGTAAACTCTAATGATCATGGTCATTGGTTTATTTTATTTTTCTAAAAAATTACCCACTAATATCATTATAAAATATAAAGTAAACACGTAAGCCTATGTATAAATTACCATACCATTATGAAAGCATAACTACACATACCATTTAAATTTGTATCTAAATTCCGATGTATGTTATTACTAAAAATAAAATATAGTAAACACATAAATATTAATCTAATTGTACTCCATCTTCATCGTATAGATATCCAAAAGTAAACTAATATATGATTCTGAATAATATATTTATGTCATTGTTAATATAAAAATGCTAAGTTAAAGATATATACACATAATGAGTGTTGCCATGTAGACTACTTATATGTGTGAATAAGTGATGAAAAAAATTTATTTCTATAATAAACACAATGTATGGAGTTGCAATGTAAAATGATAAAAAAGAATGTGGATGAAAAAGTATAGGGTAATCACAATTGGACAATGATAAGTGCACATCTATATGAGTATTATGTTGACGTATTACAAGATAAGAGGGAAGTAGGTAAAATTTTATTATTATTAGGTAGAGTCTACTTTATAAAAAATGTTCAACTAAATGGATTTTAAAATATTCCAATATGGTAGCACGAGGTTGGGACTAGTAAAAAGTAATTGTTTGAAAATGCAAACACCCATGGTAAGTTAGAGAAGTTGAAACCAAGTGAACATTTTGCACTACAAGGACCCAGCCAATTCATGGAAGCAAATCCTCTGCAGTAACTGCAGAAGGACTCACCCACTGCCACGTGGGCCCAGTGGCCATCAGGGCCACACGGCAGTGACAGAGTCGCAATTCATGGGGACACATTATATGATGGATGAGTAATAACTTACTAAAGTAAAAGAAAGCAATAAAGTAAATAGGAGAAGTTTTATTACGTTATTTGGAAGCAAACAGTAACAGTGATGAGGATCTCCAAGAATGGTGGGGGGAGAAGCCATGTCTCCCTCTCCTTTCATTCTCCTCCTCATCCTCCTCTCCTCTCCTACCTTCTCTTTATGAGTAAACTCAGGATCTTTTCGAGCGTCAAAACTGAAAAGTTCCCTTACAATAATCCAATTCCTAAGCCAAAACACCCAAAAAAAAAAAAGAAAAGAAATACCCCTCCTGCCCATGCACACTTGAGTGTACATTCTTCTCTGAATCTCAAGCCCATACTGGTTGCCAACATGCAAAACAGAGAACTTGGTCACCATCTTCGGTGTCACACACTCACTCTGTTCAACCGTGGGTTTCTATATGTCTTTATATGTGCATTCCTTGTAGAAAGAGTGTATCTTCTTTGGACGATCTTGGGTTTAGAATTTTGCATTCCAGATTGCATTCTCACTCTCACCACATCGCTGATGGACCTCCTTGATCCGGTCAGCAGATTTGCAGATGCCGCTGCAGCTCCAGTCGAATGATGCAACACACACGTTGCCTGCCTGCGCCTTCCACTCGCAATCTGCACAGGTTTACCGAGCACAATCAGCTCAAATATATACCCCATATTTGATATCAAAATACCCTGATTCCTCAAATACTAGATGCTGAGAAATTTGAAGTGCAAGTTTGTTATGCATGTCCGGCAAACACCATGCCAGTTGACTGTTCTGCTCTCAATTATGCTATAATTCAACAATGGAATCTTTTCCTCCCCAAAAAAAATCTTGATAGTCATCTAACACCCAACAAACCCATCATACAGAAATTCATATTCGCATAGTACTAGAGACTAGAGAGTACTACAAGAATATGCATGATGCATAATAGTTTCCACTACAGTACCCTGATGGAACTGCATCTAAGGTAAAATGTTTCTTCATTTCGATGGGCAATTGCCACCTTCAATCATAGCTTAAGTGTGACCTTCCTAAGGAAAGGTCAGATGTCTCATGTCATGACAGACTACTAAGATGGCTAACACAAACAATGTTGACAAGCACATGCCTCCGACAGCTAAGGCACACCTACTCGCTGAAGTTGACCATCAACTACTCCAAGCAACCTGTTTCCCCCAAAATAAGCCCCATACAGATCCCGAATCACGTATGGTGTATGCAAAAGGCCAACTACTGATACAGTTGGGAAGCCTCACTGACATCACATGTTGACAGACACCAACAACCGATTCCGGTAGAGGATAAAAGAGTATGCTAAGCAGAGGGGAAAAGGGCCGTACCCGGTGGCGTTCCACAGCAGAGACGGCGATCATCGACGTGTTCAACGTCGAGTCCGATGAACCAGGCTCCCAGCGAAACGTCCTCATTGGCATATTTGTGCAGAACGTGCCTGAAATGTCACCATCCATATATTCATGGTCAATGGCTGGTATATATGTATCTCTTGTGCATAAAAGAATAACTGAAAGGAAAAACAGGGGAAAATGATATTGGAGTAAAATCACTTACTGGTTGAGAGCTATGTAGGAGGCCAGATCCTTGGAGATGGCATAGAGCTGACCGGTCGCGTGTCGGAAGTACTTGTTCCCCCATTCACCGAACTTCCAGTATTCAGGCTCGTGGTATCTTACACCTCTGAAACAAGCACGTAGCACATTTTCAGTTTGCTGTTGCAGGAACATTCTCAGAGCTGATGGAAGCACTGAAACTTACTTCTGAGCAAGCACTGGGCCAGATTTCATGCAGCCGACGTAGACTCTAGGCTTCGACCTATGTCTTGCCAACGTGTTTCCAAGAGTTGCTGCAGTTAGCAAAATCTTGTTAGGTCAGTACTGTCGCCGGAAACTGAACATGGAACCACACTGCTCTTCTTTTTAGCTTCAGAAGATTCGTCTCTTCAGACGGTTTAAACCTTGAGATCAGAGGGTAACAATTTTGCACACCTATATTTACATGTACGTCGTCATCGACCTTGATGTAGTACTCTGCATCCCACATGGACACGGCTGCGACGAAGTACGCTTTGGTCTTGGCTGCCAGCTCCAGGTACCCTTCGACATGGTCCTGGACGATTCAAAACCATTCGCAGGACACTTCAGTTCAGGAGATGCGAATGGACAGACAGGTGAAATACCGTACTGCATCCAACTGAAATTTACCAGCCTCAAGAAGTCACCATGTTTCCTGTCCTCGGCATCAATTGCTCGATCAAGTATACCGCCAGAAGTCGCACTGCAACATGTACAAGCAGAAGTTTCTGATTCAGTAACTGTAAAACTCTGTAAGTTACTGTCCATCCAGACAATGCAGAATGTCAGTTACTGCAGTGAGTCAGTGACTACCTATTCAAGAAAAGGTCATAGTGTTCTTATTGGCATGAAGAAATGTAAAGTACATTTTTGTCCCCCCACGAACTAACCTATGACCGATGACGAACCGAATGATGATTCCCTTCTCTTCCTCCATCTTTCTTCTCTTCTCACCTGTTGCGACCCCGAAAAAAATAAAGGTCAGAGGAATTTTACTAGAGATCAAGGGGGGTTTTGGAATTGGAAGCACAAGATCATGAGCTGCATACCTTGAGGCATCCATGTAGCACGGACTGAATCTCTTCGTTTCCGGCTGCTGAACGCGGTGTTTATGCCGATGACCATGAAGTATTTCCGTTTCCCTGTCGATTCAGGTGTTGGGGCGACATTGAGCATGGATTCCTGCGTCGCCTTTGCAGATGCCAGCTCCATTTCTAGGTTCGATATCGTTTTGTCCAGTGTCCTGCAAATCACAGACAGAGTTTCCTATCCTAAGAGCAACATCTATGTCTTGATGCCTAGAAATGACTAGTTGTTCTTTAATTAAAAAATATACAAATAAATGAATAATTAACTAGTTGAAGCAGCATGGCTACTTACTGTATAACATCTTGGGTTCTTGAAACCTCTCCATTAATGTCCTTTGCATCGCCGACCTGTATCACGACAAGAACAAAGCTGTTACCGACCTGTTCATGATTCAGGGCGGGAGTCACCGGAGTAAAACTGCGGTCGGCTTACACTTTTGGGAGCACAGTCACCGGCGACAAGATTCATCTTCTCCACTTCGAGCGTGGACCTCCTGATGATCTCTCTCGGCTCCGGCATTGTCCACATCCTGCATCAATCAGAGTTCTTTTAGCACTCGCTGTGTGCTTATAAAACAAACCACCGTTTCACTTTCAGGAACCTGAACATCTACCAGTCGTAGCAGATTTCTTATGAATAGTAAAATGCAGTCAGTCAAATCACATCGTAATCCCTGTTTCCCATTAAAAATAAACTTGGCAATCAGTCGAAAACGATTTATAATACAGTACAAATTTTTGGGAACAGTTAATGCGCACGGCATAGATTTCAGTGCCAATCGCGGAGTTTTGTTTCAAGATGCTCCTCTGCTGATAGAGCGCGAAGCGTAAAAACCAAATTGTAGGATCAACTGATGAAAGACCGCGTCATCAAAAACCGGTAAACAACATTTGCCGCTCCTTTCGATCCGAGGCGCCAATTCTTTTCACTCCCAAGATTCAGGAACAAAACGCAGGTGAAAAAAAAGCAGAGAGTAGATTTTTACCGCGCCCGCCTGAAAAAGTGAGACTGAAAGAACAGAGGCGCCTGCCTGCCACTATGTTGTCGGCGACAGGTAGCGCTCGACGAGCACGGGCCGCACGAGGTAAACGATCCTCTCCTCTCCCCGCTTCTACCTGCCGGCGACGCAACCGCGCCGCCGAATCTTCTTCACCTTCCTCCTCCAGGAAAGCAATGGCGAGGCGAGCCATCAGCCACGGCCCCGTCAGCGTTGCGGCCAAGTACAGTCGCCCGAATTTCCACATTCATCACGAGGAGTGTCGAGGACGATCGGGAATTTCCTGCTGCTTATTCAGAGTACGATAGATATGGCAACAGAAAGTACAGGCAGGGGCAATAGCTGCTGGGAGGTACTCCCATTGACCAGCGAGGCAAGGACGGGTGGGCACTGGGCAGAGGAAGCCAGGAACGTGAGCTCGGAGACTCTGAGGCTTGGCGAGAATGGAGTGCTCGCAAGGAATTTGTATCCATGGGAGGAGCCAGGCAGTAATCAATAAAATTGTCTATCTTTTTTTTCAAGTGAATTTGCAGGTGATCAGATTGTAAGAATTTGCAGGTGTATGATTCAAGTGAATTTGCAGGTGATCAGATTGTAAGAATTTGCACTTGTATGATTCAAGTGAATTTGCAGGTGATGAGGTTGTATGAATGATCGAAACCAATTCACTGAGCATGAAATCACCAAGAGTCGCAACAGGGAAGAAGAAGAAGAAAAAGAAGCAGAGAGAGGAGAGGAAGAGGAAGCATGGCGTTCACCTGTTGGTGAAGAGGAGGCCGATGCAGAAGCTGCCAAGGCAGAGGAGGAAGGTCCACTTCTTGGAGATGGAGCCTCGGAGCACCAGCTCGTCGCCGCCGCCGATCCCACCTCCCCTGCTCTTGTTGAAGCTCATCTTCGTTCCCACCCTCTCTGTCTCTCTGTCTCCTTCCCAATCACACTCTCCGATTCTCTCCCTACGACCCGAGCGAGGGCTCTCTGTATCTCGCTCTCACCTCAGCCGGCTCAGGGCCCTACTGCTCCTCCCTCTCCGGAACCCCATGATCGCAACCCAAGAACTCCTCCGAGCGCCAAGAAATGGTCCCTCCTCGTCCTGCTGCAAGCAGTTGCTCAGACTTTTGTCAAGTGCAAGGCTCCACCTTTCTTCCCCACCTCTCTCTCAAGTCCAGTCCAGATTCCCTGCTGGCTCCTGACGCCCAGCTCCACCACCTCCTCCTCCTGCCACTGGTTGGTGTCTTTGGGGTGAAGTGGAAGCTAGGGCCGGGCGGAGGAAGAAGGACGCTAGAGGAGTGGAGTCCGGGGGAGGGAAGGGATCTCTCGCTCTCGCGCGCGTGCTCGATCCTTCCCCGTGTGGAGCGCGCCAGCTACTGGGGTGTGGCCTCCGAGATTTATTCGGGCACGGTGGCCCGCCCCGCCACTTGATCCGGCCTGGTCGTTTCCGGCCGGCTGGGTGGTTAAGGGGAGGGCTTAAACTCTCTTCCTGTTGGGGCATTTTGTGTACTGTATTCCTCAAGTGGCTACCATTAAATGGGGGGTGAGATGTACTGTAGTCTTCTAGTAGAGTTTCCTTTTCTTGACCGGTCCGCTGCTGCTGCCGGCCTCCGCTAGCGGTAAGCCGGACCGGTTACCGCGGATACCGATAATAATCAGACAAATTCAAAATTCAAACTAAAATGTGCAGTTCCTGTTAGCCGGTCAGTTGCGAATTAGTGAAAAATTTGACATGATTTCAAATTTGAATTAAAAAACTGAAAAATAAAAGAAATTTGACACCATTATTTTTAGGATTTTTTTCATTTTTCAATTTTTTGAATCCAATTTGAAAATTTTGAATTGGAGCAGACCGGTACCGCACCGGTCCAGACCGGTAGGACCGGTTGCCACTGGTTTTTTTATTGAGTTGCATGCACCAACCAGTTCAACCAAAAAGCTTAAGCTGATAGGGAAGGGTGGACAACTCACTTATACTCCAACACTCCCCCTCACGTGCAGGCCCCCCAGGCCGCATACGTGGAATATTGGAGTGGGCTGTAATTATTTTAATTAACGCGCCCGCCAGGATTCGAACTCGAGACCTCTGGCTGTGGTTCCCTATGAGCTTAAGCTTTTGGGTTGAACTGGTTGATGCATTGAACTTAATATTTTTTAACCCTGGTTAGGAGTTTGAACTGCCAGGAGCAAATGATGGTCCTGCCCCTCTTACCATACCTGCGGTCAAGTCAACGGCGCCTTCTCTCTGTTTTCTTTTCTGCCCCTGTTTGCAAGGAAGCCCTTTGCTCCATCCCATGTGTCCCCCGGGGTTGGGCACTGTGCAAGTGATTAGTGTGATGGCAATGAGGATTCGTTGGCTAGGATATGCCTGCAAGTCAATTCTGCTGCATGCAGTTTGAAAGTGCCCCGTAGATGAGGAAATCACATTTCTAGAAGAGCTAGCTTTAGGTTTTTCTGTACTCAGAATTCCTGGGTTATCTCGATCTCGGAAATTGGGAACGCAGGTCTTATTACAAGAGCTACTATATATGCATGTTTATATTAATCCCCCAGCAGCAAAGTAGCATCAAGTAATGATATGAAATCGAAAGGAACTAATCCCGAGTTCCAAAAAGTCTAATACTGACCTCTTACCACCCTTTGTGGAGCGGCAAGCAAAGGATCTAGTTCCCTTCTCCACTACTACTGATGATAGTGCCCTTTACTTTACCCCTTTCCAGGAGAACAAAATCAGAGAAGCAGCTGCTAGATCAAGCTTGCTGATCTCGCCCAAACCCCCAAAGCAAGAAACAAAGCACGACCAATCGCCCAAATTAAATTTCCCTAAAACAAACTGCAAAACCACCTCCACGCACAGTACACATACATGGTCCATGTCTCCATCTGCAACCACACACAATGTCATCATGATGATCATGTTCTTGAACCCAGGACAGGTGGGTTGTCATGCCCTACTAATACATGGTGGATACACAGTACGTCCTGCCCACCGTGCAGGGAAGGGAGTGCTACAGTAGCAGTGCAAGAGATATAATATATATGCATATATACATATATCTATATCCATCTGCAAGATCACCGGACGGAACGGAGCTAGCGATGCTGCGCTGGGGGGCGGCAACGCAATGAGTTGCGCGCGCGGCAGAGACAGGCCGGGGGGTGCAGTGGGCGGCGGCCATGCGTGGCGCGCATGTGAGCAAAGAGCGGGTACAGGGTGGGCTGAGCCCAAAATCCTCGGCACACCTCATGCAGCTCATGTGCGCCCTGCGTTCAATCATTGTGTGGATCATTGTCTAGCCGCCTCTAGATCCAGTTTCACTACTCCCAGCTAGTAGTAGCCTAGCAGCAGGACCCTGCCTTTCAGTAGTAGCTGGCTAGCTGCAGATCCATGCATACGGTATGTGTGCTCGATTGCAGGGCAAAGAAAGGGCGTATCTGCATAAAGAAGGTGCCTGACCAAGAAGCTTCGGATTGGAGGGCGTGCAATAATGCCTTCCATCTCCATGCTCAGTTACCGGAGAACATGATTTTCTTTCAGGCAATAATGAAATTAGTTCACCTTTTGCATTTCAATTTACAACCTCATCATCATATTAAAGTATCTTTTTATAGAAGAAATAGGATTATGAATGAATACACACATCCAATAATATTTTGAAATTTAACTTAGGCAAAAGGTACTTCTGATCTGCTCCCTCCAATTTATTTTTCCAATATATGACATTTAGAATAAGATGATTATTTCAGAAATCAACGAATTAGCCTTTTTCTTTAATGTTCAATTTGAAAAGAGAAATAACTAAAACAGCGTTTTGTGTCCCATTAAAAATCCAATTTTAGTATCAGGAGAAACTAACGGTACCATTGAGGCAGCGTATTAAATATTGGCAAAAGGATTCAGCTGACTTTGCTTAAAGGTAAAAATGCCTACATAAATATTAATAGAAAAACGAAAAGAAACAATAAATTGACCTCAAGTGGCGTTGCCGGGGACCATATATATACGTACGTAAGCATGTGCACAACACAATTTGTCATTGCGCAAAATGCATGCCCGGACGATGTTAAAGGAAAAAGGAGAGCTTGGATCTAAGCAGAATTTGGTAGATCGATGCATTCTGCATCTCGACATGCCTCCTTTTCTACACAAGTACGTATGTCGGTCCGTACTCTCTTTTTTTTGGAAGAATCGTGTACTTTGTATTTATTCCGATTGTTGAGAAATACTTTGTATTTAAGAAAAAATCTCCAAACCTCTATCCCACTCATACATAGCGGCAACGCAACACAACGTGAGATGAGAGGCTGGTCTTAGATGTGTGCTTTGACGTGAAACAAACGAATAGATTTTTTTTACAACAACATACTCTGAGGACCACAACGGCCGCTCAACCACCGCATACAGGTTTATCAAGACTAGAGCTAGCTGCAACGAAAGTTAAATGGAGTCCAAAAGATATATATTGTAATATTGTTTCATATGCTTATCATGTTATATACACTTTTTTAACGAAATACACTTTATGTGTAGATGCCCGCATACATGATACATCCGCACAAGCTCGTTATATCTATATTTTTATTAAGTACTTACTTGATTCAGTTGTTTTGAAATAAGTCTAAGTCTTGTCCCATCGGATGCTAGAAGACTAACTGAAAATATTACTCCCTCCTTCCCGGAATGATAGTCGTCGTTGGTGTTCGTGTCACATGTTTGACCGGATTTATAGAAAATATGTGCAACATTTGTATCTCTAAATAATTTTGCTAGAAAACTAGATTCAAATATCTATCTAATGGTATTAATTTTGTATCATAAATATTAATATACTTTTATATATATTTAGTCAAAATTATTTCTCGGGAAGCGAAAACAACAAACATTCCGGGACTCAACGTAAAATAAATTTTATAATCCTAGAGCTTTCCACATAACACGGATCCATTAAGCTAATTAGAGCACAATTACATAATGTGATGCCACAGTAAATATGTGCTTATGTGCTAATCATAGATTAGTTCGACTCATTAGATTCATCTCACAAAAATCTAGTACTTATGCAAATAGTTTTGTAATTAAATTATGTTTAGTCCTCCGAAATAGCTCCGCCCCTTTGGTATAAGTCTCTGAGAAGCAAACACCCACTTAATTAGCTTATCATTTTCTGAGTCAGAGTGTGGCAAATTACAATGCTAAATGCCAAATCTCTTTATCTTGACATCTTATTATTGAGTTTGTTCTCCCTATTTCTCTTTGGACTTCGCGCTAGCTAGCAAAGGGCCTGTTTTCTCTTTGTATATATGGTTGGTGACACTATCATCATTTTGCTGTACAATATGTACTTACATTATTTGTGGTAGTAATCCAAGTATATATAATAGCAATCTAATAGTGACAAAGCCAATTAAAAAAAGCTTTGTTATAGTACTTGTAAGTACTATAAATTGTTTTTTAAAAAATGCTGAAAAGAGAGAACTGGCCGGGCTATTGGGGCTAGTATACATTACCTGTCGCAGCCACGTGCAGGATCACATGCATGCGTGGAGTGGAGATCAGCTGATGAGCTCAAGCTCAAGCCCCGATCGACGTGCACTGAACCTTACATAAGCAGTGGGCACAATTTCTTTTATTTTTCGTACCATGCCGGCATCAACAACCTCCTGAGCTCAGAAGATATATGGGTATGGAAATTTGCGCTGTTCTTGAAAAACTGTACAACGGATAAGATATGGGCAGATGCTTCTAGTTTAACAAAATTAATGTGCATTGGAGCTGGTGAAATAAACAAAAGTTAAATCATCTCGAAACAGGTGGATCTAATTTGGTGGTTATATCCAAAATTGAACTTTGACTGTCCATGATCCTTAAAAAAAGAACTTTGACTGTCTGTGACATACTACACACTATATTTTGAACAAGTTGAAATAATTGTTTAACTATACTTTTATGTTAAGATTGCATTGCTCAACTAGCTGTTGGTAGAAATTTGAATATGTTGAATTGGATCATTTAAGGATACCACATAGCAGTACCTTTTTAAGGCTATTGGAGGTTCATAAAGCCTACACATCAATCCTCATAAGATGTGTTGAAAAAAATGATAAATCATAGAAATTCTCATGAAAAATAGAAACATCCCGCATCAATTTGGATGAAGCTAATTTGGATCCAGATATTTTTATTAAAGTTAGCAGAGAAGCCCCTACTATACATATTTGCTTGTATAATTTTTCTTTTATTCCGGATCCGTTTAATTGGCTCCCATGGGAGTTGAACTCGGGCCTGATGGGTGCTACTCAGGTGCTCTAACCTCTTGGTTAGAGGCCCTTTCTCAATTTAGATTCAGATTTATGAGTTAGTTTGGTTGATTTTTAACAACAGGATATGTGGGTAATTTCTATGAAAATTTAGAGTGTTACTTTTTGATTTGATTTTATAATGGCATAAGTGGTGAAGATGAAGTTCCATTAGGACATTTTCATAGTGGTAGAGGTGTGTAATTTAGATATGGATTTAGAGGATTATTTTATAATATTTTTATAATGGGTGTGATGACTATTATTATCACTGAAAAATAAAGAGTATCAAAATATTACATACTTTTATGAGAATTTCTAGGATATTTGGATACTTTTTTTTACTTTTGTAAGAACTTCTAAAATTCATTGTTGTGTTCTAACACATCTCCTGAGCATTTATATGATTGCTCCGAAATGAGTCTCTAATTAGTAATACTAACACTAATACTTCAGGAGAGAGAGAGAAATTTTTTTGGGGTGAAGAAAGCCTTTTTGACCAAGTCAGCAGGGGAAGCCTCTACTTTTTTATATATAAATTTTTATTTCAGACCTGTTTAATTCGCTCTCACATGGGGTCGAACTCGGGTATGATAGGTGCTACTCAGGTACACTTAATACTAGGCTAGAGGCCTTTTCACTACGTAAGAAAGCCTTCTACCGAGGCAGTAGAATCCGATAACAAATTTTCATTCGGCCACCTGTCAATTTTCGTTCACTTATACTACATGTTTACTTATAAATGCGTGTGCTTACATACACAGACTCATCTCTATTCACTCGTAGTTTTACTCAACTCAATATCTAGACGAGAGAGATGAGATTTTAATTCAGAGCTTCAATTCACTCAGTGATCCGAAATAGACCACGAGTTCACTGTATATATTTCTATATCAAATGGTACAACCACCATTTGCTGGTTGGTGCACGAAACAGCTGAGGCGTACATGCGCTGGGGTTTTGTCACGTTGTAGCTTTTCGGGTGTTTTATATATTCGTTATAGTAGTTGTAGTGGACGAAGCATCTCACCGGGTTATCCCATACTTTCTGGACCTCAAACCTGAACAAAAGTGGAATAAAGTACTCTCCTCCCTGCGAATCTAGTTCCGGCCGGCTGTCCCGTGAGTTGGCGCCACGAGTCGTGATATTTGAGCGCGTAAACGAACCTATAGGGTCGTACTGGCCTTTAATTTGTGCACTCGCTGGGGAAACGACCATGCTAGCTAGCTTATTATTGCAAATTTATATATGATTTCCTTAGTTTGTTCGAGCTCCTGCTCCAGTTTTTCGGTCTCGTCGTTATGCGAAATCGGCACCATCGTAGTGCTCCAATTTGTTGGCTCCTGAAGATGCAAATCTGTTGTGTGCATCTAGCTAGTTTATTCAATATGCTTGGAAAAGCTCAGGGGCACTGTTTAGAAGTTGTAGTGTGTCTAAAAATCCATATAGTACCAAGTTTAATTAATTTAAGAAGCCAGAGCCAACCATATCACCATTGTCTTGAAAAGAAGAAGACACTGAGTCAAAAAATAGTATTTGTTTTTTACCAGAACACCCCAGAACTACTTCGTATCCGGTCGAACAGAACCGGAGAGGTCACCGCCGCTCAAATTACGTTTGATTGGCACCCCACATGAGTATTGGCAAAGTAGGCATTATTAGTCGGTTTCAACAGTTTAGCAGCAGCTTGGAGAATTCTCCATTATTAATTGGGGGCCGGGACTAAAAAAATTCCAGGTGGAAAAGTCGGTGTTAAATAAACAGGAATTAAGAGTATATTTCTAGTATATGTGTGTGCAGTCGATCTACTCTTAGCTTCCTCTCTCCATTTATCAAGTAGTATCGAATGCCTTGTCAGGATATATAAATTATAAGTGCGTATACTCCTACGTCGTTTTCATTTAACTAACTGGCCGACACTAGTACTATTTGCCTATTTCCCAGTACTACTGTGACCCTGACCCAACCATGCATTTTGTATTGTACTGTAGCATACATATATATAGGTACCTGTTCGAAGCTTGAGATGTCAATAAGTAGGAGTAAACGTCACAATCGATCGTCGCCTAACAATATAATTATTGACACGCGTCAATGTAAACAAGTAGTCGATCGAGTAGTATGACGCAGGTAGATCAAGCTCATCACATGCATATTTGCTGGCTTGCTGCACCAACCAAGCGTGCCGTGTGAAGCTAATAGCAGTGGGTATACTAGCTGATGTGGGGTCAAAGCTTGTATTATAAGGCAATTATGTCGAGGGCCTCATGCATGCTTGTTGGATCGACCTGCAGATAATCGATGGTCACCCTTAAGTGATTAGTGATGCTGTCATCACACGCACACACGCATGTATGGACCTAGCTAGTAGGAGTATTTGCGAGAGGATTATGCATAGCCATTAGCCACAAGTCATTTCCTGCGGGTAGCATTGTTCGCTTGACTTATCATCACCACCAGCTTGAACAAAAAAACAAATCAGCACCAGGCCAACCACCTGGCACCAGCTAGCAGGGTTTTTTTACCGACGGTAACCGCGCGATATACCACGGTTACCGCTGCTACCGCCGGGGGTACGGAATAACGATCCAAATCGCCGTAGCAACCGGCCCAAAAATTCAAATTTGAATTTGAATTAAAAAAATGAAAAAATCAATTAAAAACACCAAAAAATAGTTCATGATTTGTAGAGTTTTATGGTGTTGAAAGTTTTCAAATTTGAGTGCATTTGGTATTTATTTGGAGCTTTAGAAGTTGAAAAAAAAAAGAAAAAGAAAAAACATGGGCCGGCCCGTTAAGGCCCATGATGCCCAAATGAACCAGATGATCTAGCTTCCGCCCAACCGCGTGCCCCCGAGCATCTACTCTCCTGGTTCTCCCCCGTCCGCGCCTCCCCCGCCCCCCGTCCGCCGCCGCTAGCCGCCGCCCGCGCCGCCGCCGGCGGCTCTACCGCGCCCGACCGCGGTATACCGCGCGGTAGGGGCGGCTAGCCGCGCGCGCGGGCGGATCCACCCGCTACCGCGCGGGCGGCGCGGTTAGCCGCGCGGGAGACGCGGTATACCGTGGGCGACGCCGCGGTATACCGCGGTTAGGTATTTTTTTTCTTTTGAGTAGATTTAGGCTTTAAGAATTGTGTTAGGATCTAGGATTTGTGTTAGGATTTAGGTTTACTTTGGTTTAGGATTTTTGGTAGGATTTAGGATGTGAGGTAGAGGTAGAAATAGAATTATTGCTTTAGGTAGAAATGGAATTGTTGCTTTAGCTTTTAGGTTTAGGAGGATAATTTGTGGCATGATGTAGGATTTGTGGTAGGATCCAATTTTAGTTAGGATTTGTTTCGGAATTAGGTACATTTTCATTAGGTATAGTATTAAGGTAGTGTTTTGTAATTTAGTTTATGTTGTCATTTATGCAGGTACACAATGTCAGGTAGACCTAAAGACCCCGTATGGGAACATGGTGTCAATCTAGCTCCCGGATGGCGATGCAATTACTGTGGTATGCAGAAAAGTGGTGGTGGTTCAACTAGGTTGAAACAACATTTGGCCGCGCGCGGATCATCGGTGCTCCATTGCAACAGCGTTCCACCACCTGTGCGGGAGTACTTTCAGCGGGATATTGAGAGGACGAAGAAGGCAACTAATGAACGTGCTCGACAGAGGTTGGCACGGGAGGATGCAGCAGCAGCGGGTAACAGTCCCGCTGGAGGAGATGAGGAGGCTCAGATCCAGGATGCAATTAACTTGTCGAGAGCAGAAGCAATTAACCCTGATTTTTACAACTTGTTAGTCGGTGAGTGGCAGACAACAGCGGCGTGGACGGGCCTAACTTGGCAACAATACAAGGGTGAGTTGCTTAGGACGAGAGGCTTGAATGTCATGTCCATTCGAGTACCACTCCGCGACCCAGCTGGGGATCTTTCCTTTCTACCATTGAACTTGTGTTGTATGAACTATTTGTATGAATTATTTGTATGAACTATTTGTATTTGAACTACCAACTCACTTATGCACGGCTAGTATTATTGTGTTTGGTGTAGTATTTCTATGTATAACTATAAATCATTGATTGGGGTGCTATTTAACACTAATTTGTGCCAACATCATGCCAAAATTTTCATTTATTCTAAGCCGGATGGCCTTTTTCTGTGCACCGGTATAAATTCGTTACCGCGCGGTAAAAATAATTTATATCGCGGTATAAATATTTTATACCGCGGTATACCCCTGGGTACCGTTTGAACTAGCGGTTTTGATTTGAAATTTGAATTCGAGCAGTATTTAGCGGTATACCGCGGTTGCTACCGTTACCGCCGGCCAACGGTAAAAACCTAGCGGTCGGTAAAAAAACCCTGCCAGCTAGTAGTCAGTGGTACTTTTATCTCACACCAAATCAGCAGCTATAGCAGCCACCCGACAATCGAACAATGTTCCTTTTATACAAGCTATATAGGAGTCTATAGGACCCCATCACCCCAGTTCTCAAGTTTGTTGCTGCCTTGCTGGGGTTCACCCGACCTGCTTCGATCTCTCGCGCTGCTAGCTCCGACTCCTCCACATGGTGATGAGGCCCCAGGAGAGCAACCCGACGTATTCTGCCACTACGTGACGTGCAGTGATAAACCCCCACGATCTCGATCTTCTTCCAATTATTGGATGAAAGTAGATAGTATTTCGCAGCCGTTGGATGTGCCGATCGAGATCGAGAGGCGCCAACACCCGCACGGGCATGAGGCGCGCGGCCATTGCGTACGTGAGCCCCGTCTTTTTTGTTTTTTAACCCTTTTTGCGAAAGATTTTCACAAGTAGACCCTTTTTGGAAAGATTTCAAAAAATGGACCCTGAGCTCGGCGCCGTGGATCATGGCGCCGAGCTTACATGCCTCGGCGCCACAGATCATGGCGCCGAGGTCTTGGGCCTAAAAATAATATCGATTCCCTACTTTGAAATTCTTTTGTGAAGAAATTTGTATGTAAAATGTGGCCAATAACATGCAAAATGGAATTTATGAACTTTGTTTAACATCTTACAACATTTGTGGATAAAAACTAAGCGAGTTTACATATTTAAAATGACATTCCAAAATTGAAAGTATTGCTGTCGGCATTTACTCATGCGCTGAAAAATTCTAAGTGCCTGAGAACCCTTAAAACATTAACAGGCATGCAACTTTGAAATTCTATTCTGAAAAAGTTTTCATATATACATTGAAAGAATTTGGATCCCAAATGTAGTATGATGTTTAATAAACATTTTGTGTATGTTGTTGACCATGAAAACATACAAATTTCTTCACAAAAGAATTTCAAAGTAGGGTAACTGATATTGTTTTCAGGCCCAAGACCTCGGCGCCATGATCTGTGGCGCCGAGGCATGTAAGCTCGGCGCCATGATCCACGGCGCCGAGCTCAGGGTCCATTTTTTGAAATCTTTCCAAAAAGGGTCTACTTGTGAAAATCTTTCGCAAAAAGGGCTAAAAAATAAAAAAGTCGGACGTGAGCCCATGCATGCATATATGCATGCAGCATGCACGCGCGCGGCCACCACGGCTGCCACATGCCGTGCTGCGCACACGCACATGTACGTGGTGTAGCCAGGGTTTGCCTAACCGTTGGTAACCGGCCCGGTAAAAATTTTGAATTTGAATTCCAAAAATTGAAAATTGCGGAAAAAATCTCTAAAAATACTCCGTGATTTATTGAGTCCAATGGTGTCAAATTTGTTGCAAACTTAGTTCATTTAGTATAAATTCCAACCAAAAGAAGCTAAACCAAAAAAGAAAAAAGAAAAAAAAACGCCGGCCCAGCTCGGCCTACTTAGGCCCAACCATGGGGGGGGGGTCAAAATAACCCTACCGCAGCTCCCCACCCCAATCCACCCGAGCCAGACCCTCCAGAAACGCCTCCCTTCCCTCGTCCGCCTCCCCAGGTCCGCCGTCCGGCCGCCGGCGTCGCCTAACCGGCGTCCAAGAGCGGTTTACGCTCGGACGGCGCGGTTAGCGGCCGGCCGGCCGGCCGGATCTAACCGCGCCGCCCGGACGAGCGGTTTACCGACCCGGACGCGCGGTAAGCCGCGGTTAGGTCGCGGTAAACCGCCCCTGCGCAGGTATCTTCCTCCCCTTTTGATTTATCTAGTTTTTCAATATATTTTGATATACAAGCGTAGAACATTTTGATTTAGGATGTGGATATGATTTGACTCAGGTGTTTACATGATTTAGGTTTGTAAATGTAGATATGTAGACCATAAATGTAGGAGTTTGGTAGAGCATATTTAGGTGTATATTTGATTTCATTTAGGATGTATATATGATTTAGTTGTATATATGATTTCATTTAGGATGCACATATTTAGAGCATATTTAGGTATATGATTTATGTGATTGATTTGTGGATGTTGTCCATTTATGCAGATACAAAATGACATCTAGAGATGTTGTGTGGGAACACGGTGAAAATCATCACCCCGGATGGCGATGCAACTATTGTCATACTTACAAAAGTGGAGGTGGTGCGACTAGGTTCAAACAACATTTGGCTGGAAAAGGGACCCAGGTGGTCCATTGCAGGAATGTGCCACCACCTGTGCGGGAGTACTTTCAGCGTGAGATTGAGAGGACTAAGAAGGCAACGTATGAACGGAATAAAGAGAGTACAATTATTACTATGAGTCTATGACTATGGTATTGTATTTGTATGCACGATTATCACTATCATTATGGTATTGTATGCACAATTATTATTATGACATTGTTTGTATGCAAAACTATGATATTATTCCTTTGGTGAGGTTTTGTGATGTTCTTTAAATTAAGTTATGCATAGATCATGCTAATATTTTCATTAATTCATCACCGGAGAACCACAAAAACATGCTCGGTTTTCCTGTCTTCACCGTCGGTTTACCGCTCTAACCGACCGGTTACCGGTCCTTACCGAGCGGTTTACCGATCGGTTACCGAATGAACTAGCGTCTCAATTTGAAATTTGAATTTGTTCGGTTTTCAACGGTAACCGCGGCTTACCGACCGGTAAACCGAAACCGGCGGCCGGCGGTTAGGGAGGCCGGACCGGTAAGGTGAACCCTGGGTGTGGCGGCCAACCACGCGACACACACAGCTACGCACACCGCCCGCCGTCCTCTCCATATCCAACAAAAGCTAGCTTGGGTCCGGTCCGGTCAGGCCTCGTACTTGTATTCTCTTAATCATTTTCTTTTTATTATTCTCTCTCTCTTTTTGGAGGCAGCTATATAGAAAGCTTATGGCCGAAAATTCCCCAGCTGAAAAGATACTATGGCAGCTCAGAAAGAGATCTAAAGGTTTTCAGGAGCCCCGCATGGCCCCATCATAGAGGCCCATAGCTGCCTCTCTGGTCTGTGGTCTCTGCCATGCCATGCAGCCATCATTACCCATGCAGCATATGGACTTAGAAAGAAATCCTATGGGACATTATTGTCCTCTGTACTCCCTCCGTCTCAAAATAAGAAGTGTTTGAGACGAAGGGAGTATGTAATTGGGGGACGTGCTTAAACTTTTGTTGGCTCCGCCGTCACTACTCAGGATAGGGCATGCATATAGAAATGTAGAACTATGATGTCAAACTTCGATGGATGGATATGTAGGTAACTAATCTGGTGGAAACCAACCTCTCCGTGCCATGGTTTTTTTACCGTCGGTAACCGTGCGATATACCGCGGTAACCGTTGTTACCGTCGGGGTGCGGTAATGGTACCGAGCGGTAGCAACCGGTGCCAAATTTCAAATTTGAATTTTAATTAAAAAATGAAAAAATCAATAAAAATCTCCAAAAAAATAGTTCATGATTTGTAGAGTCTGATGGTGTTGAAAGTTTTCAAATTTGAGTGCATTTGGTATTTATTTCGAGGTTTAGAAGTTATAAAAAAAGAAAAAGAAAAATCTTGGGTCGGCCTGTTAAGGCCCACGGAGCCCAAATGACTTCGATGACCTAGAAGCAGCTGCAGCTGGTCTCTGGCCGACTCCATTCGCCCCCTTCGCCTCATTCCGCAGCGAGTGCACCAGAGACCGCCGCCCCAGCTCGTCGTCCGCGCCGCCGCCGGCGGTATACCGCGGCCCGAGCGCGGTATACCACGCGGTAGGCCGCGTTTAGCCGCCCCGCGGCCGGATCCGCCCGCTCCCGCTCAGCCGAGGCGGCTAACCGCGCGGGAGTTGCGGTATACCACGGCGAGGCCGACGGTATACCGCAAACATGTATGAATTTTTTTTTCATTTGTGTAGCTTTAGGATTTAGGATTTGTGTTAGGATTTAGGTTTATTTTGGTTTAGGATTTTAGGTAGGATTTAGGATGTGAGGTAGAGGTAGAAATAGAATTGTTGCTTTAGGTAGAAATATAATTGTTGCCTTAGGTAGGATAATTTGTGGTAGGAATGTAGGATTTGTGGTAGGATCTAATTTCTATGTGTAACTATAAATTATTCATTGGGGGTGGTATTTAACACTAATTTGTGGCAATATCATGCCAGAATTTTCATTTCTTCCAAGCCGGAGGGCCTTTTTCAGTGCACCGGTTTTAATTACTTACCGAGCGGTATAAACCTTACCTCAGCGGTATAAATAATTTATATCACGATATACCGCTGGTTACCGTTTGTATAGGCGATTTTGGTTTGGAATTTGAATTCGAGCGGTAAGAAGCGGTATACCATTTATACCGCTCCGATATACCCTTACCGCTGGGTTGCGGTAAAAATATACCGGTCGGTATAAAAAACCCTCCGTGCAAATTATGGAAGCTTCAATTTGAATGTTGATCCAAGGGGGCGCTTACGATGCTTCAGATTGAAGTTTCCACTAGAGATGTTGCCGGATATATATGTACTACTCTGAGGTACTCCTTCCGTTTCAAAATATTACTTATTTTGAATTTTCTAGGTACGTAGTTTTTGCTATGTATTTGAAATATACGTCTATCTAGCTGCATATATGAAGTTAGAAAAAGTCAAAACAAAATAGTAATTTGGGATCGAGGAAGTATCCCATACGGTGTTGCACCAAAGGAGAATAATATATAATTATGTATGTCAAAGTAATGATATGACCACGCAAAAAGAATTACAGATTTACCATGAAGGCGACACATACTGATGATATCTCTCTAGTAAGCAGTCTGCGACGCAAATGATCAGTGTCGATCAGAAGGGAGTGGAGAACGTTAAGTTTTAATGTTATATATCTTTGATATAAAAGCCTTACCTACATAATTTGTTTAAAAACATGCATTTTGTTATCTTGGGAAATGGAGTATATATAGAGTAACCAAACAAAACAAATAAGTACAGCATGCAGGACGAGTTGATTCAATCCAGATCTGAACCCCCAATAATGGTCTTAAACCATTTCATTATTAGTACATCTCTTCGCAACGTCCAAGGGGAATTTCTCACTGGATTAAACTGTTACCGTTATCAAAACCACACACATGCTAGACAAAACCCACCCACACATCCCTCTGAGAGCCTCATATATCAACACCAACAAGTCGCTAGCATAGTATATCCCAGTGGCATCTCGTCGGCAAGAACGATGACTCTGTCTGTCAACTCATCCCAGATTCGATTCCCCCTTTCATCATCTCAATTCTCAAAGAGAGAACACATTAACCAATCCCCAACCTCGTTGCAGCCACACTAATTTAACCTCTCCCATCTGACGGATCCGCCCTATCCCATACGGAAGCAGTGGCAGTAAGCAGTATTCTGCTCGCCGCCCAGGGCCAACGTCACGGAAACCCTTACAGAAACGGATAGCGACAGATCGTAGTATCTGATCGGCGACGCCGACGCCAAAGTTTTATGCCTCCGAGATGGCATCCTCCCCTCCTCCGCCACCAATCCGTAGCCCGGCGGCGCTCGCTCCGTCCGAGAAGCTCGCAAAGGGCGGGCGGCATCGCATGCATCTGCATCTGCAATGCATCTCATCGCATATGGGTTGCCGGGCCGCCGGCACATGGCGACGCTTGCCGACTTGGTGGTGGCGATCTGCCCCCAGCACGGCACGGTGGCTCTGCCTGCCTGCGCCAGCAGAGCGCGACCGGCCCGTGTGCTTTCCTGCCGCGGCGTGCGTGCCTCCACTCTTCTAGCTGTTTGGCTGCAGGTATGGTATGGCTCTCCAAAAAGCTCCGGCGGCCTCGTGCCATCGTGCAGGCCCGTGCTGCCGGCGTACGTGTAAAATGTTGGTTGGTGTCCTTGTTTTTTGTGTGTGGTTTCAGCGTCGTCGTCTGCGCCTTTGAGGATCTCGATGACGTATTTCGGGCAGATTGAAAAAACTGATGGTGCTCTGTTACGTTGGCAGATGGCGACAGGGAGGGATTTTATAAAAAAGCAAAAGTTATGACATGGTTCAGAAAATCAAACAACCTGTTCGTTTGGTTGGCTGGTGGTGATGGTACACTTGATTTATTCGAGAGAAAAATACTTCACGGCGATTCTTTGGTGGTGGTTTGTTTCGAGAGAAAATCTTTACTTGCTTTGGTGGCGATAAAGCCGGCGAATAGAGTGCGTGACATATAACTGGCAGACGACAGTGTAGCATGTACTATATCCTTCTTGTTTGTGTACTTTGCTCTTTTTCATGGTCTTTTGTTCATTTGTTGTATGTCGGGCCCAATCGATCCATCTGTCATCTGCCGGTACTATAGTTACTTTTAAGTTTTAAGCGTGTGGTGTTCATAATACTTTCCTTTTTGTTTCCAACACTAGATATGTTCATGTAATTAATGATAATGTACGGTGTTATGTGTAAAGCCATTTTTTCCTATGATAATACCATGGGCTATAGTATGTGCACGGTATTTATTTTGTTTGTTAGCCATTCAAGTGCAGAGAGCTTAGACCAAAGTTAGTTTAGTTGGGCTTAAACCATCAAGCTGTAGTAAAACTCCGAGCCCACCAAGATAAATATGATGCCAAAGCACATCAACCATACTGCCAATGAAGCCCAAGCCCATAAGAATGAAGGCTAGTTTTGAACTGATCATGCTGCGAATGAAGCCCAAGCCCAGCAGAATTACGGTAGTGGAAAAAAATTAGGCGTGTTTATTGACTTATCATTTTATGACTTTTTATCTGCACTTGAAAATTTGACATTTAAACAGTTGACTCGAATTTAATATTTTCACATACATATTCGAATTGGTACATTTGAAATGTTGATGTAGACTATTCAACGTATTGAAATACTAGATTCAACATTTTTCGTGAGTTAATTTAGTTCTTCATGTGATTTTCTTTAACAGCATATTTAAAATTAGAAATCAGGGTCAAATGATGATTAAAAGGAAAAAGTATGTGTCTCATTTTGTTGTGTTTATCTTAGAGAACATCTTGGGTTCAAACATATGGAGATCCAAAAACAGACTTGTGATTTGAAGGGAAAATGTGCGAATGAAGTTTGAGATGCATGCAACTTAATTAGCTATCCATCGTCCTGCTTCTTATGGATTGCTTCCCTTGCTAAACTCGAACATCATGATGTTTTTTAAACCCAAAACATGAGGTGTTTTCCCCACCCACGAACCATAAGAAAAAAATTACTCTAATTGAAAAGGGACACACTCATTTTTTTCCCTAGATCCTATTTTGCACGAATCATGACGGGTATTGGACAAATGCAAGGACATGAAAATAACAAATAGTGAACCAACTATACTTCATGAAATCTGAATAAGTAGAAGGAAATTATAGAGAACTAGTTTATTAGATGAATTGTAAAAAATAGTCTCATTCGAAGTCCCAACAAGTGACATGTTTAAACATTTAATTAAATTTAACAATGAAATGTTACTATGACGGTGAACTCACAAATTTTGTATTTGTTTTTGGACTTGGTTTGTCCTAAAATCAATTAAATAGTTGGTGTTGGGGAATTCAGAAAAACCCGTCACCCTCGAAACGTTGAGTTTAACAAAGTTCTCGAATCATGTTTTTCAGGAGCAGGGAATTCACGATTTTCGGAAGCCTGGAACCTGTGAAGCCTCGAATTCGCGAATGTGCAACGATTCGGGAATCTTGGTTCGGTGAAGAAGTGGAGTCACGAACACGCGGAAGCCAGGAATCTCGAACTGTCGAGGGCTGAGTTCGTGAGTCAGGCGCGTGGACATGCGCGAACCAACGGAGAAGCGAAGGCCAACTCGGGAAACTGCTGAAGACCCAGTTCGGGAGTTTCACGCGATGACATTCACAAACCAGGAGAGAAGCAAAGCAAAGTCAAAGTTGTTGTCCCAAAAAGTCCGGGTTTAAAGTGTGAACTAGTGGCAGATTTGTAAATATGTTAGACGAAAAAGACAATCCTGTATGCGTTCACACTAGGAATATTCTCTGAGGCTAAGGGTGTTATCGGTATGTAAAAGTCCCTTCGTCTCCCTATAAAAGGGGGCGCAAGGGCACGTGTAAACGGATTCAGACTCTTTGAAACTTGTGCTGCTTGCAGAGGGAATCACAATCTCTTTGCGCCCTCACTCTGTACTTGAACGTGCTTAGAACTCTCTCTTGTGTTAGGGTTGTCATCCGAATTTTTCGGGTAACCCCCCAACATTGGCGCCCACCGTGTTCCAGCCGAAAAAAACTCACGATGCCACCTCAGAAGAAATCCAAGAAGAATGTTCCAGCACAGGCAAACCGAGACGATCGCCATCCTACCCAAGGGAATGAAACCTCGTTCGTTCCTGAATCTTCAAACACAACAGACCAAGAACGAAGAGAAAAGCTCGAAGCTCTCATGAAGGCAAGAGCAGAAAAGACAGCTCACACCCAAGAACAACCTGCTGAACAGCAACAGTTTGAGAATGTGGATGATGATGATGATGCCATAGACAGAGAGCTAGCGATGGTTCAGCAAAAGATACGAGCGATTCTGAGAAAGACAAAGAAAAGTTCGCGGCTCGCTTACAAGCGAAGAGGAAAATCTCCGAAAAACTAGAGCAACTTTGAACAAAGCAAAAGAGCGAGATAGAAGCAATACAGAAAGAAATTGATGAAATGAAAGAACAAGAGAACAGTTCCCTGTGGCAGGAGTCACCGCATCAGAACCCCGCGCCCGCAATAGAATCCCCGAAAGAAAACTTCTTCGCGGGAAACGGAGTCTCACACTTCGTGGATTCTGAATCACCACTGTCTGTTGGGCTGCAAACAGCACCTTGGCCGCCGAAGTTCAAGCCTGTCTCTCTTCCCAAATACAACGGCTTCGGAAACTCCAGGCAGTTTCTTATGAGATACGAATCAGCTGTGAACTCGGCAGGAGGAGATGATGTTGCACTAGCCAAATCCTTCATCATAGCTTGCGAAGGACCAGTACTGAATTGGTACTCACTGCTGCCTCCACACTCAATCTACAGCTGGGTAGATCTCAAGACAAAGTTCATGCAAGCGTTTCAGATGCTCCACGACACGACAGCCGAAGCCTCAGATTTGTATAACTGCAAGCAGAAGGACAGAGAACCACTGCGGAACTTCTGAGAAGGTTCATGCAACAGAGGTCTCAAATCCCCGACGCTGACGACAAAACAACGATCAAGGCACTGATCAAAGGTCTCACCCCAGGGCCAACAGCTTCCCATCTCACGAGAAAGAAACCCGAGACGGTCGAGGAACTTTTTCGAGAATTGGAGTAGTACATTTTGTCTGATGACGACCACCGCAAGAGGGTAGCTGAGCGAAATGAGGCAAGACAGGGCAACAGAGATATGACCTGGCGAGCACCACCCCAACATCCGCGAAACGTCAACAACGTCGGAAACTCTCAACCAGAACAAGGCAACAGGCCAAGCACCAGGGGAGGATTCAACTCCAGAGGAAGGGGAAGAGGCAGAGGACCCCTAGTACTCACGAACCACAACCCGAAAGATCCTCACTTCTACTGCCAGTATCATGGAAGAGGCCACAACACCGAAGGGTGCCCAGAAACAAAGAAGAACATGGCCAGAATTCAGCAAGAGAAAGCACTGATGAGCATTGCATCCTCGATGCCAGGCCAGTTTCGCCCGAATTTTTGGCAGCCTCAATTCACGAACCCACAGTCAAGTTCTATCCTAGTCCAGCAATTCCAGCAACCACAACCAACGTGGCAGCCATCACAACAGTTTTTTCCTCAGTCACAAGCGATCCAGGCAATCCAGCAACCACAACCCATTCGGGAAATCCTGCCGCCACCGCCAGAAAGTTCGTCAAGGCCTCAGTCAAGTTCGGGACCCCAGAATTCCGAAGCCTTGCCATCGTTCGGAACCATCATGCCAATCACGGGTGGCTCAGCCATGGAATTCGAGACCAAGAAGCAAAGAAGTAATTACTTCAGGTCTGTGAATACTATCATCAATGACGGCCCAGCCGCACGGCCGGAGTGGGCAAAGGTGCCAATCACCTTCACGGAAGAAGATTTCAGGCTGAAATCTGCGATTCACAATGACGCCATGGTCATTGAAGTGAACATAGCTAGATGGGTTATAGGAAAAGTCCTAGTGGACAACGGGAGTTCGGCGGACATCCTGTTCTTGAAAACTTTCGAGAAGATGAATCTGAGCCAGCACATGTTGGACCCACCAGAGTACCCGTTGCAGGGGTTCGGAGGAAAGCCCATCAAGCCGGTGGGAAAAATATCACTCCCGGTTTCTTTCGGAGATCTTGAGAATGCCAGAACGGAGAGCCTCACTTTCTATGTAGTTGACATATACCACCCATACCTCGCGATTTTTGGCAGAGGTTTCATGAACAAGTTTGATGCTGTCATAAGACAACACTTCCTATGCATGAAGATGCCTGCGCCCAAAGGGGTCATCACGGTGTTCGGCAATCAGCAAGAGGCCAGGAATATAGAAAAAGGCCACACGCCTGGTCAAACAAATGTGTACCAGCTGAAAGTAGCTGATGAGAGGAAGGAAACTTACGAAGAACCTAAGCGGGACAAGGAAAAAATGAGATAACCGCAGAGGATGAAACAAAGAAAGTGTATTTGGATGACATGCCCGACAGAGCAGTCATAATAGGGGCAAATCTCAGCGCTGAAGAGGACAGGGAACTTATACGATTTCTGAACAGAAACAAGGATGTTTTCGCATGGTCGGCTAAGGACCTGCAAGGTGTTGACAGGGATATCATTGAACATGCCCTGGAAACATATGAGAAAATACCACCCAAGAAGCAAAAACTTCGGAAAATGTCTGAGGAAAAAGTCAAAGCAGTCGAAGCAGAAGTTCAGAGGTTGCAGGATGCCCAAGTAATCAAAGAGGTCAAGTACCCAGTCTGGCTAGCCAACACTGTGCCAGTCAAGAAAAAGAATGGAAAATGGAGAATGTGTGTGGACTTCACCGATTTGAACAAGGCATGCAAGAAGGACGATTTTCCCTTGGAAAGGGTAGACAAAATCGTGGATGATGCAGCCAACAGTGAGATGCTTTCGCTCCTGGACATGTTCTCTGGGTATCATCGGATCGGGGTTCGCGAGAGAGGACGAGGAAAAAACAAGTTTCATCACTCCTTTCGGAACATTTTTTTTTCGTAAGAATGCCGGAGGGGTCGAAGAACGCGGGATGCACGTTTTCGAGAATGATAGCAATAGTACCGCACCAAATAGATTCGGAGAAACATCTTGGCATATGTAGATGACATAGTTGTCAAAAGTGTTCAGAGGAAAGACCATATCAGTGACCTGGCGGAAACATTTGCGAACATGAGGGCAGCAAACCTAAAACTAAATCCGGAAAAATGTGTGTTCGGCATTCACAAGGGGAAAGTTCTTGGATGCCTAGTTTCAACGAAAGGCATAGAAGCAAATCCTGACAAAATAAAGGCTCTGGTGGAAATGCAAGATCCAGTCTCAGTGAAAGATGTTCAGAAGCTGACAGGAAGAGTAGCTGCCCTCAACAGATTCATTCCCAGAGCCGCAGAAAGAAGTTTACCGTTCTTCCAAGTCCTCAGAAGTGCCAAGAATTTCCAGTGGTCTGAACCTCAGAAGCAGGCCTTTCGCGAACTGAAGGATTACTTGTCCACCATGACCAAACTTTGTCCTCCTGAACCAAAATCGCCACTTCGCCGTATGTGTCCGCATCAAATTCGGCGGTAAGCGCGGTGCTAGTGCGGAGAAAAGGAGGAAGAAGGAAAGCTCAGGCAAATTCCTGTATACTTCGCTTCTGAAGCATTGTCTGGTTCCAAGGTCTTCTATTCCGAGCTGGAAAAGATCGCATATGCGGTCATCATGGCAGCAAGGAAGCTAAGGCATTACTTCGAGGGTCACAGAATAAGAGTCATCACCAACCAGCCGCTGAATGATTTGTTCGCAAATAGGGAGGCATCCACCCGAATCATCAAGTGGGGTGCTGAGCTTTCTGAGTATGTGGTAGACTTCGAGAGAAGAAGTGCAATAAAATCGCAAGTTCTGGCAGATTTTGTCGTGGACTGGACTTCACCCACTCAGAACCTCGAGGAAAATATACCTGAACCTTGGATAGTGCAGTGTGACGGGGCCTGGTGTTACAAGGGGGTTGGCATTTCGGCTGTTGTAACGTCCCCGACGGGCGTGGTCATAAGATACGCAGCGCGGCTCGTATTCGCGAACAATGAACATTCCACGAACAATACAACGGAGTACGAAGCTCTACTGTTGGCATTAAGAAAAATGAAAGCCTTGGGGCAGCAGACTTTCATAGTCAAAACGGATTCGAAAGTGATCCAAGAACATATTGAGAAGGAAAGCGAGGCCAGGAATCCAGTTCTCATGAAATATCTCGAAAAAGTCAGAGAAATGGAAAAACACTTCAAAGGGTATTCAGTCCAGCATATCCCAAGGGATGACAACAATGAGGCAGACAAACTGGCGAAAGCGGCAGCCAGAAATCAAGAGCTACCACCGGATGTGTTCTTTGAAATCATCAGAGAGCCTTCCATCAAAAATTCGAGGGCCCAAATTGTGAATGTAGTGGAAATTCCAGACTGGAGAGCAGAAATCATGGCTTATCTGAGAGGACATTACGAACCACAAGATGAATTGGAGGAAAAAAGATTGAAGCAAAGGGCTCGGGGCTATACAGTAGTAAATGGAGAATTATACAAAGCAGGAGTCACTGAGCCTTGGCTGCGCTGCATCACCTCCGAAAAAGGTCGGGAACTTCTGAAGGAAATTCACAGCGGATTCTGTGGGGCACACATAGGCACCAGGGCTTTGGCTGGAAAGGCGATAAAGCAGGGATTCTATTGACCCACCATAAACATTGATGCCAAGATGTTAGTTCGGCAATGTGAAGCATGCCAGAAAACGGGAAATCAACAGAATCTGCCTTCAATGCCAGTTCACCTAATTCCACCAACTTGGCCTTTGCAGAGGTGGGGAATGGATCTAGTAGGCCTGTTGCCAACAGCTCAAGGCAACTGCCGATTCGCAGCTGTGGCAGTCGATTATTTCACGAAGTGGGTGGAGGCAAAACCACTTGCGAATATCACAGCAACTACAGTTCAAAAATTCTTTTGGCAGAACATAGTCTGCAGGTTCGGAGTTCCTAGAGAATTAACGGTCGACAATGGCAAACAGTTTGACTGTTACACCTTCAAAGAATATTGCAGAACCTTAGGCACACAGGCAAAATTTTCGTCAGTGTATCACCCACAGTTCAATGGTGCAGTTGAAAGAGCCAATGGCCTGATTTTTTTCGGGAATCAAGAAATGCTTGTTCGATCAGAGTAAGGGAAAGTGGGTGGATGAACTTCCGAAGGTGATCTGGTCTCACAACACCACAGTATCAAGGGCAACAGGTTTCACGTCTTTTCGCCTACTTTTCGGGACTGAAGCCATGACACCGGAGGAGATTAAGAATGAAAGCATGAGAGTCCTGAAAGGGAAAGAGATAGAAGAAATTGATAAAAATTTGGAAAAGGACATGATCGAGCTGACAATCCTTTTTGAAGCAGCGGAAAACATCGAGAAATACCAGAGAGAGACAAGGGCATGGAGGAACAAAAAGGTGGTCCGAAAGGACATAAAAACTGGTGATCTTGTCTTGAAAAGAAAGAAAAATTGGGAGAACCCAGGAAAACTTCACGAGTCATGGGAAGGGCCTTACATCGCCAGGGAAACAGACATGCCAGGAGCTTATCGCCTGATGGAACAAACTGGCGAAGAGTTGCCGTATTCATGGAATGCCGACAGTCTAAAAAGGTATTATCCATGAAATCCTTAGTTGTAAATAGATGTAACATTTAGTAATTTTTCGATTTTCATAAGTTTGTACTTTAGAAAACTAAAAAGTCCGAATCACGTGTCTATAAGTGATTTCGGGACAAAAACTAGTTTTACTTCTTCTAGTCGCATTAGAATAAGAAGGACCGTACTCTTTTCCTTGCAAAGGGGGCTCTAAATCAAGAGGCAAGGTTTTTAACGAGGCGGATCCTATGTAAATACTCTTTGTGATATATATATGAAAAGAGTCTTCCCCAAATTGCGTATTTCCAGAGTTCCATCGTGAAAAAAGAAAAAGTTCGTGAGAAAGGCTTCGTGATAGCCAGAGTTCCATCGTGAAAAAAGAAAAAGTTCGTGAGAAAGGCTTCGTGATAGCCAGAATTCCATCGTGAAAAAAGAAAAAGTTCGTGAGAAAGGCTCCGTGATAGCCTGAATTTCATCGTAAAAAAAGAAAGGCCTGAGACAACAACAAGTTGTGGCCTAGAAAAATCCCATCCACGAGGGGATTCCCACCAAAAAGGCCTGAGACAACAACAAGTTGTGGCCTAGAAAAATCCCATCCACGAGGGGATTCCAACCAAAAAGGCCTGAGACAACAACAAGTTGTGGCCTAGAAAAATCCCATCCACGAAGGGATTCCCACCAAAAAATTTGCATGAAGATTTTGAGAAAGTGAATGCCTAAGGGGTTGCCTGCAGTTTTTTACTTAGTGAAGATTGTTGAAAATTATTTAAATATCATCATTGAAAGAAAAGGGCAAGGGGTTCGTTCGAAGAATTGTAGAAAATCTTGGTTGAAATATGCTCGAAATTCGTGAATAGTAAGCGTCGCCAAATTGCCTTCAAGTTTTCATGCAAAACGGCAAGGTGGGGGAGGGTGACGTTTTTTCAAAGAAAGAAACGTATTCGTTGCCTTATTCGCATGAAAACTTCCGAACAGTTCCTTGATAGTTACAACAGTCAGTACGAAATTTAAAATGAAAGCTCTACAACATGTCCTGGTTTACAAACGTTGTTTTCAGCCATATCGCTAGCATAGGCGAAGTCAGACGCACCGGCTAAGGGGCTAAGGGGCTCTGTCTTCGGAATTTTCGCGAATCGCGAAGTAGAGGATGCAGAACGACTTTTCTTATGAAGCAAAAAAATGAAGAGAGATCAAAACAGCCTATAGAAAATTTAAGCGAGGCCTCAAGCCAAAAATCGGAAAAGTCTTGTTCGGGATGTGCTCGCTTGAACAGACGCCACGCTTCACCACTAACGAACATCCTATCCCGATGAATTCGTAGCGGCAACACGTCCCGCGCAGGCCCAGCTTGCAGGACCTGTGCAGGTTAAAGTATACAAAACATTTGTTCAGGGAAGTTTAGTGATCTACATAAATGTACAGGTAATCTTCAATGCACCCAAGGTTTGGACATAGCGTCTAGTTCGTAATATCCACCTTCGGAGAATCATCCTCTTGTTCGGGAGCTTGCTCGCCATCGCTGCCTCCATCGCTGCTGCTGCTACTGCTGCTGCTACCGCCTGAGCCCCCTTCGCCTGAGTCGCTCGAACCTTCGCCGGAAGTCGACCCTTCGGGAGACGCGGCGATGTCCTCACGGTTCTCCTCCTCGTTCAGCTGAGAAAGAAAGGTAAATGTGAAGAAGGTTCGGGAGACTGAAACATCTGCAGCAAACACAAGGCACGAAATCGAACAAAGAAACTACCTCAGCAAGCTTAGCGCGAGCAATGAGCTTAACGGTCTCCTTCCCGCTGGTCAGCCAGAACTCCCTTGCGAACTTGATCTTGATAGCCTGAACATCAGCGTTGGCTCGAAGTATCGCAGTGCTCGTGGCGCTAGGGAATTGAGAGAGATTTGTGCGAAATTTCTCCAAGTCGGTGCAGTCATAGTCATGAAGAATCTTCAGAATGCTCTCTACGGAGAAGGCGACCGCGAAGTCGCTAGCGCCGGAGATCACCTCAGAGAGCGCTTTGAACTCAGCCTCCATCCAATCCATAAATTCGGGAATCTCAATGTTATCCGGGAGAGGAGCTGGACGAACGCCGAACTCGTTCAGCGACTTCTTGTATTCCTCATAGAGTAGTTTCAGCTTCTCTAGAATCTCAGAGGTGTTTTTCTTCGAGGCTTCACTCTGCTCAGCCAGCGCCTTTTCAAGATCCAGAATTTTGCGATCTTTCACGCTAAGAGACTTTGCGAGGCTGGCATTGTTAATACGAAGATCTTCAGCAATTTTCGTAGCCCGCTCGTGTTTCACCCGAAGATTTTCGATCAAGCTGAGATCATCTTCGTGGGCTTTCTGAACCTTCTCCAGCTCCTTCTTAGATTGCTCAAGCGTTGCCTCCGCGACCTTCTTTTCATCGTGACTTATCTTCAAAGCCTCCGCCAACTCAGCCACCTTTTTCTCAAGTTCCATGTTCGTGGATTGTGCAAGGGCGAAGCTACGCTCCAGTTCCTTAGACTTCTGGGAAAGCTGCTTGTTCACCTTCTCTTGTTCAGCGAGCCACTCTACGACAACTTTCCCGAGCATAGAATGCTTGAGTGCATAATCCTCCTGAAAGCGCGCTAGCTTCGAAGGAGAGTAAGAGTGCAGAAGATTCTTGAATTCTGAAAAATTCATGAATGAAGTCTCAGATCAAAATTCAATAATCGGAAAAGACATGAAAAAATAATGAGAAGGAACGAACCTTGCTTACTGAAGTGCTGCATGGTGACTTGTTTAGTCGAACCAGAAGAAGTTTCCCCCGAGACGAAGGAGTGGTTTCGGAGGTAGAGTGAGGCCCATTCTCGGAGTCCTGAGCAGCTCCTTCGGGTCGTTCTGAGGCCTCCCCTCCTGTTTCATCAACAATTGCAGACGATTTCCACAGAGTTAAAAACTTGGACGTCTTGCTCCCAACGCCAGTTGTCTCGAAACCAACACGCAATAGCTTGCCGCGATGAGACGTACCAAAGCTTTTATTAAAAGCGGCCAGGGAAGGAGAGGGAGCCTGATCCTCGGGAACAATTTCCCGAACTTCGACCAAAGGAACGTGTTCGGTAGGATTCTCCCCCCTTTGAATGGTGAGCTCGAGTTCTTTGGTGAATTCGGAGGAGGCTTGGTCAGCGGCCGGGGCTTCAGCAGCAGAAGCTTCGGCAACAGCGGGGGACTCAGAGGGGGCAGCAATGTCAGCATCGATAGTGGACTCATCATCAGCAGCAGGAGCAGTCTCCTTGTGAGCTTCGGGAGCAGCATCTGAAAAGAAATCAACATCCATGAATTCATTCTCGGAACCAGATGGATAGTTGTCTCGAAAGTTAAACAGTGGCCATAGGAAAACACCTTTGAGGTTGTCTGTTTCCACGAAGGCGTCGTCGTCGAAGGCGGATGGCACTCGCCGAACGCCGACGGAAGAAACTTTCTTCACCGCCTTCTTCAATCTCTTGCGGCTCATCTGGGCAAGGCCCGAAGCAGCCTGGAGCTCCGCCTCCGAAGTTCGGTCAGAAGTCTTTCGCTTGCGTTTCGACGATTCCAGGGATTTAGTCCTGGAAGGCTGGACCCCCGAAGAAGTGCCCTCGCTAGCAGGTGATGAGCCTCGCTTCGATGACCTTATTCGGGGAGCATTGATCGGGGCAGGCGAGCAACTAGCCACGACAATGGCAGGAAGCTTCAACTTGGGGCCTGGGCCTCGAGAACTGAAAAATTTGTCACCACAAACTTCCGAAAAACGCGGTTGATCCTCTTCTTATGCTTCACCAGGGCTTTGTACGCCTTATACTCGTTCATGGTATATTCGCCTACCATGACGTTCACCCTCTTTTCCACTTCTTCCATGAAGGCCTTGGCACTCTGGTCTTCGCGAAGTTTAATCCCGAACTTCGGGAAAGGTACCTTCTGATCTGCCCAGTTGACGTTGAAGTACAAAAGCTCAGTAGGGGACCAACCACTCGAAATAGGCCAGACCCGGGCAGCGACGAATTCTTCAATAATGTCTCGGCCGCCAAGTATGGTGCTGGCCAGGTGAAATGCATTCTCACAACTTCTGATTCCCAAGGCCCGTTGGTTGAACTTGGCAACATTCACCGCGGCGAGAGGCGCAATCGGGCAAGGAAGTTTCGGCATATCGACCTTCAGATAAAACCAATGAGACCTCCAATCATCGGTGAGGTTGGACTTGGAACAAGGAGCAATCTGGATTCGGGTAATTCCTTGTCGGGTATTCTGACGTCGCGTGTTGAAAGTGCAACACGCATGCTGACTGTGATAGAACTGCCCGTCATCACCTTTGATGATCTCAGGAATGATCACCAATTCGTAGAATCTGGCGAAGGCATCAACACTGGGATTGCAGCCGAAGGTCTTCAAAATCCAGATGAACTTCGACACTTCAAGGAAAGATGTCGGCGAAAGCTGGTGGATCTTCACCGAAAATGCATCAAGAATAGCCGGAAGGACTGGGTCGCAGGGAAACCTCAGCCCGCAGATAAAAAAATCCCGAAAGACAACAACTTCTCCGTCCCTAGGGGTAGGGATCTGCTCATCAAGCGGGGCTCGCCCAACGCCCGGAGAGAAGAACCCGACCTTCTCGTATTCCCGAATCGAGTTAGCCGTCACCTTCGACTCTCCGAAGACGAGTGAGGGTGGCAGCGGGCCGGAGGTCCTTGCTTTGATCAAGTCACTAACGCCGGCATCCACATCTCCGATGTCTTCGCCACTGTCAGACTGAACTTCCCCATCTTCGCGACTCCTGGAGCCACTAGGAGAACCAGCATGCTCAGCACCTTCGACGACTGGGTCGACCGGAAGACCAGCCGCAATGAGCTCTTCGGTAGTCATGGGTCTAGCTGTGCTTTTAACTCGAGCCACCTAACCAATAGATACGAACATGCGAACAGTTAAGAATAACATTCAAGAATAAAGCTCACGAAATCGTGATACCACGGCACCAAAGTATAACAACTATGAATTGATAAAGAGGGATGAAAGAATACCTTAGACAAATGCGAAGAGAACCAGAAGTTCGTGAGCTTTTCAGCAAAAGATCAGGTTCCGCGAACGCAACAAATTCACGAAACACGAGAAAGCAGAGAGGCCGTAAAAATTTTTTAACAGCGGCAGCCCGCTATTTATAGGGCCGGGGAGGGGTAGTTCCGCGAAACCCGCCTCGATCTAACCGTCCTTGATTTCCCGGGCGACGCGTGTCCCCTCCGACGTTCTGAGGGTGACGTTTTTTACTAAATTTCCGAAAGATTCGTGGAATCGGATCGTCGGAGTCAACCCGCTTCCCCGAGGGGCTAGTGTTGGGGAATTCAGAAAAACCCGTCACCCTCGAAACGTTGAGTTTAACAAAGTTCTCGAAGCATGTTTTTTAGGAGCAGGGAATTCACGATTTTCGGAAGCCTGGAACCTGTGAAGCCTCGAATTCGCGAATGTGCAACGATTCGGGAATCTTGGTTCGGTGAAGAAGTGGAGTCACGAACACGCGGAAGCCCGGAATCTCGAACTGTCGGGGGCTGAGTTCGGGAGTCAGGCGCGTGGACATGCGCGAACCAACGGAGAAGCGAAGGCCAACTCGGGAAACTGCTGAAGACCCAGTTCGGGAGTTTCACGCGAAGACATTCACGAACCAGGAGAGAAGCAAAGTCAAAGTTGTTGTCCCAAAAAGTCCGGGTTTAGAGTGTGAACTAGTGGCAGATTTGTAAATATGTTAGCCGAAAAAGACAATCCTGTATGCGTTCACACTAGGAATATTCTCTGAGGCTAAGGGTGTTATCGGTATGTAAAAGTCCCTTCGTCTCCCTATAAAAGGGGCGCAAGGGCACGTGTAAACGGATTCAGACTCTTTGGAACTTGTGCTGCTTGCAGAGGGAATCACAGTCTCTTTGCGCCCTCACTCTGTACTTGAACGTGCTTAGAACTCTCTATTGTGTTAGGGTTGTCATCCGAATTTTTCGGGTAACCCCCAACAGTTGGCTCATATGGGTGGTCGAAGTTTTAATGTATATATTTTCAAACGTACTTACTCCATTACAAATTACTCCCTCCAAATCATAATACTTGACGTTCCTTTGTTCAGTTTTGAACTACCAAACGTCAAATAAAACGATACGGAGGTAGTAATTGTTATTTTGAAGATACATTTATTTTGGTATGTAGATAGACATATATATTTATGTATAGATACACAACAAAAGAAATGTATCTAGATTTAGTCAAAATGACAAGTTATTTGAAATGGAGAGAGTACTCTTCATGTAATTTCTCTCATATTTTACGTGCAAAAAGGATCTGCATTCCGGCCCATAAAAGTACAATTGAGCAAGCAAACAGTTCTGCCATGTCAGCATCGCGAGTCGATCTGAGATCCCAATACCCATCTGATCGATCGAGCCGCTAGTGCGAAAGTGGCAGCGCTCAGCCGGATTTGCAGCTACGCGGAACCGGCCACGACAGTCGAAAGCAAAACCTGATTGAAGGGCTATAAAGCATACAACTTTGTGTGAATGGGTGTCATGAAAAGCTCACCCAAGGGCGCCCAAGTCGCAATGAAAACGGTGGAGTAGCAAGGCCGACGCACACGATGAAGATGAAGTGCGGTAAAGCCGGGCAGGCCTCCCTCCATCGTGAGCTCCCAATGACCATCAGGCCGCAAAGAGAAGAGGTGTGGAAGGTAGGGCACGCATGTATTTATTTCCTCGCCGTGAAGCACACCAAAAGGCAGGCTCGATCGAGCTCTCGGAAGGCAGCTGCAGTGCAGTGCAGGCCGTCGCGTTGTAAGAGCTCGTACCCGACAATCAAGCCTTTAAGGAGCTGTTTTTCCTCACATATGCTTGCCTTGTTGGTGGTGTATGCGGTGCCTGCAAATCCGGCTCAGCCGAGAAGCACCTTCAGCCTTTAAGGAGCCTTTTGTATGCGATGCCTGCACCTTCAGCCGAGAAGCACCATTATTGGGGAGGGAAGGCCCTTGAGGCTCTTCTAGAGCCTTCTTTATCATTTTTCTCTTTTTTTAATAAATAGAATTGTAGGCTCACATGTTAGTGATGACTCAAGTTTGAAGTTTGTCTTAGTGTATATGTACTCTTGTAGAGTCATACAAAGTTTCTAGTTTGTCCTAATTTGGGCTGTATTATTGGGCCATCCAGAACGCGGTTTGGGCTTCTACTTTGCTCATACTCCCTCTGTTCCCAAAAGGATGCAAGCCTAGCTTTTTTCACAAAGATCAAGGAACGAGTAAAATTACTGATATACCCCTACAACAGTTGCCTGTCTCTAGATAGTTCGGTCTTGTGTATGAGGATAGAGAAAGGAAAAACCAAACACATACGATTTTTTTTTCACGTTCTGAATCGCTGGAACCATCTTGACGGTCATCTTGACGGTATGTACCAGCGTTCCGAGCCACCACATGTAAAATTGCTATGGGCACCACTGACACTGCTGGCCGGTTAGAGTTGCATCCTTTTGTGGACAAATTTCAAATGCTAAAGTTGCATGTTTTTTTGACAGAGGGAGTAGGTGGTATCACACAAGATATCTAATAAATTGTACTACCTCTGTCCTTAAATAAATGACATTTATAATAAATTAAATAGTTCAAAAATAAACTAACTTACTTGTTCTAAACCTTTTATATTTAAGGACAAAGTGAGTATAAGGATTAGAGAGGTATTGGTGGAGCCTGTAGGGAGGAGGGGTGGTTCCTATGGGGCATGGACCACTCAATTATCTTACCCAAGCTTGTACTCCCTTTATTTCATAATACTTTCGTTTTGGCTTTTCTTATATCTAGGTGCATAGCAAAAGAAATGTAACACCCTAATTTTCCATCACAAAATTAATGTAAGCAACAAGGTGTTTTAGATTTTATTTTCTAAGGATCAATAAATTATCAAATAAATTTGGTCTCTAAATATTTTAATATCATTTTAATAATAATTTAGAAGCAATAAGTGCTTGTGCATCATAATTTGAATGCATGAGTTTTGGCTGTGGTGTGGTTTTAAAAGTCTTAAAATACTTGTGAAAATTTGTGTAAAAGATTTGAATTTAAAAAGGGTTTGAAAAAGATTTGAAAAGGATTTGAAGAAAAAACAAAAACAACAAGCCCAGCCCACCTCCTTCCTCCCCCGGCCCAGCTCCCGCTTCTGGCCCAACTCAACCGCGCCGGCCCACCTCCACTCCCTCCCTCTCTCTCGCACTGACAGGGGGCCCCCACCCGTCAGGGTCACCCTCCACCTCCAGCTGATCCCCTCCCCTCCCCTGCATCTCAGCCAGGCGCGCCGCCGGCCACCGTCTACTCCGGCGCCGCCCCCTGCCCGCGCTTCCTCCCCTTCCCTCTTGTGCATTAGTGCGCCGTGCATTCACTCGCGCTACCCCACCCTCTTCCCCTTCCTCTAACTCCCGAAACAGCCGCCTCCTTGAATGACCATCAAGGTCGGGCCGGCCGCCATGGCCATTGATGGCCAATTGGCCCGGACGCCGCTCCCTCTCATCCTTCCTAGCCTATAAAGGCATGCTCGAGCCTTGCGCACTCCCTTTTCCGCACCCGTACAAGCCCTGCACCTCTCCACCTTCGCACACGCGCCGCCACCGTGAAGCCGGCCGCTGCGCCATCGCCGGCCATCTGGCGCTCCCCGACACCGGTGAAGCAACCCCTCGGCATCCTCGCGTCCTCCCTCGCCTCCCATTCGCCGCACAAGAACCCGACGCCCGGAGCCCCTCCTTCCCCGCCGAATCGAGCCGCAGTACCCGCCGCCGCCGCCTCGATCTCCTTCGTCGATCCGCCCCGCCGTGCCTCCCCGTCGTCGTTTGCTTCACGCAGAGTACCACACTGAGGTGAAGAGCCCCATCCCCCGTTTTATTACGCGCTTTCCACGTCGTCCGCGCCGCTCCGCGCTCGCCGGAGTTGGCCGTCCGCCACCGGCCGTGGAGGCCCCTGTACGTCACCCGAGCCACCGCCCTGTAACCCTGGATGAGTTCACCTTCCTCCTAGCTCCACGTAGAGCCTAGCCGCGTCCCAAACCGAGGCCCGCAGCTCGAGATCGAGCGAGCTCCCGGCGAGCTCCGCCGCCGGCCCCGCCGGCGCCGCCGGGCACCTTGTCCCCGCCGCCGCGCACCGCTGCGCGGCCACCCCCGGCCGCTTGATCACACGTGAACGGCTCAGATTAAATCGGGGCATAACCCCTTGGCCCGGTCTACCATAGACCAGTGGATCCAGTCCACGGCGCGGTCCACGCCCGCATCAGCGCCGCGCCAACCGTCCATCACGCGATGAACGGCTGAGATCCAGCCCCCGCCCCGGTCAAACGCTTGTGGTCGCCGCCATTTTGCGATTAAGCCCCTGTCCTTCTTCTTATCACAACCATACCCTCCCACCAGTAGAAATCCTTGCATTTAGGTCCTTTCTTTTGCGTTTAGGCCCTTGAGCCTTTTGTTTTCTCCGCAACCGTTCATGCTCTGATCATTGGTCCAGATCTGCTCAAAGCCAAGTCATCCAGATCAGTACCGGTCAACCTGAGCTGTTTGTGGGATTTTTGCAGAAAAGACCCTGTGCTTTCTAATATCTCAACCATGCCCTTCCACCTTATAAAACTCTTACAACTAGGTCCTGTTGCTTCTGTTCAAGCCCCTTACCTTTCCTGTTTTAGCACCCGAAAGCCCTTATAGGTTCTTTTGCGCATAAACCCTTCGCGTTATACACATAATTATGTTCTAGCCCCTGGTTTCTTGCAGATAAGCCCCTGGAAACCCTGTTTCTTCGCAGAAAAGCCCCTGAACCTTGTTTTAGCCATATCTTTTCCGTCCTAGCTCCGTTTCAAGCGTTCTTGGTGTCCACGCGACCGTCTTTTCAAGCACGTCAGTTTTAGAACCATGTTTAGTCCATAGATCTAGTGTTTTAGCTCCGTTTCCACCGTTTCAAGTTGCGTTAGGCTCATATCAACTAAAACTACGTGATAGGACCAATGTTGTACATGTTCTTTGTTTTATAATTTATTTAAATATTAAATATAATTAAATCTTATTATGCATGCTTTTCTAATTAAAACCTAGTTAGAGTTCAACACGTGTTTTCATAAGGAAGTTAATATACTTAATATTAGTTAAATATTTCTTATAATTAAAAGCTAATTAGATACGTACCTCGGTTTTTAGAATCAAATTTAACTTGAGTAATGTTTATGCAATTTGCTTCCTAAATAAAAGTAATATAGGTTTATCTCGAGTTTTCTTAATTAAATTGTTAATTTGATTAATATGAATATAAATGTGTTTTTAAGTAATAATTTGATTAGAATAACTCGAAATATAAAGATAAGCGCCTAGATGCTTATACATGCTTCTTTTGAATTAAAGTGTTTAATTTGCATAAGTTAAACTTGAATATTTATAAATAAAATTGATCTAGACTTACATCGTCTTTTAAATATAAATATAACATGCTTAATTATAAATAGGGTATTTCTCTGAAATAACCTATACACATGATTTTACTTAACTAAAAGATACCAAGCACATAGCTAGCTCTTGTTTGTGATCATCCAAAGCTTCCGATAGTTCCTAGTGCTTTTGTGTTCGCATTTCTAGAGCCAACCCTTGTCTTCTCTTTAAGCTTTTCATGCTTGGTGTATTGTTTTGTTTATTGAATGTATTCTTGTGTGCTCGTAGACATCGTGCCAGTTTCAAGTGAGCAGCCAGTTGGAGTAGATCAAGAGCAAGTGTTTGAAGAAGAACTCCAGTGTTTAAGCAAGGAAGGCAAGTGGACTTCTTCCCCCTGCATATTCTATTTTTGTCCCACACAACTTGCATGATAACTAAGTTTACTTTTAAATGTTGTATTGCATAAACTTGATGGGAAATTACCTGTTTAAGGACATGACTAGAATTTTATTCCCTTTTCCTTGGACAACCCCTTTTAAATAAATGTTTTGGGTAGAAATGCTTAGTTGCTATAACTTGGGATGGTTAAAATGAATCTTTTACAATATGATGAATGTTGATCATGATAACCTTGGGTGATATATATATATATGTGTGTGTGTGTGTGTGTGTGTGTGTGTGTGTGTGTGTGTGTGCTTATGGTTAATAACAAGATCATATGGTTTAATCGGAACATGGAGAACCACCCAGGAAAACAGTGCAACCACAGTCCATATGGCTCTGGCTTAGCCAATTAATTAGGTGTGTGGAACTATCTGATAGCCTTATCCGAAAGGAGCACAGGGGGCCAGAGTTGAAGGGGTATAGCCCGGTTCTTTTGGGGTAGCAGCCTTTGCTAAGGTGCTGACCACTAGGGAGGGTTATGGTCCGCTTTGCTGCTGTAACTGTCGCGGGTTGTTGGTCCTCTGCATATATTTGTAAAGGCTTCGTAGTGGACCCCTAGCCACTCACCTCGGAAGTGTTTAAGGGCCTGATCAACCCAGGCAACATGGGGAACACGAACTGTGTGTAAAGTGTACAACCTCTGCAAAGTGTAAAACTGATCGACCAGCCGTGCTCATGGTCAAGAGCGGCCTGGACCCTCACATGATTAATAAACTTGAAGATGGAACTAAACTGTGGTTTCTTGTGGGTTTTGAGAGAAGATGCTTTCCTAAATGCTTAAGTGGGCTGGTATAAACTTACATCTAGTAATTAGGTGCTTGCTAATAAAATTTGACCAACATTAAAATGCTAACCGCAGCAAACTCTTAGCCTATCCTTGACGGCCTTGCATCTTCCCCCCACTTGCTGAGCTCCAACCATAAGTGTGCTCACCCTTGCTTACCCGCTGTTCAGAGGAGATCACTGGAGAGGAGTACTTCAGCGACTACGAGGAGTTATGAGGCTTGCGTGCCCCAGTCATGTGCCTGTGGAAGATGAAGATGGAGTTGCGTCTTCATAGTTATCGTTTGATCGTTGTAAAGACCTTCGAGTCTAACGTCTGAGTGTAATAAAGAGATAATGTAAAGGTTTAACTCTTGTACGTTTTTATTGCTATTTATTGATATTTCACTCATGACGTCCATCATATGTGTGTAAACTTGATCCTGGTGCACATATGAGATGCATTTGGTTTTCTTCGAAAAATCGGGTGTGACAAGAAATGTATCTAGAAAAGTCAAAACGACAAGTATTATGAAACGAAGGGAGTACTACCGTAAGATTGTTTTGATTATGGGTAGAGAAAAAAATGTCATTGTTGCCGTTTCTAGAATCTATCCTTCAAGCTTTCGATTTGATCCTACTACGCTTCGACAAATTTTACATATACACTATGAGAAAACCGAAAGACGCCGAGTGTCGTGGAAGACACCGAGTGTTTTCCGTCGGGCACTCAATGTCTAGCCTTATTCGCCGAGTGTACATGAAAACACTCGGTGTCTTCACAGCACTCGGCGAATAAACATATACCCATGTGTACGCTGAGTCTCTGGGCTAGACACTTGGCATACACTTGTTTACCGAGTGTCTAACTAGGATACTCGGCAAAATTTGATTTTTTTTCTTCCCCTTACCTTCAAACTTTCTTTAGTTCTCATACAGTACTAGGTACTCCATACTCAAATTTGATACATTTTTTATCTATTTACGATATTTAACTTATTAATTTTATTTAAAAGATTTTTTCGAATAAGTCAAATTTGAAGTAGAAGTTATTACAATAATGCTATAAAATTAGTTGAAAAATGTTATTTATGATACTTAATCTATTTTGCGACCTTGCTCCTTAAATAAAAAGAAATTTTACAAGTCTTATTCAATAAACATGATCATGAGGTTGTGGCCAAATTGTTTTAAAATTCTAAAAAATGCAAATGGTCGGAAAATCATGAGATTTGTCAAGATGTCATGACATCATACATAAAGGTTGTGGTAAAAATTTGAAAAGGTTTTAAATGTTTTGTCAAATATGATGTTTAGAAATCGAAACATTTCATAGGAAGAATCTTAGAGTTGAGCAGGATTCAATAAGATTTGGAGTCAGAGTGATGGTTGAATTGTGTTTTAACTACAAAATTTTTGTACACGCAATAGAAAACAAAGATTGCTTCATGTAATTTTTTGATAATTTTTTGATTCGTTTGATAATTTTTGAGTACCGGTTGATGGTCGCTCCTTGGTGTGATGAGTGATTGACAACGTGGTGTGGACTGACTCTTGGCCGAGTATTGCAGGTGCAGGTTGCGGCTTGATTTGCGTTGGTGCAGGTGAAGATCCGGCGCGAAAGGTCTTATCCTGTGTGGCCTCTAAGGAGTGGAGAGACAAGTAGCCTTAGCTCGATGGACCCGGTGGTCGAACGGGATCAAGTGCGGGCTGCATGGTGGCAAGAAAAGCAAGACGAAGTCGGGTACGGTTTCTTCGTTGAGCTTCAAAACCAAGATCGAGCCGGGATGACGTGGCGGCCAAGTCATGAGTGGGATTGGCGTGGAGGCTACACTGAGTCCGCGAGGTTTGCAGCGGTTCACCACAAAAACGTCGGTGTTCCTTGGTTGAGCCACAAAGCCAAGACCGGAGGCTCGGCGGGCGGAGACAGGACCCAGGCGCACTGAGAGACTTCGAAGAGGAGGACACGTGTTGGGATCGCAAGACTTGCGTCGAGGTGAAGCGAGGTGCGGTCGCCGGGCATCCGTCCGATGGTGCTACGACCAAAATTCCCAAAGTGCCCTTCGGGGGCATGTATCCTAGTATTATGTAATAGGGGTAGTTTCATCTTTCAGTTGCCTCCATATAAACTTATAGGAGAGAGGATGTCATCCATCTCTTGGAACCCTAGCTCATTTGCTTTCTCATTTTCTCTTCCTATTTTCCTTAGGATTTTCCATAGGGCTTGAGAGCTTCATGGTGAGATCTTTAGAGAGGGCTGGATGATCGGGAGGCAACCTAGACCTTGTGTGAATATTTCTTGGTATGTACAAAAGATTCGACGTGATTCCTCAAGTCTATTTGTTGTCTCTCCTGTTTTTCCTTTTTGATGATTTTCGGAGCTCTTTCTTGGGATTTTCGTGAGAAGCTTTTGGAGGTGTTTCTTTGCGGGATTTGTTTTGGAAATCACACATGAGGTTGGTGTGCCTCTTTTCTTGGTGATCTTGCCCCTCAAATCCCGTAGGAAGGCCTTCGATTTTGGTGGTTTTTGAGTTCTTCGTGTTCTTGAGGTAGAGGCACGAGATTTGCGATTCCGGGAGTTGTAGGGAGTTAGAGGCTGAAATTTTTGGGGTATATCTTCCCTTTAGGGTGCTCATCATCTCCCCAAAATTTCATGTCAATACTCCAAGTGGTTTGGGAGATCCATCGATCGGAAGTTTGATGTTGTTTCTTGGGTTTCTCAGCTGTGTTGATTCGCATCTGGCGGACCGTTCGTGAGGTGCCTGACAGCCCGACTGTTCTTCGTGTTCGTGCGAGCTCTTGAGCGCCTTTCTTTCGATCGATTTTGCTAGTGGATTTTTGGTGCACGAAGTTTGTGGACGGTTCGTACTATAGTGACAGACGGTCCGTGACGAGGCGGACGGTACGCGGGTCCATCACGGACGGTCCGATTTTCTCGGTGCACTACTGGAGGTTCGGGTAGCAATTTTGGACGATCCGCCCCTACCCGCGGATAGACCGCGCCCTCCTCGCGGACAGTCCGCCTAATGCTTTCTAGATTGCCTAAATCCCTTGCTTCTTGAGTTGCGCTTTTGCGTGTGTTTGGCTTAAGACTTGTTCCTAGGGTTGGTAGGTTCGTTGTGACTACGCGACCTTGGCAAGCTCATGTGAGAATCCTTGGTTATGATTTTGGGGTATAGTCGAGTTCGACTCTTCAGAGAAGAATTTTTATCAGCTCTCATTCACTCCCCCTCTCTTGTCGACTCCCCCTCTCTTGTCGACTAATCGATCCTTCAAGTTTAATGTAATTTTAATGTATTAAGGCCTTCCACAACGTGGGAGTGATGACGAGAAAATAGTTGGCTCCACGACGAAAATAAGAAGTGAAGCTTGCAGAGCTGCGGTCTAAAAATCAGGCTCCACTGCTATGTGGAATGAGTAGGGCCCACATCAAAAAAACTATATATTGCTGCTTAACTCCTCTCGTCCGTTTCTTTCTCACGCAAAAAAGAAACATCCTTGATCAACTCCCCACGCCTACAGTTAATTTATTGTTGTTTAATTTCAGGCACCGAAGCCTGTACTTGCTCCGCTCCAGGATTTTGTGGCACCGCTCAAAGATAGCATCACCGGTTGCAATGAGCTGAGTGATGTTTGAATCCTCTCTCTCCTATCAAGCATCACTTTAGCCCACACGCTGTGGAGGGCCTAAGTGTCATTATAGTATTTTAATAGATAAAATTAAATTCGAGCTATAAGTGCATAAAATAATTGAATTATATGTGTAGAAAAATCAAATACATATTATTGAGTGAATTCGACGAAATATTGTTGGATTAATTGATATTAATTTAATTTTACGTTATGGAAAAGAAGGAGAAGAATAAATTTGAAAAAAGAAAAAATGTTTGTTGAGTGTTTAATTTTGACTCGGCGTCCGGTCACTCGGCAAAGATGCCATGTCACCGATCCAACACCCTCAAATGCAACACTCTTGTTGTTTCTCACCCTCTCCACCGGATGAGACACCCTCATCATCCCTCATCTAGTCATCCACTCATTCTCCTCCCGTGTTCAGATCCCGCCCGCTCCCGGTGCTACCCGCTCCCCGGCCTCCCTCCCGGCGCCGCCCGCTCCTCGGCTTCCCTCTCCTAGCGGCACTGCGCCCTCCCCTCCCTCTGCCCCAGTGGTGACCCCTCCATTCCCTCTCTTGGTGTCGTCCCATCTTCCATCTCCCGCATCACAGAGGGCAGCGTCGCACGACGAGCGCTTTCGGGGTCGGCGGTGGGCGGGCCTCCCGAGGGCACGCGCGGGGCCGACGACGTGAGGTCCTCCCAGGGGAATGACGGTCGACGACGCGAGAACATCCGACTGACGATCGAGAAAACCTCCCGGACGGCGGCGCGAGGGCCTCCAGGGGCATGGCCGGCTGCACGAGGATGTCGTGACGACGACAACATGTGGTGGCTGCAGCCGTGCTTTTATTGTTTTAAAAAATGTTTGTCGAGTGTGCTTTCTAGCACTCGGCGAAAAGATTTGTCGAATGTGCTATGGATGACACTCGGCGTCTGTGGAGTTGCCGAGTATTCGTACGCCGAGTGTCCCCATGCACTCGGGGTCTTTCCGGTTTCATATAGTGATACTTTCATTCTGAAATGCTATGTTGTTGGACCTCCGATCCCTGGTCTCAGATCCTAGCTACGCCACCGCCACCGGCGTCTCCTCTTGGTTTGAACCTCTTGTTTGTCAGGTGTCTAGTATGGGGGCAGCGGCACATGACAATAACTGACAACTAACCGTGCGAGAAAAACTTTGGACGTGACGACGGAGCACGTTGAGAGCAGTCAAGCTAGCGGCCGGGCCCGGGGGCTTGTGAATCCCCCGAGAAAACCAAGTGATGATGAGTATTCGAAACAAAGCAGCCATGGAAGAAGCGAGGTGTGTAAAAAAAAAAACGCGGGGACCATTGGCGGGCGGGCGGAACAACGTACTAGCTAATCCCTCTCGAGTCGACAGCCATGATCGACGGAGACGGCTAATTAACCTAGAGACAGAGAGAGTAAAAATACGCTGGATCCCGTCCCGGACCTGCTCGTCGTCAGATCAGATGGATGAATGATGGCATCTATCGACGTTGTGCCGCGGCAGGGGCGCGCATGCATGCGCCGGCCGGGCGCTGCCGCTGCGCCTGCGCGTGCCCCTGCCTGCTGCTGCCGGCTGCCGCCGACCGGACAGCACCGGGCCGTATAGCAGGCAGTTATTGCGGCAACCCCCACCGACGCATGATAATGGCGGCAGGCAGCTCGCACTCGCGCATGGGAAAGAGACGGGTGGGCATTAAGCTACCTGCTAGCTGTGCCCTACCCTCCTGCCCCTGCATGCCGTCTCTCTCTCCGATCAAGGGTCTGTGAAGAACAACCACCCCGGCCGGCCAGCCAGGACGACGAGGATCGGAGGAGGACGAAGCAGCCATTAACCCAACCACCATCCTCCCAGCACCATTCATGCCGGCCGCATCATCACCAGGCCGGCTGCTTTTGCATCCACGGCAGAGCAGCAGCAGCAGCCAATTCAATTCCCCGCCATCCGTATTACCCCTGGCCTGATGGCCTCCATCCCGTCCCGCGATGGATCTCAACCACCGACCGACGGTGCGGTGACGAATTCACGATTTGTTTGCAAACACCCCAAATTCTGTAGCCGTGTCCAAAGAGTTGGCCAGATTTGGCTCTGCCTCCGCTACACGTACGTGCACACGGTTTGCAAATTAAACACCCCAAATTCTGCCAGCCATCATGTTTGCTTCACATCTACACACACGGTAATATAGCTAGTAGCTCGGCAAAAAATGGCAATAAGCACAGGAGTTTCTAACCGTTTAACTAGCTAGCCTCGTTTGAATTGCAACGTCAATTTGACTTGTTGATCGATCGACGACGACACCAGTCATTTGTGCATTGCGAGGTGCAGTTCCATTTTCCACGAGGCACCCGTGTGTGCAGTAACCTCCCAAAACCGTCACAGTACTGTAGAACTACGGCCATTGCCATAAAGATACTTTACAAGTCCATAATACTGTAACCATATCACTGTTCGTCACATGAACAGAATCTGGTACCACAAGTGATCGAGCACGCACGCACAAAAAAAAAAGGAAAGATAATGCATGCTACAACTAAATGATCGACCCCCCTCTTTCTCAAAATTGAAGAGGCTGCTTGATCGACGACCCAGTGCGATCTACTATCTAGTAGCTAGTACACACTTTGAGCATATTAAAGTGTTCTATTGCCAGACGATCTTGTCTGGTGATGAACAAGCTATAGCTGGGGTAGTTGAGTGCACAAATCAATGTTCAATAAAAGATGCAAACAACTATGTGTGTGTAAATGCTAGCTGCATAATGTTATAATAATGTCCATTTGAAAAGGGTGAAGCACTACGAGAACTTGCATTGTCTCTTCCTTACTTTGAAGCTAAAGAAAGGGGCAAATATGGGTGTTCAATTTATTTACTTTTTTTTTTGCGAGTGGTGGTGTTTACATCTTTCACACTCTCTCCGAAATACAAGGCACACGTTGGTTTTGCTTCACGATAGATGTCGTATCAGCTTTAAGACCTTTAGTTTTGCTTGACCTGGTCTAGGCAAAAGCTAGCTGGAGGTATGTAGTTGATCGCCTAATTGAAGCATTGTTCAATAAGACATATATGCATAGAAATTAATTACATTGCGTATCTTTTAGATTATACTCATTTGGTGTAGCTGTTCGTTTCAAAAAAAATGTTGTAGCTGCACACAAACAACATTTTATAATTGTCCAGATAATGAATTTTATATCATCACAGCTTTTTGTGTGTACAAATGCATACAAATAATACTCAAATAAAGGTGTTAAGTATAGCATGGTTGTTCGTTGTCCCATATATATTCTCTATATACAAGTACTTTGGCTAGGTTTTATAATTTACTAAATGTTGTCCATGTACCTATAATTATCATAATTTGCATGATTTTCAAATTCTTATCATTTTTTTTGAAACGAAAGTGCTTTACCACTTGACCCTGTGTAGGAGGGAATAGTGAGCTGCAATAATAAGAGCAATAATTCCTGATCCAAGTAATAAGCGTGGGGACTTTTTTATTTTCAATTAAAAAATGAATGCTTGCATGATTTTCAAATTTGCAAGTGCTTATCATTTTTTTTTGAAACGAAAGTGATTTACCACTTGACCCTGTGTAGTGAATAGTGAGCTGGAGGTAGTTGAACACATAAATTATTGTTCAACAAAAAGATGGAAACTATTATGAATAATAGATGGCGGTTCTATTATAAGAGAACTAACAATCCCCTGATACTACATTTTATTAACATATGATAGCATTTGTCCTCTTTTCATCTCAAAATAAACGCTGTATTTGTTTAAATGAAATTCTGCATTCCACATCGATCGGCTTCTTTGACCAACAAGTAGCAGTATCTAATAATCATGCTCATTCTGGAACTTTGTGATGTGTTATACCCGTTGCGGAACAAAATTATGAATCTCCGGCAAGAATAAACGAACGCATCAAGAAACCCAACCAGAAACATTTCTCTCGATTGTATCCTGTCACTCGCTTTCTGCCGCCTTTTAGGAGCCCAGAGATAAAAAGTTGCATCATGAGAAAGAGAAGCTCCCTACAGTAGATGGCACTCACCTACTGGCTATATAATCCCCAGATATCGCTTTCTCGTGGAGAAGGCACCAGCATTAGGTATCCGTCCACACACCACCAATGCATCTCTCTCTCTCTCTCTCTCTCTCTCTCTCTCTCTCTCTCTCTCTCTCTCTCTCTGCTGCTGCTGCATCTGCTACTGTTTCCTTCTTGTCTACTTTCTCAAAAAAATTTCAACCGGGAGGTAATTTTCTAGAGACTAGACTTCTGGAGTGATCTTGCAGAAATGGCTTGTGTTTCGCTTGGCATATGAAAGGGAAGGAATTGGAAGGCATGCTTCGGCTACCTTGTTTGCTAGGATAAGGAGGTATTGGCGCGCCTCAATCCGAAGGCTTGGCTGACTGGCGCGGCAGCCATGTTCTTGGATTGAGCCGCGTCAATATCTCCCCTTGCTCATCTCCTATACCTAGCTCGCTTGCCTTTCTGATGTTCCTAGCTAGCTCGTTGAAGCTAACTAACCGCAAGCAAGAATCCTCAGATGCTAGCAGAGGGATCTGTGGAGAGCCTCCAGAGATCGATATCATCTTCTGCACGAGAACATGAACAAGAATTGGTTTCCAAGCATATAATACTAGGTATGTACTTCGTGCTTCATCTCTTCACTAAGACTCATTTCCAGCATGGTTTACCGTTTACCGATCACAATATAGGAAGAGAGAAAGGGAAGGGGAGAGAGAACAGCAATAGCCTTCCAAAATTTCTCTTTTACATGCCACTGCCTTGCACAGTACGTGTTCAAAAATCCTCCATTAGGGTGTCGTCAGTTATCCTTAAAATGGTTTAAAGTGTCCTAATTAATTGGTTGCAAGCATACTTCACACTTCTCATCTTTTCAGATATAAGCTTTGCTATACATTTGATGTTTGAATCAAAGGATTGATATTATCTTCAAGTAGAAACTAGGACGGAGTAGAGAATATATTTTTTGGATAGTGTGGACAACGTACCACCAAAGAGTTAGGTTAAATTGGATTTTCTATGTAAACCATTTTCTATGAAAATATCAAAATAAACTACGGAGATAAACTGGCCACTAAAAATATAGATGAATTGATGAAGCTTTCCTTACAAAGAAAAGCAATGTTGCTTCCTGATCGATCCCGGCCCCCTCCCCTACTTTGGTCATGTGTTATTAGGGTAAATTAGTGTGTCTACATTGGAATTGAAGACGCAACAGTCAAATATTCTCATTGAACTCAAGATGTGGCATTTCATAAAAGAATTTACTTACACATAAAACCAGTAACCACTGGGGGATTCTGCCTAAAACATTTCACTGGCCCCATTAGTAAAAATATACTCTATCTTATCCTGTCGTATAATTTACTTCTTCTTACCTATTAAATATCCAAGCAAGAGAGAATGCAGGATTCGTACAACAGCTTTTCCTCCTTTTGTGCTTCCTGGTCGTCTGATTAATACCTTGCGGAAAAAGTGTTTGGTGTGTAAAAATTAACAAACTTCTCAACTAAATCTTTTCGACTACCTTAAAAGAATGAGTAGATGAATTAGTTTCAATTATCTTACTTTATAATGGAATGTAAATTCATTGTTGGCATGCAAATTGTCAGTAGAAAGTAAGTTCTTGCTTTTGAATTCTTTTTGTAATTCTGATACGTTGGCTTATATGTATGTTTGTGCATTATCCAAGCAGACTATTTACAAGAGGGTTCTTTCTTTAATTTAATGATCTCCAATATATGATACTGTTTCTCTTTTAATGGAAGGCATAAAGAAAAGTAAGTCGACTAAGGTACATGAACTGGCCACTAAAAATGAATTATGGTCTTTGTACGTCCTAATAAGGGAAGCAGCTTCTCCGAAGTACTGCAGAGTGCAGTTAGGCCACTGACAGGTGGGTTTGGGTCCACCATCGTCAGCGATCCAAAGCCACTCCGATCCCCACTGCAGAGAGGAGCCCCGTCGCTAATAAGGGTGTACTATAAGTTATGTTATATATACGTTATATAGGCAAGTGATAGTAATAAAATAACTAACTAATGAGGAGAGATGTGACAAATTAATAGGATACGCATGCCCATACTCACAGCCTGTTCGGTTGGTTTGGTGGTCGATGGTAGTGCTTGGTTTGTTCGAGAGAAAGATCTTCTTTGCCGTTCGTTCTTGGTGGTGGTTTGTTGTGAGAGAAAAGTACTGTTGGCTGGTGGCTGATAAGCCAAGCAACTAGGTAGGTGGTGAAAACTTTAATAAGTCCATTTCAAGGCATTGATGTTGGAATCTGTGCTCACGGTGCAGGCAGTCTACACCATGTTTGTCCTCCCCTTCCCTCTCACCGTGCCGGCCAAGCTCAACCGTCCCCGCAAGGGGCTGTTCTGGGCCGGCGCCCCCCAAGTGCAGCGGTGGCACCTGCCAGATGGCATGGGAGCTCGCCTATCATTCCAAGAAAGATGGTGGCCTCGACTTGAAGGACCTCACCACCCTCAACAAAAGTCTCATGATGAAGCATGTTCACAAACTGTTCACCAGAGAAAGCAATCCTTGGACGGAGTGGATCCGCTTCTGGTACGATGAAGACCGAGCTGATGACGACACAACTTGCTGGTGCGATATTAAGAAACTCATTCCAAAGTACCGGCAGTTGACGACTGTCTCTCGCGGGGATGGGGAAACCACATCCTTCTAGCATGATACTTGGTCGGACGCTGGGGTCCTACAGCACGCCCTCCCGACCCTATACTCATATATTGCCTCGACACGGACGTCATGGTGGCGGCGGAGGTGATGGCCGCGGGTGACATCACCGCTGGGAACCTCCAACCTTAGATCACGACAGCGCCCAGCGGCGACCTTGCCCTCCTCGATGTTGTTCTTGCAACTGTGACCCTGCAACCGCGCCCTACCGCGCCCTAATGAATGCTGGCTACAGGGGCACCCCTCTACCAAGGTTCGGGTCGGCGATCTCCACCATTCTCAGAGATGAATTGAGATTACTTTGCGCCAAAGAAGGTCAAGGTGTCCTTCTGGATCCTTCAACACGGACAAACACACACCCGAGCCTCGCTCCATCACCATAGTGTCCACGATGCCCTGGACTAACCCTTCTACCGGTGCACATCTGAAGACGAAGACCACATGTTCGCGACGTGCCCCCGCTTGGGGCAGCTCTAGGCTCGTCTGTTGTCAGGATAGGCACCGCCCACCGTGGCGTGACATGCCACCGAGGCTCTCGGGGTGTTGTTCCCTGCTCTTCCTAGAACATCTGTCCACACTGCTAGCTTCGCCATCCTTTGGGTCATCTGGAAGCCCCGGAATGTCATGATCTTCAACGCCGACCACCAGGACGCCGTGACCATCACTCGATAGCTACCAGCTCACCTGCACCTCTGATTCTGCAAAGCGACGAGCAAGCTCGACGTCGAACCACTCAACCTCTGGTGCAGGGTCACTGCGAGCGTCGTGCTTGCTTGAACAATATAGTCACTTGATGTAATACAAAAATTCAGGTGGGATTATTACCCCGTTGATTTCTCAAAAAAGGCATTGATGTATAGACAATCAGACTCAGTAATCTTGCATACAATTGCTAAACATTTTGTAAAAAGGCATCTGGTAATAGTTATGCTATTTATTAAATGTGACCTCATGTCCTGTACGTGGTGCAGCTAGCACCAAAAAAACAATGGAGTATCATCACCATTCCACGATTTGTAGCTTGAAAGGTAAAAAGATGGTGATGTTAAGTTTAGCCGCCACTATCCTTGCAGAAGAGGCCAAAGAAAAGTTTGGTGAGCTGCTCCTGCTAGCCAGCTAGTGGAGGTAAGATCACACACCACTTCATGGTAATGGCCTTTTTATGGACTCAAGTTTATTTTTGAACGTCAGCTCGCCCACCTCAGTACCTCACTTTTGGAAAGCATCTGTTGTGCTCCGGTTTGAGGAGTGTAAAGAAAAAGTAACCTCCTTGGAGGTTAGAAAACCTTTGAACCCCGACAAAATGGTGAAGGATATTTTTTGGTGGTTAAGCATAAACAAATTCTCCCTCCCTCGCGTCGCCTGCCTGGGCGGCTGCGGGAGGGGGGACCCTATTCTCTGCTGCTAGGCCCCCTCCACCGGCACTCGCCGGCCATCGCTGCCGCCGCCGGCCGACGGGCGGTGGCGGCGGCCTCACCTCCCTCCCTCCCCTCTCTCCTTTCCCTCCCCTCCCTCTCCCTCGGTCCGTTTTCCCCTTCCTCACCTTGCGTTGGTCCACCCACCGCTAGGGTCCGCCGCCGCCACCGCCGGCCCGGGCTTCGATCTGCGCCGCCCTCGGCCGGATCTGCACCCTCGACTGCCGAATCTACGCGCCCTGGGCGGGACTGCGTCCTCCACGGGGCAAAGCCATGGCGGTGGCGGGCGCGGCATCCGGTTCCCTGGCACTCAGATCTGGGGCCCAAGTGCGCGGATCCGGTGATCAGGTGCGTGGATCCGGTGCTCTATGGTGGTTCAGTGGGGGGCTGCTGCTCGGTGCCTTGGCTTAACCCTAGCAGTCATCGTCGTGTGGCTGAGCCATGGTCGGCGGCTAGGCTGCCGTGGCTTCACTTCCGCTTGGGCTTGTGGCGGCCAGTGCCGGCGTCGAAGGCAGCCCAATCCCATGGCCCTTTGTCACACTGGTGTTTGGTCATTTGGTCGCAAGGTCGGACATTTCCATGGCCCTCTGTCGCATATCTGGAGGTGGGCAAGCACAGGAAAAAGCCATGCCGGATCCTCCGGCAAGACAAAGGTGACACCCTCAGGCGCTGGGTACCCTCTTGGAGGTGTTGTTATGGTGGTGTCTCCCCACTCCTGCATGATGCAGGGGCTGACGGCGGTGCTGTGGTGGTGATGTCATCGGTGGTGAGGTCGTCGGCGGTTTGCTTTGGTGTTTTTCGGTGACTGCTTCTTGAGCAAATCTCTAGGGTGGAGTTGGGTCGGTGTGCCCGTTTTCTTTGGTAGTTTTGTGCTCGCGGTTGTCACACCCGGATTTGAGGACAAACCCGAATGCAAGAATACATGTGCGCCTGGATCAAGTTACACACATGCATCGATGCAATGAATACCAAAACACAGTGTAAAGCGTAAAGAGAGTATTAAATAGTTATTACATGATCGAATGTCTCAACTAAACAATCGTTCGAGTAGCTAACAGCGGAAAAGAAACACACGTAGAAGTCCTCCACGAGCGGTACCGACGGGAGAACGGACGCCTAGAACCCATCGAACTCATCATTGTAGTCTTCAAAACGCCCATCCGAGCGACGGCCGGGTAGTGTAGATGCAATAAATAAACAACAAGCGTGAGCACATGTCGTACTCGGCAAGGGAAAAGTTCTATAACAACATGCAAGGCTTTATGGTGGAAGCTTGTTGGCTCATAAGCAAGTCGGCATTTTAGTTGGTCAAGTTTTATTAAACAAGCTGTTACTAGCAAGTGTAAGTATATACCAAACCCGGATAATAAAATGCAACGGATCCATAAAATGTAATGCACAAGTTTAAAAGTTCCATCTTCCATAGAATTAATCATGTGAGGGTCCGGGCCGCTCTTGGCCGTGAGCACGGCTAACTAGTTAGTTTTACACTCTGCGAGAGGTTGTACATCTTTACCCACAAGTCGCGTAAAAACCCAAAAGAGTTTTAGACCCAACCATGCGGTGTTTGCAAGGCACCATACCACACTTCGGGGTGTGATTGCATAGGGACGCTACGAGGCCGTTACAAAGATCCCCGGATGAAGGTCGCCCGCTAGGTTACCCGGTCAGTGCAACGTATAAAGCTCCCGGACGAGTACCGTGTCTTAGCTAAGCCCACACCTGCGCCCGAGCAGGTCCATACGCCACTACCCGCCAGCCCCAACCCTTATCAGGTAAAGCATACCTAGCATCTAGTTCACTAATTAATAAGCCAAGACAGAGCCATATGTCTTGTGGTAGTACTGTTTTCCTGGGTGGTCGCTCCATGTTCCGATTAACAAGTATAAAGTGATCTTGCATTACATGAATGATAGCATAAATAAAGCCATATTAACAAGTGTTCATTAAACCATCCCAAAACCACGTAAAGCGCTAGCAAGTGCTACCCAACATAAAGTAAACCCGAGTTGATCAAGGCATAGGATAACAAAGCTAGTCGAACCTTAGCAATAGGACCCATCAATTTAATGCATAGCAATAATAAACAAGCGTGTAATTGAAATGCATGTTGTAATAGGAATTTAACGGGAATGCAGCAAGGACTTGCCTTCTACCAGCACCGGAAACTGCTCAGGGTCTTGATACTCTTCAACAGCAGTGAAGTCCCCGAATTGCTCGTACGCTACGCTCCACACATCACATACAAGCAAACAATGGAAATAAATAAGAAACAGTACACCAATCATCTCAAACAGTAACAAAAGCAACAGAAAACTATTCTACTCGTCGAGACGATCGCGTGGACATAAAGAACGCTAAAAACGGAGCTAAAACGACAAAGTTATGATTAAAACAAGTTTTAGGACTAATCTGTAAAGAATTTTAAGCTTTTGGGCTAAAACAGAAGAAAACTGGGCTTAATCGTAAGGGTTTTATAAGGTGGGAGGATATTTTCGTGAAACCGGGAAAACTCGGGGGTTTTTAAGCAAAACGGCACGGCTGAGGATAAGGGGCTGAATCAGATCCGTCGGATCGAAATCCAACGGCCCAGATCTAAAGTGGGCGCGGGGTTAAGGTTGACCGGCAAGGGCTGGTTTGACTGGCGGCTAGGGCGAGCGGTGGCCGTCGGATGGCCATCGGACGGCCCAGATCTAAAGTGGGCGTGGGGTTAAGGTTGACCGGCAAGGGCTGGTTTGACTGGCGGCTAGGGCGAGCGGTGGCCGTCGGATGGCCATCGGGCGGCCGGGGATCTGCGCAAGCGGCGGCGGCCGGCGGGGTGCGGCCGGCGGCGAGGCTAGGCGGCGGCGCGGCGCCGACGAGCGGCGGCGCAACGGCCGTTTGGCGCCGGGGTGCACCAAAAATCACGGGGATGGCACCGGGGCGTCGAGCACACGCGGCGAACTCGGCCGGGGCCCCCGAGGCGGCGACGGCGAGGGGACGACGGCGCACGGCGAGCCGCGGCGGCGAGCAACTCCGGCGAAGGCGTGCGGCGGCGCGCGAGCACGGACGCCCAAACAAGTGACACGCGCGGGTCCCTTACCGAGCGGCGGTTCCACGAGCAACACCGAGGCGACGAACCGGCGACGGGGGCACGAGTCAACGGCGGCGGCGAGGGATGGCGACGGCGCGCGGAGGCGGGTTCTTGGGCCGCTAGGTGAAGTGGGGCGGGGGCTGCGGCGGGGGCGCGGGGTCGAAGTCGGGCGGGCCGCGGCGGTTTGGTTTTCTTTTTTTTTTCTAATTCAAATTCCTATTCCCAAACCTAATTCAACAGCAAACACATTTCGAATTCAAACCAAGATTTGAATCCAAACACCCAAAAACAATGCACCAGCATGTATGCAACAGTAAACTCCTATATTTCATTAATTAATTAATAAAAACGATTAAATGCCTATAAAAGCACAACCAGAACCTTATATTCCTTAAACGAGATAGAGATGTTGCTAAGTAAATTTTAATCAAAATCAAGAAGTAGAATTTAGGGTGTTACAAATCCTACCCCCCTTAAGATGAATCTCGTCCTCGAGATTCGGATGGATCAAAGAGATGTGGATATTCTGCTTTCAACTCCTCTTCTCTTTCCCAAGTTGCCTCATCCTCTGCATGATTACTCCACCGCACTTTGCACATCGTGAAGGTCCGGTTTCTTGTAACCCGTGTCAATCATCCCGAGAATCTTGATAGCCCGTTCGGTAATGGTGAGATCCTCCTTCACATGCAACCCATCCATAGGCAACGGTTCCTTATCATGAGGCTTGAGACCTCTCTTTAACGAGAGATATGGAACACATCGTGCACATCCGCAAGCCGTGTCTTTGGCACCTCAAGTCCGTAGGCTACCTCTCCCACTCGTTGCGGGATCCGGAAAGGTCCAATGTAGCGAGGGGATAACTTTCCCTTCACCTTAAACCTGCGTAAACCCCCGATAGGTGACACCTTCGGATACACATAGTCGCCCTCTTGGAAAGATACATCCGTCCTCTTCCCGTCCGCATAACTTTTCTCGCTCGGATCGAGCAACTCTCAAGTTCTCTCTCGATGATTTGAACACCGCCTCTCTGCCTCCTTGATGATGTCCGTCCCAAACAAGCCGACTCTCACCTCGTCGACTCCAGTACAAGGGTGTCCTGCACTTTCTCCCATACAATGCCTCAAAGGGTGCCATCTTCAGACTGGCTTGATAGCTGTTGTTGTAAGAAAACTCAGCATACGGTAAACTCTTGTCCCAGCTACCACCATGCTTAAGAGCACACGCTCTCAACATATCCTCCAGAATCTGGTTCGTCCTCTCAGTCTGACCATCTGTCTGCGGATGATAGGCTGAACTGAAATGCAACTTCGTATCCATGGACTCATGAAGTTTCTCCCAGAAACGCGATGTGAACTGGGTACCCCTGTCAGATACTATCCTCTTAGGCACACCATGTAAGCACACAATACGAGACATGTACAACTCGCCAACCTCGCACCTGAATGAGTAGTCTTAACTGGAATGAAGTGAGCTACCTTAGTCAAGCGATCCACTATAACCCATATCGAATCATACCCAGCTGGTGTCCGTGGTAATCCCACTATAAAGTCCATACCGATTTCTTCCCACTTCCATTCAGGCACCTTCAACGGCTGCAACAATCCTGCGGGCTTCTGATGTTCGGCCTTAACGCGATGACACGTGTCACACAATGCAACGTGAGCGGCTACATCCCTCTTCATCCCATACCACCAATACCTGCGCGGATCCCGATACATCTTTGTCTTGCTGGGTGGATGGAATAAGCTGAGTCATGGGCCTCTCTCAAGATCGTCTTCCGAAGATCTCCCACATCAGGCACACAAATCCGATTCTTGAACCATATCGTACCCTGATCGTCCTCAGTGAAATCCGGGGCCTTGCCCCTCTCCATGGTGTCCCTGATCTCCTTGATCTCCTCATCCTCCAGCTGTCATTCGCGAATCTGCTGCTCCAGGGTAGATTCTACCTCCAAAGTGACTCCCTCAGTGTGAGCAGCTATCCCCAGATTGAGTCCCTCGAACTCCCTCATCAGCTCGTCCGGCAGCTGGAACACCAAAGCTGCATTGGCTTGTCCCTTCCGACTCAAAGCATCTGCAACCAGATTAGCCTTCCCAGGATGATACTGTATGTCCAGATCGTAATCCTTGATCAGCTCCAACCATCGGCGTTGTCTCAGATTAAGATCCTTCGAGTAAAGATGTACTTTAAGCTCTTGTGGTCCGTGTAGATCCGGCACTTGGTTCCCATGATGTAATGTCTCCAAATCTTTAAAGCATGAACCACGGTGCCGCGTTCCGGATCATGTGTAGGATAGTTCTGCTCATGCTTCCTCAACTGCCTTGATGCATAAGCTATGACGTGTCCCTCCTGCATAAGAACACAACCCAAACCTTGCCTCGACGCATCACAGTAGATATCAAAGCCCTTCTGCAAGTCTGGCATCACAAGCACTGGAGCGGTCGTCAACCTCTGCTTCAACTCCTCAAAACTCGCCGACAAGCATCGGTCCACTTAAACTCTCTATCCTTCTCCGGTAAGGTGGTGAGAGGCTTCACAATTTTAGAGAACCCCTCGATGAACCGTCGATAGTACCACCGCAAGTCCAAGGAAACTCCCCGATCTCCTTAACTCGTCCTCGGCGGTTCCCACTTCAACACATCTTCTACCTTAGCCGGATCGATTGCGATACCTCCATCCGTGATAATGTGCCCCGAAAAAGAGACTTCCTTCAACCAAAAATCACACTTGCTAAACTTGGCATACAACTGCCTGCTCTCTCAACTTCGCAAAACAAGCCTCAAATGCCCCTCATGATCCTCCTCGCGTCTTAGAGTAAACCGAGAATATCATCAATAAACACCACAACGAACTTATCCAAGTACTCCATAAACACCTTGTTCATCGGATACATAAAGTAGGCGGGTGCATTTGTCAACCCAAAGGACATAACAGAGATACTCGTACGGCCCATACCCGGTGGTGAATGCGGTTTTAGGAATATCCGACCATCCGATCTTCATCTGATGATAACCAGAACGCAAATCAATCTTAGAGAACACCTTAGCACCTCTCATCTGATCAAACAGGTCTTCAATGTGAGGCAATGGATACTTATTCTTGATAGTGACCTCATTAAGCAATCGATAATCCACACACATACTCTGAGTACCATCCTTCTTCTCAACAAAGATAACCGGTGCTCCCCACGGTGATGAACTAGGACGGATAAACCCCTTTTCCAATAATTCATTAATCTGTTTCTTAAGTTCTATCAATTGTGTACTAGACATTCTATATGGACGTTTAGAAATAGGAGCAAGCACCGTGTAATAGATCAATAACAAATTCAACATCTCGGTCGGTGGCATACCCGGCAACTCCTCTGGAAACACGTCCGGGTACTCATTGACCACCCTGATATCCTCCAAAGCCTTGCCATCCAACTGCTGCACAGAACCTCCTGCATCTGACGGTGGATCAGCCACAAGTTCAATCTTTTCCCCGCTAGGACCAGTGAGAAGAACAGTCCTCTTAGCACACTGTATCGTCGCATCATGTGTGCCCAACCAATCCATACCCGCGTATAACATCAAGATCCTTTGATTCCGGCACTATCAAGTTTGCCCGAAGTCCGCTCCCATGATCTTTAGTCTAACATTAGGACACATATATAAAGATTTCATATCCCCCCGGTGATCTAACTATCATGGTTTGTTTCATGTGACACATGGGTATGCTATGCTTGGCCACAAACCGAGCGAGATATAAACGAATGGGAAGCTCCGAATCAAATAATACCGATGCGGGGATAGAGTTGACAAAGAACATACCAAGCACCACGTGTGGATTCTCCCCGAGCGATCTCGGTACTCACGTGGTTCACCCCGCCACGGCCCCGACTCTGCCGCCCCTTGTTGCTGCGCGGGGTCCGGTTCCCGCTCCTCATCCGCCGCATCTCGCCGGTTCCCGCACGGGGGTGCACGGGGGTGCCTCTTAGGACGGGCATTAGCATAATGCCCAACCTCTCCACACTTGAAGCAAGTGTTGCCCGCGGGGGGTGTGTGGTGCGCCCGGCCTCACGGGCGTACCAAGAGGAGTCATCGGACGGTGCGCGGGTAAGCGGGGCATGGAGTCCGCGGCCCCGGGCGCGGAAGCTGCCGATGAGTGCGCGGAAACGGGCCGGAACCGCCGCGGATGGTACCGATACCGCTGCTGGCGCGACCATAACCTCCTGAAGGGCCTCCTGGACGGAACGGGGCTCCCAGCGGTGAAGTAAAACGGGGACGAGTGTGGCTCCCGGACTGCCCTGGAGTAGCAGCCTTCCTCTTCAGCTCCCCCAGCTCCCTGCGCATGAATTCCAATACAATAGCCTTGTCTAGCAGCTGCTGGAAGGACTGGAAGGTATGCGACGTCAGCTGGTAACGGAGCGGTCCAGCCAAACCCTCCAAGAAGCGCTCCTGCTTCTTAGGATCATCCGCTACCTCCTCCGGTGCATAGCGAGACAACTCAATGAACCTGTCCCGATACTCGCCACCGACATCCCCTCCCCGCTTGAGAGAGAGGAACTCCTTCTTCTTCGGCCTCATCACCCCGGCGAGGAATATGGTGGTTCCCGAAGCTCTCTCGTGAACTCTGCCGCGGTGATGGTGTCGGGTGCAGCATGGGCGGTAGTGTAAGCATCCCACCATGCTCCCCGCATCCCCGGAGTCGACCCCGCAGCAAACAAGACCTTCTCCCCGTCATCGCACCGAGCCGTGGTGAGCATCTTGCTCACGGTCTTCGACCAATCATCGGCATCAAGTGGATCCGCAGCATGGGTGAAAACCGGTGGACGATGGCTCATGAACTCCCGGTGCTGTTCATAGGCGCCGGCTGCCGTGGCGGTGGGCCGAGGCGGGTTATTAGCTTGAGCCTGCAGGTTGGCCACGGTGTCCGTCGGGTTACCGCGCAGGCGCATCCGGTTCCGAAAGAACCGCTGCATAGGATCCATTGGTGGCGGTGGTGGTGGCGGTGCACTGCCCGAACTGTTGCCTCGACCTTGACGAACCACTGGAGGCTGATAAACCCCTGATCCGGACCTGGTGTTTACCATCTGAGCGTTAGAAACACTGATTTAGATGATGACAACAATTGAAAAAGCTGAAAAGATAACAATGCTGAATTCCAGAATAAGACAGATTCTGATAGCTGAAAAGAAACCAAGATATATATCTGTACCAGTAACCAAAAACCACGAATTTTTCTGGAGATATGGTGTATGAAATTACTGAACTAACCCAACTGGTTTTGCCTCAATCGGAGGTCTGCAACTCGAGATATAAAATAATGAAGTCGGGTATGTCAGCAGGAATTGACAGATTTCTGTTGGCTTAATGTTTCGTCCATAACTCACAGAATATAAATTGGATATAGCTGAATTTTTGACAGAAAATCAGGTATGAAATTTGCGAACTAACCCCACTGGTTTTACTTAATTCGGAGTTCTGTAGCTCGAGATAAAATTAAAACAGTACTGCTGTGTCAGGAAGTAACGCGAACAGATTCAGCACTACAATACTCCTTAAGATAGATAAAATATGATAGATAAAGAATTACGAATTTATAAGATAAAAGATAGGTGGAACAGAACTTAAACCCACTAATCAAACTCTATTACTAAACCAATGTCATTGTGGCATTAATCCACAACACATTGCAATCAAACAAAAATCCAACTCACAGATGTTCACAAACCAAGCATTCAAGCACACCACTATCTAACACATCGATCCAACGTGTCGTTCTAACGTTTACAGACTCGATAACTGAAAGATAAAGACTTCTAACACCTAACACCTATGGCCAAATGTTCCTAGTGCGGGATCCAAGTGACCCATAGCTTGTCCTTGCGGGTCTTGGTGACATGGCAGGCCAGTCCTCTCCATCTTCCTGCACCTCATCTTCATCTTGGCCCGCGATTACTGCTTTGAGCCTCTTGATCTCTCTACGATCTTCATCTTGCTGGCCGCGGAGGTCTTGAAGCTCCATGAGAGTGTCATCCAAGTTGGTATTGAGAGCTGCTACGTGCCCCACTTGCATGGCATAGCGGGCTCCCAAAGTTTCATTGTCCATTGGAATTTCACTGCCCACAGCTCCAGAGCGACGACGGGGTAGATCACCCCACACAGAGTTGGTGAGGTGATGAGCTTCCTCATAGCACCACGCGGATAGAGCCCTCCTAGCTGCATCATCTCTCCCGGCGGCGAAGGTAGCTCTGGTAGCTAGTGCCTGATGGACAACAACCTCATACAGTCCTCCATCCAGCGGGTTATCCTCCAAGATGCGTACAGACACATCCCACTGGGTTGGATAGCGAGGGTGAGTCCTCTTCAGTCCAACGTAGTCGATCGTCACGAACGGTCGAAGACGCCGGGAAGAGCCTCCTCAACTTGGACGGAAAGCGTGCATGCCCTCCATCATGGTGACAGATGACCACCTTCCACTTCTCCGGCGCTGGGTGATCTTCAGCATCTCCATTCTCTGGGTCAGAGTCCTCAGGGTCCGAGGGGTCTTCCGGATCACCTCCTTGCTCTGGCTCTTCAGCTGGCTCCTCCTCTGGCTCTTGCTCTTCCTCTGGCTCTTCTGGCTCATCATCCGATAGCTCAATGACAGTGGGGGGTGAGGCTTGCCCTGAAGCAGAGCTCGCTTCACCTCCCTCTCCAGAAGCTTCCTGGTGCTCCTCGTTGTCAGTGGAGTAGCAGTAGAAGTCCTGGTCCTCCAGGTACCTGGGAAAGCGGTAGGCACCTGAACGAGTGGTCTTCAGTCGGCGAACCATCTAAGATAGATGAGACAAGTGCAGATTACTAAAAGAGACAAGGTCAAGCTTAGATAACAAAAGCAAACAAGGATAAGATTAAACCAAGATTAGATATAATAAAATAGAATAAAGCAAGCTAACTATGTGTGGCTTCTAATATTATAAAATCCTTAATTTTCGACCAGTTCTAACTAGGCTAACGTCCTATAGTCAACACGGCTCTGGTACCACTTTGTCACACCCGGATTTGAGGACAAACCCGAATGCAAGAATACATGTGCGCCAGGATCAAGTTACACACATGCATCGACGCGGTGAATACCAAAACACGGTGTAAAGCGTAAAGAGAGTATTAAACGGTTATTACATGACCGAATGTCTCAACTAAACAATCGTTCGAGTAGCTAACGGCGAAAAAGAAACACACATAGAAGTCCTCCACGGGCGGTGGGCGGAGAACGGACGCCTAGAACCCATCGAACTCATCATTGTAGTCTTCAAAACGCCCATCCGAGCGACGGCAGGGTAGTGTAGATGCAATAAATAAACAACAAGCGTGAGCACATGTCGTACTCAGCAAGGGAAAAGTTCTATAACAACATGCAAGGCTTTATGGTGGAAGGCGTTGGCTCATAAGCAAGTCGGCATTTTAGTTGGTCAAGTTTTATTAAACAACTCGTTACTAGCAAGTGTAAGTATATACCAAACCCGGATAATAAAATGCAACGGATCCATAAAATGTAATGCACAAGTTTAAAAGTTCCATCTTCCATAGAATTAATCATGTGAGGGTCCGGCCGCTCTTGACCGTGAGCACGGCTAACTAGTTAGTTTTACACTCTGCAGAGGTTGTACATCTTTACCCACAAGTCGCGTAAAAACCCAAAAGAGTTTTAGACCCAACCATGCGGTGTTTGCAAGGCACCATACCACACTTCCGAGGTGTGATTGCATAGGGACGCTACGAGGCCATTACAAAGATCCCCAGATGAAGGTTGTCCGCTAGGTTACCTGGTCAGTGCAACGTATAAAGCTCCCGGACGAGTACCGTGTCTTAGCTAAGCCCACACCTGCGCCCGAGCAGGTCCATACGCCACTACCCGCCAGCCCCCAACCCTTATCAGGTAAAGCATACCTAGCATCTAGTTCACTAATTAATAAGCCAAGACAGAGCCATATGTCTTGTGGTAGTACTGTTTTCCTGGGTGGTCGCTCCATGTTCCGATTAACAAGTATAAAGTGATCTTGCATTACATGAATGATAGCATAAATAAAGCCATATTAACAAGTGTTCATTAAACCATCCCAAAACCACGTAAAGCGCTAGCAAGTGCTACCCAACATAAAGTAAACTCAGGTTGATCAAGGCATAGGATAACAAAGCTAGTCGAACCTTAGCAATAGGACCCATCAATTTAATGCATAGCAATAATAAACAACTGTGTAATTGAAATGCATGTTGTAATAGGAATTTAACGGGAATGCAGCAAGGACTTGCCTTCTACCAGCACCGGAAGCCGCTCGGGGTCTTGATACTCTTCAACGAAGAGCGAAGTCCCCGAATTGATCGTACGCTACGCTCCACACATCACATACAAGCAAACAATGGAAATAAATAAGAAACAGTACACCAATCATCTCAAACAGTAACAAAAGCAACAGAAAACTATTCTACTCGTCGAGACGATCGCGTGGACATAAAGAACACTAAAAACGGAGCTAAAACGACAAAGTTATGATTAAAACAAGTTTTAGGACTAATCTGTAAAGAATTTTAAGCTTTTGGGCTAAAACAGAAGAAAACTGGGCTTAATCGTAAGGGTTTTATAAAGTGGGAGGATATTTTCGTGAAACCGGGAAAACTCGGGGGTTTTTAAGCGAAACGGCACGGCTGAGGATAAGGGGCTGAATCAGATCCGTCGGATCGAAATCCGACGGCCCAGATCTAAAGTGGGCGCGGGGTTAAGGTTGACCGGCAAGGGCTGGTTTGACTGGCGGCTAGGGCGAGCGGTGGCCGTCGGATGGCCATCGGGCGGCGGGGATCCGCGCAAGCGGCGGCCAGCCGGCGGGTGCGGCCGGCGGCGAGGCTAGGCGGCGGCGCGGCGCACCGACGAGCGGCGGCGCAACGGCCGTTTGGCGCCGGGGTGCACCAAAAATCACGGGGATGGCACCGGGCGTCGAGCACACGCGGCGAACTCGGCCGGGGCCTCCCGAGGCGGCGACGGCGAGGGACGACGGCGCACGGCGAGCCGCGGCGGCGAGCAACTCCGGCGAAGGCGTGCGGCGGCGCGGAGCACGGACGCCCAAACAAGTGACACGCGCGGGTCCCTTACCGAGCGGCGGTTCCACGCAGCAACACCGAGGCGACGAACCGGCGACGGGGGCACGAGTCAACGGCGGCGGCGAGGGATGGCGACGGCGCGCGGAGCTGGGTTGCTGGGCCGCTAGGTGAAGTGGGCCGGGCCGCGCGGCGCCGCGGGGCCGAAGTCGGGCCGGGGCGCGGCGGTTTGGTTTTCTTTTTTTTTTCTAATTCAAATTCCTATTCCCAAACCTAATTCAACAGCAAACACATTTCGAATTCAAACCAAGATTTGAATCCAAACACCCAAAAACAATGCACCAGCATGTATGCAACAGTAAACTCCTATATTTCATTAATTAATTAATTAAAACGATTAAATGCCTATAAAAGCACAACCACAGCCTTATATTCCTTAAGCGAGATAGAGATGTTGCTAAGTAAATTTTAATCAAAATCAAGAAGTAGAATTTAGGGTGTTACAGCGGTCGTTCATGTTTCACGTGTGTTGTTGCTTCATTGTTGTCGGGCTTGGTGGTGGCGTAGCTGGTCGTCTCTTCATGACTTGTCAATAACATGTGGCTCTATGCTTTCACCTGTCGTCTTCTTCGCAGGTGGGATGGGAGGATGGGTCTCGTCCTCCCCTTGGTGCCCAAGCTGTCGGCACCTCATGTTACCTCTGTTGCTTCGGTACACACCTTTCGTCGTCTTCTAGTGTTGTTGGATGCGCCGGTCGTGGGGAGTGGGGATGCTGGTGAGCTCCTTCCCCCTCCTGGTAGTGGTGGTCGCTCTTGGCCGCCTTTCCTGCAGAAGTTTTCCATCGTCGCCACCAAAAGTTGCTTGCTACCTTTCCATCGATTGACTACTTCTCGGCTTTGGCAGTGGGTTGCGTGAAGTTGGCTCCGGAGGCTTGCGAAATCTTGGTCCGCTCTCGTCGGACCGACAATGGGTGCGTTCTTCGGAACGTACCTCACTTCGTTGGAGGCATTGTTTTGGCCTCCATCCATTTGTCTTGCCAGGTGAAAACTTGGTCTGCTTCAGTGTGGGTAGACAGATGATGGCGGCGTCGACGTCATTCCCCTCCCTCGAGGCAACATCTTGCATGTCCTTCACGCTCTTCTCCTGTAGGTGTCTAGGTGTGAGTCTATCGGTGATGTGCTTGCGCTCTTGATATACTCTTTTCGTGCAGGTTTAGACATTTCCAGTAGTTTTGGTTTTTTCTTCTGTTGGTGTTCCTCTGGTCATGTTGGTCGTCGTGTCTCTCTTATCGTGCTTCTTGTAACGCCACGCCTTAGGTGTTCTCCTAAGGTTGCCTTTTGCAACTCTCTTCTTCTTAATGCAAAACGTGCTATGCACATCTTAAAAAAAAAGAAGGATATTTTTTGAACCAGCTCAGTAAATCCGCTCCAACGAAAAATCGAATCAGAATCTACTAGTACGACCATACCTCAACCCTTTTAACCAACTATGCTACAGGACCTTTGTTGTTCAAGGTTAGTGTCAGGATTCCGCTATCAAGAACACAATGAAATTGTAGTGAGCATTGTTGCATTGAATTTATTTCCCATCTATATATTATGTACATGCTTCATTGTTTTTTCCTTATAAGAGAACGAACAAGATCACTGGGGTGCAAATGCAAATGTGTAGCTTTTCCTTGTCTACAGAAAACTGTTGGGGAACAAAAAACACTGAAGCAACTTATAAATCCCCCTCCCTGGAGTCAGAAGAAAGTTACAAAAGCAGATGCTACTACGTACCTGGAGTCCTGAACACGGATTTGAAGGTGCCCTGAAAGCTTTCTCGTTTCAGTTTTACTGTCCTCTAAAATTCTAAATTTTGGAGTGTTAAACTTGAGTATGGAAGTAAACAAATATGAACTAAAATTTGTACTAGCTCTTGCAAGGGCATCTATATATCCTTTTTGATAAAATGCTGGCTTGATCTAAAAGGGTGAAGTTTGGTATCGTGAAGGTCTCAGAATGTGCAGAGCCCACAATATTCCAGTAATGAAGCGACTGCATGAAACGACTGATCAATTGCAAGCGATAAGCCCATAAGGCGATTTGCAGGCCAGAACTTTGAATGTACAATTGGGCGCTGTTGCAATCGCTCCATGCGGCAGTTGCGTATTCTCAGTCCACACACCACACTTGCTCTTCGTATTGCTCTGGCTCATCTTTTCTGAAGCGAGGAGACAGCGAGGTCTGGTGCATCCAGTGGCGAAGGTAGGATCGAGCCACAGGGGAGCTCTCTTGTGCTTGTTTCACCTCCGGCTTCTCACTTCCTTCATTCTTTTGCTCAAAATATGTATGGGGACTTCACAACATTTCCGGCGGTAGGGGGGCTCGTTATGTATGAGTGCATCCATCGTGGCTTCGTTCTTTTGAGTTGGAGCTTACGTTAACCCAATGGGGAGGTGTATTCCTGTATTTCCGCCTTTTATGAGGGGCTGGCCAAACGTTTAGTTTTTTTTAGAAAGTTTTTCTGATTTCCAAAATCTTGTTTTGATTTTATACAGGCTGGGAAAAAAATCCAAGTTTAGAATAACAGAGTACTAGCAAACTAGCTTCGCAAGAAATAATTGAAAGTTCGGATTTTTTTACAAGTTTTCCCTTCGAGGTAAGCAAATAATGCATTTCAATCAATCCCGTGTAAAAAAGATCGCTTCAATCAAGATCACCTTTCTACTACTAGATATTACAACTGGATGTTAGCCTGTGCATATATATAGCAAGAGATTAAAATCACATCAATTAGCTAGCTGGCCATCCATCAATTGGACACCTATTGTTTTCAATACGGCGGCCTATATACTCCGAGTACTATTTAAACACCCTCAAATCATCCTCTCCTATCAACCCTACCTGACAAACACTATAATCTCACGTTCTCAGCACACACAAATTCAATCTCCCAACAAGGAATCACTACGTACACGGCCAACCATGAGTGCTAGCTCCATGACCATCGTCTCCGCCGTCGCGGCCATCGTCTACATCGTTGCGACGATGGCCACTACCGTGGTCTCCCAGCCGCAGGACCCGCAGCAATGGTACCCATTACCGGTGATCGATGCTCCGGTCGTCCAAGAGCTTGGCAGGTGGGCGGTGGCGGAGCACAACAAGAAGGCGAACGACAGGATCAAGTACCACCGGGTGGTGGGCGGCGAGGAGAGGGAGGATCCGCAGCTGGGCATGAAGTACCATTTCGTCATTGACGCGGCAGACGGCGGCGGCAAGGATGGCAAATACGAGGCGGTGCTGGCTGAGCAAGTTTGGTTAGATAGGCGCATTCTTATCTCCTTTAAACCTAAGAATTGACTGTTGATTTGCACGATCATACGACTATACGGATTATATTTGGATGTAATAATTGAGGTGGATTTGTTGTCGAAAATTTGATCGAGATGTATTCTCGGTTCATGGCGGATTGTTTATCAATGTATCAGTCTGGCTCGTTTTTCCTAAAGCGAATTGGTACCGTCAGAATTTTTTTTCGAGTTGTATTCCCGGAATCCCGGTTCATGTAGAGCGCACTGCTTATCGATAGATATAGTCATATAGATATACTCGCTCTGTCATAAATTATTATCCATTTTGATTTTTCTAGATATGTAATTTTTACTATGTATCTAAGGCGTATTATATATCCAGGTGTATATCAAAGTTATGTGCCTAAGAAATATAAAACGAATAGTAATTTGGGTCAGATGTAAATCCTAAAAAAGCTAGCTGCCTGCACATGTTCATCCTTCACGTTTATCTCATCATCTACGAAACTAGTCTATCAACCCGTGCAGAGGCACGGGCTAGTTAGAAACAGTCAATAATTATAATTATTGTCGGGGTTCTCTACCGCCGGCAGTAAATTTCTATCGATCGCGTGTCGGGTTCGGATGGTTAGCGCAGGAGACAACGGGGTTTATACTGGTTCGGGCCTCCGAGGAGTAATACCCTACGTCCAGTGTGTTGCAACCGTGTTCCCGAGACAAGTGTGCTCGTAGTAGGGGTTACAAGCTAGTCACGAGAGGGAGTTCGTTCCCAAGTCCCGGGTGGTGGTGTCTGATCGTGTGAAGGTCTAACCCTTGTGACTGTTGCCCTCCTCTCTCTTTTATAGTCTCAAGGGGAGGGGCACACGGGGAAATACAAAAGAGTTACATTGCTTGGCAACTAGCACGTCCCGTCGTACGTCGCTGTCCGTCGGGGTGTATTGAAGCCGAGTCGCAATGCCTTGTCGGGAAACCGCCACGTGGTCGGGTTGAACTGTTCCCTTCGGAACGCTTGGCCTTCTCCCCCGAGTAGTTTGGGCTTGTATTAGTCTTCCCGAGTGCTTGCCTAGCTTGCCACGCCCGAGCCTAAGTCTAGGCTCGTGCGCGTCGTAGAGGGTGCTTGAGTGCCTCGGGTTGAGTCTTGCGTGTGGCAGAGTAGGAGATGATGGTGATGTGATGGCTGCGCGGCTTGTCAGACCTGCATTAAGGCCCTTGCCGGGGCGGGCCGCTTGCATGACCGCCAGCTGTTGTCTCCGCATGACGTGGAGATTCGCTCCTCCCCACGCATCGGTAGTGCCGCCCGAGTAGTGCGCCCGGTCCCACGTACTAGTCGGAGCCTGGACTTGTCGTGCGAGGCGGAGACTTGTCGTGCGAGGGTTCCTCTAGTGGGAAACTAGTCGGAGATGCAGCCGTCCGGCCAAGGACTGGTCGTCTTGCTGGTGAGGGTCTTGACGAAGATCTGCATGCCTTCCCTGAGACGCAGCACCAGGTGAAGGGTGGACTCCTTCTAGATGTTGTAGTCAGCAAGGGTACGACCATCCTCGAGCTGCGTGTCGGCAAATAGTTGACTCCGCCTCGAGGGTTGTGGTTTTGCCGTTGTTTAAGGAGGATAATCTTGTCGTCAAAGGGAGCCCTAATCTGGGCCCTCGTCGGTAGCCCCCGAGCCTGAGTGGGAGTCAGGGAGTCGCGCTCAGGCTCAGTTGGTGGATCTTGGAGTTGGAGGTGTTCTTCATGTTCTCGGTGGGTGCGCGCGAGCGCATCCGTCAGATGTAGCCCCTGAGCTCGTGAGTGAGTTGGAGACTCGCTCGCGAGCTTTTATTTGTAATTGTAGCTGTTGTAGCCTTGGAGGTTTCGTCGGGGCAGTTACGGCCGTAGTGATGATGTGGGCGTGGTCATGGGTGCGGGTATCTCGGCCGACGTGACCGATATGACCGCTCCATCAAGACCGCGCTCAGGCTCTGCAAGTCTGCACATCGCGGGAATAGAGGCATCGTGGTTGTGTGCGGCTGTTTCGCCGGGACGCGCGCGTGAGCAGGCGAAGGTCTTGCTGACACGGCGGGCCCGACGCCGAAGATGAAGAGTCAGGCCTGTCCCCCTTAAAACCGCGCGTCGAGCGCTGGTTTGGGACTTTGCTTTCCGTTCGCTTCCTTTCTCCCTCACGCTTGCCCCTTGAGCTCTGAGTTCTTTCGCATCCACATCGCCGCCGCCGCTTGCGTTCCCAGCTCGCCCGAGACTTCACCGGTGTGATGTCGAGCTGGGCGTGCTCCAATGTCTCCCGCGAGCAGCTCCTTCGTCTCGTTGAGGCGGGCCAGCTGCCTCCCCCACCGAGGCCATCGAGTGGATTGTCCCTGCCGACGAGTCCGTGCCACGCCCTCCCAGCGGATACGTGGTGTCGTTCGTGGCCTTCCACAAGCGCGGCTTCTCCGTCCCCGCCAGCAGGTTTATCCGTGGGGTGCTGTTCGTGTACGGGCTGCAGCTTCAGCACCTCAACCCGAACAACATCCAACAGATGGCCGCTTTTGAAGCGATGTGCGAGGGGTTCCTTGGCATCGGTGTGCACTGACATTTGTTCCAGCACTTCTTCAGGTTCAGCTGCCTGAGGGAAGGCTCCCGCGCGGCGACGATTGGCTGCGTCAACCTTCGGATGAAGCAAGGCCGCGGCGACAACTACATCCCGGCGCCACTGACCAGCTCGAACAGCGGCTGGCACAGGGGGTGGTACTACTTGCGGATCGACCCCGAGCACGCGCTCCCGTCGTACACCGGGTGCTCCATCACGAAGTTGCAGAGGAACTGGGCCGATGGCCCGGCCAAGAAAGAGCAGGAGAAGATGCTCAAGTCTCATTGGGCTGTGCTCGAGCGTCTTCGGAACGCCTGGATCACCTTGGCGGAGGTGGTCGGGCAGTACCACGCCCGAGGAGTCGTGCCGCTCCGGAGGCGGCCGCTCCGGCTTTGCGACATGACTGCCGACAGGGCCCCATGGGTTGGGACGGTGACCGCGCCGGAGCTTCCGTCGCCACTCGAGGTTCAGCGCCACGTGGTGCAGGCGATCGGGAGAGCGACCTACTAGTGGCCACCGTCGCGGATGCTTCTGATGCTCCCCAACGCAGGGACAGAGAAATTTGTAAGTTGTCCGTCTTCTCAGCCAGTTTCATTTGCCTTTTTGTCATGGGAAGATCTTCTCGGATTTGTCCTTGGTACGTTCTTGTTGCGGCAGTTGAAATGCACCCACCTCATTCCGGCCAAAGCGCCTCTTCCGGAGGAGGCGATCTTCAACCAGAACCAGGCTGCAGCGGAGAAGAGGCGCACCACACGTAAGGCGCAGCATAAGAAATGCCAGATCACCAAGTGCGGTCGCAATGATGACCGCAACAAGAGGCGGAAGGCGGGGGAGCAGGGTATCTCTTCTGATGAGGATCCGTCACCCGAGCCGTCATGGAGTGGCGATGTCGCCAACGCCGCGCTCGACTAGAGCAACATGTCGGGGTCGTCCTCGTCGTCGCCGCCCCGTGACGCTGAAGTGTCGTCGTCGCGCCGGCCGTGAGAGGCGGGGCACGACAAAACTGTGGGCTCGAGCTCATGTCCGGTAGCTCCCGCTGCCTGAATGGGCCAGCGGTCGACCTGCTCCCGTACGGTGCCCAGCGGGACGGGCGCTCCCGAGCCGCAGAGATCTGCGCCCAGTCAGATTGATCCCCCGAGGAGGTCGGAGGAGCGATCGGTGTCCGTCGGCCAGCTTTATGACGGCTCGAACCGCCCAGACTTCGACTCCCTGCAGAGGCGCCGGTCGCGAGGGAGGTCGCCGGATTTGGCGTCGACGCCGAGCGCCGCGCCGGTGGTGGATCCGAGCGCTGCCCAGCGGCACTTATAGTCGTTGCTTATCCGGGGTGGCGGGGCCCCGGATGTTCATGTGCCCCTTATCGCATGCGGGGGCCATGGTCCTACCCCGTCCGTTGCGGAGGCCGGAGGGACAACTCCTGAGCGAATGGGGGAGAATGTTGCCGCCGCAGATGCGGCCGGCCGAAGTGGGGAAATGCTAGAGACGATGGGCTCAAGACGTGTTGTTCCCGAGTAGGGCTTGAAGCGCACCGCCCCAGAGCAGGGCATGTCAGACCGCCCAGTGAAGAAAGCCCGGATGCGCTCCAAGATGTAAGTCTCCGACTTCAGCTTTTGCCTGTCATGACTCTTCCAACTTGTTTGTTGATGTTGGCATTTGTCTTCTCGCAGTCATGCTGATACTAGCGTGCTTAGCCTGGGGCCCCTGAAGCAACTGACACTGAGGGCACAAGTGATCTCTCCCGAGCCTCAGCCCCAGCCCCTGAGCACCAGGCCGGTGCCGTTGCAAGCCGAAGAGGCGCCATCGGCGGTCGCCGAGATGAGGACGCGAACCACGCCACCTCCACCAGCCCTCGCCACCGCCGTCGAGGAGGGTGTGGTAGGCACGGAGGCGACCGTCACTCAAGCAGCCCTGGAAGCGTCGTCTGAGGCTGGCCTGAGTGTCGAAGGGGTGGTGGTGGTCTTGGATGAAGACTCGACGCCTCCCCCACCGTCGGAGTGTCACGATGCCGCGATGGCCCGGCGCTGGAAGCGGCCCAGGTACCGGTGACGGCGAGCCTTCTCCCTGCTGTGGAGGTGCTGGTGCCTTCTCCGACAGGGCGCGCTCAAGGTCCTCTCCCGACCGCGGAGGTGGAGGAGTCCTCGTCGGTCCGAGTTTCCCTTACGGTTGAGGAGATGATGGATGTGGAGACGTGCTGGTTCATCGACTTCCCCGGTGTCGGGGTAATCTCGAAGCGCCCCAACTCCCGGAGAAGGAGTATGAGGTGGCGGCGGAGCGGAGATCCAATGTCACACCCTGAAATTTCCAATTTCAGGATGTGAATAGGAAGAAAAACTTAAACAACGATTTAGTCTAAATTTTAAAATTTTGTCCTACATTTATTTTTCTTTACAGGAAATATAGTATAGGAAAAACCCTTGATTTTCAAAATTAAATAAAAAGTTGTGTGTGTTGCAATCATGCCAATGCATCTAGTGGTTCTTGAGTGCTAAAAGTTTCAAAAATGCGTTTAGGAGTTGTCCTATCTCTCCCGAGAATTTTCCGGATTTTTCTGGAGTTTATTCTCATTTTCCTTGAGCTATTTCTATTTATTAGAAGGCTCTAAAATCTTTTTCATGAGCTCCAAATGCTTTATTTGGGTTGTTCATGTCTTAATCCATCTCTAGGAATTTTCCTGGAATTTTTGTGATTTTCAGAGTAGTTTTCGTGCCTTTTAACAATTTCTAGACTTTTCTGGAATTTGTTTTCGCATTAGAAATAAATTTGAAAAAAAGAAAACCTATCCTACCGGTTTGGGCCGAGCCCGTGGGCCCGACCCAACCCGCTCCGGCCCGGCCTCCAAGCCCCCTTAAGCCCTTCGGCCACAGAGGCCTCATGGCCAGCGCCGCCGCCAGGGCATTCTTGGCGTGCGCGCGCGTGCCTCGCGCCCATATAAGGGAGGGCCGAGCCTCGCGCACCGTGCCCTAGCTAGCCCGCCCTGCACCTCCTCGCCGTGCCGCCGCCCTCGCGAGGCCGCTCGTGCCGCCGCCCTGCTGTAGCCCGAGCTGGCCGCAAGCATCGCCGGCGCTGCCCCTTCGATTCCGGTCGATTCCTCTGCCATCCGCCGCCGGTGGGCACCCCCTCGTGGTTTCCCACACCTCCTCTACCCCTTGCGCCCCTTGCCTGAGCCCTAGCTCGCCGGAGCCGCCAGCGATTTGGCCACCATGGCCGCCGGCCTCCCTTGTGACCGAAGGAAGAAGGAGTGGCGGTTTGCAAAATACCCCCTGAGTTTCCCTCTAATTTCTAGATCCAAACTTGTGTTTGTAAAACTTCTTTATGAACCCGGCAATCTTTAGATTCCTTGCAGTCAGATCCATCCCAAACCCTTTTTCAGATCTAACCCTATCTGTAGATCTATTCGCGAGCACTGTTTGATGTATCTCGGGAATCTTCCTTGCTAGCCCCTAAAATCTATAGATAATCACGAATAGGTCCTGCAATCTTGTTTTCTCCATATCTTCCGCGTTTTACCTCCGTTTTAGTGTTCTTTATATCCACGCGATCGTCTCGACGAGTAGAACAACTTTTTGCCCCTGTTTTGTTCTGTTGGTACTGTTTGGTGATTGTTTCTTATTTGTTTCCATTGTATGCTTGTATGTGAATGATGTGGTGCGTAGAAGACCGTTCGTTCGTGGAATACGCCAGAGTTGAAGATTTCCAAGACCTTGAGCAGCAGCAAACGTTGGTAGAAGGCAAGTCCTTGCTGCATTCCCGTTGATCCTATTGCAACATGCATTTTAATTACATCGTTATTTATTATTGCTTGCATTAAATTGATGGGTCCTATTGTTAAGGTTTGACTAGCTTTGTTTATCATGTGCCTTGATCAACCTGGGTTTATGTTTATGTTGGGTAGACCATGCTTAGTTGCTCAACTTGGGATTATGGAGGTTCTGATGAACAACAATGTTAGTCTTGCTTTACTTATGTTGTACCTTCATTAAACAAGATCACCTGTGTTAATCGGAACATGGAGAACCACCCAGGAAAACAGTACAACCACAAGACATATGGCTCTGTCTTGGCTTAATAATTAGTGAAATAGGTGTTAGGTATGCTTTACCTGATAAGGGTTGGGGGCTGACGGTAGACGGCGTATGGACCTGCTCGGGCGTAGGTGTGGGCTTAGGTAAGACACGGTACTCGTCCGGGAGCTTTATACACTGCACTGATTAGGTAACCTAGCGGGCAGCCTGCATATGGGGATCTTTGTAACGGCCTCGTAGCATCCCTATGCAATCACACCTCGGTAGTGTGGTATGATGTCTGATCAGCATCGCATGGTTGGGTCTAAAGTTCTTCGAATCTTTTACGCGACTTGTGGGTAAAGATATACAACCTCTGCAGAGTGTAAAACTGACTAGTTAGCCGTGCCCACGGTCACGGGCGGCCTGGACCCTCACATGAGTAAACTATGGAAGATGGATTATAATAGTTGCATTTACTTTTGTTTATGATGATGACGCTTATGTTAATCTCTGGGTTGGTATAAACTTACATTTGCTAGTAATTCAGCTTGCTTAATAACATTTGACCAACTAAAATGCTGATCTGCTATGCAACCACAAGCTTCCACCATATAGCCTTTGCATGTTGTTATAGAGTTTTCCCTTGTGGAGTACGACATGTGCTCATGCTTGTTGTTCTTTTATATGCATCTACACAACTCGGTTGCTGCTCAGACGGACGCTTCGAAGACTTTCCTGGAGAGTTCGATGGTTTCTAGGCGTGCGTGCCACCAGTCAGCTGCCTGTGGAGACGTCCTTTACCGCTGCTAGTACTCGCTTATGTTACTATTTGGAGACATTCGATCATGTAATAAAGTTTTAATACTCCCTTTACACTTTTACAATATGTTTTGGTATACACTGAGTCAACACAAGTGTGAAACTTGATCCTGGTGCACATGTGTTCTATGCAGTCGGATTTGCCCTTAAATCCGGGTGTGACATCCAACGAGCCGATGATCATGGAGATGACCGCGTCGGTCTCGAAGGCGCTGCAGGAGTACGAGCGCGCAGGCGGCTTTGCCTCAGAAGCCGCAACAGACACAGAGGATGCGACCCTCGCGGCGCCCGCGGCTCGCATGGAGCCGACAGAAGATGCGTCCGCACCGCCGCATGTCGATGAAGGTCGAGAGATGTCACCTCCCCGGTCGGTGGAAGCTACCGAAGCTCCAGCCCCTGTCGCGAAGCTTGTCGCGGTGGAGGCTGTTGTCGGGGAAGAGGGAAGATCGTCGCCCGGTCCAGTTGCCGCCGAAGCCGAGGGTGTAGAGGCTCGCGTGCTTGACGAGCCGGCCGCTATTGCGCAAGAGTCAGCCGTCCTCGAGATGGTGGCCAGGGCAACCACCCCGGAGATCCAGGTGGCCGAGGAGATGGGGGCGTCCCTTTCTCAAGGCGAGGCGGGTGGCGAGGCCCGGATGCTTGAGCTGGCGTGCACTTCGTCGACGGCTACCTCGAGGCTTGACTCCGACTCCGAGGGCGACGAGGAGGCCGTGGTGCACGACACCTTGGAGCGTGGGATGACTTGGACGCGCCGGGCCTTTGACGAGCTCATCCTCCCCGCGACCTCAGTGAGTTTTCTTGTCAAGGATTCTTTTTTGATTCCACAATTTTATTGAGCTTTGCCAGTTATTCCGATTCTGTTGGTTGCAGACCCTCGAGTCTTCAGGTCAGAGACGCGCCCACAATGTACGCCGACTCCACGCGGAGTGGACCCAGCTGGATATGTAGCTTGTCGTAGCTCGGGTAGCGACAACCGGTGTCGTGGCGAGTGAGACGTCCGCACAAGCGTCCCTTGAGGCTGCCCGTCAGTCCGCGGAAGACCGAGCCATCTCCGCCGAGACCGCCGCCACAGCAGCTGCCACCGAGCGGGACTCGCTGGCGTCGAGGCTCACGCTTGCCGAGGCTGAGATCGATAAGCTCCGAGCGGCCACAGCATCCGCGGAGGCCAAGATTGCCGTGGCCACGGCGGAGACCGCTGCCCGAGAAGCCTCCCAGACTGCCGCTCGTGAGAAGGCGGCCCTCGAGGCAAAGGTGTTGGATCTAGAGAGTGACTTGAGAACGACCACGACGAACCTGGCAATGACGAGTCGCCAGTTCTCCCAGGCCACAAACCAGCTCCAGGTGGTAACCGAGGAAGCGTCACGGCTTCAGAATTCCAACGCCAAGTTGTCACAGGATCTCGAGGGTAAGTTGGATGATCCCCGGTTCTTGTCTAGTTCATCGCTTGCTTCTTGTCGGGACTTGATATGATGACCTTGGTTGCAGGATCGTGTGTGATCCGCGCGAGGATGGTGGTGCAGCTGGCGACGGTCAAGCAAGAGCAAAACGCCTCCATCCTCAAGGTTATCGAGAAGGACGGTGTCCTCAAGCGCCTGTCGGAGCAGCTCCAGAGTACGTATCGAACTTGGGTGTTATCTTGTTGTCGTTTTTCTTCCTCTCGAGCCCTCCGTGACTCCTTGTTTCCGCTTGTTCTTCAGAGGTCCAGGCCGAGCTGGAGCACAACCGGGCATCTCGAGAGCAGGACGTGTCCGCCCTGAACCAGGCCCGCGAGGCCTGGTGCAAGTCGGAATCCATTCCTGAGAAAGCCATCGGGGACATCGCCAAGCTTGGCAGGGTGATGAGTTCGGCCATGGCTGCACTCGGTGTATCGCTTGGTCCGTGGACGCCCGAGACGCTGACCGAGGAGGCTGGCCGCCTTCCCGGCGCTGTACGAGAATTTGAGTTGTCGACAGCTCGTCGTGCGGTGCACCGGATCCTCGCCATGATCGAGTCGCACTACCAAGGGCTGGACCGCATGGCGCTGAGTGGCGGCTGGGCCCCTGGCATCTCCGATGACCAATGCAACGAACTGGAGGTGGACTGCGCCGCCTTCGCCCGCGAGATAGCCGATGCCGCATTGAAGGATCTGAAACTGCTGCCACAAGACGAGTCAGAGGCACCAGGAGTTCCCGGGCCCTCAAGTTAAACATGCCACAAACTATTTGTAATAATTTGAACATGTTGCCAGGTTATCGCGTAGCTAGTCTATTCATCTGGTGTTATCTCTCGATTGCTTCCGAGCGCCCGAGGATGACTACAGCAACACGTAGTTGGACTTAGAGAAGCGAAATAGTCAAGCCGTGCTCCGGAGCCGCGGGGGCGTAAGAGTCGTAAGGCTTGGCCCCTTCGAACCACTAAGCTCAACCATTCGTTCGCAGCCCCCGAGTCCTCAAAAGGTTCGGGAGATAACTGAGGTTTTAGTCACGCGAAATCCTCTTTTAGACCGGAGCCTGAGTGGTCATTCGAATGTTCTTGGAAAAGGATCGGATGAAAGCCGGAGACTAGAGAAGTACTCGCAAGTCTTCGTGCTATAGCCGCGGGGGCGTTAGCACTAGGAGCTTTGAACGAATAGGCGACTCACCATCTCATGCAAACTGTCATCTTCACCTTTCTCGAGTTCGAGTTTCCATCAAAAAACTTCTCGCTCGTGTGATCGGTGTCGACAAAGTTGTCAGAATTTTTTGAAAATTTTTGAAAAAACGTTGAGGACACGAGGGCATTGTGCCCTTGGTAGCCCTCGAGAAGGGAGCGTCTTTGACTTGGTGAAAAGACGCTGCCTGCTCAAGCATAAGTATTGCCATAAAGAAAAAAGCGCACAACCGAATATAAACTTGAACTCGGAGATAGGTGCACAGAGGCAAACAACATGCATTTATTGACGTACGAGTTCCGAACATTTACTTAAGGGTAAAACGAGCGCAAGTGTTTGATGTTCCATGCGTTGGTGACGACCCTCCCGTCCTTGTTCTTGATCTTGTACATCCCTGGTCGGAGCACCTCGTGGATGATGAAGGGCCCCTCCCAAGGTGGCGACAGCTTGTGTCGGTCCTTGCTGGCTTGAACCCGTTGGAGAACGAGGTTGTCGACGTGGAACTCATGCGGGCGCATGTTGTGCTCATGGTAGCGTCGTAATGCCTGCTGGTACTTGGCGCTCCTCAGCAGAGCCACGTCGTGCGCCTCGTCAAGCTAGTCGATCGTGTCCTCGAGCACGACTTGGTTTCCTTCTTCGGTGTATGCCCGCACCCGTGGGCTGCCATAGTCGATGTCGGTTGGCAAGACCGCATCGGAGCCATGTACCATGAAGAAGGGCGTGAACCCCGTGGCCCTGCTTGGCGTAGTACATAGACTCCACAATACGGATGGCAGTTCAGCCACCCATCTTGCTCGAAACTTGTCGAGCCGCTTGAAGATTCTCGGCTTGAAGCCTTGCAGGATCATATCGTTCGCCCTCTCGACTTGCCCATTCGTCTTCGGGTGAGCTACAGCTGACCAGTCCACACAGATGTGGTTGTCGTTGCAGAAGTTGAGGAATTTCTTCCCCGTGAACTGGGTGCTGTTGTCGGTAATGATCGTGTTGGGGATGCCGAAACGGTAGATGATGTCGGTGAAGAACGAAACAGCCTCCTCGGAGCGGACGTTGACTATGGGTCGAGCCTCGATCCACTTTGAGAACTTGTCGACCACCACGAGGAGGTGAGTGAAGCCCCCGGGTGCTTGTCGGAGCGGTCCCACCATGTCGAGGTTCCAGACTGCGAAGGGCCACGTGATGGGAATCGTCTGCAGTGCTTGCGCCGGGAGGTGAGTTTGCCTTGCGTAGAATTGGCAACCCTCACAACGCCGCACAATGTCCTTCGAGTCGGCGACCACTGTGGACCAATAGAAACCTTGTCGGAAAGCTTTTCTGACAAGGGTTCTCAGCCCGGCATGGTGACAGCAAGTGCCAGCGTGTATCTCCTGCAACAGCTCGCGGCCTTGATCCCCGGAAATGCACCGCATGAGTATGCCGGCTGCCCCGTGCTTGTAGAGCTCACCGTCGATGATGACAAAAGCTTTTGCGCGGTGGGCGATGCGCCGGGCTTCAGTCTGGTTGGAAGGGAGTTTCCCCTTGACCAACCACTCGAGGATGGGGAAACGCTAGTCGGGATCCTCAAGGTTTACCTCCGGTGGCTCGTCGATTGCCATGACCTCAGGCCCCAGCTCTTCAGGTGGTTTCTCGCCCTCTTCTCATACGGACGGTTGATGTTGATCGCTTGCGAAGACGCCATGTGGAACTGGGCTGCGACTGGATGCCGCCTTCGCAAGCACATCGACCACTTTATTGTAGTCGCGCAGCATGTGGTGCAACTCGAGGTCGTCGAATTCGCCCTCTAGATCTCGTACGGCTTGGCAATATGCCGCCATCTTTGGGTCAACGTAGTTCTTATCCTTCATGACTTGTCCCACGACCAATTCCGAGTCACCCATGATCTCGAGACACTTGATCCCGAGCTCGACAGCGATCCAGAGACCGTTGATCAGGGCTTCGTACTCGGCGGCATTGTTTGACACCGGGAAATGTAGTCGGACCATGTACTCCATGCGCACGCCCTGGGGTGAGATGAAGACAAGACCTACACCGGCTCCTTCCTTAATGACCGAGCCATTGAAGTACATGACACAGGTCTCATGCTCGATTTTTGTTGGTGGAGTCTGCATCTCCGTCCATTCGGCCACAAAGTCTGCGAGTACTTGGGAATTGATCGCGCTGCGCGGAGCATACGTGATGTTTTGCCCCATCAACTCAAGCACCCATTTAGCGCTTCTCCCTTTGGCCTCGGGGTTCTGGATGACCTCCCCGAGTGGATACTTGGACACCACAGTGATGGGGTGCGCATCGAAGTAATGCCGGAGCTTGCGCTTGGTCATCAAGATCGCGTACACGAGCTTTTGCATATGTGAGTAGCGCGTCTTGGAGTCGGAGAGTACCTCGCTGATGAAGTACACTAGTCGCTGCACCTTTTGGGACCTCCCGGGCTCTTCCCGCTCTACCACCAAAGCCGCACTGACGACCTGGGTCGTCACTGAGATGTACAGTAGCATTGGCTCTTCCGTGGTCGAAGCAGTCAATATCAGGGGACTCTTGAGGAGGTTCTTGAGTGAGTCAAGTGCCTCTTGTGCCTCGGGGGTCCACGTAAAGTGGTCGGACTTCTTCATTAGCTTGTACAACAGCAGGCTGCGCTCTCCGAGCCGCGCTATGAAGCGACTCAAAGCCGCGAGATAGCTTGTGATGCGTTGTACGCCCTTCAAGTTCTTGATCGTCCCCATGTCCATGATGGCCGAGATCTTCTCGGGGTTAGCTTCAATGCAGCGTTCCGACATGACAAAGCCGAGGAGCATTCCCCTCGGAACCCCAAAAACGCACTTCTCGGGGTTCGGCTTCACCCCGTGTTGTCATAGCTTCACGAAGAACTCAGTGAGGTCGGGGACTAGGTCCCCTGTTCTCTTCGATTTGACTACGATGTCGATGACGTACGCTTCTATGATGCGGCTGATCAGCTCCCCGAAGACCCGTCGCATGCATCGTTGGAAAGTTGCGCCCGCATTCTTGAGCCCGAAGGGCATCGTTTGATAGCAGTACGCACCGAACGGTGTAATGAACAAGGTTGCGAGTTGGTCCGCTACGCACATCGCGATCTGGTGGTACCCGGAGTACGCATCGAGAAAAAAGAGGGTCTCGCACCCTGCCGTTGAATCGACTACCTGATCTATGCGAGGCAAAGGAAACAGATCATTGGGACACGCCTTGTTAAGGCTCATATATTTAACACACATCCTCCATTTTTTATTCTTCTTCTTTACAAGTATAGGGTTTGCTAACCACCCGGGGTGGTAGACTTCACGGATGAACCCTGCACTAAGGAGCTTCAAGATCTCCTCGCCAATCGCCTTGCACCTGTCGTCATTGAAGCGGCGTAGGCGCTGTTTCACCGGCTTCGATCCCGGCTTGTTGTTGAGTTTGTGCTTGGCAACCTCTCTCGGGATCCCCTTCATGTCGGAGGGTTTCCATGCGAAAACGTCAAGGTTCGCTTTGAGGAAGTCGACGAGCGCGCTTTCCTATTTAGGATCGAGCGCCGTCCTGATACAGAGCTTGCGGCCATCGTCGGAGATGACCGCGTCCTTGACATCCTTGGCGGGCTCAAAAGAGCAGGCCGCATGCTTGGACGACTCGGGGACGTCTTGGTCCTCAGAACGAGGCTCAGCATGGAGCCTCGTGGATCGAACAATTGCTTTAACAAACTGAAAGCACTCAGTGTCACACTCATATGCACACTGGTACGTAAGCCCTACTATGATGATACCCTTCGGTCTGGGGATTTTCAATTTCAGGTACGTATAATTAGGCACGACCATAAACTTCGCGTATGTCGTCCTCCCGAGGATCGCATGGTACGTCCCCGAGAACCTCACCACTTCTAAGGTGAGGGTTTCTGTGCGGAAGTTTCGCACATCCCCAAGCGTGACGGGCAGATCGATCTACCCGAGGGGAAGCGCCTCGATTCCAGGTACGACCCCATGGAATGGCGCCATCGACGGCCTCAGCACGGACCGCGGGATGCCCATATCGTCAAGTGTTGACGCACAGAGCACATTGATCCCACTCCCCCCATCCATCAGAACCTTGTTGATCCTTCTGGTTTCGAACAGGGGGCTACCACTAGTGGGTAGGATCCATGCTGGGGTACGGTGTCGGGATGATCCTTGCGATCGAAGGTTATCGGAACCTCCGACCACTTTAGGTAGGACGGCTTTGCAACGTCGGCGTTCATGACTTCACGCCGGATGAGCTTCTCGCGCCGCCTCGAGGGCCTCGCCGGTGATCCTCCGAAGATCATATGCACCGCTCCGTCTTCACCGGGGAACATAGCCCCCGCGCCATCATCGTTGTCGTGGGATGGGCCTTGCTTGTCAGGATGGTCCGCCGTCTCCGACTTAAGGGTGCTCTTGACATAGTTCTTCATCAACCGGAACTCCCTAAGCGTGTGCTTGACGGGGACCTCGTGGTGCGGGCACGGTGCGTCCAGGAGCTTCTCGAAGTGGTCCCTGGTCGGTGCAGGCTTGCCCGGGTTGCCCTTTCGGCGCGACGACTTGCGCTCCACTACCGCGACAAAGTTGTCGTCACGGCGGCACTTGTCATTCTTCTTCTTCTTTTTGCAACGCGAGGACGTTCCCTCGGTATGGTCCACGACTTGTTTCCCCTTGCCCTGAGGGGTGTTGAGCGTCGCGGCCACCGCCTCCTCGCCGTCGGCGTGATTGCTCGCGATGTCGAGGAGTTCCCGCGTCATGTGCGGCATGCGACCCTGAGTCGATGGATGAGGGAGGTACACGTCGTCCCGTTCTGGAACACCGAGATGGCGTCGTTGTCGGTTGCACCGGGGAGCTCGGTGTAGCACTTGGAGAAGCGCCGTATGTACTCGCGAAGGCTCTCCCCGGGCTGCTGCGTGCAGTTGCGCGGCTCCCACTGCTTACCGGGGCGCATGTACGTGCCTTGGAAGTTGCCGACGACGACCCGATGTAGGTCTATCCAGTCTTGGATCTTGTCGCGTGGCAGATGCTCGAGCCACATGCGCGCGGAGTCTCCGAGGTAGAGCGGCAAATTCTTGATCACGAAGAGATCATCGGCACCCCACCGGTGTGGCACGTGAGCCGGTAGTCCTCGAGCCACATGTTGGGGTTGGCGTCCCCGTCGTATCTCGGTATGTTGGTCGGGGCCCGGAAGCGCGAGGGGAACTTCGTGTCACGGATGCTCCGGCCGAAAGCCCGTGGACCTTGCTGGCTTGGTGACCAGCTACGCTCACGGTCGTCGTCGCTGTCGTGACACCGTCTGCACCCACGATCGTCGTTGCGGCGCGAGCAGTTGTCGTTGTTGTTGCCGACACTCTCGGCTCGTCGGTGAGCCTTGATGGTGTGCCGGGTGTCGCGTTGGGGCCCGAGACGGCTCTTGACCGCCGAAGCCGCAGCCCCGACTTCGTCCCCTTGTCCCTGTTGCTGAGGAGGAGGCGGATTCAGGCTGTGGGCGGATGGCGCTCCAGCCCGCCCGCGTTCCGAGCGCTGACACGAGGCAGAGCTTTCCACTTGCTGAGCTGCCGCAGCCTCGAGCAGTGCCTTCAACTGCTCTCACACACATCGCTCCTCGGAGGTTGCGGGCTCCGGACAGTCGCGCGGCAGCATGGCCGCCGCGGCCAGGTTCTAGGACGCTCCCCGGAAGAGTGGCGGTGCGTCGGCGTGGGCATTCACACCTTCATTGGCGTGTCGGTTGTTGTCGGGCTCCGACGCGCGCGTGGGCGCGCGTGGGTGCACGACCACGCGGCTGGTCTGCCGCCGGCCAGCGCTTATGCCGGTTGTCGTTCTCCTCGGGGGGCTCACCCTACACAGGAATGTTCTGTGCCGGTTGCCGCTCACGTGGCTCGGCGTCCATGCCAAGCTCTTGGTGTAGGAGGGCCCGCTCCTCGTTGAGCTGGCTCCTTGCCTCCGCAAGCTCGTCGAGTCGCGCGCGCCGCTGGTCATCAGCGCCGTGGTGGCGCGGAGCTGGCTCCGATGAGGAGCTACTCGATGCGGTGGCCACGCAGACGTTGCATTTCCGTGTGGGGTCGTGGCGTCGTGCGGTTCGTGCCCCCGAGTTGTCGTAGACCTAGGGGTTGCGCCGGCCGTGCGGAGGCCGTTAACGTAGGCAGTCACCGGGTCGTCCGGGAGTCCGGGCTATCCACGGGGGTACATTGCGATGTACCGCTCCATGAACTCCCCCCAGCCCAGCGGTTCGTCTCCGCTGGCCTGGAAGGCGAGGTCGGTGAGGTAATAGGTGGCAAGCCTAAAACGCTCCTGCGTTGGGTTTGGCCCCAACATGCCGATGATGACGTCGCCCGAGTAGCTTTGGACGAAGGCCTCGCGCGCCGCAGCCCCCGAGAGGACATTGGGGCGAGGCGGCCGACCGAAGGTACGGCCAGCAACGGACTCCACCGGCCCGGTGTAGACGCAACTGAGGAGCCGAAACGCAGGGGGGTCCCGGGAGTCAACGTGACCCCGCGACCGTCCATCCGATCCGCTGAGTTCGTCGAGACACACGATGTGCCCCTACCTGGCGCGCCAACTGTCGGGGTTCTCTACCACCGGCAGTAAATTTCTATCGATCGCGTGTCAGGCTCAGATGGTTAGCGCAGGAGACAACGGGGTTTTTACTGGTTCGGGCCTCCGAGGAGTAATACCCTACGTCCAGTGTGTTGCAGCCGTGTTCCTGAGCCAAGTGTGCTCGTAGTAGGGATTACAAGCGAGTCGGGAGAGGGAGTTCGTTCCCAAGTCCCGGGTGGTGGTGTCTGATCGTGTGAAGGTCTAACCCTTGTGACTGTTGCCCTCCTCTCCCTTTTATAGTCTCAAGGGGAGGGGCACAAGGGGAATACAAAGTTACAGTGCTTGGCAACTGGCACGTCCCGTCGTACGTCGCTGTCAGTCGGGGTGTATTGAAGCCGAGTTGCGATGCCTTGTCGGGGAAACTGCCGCGTGGCCGGGTTGGACTGTTCCCTCCGGAACGCTTGGCCTTCTCCCCGAGTAGTTTGGGCTTGTCTTAGTCTTCCCGAGTGCTTGCCTAGCTTGCCACGCCCGAGCCTAAGTCTAGGCTCGTGCGCGTCGTAGAGGGTGCTTGAGTGCCTCGGGTTGAGTCTTGCGTGTGGCAGAGTAGGAGATGATGGTGATGTGATGGCTGCGCGGCTTGTCAGACCTGCATTAAGGCTCTTGGCGGGGCGGGCCGCTTGCATGGCCGCCAGTTGTTGTCTCCTCGTGACGTGGAGATTCGCTCCTCCCCGCGCATCGGTAGTGCCACCCGAGTAGTGCGCCCGGGCCCACGTACTAGTCGGAGCCTGGACTTGTCGTGCGAGGCGGAGACTTGTCGTGCGAGGGTTCCTCTAGTGGGAAACTAGTCGGAGATGCAGCCGTCCGCCCAAGGACTGGTCGTCTTGCCAGTGAGGGTCTTGACGAAGATCTGCATGGCTTCCCTGAGACGCAGCACCAGGTGAAGGGTGGACTCCTTCTAGATGTTGTAGTCAGCAAGGGTACGACCATCCTTGAGCTGCTTGCCGGCAAATAGTTGACTTCGCCTCGAAGGTTGCGGTTTTGCCGTTGTTTAAGGAGGATAATCTTGCCGTCAAAGGGGGCCCTAATCTGGGCCCTCGTCAATTATCTATCTCATACTCTCATTCATCTATTACATATTCTAATAATTGTAATAGGTTTAGTTAGTAACAAATTTTCCCCTTAGCATAACACCTCCATATGTGTTTGATTTGTATTTATTTGAACATTTTATTTTAAGATATGAACATAAAAATTGGTATTCTTGTTTGTCCCTCATTTATGAATATATGAATATATGACGACGCGCCTTATGGAAAATATTTTTTATATAAACAATAATATAAAATAATATAATTTTTGAGAAAACATAAATAACATATTAATAATTAAAGAAATAGTAATTTCAATTTTATATCGACGCACTTTAAGATTTTATTATAACTATATGATTTAGATTTAGATTTAGGGGTTACTTTAAATTTAATAAGCACATAAGTGGATAATTTATATGCAAATTTAGGGGTTTATTTGATTTGTTTTTATAGTATAATAAGTGGGTAATTTACATGAAATTTATAGGTTAATTTACATTATTTTTTGTAATGGCATATGTGGGTAATTTAGATACATACTAGCAATAATGCTCGTGCGTTGCAACGGGAAAAAATTACTTTCCTAATTTGTGCAGCCCATCCAACCGCCACCGCAACTTCCAGACCTCATCATCATCCCCGTCGCACACAAAAGTTGTTTGTAAGTTGTTTAATGCATTGTATGAAGCTTAAGATCCACTACGAATGCGTTTGTGTATACAATTGTAACTACGAATGCGTTTGTGTATACAATTGTGTGGCATTTTTCCGGGTACGTTGTGCGGCTATTTAACTATACATATGCGGGGAAAGCATATAAAACTTTGCTTTGCAGGAGTTTCTATAGCTGTTTTTTAATCTCTGTCTAGCTAATTCTATCTAGCACACGCACACGATAGTAGCAGTCACAGCACCACACGTATCCTTCTCTCTCCCGTCGGCGGAAACGTACAAAACAGAGCATAGTCAATTAGCTCATCTTTTCCTTTCTCGCTCTTCTTCTTTCACCAAGCAACCCGAGCAACGCGGCGCGGCACGGGTAGCGTCCGGCGTCCGCGCGAGTAATTTCAATTTTATATCGACGCACTTTAAGATTTTATTATAACTATATGATTTAGATTTAGATTTAGGGGTTACTTTAAATTTAATAAGCACATAAGTGGATAATTTATATGCAAATTTAGGGGTTTATTTGATTTGTTTTTATAGTATAATAAGTGGGTAATTTACATGAAATTTATAGGTTAATTTACATTATTTTTTGTAATGGCATATGTGGGTAATTTATATACATATTTAGGGGGTTACTTTGCTCTATTTTCATAATGGCGGAGGTTGGTAATTTATTAGAAAGATAACAATTCCAATGTCTATTATGATTAAAGATGTGAATTGATGGTCGGATGTTTCTAATTTTTGTGAGAATTTAAAGGATTTCTCTATTTTCTAGGCTGTCCGGTGGCATCATGTAGAGGTCTCAAAAGGAGCCTCCAATTAGTAATAGTAAGATTCAAATTGTCGAGGAAGGAGTGAGTGATGTCACCATATGACATTTTTCCAAGAAAAGCGCAGAAAAACGGTATGTTTGATATGAGATTGGCTTTTCACTCGTCGAAAACAGGATTGCAGTAACATAAGACAAGATCACACAACTGAAAAACAAGACAATGGGCGCCACGCACTCAGAGAAAAAATTTTGTTCCTGCTTTCATTAATACAGCCACATGTCAGTAACTGACCAAAAACTGAAAGGAAAGAGCAGCAAATTCGCGAGATTCAGAACAAGAATCGAAGACTAGAACGAGATGGAAGAATTAACTAACTGAATTGTACCGATTCAACTCCAAAGTTCAGATCAAGACAAGCGGCGCCAGGGAGACGAGGACAGTCAGCTACTTGTACCAACTACTAGTACTTGAGTTTCTTGTCTCAATTGACAACCCTTTCAGCAATTCAGCCTAAATAGCAATGGCCTGGTTAAAAGGAAAACTAAGTTAACTGGAGGAAAGTTACTGTTACTGAACTGGCAAAGCTAGTTACAGTAGTAACAAAAGAAATTGTGACGACAGCCGTCGATATCTCGATGAGTGGCATCCATGAAGTCGCCGAACCGTTATGAACGACACCGGTTTGTTCTGCTTCATTCTCTGACGAAACTGAATGAAAAAGACAACGCTCTATTGCAATTCCTGAAACAGCAAATCAATTATATGTAGTCGGCAAACAAGAACAAATAATAAACACCAGAAAATTGTGAACCTTTCTACAGAAAATCTTGTTAGTTCAATCTCTTCACCGTTACGGCCCAAAGGCCGTAACGGGCTTGTTATCGCGCCCTGGTCGGGGGCGCCCAACCAATCCATGGTTGGTGGGCCCCCGTCGCACAGTGCTATAAATAGAGGGTGGGGGCCACGACTCGCAGTACGAGGTTCACCGCGCCGCCGCACACACCCCACCCCACAAACCCTAACCGACCGAGGGAGCACCGGAGCAGCGGGAAGCTCCGCCACCGCCGCCACCGAGGCCCTCTTCCCCGGATCCGGCGCACCCGGTGCCACCGCCCGACGCTCGACCGCATTGTTCGTGATCCCGTCGTCCCCGAGCCGGCACTGCAACCCCTGCGTCAAGCCGCGGCCGCCCCCCGCGACCTCAACCCGCGACATGGCTTCGGACTCCGCGCTCCCGTCCAACCCCGATGGTCTGCGTCCCCTCGTTTTCCGTCTGTTTCCCTTTCTAGTTGTATTAGATGCAGTAGATCTAGATCTAGGTGTCCATGTTGTTTATCTGTTATCATTAAGTATCTACCCGAATAGATTAGCTACTGGTGTTTTGGTGTATGGTTAAGTACTTAAGAACTAACAATGGTATCAGATAGCCTAGCCAGTTAGTAGATCTGTTTCGGGGTAGTTCTTTAATATCCAGTAAAGCATGTTGAAGGAGATGACCCCAAATCTTTTAGATCTGGGGGAGAGAACACTGGATTCGACATAAAATCGTTGAAAAACGAATAAAGGTTCAAACCCTAACCCTAGATCTTGCTCGGGTTAGGGGAAGGAAACACAAATCCGCATCGAAAGAGGCCACCCAAACCCTAGATCTACTCGGGTTAGGGGAAGAAATGAAGAAAACCGATGCAAACTCAAGTCAAAAATCCCAAACCCTAGATCAAGTTTTTTCCCCAAGATTGAACCGGCTACCTACCACCGCCTCGTGCGGGTTTGACCCGCCGCCGTGCGGGGCTTGATGAGCCGGGGGCTCGCCGCCGCGTCGTCGGCGCGCGGGCCATGCGAAATGGGCGCCCGCCACCGAGCCGCTCGACGGCCGCGCGTTCACCGTGGTGGTGGACGAGCGCGCCGGCGAGGGGGCCGGCAACGCGCCGCCTCTCTCCACCGGTCAACATGGTGTTTTTCCCCTCTCGTTCTTGCGGTTTTCCGGTGGTTTAAGTGGAGGAGTAGGGGATAAAGTAAAGAAAAGGAGGCGGCTTGCTGCATTTTGGACCGGTCGGAGCGGCGCACCGCCGCCGGCGAGACACCCGGCCGCGGGGAAGATGAAGGCCGCCGCCGCCGGTCCCGCCGGGCCGCGGTTCGGGCGGGGAGGGAGGAAATGAATCACTAGGGTTTCCAGGGTGCTCCGGCCTTATATACACCACCGATTCGGGCGGGTTGTTTTTCGGCCGTTCATCCGGAGATCGACGGCCGCGATGCAAAGGAAGCCGCGCCGGGCTAGATTGAGCCTAGGTGGTTTTCGTCGCCGGCCGCTTGGCCGGCCCGGCCGTTGGCCGCCGGGCCAAGAGCCCACGCGGGCGCGCATAGGAGGCCGCGGGCCGGCATTTGCTTCGTCGGGCAATTTCGGTCCACCGTGAACGAAGTAGCATTTTTTCGTTTAAGTTTTGAATTTCGAAGCTATTTTGTCTTGTATTTCTTGTTTATTTGCTGTTTTTCATTTAAGTTAATATCTCTGTTTAATTTTTGATAAATTAATGAAATTTTACAGAGAGAGTAGGATGCTTCGAAATTAAGGTTTCTTCGTTTATTTGATTGTTTTTCCGCTGCGTTGCTTTATTTTCTCTAGTTAAATTGAACCAAAGGGATATTTAATTAGAGAAGATTTTTCTTTTAAGAATATGTTATAATATTGTTATTTTTCCGGCCAAAGCCGATAATTACAATATTATGACTCGATACACTAAAGTTTTATGCATTAGTTCTATTTTTACGCCCAAAGGTGATATAGAATTAATGTAGTAGCATGTTGTATGTATTAATTTTGACCAAAGTTAAATTGATGCATGCAATATTTATTGTCATATGTTCTCACACTTTTTTTTGAATTTTATTTTCTCGCTCAAGTTTGGTTATGTTGGCCGGATCCCCGAGCCGACCGGGCAACAACTACACGACTTGGCGCAAGTTGCGAAACCGGCATTTTTAATGCGGGTATGGAGTACGTGCGACCACGGAGCGTCTGCCGAGCCCGAGGCACCCGTCGGAGAAGCTAATGAGACCGATGCTGCATGGAAAGTAAGGGAAGACGCCCATATCAAGGCGGAAAGTGAGCATCAACTCGCAAAAGCGAGGTGGGATCTAGACAACAAGAGATGTCTAGCGATCATTCAGACTAAGATGATAGAGGCAATTAAAGCATCCATTCCCGAAAAGGATAAGGACGGGAAGTTACTCACTTGCCTCCGAGTATTTGGAGATAGTGGATAAGCAGCACTCTCATCATACTAAGACTTATGCCAGTACTACTATTGGCAGTTTGGTTGCAATGAAGTACACCGGTGGTGGTATAAGGGACCACATACTTAAGACGAGCAACATGAACGGCAAGCTTGCCGAGATGGGCATGGTCCTTCCCAATGAGTTTGTCATTCATTTGATTTTTAAGTCCCCGCCTCTTGAGTTTTACTGCTTTTGAGGTTAACTACAACACCATACCGGATAAGTGGGATGTGCATAAGTTGATTGCCATGTCCGTCCGGAGGAAGAAAGGTTGAAGGCTCGGAATGGTGGTCTTGTTAACTATGTAAACCATGGTAAGAAGCCACGGAAGAGAAGCTTTCCAAATAAGCATTTTCAAGCTAAGAATCAAGCGGAAAGTGGACCTTCAAGTGCACCTCCCCGGGGACGAAGCCTAATGGAAAAGCTCCCATGCATAATGATCGGCCTCGAAACCTTAGAAAGCCCCTCGACGGATGGAGTTTGCACCAAACCGGTGTCACCGGTGCAAGAAGACCGGGCACTTTGGAAGAAGCGAGTGTCCTAAGTGGTTGCACTTCATGTAGTCAAAGGGTGAGGACATTATTACATTTGTAGATGAATCCTCGTACTTAAGTTATAGTAAATCTACTTGGTGGATTGATTCGGGTGCAACAATTCATGTTGCTAATTCTATGCGGTATGACTACAACCAGAATCCTAAAAAGAGGAGCAAGAACAATTAAGGTTGCGAACGGCGTCGAGGCTGCGCTTGAAGCCATTGGTGATCAATCCACGCTTCAGCTCCATGACGTTCTTTATGTTCCATCTTTAAGTCGCAATTTAATTTCAGTGTCATGTTTAGCAGACAATGGTTTTGAGTGTCAGTTCAGTGCACAACATTGTTCCATTAAGTTAAATAATGTGGTTGTGGGTCTTGCCATCCGACAAGACAAACTATACATGTTGGCTATTCATGATAATTGCTCTGAATGTGTTGATTCTGTATGTGAAAATGCGAATGTTGAATCATCTACGAATGTAAGCAAGAAGCGGAAGCGAATTGATAGCGTATCATCGAAATTATGGCAACGTCGCTTGGGCCATATTTCGAGGGGAAGGATGGAACACTTAGTTAAGGAATCAATTCTTCCGCCGTTAGAATTTAATGACTTAGAACAATGCATAGATTGCATTAAAGGCAAGTTTATTAAACAAATTAAGAAAGGCGCAAAGCGAAGCACGGGAGTGTTGGAGATAATCCACACAAACATTTGTGGTCCATTCCCTACGGCATCCGTGGATGGTTTTGATTCGTTCATTACATTCACAGATGACTATTCTCGATATGGGTACATTTATCCAATTAAGAAGAAGTCGAAGCGCTAGACAAATTTAAGATATTTAAGGCCGAAGTTGAAAATCAGCACAACTTAAAGATTAAGGTGGTGAGGTCCGACCGAGGTGGGGAGTACTATGGTCGACACACCCCGTATGGCCAAGTTCCCGGACCTTTTGCAAGGTTTCTACGGGAAAATGGCATAGTTGCCCAAGATAGTACACCGGGTGAACCTCAACGAATGGAGTAGGCGAAAGAAGGAACCGTACCTTGATGGATACGGTTAGAAGTATGTTAAGCTACTCAACATTACCGATTAGTTTGTGGATGGAGGCATTAAAAACCGCCACTCACATTCTAAATAAAGTACCTAGTAAGTCGGTACCTACAACACCGTATGAATTATGGACGGGTACGGAACCCTCCTTGAATTATATGCGTGTGTGGGGATGTCCAGCAGAGGCTAAAGTTTTTAACCCAAATATTCGGAAGTTAGACCCCAAGACGGTAAGTTGCCATTTCATTGGCTACACGGAAAAATCTAAAGGATATCGTTTCTCTTTCCCCTACCGGACATACAAAGTTTGTGGAAACGAGACACGCTGTTTTCTTAGAGGATGAAATGATCGGAGGGAGCAAGGCGAGTTCGAAAGATTGATCTTGAAAAAAAGCGGGTGTGTGCACCCACTCCTATGGTTGAAGAACCGTATTTTGAGCTGCCTGTTGTTCCGATAGCCACAGTGCAACCCACTGTGGTGCCGGAACCTGTTGCTAGTACTCCTGTGCCATCAGTGGAAGAAAATGAGGAAACTGTTCAACAGAATCCTACAAGTACAACTGATGCACCGGAAGAAACACAACAGCCCCAAGTACAGGAAGAGCCAGTTATAGAGGCTCCGAGGAGGTCATCAAGAGTCAGAAAGTCAGCTATCCCTGACGATTATGAAGTTTATGAATGTGAAGAAATTCACATAGAAGGTGATCCTACTTCTTATGAAGAAGCTATGAGTCGTCCTGATGCATCCAAGTGGCAAGAAGCCATGGAAGATGAAATGAAGTCAATGAGTACCAACAGAGTTTGGGACTTAGAGGAAATTCCTAAAGGAGCCAAAACAAGAGGGCCGCAAATGGGTCTACAAGATAAAATATGACTCCAAAAGGAATATAGAAAAGTATAAAGGACGGCTTGTGGCCAAGGGCTATACGCAAAGAGAAGGGATAGATTACAATGAGACGTTTTCTCCAGTCTCTTGTAAAGATTCTTTTAGGATCATAATGGCCTTGGTGGCGCACTATGATTTGGAATTACACCAGATGGATGTTAAGACGACATTTCTGAATGGAGATTTATATGAAGATGTATACATGACTCAACCCAAAGGTTTTGTTGTGAAAGGGAAGGAACATTTAGGATGTCGTTTAAGAAAATCCATTTATGGTTTAAAGCAAGCCTCTAGACAGTGGAATTTAAAGTTTGATGAGACCATCACAAAGTTTGGTTTTAAGGCAAATATTGAGGACAAGCTGTGTTTATGCAAAATTTAAGAATGGGAAATTCATTTTCCTAATACTGTATGTGGATGACATTCTACTAGCTAGTAGTGATGTTAGACTCGTTGCGAGAGAAACGAAAAAGTTCTTGTCCTCAAAATTTGATATGAAAGATCTTGGTGAAGCCTCATATGTTTTAGGCATTGAGATTCATCTAGATAGAAGGAAGGGGGGTTTAGGATTATCGCAAAAAGCATATCTGGAAAAAGGTACTAAAGAAATATAATATGCATGCGAGTAGAGCCACACCTGCTCCTACAGTAAAGGGCGATAAGTTTGGACTTCACCAATGTCCAAGGAACAAATATGGGATCGATCAAATGAAAATGGTTCCATATGCTTCGGCGATCGGTAGCTTACAATATGCACAAGTGTGCACTCGCCCCGATTTAGCATTTGTTACGGGAGTACTTGGTAGATATCAAAGTAATCCGGAAAAGAGCACTTTGGATGATGGTAAAGAAGGCTTTTCGATATCTATAAGGCACGAAGGATTTAATGCTAACGTATAGAAGATCCGATTCCCTAGAGATAAAGGGGTACTCGGATGCGATTATGCGGGAGATAGGGATGATAGAAAATCCACGTCGGGATATATATTCACTCTCGCAGGAGGAGTCGTTTCGTGGAGAAGCTCAAAACAAGAACTAGTTGCAACATCTACGATGTATGCGAGTTCATAGCTTTGTTATGAGGCAACGGGACGGTGTGATGTGGCTAAAGAAGTTTATACCGACTTAAGAGTAGTGGATTGTATCCACAAACCACTACGGTTACCGCGATAACAAACCGAGCGGTATTCTATGCTCACAACAAGTTAAGTAATGCTACCAAACCGATAGAAATAAAGTTCTATGCGGTGAAAGACGAGTCCGGGATAAAACTATAAGTCCGGAGCATATAGGCACTAAAGAAATGTTAGCGGATCCGCTCACAAAAGGCTTACCACCCAATGTGTTTGGAGAACACATAGCCGGTATGGGTTTAAAGGAAAGCCTATGATTCCTGGATCCGGGCCCAAGTTAAGATCCTATCGAATGAATAAGTGTATTGTGGTGGTTAATCGATTGTGATTACAATTTAGATGACTCATGCTCAATATGTTTATTTGTGATGAGGTGGATGCCAAGTAAAGAATTCGAGATTAAGTAAATGTTGTAGAAGAGATCGAGAGGGAGAATGTTAGTTCGATCTCTTCACCGTTACGGCCCAAAGGCCGTAACGGACTTGTTACCGCGCCCTGGTCGGGGGCGCCCAACCAATCCATGGTTGGTGGGCCCCCGTCGCACAGTGCTATAAAGAGAGGGTGGGGCCACGGCTCGGCCGTGCAAGGTTCACCGCGCCGCCACACACACCCCACCCCACAAACCCTAACCGACCGAGGGAGCACTGGAGCGGCGGGAAGCTCCGCCACCGCCGCCACCGAGGCCCTCTTCCCGGATCCGGCGCACCGGTGCCACCGCCCGACGCTCGACCGCATTGTTCGTGATCCCGTCGTCCCCGAGCCGGCACTGCAACCCCTGCGTCAAGCCGCGGCCGCCCCTGCGACCTCGACCCGCGACATGGCTTCGGACTCCGCGCTCCCGTCGAACCCCGATGGTCTGCGTCCCCTCGTTTTCCATCTGTTTCCCTTTCTAGTTGTATTAGATGCAGTAGATAAAGGTCTAGGTGGTCGTGTTGTTTATCTGTAATCATTAAGTACCTACCCGAATAGATTAGCTACTGGTGTTTTGTGTATGCCTTAAGTACTTAAGATTTAACAAATCTGACTCAAGAATCATATAATGTAAGGAATCAGTCGATCAGAATACAGCTAGAACCGATGCACACTAGTGCAGAGTACAGACACGATCACTACACCAAACTCTCTGACTAGAAGACGCCGAGGCAGAAGAACGCCACAGAATCAATAATCACCGGCGGCACCTTCGCCACGGCGGCTTCTGCCCCGGTTTAATGGGCACCAGACGCGGCGACCTCTTCGCTGCGGCAGCTCCGCTCCTCCCCGGCGGCGCGGCGGACCACCAAGCCACTGCGGTGGCGCAGGGAGAGACCACGCTCCGGAACCGCGGACGACCACCCGCGTGCTGCGTCGTCGTCGGCGACCTGCCGCCGGGCCAGGCCCGGGTTCGCCGCGACGCGGCCGCGCCGGCGCGCGCGCTCCGAGTCGGGGCCGTCCGCGCCCATGAAGGTGATGGCGCCGTCGATCGCCGCGGCAAAGGCGCTGGCAGACAGGAGCAGTGTCCCGTAATCGTCCATGTTCTTGATTCTCCGGAGCGACGGCGGTTCTCGAGTTGGCGGGAGGCAGCGAGGTTGGGGGGCATCCGACTAATATCGTGGGTTCGCTCGAATCCGACTCGGACATCTCCAGTCTCCCACTCGGGCGTTCGAGCCGGACAGCGAAGGCACATGTGGTTCGGCTGCGTTAACGCAGTGGGGAGGCGTATTCATCCATATCCGTCTTTCACGAAGGGCCCGGAGACTCCCACAACGTATGCACGCTCACCTCTATGAACACAAGTAAACAGATCTTTTTTTATTTAGAGATATGCTGCGAAAATGTATGCCAAAAATCTAGAATACCAAGAGCACGTGGAAGTGCTGGAAATACGATGCACCAGTAGAAGATAGGCTTGGGGTAAGTGATATTTTGATGGGCCAAGAAGGAATTGGAAATACGCACGATGGGCAAACAAAATTGAGATCTGGATTTTGAATTTGAACCAAGAATGTAATACTATATGTCGACTAGCTGAATTACAGAAATTCTACTAGAGCAATAGAACGTGACAAATATTTTCCTAACTTCCACTAAATTATACTGCCTCCGTTCACAAAAGAGTACAACTGTGGATTCGTGGCGATCAAACTAGTTTAAATTTTACCAGATTTAAAGCAAATAATTTTAGCATTCATGTTTCCAAATAAATTTATCATGAAAATAGGTTCTATAACTAATCGAATGGTATTTATTTGTTATCATGAATGTTATTGCTTTCTTATATAAACTTAGCCGAATTTGAAGTTGTTTGACTTCTCAAAAAGCGATAATTGCATTCTTCTCTGGACAGCAGTAGATATAGTGCCAGCACACTTCTCTGAGTACTCACCCATACCCTCCGTGCACAGCCTGTTAAATATTGCTAAAACGGTAATTAAATCTATACGTGCACAGCCTACATGCCATTGACTCCGTGGCGCAATGGATAAGGCGCTGGTCTACGGAACCAGAGATTCTGGGTTCGATCCCCAGCGGAGTCGGTTTTTCCTTGTTTTTTTTGCCCGTTTAAACGGTTCCAAGTTCCCCATGGACCATGGTGAGCACCTTACTGCTTAACGGGACTATGCTTTCTCCATGGTATGGCGCATGCGCATCTGGGCGATAGGAAACAAATTCATTTAAATACCATCTGCTGCATGCTGCATGCAGCCTGCAGGGCTAAAATTTGTTTGGATGTGTAAAGCTTGTCTGCGTCCTAAACATTGGTTATTGCTGATCACTTAAAAGTCTATCTTGTCATGCGTGATGATAATCCTGTACTTTTGGAAGGTTTATATATGTTCTGAATACTAGCTTTCCATATGCCCTTCCTGCTGATGAAGAATTGTCGTTTGGTCACCCTTCTTGAGGTTGAGTTTTGTGAAGATTGTAGATTGGTGTCGCTCTGCTTTCAGCCTGATCACTCAAATTAAGGCTGGATCTTCCTTTTGTCGGGGACAGCCATAGGGTCCCCTAATAAACGATCGAACACGCCACCGCAAATCACGCCCCGTACGGCTATAACCCGAAGCAAAAGAGGCCATGGCCCAAAAAGCCTCAGCGGCCCATCAAACTGCCGCACGCGGTACCCCTCGGGCCAACCTCCGTCTCGCTCGAGGGGCGGGCACCGCACCGCAAAACCCTCCGCCTCGATCGAGGGCATGACGCTCCTTTAACACGTCTCCGCCTCGCTTGAGGGCCTTGGTCCCTCGGGCGAGTTCCCGCCCCGCTCGAGGGTATCGCCCTCAGCTCGCGGCGCCCCACATGCTCCCCCGACCGGGGCATTAAATGATCTGACGCATCGCGGGCGCCCAAGTCAAAGGTGAATCCCCGCCACGCCGGTCTTCTGACACCGCCTGGGAATTAGATCCCGACGCTATTCGACCAACCCGCTGCTATGCAGCCATCCCCGACGTTGTGCAAGTATGGTGCGGGATGGCCGGTGTCACTCTGTGGCACTATGCTGCCCACTCCCGTACTTCCTCCACGCCGCGCCCCTCGAAAGAGGACGGTGGCGCCCTCGAAAGGCGTAAGGCCACCAACTCGGCGCCAGCCTAGGACGACGCCGTGACGTGAGGATGACGGAGTGCATCTCCTCCGTCACCTCTGGCCCTGTGCGGCCATCCCCGTTGCTGTGCCGCCATCCCGAGAACCGCAGGGCCATCCCCGACAGTATGGGGCCCCAATCTGACGGGACGTCGCCACACCGACCACTGTGCGACTAGGATCTCCCCGTCAGCTAGACCCTCGAGCGGGCGTACGGACGACGATCAAGCAAAAATCCCAGCACGACCACCGTCAAAGTCACCCCTGGACAAGCACAGGAGCCACCACGACGCGTGCCAGGGATGAGATTCGCCAGGATGGCCATCAAATCGCAAGCACTGTGCGCCATGTCACCGCACTACACCTAAAGTCCTACGACACCACTGTAAAGCGCCTCCCCTTGGCCTATAAAAGGAGGAGGCGGCCCCTATCCACGGGAGAGTGTAGCGAACATGGCCCCATTTGCCATTTGTTCGAGTTGATTTTGGTGATTCATGCTAACACAAGTAATGGGACTAACCACATTGTCTAGCATGTCTTTGTAGGCATTCCTAGGTCCTATGGATGTTACCACATGTTAACATACCATGCCCAAGCTGACATGTCATACCACAAGTTAACATACCATGAACATGTTAGGTTACTTACAGCAAAATTGAGGACTTAGTATATATTTTGAGGCTATAAGTAATGGCATGTTAAGTATGTTAAGTTGAAGCAAAGATCCAAGTTGAAGACGCGAAGAAAAAGAAAAAAGACACCGTCGGATGAACCGAAGGTACCATCAGTGCATAGCGCCGGAGCACTTGGTACACTACGCAACGACTGGGGTTAACTCGACACCGTCGGATGAACCGACGGTCCCTTTCCTAGTTGCGTCAGATGAATTGGAGAAAAGAAGCCGCGAAGACAGCAGCGTCGGATGAACCGATGGTTCATTGGAGGGAACCATCGGTCTATTCGATGACCAAGTTCAAACAAGACAAAGACGCACCAAGACAAGTTCTTCAGCACCGGATGAACTGATGACTTGGTCAAGGAGAAGCGTCGGTCTATCCGACGGTTACGAAGAAACCAACAGAGACGGTTTGGCGAGAAGTCCTTCAGCATCGGATGAACCGACGCACCATCAGTGCATAGCGTCGATGCAGTTTTGACAGAGAACTTCAACAATTATGTGACGTGGGAGGGGCACCGGATGAACTGATGCTCCTGAAAAGTAACCATCGGTTCATCCGACGGTCAACTTTTCAGTGAGCCGTTAGCCAACGGCTAGCTGAGTGCCTTGGGCTATTTATACCCCCTCCACTCATCCATTTGAGGTTGCTGGATTGTGTGGAAGTGCAGAGGAGTTCAAGACACCTAAAAGATCATATCCAATCTATCCAAGTGCTTAATTGCTCATCCTTACACTTGCATATGCTTAGTGTATGTGCTTAGTGTTAGGCTTAGCTTAGAACTGATTGAGTGCAAGGTTGTCCCAACCTTGTGAGGTGATTCTTGAGTGGATCAAGTTGTACATGGTTCGCAGGAAGCCTTGGGGCCTAAGTGGCTCACCGGCAATCGTCATCGACCCTCCGGCTTGGTGTGGAGTGGCGAGGACACTTTGTGCGGGGGACGTGGAGACCCCCTTCGTTGGTGGAGAAGCTCCTTAGTGGAGGCGGCATCAAGGTGACCAAGGGAGCTTGGCAAGTGCCTAAGTGGCTAGCCTTTGTGACGAGTCAAGTGGTGCTCTTGGGAGATACTTGGTGACCGGGAAGCAATACTCTTGTGTGAGTGCTTCAACAATGTGGACTAGGGGTGGCTTAGTGCCTACCGATACCACAGGATAAATCGCGTGTCAAGAGTTTGCTTCCTCTCATCCCCTTTACGTTTCCGCATTTACTCTATTGCAATCTTTGCTTGCCTTTACTTTCCTAGAGTAGTATCATGCTAGGTTTGGCTATAGGTTGCAAACCTTGTTTTGGGTTGGGAGTTTCACACTAGAACAACCCTAGCTGCACATCTAGATAGTATGTTCTAGTTTATCTTTGTGTAAAAATAGTGAAGCCATAGGTTAAGTTTTTAGTTGCCTAATTCACCCCTCCCCCTCTTAGGCTAATGAGCATCCGATTCCTTACAAGTGGTATCAGAGCCGGGACTCACTTCCTTCACAAGGAAACACCAAGTCTATTGGTAAATTGTGAAAACCGGCTCATTAGAACGGTTAGGCTTCACCGCCTAGTGAGTTGCTCTATAGAGGATGAAAGGGGTGGATACCTTGGTTTGGCTTCACATTTTGATGGCACGGGCTATCCTCGGTGGAAGGTTCTCATGAAGGCCTATCTCCAAGCAAAGGACCTTGATGTTTGGAGAGTCACTAATGAGGGCATGAAAAATGGTACTAAGAAGGAAAAGCAATTTGATGTGATTGCTAGGAGTATCATTTTGTCGTCACTAGATGTAGGCATTTTTAATAGAGTTTTTAATTGTGAAAATGCTCATGAGCTATGGAAAACCATCAAGGAGAAAAATGAGGGTTCAAAAGAAGTTGCTAATGAACGCTACGGCTGTCTCCTTGAGGAATTCAATAGCTTTAAGCAACTTGCAAATGAAAATGTCGAAGCTATGTACTCACGCCTAAATGTGCTTGTAAATGAGATCAATGCTTTAGGTGTGAAGAACATCACGGACTTGAACATCAACCGCAAGATCCTTCAAAGTCTCCGGAAGCCTGATTATGACTTGGTGAAGGAAATCATCTATGAGAAGAAGCTCGAAGATTTGAAGCCATCTCATATCTTGAGCAAGATCATGGCACATGAGCTTCAAATCATGCCCAAGTAAAAGAAGGCGCCCCAAGAAAAGCCCCAAGAACCATCCTCTCCAACTACAAGCCATGCTCTCTCAAGCCAACAAGAGAAGATGTTGAGTAGGATGACTACTCATGGAAGCTCAAGCGAGGATGATGGTGATGATGAAGATTCCTCAAGTGATGAAGAGGTTGAATCCATGCTGGCCAAGTACGTGAAGAAGATCTTCAAGTATGTGAAGAAAGTCAACATGTACAGCTACAAGGTCCACTTGAGAGAAGGGTGTCATCATCAACACATCAAGTTCACTAAGATCGAGCACAAGCCCAAGAAGAAGGTGGTGAAGGAGAGGAGACCAAGGCAAGCAACAACTATTGCCGTCCGTGAGTGGACAAATGGTGGAGAATAAAGTTCTTCTAGCTCAAGTGATGAATCAAGAAAGAACTTCACCACCCGCTTCATGCAAGGTCCTTCATCATCACTACACATGTGCCTTATGGCCAATGGTATGGAAAGCAATGTAAGTGATGACGAATCCGACACCACCTCTCTTGATGATCTTGTTGAGCTAGTCCATGAGCAAAAAGGAATGCTTAAGAAACAAGCTAATGAAATTAAAGAACTCAATGCTCTCAATGATCTTAGTGCAACCCTTGCTACAAATTATGTACATTTTTTGTGCAAATTCAAATTGCTTAGCAAGGAGTGTGATGAGCTAAAATCTATGCTTGGGAGCAATGAGACTAAAACAAGTAATTCCTTTGAGCTTGATGAATCATCTATCCCTTGTGTTATTCCTATCTCCAAGGTAGATGCTTCAACTTCTTGCATTGATTTAATTGATGAATCTTGCTCACCATCATGCAATGAGAATGTTGTTGTAGAAACATGTGATTGTCTCATAGGCAAGGAAAATGATGAGCTCAAGCAAGAAGTGACACTAGTAGGGATGTTGACAACAATGACCACATAACTTGGTCATAGAAAACTCTCAATTCGTCACTGTTTGTATTTTATGACCAATTTGTGACCAAAATTGTTTGGTCACCTATCGAGCGTCACATTTTGGATACCGTGACCAAACCACTATTTTGATCACAGATGTGATTCCATTCAGTGACCAATATGTTTTGGTCACAGATGTGATTCCCATCTATGACGATCTTGTTTGGTCACTGATGACAACTGATTGTGGTCATAATTGTACATCTGGCTAGCGTTCGTTAGCCGTCTTGACGGCGATCTAACGACGTCTGTGCGTTGTAGTGACCAATGGATTTGGTCATAGATGAGCCGACATTTTCGTCAGGAATGACCATTTGACGGAGCTTGTGGTCTGTCCACGTGGCAGTGACGTGGTGCTCACGTCGTTGCTGACATCAGCTAGTGATGTGGACAGTGCACATGGCTTTTTTCATTGGTCCTCGTGTCATGCTGTGATTGGTTATCATATCATCACAGAAAAATTACAGATTTGGTCACAGAAATTCAAAGAATTTTGGTCACAAAAGTGACCAGCAGCATGGTCACAAAAGTGACATTCAGTATGGCCAGCATACATGATAATTTATTTATAACATGCAGATAGTATTTGAGTAACCAAAAGCCTTCATAATTAAACATTGCAGAATTCAACTGACATATATGTTCACACAACTGACACCCTCTAAAAGTTTGATAACGACAAGTACTAAAAACTAGATAACAAGACTACCAAGCAACTACAACATAGGAACTAAAGTTTGCTCATAGGCAAAATACGCCGGACAACCTAGCAGCATGAGTTATTGCATTTCCAAATTCACCAGTAGCTACCAGCAGCCCTCACTTGGAAGTAGAAAGGCTGGATTGGATGACCATAAGCGCCCTGACCAGCTGATTGGTCTCTTCCTGGGCCTTGGCATTTTTCTTTGTCAGTAGCTTGTACTCCTCCAACTCCCGACTTGTCGTTGCCTGCCTTTCCTCAGCTTTTTCACATCGCTGCCTGAGAATGTCGATTTCACTTTGCACAGCAGCCCTAGCTTGAGCTGCTAGTTCTTCCCGAGTCTCTCTTTCATTTGTTGATGACGATTTGGAGGACCCAACTTGTTTGATGCCAAGACTCTTGAGGAATAACTGTGAACTTGTCTGGGACAACGACTTGGACACAACGTTGATGCTGGACACTGGGGTCTCACCTTCTTCAACAGGTTGTGCCCTCAAATTTTCCATAGCAGCCTGAATGTGCAATAAGTAGTAGGTTAGGCAATAACAATTATGTTTTAAATGCCTTAACAATAGACAGAATGGAGTATGTTTTGGATTGTGAACAGTTTGGAGCAAAAGACCATACTGAATTATGAACATTTTGCTGGAAGAGACAGAATACAAAAGATCTGGTATAGGACATAGTACTTATATAATGTAAAACACATGACATCATAGACTTGGTGAGAACTTACAACTGCTTCTCTTGCTGGTTCACTAAGACCCTTTTTGGAGCTGGTATGACAGGTCACAAAGGCCTCCACAGCATCAAGTTCTTCATTATGTTCATGGCTGGGCTCTGCATTATTCCTAGTCTGTTTCTGTTTAGTAGGTGATCAAACACACCAAAGTTGTATCAGATCAAATGAACAAGTTATTGAGTGCAAATGTATAGGTACTGGTATAGTAAATAGTTGACTTACAAAATGATGCAAGTGTGCCACATAGCTGCGAGAGCCCGTAGCCTGATGATACTTCACTCGATTGCGGTTCTGCTTGTTCTTTTCACATGTTTCCTGCATGAGATCATTGGCTCAAAATAAGAAAAATTGTGAACTGATTTTAAAAGAAGAATATTTGACAACATATGTTTACCATGTTCTTTGGAGCAAGCCACTTTGCCACTAGTGCCCTCCACTGTTCATCACTCATGCTAGGAACAGGAGAAGTTGTCCTAATCTCATTGGCTGGAACACCATCGAAGTATCTCTTCTTCAGGCGATGACGCTGTTGTTTTACAGCAGACCGCAACGTATCTGTGCAAGCTGCATCTTCTGCGGTGTCTTTCGTGTCAATGAGCAAGTGGTTCTGTTCATATGACAACACCTTATTTAGTTAGTTAATTGTGGTTAAGAAGATGTACAAGTTAATTCAAAAAAAGATGTACAAGTTAATGCACTTACACATAGGCCTCCCTTAAAGCTTTCTTTAATATATGTTTTCTTGTAGTCTTTCCAATGAGGTAGGACAGGGACTGTTTTCCGAACGAGGACACCAGATTCTGAGGCAAACTTGGCAGCTTGTACTGGATCATGAGGCCTTCTGTTGCCTTGAGCAACAACTATGGGCAATCTCCCTCCCATAGCTTTTGTCATCCTCTCTAGGTGTGCTCCTTTTGTTGGTGGCCTTGGTCTCCTTGGGGCTCGATGTGCAGCAGCTACAAAAATAGAATATGCATATGAGAATGTAAAAAATTAAAGTGAGCACTATAGATTTCATAATTGATTCAAGAATAAACTAGGACTTTTCTTCACTGTTTTCCTCTCCATGTTCATTGTTTGCAGCAGTATCAGTACTGTACTCAAAACCAGCTTGATCTAGCCCATCAGGACCTATACTGCCATGATTAGTACCACTGCCACCATGTCCATCAGCTTCATCTCCATCAGCTGTATAAGAGTTATGGGATACTTGTTCCTGTATGTCTATCTATGAAGGGTGGTGCCTTTTTGATCTTGTCTGGGGTGGAGGAGGTATAACTGTTGCTTCTGGATCAGCTACAGTCACTCTCTTCCTCACCCTAATTCCTGGCCCCATGTCGGGACTTATATTCTTCTTCCTCTTTGAAGCCAAGACTTTTCGAGTAAGCCCACTAGCAAGCTGTGGAAAAAATCAAAGTCATGCTCAGTAATAAAAAGGTGTACAAATTATAAGCAAGAACAGAACAAAGTAGCTGCATGTAAAAGCAAGATCATTTATTACATAACAGATTAAAAACTTAGAAATGAAATGCAAAATTTCCGCATGAACTACGTTTAAGATAGAAGGAGCACCTTCATTTCCAGAGGTAGTGGTTGCTCTTCTGATTCAGTGTCATCATCATCACTATCTCCTTGATCTTCATCATTAAGGAGTCAAGGAGATACTCCGATGTATCTAAACCGTCACTATTTGATTTGTTGGTTGCTGATTTTCCCCTTCTTTGATGTAGATTCAGGTATTGAGTTATTAAGAATTGTGGATAAAGTTTTCAGGCCGAGTTCTTGCATCTTCTTATGGTTTGCCGCAATGCGCCTATCCCGTCTTCTCTCATACTCAGTTATTGGAGGTTCTTACAAAAGGGATCAAATAGCATCTATTAGAATATACATATGAGGGATCTAAGAGCAAAGAGGTACTATTTACAAGTACTTGCAAGATAGAAAATAGATAAGAGGTAATACTGCCAGATGCTAAGCTAAGAGGTAAGTGGTGATAGGTTATAGGCAACTAATATTTGGGGACTCAATTCCTTGATCATTCTAAATGGTGCATGTACTGATCTTCTATATACCAATACAGATAACTACATTTGTTACAGCTAGAAGCCATGGCTGGAAGAAAAAAATTCTTTTACATCCATAAGTGCATAACAAGTATTCTTGCAAGCCTCAGGTTCTGGTTACAAGCTACTGTAACCAACCAAACACCCCTGGGTGTGCCAGCAGTTTGTCAATGCATGAAAAGACCTAAAACAACCTTGGGTGTGCCACCAGTTAGTCTTCAGGGCTCAATAGCTTTTGATAAGTTTCTTATAGGAAACATGCGATGCAAGGCAAGAAAATACACTTTCCTGAAACGTTAAAGACTGTATAAAACTTTTTTTAATTTGAGAACTAGTAGACAAACTTTATAAGCTAGGGGTTAAGCTATTATCAAGCTTAAAAAAACTTTAGGCGACGCCTCCATAATTACCATACTACATATGCCTCAACAACATCTCATCAAAACAGTAAAACATGATACAACATGAAATGAAACAAAATCTAACAATTTGAACACTTGACATTTATACCAATGAAACAGAAACAGCTACTAGGTCACCACTATCCTTTTTGACACCCATTTCAACATATTAGTTAGTGGGGCACACATGAATGGCACAAGACTGCTCATTTCAACATATTCTTAGGTCACACGTGAATGGACTTAGGTGCACACAACTGCCATTACATTCGTTCTTCAAACTGGAAACAAAATTGCATGATTTATATAGTAGACCCCAAAAGAAGAGTTCTAATTGAACTACTAGTTGAACAGAGAACACATTGATAAGAAAAAAATACAACATGTTATCGTTACCTTCTTATTCTTGTGCTGCCCTCTTCCTACCTTGACCCCTTGTTGCCACCATTGGAGTCAGAAAGGAAACAACCCTGGTCAGCACATCCGACGGCGGGAAATGATGGCGGCGGCGATGCAGATGCTCGCCGGGTCCCGTGCCCCTTCGTCGGCGGTTGGGTGTGGTGTCCCGTCAACCCTAGCCCACGGGAAATAGATCTAGTGAGGCAAGGACCCAAATTCGGGAGTGCTTAGGGTTAGGGTTAAGAAAAAGAAAGATGAATGGGGAGGGATAGGTGGAGGGGAAGATGAGAGAGGGGAATGCGCTGATTAAGGGATAGGGCCTCGCCGTCGGCTGCGGTGCATCGGCCGTGCGTTTCGGCCGGGGAGAAGAGAGGTGGATGGGGGCAGGGATAGGTGAATGAGATGACCGGTGAGGGGGAAGGAGGTACCAGCTCATCCTCGATGACCTACCAGCTCGTCGAGGAAGACCTACCTGCTGGTCGACGGCGGTTGTGTCCCGGGCTCCCTGCGGCGGCGATAATGGATGGAGAAATGTGGGCAAGAGGAGTGGACGGGAGTTAGGCAGGCGTGGGGGAAATGGAATAATATATGGGTTTTTGGCGGTATTTTTTTTCGGGGTGACGCCAATGAAAAGTTTTTGCGCGCCCGGGATTTTGGGCAATGCAGGACATATGTTTACAAATAAAATTCTCGCACAATTTCTTTCGAACTCACATGATTAGGTCAATGGTATGCCTCCACCACTTTGAACACCTGCTCCTGGGTTCGAACCAGAGAGGAGACTTTTTTTATGTGCATGTGTAGTTATTTCATTATAAAATTTGTTTTCCATTGTCCTTTTGCATTTTCTTTACATTTTTTCTTTTTCATCTTTTTTGGTTTATGATCATGACACAAAAATTCTAAATAATTTTGATAGTGGTTATACACATCCATGACTATCATGGACATCTCTCACTTAGTCTCTAGTCTCCATAAGAGAGATGTATGGTTTTTGTGAGTATACACATGAAGACTACATCAAAATGATTTTAAATTTTTTTGTCATGATTGCACATGTAAATGAGGGGTCCAGCATAGTTTTTATATTTTTTATAGCTAGGTTAGGGTTTTTTAAGAATTTAAATGACATAATGCATGAAATAAATCTAGAAATTGGTCTACTTGTTTCGAAAATTTCATAACTGCACACAACATCATAGTTTGCCTCTACGAACAGCCAAAAAAATTTCAACTCATTCCGAGAGAGAGCTAGTACATATGTCACACGTGCATGCACCTCTGGCTTAGTCTCTAGTCTCCACAAGAGAGATGTATGGCTTTTGTGAGTGTAGGTGTCAAGCTCTAGTGTACATGTAATAGATGTATGTCTTAGTTATATTAACGTAGAAGCAAAAAATATACAATTAATGGTGAAAGCAAAAAATAATATTTGTCAAAAAAAGGTCAAAGGAAAAAAAAATAGTGCCCACCGAGGGTTCGAACTCGGGAGGGCAAGAGTAAAACAACGGTGACTTACCATTGTGCTACTGACATGTGTTCGTCAAAAAGCAAGCGTTGTATTTATAAATAAGCATCTTCCGTGCTCCTATATATCAATCGAATCGCCCATCCTTCTGTCCCCAAATGTATTAACCTCACACACTTGTCCCACTAGCACTGCCACCGCCGAGTACGCATCCTCGCCTTCCGCCGACCCCGAACCCGCCGCCGCCGAAAAGGGCTGCCAATGCCCTTATCCCTGCCTCCGGGCGGCCGCCGATCGTCGCAGAGGAGCATCGTCGACTGAGGGTCACTGGGATCTGGATGGCGCCACTCCATCTGCACTCTGCGCCGCCTCACCCTCATCGTCGACGGCGAGGTGACATTGGGGTTTTCTTGGGTAGGGATTGGGGTTTTCTTGGGTAGAGATTCGGGTAGTCTTGAGTGAGATTGGGGATTTGTTAGGAGTGTGTGACAGAACCGCCCAAAATAATTCCGTATTATCGCCTAAGCCGGTCCACATGGCCATTAAGCAATAATAAAGAATTATTAAGTCGCTTCCGCCGGGTAAAGCCCGGTAAATCACATACAACAGGATCGCTGATATGCGCTAAGCCCACACGAAGGCGGGACCAGAGTACAACATTATATTACACAAAAGGTTCGCAAGTTCATAAGTACTTAATATTACAAACCAGGTTTTTCGTACATAAAAGTAAAAGTGATTCAGAGTTTAAACAGCGGAAAGTAAACTAGCGCGTGATACACATAGGAGGCCATCCATGCATATCACTCATCATCATCGTTCTCCCATTCAACCTCCCATCCCTCTGGAATGACACCAGGCCAGAGAGGATTACCTGAAAACAACAAATTAAGCAAGGCTGAGTACTAAGACTCAGCAAGACTTACCCGATAAAAATAAAGTAAGACTAGACATGCAAGGCTTTTTGGCTTGTGGGTTTGTTTTGCCAAAAGCGACTAAGAGTTGATCCTTATTTCCAAGTTTTAGCTCATTTTCTAGTATGTTAACCAATCTATGTGAGCACCGCGCACTAAACAAGCATGTTGTTCAAACAATATTAAACAAGTAACAACATTAATCCAAAAATTGTTCCATAGATAAACATGGGGTAGCCAGTGGTCAAGCCGACTCAGATAACGGCGAGTGACCGACGATCGATCGATTTATATCCTTGCAAGGTAAACCCAAGATACACGGAGGAAATAGACCCCAAGAATTCAAATAAAAGCAAATGCAGGGTCTACCCCGACCAGGCGGTTCCCAACATCCCACAGTTTGGGATCGGACGCTACAAACTGCGGTACACGGTTATCCGGAGGGTCTAACCCGACCGGTCCGGACTCACACACTATACCACGGGTAGCTAGCCGGAGACACATCCCAAGCGGGTAGCTAGAAAGATCTCGCCCCGGTTCAGAAGGTACTAGGCTTACCGGTCCCATTCCCGACAAGTACTTGGTACGTTCAATAGCTTAGTACCAACGACCATGCTACTCGGTCGAGACCGAACCCATTGCTCTTACCACATGAGCGAGTCAATTTAACCAACTTATGATTCCAACATAAGCATCCTATATCTCGCGAGCAATGAGTCATTACTCGACTTCTACCGTATCCTTAGAGCATGGCACTAGCGTTCCTAACATACTAGTAAAAGAGCATAGGAGTCCTAAGGATCATGCAACTAGGTTTCAAAAACAACTCCTGAAACTTAATGCACAAATAAAGCATTAAAGTGCTGAAAAGTAAAGGGACATGATTTTAATTTAAAACAGGGGTTAGATGAAACCGGTGCTTGCCTTCCTCAGACTCAGATCCTAAACTAGCCTTTGGCTCTTCTGGACTTTGGTCCAGGTCTTGCTGCACACCAATCTGGTTCAGCTCACCATCAACAGTCCCGTCTCCCTCCTGGGCGAGTGTGTACGTACCGTCGGGGAGATCTACACGTTTACATGCACATGCATTAGATTAAAGTTAATCTTGATGGTGATTGTGTGCACATCTAAGCAATTTAAGTTACTTAACTTCACTAAACAGCAAGGGGTGTGTTTAATTTAAAAAAACAGAAACAAACATGATTTTACCGTTTAGCACATTTAATTTCCATTTCTTTCTTTAATCATTTACAACAAGCCTTTCTACCATAATTCCAAATTAAATCAAAAACACTTCCAAAGAGCCTAATCTTTTGCACACAGCAACATATACTTAATTCAAGCTCTCACACCAAAATTTGGCCTAAGATCATTTATAAATTAATTTATACGAAAAAGACAAATTTCAGCCTAGTAAATCAACATTAATTCATATAAAAAGATTTAGTAAACTTTTTGATCTCAACTTTCTCCTACAGGTCAAGTATGCCAAAAGAAGGTTCTGACCAAGGCATGGTTGCAAATTCAATTTATTTTTCAGATTTTGAATTTAAGCTCCTACGCAAGATTAAATCCAAAATACCTAGTAAACAATTCCCTAAATTCACATCCATCACACCAGGGGTACTAATCATCAAGTCAAAGCCCTAGGGTGCATTTGTGCTCAAAGAAAAGTTCCTTAAAGGTGCTATAAAAAGCATCAAACTTATTCTAGCATAAAGCTTAAATAAATTATAACTGCAAATATATATATTAAAACCATGCAAACTTTTGCCACAGACCTAGACATGATATAAAGAGCAACATATCCAAAATTCAAGTTCATAGCCTGTGTATATTTTAAATCACACCAAAAACACTCCAAACTGAGTTTGAATTTTTAATTCAAAAACTGTGCAGAAAAACCCTATACATGTTTTCTAGGAAAGGTAGATTTATTCACCACGAACCCAACAAAATTGGTTTTGCATTTTTCTGATTTTTCTACGATTTTTAATGATTTTTCGAAGGTCCTGCTGTAACCCTAAAGACACAATTACAGCCGGACCCTTGAACTATCTTTTCAGAATTACGAATAGGTCCCTGGTTTACGGAAACAACCTTAGAAAGACTGCAATCAATGCAATGTGGTCCTCACCGGCGTGGAGCTCGCCGCCGGCGGCGGATCCTTGCCGGCCCTCGCCGGGAAACGGCCCGGGGGCCGCGGCGCTCCCGTTCCGGCCGGATTGGGGCGGCGGCCGGCCGGAACAGCCGCGCGCCGGGCGGCGGCGGGGGCGCCCCCGTACGCCCGCGGCCGACCGCGAAGGCGCGGCTACGGCCGGGCCCGGAGGACGGGCGGCGGCCGGATGGCGATGAGGAGGTCCGGTGGAGGCTATAGGAAGGATCGGGCGGCGACGGTTGGAAGCTAGAGGGCTAGGCAGCGGCGGCCATGGAGGTGGCCGGCGGACGGCGTTCGTGGCCGGCGGACGAAAACCGAGAGGAAAAAAAAATGACGCGGCTCAACCGTAGCTAGTCAGGAGAACGGCGCGACGAGGTCGAGGCGCAAGTGCATGGCACCCACGAGCGGCCACCTGGCCTTCGCTGCATGCGCCCGCGCGCGCGCGGCACGCGCGCGTGGCCGGCCGGTGTCCCCGCGGGTGGGGCTCGGTGCACGGCAAAAAGGCGAGGAGGGGGTCCACCGCGGTGCTCCGGGTCCACGGCGACGTCGCCCGGGCGTCCGTACGCCGGACCGGCCCGCCCTCGCCACGTGGACGGCCGGCGGACGGGGCGCGCGCGGTGCTCTAGAGCGCGAGGACACGACGCCCGGCTCAAATTTATTCCGTTTAGCCCTTTTCGAAATTGCAAAACTACAAAAATCGTCAACTAAGTGAAAAATCTCCCAAAAGCAAAGTTGTAGAGGAGCTGTAGATCTACAACTTTCCCGAAGGGTGACATATGTTTTGATTAATGGTTTGCCCGGGAACGCCAACCGAAGTTGCAGATTTTCCACGGCTCGGTTCTTGTTCATAGCGCGAGAAACTCGATTTTTGGCCAATTTGCGCTCAAAATTGGAATGTCCGCCAATTATGAAAAATGTGTTCCCGGAAATAACGAACAACTTTCCTATTGGCAGATTTTGAACTTCTATAGTGAAATTTGGAGAACGCGCAAGAAAACCATTTCAGCCTTTAAAGTAGATCTAGGGTTTGACCGTGATTAGGGATTTTGACCGAGGTCTTTTGTGCAAAAGTGTGCCCAATCATGTCCAACATGCTTAGAAGGTAATTAACCTTGATTAATTCATGTAATTAATGTCATTAGCACAAGTAAACATCGGGGATGTTACGGAGTGGCATTAATCAGTATCTGTCATGGGAAAATCAAAAAAAGAGTAGAAACTATGCTCAACTTGCTCTGATTAGATCATGCCTTAGAGCCTGACTGTCCTTACACGCATTTAGCATTTTTAGATACGAGAATGTGCATTGTGATATTCATATGGTTTATACTCATACGAGAAATGGTGTGTCATATTCTGTTTTTAGATAAGCGAATGTTTTTAGATATTCTGTTACCTAAGCGAATGGTGTATTGTACTGCCTTCGTTCTTTAGAAATGTGTTAGTATGGAAGCTGTTAAAGCTTTGGAAAAGAGGATGGACAAGAACATGAAGAAGCAAGTGTCAGATTTAGAGAAGAGGATGGACAAGAAGATGAAGAAACAAATGTCAGATTTGGAGAACAAGATGGACAAGACAGCAGCACATCTCAACAACAAGATGAAGAATAATGAGGTTAATTCTTTTGAAATGTGCTATCTGTTGGTGGTGATTAGAATACAACAGATTTTGCATTACACATCTTGTGTTATTTTTGTCTAGAATAGTCTGACATGGTGTGATTACAATATGTCTAAAATGAGGTTTATTCTTTTTGTTGTCATATTTCAGAGTGCCAACAGCTGCAACAACATGAAAACTTTTGCCAAGAGGCTGTTGGCTCTGGAAAAGAAGGCCAGCCAAGTTGATGTTCTTCAGAACAAGTATGCAGCGACACTTCAAGCTCAGAACAAGATGAAGAAGAAGGTCGACACAACTGAACTTTAACTCTGGAAAGCTGAACTGGACATCACGTGCCATGACAACCTCATCATCGGGCTAAAGAAGGAGCCGAAGGAAGCTAAGAAGAAGAACTAAGGACTTAGGAAGACTACATGATGCCCAGTCTATAACTAGATTATGTATAGTAGTTACATATGTACTCTGGAACTCCTAGTGATGCCACTTGGATGTCTTTTGGATGGATTGTGGATCCAGTAGGATGTGCATGCCATTTGGATGGATGGTGAACCAAGTAGCATGTGGATGGTGAACCAAGTATATGGTATTGTGTTATCTGATTGTGTCTTTTTTTATTATTTTTGAATTGTTCCATAATTCTTTGCTACCTGCATACTACCTTTTCTAAATCATATAATCGTCCATTTGTGTTACTTAAAATAATTGAAATGCACATTGACGCCATGTTCTTTTCTAAAATTGAACTCAAATACAAATAAATTCAACTTAACTAAAATTGAACTAATATGAAGTTCAACTCAAATAATGGTAAATACTAAGAACATTGACGCCATGTTCTTTTGTAATCCAAATGAAGTACAAAATATCTCAACTGAAATTGTAATAAATCCAAAACATTAAAAACTAGAAATCATCATCTTCATCGTCTAGGGACATGTCATCATTGTTATCATTCACACCATCGCTGCAATACTGTAGTATTGTGTCATCATCCTCCTCATCCTCATTTTCCTCGCTAATAGTGGGCTGCCTCTTGTTTCTAATTAATTCTTATAAATTTCCTTCAGTAATAGTGGCCTCTCCACCTTGGACAGGTTGTGCAACCTCATCAACACCACCTTGATGTACTACATGCTCAGTATCTGAACAGTAGTCATCTTGATTCACGTCATGGCTCGTCTCCTCCTTTTCAGGGACATCATACGTACATCTGTGTTCAAATTTCTGGATAACTCGCCAATCTTTACCTAAAGAGGTGTCTGCCAGGTAAAATACCTTTTTTGCTTGGCTGGCAAAGATGAAAGGATCATTCTTATACCAAAATGACTGCACATTGATGCTTTTGAAATGTCCGTCATCTCGAATGCCTCTTGTCTTGCCTACTTGGTTGTACCAATCACATCGAAATAGATAAACCCTCCTAATCTTTTGAAGATTTGAGTTATACTTCAATTCTATTACCTCTTTAAGAACACCATAAAAATCTATTTCCTTGTCATCATGTGAACCCAGAGTCACGACACCACTATTTTGTGTCCGCAGGTATTTCTCACGATCCATTAACTATGCAAGCTGCACAAGTCTTGACTCGCAGGTCTGGCTTACAAGACAGTGCCCATAGTCCTTCGCTAACAGAATCTGGATTCTCCAAGCGTTTCTTGTCAATCTGTTACAACAAAAAAGTCCTCAATTCACCCTCTACATGTGGCTATAAATGCGAATACCTAAGTACACAATAATTAGTCACTTACATGGCACTTAAACCAATTTGCAAAACCTTGTTGAACCCTTTTGTCAACATCCTGTGCGCCTTGCTTCACTAATTCCTCCCTGTACATCCTGAAACGCAAAATGTCTTATGAACAGTTTATTTTTTTAAAAAATACAAGTAAATAAGAATTGAAATTTAAACTATACTTACTCTCTATAGTAGTCAACTTCTTCACAATTATATAGCACATACCAAATCATCTTATTCATGAGAGCATCATCAATGTACCCACTCCGATCAGCTCCAAGTAGAGTCACAACATATTAAAAATAGAGGGGTCACCAGGCACTTTGACAACACCACCCCTAACCTGTGGCTGGTGAAATCTACTAGCAATTGATCCGCCATGTACCTAGAACAAAAGGTCAAGGATTCACTAGCAACATATGCCTCTGCAATTGATCCTTCTGGCCGAGCCTGGTTCCTTACAAAATTCTTCAAAGTGCCTAGTCGCCTTTCTATTGGGTACATCCATCTATACTGAACCGGTCCTCTAAGAAGTGCCTCATCTGGAAGATGGACAGCTAAGTGCACCATTACATCAAAGAAGGCTGATGGAAAGATTTTCTCAAGCTTGCATAGGATCAAGGGAATGTCATCTTTGAGTCGTTTCAGAACATCTATCCTTATATTTCTACTGCATAGTTCCCTAAAAAAGGCCCCCAGCTCTGCAACTGCTTCATAAACATCCTTCCCCACTAGTCCTCTAAGGCCAGCAGGTAAGATTCTTTGCAGGAGTATGTGACAAGAATGTGTTTTCAACTTCCCCACCAACCTCGAACCATCTGCACTTATGTAATTTGATGGATTTGTCACATATCCATCAGGAAACTTGATACCTTTAAGGAATTTGCAAAATGCAATTTTCTGATCCTTCCCTAAGACATAAGGTGCTGGTGGAGCACTGACTGTGGTGCCAACCTGTTTCAAGTGCAACTCAGGTCTCATTTTCATATCAAACAAATCCAACCTAGCATTATTTGTGTCCTTGGACTTTCCCAGTATATTCAGTAATGTTCCAAGCAATGCTTCACATATATTTTTCTCTATGTGCATCACATCGAGATTATGTCGAAGCAGCAAATGTTCCCAATATGGCAACCTCCACAAACCAACTTTTCTACTGTAAATCTTTGGATCGTCATTGCGCTTCCTTTTATTACCAGTAATATTAGGATGCTTCCCTGGCTTGACGTCTTTCACCTTCTCTAGCTCATGTCGTAACTCCTCTAATGTGAACTTGCCTGGCTGATCTCTTTTTTCTAGCTTACCATCAAAAGCTGAGCTTTTCTGCCAATCATGTGTCCTTGCAAGGTACCGACGATGACCAATGAAACAAATCTTATTCCTTATTCCCCGGGACAATGGATCCTTGTCACAATGAATACATGCATAATAACCTAACGTTGTTCGCCCAGATAATGTGCTCAAAGCAGGATAATCATGTATACACCAAAGAACAGCGGCACGAAGGTCGAACTTCTTACTTGTACATGCATCCAATGTACTGACACCATTCCGTAGCTCAAGTAGTTCTCCAATTAGGGGCTCAAGGAACAAATCAAAATCCTTTCCTGGAGATGTAGGACCCGGGATAAGTAAAGACATAAAGCAGTTTGCTGGATTCACACATTCCCATGGTGGGAGATTGAGCGGTGTCAGAAGCACGGGCCACATACTATACTGCGTACTCATGTTGCCAAAGGGATTGAATCCATCCGTAGCTATGGCAAGCCTCAGGTTCCTTGGATCATCTGCAAATTCTGGTTCTCTCCTGTCGAACTCCTTCCATGCTTCCCCATCAGCTGGATGACTCGTCACATTGTCAACTGTCTTCCGAACTTTCTTGTGCCACTGTGTTTGCTCAGAACTTTTTTGATAGCAAAAATTCTTTTCAACCTCGGCACAAGTGGAAAATGCCCGCTTCGTCCCAGTTCCATCTTCCTATCTAGATTCCTTGCATATTGGGCAAACATTCAAATCAGCATACCTCTTCCGAAACAATACACAATTGTTCTTGCACACATGGATATTTTCAACTCCAAGACCCAATTTTCGAAGATATTTCTTACACTCATCATATGATTTTGGCAACTGACTCTCATGGTATCCTTGTGAAATCAACTCCATCATTATGGAAAATCCTGCATTTCTGATTCGATAACGAGACTTGACATACAAGAGCCTCACCAAAAAAGAAAATTTAGAATGCATAGAACCTGGGCTAAGTGACTTCTTCACATTTCAAGCACTGTAACTAACCTTGGCTGCTCTCCATCTGCCTGTGCCACAGCATACAGATCTCCTATCATCTCTGGTACTCCGAAATCCTCTTCATAATCGTCATCAGCCACATCCACATGTATGCCAAAGTCATGGTCACTTCCAGCTCCCACATGCTCCACATTTTCAACTAATTGAATATCTGCTGACTCCCCATGATGAATCTACCTGGTGTATGTAGTTGACATTCCAAAAATGTGTATATCGTCAGCTACTTCTGGCTGACCCTTTAAAACATCATTCAGACAGTTCCTGCACGGACAAAGTATCTTGCTTTCTTTGGGGTATCTTTCACGAACAAATGCCATGCACTCTTCAACTCCTTGGACAAATTTAGGAGTGAACGAAGTCCCAAAAATCCAACTTCTATCCATCTGATTTCACAAAAAAAACACTTCTCAGTGCCGAAATTACAGTCAATTTAATATATAAAATTCAAAGCACAATTTATACACAGCCTGTATAACTGTGGTTCAAAAAACAAATTCAAACCTTCTAATCTATGTAAATGTGATTCCAAACACTAAATCAAACATTGTAATCTATGTAAATGTGATTCAAAAAATAAAATCAAACCGTGTAATCTGATAGCACAATGCTAAATATTTATTAAATAATTAATTATTCATGCTGTGACAAATTTGCCATGATAAATATAAGGATATACATAAATCGTCTTCATGATAATTATCTTTAATTAAAAATAAATTTTTTATTAGCCAATGGCCTCTAATTCTCTAAACCAATCGACAAAAAATTAGAATAGATAGAAAACATACCTGCTGCCTCGTCGATATGGAGATGGACTGATGGAGTTGCATACTTGACGCAGGCGGCCAGCGAGATACGCGGCGACGGACTGACGGCGGGCGCGGGTGGTGGGTTGGGGAGGGGGGGGTGGGCGGGAGGATGGACGGATGTGGCGGCGGCGGCGGCGGCGACGCCATCGTAGCTACTGAATGAATCACGATCGCTGTCCCTACTATCGACATGATAATACATGAGCCAATGTCTTATGCATGGGCCACGACTTTGTGCTATATCCATATATATATCATGTTAAGTACAAATAGAAACATTCCATACCTGAGACAGGAAACAACGTGTAGCGCAGTGGTAAACCTCCGGCGAGTCTGATATGTGGTCGCGGGTTCGAATCCCTTGAAGACCATATTTTTTGCAATTCATGCCTCAGGTCCGCCCGCCCAGGGTTTTTTTACCGTTGCATACCGCGCGGTATACCGCTGCTACTGCTGGGGTACGGTAACGGTACCCAGCGGTAGCAACCAGTGGCAAAATTCAAATTTGAATTTGAATTCAAAAAATGAAAAAATCAATAAAAATCTCCAAAAAATAGTTCATGATTCGTAGAGTCTGATGGTGTTGAAAGTTTTCAAATTTGAGTGCATTTGGTATTTATTTAGAGCTTTAGAAGTTGTAAAAAAAAGAAAAAGCAAAATCATGGGCCGACGCGTTAAGGCCCATGAAGCCCAAATCACCTAGATGACCTAGAAGCACCCCAACCGCGACACCCCATGACTCCACTCTAATCCCTCTCCTCAGTCCGCTGGTTCCCCAGCACCTTCCACCGCCGCGAGCCGCCGTCCGCGCCGCCGCCGGCGGTATATCGCGGCCGAGCGCGGTATACCGCGCGGTAGGAGCAGTTAGCCGCCCCGCGGCCGGATCCACCCGCTCCCGCTCGGCCGGGGCGGCTAACCGTGCGGTAGTTGCGGTATACCGCCGGCTTCGCTGCGGTATACCGCGGACAGGTATGGATTTTTTTGAATTTGTGTAGCTTTAGGCTTTAATATTTGTGTTAGGATTTAGGATTTGTGTTAGGATTTAGGTTTATTTTGGTTTAGGATTTTAGGTAGGATTTAGGATGTGAGGTAGAGGTAGAAATAGAATTGTTGCTTTAGGTAGAAATAGAATTGTTGCTTTAGGTAGGATAATTTGTGGTAGGAATGCAGGATTTGTGGTAGGATCCAATTTTAGTTAGGATTTGTTTCAGATTTAGGTACATTTTCTTTAGGTATAGTATTAAGGAAGTCTTTTGTTTATGTTGGCATTTATGCAAGTACACAATGTCAGGCAGACCTAAAGATCCCGTATGGGAACATGGTGTCAATCTAGCTCCCGAATGGCGATGCAATTATTGTGGTATGCAGAAAAGTGGTGGTGGTTCTACTAGGCTCAAACAATATTTGGCCGCGCGCGGATCATCGGTGCTTCATTGCGGTAGGGTTCCACCACCTGTGCGGGAGTACTTTTAGCGGGATATTGAGAGGACTAAGAAGGCAACTACTGAACGGGCTCGACAGAGGGTGGCACGGGAGGATGCAGCAACAGCGGGTAACAGCCCCGTTGGAGGATATGCTGAGGAGGCTCAGATCCAAGATGCAATTAACTTGTTCAGAGCAGAAGCAGAGTTCCGACAGCTTGTGAGGGATCAGATAGACCCCAAAGATCTCCAAACCGCTACGGGTGATGATTGCATTAGTGATTGGGCACGAAGAAATGTGGGTAGCAGTCACATTGGGAAGAGGTTGTTCCAGAGTCGGCCTAAGAGAGTGACCCAAAACATCAAAAAGGCAAGACAAAGGCACCAGCAAAACAAGTGACCAGCGACACCTCCACTGATGATGATGATGGTCAGCGTAGTCCACCGTACCAGGAGTCTGGGGATAGCAGCTCAGCTGAAGATGATGATGATGATGATGATGGTGATGATGATGATGATGATGATGATGATGATGATGATGATGATGAAGATGATGATGATGATGATGATGGTGATGGTGATGGTGACGGTGGTGGTGGTGGTGATGGTGATGGTGATGGTGATGATGCTGATGCTGGTGGTGGTGGTGGTGGTGGTGGAATTCGTTTCACAGGTATACACATGTACATTTACACAAATGTATGATGTTTCTAACTATATGTAGGGGAGACTGTAGGGGAGACTGAATTCACACATGCTACTCAGGATCGCGACCATGGAGCACCGGAGTCGCAGAGGAGAATGGTTGGAGCGTCGCAATACAACCCGACATACTCTTCTTCCTCCTACAGTGATACCTCCCAGTCGCGGTCTTTTTATCCCATTCCTGACATGGCGCAGCCACAGACGACATGGGTGTATCAATGGGAAGACCCCGAATTTTACAACATGTTAGTCGGTGAATGGCAGACAACATCGGCATGGATGGGCCTAACTTGGCAACAGTACAAGGGTGAGTTGCTTAGGACGAGAGGCTTGAATGTCATGTCCATCGCTGAATACCACTCCGCGACCCAAATAGGGATCTTTCCTTTCTACCATTGAACTTGTGTTCTATGAATTATTTATATGAACTATTTGTATGAACTATTTGTATTTGAACTATCAACTCACTTATGCACGGCTAATATTATTGTGTTTGGTGTAGTATTTCTATGTATAACTATAAATTATTGATTGGGGTGGTATTTAACACTAATTTGTGCCAACATCATGCCAAAATTTTTATTTCTTCCAAGCCGGAGGGCCTTTTTCAGTGCACCGGTTTTAATGACTTACCGAGCGGTATAAACCCTTACAGCAGCGGTATAAATTATTTATACCGCGGTATACCACTGGCTACCGTTTGTATAGGCGATTTTGGTTTGGAATTTGAATTCGAGCGGTAAGAAGTGGTATACCATTTATACCGCTCCGGTATACCCTTATCGCTGGGTAGCGGTAAAAATATACCGGTCGGTATAAAAAACCCTACCGCCCGCACGTCGTCATGGGCCTCATGTCCACCCGCAACAGCCTGGACGTGGACATTTTTTGCAGTTAACGCCTCAGGTTCGCGAGCAGCAACAGATGAGTTCGAACACTTGTCGTCATTCTGGTCTGCCTAGGAAGCAGCATAATCAATGACCAATTTGATGTGTTCATTTATGACCATACTAAGCATTTCGTCACCATTCTTCAGGCCTGGCCAGCGTCACTTGTAAGTTGTGACGAACATAAATATTTGATCATAGAATGAGCTTGTTCTATGACCAAAATTTTGGGGGTCATAAGAGAAAGGTCATTGATGTACACAATTCTACTAGTGTGAAATGGCTCTGAGAGAGGTTGGCAAGTTTGATGGGCAAGGGCAAGAACGATGAGGAACAAGTGGACATCTCTCAAGACATGAAGAGTAAAGTCCAACCTTCTCAAGATAACCGTGATCCCATGGTGAAGAACCTTGAGAAGGGCGCAACCGTGACTTGCTACAAGTGTCATGGAGAAGGGCACAAGTTCTACAAATGCCCTCAATTTGTCAAGAAGATGGACAAGGGCGCAAAGAAGAAGTTGAACCCCACCATCAAGAGCTCTCTCATCTACACCAAGCCCAACCGCAAGAACAAGACCAAGAGCAACACCTACGTCATCAAGAAGAAGGCTAATGGCAAGGTGGTTCCACACTGTTGACGGTGAAATTCCGTCAACCTAGCCATGAGTTTACCTTTGGTGTTGGCATGAGTTTTATATCTTATCCATTGGTACTACCCCGTGGTATAACAAGTTCACTTGTGCATGTCGGTTTTGGAGTTTAGTGTTTATGCAGGGTTTTAGCGTTGAAAGCAAGACTTCCGGGATAAGTTCATCAAGCACCTTGAGACAAGACCTTGAAGCCCGGTACAAGTCATGCAATGAAGCAAACTTGACTCCAAGAAGCCCATGGACCAAACCCGAGAAGATGACAAACTCCGAGGACCTAGCCGAAAAAGTGCTGAATCTTGCGAGACAAGGAGCTTCGTCCAACTCGGAGAGAAACTGACGACAAGGGCCCACATGCAGAAGGGGGGAAGGATCTAGAAGACTCGGGAACCAACACCGGGCAAAGGAGGCCACGAACTGGGCCGAAATGGGCCTAGGCCGGTCGGCCCAGGCCGGCCGGCCCAACCCATTTCGAGGCCCAGTCGGCCCCCTCTTTGACCTAGATGCCTCTCGGGCTATTTATAGCCCCCTGACCGAGAGCCACACATCAACCAATTCGTCATCCGCCGCTGAGGAGCTGAGAAGCTTGAGGGACACCATCTCGGAGATGAGGGTCGTGCTAGTTGTCTAGGGTCCCCTAGCCGACGTGGGAACCTTGCATGGAAGACCACGTCGAAGCTCTGGAGCAAGGATCAAGATCGAGGTAGGATCCCGGTGGTGATCTTGTTCATGTAATCATTCATGGTGAAGTCTTTAAGTGAATCCGATTTCTAGCGACCAAGTGCCTTCTCGATGATTTTGTTTTCCCCTTGGTTTTGCTTCTTCCCCAATCTATACTTAAGATAGATTGCATAGGGTGCTCTTGTAGCCACGGTGGTTAGAGGTGCATACCGGACCGACCAAGTGATTTCAACTTGTTCTTATCGAACTCGCCCTAGACTACCCGCATGAATAGGGGTGCGTTGTGACAGAACGGTGGCTCTGAAAGGCGGGCATTTTCGGAATCGGACCGGAGGCCACGATTTAAAGATGCTTTTAATAGATGAAGATAGAAATCACTTGGTCGGTCCGGTATGCACCTCTAGCCACCACGGCTACAAGAGCACCCTATGCAATCTATCTTAAGTATAGATTGGGGAAGAAGCAAAACCAAGGGAGTACAAAATCATCGAGAAGGCACTGGATCGCTAGAAATCGGATTCACTATAAAAACTTCACCATGAATGATTACATGAACAAGATCACCATCGGGATCCTACCTCGATCTTGATCCTTGCTCCGGGGCTTCGATGTGGTCTTCCATGCAAGGTTCTCACGTCGGCTAGGGAGACCCTAGACAACTAGCACGACCCTCATCTCCGAGATGGTGCCCCTCAAGCTTCTCTGCTTCTCGGCGGCGGGTGATGAATTGATTGATGCGTGGCTCTCGGTCAGGGGGCTATAAATAGCTCGAGAGGCACCTAGGTCGAAGGGGGGCGACTGGGCCTCAAAATGGGCTGGACCGGCCGGCCTGGGCGACCGGCCTGGGCCCATTTCGGCCCAGTCCACGACCTCCTTTGCCCGATGTTGCTTCCCGAGTCTTCTAGATCCTTCCCCCTTCTGCATGTGGGCCCTTGTCGTCAGTTTCTCTCCGAGTTGGACGAAGCTCCATGTCTCGCAAGATTCGACACTTTTCTGGCTAGGTCCTCGGAGTTTTTCATCTTCCCGGATTTTGTCCTTGGGCTCTTGGAGTCATGTTCACTTCATTGCTTGACTTGTACCGGGCTTCAAGGTCTTGTCATTAGGTGCTTAATGAACTTATCCCGGAAGTCTCGCTTTCAACGCTAAAACCCTGCATAAACACTAAACTCCAAAACCGACATGCACAAGTGAACTTGTTATACCACGGGGGTTAGTACCAATGGATAGGATATAAAATTCATGCCAACACCGAAGGTAAACTAATGGCTAGGTTGACGGAATTTCACCGTCAACATCTCCCCCATGCTTAAACCTTGCTCATCCTCGAGTAAGCGTTTGAGGACCGGAGCGTCCGAGGACCGGTAGATGGTCGCTCCTGGCTGTGATGAGTGATTGACAACGTGGTGTCGACTGACTCTTGGCCGAGTATTGCAGGTGCAGGGTACGGCTTGATTTGCGTTTGTGCAGGTGAAGAGTGGGCACGAAAGGTCTATGCCTTGCGGGGCCTCCGAGGAGTGGAGAGACAAGTAGGCCTAACTCGAGGGACCCGGTGGCCAGCGGGGTCAAGTGCGGGCCGCATGGTGGCAAGAAAAGCAAGAAGAAGTCATGGGCAGGAGCCGGTGTAAGGTAGCGGCTCACGACCGGAGTCTGCACGCGGGGTTCGCGGCGGTTCACCAGAAAACTGCCGGGTTACTCGGTTGAGCCACAAAACCAAGACCGGAGGCTCGGCGGGCGGAGACGGGATCCGGGCGCGTCGAGAAGCTTCGATGCCGGCGGACGCGTGGCGGGATCACAGGGCTTGCGTCGGGAGGACGCGGTCTGCGGCAACGGCGTGGTCGTGCGATGAAGAGGAGTGCTACATGACCTATTTGCCCCTGAGGGGTTGTATCACAACTCAAGTGCTAGGGGTAGTGTGGTCTTTTGCCTGGCGCAGAGGGGACTCATATATATTAGCTCTAGGGTTTCCAGGCAAACCATCCATCCGGCTTCTCATTTCCTTGCTCTCTAGGGTTAGATTTTTCCTCCGTTTGTAAAGAATCTGACCTCCGAGCGAATGGAAGTTTTCATGGTTGCGTCGATTCCCGGTTTGTAGCTCGTTGGTTTTTCGTCTCTTTTTCGAGCTATTTTCGTCGGTTTTTCGTGCGCGGCTTGTTCCTTCGATTCGGTGGTGTTTGGGCTCGGATTTGTTGGTGGGAATCATGGATAGTTGCTTCGTGCATCTTTGTGCTTGATCTTGATCCCCCAAACTCCGAGTTCGGCCCCCGATTGAAGGATTTCGGTTGGAACCTAGGTTTTTGGTTGAGTTCGGTGGCGATTCGATTCCCGGCGTTCTAGTTCGTTTGAGGACCCAAGTTTTGGGGCATAGCATCCCCTAGGGATGCTTCACATCTTCCCCAAATCTTTCCTCAAGAGCTCAAGCCTTTTGGGAGATCCATGGACGGGTAGGAGAGGTTGTGCTCGCGGTTTGGAGCTTGAGCTGCTCTGTTCGGGCCTGGCGGACAGTCTGTCTATAGGCCGCGGACAGTCCGCGCAGAGCTTTTTGGCCTAGGGTTCTTCGTGTTCGTCGCGTGTTCGTCTTCGTTTTGATTCGTTTGGCCGTCTGGTTCTGGCCGGAAGTGGTTTGTCGGACCGTCTGCGTAGGGATCGCGGACCGTCCGCCCAGTGGTCGCGGACCATCCGCGTGGCACGAGTTGCTCGCGGACCATCTGAGGACCAGGTACGGGCCATCCGCGTGGTTGGGTGCTCGTCTGGTCGTTCTGTTACGTTTAACGGACCGTCCGCTCCAGGGTCCCGAACTGTCTGCCAGGGTTGTTGCAGGACAGCTAAGTCCTTTGCTTCTTGATCGTGCTTCCGCTTTGGGATCGTTTGGGGTTTGTTCCTAGGGTTGGTAGGTCCGTTGTGACTATGTGACCTTGGCAAACTTGTGTGGGAATCCTTGGTTGTGAATTCGGGGTATATGCCTCGTTCTCTCTTTGGAGAAGAATTTTTATCGGCTCCCATTCACTCCCCCCTCTCTAGTTGCCTAATCGGTCCTTCAATTGGTATGAGAGCCGGTTACGGATCTTCGTGATTCTAACCAGTCTAAGATCCAAAGATGGCGTACCAGGAATGGGGTTCAGGTCCTCCACACTTTGATGGCCGCTTTCCTCCACGGCAAGGCTCAGATCCTGTGGGATGTCATGGTGAACACAGCTTATGTTCATCCGATGAACTTTCTTGCTCCAGGATCGAGGAACATGTTTGACGCCAACAACAAGGCGGTCAACTACCTGTACTGTTCTCTGTGTGAATCGGAATTCGAATGGGTTCGGACAGAGGACTTGGCGTGCAGGATTTGGGAGCAGTTGAAGAATGCTCATGTCGGGAACGCTCAGGTTCAGGCTCGACTCTTTGCGACCTTCCGGATAGAGTATGAGAACTTCACTCATCTCCCCGGTGAGTCCATAGATGCCATGTTTCAGCGTTTCACGGTGATCGTGAACAACATGAGCGCTAATGTGGCCGTGCTCCCGTATGATGACCATGACAGGGCTCTCAAGCTCTTGCATTCTCTGGATCGTACCGTGTGGAGTGGGAAGGTCGAGGCCATCCTAGAGTCGGAGAAGTATGAGACCCTTATGGTGGACAAGCTGTTTTCCAAGCTCAAGTCGTCCGAGGTGGACCAAGGGGTGCGTGCGAAGATCGAGAACCCGACTGATCCCCATAGTCTGGCTCTCGTGTCTGGTTCAAGGACTAATGCTAACATGTCTTTGAGACAATTTTCTTTGTCTTGCCTCGCGTCCATGCCAGATGAGGAGTTCGACGTGCTGGGCGAGGAGGATCTCGTGTTGTTGAGCAGGCTGTTCGAGCGCATGTACACGAACTGGAAGAATGCTCGGAGGAGCTCGGGCATGTGCTACTGGTGCGGGAAGCACGGGCACTTCATCGCCGAGTGCCCGGAAGCCATGGAGGTCAAGCCCGAGCACAAGCACTACTCGAGGACCGACCACAAGCACCGCTCGAGGGATGACTACAAGGGCAAGAACAAGTCCGAGCGGAGGCCGAGGAAGAGTGGTGGTCACAAGAAGAAGGAGCGAGCGATGGTGGCCGGTGTGAGCCACATCGACTCAAGCTCCTGCTACTCTTCATCGAGCTCAAGTGATGAAGAAGAGAACCGGTACAAGGGCAAGCGGTCCGGCAAGAACACCAACGGCTTGTGCTTCGCCGCCCAAGGCTTTTGCGGCATGGCACACAGCACCACAAGCAAGAAGAGCAACAAGGATGACTCGGGCTCCGACTCCGAGGAAGAGGTAAACAATAGCCCATCCTTCTTGATAGCGGAGAATGCTAGGTTGAATGACTTGCCTGACAACCGTGATGATGTGCTTAGAAAGACCAACAAGGAGAAGAGGGAGTATAGGTCTTTGCTTGGAGAGTCAAAGGAGAAGGTCGTTGAGCTAGAGTCTTTGCTGGTTGATGCTAGGGCTCAAATAGATTCCCTTAAGTCTGCTCCCATTGTGACCAATGAACCTGAATGCACTGATTGTTGCACTTTTCTTGGCGAATTGACTGTGCTTAAGGAGAAGTATGCCTCCAAGGTTGAGGAACTAGATGTGCTTAGGGTTGAGCTAGATGAGATGAAATCTAGGCCCTCCTTGCTTGGTGCTTGCACTTCTTGTCCTGTTTTGCATGAGACACTAGATGTTTCGCTTGCTTATGCTAGATCTCTAGAGGCTCAGCTGAAAGCTCCTATTCCTACAATTTGTTCTACTTGTGAAGTAAATGCTGTGAAGAATATGGAGCTTGCACATTATGTTGATCGTTTGCAGGATGAGAATGATGAGCTGAGAAAGTTGATGGGTTGGTTGTCTGGTCATGAGCCTCAGTTGAGGATAATGATTGAGACATACAAGCGCCAGGATGGGGAAGCGCTTGGGGCAAAGAAAGTGGGTGAGGGAGGTGGTGAGAGTGATATCCTAGAGCCACCAAAAACCGACCACAAAAATGCTTTTGCTCCTAAGACGAATCATCTTAGGAACCGACTACACACAGCCCCAGCTCCACCCGTGTTTCCTCCACAAACCAACAACTTCTAGGAACCCATCAAGTTCAAGAGTGTCTTGGGGAATGAATTCTTTGGGAAGAAGGGAGAGAAACTGAGTGAGGAGAAATCTAGTGAGGAGAAGCTAGAGCCCAAAGAGAACCCAAAACCAAAGCCAAAACCGAAACCCTTCCATTGTGAGCATTGTGGGAGGGATGGGCACCTTGCTGATTTTTGCTTTAGGAGGAAGCGTGAGGAGAGGTTGGCTAGAGAGTTGGCCAACAAGGACAGGTACCTCCCTTCTCGTGGTGTGCCTGAGCCTAGGTTGGTGCCAAGAGGTGAGGGAATGGTGCGTACCATTTATCCTCGTCGAAGGCGTGAGTTTGTGCCTCGAGGTGATCCACCGCATAGAGAAGGTGGTAGGCGTGTTGGGTTTGGGTGTGGTGAGTTTGCTGGACGTTCCTTTGCTTGTGGCCAATACGAGTATGGGGGGAACGATCGCAGTTTTAGGTCCCGGAGGAGCTACAGACTACGGTCTCCCCTTCGTGGTACGCGTAGTCCTCCAAGGGGACGTGTGGGTGTTCCACCTAGGAGAGATAGGATGGATTTTGCTAACCCCACGTTTGAGCAAATGGCGAGGCACTGGTTTGATTCGTTTTGTACTAACCCCAGTGTTGAGTCCTTCGCTCACTCTTGCTCTCGCTTTTGATTTTGCAGGTGGGAGGCATGGAGGGCTTTTGGTTGATCGACCCCGGTTGCTCTCGACACATGACCGGAGATCGACGGTGGTTCTCCAGCCTCACCCCAGTGATGACCAAAGAGTACATCACTTTTGGAGATAATGGGAAAGGTAGAGTGCTTTTAGTGGGCACGGTGAAGGTGAGTGAGTCTGTGACTCTTAGGCGTGTCTCTCTTGTCAAGTCTTTGGGGTACAATCTTCTCTCTGTCTCCCAACTTCTTGATGAGGGTTTTGAAGTCCGTTTCAAAACGGGATGTTCTCGTGTTTTGGATTCTCGAGGCGCTTGTGTGCACGATCGTCACCGAGGGTCAAATTTTCAGGGCTGATTTTTCTCAGTGTGTTGGCTCTTCTCATTGTTTGGTTGCTGGTGTTTCGGCGGAGCTTTGGAAATGGCATAGGAGACTAGGTCACCTGAGTTTTGACTTGTTGTCACGCTTGAGTGGGCTAGGATTAGTCCGAGGATTGCCAAAGTTGAAATTGCAAAAAGATTTGGTATATGCTCCGTGTAGGCATGGTAAGATGGTCGCCGCCTTTCATCCGCCTCTGGCATCGGTTATGACAGAGAGGCCATGCGAGCTGTTCCATATGGACTTGGTTGGTCCAGCTCGTGTGTGCTCGGCGGGTGGGAAATGGTATGTCCTTGTGATTGCGGACGACTACTCTCGCTATGCTTGGGTCTTCTTTTTGACTGACAAGGGGGAGACGTTTGGTTTTGTGAGAGATCTGATCTTGAGGTTGAAGAACGAGAGACCTGGAGATGTTGTTCGAGCTATTCGTAGCGACAATGGCAGTGAATTTAAAAACTCTCGTTTCGAAACCTTTTGTCGTGATTTGGGTCTCGAACATCAGTTTTCTTCTCCCTATGTGCCTTGTCAGAATGGTGTGGTTGAGAGGAAAAATCGTTCCCTTTGTGAGATGGCTCGGACGATGCTTGATGAGCATAGGACTCCGAGGAGATATTGGGCGGAAGCAGTTAATACCGCTTGCCATGTTGGGAACCGGATTTTTCTGAGGACCTTCTTGAACAAGACGTGCTATGAGCTTATGCACGGTCGAGCACCTAGAGTGAGCCATTTCAGGACTTTTGGTTGTCGGTGCTTCATTCTCAAGAAGGGTAGGCTAGGTAAATTTGAGTTGAGGTCTTCCGATGGGATTTTCTTGGGTTATGCTAGTCATTCTAGAGCATTTGTGTGCTCAACCTTGATACTAACCTAGTCATGGAGACTTGTGAGGTGACCTTCGACGAGACACAACCATGCAATTCATCTGTCTTTGAGTGTGCAGGTGATGATGAAGTTGGCAAGAAGATCTTTGAGGACAAGGAGGATGATGGTGATGATGGTGAAGCTCCAGCCACGCGTGTACCCTCTACTTCCACTACGACGACTACGGTGCAGGATGGTCCATCTCCTACACCGCCTACGATTCAGCACGATCAAGTGGAAGCAGCTGCTGAGGGGGAGGTTGCCTCAAGGCGAGAGGCACCGAGGCGAGTTCAAGTTGATCATCCACTCTCGGTAATCATCGGCGACATCAATGAGCGTACGACACGGTCGAGGTCCAGAATGCTTCTCACTTTACTCATTCAGCTTTTGTTGCTACCTTTGAGCCGAAAGACATTGGACACACTCTATCTGATCCTAATTGGGTGAATACCATGCATGAGGAGTTAGAGAACTTTGAGAGAAACCAGGTGTGGGAGTTAGTGGAGCCACCACCAAATTGCAAACCTATTGGGACAAAATTGGTATGGAAAAACAAAGAGGGAGAAAATGGTGAGGTGGTGAGGAACAAGTCGAGGTTGGTTGCTCAGGGCTATTGTCAGAAGGAGGGGATAGACTATGAGGATACATTTGCTCCTGTAGCTCATTTGGAGGCAATTGGGATCCTTCTAGCCTTTTCTGTGGCTAAAGGGTTCAAATTGTACCAAATGGATGTGAAGAGTGCCTTCTTGAATGGGTTCTTAGAGGAGGAAGTCTATGTGAAGCAACCACCGGGCTTTGAGAGTGCCGAGTTTCCCCACAAGGTGTATAGGTTGAGAAAGGCGTTGTATGGGCTGAAACAAGCTCCCCGTGCTTGGTATGGTCGTTTGAGGGGGTTCTTGTTCAGCAAGGGGTTTGAGATGGGCAAGGTATATAAGACTCTTTTTCTCCTCAGGCAAGGTGATGATATCCTAATTGTACAGGTATACGTGGATGATATTGTCTTTGGCGGCTCGTCTCACTCTTTGGTTGCAAGGTTTGCAGAGGATATGAGCAAAGAATTCGAGATGTCTATGATGGGAGAATTGCAGTTCTTTCTCGGTCTTCAGATCAAGCAGACGAAGGAGGGAACCTTTGTACATCAAGCCAAGTACACGAAGGATATTCTCAAAAAGTTCAAGATGGCCGACTCGAAGCCCCTGTCGACACCGATGAGTACGACTACAACGCTTGACGCGGACGAGGACGGAGAGCCCGTGGACCAGAAGGAGTACTGGAGCATGATCGGCTCCCTCTTGTACTTGACGGCGACGAGGCCGGACATCCAGTTTTCTGTGTGTCTGTGCGCTTGTTTTTAGGCGTCGCCGAGGACTTCACATCGGCAGGCCTTCAAGCCGATCTTCAGGTATCTTCAATACACTCCCGAGCTTGGTCTTTGGTACTCGGCGTCCTCTTCTCTTTCGCTTCTTGGTTTTTCGGATGCCGATTTTGCGGGGTGTCGAGTCGATAGGAAGTCGACTTCGGGGACTTGTCAGTTTTTAGGTTCCTCGCTTGTTTCTTGGTCTTCTCGCAAACAGTCTAGTGTAGCTCGGTCTACCACGAAGCCGAGTATGTTGCCGCTGCTAGTTGTTGCTCCCAGCTGCTTTGGATCACATACACGCTGAGTGATTTTGGTGAGGAGTGTTCCCATGTACCTCTCATGTGTGATAGCACGAGTGCCATTAGTGTTGCCAAGAATCCCGTGTGAGGACCATGTGTGGTTCGAGGACCGGTGGATGGTCGCTTCCTTGTGTGATGAGTGATTGAGAATGTTGTGTGGACTGATTCTTGGCTAAGTATTGCAGGTGCAGGTTGCGGCTTGACTGGTGTTGGTGCAGGTGAAGAACAAGCGCGAAAGGTCGTCGCCGGTGAGGCCTCCAGGTGTGGAGAAGACAAGTAGGCTTCGTTCGAGGGACCCGGTGGCCAGCGGGGTCAAGTGCGGACCGCATGGTGGCATGAACAGCAAGATGAAGTCATGGACGGTTTCTTGGTTGAGCCTCAAAACCAAGGTCGAGCCGGGACTACGTGGGAGCCGAGTCATGAGTGGAGATTGGCGGAGGCTACACCGAGTTCGCGGGGTTTCCGGTGGTTCACCAGAAAACCACTGGGTTCCTTGGTTGATCCACGAAGCCAAGACCGAAGAACCGAAGACGGTGCTGCAGTAGTGCCAGACCGATCTGATCGGTGGGTCTGACCGGTGAGGAGCACCGGTCTGACCGGTGTGCGACGATGCAGTCCGAAATCTTCGAAGCGGAGGACACGCGTCGGGATTGCAAGGCTTGCGTCGAGGCTAAGCAGGTTGCGGTCGCCGGGCATCCGTCCGATGGAGAAAGCTTGAAGACTTCCAAAACCGCCCTTGAGGGGCTTGTATCCTTAGTTGTTAGAAAAGGGTATTTTAGACTTTTGGTTGCCTCCATATAACCCATGAGGTGAGAGGATGGCCCAAGCTCTTGGAACCCTAGTTCATTTGCTTTCCTATTTTCCCTTACTATTTTCTTAGGATTTTCATAGGACTAGCTTGAGAGCTTCATGGTGAGATCTTGTTGAGAGGGTTGGATGATCGGGCGGCAAGCTAGACCTTATATGAACCTTTGTGGCATGTATAGATGATTCGACGTGGTTCCTCAAGGTTTGGATGTGTTGTTCCCGGTTGTTCTTGGTGGTGATTATCGGAGCCCTCTCTTGGTGATTTCTTTGGGTTGTTTTTGGGACCTTGCTCTTGGGGATTTGATGGGGGAAATTTGTGGGAACCCTTCGTGGTTCTTTGGGCCGTGTGTCGGGGGACGGCCCTAGGGGTCCCCTTAAACAATGGGGAAAACCTCACTTAAAACCCGCAACGAAACCAAAACACGTTAAGTCTAACCATGCAGGTGCCTAACCATGCAGGACACGGCCCACGCCACAGGGACTCTGACGGCCCATCGGGACGGCCCACTTAGAGATCCCCGAACGGCTCCGCCCCGTTCGAGGATGCGTGCTCCCTTTGGGCGGGCTCCGCCCCGTTCGAGGGGCAGCACTTCCCTCGAGCAGGCTCCGCCCTCGCTCGAGGGTACGCCCCGCCCTCGGCCGGGGTCCGCCACGCTCGAGGGCGCCCCTCACGCGTGCGCTGGCTCCCGTACACGGGCATTTAACGCCCCGACGCCGGCGGGACGGCGCCATCATGCGCCGGGGGCTCGCACCCCGTGCCGCCTCACCAACTCCCTAGGAAGGAGCCCATCCCCGCCACCGTGAGAGGGGACCGTGCGCGCGGCCGGTGTCGGTCCCGTGACACCGTGCGCACGCCCCCAGATGCGGCTAATGCGCCGAGCCCTCGAAAGGGGGCCGGCGCACCCTCGATTCACTTTCTTGTGACCCTACGGGGTTAGGTGGAGGCGCTAGGCCGGTGGACCGCCATCCCCGCCACCGTAACGGCGTGGCCGCCGTACCCGCGCGTGCGGCGCACGCCGGCCCCGTAGCAACGACTCCGGCCCCGTGAAGCGCGTCGGGAAGGAACGCCGTTCGCCTACTCCCGTACTCCGTACGGGCCCGCGTCGACACCTCCCTCGAAGTCTATCGAGGACATCACCGCCATCCGCCGCTCTCCTACCCTCGAACGGCCACCTGTTCGGGTACAAGTCGAGCCATGATGACCGGATCGCTGCAAGGATCGCCGGACGGCCGCCCACTCTACGGCGTAGCACGTCGTGCTTTTCCACATAGCTAGGTAGCGCGGCATGCATGTAATTTGCTTCCCCCTTGATCTATAAAAGGGGGACGAACCCCCCGGCGCGGGGGACGGACAACACAAGGGGAGACAGACCGCGCCACGCACTTGCTCGCCAATTCTCCCACAATATCTTCGACCACTCCACCGGGGACTTGGAAGCCACGCTTTCTCTCCCGCCTTGCTTGTAGCAGCCCCACTACGAGCACCCCCGGTGCCGAGCAATATAGTGCCGAGAGCACACCCCCGTGGGACGTACGGCCCCCTCGGCCGGAACCAGGATAAAAACCTTGTGTCGCTTGTTGCTTAGCATCGACCATTGAGGGATAGACCTCGGCGCTATCTACCGGTTAGTGTCGGGACCATATTCCGCACCGACGCTGGCGCCCACCGTGGGGCAAGCGAGCGCCTAAGGTCATTTCGCCAACTCCCTCCATGGTGATCCGCACTGAGTGCCGTGCTACACGCTACTTCATGGGTAGCTCGGACCCCCTCCCAGCCGGGTTCGAAATCCGCTTCGGGGACCTGAACTTTCAGGCCACGGGGAACGGCTATCTCATGCGCCTCACTAACCGTGAGGAACTCCGCGCGCGGCGTCGGCCAGGGTCCGCTCGGACCCCCCCGCCGCACGCACGACACCGGCGCAGGCGCCCGCAGGCACGGATGCCGCGGGTCCATCGACGCCACGACGCCGTCGTCGCTCGGGACGGCGCTCGCGCCGGCGCGGTCCGAGCGGCGGCGGCCGAGCGCGCCGCCTCCCGGCGCGGTGCGCCCGCCATCACGACCGCCACCGCCCCGGTGGGGGACAGCGCACGGTCTCTGGACCGCACATCCCCATCGGGCTGCGTGGCGCTACGACGGCCTACAACGCCAACGTCAACACGACGATGCGCAGGGTTCCACCTGGCCGCCACGTCTTCGTCGCCAGGGGTCCCGGCGCCTCAGCAGGAGACGAATCATCCCTGGGCTCCGTCGACACGTTACCACCCGCCAACCGCCACGGGTACGCGGAGTGGGACTTCTCCGGCGTACCTGACCCAGTTGTGTTCCGGCGTTTCCTCGACGCCGCGGACTACTGGTTCGGCTGCTCCGACGACTCCAGCACCGGGAGTTACGATCCCGCGCGGGAGTGCTGCGCCGTCATCACCAACGACCCGGCCAACGCCGCCGGTGCGGCAGGCGCCGGAGACGGGGAAGTCACGCCTGCCCCAGGGATCGCCACGCGCCTGGCCGCGGGGCCAAGCGCTCCTGCTGGGGCCGACGTCGACGCACAGCTGGCCCAAGCCCGCGAGCTCGAGGCCAAGCTGGCGGAAGAGTACAGAACGGTACGATTGCTCCGCGCCTCAATGGCAGGGGAGGCCTCCGCGCGTGGCGAACGCGCACGGGAGCTGGGCCGACAGGTCCGCGACCGTATCAACACCGTCCCCAACGTGGACAACGCGGACGCTCCGCCGCGAGCAAGCCAAAAGCTCATCGCCGCCGCGACGCTGCTGCGAGCCATGCCGGCACCCTCGACCCCCGAGGCCCGAGACATGCACCGCGAGGTGCAGACTCTCATCGAGCAAGCGGCCGTCCAGCAGGCCGAGAGCTCGGCTTCACGCATCCGCCAACAGGGGGATGAGCGGGGCGATGAAGCTGCACCGGGAGGCGAACCCTCGGTGCACGCAGGGCGACCCACCGAGCAAGGACGCACGCCGGCCAAGGAACGACTCCTTGACGCACGCAGGGCGCTGGATGGTGACGCCCGCAACGTCATCAACGCCAGGCGCACCAGCAAGGCGGACGCACGAGCAGCAAGGGGTTACCACCCTCGACGGGGTGGGCGTTACGACAGCGGCGAAGACCGCTCCCCGACGCCGCAGCCCCCCGTGCACCCGTGTGTTCGGGCGGAGATCCGCGCGGCGGCATTCCCCCAACGCTTCCGCCAACCCTCGACGATCGTCAAGTACAACGGGGAGACGGACCCCCGCGTGTGGCTCAACGACTACCGCTTGGCTTGCCAGCTGGGCGGGGGCCACTAGCGACGAGGTCATCATCCGCAACTTGCCCCCGCACCTTGGCAACGCGGCCCGACATGGCTCGAGCACTTGCCCGCCGTGCGATCCATAACCGGGACGATCTAGTCCACACGTTCGTGGGCAACTTCCGGGGCACATACGTGCGCCCCCGGAAACTCATGGGACTCGCGCTCCCGCACGCGTGGGCCCGGCGAGTCGTTGCGGGACTTCATACGGCGCTTCTCCAAGCGCCGCACGGAGCTCCCCGGCGTGGCACGGTCCGAGATCGTGCACGCCTTCCTCGAGGGCACCACGTGCGGGACCTCGTGCGGGAGCCGGGACGCAGCCCCGCCCGCGGACTCCAACGAGCCGTTCGACATCGCCACCAGCTTCGCCTCCGAGGAAGAGGCCGTGGGGGCGATCTTCGACGGCAAGAAGGGCAAGCACTCCGAGGACGCGCCCGCGGAGGGCAGCAAGTCCAAGGAGCCACACCGCAACGACAAGCGGGGCAAGAAGGGGAAAAAGCCGCGCTGCGAGGCGCACGAGCAAGGGCGCGACGGCGGCAACGCCGAGGCCCTCGCTGTCGACCCGGCTCGACGGGGCCCTCGACCGGCCCCTCGAGGCCCGGGGGTGTTCGATGACATGCTGAAAAAGCCATGTCCCTACCACAAGACCCCAGTACACCATACCCTTGAGCAGTGCGACATGCTCAAGAAGTTCTATGGCCGTGCCGCCGCGAAGGAGGCAGAGGCCAAGAAGGACGGAGGCGATGGCGACGCCGGCGGCTTCCCCGCCGTTGAGAATGTGTTCCTCATCTTTGGGGGACCAACCGTCGATATGTCGACCCGGCAGCGCAAGAAGGAGCGGCACGAGGTCCTAGCCGCGGAGAGGGCGCCTCCGTCCTTCCTCAATTGGTCGGAGGACGCCATCACCTTTAGCCGGGAGGACCATCCGAACCGCATCCCCAACCCGGGCCAGTACCCGTTGGTGGTCGATCCCATCATCGGGAACGCCCGGTTCTCGAAGGTCCTCATGGACGGAGGCAGCAGCCTCAACATCCTCTACGCGCATACGCTGCGCCTGATGGGGATCGGATTGGACCAGCTGCGGCCCAGCACGAAGCCGTTCCACGGCATCGCGCCCGGCAAGCAGGTTCAACCCCTCGGGCAGATCGACCTGCCGGTCTGGTTTGGCACCCCTAAGAACTTCCGCAAGGAGACCCTCACCTTCGAGGTGGTGGGGTTCAAAGGGGCCTACCATGCTATACTTGGGCGACCCTGTTACGCCAAATTCATGGCGGTCCCCAATTATACCTACCTGAAGATGAAGATGCCCGGCCCAAACGGCATCATCACCGTCGGCTCGTCGATCGAGCACGCGTTCGACTGCGATGTCGAATGCGTGGAGCACGCAGAGGCGCTGGCGCTGGATGAAGCGCTGGTGAACACGCTGGAGAAGATGGTCAACGAGGACCTCAACTCCGTCGCCAAGCACGCCGGCACCTTCGAGGCCGCGGAGCAGACCAAAGGGGTCCCCCTCGACCCTTCAGCCCCCGAGGGCAAGGCGTTGAGGGTCAGCTCCACCCTCGACCCCAAATAGGAAGCAGTGCTCGTCGACTTCCTCCGCGCCAACGCCGACATCTTCGCGTGGAGCCCCTCGGACATGCCAGGCATCCCGAGGGAAGTCGCCGAGCACTCCCTTGACATCTCGCCAAACGCCCGCGCCGTGCGGCGGCGGCCGCGCCGCTTCGACGAGGAGCGGCGACGGGCAATCGGAGCGGAGGCTGCGGAAGCTTCTCGAGGCCGGATTCATCAAGGAGGTCTTCCACCCAACGTGGCTAGCAAACCCCGTGCTTGTAAAGAAAAAGAATGGGAAGTGGCGGATGTGTATAGACTACACTAGTCTTAATAAAGCATGTCCTAAAGTTCCTTTTCCTTTGCCACGCATTGATCAAATCGTTGATTCAACAGCTGGGTGCGAATTGCTCTGTTTCCTTGATGCCTATTCCGGGTACCACCAAATAAAGATGAAAGAGTCCGACCAGCTCGCGACCTCGTTCATCACACCGTTCGGGACGTTCTGCTACGTCACGATGCCGTTCGGCCTCAGAAATGCGGGTGCAACATACCAGCGCTGCATGCAGCACGTTTTTGGGGATCACATCGGGCGGACGGTCGAAGCATACGTGGATGACATCGTCGTAAAGACCAGGAAGGCGGACGACTCCGGTTGGCGACCTTGGCGTCGCGTTCAACCGCCTACGGGCCAACGGGGTCAAATTAAACCCCGAGAAATGTGTCTTTGGGGTGCCGCGAGGCATGCTCCCGGGATACATCGTCTCCCGAGTGGGGAATCAAGGCCAACCCCGAAAAGGTCGCGGCCCTCGAACGGATGGGTCCAATCCGGATATCAAAGGGGTGCGAAGGTGTTAGGGTGCCTTGCCGCCTTGAGCCGCTTCATCTCGCGGCTCGGTGAGAAGGGCCTGCCCCTCTACCGCCTACTCAAGAAGCACGAGCGTTTCTCCTGGACCACCGAGGCCCAGGATGCGCTCGACAAGCTGAAGGCGTCTCTAACACACGCCCCGATCCTCACGCCGCCGCAGGACGGCGAGCCCCTGCAGCTCTACGTGGCCGCGACCACCCAGGTGGTGAGCGCCGTGATCGTTGTGGAGCGCGCGGAGGAAGGGCATGCCTTGCCTGTGCAGCGGCCGCCTACTACATCGCCGAGGTCCTCTCGGACACGAAGACGCGCTACCCCCCCGTGTCCGAGAAGTTGCTATACGCGGTAGTCCTTGCGCGGCGCAAGCTCCGCCACTACTTCGAGGCCCACCCCGTCACGGTGGTTTCTTCCTTTCCGCTAGGAGAAATCATCCGCAACCCCGACGCCGCGGGAAGGATCGCCAAGTGGTCCGTGGAGCTGATGGGCAAAACGCTCGCCTACGCCCCACACAAGGCTATCAAATCGCAAATCCTGGTGGATTTCGTCGCTGAGTGGACAGACACGCAGCCGCCACCCCCACAAATCCGGGCGAGTGCCGGACTCTCGTTCTTCGACGGCTCGGTGATGAAAACGGGAGCGGGCGCGGGCCTCGCTCTTCGTGTCACCCCTCGGGGAGCACATGCGCTACGCAAGGCGCCTCCACTTTCCCCGCGTCCAACAATATGGCTGAGTACGAGGCCCTTCTCTGCGGCCTCAAAATCACCATTAAGTTGGGTGTCAAGCGCCTCGACGTGCGAGGGGACTCGCGACTCGTGATCGATCAAGTCATGAAGAACGCGAGCCGCCATGATGACAAAATGGAGGCCTACCGCAAGGCCGTGCGGGCCCTCGAGGACAAGTTCTACGGCATCGAGCTCAATCATGTACCCCGCCGGTACAACGAGGAGGGCCGACGAACCGGCAAAGATCGCGTCCGGGCGGATTACCGTTCCCCCGAACGTTTTCACGCGCGACATCGCGCAACCCTCGGTCGTCTTCGAGCCCTACCCCTCGAGCCACGACGGACCCTCGGGGGCTCCCTCGAATCCAACGGGTGCGGAACCCATGGACGAGGACCCCTCGAACGAGGCGTACGTGCTCTCCCTCCTCGAGGGGTACGGCTCCCACGAGGCCGATGCGATGGACATCGAGCCGGCTCCTGTCCAAGCGGATTGGCGGGAAAAATATATCGCCTGGATCGCTCGAGGGGAGCTCCCCGCGGACCGGGCCGCGGCTAGGCGCATCACTAGGATGGATGAGTCTTTTGCCCTCGTCGACGGCGAGCTGTACAAGCGCGCCGCCTCCGGCATCCTACAGCGGTGCGTACCCATTCCCGAGGGGCGCGAGCTCCTACGGGACATCCATGCGAGGATCTGTGGCCACCACGCCGCGCCCCGCACCCTCGTCGGCAACGCGTTCCGCCAGGGCTTTTACTGGCCTACCACGGTCGCGGACGCCAGCGAAATCGTACGCATCCGCGAAGGGTGCCGCTCTACGCCCGCAAGTCCAACTTGCCCGCCCATGCCCTACGTACCATCCCCCGTAACATGGCCGTTCGCCGTGTGGGGGCCGGACATCGTCGGGCCCCCGCGAAGGCGCCGGGGGGCTTCACCCACTTGCTAGTCGCGATCGACAAGTTCTCCAAGTGGGTGGAGGTGCGCCCCATCACGAACCTAAGGGCCGAGCAGGCGGTGACATTCTTCACCGATATCGTCTACCGCTTCGGAGTACCAAACTCCATCATCACGTACAATGGGTCCCGGTTCACGGGTCGGAAGTTCTTGGAGTTCTGTGACAAGTTCCACATCCGTGTGGATTGGGCGGCCGTGGCACACCCACAGACCAACGGCCAAGTGGAGCGTGCCAACGGCATGATCCTACAGGGCCTTAAGCCTAGAATTTTCGATCAGCTCAACAAATGCGGGCGAAAATGGCTCCAAGAACTACCGGCGGTCGGCCCTAAGGACCACCCCAAGCGCAGCCACCGGGTTCACCCCATTTTTTCTAGTCCACGGCGCGGAGGCCGTCCTCCCCACGGATTTAGAATACGGGTCGCCCAAGGTTCGAGGCTACAACGAGGACGCTAACCGCCGAGCCCGCGAGGACTCGCCGGGACCCCCCGGACGAGGCACGCCTCGTAGCCTTAATGCATTCCGCGAGGTATCAACGGTCCCTAAGACGCTACCAAGCACGCAAGATACGTCGACGGTATTTCGGCCGAGGGGGATGCGGTCCTAAGGCCGCGCCAAGATAACCGAGGGCGCCACAAGCTATCGCCCCCAAGGGAAGGACCCTACGTCGTGGTGAAGGTACTCAAGCCGGGCACGTACAAGGCCGGCCAACGAGGACGGTGAAGAGCTCACCAACGCTTGGAACATCCAACGCCTACGTCGCTTCTACCCTTAGCTAGGATTTCCCAAGTATTTTCGTTGTAAAAATCACATGGCCAACGCCCCGCTTGGCAACGACTATGTAAATACTTTAAGTCTAATGAAAAGGATAACTCGGCTTTCCCCCGAAACCCAAGTTACCCTCGGTTCCCCCCCCCCCCCCCCCAAATGGTCCCATTTTTTCGCGCAAAAAACAAAACAACACGCGCTAAGTTTGTTTCCTACTTCAACCTCGAGCCACGATTCGAACAGGGCGCAGGCGGCACGGCGGAAGGAGCGTGCGAGCCAGAGATAGCCTACGCCGCGTGGACATGGCCCTTCTCTCTCGCCTCCAACCCAGCAGGCCCCCTGCGAAAATCGAACTCCCCTAACTAGAATCTACTCAGGAAGAAGAAGAAACAAAAAGTGTGATAAACAAGTGACTTCATTTACAGCAAATGTTTATGTTCATGAAACAACTTGGTTATTTACAAAAGGCCACGAGGCCAGAATATTGATACACATCAAAAAACGGGCCTAGCGCCCAACTGCTTTCAGGCGGGAGGAGCATCAGCATCAGCGGCGTCCGGGAAGAGGAACTCCTCGAAGGCCTCGGCGAGCGAGCCGGCGGCGTCGGCAGCGAGCGCGTCCACACGCTCCATGGCCACCTCGTCCTCGACACCCTCGGGAACGACGTAGCCCTTAGCCAGCGCCTCGAAGTTAACCTCGTAGTGGGACCGCACCACTCCGAGGGCCTTCTGGACGCCCGACCGCAACGCCCGCGCATCCGCTCGGTGACATGGCCACCAAGGGCACGCGGACGGCCGGCCGGGGAGCCGCCGGCACGGGCCTCGCCCTCCCTCGACGGCGCGGTAGGTCTCGACGGCCGCATCGCGCGGCTCCCGCAGCCCTGCTCGGAGGAGTTGTAGGAGGCCCAGCGCGCCTCGGCCCGCTCGCCCGCATGCCCCGGGCGGTGCGCAAGCACGGAAACGCCAAGGCAAGAAAGAAATCGAGAAAAAGGGAATGCGAGTTCCCAAATGAAAAACCAACAAAACAAGAGTCAAACAATGGCTCACCTCCGACTTGCTTCCTCTCCATCTCGAAGTCCGGCGCACGGCCTCGACCGCCGGCTCGAGGCGCCGGACGGTCTCGCCTTGCTCCCGGAGGGATATCTCCTGACTGGCGTTGGTGATGCTGAGCATAATCACCTCGCCCTCGGCCTCGGAGAGCTTGGCATCTCGAGCCGCCAAGGTCTTCTCGCGTCACCTCGTGGGCGGCGCGCTCCTCGCTCCCGCAGCCGCACGGGCGTCGGTGAGGGCGGCCCGCTCCCCGCCGGAGCCATTCCTCACCCCCTTGGCGGGCGGTACTCTCTTGCAGGAGCCGCTCCTCGGTGGACGACGAGTGCCGCGGCCTTAGCGTCGAGGGCGGCCTTCGTGTCGTCGGCCTCCTTGGCGCGCCGCTCCCGGCCCGCGCGCCCGCTCCTCGGCCCCCGGCGCCGCCGCGCCCGCGCCCCCTCGAGCAACGCGCGGAGCTCCCGGCCCTCGCCACGAACGTGGGCCACCTCCGCCTCCCGCCTGGCGGCCGCCGTCCGCGTCTTCTCCAAGTTCGAGCGCGCGTGCCACGCCGCCTCATCACGGTCGATGAGAGCCGCGCGCACCCGCTCGAGGCTCGAGCGGTGCGCCGTGTCCCCGCCCTCGAGCTCTCGGGGAGCTCGTCGAGCCGGGCCGGGGGCCGTACGCCGGCCCACCGTCCGGGGACCTGAGGGCGTCAGCGAGCGCGTCGAAAGCACTGCACCGCTCCCGGAGCCGGTGGACCTCGGCGTTCACCCGGTCGAACGCATCATACTTGTCGTGGGCGCGGCGCTCGAGCTCCTGGCATCCGCACACCAAAATCTGTAAGCACTATGGCACGAAAGCAAGACACGAAGACGAGAAGAAGACGAAGGAAAGCGACGACACCCTACCCGAAAGACGCGCCATGCGGGGCCGCCGTGGACCCGCAACGCCTCGTTCAATGCGCGGTTGAGCGTAGCGCCGTGGCTCCGCAGCTCGGCCCGCAGCTCCCGCTCCCCCCCGGCGTCGGCAAACGCAGGGGGATCCCGGATGGCCCCCCTCCACCGGGGGGGGCGGCCGCGCGGGAGGACGAGGCCTCGGCGCCGTGTCCCCGACCCCCCCCACCACCGAGGTGACCCTCGCGCCGCCCTCACGAGGGCCCCCTCCCCGGGGCTCGGGGGGGTCGTGGGCCGGGCCCGGCCCACCGATCCCACCCAGGGAGGCGGGGAGTCGTCCGAGACCTCCACCACCTCCGCCTACGGACCGCCGGCGGGCGCCGCCGCTTGAACCGCCTCCACCGGCGCCCCCACTTGCGCCTCCCGCCGCGGGCGCCGGCACGGCGCCGCGGCCACCACCTCCGGGCCGTGCCGCCGCATCCACGGCGCCGCCACGGTCGCGCCCCCGCTCCGCCTCCTCCGCGGCCCGACGTACGGGCCGTGCCTCCACGGCCGGCGCCCTCCGCGGGCCGCACCTCCACCACGGCCGCCGCCGCGGCTCGCGTCCCCACGACGGCCGGCGCCGGCCGCTCCTCGCCGACCGCCGGCTCCGCCGTGGCGGGCCGATCCGCCGACCGAAGCCTCGAGGCCTCCGCGGACCCCGCGGGCTCTCGCCCGCCGCCGCCATGCTCGCCCCCGCCCGTGACGGCCTCGACGAGCGCCGCCGGTGGGAATGGATGTGTCCGTCCTCAGCACCTTGGCTGGTGCGAGAGGAGGCACGGATGGCACCACCGCGCGCAGCACGGACGAGAGGATTAGAGCGCCTGGACATCAACCAATCAAACCAAGCAAAAGGACAAGCTCCTCACCTCGAAGAGGAAAAGGCTCGTTTCCTTTTCCTCGAGGCCTCAGCGGATGAGGCCGGTGCGGCTGGCGCGCCCGCCGCCGCGCCTCCCGACGGCGCCGCCGCGCCTCCCGAAGGTACCGCCGCGCGCGCGCGCACGCTCGCCCCGCGTGCGGGCACGCTTGCCGTAGCGCCGCCCGACGACGCCGCCGCGCGCGCGCACGCTCGCCCCCCGCGCGTAGGCGCGCTCGCCCCGCGCGCAGCACGCTCGATGCACGCACGGGCGCGCCCGCCGCGCGCGCCCTCCGTGGCGCGCGCCGGCACCTCCGCGGCACGCGCCGTCCCCGATGTCGACGGCCGGCGGCGGGCGCCGTTGCGCCCACCCCGAGCGATGCCGCCCTCGCCGCCGGCCGCCGGCTCCGGCGACGGAGGCGCGAGTCGCCACCCGTCGAGGGGCCCTCCCCCTCAGCCTCTTCCTCTTCGTCCTCCTCCGAGGACGAGTACTCTTCGGTCCCCGGGAGGAGAGCCCCAGCTCTTCGCGCCGCCGGTACTCCGCGGCCCGCCGGTCACGGCGCGCTTGATGTCGCCTCGCGCGCTCCCTCTTGCGCGCCGCCCGCTCCTGCCGCCGGCCGCCGCGCCGCCCGCCAAGCTCGCGGGAGTCGGGGGTGGGCGGAACGGACTTGGCGATGGTGAAGTTCACCGGCACCGCACACGGAGCGACAATGGCGCGTCGGGGAGACGAAACAAGACCAAGAACCAAAACAAAATTAAGAGCCAAACTCACCGGCGGGCCGGTGGGGAGCATCTCGAGGTCCCATGGGGTCCGACCCGCGGCGGCGGCACCGCGGTGTCGACGGCGCTCCGCGCCCGGTGAGCGCGTACGGCCGCTCAAGGGGGCGTCGGGAGCATCCGTGACCTCGCCGGTCGACGGGGTTGGCCGCCTCCGTCATCTCGAAGATGCGAGAGCGGCCTCTCCATCCGCCGGTGATGAAGGAAAGCGAGGACGCCCATCGCGTTCGGCCCCCATCGTCGCCGGCGCCCGCAGCCGCGGCCGGGACCGACTCCTCGCCGCCTCCGATGCCGGGGCGTAGACACCCCGTAGCCCCAAGAGTCGCGCCTCTCCTTGAACGCCCGACCGGCGTAGGGGGGGGAGGCCGGGCTCGGCGTTGCGCAAGTAGAACCATCCCCGCTCCCGGCCCGCCGTTGTTCGTCGTCATGGTGCGGGGGATGTAGATGTTCTTGAATTGCCCCCGCGGGGCAAGCGACATCCCGCCGGCGCGCATCGCGCGGCGGGTCCCTCGGCTCCGTCGTGGGCCGCGTGATGAGCTCCGCGCGGAAAAGGTGTACCCGCAGCTCCCAATTGATCGGGATCCCCGTGTACCCTTCGCGGACACCCACGAACGTGGCCGCCCGTGAGATCGCGTTGGGGGCGAAGTTGTGCAGCTCCACTCCGTAGTGGTGGCACATTGCCCGCATGAAGGTGCTCGCCGGCGCGTTGAAGCCCCGCTCGTGGTAGCGGATGAAGCTCACCACGTAGCCCTCCGGCGGGTTGGGCTCGCGGTCCGCAGCCCGGCGGCACGACCCACTCCGCCGGACGTCCGTCTTCATTGGCCGCCGGCGGCCGGCGGCGGCGACCGCTCGCCAAGGGCCGGGCCGGGTCACCGTCGACCTCTCCCGTGCGTACGGCTCCAAGATCGTGAGGGGAGGCTGAGGCGGCGCCATGAAGAAGGCAAAGAAAAGCAGGAGCGGAGGACAAGGAACGGAAGAAAAAGCTCTAACGGCGACACCACACGGTGGCAAGGGTGAGATGAAGACGAAGGAACGGGGACCGAAAATGGTGAGACACTAAGGTAAAAAACCGCCGTCTCCCCACTCCCTCGCATTTATAAGCCGACGGGCGAGCTCTCCGAGCGGATGCCCCGCTCGCATTAACCGGCAGGGAATCTTCCCCTCACGTCGACGGACGAAGCCCCACCACGACCGCAGCGGCCACGTCACCGCAGCGGGCCATCATCACGGCAAAGACCCACAGGGACCGAGGCGAAGCCGTCACGTCCACCTGCCACGCCGCCCACTACGCGCGCGCGCGGCGCGCGCCGCCAAAAAGACGCGCCCGCGCCGCAAAAAAACGCGGCCTCGACCGCGAGGCATTTAATGACCGGGTCCCTTGCCAAGCAAGGAGAACCCTCGAGCGGGGCGAGCCCTCGGCTCAAAATGATGTCGGCCCTCGATGGGATATCTACGTGAGAAGGCCGCCCGGGACCTCGCTTGATGTAAAGCGAGCACCGCGGGTACCCATGCCACGCAAAACCCTCGAGCGGCGCGAGCCCTCGCCTCAAAACGATGTCGGCCCTCGATGGGATATCAACGTGAGAAGGCCGCCGGGACCTCGCTTGATGTAAAGCGGGCATCGCGGGTACCCATGCCACGCAAAACCCTCGAGCGGCGCGAGCCCTCATCTCAAAACGATGTCGGCCCTCGATGGGATATCAACGTGAGAAGGCCGCCGGGACCCCGCTTGATGTAAAGGTGCACCGCGGTACCCATGCCACGCAAAACCCTCGAGCGGCGCGAGCCCTCGGCCTCAAAACGATGTCGGCCCTCGATGGGATATCAACGTGAGAAGGCCGCCCGGGACCCCGCTTGATGTAAAGCGGGGCACCGCGGTACCCATGCCACGTAAAACCCTCGAGCGGCGCGAGCCCTTGGCTCGAGACAATATCGATTCTCCAAGGAAGGGCACATACGCTGCGCTACCAACCAGCGCCTCGAGGGCTGGCTCGCCCAGGCCCCTCGACGGCCGCAGACGTGAAAAGACGGGACCGCCCAGGCGCCACCCCGCACGGCCCTACTGATCAGAGGTCCGAAGCCTGACCCTCGACGGGTTCGAACAGGCGCCTCAGATCGCAGAGTTAGGGACGACGAGGGCGCGCGCATTCGAGCCGTTCCTCGAGCCCGTCGGCTCGAGGGTGCCCCACATGTCGTGTTCGAGAGCCGCCGAGGCGGCTAGTAGGGGGATCCCACCGAGGGAGAGCTTCCGCACCCTCGGTCCCTAGCGAACGAGACCGAGCCCCACCTAGCAAACCCATGCAAGCGCTTCCATGGACGTGTCTCCGGACCGCGCAGCCTACCCTTATCGAACGGGGCATGGGCGTCCACTTGAACCACCCGCTACCAGCTCGAAGAGGAATCCGCAATTCGCGACCCGCTCGATGGGAGTTGCAGAAACCTCACCCTCCGTCCCGCGGAGGGACGGCGAGGGCGCGTTAAAAAACAAGTCGCCAAGCTCTACCCGATCGCCTCGAACGGGCCAAGGCTCGGGGGCTCGGCGCACGGCTACACCTCCTTGAAATTGCACCCGCCGGGAGACGGTGCCGCCAGCCGCGTGCACCCCCCGAAGCCGGCTGAAACACCGCCGATGCCGGTTGGAATATGTGCCACGCCCTCTGACCAAAATTCTCGCGGTTAACCCCTCCGCATGAGCACCCACACTCCCCGCGGCTTCGGGGGCTAGACCCGCGGGTCCGCTGACGCGGCCCCACGGAAAGCGTTCGCGAGAACAAGGAGGGAAGAACGTCCTATCGCAGCTTCCGGCATCCGTGGGAGCCTCAATGGCAAACCTACGGATGCTCGGGGGCTACTGTCGGGGACAGCCCTAGGGGTCCCCTTAAACAATGGGGAAAACCTCACTTAAAACTCGCAACGAAACCAAAACACGTTAAGTCTAACCATGCAGGTGCCTAACCATGCAGGACACGGCCCACGCCACAGGGGACTCGACGGCCCATTGGGACGGCCCACTTAGAGATCCCCTCGAACAGGCTCCGCCCCGTTCGAGGATGCGTGCTCCCTTTGGGCGGGCTCCGCCCCGTTCGAGGGCGCACTTCCCTCGAGCGTGGCTCCGCCTCGCTCGAGGGTACGCCCCGCCCTCGGCCGGGGTCCGCCACGCTCAAGGGCGCCCCTCACTCGTGCGCCGGCTCCCGTACACGGGCATTTAACACCCCGACGCCGGCGGGACGACGCCATCATGCGCCCGGGCTCGCACCCCCGTGCCGCCGCACCAACTCCCCGGAAGGAGCCCATCCCCGCCACCGTGGGAGGGGAGCGTGCGGTGCGGCCGGTGTCAGTCCCGTGACACCGTGCGCACGCCCCAAGACGGCTAATGCGCCGAGCCCTCGAAAGGGGGCCGGCGCACCCTCGATTCACTTTCTTGTGACCCTACAGGGTTAGGTGGAGGCGCTAGGCCGGTGGACCGCCATCCCCGCCACTGTAACGGCGTGGCCGCCGTACCCGCGCGTGCAGGCGCACGCCGGCCCCGTAGCAACGACTCCGGCCCCCGTGAAGCGCGTCGGGAAGGAACGCCGTTCGCCTACTCCCGTACTCCGTACGTGGCCTACGTCGCACCTCCCTCGAAGTCTATCAGAGGACATCACCGCCATTCGCTGCTCTCCCACCCTCGAACCGCCACTGTTCGGGTACAAGTCGGCCATGATGACCGGATCGCCGCAAGGATCGCCGGACGGCCGCCCACTCTACACCGTAGCACGTCGTGCTTCTCCACATAGCTAGGTAGCGCGGCATGCATGTAATTTGCTTCCCCCTTGATCTATAAAAGGGGGACGAACCCCCCCGCCCGCGGGGGGACGGACAACACAAGGGGAGACAGACGCGCCACGCACTTGCTCGCCAATTCTCCCACAATATCTTCAGCCACTCCACCAGGGACTTGGAGGCCACGCTTCCTCTCCCGCCTTGCTTGTAGCGGCCCCACTACAGCACCCCCCGTGCCGAGCAATATAGTGCCGAGAGCACACCCCCCGTCGGACGTACGGCCCCCCTCGGCGGAACCAGGATAAAAACCTTGTGTCGCTTGTTGCTTAGCATCGACCATTGAGGGATAGACCTCGGCGCTATCTACCGGTTAGTGTCGGGACCATATTCCGCACCGACACCGTGATTCCCCTCCCAAATCCGTGAGTAAAGGGGCTCGATTTTGGGGTTTTCCGAGTTCTATGGTTAGAGGTGTTCTTGGCGGGATTTCTTCGATTCCTCCTTTCAGACAAGTTTTGGTGGGATTAAACTTGGCCACGGACTCCTCATGAGGTGTTCCTATTATCCCCCAATGTCTTGTTCAAGTCCGTGGAGCGATTCGGGAGATCGAAGTTTGGATTTGGGGGAGTTGACCCGCGGGTGTTGTTCATCCCGAGCCGCCCGAGCTACACCGGTCTGACCGGTGCTCTTGACCGGTCTGACCGGTGCAACCCTTGGTGGGTTTTTGCTCGGGTGAACGTCTGGGTGAGTTTGCTGTTGTCCTGTGTTGGGGTTGTTTCGAGTTTGGGTCAGTTTGGAGGTCGGTTGGCCCGTTTGGTGATTTGGGGCTTTCTGGCTGTGACCGGTCTGACCGGTGTGTTGCACCGGCCTGACCGGTGTGGAGCCACTTAGTGGAACTCGCCAAGTTTCACCAGCAGGGACCGGTCTGACAGGTGGTGCTCACCGGTCTGACCGGTGTTGGTCAGTGGACTTGAGGTTTGGTGTTCCGCTGCGTTCTTGGGTCGGAAGGTTGTGTGTTGGTTCCTAGGTTCAGTGGCACTCCAGTGGCTATGTGGGCTTGGCCAACTTGGGTAGTGAGTCGGAGACGTGTGTTGGAAGCCGTGTTCATCTTGTTGGAGTTTCCATCTCTTTCGAGAAGAGTTTTTATCGGCTCCCATTCACTCCCGCCTCTCTGGTTCGCCGTATCGGTCCTTCACCGTGCTTCACTCCAGAACCAAACACATAGAGGTGAGGTACCACTTTCTGAGAGACGATGTTGAGAAGGGAAACATCGACCTCATCCATGTACCTACAGAAAAGCAGCTTCCCGATATCCTAACCAAGCCTTTGGACCAAGCTACATTTGCTCGTTTGCGAGGAGATCTTGGAGTTGTTTTTCCTTTTTGAGCTTCGGTTGGGAGGGTTGATGTACATATGCATGTTGCATTTCCATATATGTATCATATCATGCTTACATCTTTGTATCATAGACTGCATTTGTAACATATGCATTGGAGATGTGCTTCTCTTATATGCTTTGCTCACCATGATATGCTAGAGATGAGGTTATGACCTTGCTTGTGATGCTCATGAGATGAATAGCTATGCTCTTGGTAGCTTTGGGATATATATGCTTGTGGATGGTTTTCTTTTGTAAAAATGCTATATAATCCTCTCTTGTTAGTAGAATGCCTCTCATGTTCATTTTGAGTGCTTATGGATATATCTTGCTTAAATTGTGCTTGGAACCATGTTCTTTTCATTTGGGATCAAAGATCCATTTATCATCATGAATGTTTAGCCTACATGCTACCTTGTGGAGAAGCCTAAGCTTCTTTTTGCCGCAAAGGCACTTCATGTACCATGTCTAACTTGTAAATCATGAAAATGGTATGTGAGATGCCTATGCTTGAAAAATTTGCTTCCATGTCATAAATGCGTTAAATTTCTTATCTTGGGTGCTAAACCGTTGCATGATGTTCACCAGTGAGAAGTCTCATATCTAGAAGTGGACACATGGCTCGGTGGCTTTGACATGACATGAGATTGCTTGTAGGTGTTTGTGATGACCGTGTGATGAGAATTTGTGACCTTCATGAAGTTTGTGAGTTATATGTTGTATGTGCTCTTTTTGCTCATGATTAGGTCCTATGCTCATGAGAGGGAAACTTTGTGAAAAATGCTTCATTTTCATCATGGCTATCTCACTTGCTTATATGTCCCTTTGTATCTTGTTGGAGATGCTTGTGCTCAAATTATGGTTATCTTTCTTGTCTATGTCTCAATTTTAGCATGTTGTAGTGCTCTTTGTATATTTGAGAAGCACATGCTTGTATTTGTAGACTTGATTCATGCATTAACAACAAGGGGGAGGAAAGTACCCAATTCATGTTTCCAGGGGGAGTGTGCATCGAGGAAAGAAAATTTGGGAGAAATGCATTTGTTCAAGGGGAGGTTGCATTCATGCATTTGGGAGCTCTTTTTCGCCTGAATTTTAGTTGTGCTCTTTTGCCGATGGTGTCGAGCCCTTTTGCCTCACCTTGAGGAGTCGGCAATTTTGGAGCATTTTATCTCGGTTGTGTTGAGCCGTTGCCCTTGCCTTAGGGGACCGAGATCATTCTTACTCAAGTGATCTTTTCTTGGCTTTTGTTTGGCCTTTGATCACTTGCTTGAGTTTTTCTTTCGTTTCTTTTCTTTTTCTCTTTTCTCTGAATTGGTTACTTGTGTCTGTTGTCAATACACTCATCAAGGGGGAGATTGAGGACCGGAGCGTTCGAGGACCGGTGGATGGTCGCTCCTGGCTGTAATGAGTGATTGACAACGTGGTGTGGACTGACTCTTGGCCGAGTATTACAGGTGCAGGGTGCGGCTTGATTTGCATTGGTGCAGGTGAAGAGTGGGCGCGAAAGGTCTATGCCTTGCGGGGCCTCCGAGGAGTGGAGAGACAAGTAGGCCTGACTCGAGGGACCCGGTGGACAGTGGGGTCAAGTGCGGGCCGCATGGTGGCAAGAAAAGCAAGACGAAGTCATGGACCGGAGCCGGTGCAGGGTAGCGGCTCACGACCGGAGTTTGCACGCGGGGTTTGCGGTGGTTCGCCAGAAAACTGCCAGGTTACTCGGTTGAGCCACAAAACCAAGACCAGAGGCTCGGCGGGCGGAGACGGGATCCGGGCGCGTCGAGAAGCTTCGATGTCGGCGGACGCATGGTGGGATCACAGGGCTTGCATCGGGAGGACGCGGTCCGCGGCAACGGCGTGACCGTGCGATGAGGAGGAGTGCTACATGACCTATTTGTCCCTGAGGGGTTATATCACAACTTAAGTGCTAGGGGTAGTGTGGTCTTTTGCCTAGCCCGGAGGGGACTCATATATATTAGCTCTAGGGTTTCTAGGCAAACCATCCATCTGGACCGCTTCTCATTTCCTTGCTCTCTAGGGTTAGATTTTTCCTCCGTTTGTAAAGAATCTGACCTCGAGCAGAGTTCTGGTATTGCTCTTGTATCCTTTCTTTGTTTAGACTCAAGTACAATTCGAGTTATCTTTCTATCTTACTTTTCAAGTCAATTGCATTCAGCTTTTACTTTGCTCTAGAAGCTTTATTCTTGGTTTGGACTAAATTTAGTTTAGTCTTGGTTAGCATAGCTCTCTTGAACCCTATAGTGTTGTGGTCGTTCTTCGCTTGATCTCCGGTGTTTCACCGGAGAGAGAGACCTTCCTTCGTGGTACCCGGGGAAAGGTTCTTTGGTTCGTTGTGAGCACGGTGCTCAGAGCTTACCTTAGTCTTAGATTGGTGTCCTGCGCAATGGAATAGTTGTGGTACCCTAAGGAGGTGACAGCTCCGGACGGGCTCTGTAGTCCACCACATTAGTTTGGGTCGGTAGGATTCAGCGCGTCGTCATCCTCCCTTCTCATCCCAGTCTGAGGGTGCGGCTTTGCATGCCCCTGCAACACTAGAAGAGCTTGTTGACTTAGCTTACCTTGGTTATCCTTTGCTTTAGCCCTTTGCCTAGAGTTGACAAGAATAGATAGATCGTGTTAGGATCCTTTCTCGTCTCGTTGTCCTCCCAGCTCGCTATCCTCTCTAGTCTTTTATCTAGATCTCCTAGCGTGTGTCAATTTATCCCCGAATATCTTTATTCGTTATCCCCTGTTATAACTCTTTACCAAGCCTTGGTCTTTCTCCACCGTTTACCCGATCATCTTAGCTGTCGTGCCTCCCTTGGGAAAATATAAATCAACAACCCGAATACCACCGGGTGAAGTGCTACAACGGTAATCCGTGCGCTTGCGGACCTTTCTGTGATCGTGTGTTTTACCCCAGACGTCCCCTAGTCCCATTACTAGAGGTGCGAACCCGGCGGTGACGCTTGTAGGCGCCAACACGCATTTCTGTCACTGTTGCCGTTTGTGCCATCTTAGTGGTGAGGCTAAGAAACGTCAACAATCGGTGTCGACGCGGCTGATACGAGAAATAGACAGTGAAGCAAGCGAAAATCGATAGTGGACGAGACAACGAGACGAGACGATGTGTACCTGGATGACATGATACGGGCCCGCTTGATGGGCCTGGCAGCCACGCCTGACTCGAGGGCTGGCCTCTTCGACCCCGCCGACTCGATGGCTGGCCTCTTGTCTCCCGACAAGTCAGTGGACGGCCTCCGACCTCCCCCTAGGATGAGGGGGGCCTACACGGTCGGGGCTCCGCCGCCCCGAATCACGAAAGATTGGAGGCGCTGCATGGGCGCGCTCGTGTTCGCCCCTTGCGGCGCGCTCGTGGAGGACACCCACGATGTTGTTCCCACCTCGGACGGTGACTGCCTCCTCGGGGAATGCGGTTCCCGCTGTGGCATGTCATTGGAGGAGCCGCGGGAGGATGAATGGCGGCCCGCCGGCTGCCTGGGTAGGTAGCTCCGCTGCACGTAATCCCTACTGTCCCCGGAAGGATGGTGGCCACTGGAGGTCGTCTAGGAGCGGGTCACTCGTTGGTCCTCCCAGACGAGGCGGGGTTCCGGGCGCGGATGGAGCTAGCCCTCCGCTCACGGATGGTTGGTTCTGGCCTCTGGCTCAAACTGACCACTGTGGTCTTGGGCCGCGGCGTGGACGGCGCGGGCGACGACAACTACCCGCTACAGTCGACGTTGGCACTTTCCTTGTCGCCGGTGCACAACAGCGACGGTGAGGGATCCTCATCCGAGGAGACGACGATCTCTTTTAGCTGCCGAAGTTTGGCGTAATGGTTGTTCCTCTCGCTCTTCGCGATCTCCTCCCTCTTGCGCTTGGCCTTGCGCTCAGGCCTCCTCCTCTCCGTGGCATGCTTGGAGTGGTTCCGTACTGCATTCTGGGGGAGGGGAGGTTTCGCAGGGATGATGCCCAAGGACCTCAATTGTGAACGAAAGGACTAGATTATTAAGACGGCGAAGACTTCGAATCAAAAGCAACCAACGAGAACGTGGATCTACTCGGAAAGGGGGGACTTACAATTATTTCAATCCCCTCGTTGGGGCGCATAAGTAGAGCTGGGATGGCGGCCACGAGTACTTCTCTCTGACAATGGCGAGCCCCACACGGCACTGGACTTCGTCCAATGACGGCAAGTCATGTGCTATCTCGGTCTTCTCGAAAGGCGCCCGATTGGGCGTCATCTCGAAGATGCACAGGTCCCACCGCCGGAGCGGACGATCCCCAGCGCGTGGTACTAGCCAATGACGGCCGCCAAGTCGACCCCAGCGTTGCAAAGCCGAGTCGGGGCCGCCCAGCAGTCCTTGAGCAGCTTCAACTGCTCCGCCTCCGGGGGCTAAAGACCCACTTCTTCGGCGCCTCGGCGATTGAGGCGCCGGTGTACTCTGGTAGCACGTGCTCGAGGTCGTTCTTGAGGTAGAACCAACCCTTGTGCCAGCTGCTATTGGAGCTCATCAACGAAGAAGGGATGTACTCCTCCCTCCTCCCCTGCTTCGTCCAGAGATTGGCATACCCGATTGTCGTCGGGATCTTGTCATCCTTCAAGCAGACGAACTTGAAGAAGTACCAGAAGAGATGCCAATGGGCACCCACACCCAGGTACCCCTTGCACAATGCCTTGAATGCCGCCATCTACTGGATGTTGTTCGGGTTGAGATGCTGGAGCTGCAGCCGATACTCGTGGAGCACCGCACGGATGAATAGCCCTCAGGATGGACTCGCCCTCCAGCACCCTCCACTCCTCGTCGTTGGTGGGTGCTAGCAGACATCTGGCGACGACGAGGCGTTGGAGCATCGAATGGGTGACGTTGGAGCGGTCCAGTTCGACATGGCGTCGTTGGTCTTCGGAACGCGGTGCAAATGGAGGGAGCGGTGGCGGTGTAGCAGATGCGAGGAGCAAAGGAGCAAATGGTGTTGGTGGTAGCAGAGGAGGAGGAGGAGGAGGAGGAGGAGGAGGAGGAGGAGGAGCAGAAGAAGAAGAAGAAGAAGAAGAAGAAGAAGAAGAAGAAGCGATGGTTTGGGATTTAACCAGCGCATGGTATAATAAGGAGCAGGCGCGAGCATCAACCTTAAATGTTGCCCCCACTACGCCGAAAAGCCACCAACTCAAGGGGCGCGACCCCTAGGGTAACTAGCACACAACCGTGCGACAGTTCAACGTCTGGTGGGCCCGCGAACCCAAATCAACCAGGCGATGTCTTCTCAGCTTGCCCCATCAATCACGTCTGCCACATCCACCATACCAAACACTACTGTCGAAGCTGCGACGTCGGCCCCCAACCAAAAATTTTTGAACCGCAGCAGTATACAAAGAGTAAAAACCCCACAAGCGATTCTACAACTCCCTAGTAGGCTCGGGGGCTACATCCAGTGGATGTGCTCGCGCGCACCCACCGAGAAGACCAATAAGAAATCACCACAACGCTCACTTCGCTTCTGAACCTGTGAGCGAGTCCCTGACTCCCGCCCCAGGTTCGGGGGCTACTGACGAGGGCCTGGATTAGGGCCCCCTAAGCAGCAAGATTATCACCTTTGAGGTTGGGTCCTTGGACATCGTTGACAATGTCAAGGCTAAGATCCAGGACAAGGAGGGAAACACATATTCATCAAGATCCTCACCAACAAGAAACCCCATCTATGACCGGCGGGCGGTTCGCATGAGTGGTTTCCGCCTCGCCTCCGACTACCTCTTCCCCATGCTTCCGACTACTCGTTCGCACAAGTAGTTTCCGCCTCGCCTCCGACTACCCGCTCGCATGAGTAGTTTCCATCTCCGACTAAGGCGGGGCCCACTCGAGGAGGTCAGAGTGTGGACTCTGTTGCCCCACACGAACGTGGTGCTGCCTCGATGCTCAAAAGCGACGCCGCGCAAGGCTCCGGTTCTTCACGCCATACAAACACCCTAGTTGGCGGGACGTGTGGGCGGTCGATTCTGACAAGAGCCGTAACGCGGCACTGTTCGCCCGTGCGGCCTCCGACACGCTGTTTCGTCCAACCTCTGTGGTACACCACCCCACCAGAGCAGGCACACAACGACGCTCTACAGGTGGTGCGTACCTACACTTAGGCTGTAACGTGGTGGGCCCAATCAACACTTAAAGATGTTGAGTCATGCACAGAAGAGCTAGAAGAAGGTGCTAGGCACTCGAAACTCACTATGTCGGCCCGCGCACGCGGCGATCGCCAACCCCACTACAAGTCTACAACTCAGCGCCCTTTAATGCCCTTCTGGCAGACATGGACCTAGGAAAAGACATCCCAACACCGTATCATTATAGCACATTTTTTATCCCCTTTTTCCCCTCACCCTTATGTCTATAAAAGGGAGATGAGGGCAACCGTTTCAGGGGTTGGTTCGACACCCGCTCATCACACAAGCACATAGCTCGAGCTACACCCAGAGGGACTTGGGCTCCAACAACCTCAATTGGACCGGTAATTGCAAAACTAACTTGGAACTCAATTGCAGAGTGGCAGTGCATCAAGCGGAAATTGTATGCATGGCTTGTTTGAGCTCTGCTATTGTTGCGAGAACCAACTGCCAGATCGGCAAAGATGTTTCTTCACACAGGAAGATTGCAAAGCCAACTGTCCTTACTGTACTGCGAAGTGCCCGTCCTCATCACCTGCGCCTGAAACAACGATATCACCAGCACCAGACACAAATTAAGAGAATATACTTTGTGATAGGATCTTCAAATCGATCATCAGGCTCTAAACTATAATGTTTTATGATAGAATATACTTCATTGCTTTGATGTACAACATATAATGTTATCGATGAATTGCATCGATCTTTGATTCTTTGTTCTTTTTTGCTATGATGAAACAAGAGTTCCAAGCTTATAATTAAGGGCAACTCCAACCAATGCTTCAAATTTGAGCCCCTATGTATCCATACAAGAATTTCTCATCTAGATTTGAGAATTCTATGTCATTTTACTTTTAACTCCAACCCAACTCTCATATACCTCTTTACCTCTAACCAATCTTCTTTTTTATAACCCCTCTTAAACACAGACCCCACCTATCAGTGGGTAATTTATTTTTAACCACCCTACCACCCCGCAAAAGTAACCCCATTGGCCCACTTAGCCCGCTGGGCTGGTTCTCTACTGTGCTGTTACAGTTTTGGCATGCCATGCTGGCTAATTCAGCCCAATGTGGAACATAGACCCACCTGTAAGCATCCCGTCATCTGTGCTGGTATTTGTTGCCGCCCTGCAACCTGCCATATACTGTTGCTCGCGCCGCGCTCTCTGCCTCTCTTTCTGTTTTCCACCCGTACTAGCACGTCGCCGATGGATTGTGCTTATAGAATTCCAAATGGGTCGGGCACGATCGGTGGCACGAGGCACGACCCTAAAAGCACGACCCTAGCCCGGCCCTAGGCACGATCAATAGGGCTTAGTGCCAGCCCGGCCCGATGGCCTTTTAGTGCCTGGGCCGCTACCCCAGCACGGCGGGCCGCCCGAAGCACGGCCCGAAATTAGGTGGCCCGATAGCGGCCCGATAACAAATTCCCCTGTCATATAAATAGCTATGAAACCCTAATTTTTCATCCCAATCTCCACAGATCCAGCCGCTCTGCTCCTTCTCCCGATCCGTTGTGCCGCACCTCCCTTGCTCGGCTGCTCCTGAGCTCCCCCTCCCGATCCACTGTGCCGCCCCCTCCCTCGAGCCTCCACCGCCGCCCACCCTCCATCATGCGCGCCGCCGTCCGTCGGGGGGGCGGAGCCCCCCGTCTTGGTGGCCGGCGCCGCCTCTGCGCGGCCCGCACGGCGCCGGCCTCTGCCTCCACGGGCGGGGGCGCGCCGCGCCGGCTTCCGTCGCGGCCGAGGCCGGCCGCCGGGCGCATCGACCTCCGGCCCTCCGCCTTCACGCGCGGGGCGGTCCCCCGCCGGATTCCGCCGCGGCGAGGAACGCCGCTAGGGCGCGTCGCTCGTCCGCCTCGGTGCCTCCACGCGCGGGCGGTCAACGCCGGGCGCGCCGCCGGTCTCCGCGGCGGGGAGATAGTGCGGGCCGAGCCGCGGCCCATCGGGCCGTCCTCGGCGTCGTGCGGCCCGGCCGAAAAATAGGCCATAGGGCCGGGCCCGGGCCGTCGGTTGGGCACGACGCCCGACACGGCCCGGCACGAAACCGCCTCGGGCCTACATAGGGTCGGGCCGCATAGGGTCGGGCCAGATCGGGCTAGGGCCGGGCCGGGCACGGACAGCCCATTTGGAATCCTATAATTGTGCTTGTGCCGACTGACTAGGCGCTGGATCCAAGGGCGAGCTGAGGGAGGTGTCAGGCTACAGCAAGGCTAGTACAGAATAGAGTGCAGAGATTTGTTTTTGGAGTAGAGTGTAAGCGTGAGCTTATGGCGGCGTCAAGAAGAGCAAATGAGAGAGATAAATTCAGAGATGATATGATCCCACTAGCTAGTTATTGACTAAACTTAGGAAGTTTCTGGTACTAACTTACAAGTAGTTGGGAAGAGTTTCATTAGTAATATATGGATCTTTACTCGATCCATGAGAAGAGAGCAGCACTTGTTTCAACCTGTCTGTTGTCTATATCGCGGAGGGACCAAAAGTGTTCCATAAGTTGGGTAATCAATAGGTTTTTCTCAGGTGTTCTTGGCTTGATAGCAGGCTACTAGCGGCCTTGATCGGCTGCCTGCGCCGGAGCTGAGCAGGCACTGATGATCAGCGGCCGGAAGTGACGCACAGACGAGCGCGAGGATCTTGTCGAGCAGATTACTAGCTTGCATCAGCCGGCATGGCTGGCCACGATAGCTGAGGTGGCGGCAAATAAGAGGATGATTCCTAAAGTCCTAGGATTTATCCACACATGAAGTTTTAGCTTCCTTCACGAACCGATGGCTTGGTGCACGCATGATGCAAGGGCCCATGTGTTAGTTAATAGAATCTTAGTATTTACATGCATCCAAACATGAACTCGTCTCGTACAGCCGTACAGGACCAACATGCAAAACAGCCAAACACGACCACCTGCACAAGCTCGGCTTGGTTCGTTCGGTCCTGCACCATAATGGAATAAAAAATCCCATCCTCTTCATCGTCAGATGTTTATGGCCTTCAATAACTAATGACAGGTCAGTGCCAAATGATGATTATTGGTGGACACTTAACGACATATACCTAAATGTTTAGCTGGTTTTCTAATCATACAATAATGTTACAAGGTTTAAATACATTTTTCTGACCGTTCTATATACATCCTGAGTACCACCTTTCCTGCTAATCGAAAGCTACTATTTTTAGTCACCTTTTTCAAGTTCTTATTCAATCTGCTGAGCCCGAGTTGTGAAGCACATGGCTGACCAAGGTCTAGGTGATCTCTACTCAACTATGTACCTCCGGCTCCACTCCAGTAAAATCAAGATGAGAATGGCTTGTTGTTGGTATTTCTTAACATCTATGAAAGGATATGCAAGCGCGTGGAGATACTTTTGTAGCACTTCACTCGTAGAGTACTCAGGGTATTGTATATTCTCAGGGAATGGAGGTGTGACGGTCTCTAGCTAGTCTTGGACCGGAGAGGAAGGAGGATGAAAGGCTGATTTGGGTAGTGTGGCTATCTACGGGTAGAGACACTAAGGAAAGGTACACCCGACTACTACTCGCTTCCTTCAAGCACCGGTCTACACCTACTCTAGCAAGCATCTCCGACTATAATCTGTATGTTGAACCCGAATATGGAGGGATAAAAATGATGTGCATGGTTGTCACCACCTGTACGCCTACCTCTCAAATCATGGGGAAAGATAGAAAACAAAGGAGACCTCTAGTCTATACACCACGTCTAGAATAGCAACCTTGATCCTAACCTTCTTTTTGAAACGAACAGCAGGGGAGGCCCCTACTGGAACTTTTCATTTTCTAAAATATAATATGTACAGTTACAAGTCCCAAGGTCCAATGGAGAAAAAGGAAATTAAAGGAAATTACAAAACCAAGATTCTAGCTCCACCCCTAAGGTTGATTTAGCTCTAAATAACAAGAGCCTAAACTCCTCAATGAAAAGAACCTTCCATCTGGCCAAAGAGACAGGAACATTGTCAAATATAACTTCATTACGGTGCCTCCAAAGAGCCCAACAGCCAAGGAGAAATATTTCTCTGAAAATACGCCGACCGAATCTCCTGCGTCCATCAACAATTCTGTTAAGCTGACTATCATGCTGATTCCAAGATATATTCAGAAAGCGCCAACACCATCCGCTGAAAGAACAATCAAAAAAGATGTGCCATAGATTCCTCTTGCTATTGTGTACATAAAACACAGGAGAAATTATCCAGATTTCGTCGTTTCCTTCTAAGAATATCTCTAGTATTTAGCCTATCACAAAATAGCAGCCAGCCAAAGAACTTGTGTCGACCTCTACCACAGGACTTCCACAACCATTTGAAAATTGGATGAGCATCCAAAGTACCTTGTAGTTGAGTGTAAGCGAGCTTTGGTGTGAAAATAGGTGGCCCTAAATATAGGACCAGCAATCAGCATCATGTACCAAGGGGTTAATAAGACTCTCAATCATATTCGATAGTATTGTCCATTGATCAGCAGTAATATCAGACAATGGGGTGAAGAAATTTGCATAAACATTCTGATAACCTCGGTCAGACTCCACCACGGCTAGAGTCCTTAGGCTAGAACTCCCACCACAAGGATGAGCGATGATTGCACAATCGAATAATAATAGAAGTATAACTTTACTAACTACTCGTCGATGTAGAAGAACCCCAAATACTTGCTCAAGCGCTCGTATCCGTCAAGGAACAAGTGGAGGGAGGTCGACAACTCTAGCTCTCCTCTGAGAGCTTCGCCCTCGAACACTCCCTAACTCTGATCTATTCTAAGGTGGAGCTCCTCTCCTCTATTCTTCTTCTTCTCTTGTATTGGTTCTTGTGAATGAGAGAGTAGGAGCCTCCTTATATAGAGGTGTAGAGACAATTCTCGAAGTTGTTGGGGAATCGACCAAATCCTAACACCCTCAGAGCGTTGGAGGAAGCACGAAGTTTCTTTAACCATTGAAATCATCGGAACGGATTGATAAAATCACCTGTGAGGGTCATTTTTTTAATGTGACGTCATAATTTTCACCAAAGCCGAGCTTTGAAGCCAAAACGGCCATGTGTTGGTCATTGTCCTTGCCATTCAGTTAACTCACAATTGTTCTGAGGATCTTTCATCAAAAAAAACTATTCGGTTTGTACACTATTGATGGTTGAAACACGTAACAACCTTCGATCCGCAAGCGTACGGACCTACACCTTTTTCACCATGGGGATTCCCTAGGTTCTTGTCAATCCACGGAGCAAGGGGATTACAAGCGTTTGATCTAGCGCTAACCTAGTTAACTAAACAAACCTAAAAACTAATCTAAAGGCAAATTATAAGGTTATGAGGTGCACAAGATATAAAAGACACTTGCCCATAGGATCTACGATATACTTGATCATGCAACCGCCAAGAGATACAAAACCAATCTAATCTATCGGGGGTGTGACCATAGTTTCGCCCTTTCCCTGCCCTCGTACTATCACTATGCTGAGGTATTCATGACTAGACTTATGATGATCACGGCGTATTGAAGGGTTCTAGGGGAGTAGTGTGAGATCTATACTCCTGAAAAGCACGGTAGCTAACCTTGAACATCAAAGCATCATCAACACTAGATTGATAGATTGAAACCATAAAAGAGTAGGTGATTACATAACTAGACCGTTTACAACCCCATAGACAAATGAGAAGTTTACCCTATCAAGGTGCTAAGCATGGCGCCGTTGATCATGGTGACACTTCCGATAGTGTCTTCCTTCTCCTCCGGGAGTGCCATGGCAAGGCCTCGACGTCCTCCTCCACTTGTGGTCACCTCCTTGGACTCAATCGATCCTTCTCGCGAATGATCTCTCTCCTCTCCAACCTCTCTCCCTTGTGGATGACCTCTCGGGCGAATGGCTCTCTCCTCTGCGAATGGCGGCGCCCACAATGACTTAGTGTTGAATGATCTTCACGCTCGAGAAATGGGGGGGGGGGGGGGCAAAACGACATCGAAAGGGGGTGGGCCGGTCGGCCTGGGCCGACCGGCCTAGGCCCACTTCGGCTTGGTTCGGTCGCCCCTTCCTCCATGTGGGTCCTTTTGTCATTTTGGACTTGAACCCCTTTAATTGCATCATTTTAGCAACAGCATCCCCGTGCTTAAGATAGGGATCTTCTCGCATGAAGTCCAGACTTTACACTTTAGTCCTCGAGAATGCTCCGTTGTAACACCTTGGTCCTTGCCACCTTTGGGAGTGGTTTCACCTTGCACTTGAACACGAACGAGACTCCTCATTTGCTCTTTTGAACTTGTTGTGACTCTGTCCCTTTAGTCCATGTTTTCCTACAAAAACACAACACTTCCAAATGCACATACAAAGTTGAACTTGTCATATCATTAGTGTGCCTAGTGGTGGATTAGTTCCATAAGCAAGCTCAAACTAAAGTGTAACGTACATGTTTGGGGTACCAAAATTCACCGTCAACATATATTTCGAGGATGATGAGAGTTGCATATTTCGTATCCTTTGAGTTCTCGTGAGCCTCAGAGGGAAAGGCTGGGAAGGGAAAAATAATGTGACGTCATTCATGTTAAAGGTCCATGGAGACTCACGGGTTCTAGTTAACCACTGAAGGAGCTAAGTCTCCCAAATATGCTATTTTGCGTTGCCTCTATTCCTTTTAGGGTGCGAAGGTGATGAGGAGAAGTCTTAGAAAGAGAGAAATTTATTGGGAGATCAAGGAAGCTAACATCATTTGCTGGAGTCACAAGGGCAGAGGAGATTCAAGAGCCTCGGAGCCCTGGGGGAGTGACGTCACATCCTAGGAAGCTCATAAAGGGAAACCTCAGAGAAGCTCAAGTGATGTCATGTTTTCTGAGTTGGACTAGCTCAATAGTGTGTCGTTGAAGTTAGGAAGTTAGTGTGAAAGTGGGGCATACTTGTAATATTGAGTCACGCCAAAAGCGTGACCTCATTGAACATTTCTGTACAGAATATTGGAGGAATATGTTGTGGGTCTGAGGGCGAAATCAGAATGTAAAAGTGACATCCGGGAGCTATAAAAGGGGATCCCCTACCCCATGTAGAGGGGGAGATCTTTTTCTTGAATACAAGGCAAGTCGCTTGATTTCCTATTTTATGTCTGGGTATCCGAATTTTGGAATACCCAACAGAAGTGTCTTGGCGCCAAATCTACCTCCACTACCTATGAGATTGTGCGGGTGATCTTGGCGCCAAAACTTGATGTGCTTGCCACCTAAGGAGGTTCGGCCGAACTAATGGGTCGGCCAAAGCATCCCAGGTATGTGGTGTTTGCATTGGCTTGGCCTGATCTAACCCTTGGTTGTGTACCTTGTTTCTTTGGGTAGTGTGGGCTTGACTAAATGTTATGTTTCTCACTCACTTTAGTCCACTTTTCCTCTTTATTCACCATTTGGATCCTGCACACATAAATTCACTAAAGCTTGTGGAGATGGTTAGAGTGAATGATAGGTTCTAACCAGATGATAGAACGAGAATGGCCCGATCTTCACGGCAGTAGGTCTTGAACTTGAAGAACGGCGATGGGGTAGCGGAAATAGGATGATAACTTACTGGAATTAGAAGATAACTTGCTGAAGATCAGTGGGTAACTAGCTTTATACCTAGCCAAGGTTGGATGCGACCCAAACGACGGGGAGAGAGACACCGAAACCGCGAGGACTTCGACTCGATCTCCAAACGACCGCAGAACCACAACCGGAGCTAATCCACACAAGACGGGGCAGCCGTACTGGAACCCGTAGAGCACGAATCGGTGGATATCGAGAGATCTCTTCACAAGTCCAAGTAGAACAAGGAAGAACAAGGGATGAGTAAGCACTCGGGCGGCTCGGCTGCAATATCACTGGATTAATCTCAAATCATCAAAAGTTGTTTTTAGCTTACATATGGGGGGTATTTATACTAGGAACAACCCTCCTAGATGAGTGGAAACACGAAAACAAACTGAATACGTCGCCAATGTGAAAGGATCTCCCGAGATGACCTTCTGAGTTGTTTCCGCGTGACTGTTTGACTGCTGAGCAGTCTTCAATGTTTCGATCATAACTTCTTCTAGGAATCTTCAAATGATGTGGGGTTGGATGCGTTGGAAATTTAACTCGATAACCTTTCCAACAATGTATAGCATGCTATGTGAAACTTCATAGATTGGTACAGTTTAATGCCCGAACTTCAGACTCAAGATTTTGCTGAATGGCTTTGCCGAATGACTTGCTGATTGCTGGAAATTGCCGAATGACCTTGCCGAATGACGGGAACTTTTGCCGATTCTAGCTTTGTGACCTTCGTCTTGATGATTCTTTTCAATGTACCTAAGTAGTATCAACATACAAAACTTAGGTAGCATAAAGTTATCATTGGTATTGAGTTGAAACTCATAAAGTAGCGCGTGCACCTTTTGTTGGATCTTTTTAGCTCGGCTATAAGTGATAGGTCTGGTAGAAATTGGAAATGTGGTTGGAGAGGCTATCGGTGCTGGCATGGCCATATCATCCTCCCTCCCTTTAAAAGGAGTCGTCCTCGACTCTAACTCTTGTTGTCCAAATAATTGTAAAAGGCGTATGACTTGTAGTGTTGTGATAATATCATGATATTCTTCTTCCATCACAGCAATATGTCTGAATCTATAATCATACAAACCAAGGAGTAGTCTTGTAGGTGGAAATCTAAACAATTGAGAACTAAGTTTAGCTTTCACCTTGAATAGTTGTCTTGACCACATGGTGAAAGTTGATTGCCTTGGCATGGTCACATCAGTGAACCTCTACGCCTATGTTGGTGATGGTTTTCCTTTAGTTTATGAACAATGCTGACGGTAAATATTTGAGTTAAGCTTTTTTTAGAATTACACAGTACAACGCAGATGCTCACATCACCCACGCACACTCACCCCTATGAACACATGTACGCAAACCCTACCCCTATGAGCACCGACAGATCTGGAGATTCCCGAAATCACCACTGGCGCCTCGTCGTCGACGGGAATGTCGCTTACCACTTAAAGCATAACGCCGGAAAATCTCGAAATAAAACCAGGAAAAGGTGCGAGCACCAGGATTTGAACCCTGGCGGGTAGCGTCCCACCAGGATTTTGGCTGTAAATTAAATAGAAACGTTATTGAGATTGTCTTTATGTATTGCCTACATAGTATACTTTGTAGTACAGCTATGTACACAAAATGCCAGCTAGCATTATGAGTTGTCCTCCACTAATAACTTACCTTAGAGGTTCACAAAACGTGTTGTATCTTACTTCCTTCCTATTTTACATTGCATGCATTAATAGAGTAAATAAAATTTCAAATTGTGAGTATCTGCAACATTAAATGAATTAGATATTATGCTATATGTCAGATCTGCAAAAAAGAATCTTTGAGCTGTTTATTATCAAACAATGACACAATTTCCAGCTGTGGTCGAAGACAGCTAGTACCCGGGGTTATAAATACCCCATCCTTCGCCAGATCTGAATCAGGGGCACGCATAGGTAGGAAAAGTTTGCCCAAAGCCTAAAAACATGGGTGGTGGGGATAAGGCAAAGAATCAGATTGCTTTGATTGAGGAGGAAGAGGATGTTGAAGCTTTATCGGAGGCCCCTGATTGGCTCCCTGACGGATGGATCATGGAAGTCTACCGTGGGGATGATGGTATCATTCATCGAGTAAGTGCTATATCAAATTTTAGGTCATATCAGATCTGAGATTGAGTGATGCCGTATGAATTGTTCTATCCACATCTTTTCTGCTACGGAGATTGTGGTCAACCTATTCCTTACCGGGATATGTGATTTTTTTTCATGCTTTTGAACCATTTCTTATGCAGTATTACACTTCTCCTATATCGGGCTACACATTCAACATGAAGTCGGAAGTGTTGGACTATCTTTTTTCTCAAGCAGATGAGCGTATACTGGAATCAAAGGAAAGTGGTGCAGAAAACACCTTTCAGGTGCACAGATCTTTGATGCGTAAAGTTTTTATTGTAGACATGTTTATATATATTTATTTTTGTAAGTTTGTTATGTCCATATCCCAGAAAGAACACAAATGGCTTCTAAAGGGATGGGTGATGGAGATCAGAGCTGGTGGGGAGAAGATGGACAAGATGTACAAGGTAAAACACCATGAATTTGGTTATTACTTGGTACCTTTGCATGTCAATTGATATTATCTATATGCATTATTGGAATAGTCTAGTGCATTAATTAATTTCAACAAGACAAATACGTGTATTATTTGAGTGGTCTAGTCCCTAGTGTATTAATTAATTGCGACAAGAGAAACATGTGTATTATTGGAATGTTCCTTTATTTGGATCTGAGTTGCGCTACATTTGAAAAGGATACTTTCTAGCTCTAAGATGTGGAATTCACTAGTTAATATGAAAATGAACTTTCTCATAATTGGCCTATAAATACAGGAATTTAGATTACCTAAATTGTGATTAATTGGACCCACAGGTTACAAATTCATCACTAACAGATCATTTTGATCCTGTATGAGTTAATGCTACTAGATAGGCCACTTTCTTGAGGTCTCAAATTAAATTTATATGATGACACAGAGATTGCCATTGTTTGAAGCATTTTAATGTCATATTTTGAACTTCAAAATATATTTATTTGGAAAATAATAACCTCTAACCTTTTGTACACTGCATGTTATGGGTGGGGTGGGAGTATTTACTCAATTTGTGGAATACACTACACAGTACTTAAAGTAAACTTGTCTACTGTATATTCCTACCTACTATTTCAGCTTTAGGGCTCATAACCAATTAAAAAATAAGCATTAAGTGCAAAGCTTTGTGTGCTAGTAATGATTTATGTACATGTTGACACTTATTATTTACCTTTAATATGATTCATTTGCAGTTTTATGTTCACCCAAAGACTGGATTGAGAATGCAATCAAAACAAGATGTTCTTCTGTATGCCAATGATGGAAAGATCTCAAAGTGTGATACAAATGGACAATGTAACACTAGTTCTGAAGATAATGTGTGCCTCTTGCCTGAACCTTTTACTCGATGAACACATCACATCTTTGAATGACTAACCCTCCCCCCCCCCTATTTACTCTTTTGAAACATTCGCAGCTACTTGCAATAGTTGACTTTCACCCAAGTGGATTGCCAGAAGGATGGGTAAAAGAGCTTGTATTTAGAAAGACAAAGGAAGGACTCATCAGGAAGGATCCGGTAATAAATAATATGGTTCATGAATTATCATCATTGAATAAAAAGGTCATAGTTTGATTTCAAATCATCATGCAGTATTACACAGATCCTGCTAGCTCTTACACATTCCGTACGCTGAAATCTGCACTATGCTTCGTGGAAACTGGAAAAATTTCCAAGCGTGCTTTTATTCAAAGGATAAGTGTTCATGAATTGTACTCTTTTGACAAGTGTGCAGATTTGGTAATTGTTCTCTTGATGTTTTGTTATTTGGATAAACATTCACTATTCCCATATTACTTGCATTCTTCACATCATCATGGAAAAACAGCGTAGTGAGATTATTTTTTGTCACCTAATTTAGAACTACTCATTTGCTTTTCTAGCTTCCAATATGTTTTTTATTCGTTTCATATGTTTTCCAATGTATTAAGGATGGATTAAACTGAAATTGACTCAATTTTATTAACTAGATATCATTAATCTTTATGTTCATGTTGTGTGGCAATTCCTTACTAGGTTGCTATATACTCTCTCCAGACATGAACACTTTCTGTTTCAAATATGGTTTCATCCAACAATTGTATGCTTTGAATAAAAATGTTATACAATATTTAGTTTTGAAATATTCAAATATATCCTTTTTATTTTTTTATAATATTATAGTAGAAATTAGAGTGGTCAAAGTTGTACATTGGAGAAATGTTTTTTTAGTCTGGACTTGAGGGAGTAGCAGCTTTATGTCATTCCATATGTTGCTCAAAATAATCGATTAATGTTTTTTTCTGGCAGCATGAAATTTTGCGTAGTAGACTGGTAATAAATGAGACGCCTTATTTGAAGGCCAAAAGATCATCCCAACCTAAAGAGATACCGCAAATAGAGTATGATCAAAATATAAACAACCGTAAGTTCCTACACTTCTCATTATTCTCATAAATTTCATATATGTGTGCAGTCCTCTTGTTTAATACTACTTTCTTTTTGTTCTACAAATTTGCAAACACGCATAGGCTTAACTATGTATTATATTTCTATACCAACTTGCTTCAATAATGAAATATAATAATAGTTACTTTACATCATAGAGTATGCTATTTTTACATGATTTCCTTTGGATTATATGAATTTTCCATCATAGTCTTTGGAACTATAAAATTATTTTACATATTATTGAATATATAGAAATAATCAAAACAAAGTGAATTAAACTTTGCATGCATATATATTTATTCTAACTCTTAGGATTTTTCTTTAAGGTGTCTAATCCCGTCAATAGGGGTTAAGGGACTCCCACTTTTAACTCATCTACTAAGTGGCCTCGAAGTCAAATAATGTATAAGAATTGGTGCAAATCGTATGCACTATATTCAATCGTCACATTGTCATTTTCTATCCACTACCTCGTGTTAGTATATAGCTATAGGGTTTCAGTAGATCAATTCGCACATCTTAGGCATCTTTGTTCCATGTTTTCCTTTCTTTAGTGATTACCTATGACCTCAAAGTACATATTATACTAGTATTTTTATTTAGATGCATCCAAAACCAACTTGACTAACATGAGAGAGCTAGGGCATGTATCAACAATCAAACTAGATCATTTAATATATTATACAACTAACAAATAGACAGATAATGTTAGTCGGCAACATGCATGTTTCCATTCAAGCAAATATAGATCAATGCACCATGCGTTGTTTTTCTACTTACTCGCTCTGACAACTAATTTATTTGTGATTATTGATCCTAGCACAAGATGGTGACACCTCTGGTTCAGATTCACCATATGAGCATGAAGAAGAGAACAGTAGAAGCAGGAAGGCTAAAGGCAAAGAAGCAACCAGCTCAAGGACTATCAGCCGTCCAACAGGAAGGCCCCCACAGTTGAGGATCAAAGAGGAGCCAACCAACGATCAGGATGTGGACTAAAGAAACAAATTGCAGAAGATATCAAATAAATTTTCACCAACACTTATGGTGATGATTTGTTCTATTTCTTATTTTGCTGCTACTACCAGCAAAGAAAAATATGTAATAGTTAAACTAGTATACTAAGTCAGTCCTGCTTTACATTTGATGGTTAACATTTCAAATTAAACTAGTATAAAGTTATGTGTCTTGTTACAGATTTAATGGTTACTATGCTTCTATATTGAACTCATTATGAATCTGAATATTTCATAGTTCTGTGTTCACCATGATTAATAAACTGTGCATAGGCAGTTGTGGTTTGGGGATGTGTTTGATCTAGTTATTTAAAATTTGATGACCTGTGTAATCTTTACATTATATTGGTATTCTCCCATTCTGATGTAAGAATAAGCTTATGTGGTTTGGGTGATACTATAGCCATAAGAATAATGCTTATGTGATTTATCTAAAATTTCTGAGATTTTAAGTGAAAAGATATAAAAATGAACCCCATGAATCTGTCAAGATACCTTTTTAATTTGGTGTTAGAAATTATTTGATAATAGATCTTGGATGTGGATTGTTTCCATGGAGTTCTAGTGCTTATGTATCCTTAAATTTCTAGTCTGTGCGAGTGCATGGATTGATGCACTGGTGATGGGTAATTAAGAACTGTAATCTAGTAATTGTCCTTATAAACTTATCATACTTGTGATAGCTTAACTTAGAATAAAACAAGAATTGCATTATTTTTGGGATGGAGAGAGTAGATTATTATACTGACGTTCTAATCTATTTCTTCATATATAGCAAGGCCTTATGTTGTATCTCATAATGAACAAAGGATTATTTTCTCCATGCTTAAAGAAAACTATTAGATGTGTATTGCAAAAGCCAAATCAAGAGGTCCCTTGATTTTTAGCGCATCACAAGTGCCCTCCCAATTTGTAACATATGAGGAAGAGAGGAAGGGACATTTTGGAAGACAACAACTAAAAGGGAGAAAAGAGATAAGTAAATAGAGAAGTAATAAATTGAGCACCTCCAACTCCACCGTCTTTCTCTACTCTAGTGACCTCCTATCTCCGGCGTGCCCCTTGTCTTCTCAGGCCAGCTCCAGATTGGGTAAGAATTCAATTTCAGATTAAGGTTTGGGATTTTCGGGCTGGGTAGGGGATTGGTGGCCTTCGGGCTTAATAAGGTGGTCGAGGAGGCTCTTGAAGTAACAGCGGGACATCAAGCTGCCACCCACTACAATGGTGGAGGAGTCCGATTAGGGATGCTCGTTGCAGTAGTGTGGCCACTTTGGTGCAGGATCTGACAATTATGCCCCCTACTCCACAGGGTCGAGAGGGGGTAGTGGGAGATTGGAGGTAAGGAAGCTCGGGTCTGATTGCAGTGTGGCATGATCCACCTAGTGGTTAGGTAGGGCAGTGGTCGAGGCTAGATGCATTGTCATGCCTTGCGCGGATAAAGAAGGTGAAAAGATTCTGGGATAGGAAGAAGAAGTCGAGGGGCTTTTATCTTCTTTTGTTTAACAATTGCGGGTACCTTCTAAAGATAAGACATCTGGGAGGGGGAGGGGAGCTCTAGACCTATCATTATTGGGAGAGACTTCTCTCCCTAGTTATCCGGCTTTTATCTTCTTTTGTTTAACAATTGCGGGTACCTTCTAAAGATAAGACATCTGGGAGGGGGAGGGGAGCTCTAGACCTATCATTATTGGGAGAGACTTCTCTCCCTAGTTATCTACTATGTGTATTGATTACTAAACAATAACACAAGCATATAAAATCAGACTCAGATTCTTGCATGAGTAAAAACCTTAAAGTTAAGCTTATATGGTTATACTCGAACTTGCAATGCAGACATTTACTACACAAGCAGCTTCATTACTCTCTCAGGAATTGCACATAGTTGATAGTCAAAGGCATATAAGAAACACTTTCTACTTGAATAGAAGCTCACCCTTAGGGCATGTTTGGCACAACTCCATGCAGCTCAAGATCCGAAAAACCAACTCTGCTCCAAATTTTGTCAGTCAAACACGTCCAACTCCAGCAACTCCACTGCGGATGTACTCCATAAAAAGGTGAATTAGGCCCTAGCTCCATCGTCTTCGTGGAGTGCCTCATAGGGTACTCCACCAACTCCAAGCATTGTGGAGTTCAGATAAATTACCCACCCTGCCACTGGTAAGTGGAAAAATGATTTGTTCTATTCTATTCTCCCCGCGCGCTGCCCTGCCTAGTTGTGCCCGCGTGATCCCCTGCACCGCCTCCGGCGACCCCGCACCCGCCCGACCGCCGACGACCCCTCGCACCACCATGCCTCCGGCGACTCGCTCCTCCCTGCACCGCATGCACCTCCCTCCCCCATCTAATGCAGACAGCCCCAGCAGTAAGGCCGTGCTCGCCTCTGTGACGGTGAGTCCACGCCCACCACATGGTGCACCTCCCTGCGCACCCCACGAGCACTACTCTGCACCTCCCTGTGCCACCCATGAGCGTCGCTCGCACCCCCCATGGTCGCGAGGCTGCACGCTGCCTGGTGGAGAGGCCACGCACCTGCCCAGTGACTAGATTTGCAAGTTGTTGGACGGAATCGTGTGTTGTTTGTCTGAATCGCAGGTCGTTGGGTAGAATTGTGAGATGGTGGAAACCGGTGGTGAGCGGGCATAGTGCGGTGACGAGCTCCCTGAGGCACGTGCGAGGGGTACCTACCCACCTAATGTTGAGCCCTTAGAGAAAAAGCGAGCCTCACCGACGGTGATGAGTGCGGTGTCAAGCTCTGTCTGCGTCGTGGCTGTCCCGCGGCGGCGATCGCAGAGATGACGACAGAGCGTTGGGAGGAGATGAGTGTGTGGTGGTGTGCTCTGACCTCTGAGGAGGTGATCCCGCTCTCACTACGGTAGCCCCTCGGTGTCCCACGTCAGGAACCTCATCGACCAGGCCATCTTCGATGACACCGTGGGCTTGGTGGTCGTGGGGACAGGCCTTGTCGCTGACGACGAGCGCATCGTGTTCGAGCTGGCATGGACGTCGCAAGAGATCACACCGGGGGACTCGTGGAGGAGAAGCTCGTGGCGTTCCGAAGCGCCAAAAGGAAGTACGGCAACACACAGATCTCGTGCATGATCATGGTGATGGAGGAGATGCAACAAAGGTCGGAGGAGCAGGGGTGCGCACCGCTGGGGAAGGCCTGGTAGATGGGGACCAAGCGGTACTCGATGTTGCCCGTGAGGGTGATGAGGAAGTTGACTTTTTTTCTTTTTTATTCTTCTGATATATGGGCTCTAGATGTCATTAGGATGATAGAAAATCTGGATTTGTACCAAACGTTTTTTCGGATCTTAGATTCACAGTGGGTTGCTCCATGGTGTAGCTGCATGGATCTGCAGCTCTGGAGATAGTATTTCAAAGGTAGAGCTCTGCCAAACACGCCCTTAGGGTCTGTTTGGTCTGGATCCTGCTGCTCCTTCGCCGGCTATTATAGCGGTGTGGTGTGTCAAAGGATACAGAGTTGGAGGAGCAGCAAAAACCAACTCTTGCGGCTCCTTGCCGGTCTGTGAGAGGGAGAAGGAGAGAGAGAAAAGGAGATCCTACGAATATTTCTACTACAGGAAAGCTACAATCGCATGTTAGGAGAAGACAAATGGCATGGAGTGGTACCAAAGTGGCCCTTACTCATACTTGTTACTAAGAAGAAATTGCACTACAAGGGCATACTACGAAGAATTCATTTTATTTTGATAGAGTTGCAATGATTATTTTAGGACGTTATCCTCAAAGTATGTTGCATAACATGTTTCATTTCAATAAACTATTCAGATGCATGAACACAAAGGCCATTGTTATATTTAGAATGATTTTATTTAAATTTACTATCATATATTCCTACTCCACACCTCCCACACCTCAGTCTCTCCTTCTCGAATCCTAACATGGTAGGTAGGCACTACAATGCACCATTCAACCCCTAAACATTCTCTTCCAATCCCCATAACATATCTGTTTTGCACTCCATGTTCTCATTAATAGCCTAGTCCAATCATCACCCACATACACCTTATGTTGTATATATCTTAGGATAAAACAAAGTAATTTTCTTCATGCTTAAAAAATCTTTCATGTCTATCACAAAATCTAAATCAAAAGGGTTCTCGATTTTAGGTTATTTGAGAGCCCTACTGATTTGAAACATATGAGGAAGAGAAAGGAGTCTTGGAAGACAAGAAATGGAAAAAATAAGTGAGTTGTAACAAACCCAGACAAGGAAGTAACAAATCACACACCTTCGAGTGCAGCGGCCTCCTCCTCTTTTGTGCACCTTATCTTCTCTAGTGAGCTCTAGCTTGAGTTAGGATCTGGGGCTTGGTTAGAGCTCACTACTAATCTTGAGATTTGCATGGTGATTTGAGGGATGGACGGATGGTGTTTTCATGGACGGCTTCAAGTCCAGATGGAGCAGCGAGTCGTACAGTAGCTTGTCTTCACGCGACAGCAGTGCAGCACGCCAGCACCTTCGTCCTCCAGAGTCCGGCCTTCGACTAGCGTCAAGTTCGTGTGGGTGGCGACGTTCGCTCGCCTGGTGCGTGGGGAGCTATGGCTGCGGAGATGTAGGGGGGTTGCGGCTGCGGAGGGAGGGAGAGTGTTAGGGTTTGGAGAGGGTGTGGTTTATATATGTTGGGATCTTATGGGCTTTATTGGGTTGTGAATTTTCAATGACCAGGTGTATTTCGGATCCCCACCGAAGCTCCGCTGGGGAAAACTTATCCCCGCCCCCACCCCGGTATGATTTCGGGGCACCGACTTGGCGCCCTCGCAGGGGAAAAATGAGCCCCATCCCTACCCTGTTCGGGTCGGGTCCCCACAGGGATCTGCCACCATGGGGAAAATTGCCATCCCTAGTGGGGAAACGGTTGGTGTTGGATGTGGTGTCGTTTCTCGTGTGGCCGGAGAAGACATTGGGGTGGGGGCAAGAGTGACAGAGGGTTTTTTCATGGATGTGGAGCACTATGGAAAGATAAAACACGTGAGGGTTGGTGGAGCACTATGGAAAGATAAAACACGTGAGGGGTTGGTGGGGCTCTCCACCGATTGTTTAGTTGTCTCAAATGTGTAATGATTATTAAACAATATTGCTGACATAAGGTGTCATCTCGGACCGCATGGTTAGCAAATTAAATTCAATCTTAGCTTATTTGTTTATAGTAGAATTAGCTATATGCACTCATTTGCTTCAAATACATCTCCATTATTCTCACTGGGAATGCAGATCCACCCTTAAGACTTACTTGAACATGTTAAATTCAATCTTAGATTACTTGTTTATAGTAGAATTAGCTATATGCACTCATTTGCTTCAAATACATCTCCATTGTTCTCACTGGGATTGCAGCTCCACCCTTAAGACTTACTTGAACATGTTAATAAGAAAACATTGCATTATAGTGGTCAGTGGCGTAGCCACCTCCTACCGCGTCAAGTCTCGTGGAGTCCCCTACTATTTTTGGAGCAAACAATGAAGGATGAGGAGCTGGAGGTAGAAGAAGAATGGGAAGAGCCCCCTAGGGCTCAATCCTGGCTTCGCCACTGACAATGGTGTGTTCCAAAGCATCCCTTTTCATTCTTTCTTTTTTTTGCGAAAAACATCCCTTTTCTGTCAACAGAGTTGCAATGCTAATTTTAGGCTATTGTCCTCTACATATCGATGTTGCATAACAAACTTGACTTGATTAAACCGTACCTTTCACATACACAAATAAATCAAAACAGTGGCAGAGCGTCGTCGGGCCTTGGCCATCACTATCAACCAAACTATGTAAAACCCTCGTGCGTTTTTGTGGGAATTTCTAAAAAAATAAGGATGATTGCATCAAAACTAACGGAATTAAGATAATTGCAGACTCACCGATCTCCACTGGTCGCTCTCGTCACCATGGTACCGACATCTTTAGCTTCGCTCTGCTCCAAGCCTCCCCGCACGGGGGGCAGCGTCTCTGGCGCGACGACTCAAAGGACAGGCAGATACACGGCCTCCCCGACGCTGGGAGTAGCGACAAGTCGGTCCGGCGTGGCAGCATCTGGGTGTGGGCGCGACCTCCCCGACGTGGTGTCGCGGGGAGCAGCGGCCCGGTGGCCTCTTCGCGACGCTCGTTTCCCGGCGCGGCGGCATCCGGTGTAGCGAGGGAGCAACGGCCGGTGGCCTCTCCACGGCACCGTCTCCTTTGCGACCTCCCGGCGTGCCGTCGCGGCCTCCCAATGCGGGGAGCGGTAGGCCACCCGACGCGTGGTGGAGGCCGACAGCCCAGCCTCCGCCGCCCCGTCCCTCCCTCCCCTGCTTTTCCGGCTGGTTGTGGCCCGCCGGATCTCTGCGGGTGCACGTCCTCTGATGGCGGCGGCGTCAACGCAGGGAGTGGGATGCCTACGGCGCTGGCGCGGTCTTCAGCGCTACCAGTAATTAGGGAGGCAGTGGGTGGGGAGGCAAGGCGGGTGGCGCAGTGGGAACCTGAGGGGGCGGCGGCGGACGCACTACGGCGCTCGTGGGGGAGGCAAATGGGCTGCGACGCGGGATCGGGAGACGCGGGGGTTGGGTGGGGGCGGCGGCAACGCACGGTGGGAGCCCATAGGGAATGTGTTTTAATTACTTCCAGGATTGTTACTGGGTACCCAAAATATAGTTGTCTACAATGTCAATGTCCAATTAGCTATTGTTCATTGACTTTAGAGCTAATTACTATTAGGAGCTCAAATTCCCCCAGTGAACGCAAAGGGGACTGGGTAGTGTATTTGGAACCATTTCATTACAAATTTACTGTCAAGGATTTTTGCCCACCATATCTTTCGCCCTCTCCTCACATCCCACACCCACTACACCTCCTTCTCCCGCCCCTCCTCTCCTAGAGCCCTAGCATGGCAGGTAGACCGTAGATGACGCTACCATGCACCATCCAATCCCTAATCATTCTCCTCCGATCCCCACACCATATCTGTTTCGGCGCACCCCGCTCACCTCCATCTCCCCGCCAGTCCAATCCTCGCCCCCACACATAGACCAAAAACGCAAGCACTGCACCGAAAACCCCAGGCATCAGATGCTCCAATCTATGCAGTCCATATATAGCCCCCTTTTGGAGAGCCAAAAGGTGAAAGTGCCAACAAATATGAAAACGCCACCGTAGCCCCTCACTGAACTCGCCTGCAAAAACCACTCAAACCGAAAACGCCAGCTCGCCGGCCTCCATTTTTAGCAACTTTTCCCTTAAATCTCCGCTCTTGCACACCCTCTTCCCCCTCAGGTCCCCCCACAGAGGCACACAGCCGCGCGTGCCTCTGCCTCTCCTCCCTCTCCTCGAACCTTCTTCTCCGGCGCCGCCGAGGCCTCCGCCCATGGAGAGGAGCCCCGGCGCGGCGCTGACATCGTCGTCACCCGAGGAGGAGGAGGAGGAGAAGGCGGCGGAGGGCCATGCTGGCGAGGAGGCGGCGGAGCAGGAGCAGGAGGAGGAGGCGCCGCCGGTGGTGCTGAAGAAGGGGCCCTGGACCACGGCGGAGGACGCCATGCTCGTGGACCACGTCCGGCGCCACGGCGAGGGGAACTGGAACGCCGTGCAGCGGCTCACCGGCCTCCTCCGCTGCGGCAAGAGCTGCCGCCTCCGCTGGACCAACCACCTCCGCCCCAACCTCAAGAAGGGCTCCTTCTCTCCCGACGAGGAGCTCCTCATCGCTCAGCTCCACGCGCAGCTCGGCAACAAGTGGGCGCGCATGGCTGCCCATGTAAGCAGAGGAGCACACATCCCTGATGATTAATTTATTGCGACTTCTTGATGTGACACTGATGGTGCTTTCTCTGGTCGGTGCAGCTGCCGGGGAGGACGGACAACGAGATCAAGAACTACTGGAACACCAGGACCAAGCGCCGCCAGCGCGCCGGCCTGCCCGTGTACCCGCCGGAGGTGCAGCTCCAGCTTGCACTCGTCAAGCGCCGCCGCTACGACGAGCTCTCGCCGCTTTCGGGGACGGCGGCCAATGTCCACCAGGGCGCGCTGGACGCCGCCGCCGGGTACACCAGCTCCCGGCCGGCGCCGCTCGACCTGGCTCGCCAGCTCGCCGCGACGAGCCAGACGGTGCAGTTCCTCTCCCCGACGCCGTTCTCGGCGCCGTCGTCCCCGTGGACGAAGCCGTTCGCGCGGAACGCCCAGTACTTCCAGCTCGCGCACTCGTCGCCCGTGTCGCCGTCGACGCCGACCGGGCCGCTGCACCCGGCCACACCGGACCTGTCCCTCGGCTACAGCGTGCGCAGCGGCGCCGACCAGCAGAGCAGGCTCGCGCCGCTCTCGCCGTCCCCTGGCCCCAGAGTGGAGCTCCCTTCAAACCAATTCGGCCAGGCGATGCCGCCGACCTCGGCCGCTGCCACCGCCGGCGGCTTAGGCGGTGGCGTGGCGCTACCGGATCACCATCATCAGAACGCGGTGAGCCTGGAGAAGATGCTGCAGGAGCTGCACGACGCCATCAAGGTCGACCCGGCGGCGCTGGCCCCGGCGAACGGAGGCGCCGCCCGCCCCGGCGGCGCTGTCCTGGAGCGGCATGGTGCCCGAGGTGAGTAGTGCATGCCGTGTGTGAAGCATCTCCCACGCCTTCCCTTTTTTTGGATGCACTCGGAGTTCGATTTGTTGCTTTGCTGTAGAAGAGAACAAATGCTCATGATTATGATGTGAATTGGCAGATTAGCGTGATACCTTTTCCGTTCGTGCTTCCAAAATCCCCACTTGTTTTTTCCAGCGAAGTGCCACCAACAACTTCTTGAAAAAGCTAAAGGAGACAAATTCTTAGCATAATGTCACCATCTAGTTAATCAGATTTCACTTACTTTCGCAGTGATAGGAGTGAATGTGCCTCGGTGAAAGTAATTCTGATGAAGTAAACTATTTTAGGATCTGGGCAAAATCAGAACCATGGACAGCACACTGTTTTGGAATCTTTTTTGATAGTTTTAAGGTTAGAGAAGCTTCTGCGGGTACAGTCTACAGAGGGCTTTCTTTTTGTCCTTGCAAGACAGTGACTGCCTTTGATCTTGTTCCATGATTACTTTGCCTTATCTTGTGAAGTGCTTTAACACCTTTATTTCCCTTTTCTTCTTTTTTCTCACTCCATCTACCACTTTATCTGTCATTTACCTAATCAAATGTAATATATATGCCTCCTTTTTCGTGCTTAAATGATTGCTTGTGTTAGCTTCCAATAGCAACACGTCACATTGCTGTGACATATTCTGCTCAAGTTAAGCAAAATCAGCATGACCATATCTAGGAATATTTTCTGGACATTAACTAGAGATCTAGGTTCTCATGTTCAGTGAAGAATAGAATCAAATCAGGACTATAGGTTATCCTCTGCGTGTATATGAATGCGCCTACTTTGGTGCAGATATGAACTTTCATGAAACAAACTGAGATTTGGTAGTTTGTGCTGCACAACTATGCCACTCTGTTCTAAAAACTCATCATGCATGAATCTCCCATTTCAATTGCAGAGAACAAATCGGGCGGCCAGCATAGTAGGGATGACGACATAGAGACGCTGTTCGACCTGATGATCCCGACGCTCAACGCGCCGGAGACCGTGCCGGTGCCGCCAGCCGCTGCGCCCAACCACTCCGGCTCGACATCGCAGCACAGCAGCGAGGACCAGGACCCGTCCACCGTCGACCTCGGCGTGGACCTACCGGTCGCCGGCGGCGGCGGCGGCTCGTCGGACCAGGACTGGGGCCTCGACGGCGTCTGCCAGTGGAGCAGCATGTCCAGGATCTGCTGATGGTTACAGCAGCAACTGCAGAAGCAGGATCCATCACCTGTGCTTAAGACATCCAATTAAGGAGCGAGTCCAATTTCTGTAACTTTTCTTGATGCTGTCAGATGCCAAGCATCATGGACAAACCTGTTTGTGTTCTGTTTTCTCGAAGACTATGTTGGTTGGTCACCGACTCGAATCCCAGCTGCGCAATCCAGAACCGAACTTGCGTCAGCGTCTAGTGATGTTTCTTTCCCATCTGTTTGTCATCATGAATGATAGATTTTGAAGGCGGATTCCCTCGATGTTTGACTGGATTTTGTGATCTATCGTTGCTCTGTCAGAAAAGAGCATGGTCCCGTTGGCTACTTCAGGTGACTTGCCACCTGAACTTCCGGAGATTGTAATAACTAGTAGCTTCTCCAGCTAGAGCAATCCGATCCCAACAAAGCAAAATTGCCCACCGTACCAAATTTCGAACATATCCTTCGAATGCACTAGACTAAAATTCCTGCGTCCTTAGTCCTGAAGGTTTTCTTTTGTGATTAGAGTAGCTGGCAGGCTTGTTGTAGGTGCTGCCTCGTAGGCAATGCAGGTAATTTAAAGTTGAAACTACGGAGTATATAGGATCAGATATAGAAGGAAATAGGCCATCCCAGTAGGACCTACCTTTTCCTTACTATAGGAGAATGGGGACGCTAATCATGATCCTTATCAATTTGGGACATTGCACATCCGTGTGGAGGAAAGCCTTTTTTCTTCCAAGTGAGTTTGTGCTTATTGTGCTGCAATAATTATGCTCAAATTGTTCACAAACATACTCAGACACTAGTTAATTTACCGTCTGCGAAATCAAACTTCAATTTGAAACACATCAACTATTTCCAGTAGCATATATATAGATTGGAAAGCAGTTGTTCTAGAATTACCAGAAGTAATTTAAATTCCACCAAGCAAAATCGTAGCAATCCCGCGGGCAAATGCCCATCAGTCCATCATGAAATTAGCACACGTACGAGCCATGCCAAAGGTGTTTTGGGTTGTCTCCGGCCTCCCTCCCATGAAGCACAAAAATCGATCGAAGAATATGGAGCGGTTGGATTGCATGAACAGGGCTCCTCATGTCCATGCTAAATACGTGTTGCCCACTCTTTGCTCCTTGCTTTGTGCCATAAGTTGCTCCCCGGGAGTGGCACATCGATCTTGTTGTGACTCCTTGCTCCTCTGCTCCGGGCACAATATGATCTTGTTCCCTTTTTTTTCCTGCCTTTTTTCTTTTACCGTACGTGCCTGAAAGAAGCTTCTTGACGGTTGTTCCTTGAAAGAGAGCCGGAGCAAGAATGGACCTAGCTTACCGCTGCCGTCACCACCCCATGCCACCTTCGCCACAAAAGCCTTCCTTCCTAAGGGGGGCTTTTTACGGATGATTTGTATGACTGATTTATTCTGAGAAATACCGCATGTTAACTTGTACGTCTGATTTGAAAAAATATTGTGTGAAGTTTCCTGCAGAAGTTTTTCATCGTCACCATCAATAGTTGCTTGCTGCCTTTCCATTGATTGACTACTTCTAGGCTTTGGCGGTGGGTTGTGTGAAGTTGGCTCCGGAGGCCTGCGAAAGCTTGATCCGGTCTCTTTGGGTCGACAACGGGTGCGTTTTTCGAAACGTACCTCACCTCGTTGGAGGCGTTTGTTTCGGTCTCTGGCCATTTGTCTTGCCAGGTGAAAACTTGGTTTGCTTCTACGTTGGTGGACGGATGATGGCGGCGTCGACGTCGTTCCCCTCCTTGGAGGCATCATCTTGCATGTCTTTCATGCTCTTCTCCCGTTGGCGCCTAGGTGTGGGTCGGTTGGTGATGTGTTTGCGCTCTTGATGTACTCTTTTCATGCAGGTTTAGACGTTGCCGGTAGTTCTGTATTTTCTTCTGTTCGTGTTCCTCTGACCATGTTGGTCATTGTAGTTGTTACCTTTCTAGTTGTGCTTGCTTGTAACGCCGCGCCTTAGGGGTTCTCCTAAAGTTGCTTATTTGTAACTCTCTTCTTCTTAATGAAAAACGTGCGCACGTCTTAAAAAAATATTGTGCAAGAAGTCGAAAAGAATAGAAGACGAACAAAGTAAATAATGTACAGAATTCCTCACCGGAGGAATTTGACCTAATAATTTACAAGTTTTCTTCATCCAAAGTAAATAATGTACAGAATGCATCACTAGAGGAACTTGACCTAATAATTTACAAGATTTCTTCATCCCAGCTTATCATGATGGGAAATAACAAACCAGGAGTACTCGAGCAGACCGCTTCTATTGATGTCGCAGGAACAACGCCACCACTGGCGGAAACCTCCTCTCCACCCTTGTCTCCCTACCTCCTCCCGCTCGGGCCCCTCCCCTTCCTCCCCTCCAGCGAGCTCGCCGGCGGCGAGAAGGGGTAGGGGACAACCACCTAGTAGATCTACTATTTCTTTACTGTTTTTAGTTTAGTTGTAGCCTTTATGGATTTATCCCTTAGTGGTAAGTGTTGTCATGGCCGTGTTACCGCACCAATGCCGCCGTCAGCGTCGCTTCGGTCGGCCTTGTCGTCGTCGACGTCTCCATCAACCTGGTAGCTTAAATAAACTACCTTCTTCACCCCATCCAGCGGATCTCGTCCCCACTCCACCGCTTCCGCCTCGCCCTCTCCACCAACGAGATCCACAACCCCTCGACCCACCTCCTCTGACTCTCCAATCCGCCTCCATCTCCTCTATGCGGCCATCAAATCTGCAGATCCGGGCTCCCTTCAGACTCCTTGTCATGTGGTGCAGGCTTCACGAGCTCGTCGTCCCTTGGGATTCGACGATGAGCTCTTCCATCTACCACCGGCGACAGCTTCCAGATGATCCTTCGGTCGCCCGGCGTGATCTCCCTCAGCGGCAGTGGCGAAGCTAGTAGGGGGGCGGCCGGGGATGGAGCCCCCCTACTGCTAGCACCACCATGTAAGCCCCCCCAAGCCCCCCCCTAGGCTAGAGGTTGAAGATGAAGTGGGAAAGGGGGCTGAAGGAGGAGCAATGTAGCGGCAGCCCCCCTAAATCGGCAAGCTGGCTTCGCCACTGCTCAGCGGTGCTGCTTACACCCGGGTGTAAGCGTCTCCGACGCCTTTACGGCCCACCGCCGACGCCTTCTCCACCGTTGTCGTGGTGCTTATCCGGTCAAGGGACCCCTTTGTAATTCGGACCTCTTCGAAGGTCCTTTCTGTAATTTGGCTGCATAATATCTATAAAGCTGTTCTTGTCAAAAAAAACCAGGAGTAGTTGATTTTCAGTGATTATTTTGCTTTCACTCCTTCCATCATTTTACGGCATAATTTTCTTTGGGAAAAAAGTATTTGGAAAATGCAAGCGACGCAAATATGCAATTATCCTAGAATTAATTGTCCGTTCTTGACTGAATGACTAATAGAAGCAAACGAAAAGTTGCATATGATTTTGAGATTGCAAAACGGATCCGACACGGAGTGCAACTGTACAAGAGTGTTGTTGTGAAAGCAAAAAGGAAGGGGTAAAAAAAATGCGTGCTTTTGGTGAACACAAGGACAGAAGAACGGCAACTGACGGTGATCCTGTATCGCGCGGCTGGAAAGGGACAAAAACAGCTTTGCCATCGGGACAGAACGGAAACAGCCGGCTCTCGCTCAAATTCGTGCACGCCCAGACTGGCCTGAATGCCCACGGCCACGGTTATACGTTACTGATGGCTGCTGGCACGCACGGTGGCGCGGCAGAATCCAAGACGACACGAGCACGCGCGCACGGGTGACGACGAGCGGACGGCCGACGACGACGAGGCAGCTGGGCTGGCGCCGGCGGCTGGCTCCCGTCCGATCGGTTAGGGTGACGACGTGACATGCGTGCGCGCGCGCCGCGCCACCCCAACCCAAACGGCCTCCCTCCGTCCGGCGCGCGGCGCGCGGGCCAGCCGCGTTGCCCTCCCTTTCCGCGCCTGGTTCGGCTCGCCGCTGCGCGGGCGACACGTTTGGGCGTGTGTGTGGTGGTGACGACGTGAGGTGCGTCACCGCCGCCGCCGCCGCCGCCACCGCCGCCGCGCGCAGCACACACACACATCATCTAGTAGTACTAGTAGGTAACAAGACGTGCGCCGCCGGCCGGCCGCGGGGGACGCGCGGTGGCATCTCCCGCGCGCCGCGCGGTCAGCAGGTGAGGCGCCCAATCTGGATGACATCCTCCGAGGTAGCCGAGCGATTGGGTGGCCGAGCCACCGCCATGCGCCTTCTATTCTGCTACTACTAGTATTACTAGGTGCTACCAAAGTAGGAGGCTCCGATCCTAGCTAGTCTACGCTCTACGGTTCGTACTGTACATCTTTAATTTTTTGCATTTCCCCCCTTTATTCTGAGAGTACTGTATATACTAGGAGCTAGTGTATAGTAATGGGATTACTCCTGCTCTGTACGTAGTGGGACAGTAGCTCTACGACTACGAGTATGGAGGAAGCGAAATTCCACCGGTATGAAGAGCAGCAGGCAGCAGGCGACGAGAGCCATGGGGCCAGCTCTCTCGCCCAGCGCGTTGTTCTTCCTGAACCTTCTGGTGGCCATCGCCCATCGAGATGCTCGGCTTGAGTAATTGCGTAATGTGCACAAGCCAATAAAAAGGGTCGATTTTTAGGTCCTTGTGCCACACGCCAAATTAATACCAGGAGCATGACACAACCCAAAGAAAGCTAGTACTTCTTATATTTAGAATTCGAGATAAAAAAAGGTAATATTATTTTTTTAGATAAAAAGGATTAGAATATAAAAATCCATCCGTCGAGACGATGCAATTCGGGAGGTGGGACTAAAAACAAGTGCGTTATTGGCTTACGCCCGGGACGATGCCTGTTGCTTCTTCCTTCCTGCTGCAGCAGCCGTGATCACTGAGTTACCGGGCCGCAATGGGCCGTTAGCAAGGCAGTGCGAATTTCCAACTAAATTCACCAGAGCATGAGCGGGCCGTCATACCGGGTGGGCCGGTACCATGTATGGGTTGCAACTATATCTCGTCTTCTCTCTCTCTTTTATAGAATTCTTCTCGTCTTTTCCTTAACCGTCAACGGCACAACATATCATTGTGCAGGTATTCAGTATGATGGTTACCCTTACCCACGTTTGCCGGAACCTTCTCTATATGAACAGAGCACGACAGACAACATTGCTCGGAAATACGAGTACCTTATAAAACGAATGAAATGGTGCGACTGTTGCAACAATACAAATACAGGGAAAAACATCAGCATTTCAGATGAATAAACACTCAATAAATAACGGTAATTTCAAGCCCATACACCGTACCCGATAAAGCACATCCCATACTACTGAATTTCTTGGCAAGAATAGAAATACAAGACATCAACAGCATTTTCTTGGGCCTCTCTGCTTTGTCTTTCTTGATTCAATTTTGTATAACTATTAAAGCAATGCTCCGATCATACCAACAGCCTAGATAACGAAACACGACTTAGATCCACGGAATGGAAAAAAGGAAAATATTTTTACCTCTACTTTGGATTTCATAAAAAATAAAGTATATTCATACACGGGGTGTGCCACAAGTAACAAAATAGATGTCATAAACTGCGTACTTTGAAACCTTAAGACTTACTAAACCGCACTTAGACCATTATTATGCATCAGATAATATTTTTCATAAGGAACCATGTTGACAAAGTCCCCATTGAAAGTACATTTTATCAAAGCGATATTGACATATACTTAGAGAAACAACTTAAAAGATGTGTGTTACTAAATGATGCTTACATTTTAAGCAACAAGTACTACTGGAGAAGTAGCCACTCAAACAACTTTCCGGAAGAGAACTTGCTTCACGGAAATTTCATCTTATCTTATCTATGTCCTGATTCCTGAACTGCACAGCCAAATTGATATTCTGATGACAGTATTCAGCAAAATTGATGTTCCAATGACCAGATTCATAGTCTTCCACCGTCAGTGAAAGCATTTTAAGAGTGGAGACTAGATATCATGATTATCACCCCTACAACACAATCCATAAAAATTGTACTGACTACACTGATGTTATAATCTAATTACAATACAGTGATTGCAAGATGATTCTAAACCACCAAGCTAACAAAACCTACTTGAACCTTGCAAGAACGAATTTACATATCAGTGATAAAGTATTCCTTTTTTACTTTGAACAGCGAGTAACTGTAACTTCACAAGCTTCAATCAGATAAGCAGCAATACAATAACCTATGATCAGTATAGCAAGCTAGAGTGCTAAATCCATCCGATCCAAGGGTAAAAGAATAAGAATAACAACTACTAACCTTCCCATTCCAACAAAGTTCAACAATGGTGATTTCACTAGAACCGTGACCAATTGGGTTTCATCAAGTATCACAACATCTCTTTGATGAAGTCAAGATTGAGCGTGTCACGCACAATGAGGAAGATGCCAATCATCAGCACCACCAATATTCCTGAAGACATGATCCCCTGTTCGACTTCACGGGGAATCTTGCGACCGCCACGAGCCGCCTCAAGAAGGATCAACGCTAACGTCCCACCATCCAATGCTGGCAACGGCAACAAGTTTATTGCCGCAAGGTTGAGGTTGATCACTGCTGCAAACTGGAAGAGCCCATCAGCACTTGACCTGGCCACCTCTGCGCCAACTGCGATGATGGCCACAGGGCCAGACACCTTCTCCGCCGACTGTGAGAAGTTGAGCAATGTCTGCCTGAGCCCGTCTAACACCGTCCCGGTCAAGAGCGTGAACTCGCGCACGGCGAGGACGGTAGCGTCGGCCAGGTTCTGGGGGCGCACGCGCGTGACCTGTAAGTTGGGCGACAGCTGCACGCCGATGCGGCCGGAGCCATCGGCGCTGGTGTCCGGCACGACTGTGAGCTCAACGGACTGCCTGTCGACCGCTCCGGGCGCGGTTCTTGAGACGGTGATGGGCACTTTCTTGCTGGGGCTGGCCTTAATGAGGTCGACGAGGACGGGCACGGACGGGTCCGGCGCGGCGCCGGGGACGGCGAGGATGATGTCCCCAGGGAGGAGGCCCGCGCGGGCGGCGGCGGAGCCAGGGAGGACCTCGGGGACCAGCACTCCGGGGAGCCGTGCCTGGACGGGGACACCGACGGTGAGCGCCTGCGCGTAGACGATGAGGAAGGCGAAGGCGAGGTTGGCGGCGACGCCGGCGGAGACGACGAGGAGGCGGTCGGGGACGGGGCGGTTGCGGAGGAGGTCGGGGTCGTCGGGCGCGAAGCCGGACTCCGCGTCGTCGTCGGGGAAGCCGACGTAGCCGCCGAGCGGGATGGCGCGGAGCGCGTACTCGACGGGGCCGAGGCGGAAGCGGGCGAGCGCCGGGCCGAAGCCGATGGAGAACTGGGAGACGTGGATGCCCCGGGACGCCGCGGCGAGGAAGTGTCCCGACTCGTGGACCAGCACGATGGCGGCGAGGACGGAGGCCGCGGAGGCCACGGACTCGACGCTGGCGAGAAGGTCCGGCGCGGCGGCGGCGGGGGCGGCGGGCTTGGCGAGGTGGCGGTGGCGACGGCCCGGGACCGGGAAGTGCACGGACAGGTAGTGGTGGGGGTAGGAATGGAGGGGGGACGGGCAGCGGAGCTTGGGGGTTGGGGAGAGATGGGTGGTAATCATGGTGGGAGGGGAGGAGGAAGAGGAGGCCGCAGTGGATAATCTGGCATTCTTGGGAGGGGGAGTTTGAGGTGTGGGGTTGACAGTGAGTGAGGTTGCACGGCTGTGTGGTGTGGACGACAAGCGGATGGCGGACCTGCAGCAGCAGGGCGGCACACCGCACGGCGGCCTCCAGTTCTCTAATCTCTGTCTTCAGTTCCAATTAGGGATGAAAACGGCAAGGAAAACGTGTTAACCATTCCCGTTCCTGTATTTTTTTTTTGTCGGGAACGGGAGTGGGAACGGAAAGGTCGGTCGGGAAAACGAAATCGGAATTACGGTATATCGGGAACGGAATATTTCGATCAGGAAAATGTCGATTACAGTCAGGAATCGGTTGTTAAAATCGGGAATGTTAACACAAGTAAACACACGTGGTCTTACCGGTTGTTGTTGTTGTTTATAGTTTCAAAAAAAATTATGGAAAATTTTGTTGAACAACTAAAACAACACCTCTTAGAAGTATTAAACATAGAGTAATTACAAAACTAATTACAATGATGCCGAGGGTCTGGATTAGGGCCCCTTAAACGACAAGATAATCACTCTCAAGGTGGAGTCGTCTGACACCACTGACAATGTCAGGGCTAAGATACAGAACAGTAAGGGCAACTGATCCTTGTCAAGATCTCACTGGCAAGACGTCTCGTTTCCGACGAGGAGGAAGCTTCCCTGACAAGTTTTCGTCCCACATGAGAAGTTTTCGTACCACATGAGGAGTCCCCGCCTCGCACGAGGAGTCTCTGCCTCGCCCGAGGGGTTTCCGCTTCGCCTCCGACAACTTCCTCGCACGAGGAGTCTCCGCCTCCGACTACTCGTTCGCACGAGTAGTTTCCGCCTCTGACTAAGAAGAGGCCCGCACATAGAGGTCGGGGCGGGGGATCAGGGGTCCCACAACAAACGTGGTGCAACCCCGACGCCCGGGCTCCCCCGTGACGACACGCGGGGCACCAGTTCCCCACGCCATGCAAGCGCCCAGCTGGCAGCGCGCGTGGGCATCCGGCTCTGACAAAAGCCGTAGCGCTGCACTGTTTAGTCGCGCGACCCCCGACGCGCCATCCCATCCGACTCTCGGTTGCGTAGGACTGTAGCACGTTTTCGTTTTCCTCTTTTGCCCTTCAGCCTTGAGACTATAAAAGGGAGATGAGGGTAACTGTCATGAAGACTAACGGATCACACACTCAACACCCTAGGGACTTGGGTTCGGAACCCTCTCTCGACCAGTTTGTAACCCTTACTACAGGCATTCCTAGCGCAAGAGCACGACAGCTCGACATTGGACGTAGGGTATTACTCCCCGGAGGCCTGAACTAGTCTAAACCTTTGTGCCTCTTGTGCTAACCATCCAGGCCGGACACACGGTCCGATACAAATTTATTGCCGGTGGTAGAGAACCGCGACGAATGATGAATGGGAACCACGAGACGAACCCATTAAGTCTAATTAATCTGTCATTAGCTGTTGTTTTTTATTTGAGTTGAGGACCATGTGTGGTTCGAGGACCGGTGGATGGTCGCTTCCTTGTGTGATGAGTGATTGACAACGTTGTGTGGACTAATTCTTGGCTAAGTATTGCAGGTGCAGGTTGCGGCTAGACTGGTGTTAGTGCAGGTGAAGAACAAGCGCGAAAGGTCATTGCTGGTGAGGCCTCCAGGTGTGCAGAAGACAAGTAGGCTTCGTTCGAGGGACCAGGTGGCCATCGGAGTCAAGTGCGGGCCGCATGGTGGCATGAACAGCAAGATGAAGTCATGGACAGTTTCTTGGTTGAGCCTCAAAACCAAGGTCGAGCCGGGACTACGTGGGAGCTGAGTCATGAGTGGTGATTGGCAGAGGCTACACCGAGTTCGCGGGGTTTCCAGTGGTTCACCAGAAAACCACTGGGTTCCTTGGTTGATCCACGAAGCCAAGATCGAAGAACAGAAGACGGAGATGCAGCAGCTCCAGACCAGTCTTACCGGTGGGTCTGACCGGTGTGCGATTGTCGGTGCGGAATGTAGTCCTGACACTAACTAGTAATGAGCGCTGAGATCTGCCTCTCGATGGGCCGGTGCTAGCAACTAATGAGACTGAGTTTATCCTGGTTCCGGCCGGGGCCGTACGTCTAGCAGCGATGTGCTTGGGGCACTGTATTGCTTTGCACCGTGGTGCTCGTAGAGGGGGGCTACAAGCGTGGTGGGAGAGGAGGCCTTGCCTCCAAGTCCCAGAGGTATTAATTGAGGCAAGTGCCAATATCGTGGAGAAGGCGGAGAGCGTGTGGGTGATCGCCGTCCGTCGTCTCGTGTCCCCTGCGGCTGGGGGACTACCCCTCCTTTTATAGGCCAAGTCCGGAGCAGTTTACATGTGTGCCGCACTATTTTCCTACGTGTGGAGGCATGGCGAGCAGTGCCATGGAGCTGACGGCCGTCCTGGCGAATCCTACTCCAGTTGAGGCGTCGTGGCGCGTTCTGTGCTCGTACAAGAGCGGTTTCAAGGGTGGCGGCGTAGTGGTTGGTCATCCGGCCGTCGCCGTGGGCCGATTCGAGGGTGTCGTCAACGGGGGCCGTACGAGGAACAGTGGCAGTCGTGGCGACGTCTTGTCCCCGTGCACTCCAACAGCATCGGGATGTCGTCACAGTGCCCGGCGTGGTGCGGTAGTGGCGGGGATGGCCGCACAGGGTTGACAGTGACGGGAAAGACCGCTCCCGCCGGCCTGACGTCACGGCGTGGCCCTGCATAGTCACAGAAAAGGCATTCGAGGGTGCCGCCGGCCCCTCTTTGAGGGCTCGGCGCATTAGCCGTACGGGGGTAGGCGGCACAGTGTCGCGGAGCTGACACGGGCCTCATCGCACAGCACCATAGTGGCAGGGATGGCCTCCCCCAGGGAGTTGGTGAAACAGTGTCGGGGCGCGATTCCCGGGCGTGTCAAGGTCGTGGCGCGCGTCCTGCAGTGTCAGAGCATTAAATGCCCATACACGAGGGGCAGGAGCGTGGACGACGTGCGTGCAGGTGCCCTCGAGCGAGACGGTCCTCGCCGAGAGGGTGTTGAGCCCTCGGGCGAGGCGGACCCCACCTGAGGGAGCGCTGAGGCCTCGAGCGTGGCGATTTTGTGACAACCCCCCCCAGGAAAATACCGTACTATCACCTAAACCACTCCACTTTGGTCATTAAGCGACAATAAAGTATCATCCTGTTGTTAGTCGCTGGGTTAACACCCAGTAAATCACTTGAATAGCAGCAAGGATCGACATATATGCATTAAAACTCACTCGAAGGCGAGTCCAGAGATACATCATCATTAACATCCAAATTTGTACCCCGGGGGGCTTAATTATTACAAACCGAAGTTTTTTCCATAATGAAATAGTTCAGAGTTTGAAACAGCGGAAATTAAACGAACGGGAAGCGGAAACACCACGGGAGGCCATCCATGATGCTCTCAGTAGTCGTCCTCCACCCACTCCAGCTCCCAGCCGGCGGGATCTCTCGGGCCACACATCACCGAAAGCATTACCCGGATCAACATATTACAGCAAGGCTGAGTATACTAATACTCAGCAAGACTTACCCGATGGCGATAACTACTTCACCAATTCTAGACCATGAAAGGCTTTTTGGCTACTGGGTTGCTTTTGCTGAAAAGTAACAAAGAGTAGGTCCTTACTTTCAAGATTTTAGCACAAGTTCTAGTGGGTTTAAGCTTTACTAAATTAGCCAACTAGTACCAGCAAAGTTGTACAATACAATTAATCAAGCATAATATTCATCAACTTCCATCATTAGGGATCTCATGGCTAGTGGAGTAAGAAGTCTCAGATAACGATGAGAGGCCGACAATCGATTGATTCAAACCTTGCAAGGTAGACCCAAACACACGGTAGGCTGCCCCCGCAAGGACAACTTTCCCAGGCCGTTTCCAAAAATCCTCGGGCCGGAATCCAATCTTACAGTCTTTGGTGCAGGCTATCCGGCATACCCCGCGAGGCACCCGGAGTCACCGTACACCACCGGTAGCTAGCCGTGGGATGAATCCCAAGAGTAGTAATAGTGGGATCCCTCGCCGCCTCATTAAGGTACTAGGCTTACCGGTCCCATTCACGACAAGTGTTTAGTACGTTCAAACACTTAACCCACAATAGCCATTGGACCGGAGCCCAATCCCATGCTCTTACCACGTGAGCAATCCAATTAAGGATATATTCTGATTCCTACCTAGGAACCTATTCTCGCGAGTGAGGTCATCACCCGACTTGTAACGGTCCTATAGCTTAGCAGCTATCGACCTATCATGCTAGTAAGGACAAAGGTCCCTAGGGATCATGCATCTAGGGTTCCATTCAACTCCTGAACTTAAATGCACAATCATCCATAGATAATTGAATAAAGAATTTGAAAGCTAGGTTAGATGCACTGGAGCTTGCCTTCGTCAGCTAGGTTAGCCTGGGCACCCTCGGTGTCGTCGAGTACTTCCACGTACTGCAGCGAAGCTTCCGCTCCTCCTTCCTCGGTTTCGGGACAAGCGAGTAATCACCGTCCGGAAGATCTACACAGAATGCATTGCAAGTTCAGGTGATGTGATAGGTTGTTATCTTGTCCAACTCTTGTTGGTCATATTCACCTTAACAAGTATCTAGATAGTACATTTTTTAGGAAGGTTATTAGTTGTATATGAGTCATTCTTCGATTGCACATTTGAATAAATGTTTCTTTTGTACTTGATATTTCATGTAGGGGTTTATTCTTTTAGCAAGGGTATGAATAATATATATTTTTTATTCATGAATTAACTTCTTACCAGCAAGGATATTTGATTAACTTTTAATTAAATTAGGTAACACTTTCCAAAAGGGGAAAGAATTAAAAGGGGCTTTTCTTTATTTAATTTCCCTTTAATCTTTTAAAGGGCTTTAAAGCTTTTTATTAAGCAATAAATTACCAAAAATTCAAAGAAGTGTTTCTTAAGCATATTAGCACCTCTACTGGTCCACTGGACCCACATGAAATGCTTGGAAGCTAGGAAATTAAATATTATGGAAAATGACAAAGACTAGCTAGTGATTCAAAGTAAATGTACACAAAAATAATTAAGCACCAAAATGATCCAAACTTTCTCATGCATGCTCTCTGGTCCTAAACAAGCCTAAAGAACCAGCATGTACTCCTAAAAACTCTACTGATCTTGCTTCATTAATTTACCAAGGAAAACATGCACAAATTAAGAATAATCATTTCTGTTAAGCCAAAAATCATGATTAATTCACAAGAGGTGTATTTCGACATAAAAAGATAGTGTGCACAAGTTAGGCACAAACATAAATATTTTCAGCTACAAAAATCATCTAGGCAGTTTCTGTAGAAATGGAAAACAATTTATCTAGCAAGATTTACTTCATAACTTTGTGCAATTTTTGGCACAGAAGCTAGCCATGGCAAGACATCCAATATATCCAAAATTTAGATACAGAGGAGCTATAGTTTTTGAGTTATGACAGATCTAGGTATTTCACACTCCTATTTTTCATGTTAAAACTATTTAGAATCAAGCCATGTGAGAATAACAAAAGTTGTGGGATTTCTCTCCCTGAATCCAACAAAATTGGTTTGGCATTTTTCTAAATTTTCTACAATTTTCTAGGGATTTTCTACTGTTCTGGACTGACTTGCAAGAAAACTTAGATAGGGTTCATCACAACCAAGTCCTACACTTTACACACGACACCCTGGAAAAATTCCCAGCCAAGCAATTGGGTCCCTGGCCGGGGAGGCAGCGCGGCTCCAGCCAAATCCCGGCGAGCCGGCGGCCGCTCCCGGCTGGGCAAGTGGCTAGGCTCGGCCAGGGGCTCACCTAGGGGCGTTGGGTGTCGGAGTTGTGGCGGAAGGGACGGCCGGCGAGGGGGGAGCGACGGCGGCGGCGGCGGTGGCCGTGGCGGCTCGGAGTGACGGCGAGGGGGCGGCTCTGCTGGGCAACACGTGAACCTAGAGAGTGCAATAGAGCCTAGGGAGGTGCTAGGGGGGCTCGGGTTGCACGGGGGCGGCCGGAGGAGGGCGTGCTCCGGCGGTGGCGGCAATGGCGCGGTGGAGCTCGGGGTGGCGCACGACGGGGAGAGAGGAGGGGTTTAAATAGGCGCTCGAGCACTTGGCGACGATGGATGACGGCGGGGAGATGCTCCCCGCCGTGCTACGGCGGCTCGGGCGGTGCGCGTACGGCGGCGACACCCGCGACGGACCGGCGGTCCGTGGCGCGCGCGCGTACGGTGGCGTGACGGCGCGGACTCGAGGTGCCTCGGGCGGGGGGGCACGTCGGGGCACGGGTAGCTTGGGCGGCGCGTGCCTCGGGCGGCGCTCGGCCTCGGGAGGCGCGGGCGCGGACGCCGGGGCCGACGGCGCGCGGCCGGCGACGCGCGGCGCACGGGCGCGCGGCGCATCGGCGCTCTGCCCTAACCCATGTTGCTGGTGCTGTGTTTGAATTCATTTTCCCCAAATTTTTGTATAAAACTTGCCCAAGTGGTGAACATGTAAGTTGTAGATCTAGCTACCCTCTACCTTTTCTAAAAAGGCTCTATAGGGTTTTTCTTCACAGATTTTGAAATACACCAATGCCAACTTCGAATGTCAGCCTATCTTTTTGAACAGTGAATCCTGTCTCGCAACCAATTTTTCTAAGCTTTTCCACTCAAAATTTGAAATGCCAAGCTACATGAAAGTTGTGTCCCTCAACAAGATGGACAACTTCCATAAAGGTAGAATTTTAAGTGTTTAGGTGAATTTTGGAGAACGCGGCAAAAGTTCCGGCAGACACCTATGGACATTAGGGTGGCAAGGGGGTTTGACCAAGTCTTTGACCATGGGTTGGCCCCACAAGTGTGTCTACTATTCAAAGGGGGTCACTAGAGTAGGTTAGTGAGTTTTTCGAGGTGAGGGCTCAGGTTGACCGTGATTTGACCACTGTTGACTACTTTGACCGGCTGTTAGGGTTAATTAAAAACCTGGGGCGTCACAGCCTACCCCCCTTAAACGGAATCTCGTCCCGAGATTCGATTTGATAATGAAAGGATGGGTAAAAGAACTCACGGTTTCGAGATTGCAGGAAGCCCGGATACTTCGTGTTGAGATAGTCCTCCGTCTCCCACGTTGCTTCTTCTTCCGTGTGATGACTCCATTGGACCTTGTACATCCGTACGGTCTGCCTTCGGGTCTTTCGCTCTTTTTGGTCTAGTACTTTCAATGGGTGCTCGATGAGCGATAAATCTGGCTCAATCCAAGCGTTAACTTCTGCGATGATTTCATTCTCCGGCACAGGCATTCCCTTCTTCAATTGAGTTACATGAAACACATTGTGGACTGCGGAAAACCGTTCCGGCAACTGGATACGATAAGCCACTGGCCCAATACTTCTATGACTTCATAGGGTCCAATGTAGCGCGGAGCTAACTTTCCTTTGACACCGAACCTTTACACACCTTTGGTGGGGGACACCTTCAAATATACGTAATCTCCCACTTCAAAGTGTCGAGGTGCGGTTCCCTTGTCATGGTAACTCTTTTGCCTCATCTGTGCCATCTTCAATTCTCCCTTATCACCTGCACTCTTTCTTCGGCCTCTTTAACTAAATCCGGACCAAACCGCGTCGAACGGTGCCATCTTCAAACTGGCTTGATAGCTATTGTTGTAAGAGAATTCTGCCAAAGACAAACACTTGTTCCAACTCTTGTCAAAGTGCAAGATGCTTGCTCTCAACATATCTTCCAAAATCTGATTTATTCTTTCCGTCTGACCATCGGTCTGCGGATGATAACTAGAACTGCGGATTAGCTTGGTTCCCAAACACTCATGCAATTGCTCCCAAATACGAGCTACAAACTGAGTGCCTCTGTCAGAGATTATAGTCTTTGGGATTCCATGCAAACGAACTATGTGATCCATGTACAACTCTGCATATTGCTGTACTGAATAAGTGGTATGCACGGCAACGAAGTGAGCGGTCTTGATGAGTCTGTCTACGATTACCCAAATAGAATCTTTCTTTCTAGCTGTTAGGGGTAAACCCACAATGAAATCCATACTAATATCGTCCCACTTCCACATGGGTATCGACAGGGGTTGGAGTACACCTGCCGATTTCAAATGGATTGCTTTCATCCGGTGGCAAGTATCACACTCGGCTACATACTTGGCTATATCCACCTTCATTTTGGACCACCAGAAGTTCTGTTTCAGATATTGGTACATCTTGGTACTGCCGGGATGAATAGAAAATTTGGACTTGTGAGCCTCATCTAGGATGATCTTTTTAATTTCCGGATCAACGGGGACCACAAGACGTTTTCCAAACCAGACCACCTTCTGGTGATCCTTCTGGAAACAAGTATACTTAGGATCACCCTCTGCTAGTTTCTGCTTGATGGTTTGTATATCTTCATCATTGCGTTGAGCAGTGACAATTCTATCATAAAGATCGGACTCTGCCGTCAAGGCATAAAGACTTCCTTGTGGTACCACTTCTAGGTTGAGTCTTCTCATTTCTTCACATAATGGTTCACTAACTGGCTCCAACTCTAGGTGGTTGCAGTGATCTTTGCAGCTAAGAGCATCCGCAACAACGTTTGCTTTGCCGGGGTGATAGTGCACTTCTAGATCATAATCCTTAATCAATTCAAGCCATCTTCTCTGCCTCATATTCAACTCTGACTGAGTGAAGATGTATTTGAGACTTTTGTGATCAGTGAAGATGTTGCAACGATTATCCGTTAGGTAATGCCTCCATATCTTGAGAGCGTAGACAACAACAACTAACTCAAGATCGTGGGTAGGATAATTGAGCTCATGAGGTCGAAGTGCCCATGAAGCATAGGCAATGACTCGGCCTTCTTGCATAAGTACACAATCGAGACCCGTGCTTGATGCGTCACAGAAGACTTCAAACGGTTTGGAATTATCCGGTTGCACTAGCACTGGGGCTGAGGTTAAATGTTGCCTCAAGGTGTGGAAGGCTTTTTCACATGCTTCGCTCCACACAAACTTCACTCCTTTCTTGAGTAGTTCAGTCATAGGTTTTGCGATTCTAGAGAAGTCAGGAATGAATCGACGGTAGTATCCCGCCAATCCTAGGAAACTGCGGATTTGGTGTACGGACTTGGGTGGTTTCCAATCCATCACCTCTTAAACTTTGCTAGGATCTACGGAGATACCATCATGGGAAATGGTGTGCCCTAAGAATTTCACACTCTTCAACCAGAATTCAAATTTGGAGAACTTAGCATAAAGCTTATGATCTCGCAAACGCTGAAGGACAACTCGGAGGTGTTTGGCATGTTCTTTCTCGCTTTTGGAATAGATGAGGATATCATCGATAAAGATCACGACAAATTTGTCGAGCTCCGTCTTAAACACAGAGTTCATGAGGTACATGAAGTAGGTTGGGGCATTCGTGAGACCAAAGGACATTACCAAGAACTCGTAAAGACCATAACGAGTGGAGAAAGCGGTTTTAGGAATGTCGCAAGGTCAAATTTTGATTTGATGATAACCGGAATGTAGGTCAATCTTAGAGAAGACTTTGGCTCCAGCCAATTGATCAAAAAGAACATCGATTCGGAGAAGAGGGTACTTGTTCTTAATGGTGACTGCATTGAGCGGTCGGTAATCCACACACATTCTCAAGCTACCATCTTTCTTTTTTACGAAAAGGGCGAGACAACCCCAAGGAGAAGAGCTTGGGCGAATATAACCCTTATCTAACAATTCCTGGAGTTGGGTTTTCAGTTCGGCTAATTCTTTGGGTGGCATACGATACGGTCTTTTGGAAATGGGTGCGGTACCTGGTTGGAGTTCGATCACAAACTCGACATCTCTGTCTAGGGGCATACCAGGCAACTCATCAGGAAAGACATCCGGATACTCACACACTACTGGAATTTCATCAAGAGGGGAGATAATGGTCACATAGGCACAAGATTCGGTACCGTCCTTGAAAGGTAGGTACAAGGTAGTGTTCCCGACCGTAGGAGAATTGATCTCTATGACCCTATCTGATATATCTAGAATTACCTTATGTTGGTTCATCCATTCCATACCCAAGATAACATCCATGCTTCCCAATTTTATGGTTATGAGATTAGATCGAATAACCTTACTTCCTAACCTTAAAGGAACTCCAAAAGTTACTAGGTGAGAAGTGATATTTCCACCTGGTGTGGTAATTTTATAAGCCGATTTGGTTTGCATTCCTTTTAGACCCAATTTGTCTAGTAGATTCTCACTTATGAAGCTGTGGCTGGCTCCAGAATCGAATAAAATCTTAACAGGAGTGTTGTTGATAGAGAATGTACGCGTGAGCACTGAGGCTCCCTCTGGGATATCACTCATGGCGGTGAAGTTTAGCTTGCCTTGGCGTACTTGCACTATAGGCTTCTTGGCTGGGGTGGCAGGCTTGCTTCCTGCACCTTGATTCTGCGGGTTGGGCTTGATCTGCCTGGGCTTGGGACACTCGCTAATGTAATGCCCCGGCTGACCACAGTTGTAGCAACGACGATCACCAATGTTGCGAGGAGGTGCATTAGGCTTTGGAGCCTGCTGCTGAGCATTGCAGAACTGGAGGTTCCCTGTGGGTTTGCTCTGGGATGGCCTCATCATCCAGCGTCCAGTTGAAGATGGCTGGGATGGGCTTGGAACGTTCTTCTTCACAAAGTGAAACTTTTTGCCCGTTCCGCTGCCCGGAGCAAAACCAGACATCCTCTTCTTGTCCCCGCGGGCCTTCTTCATAGCATCTTCTTGAGAGATAGCCTTGTTCACTAGCTCATGGAAGTTCGCGGGCTCGAGCAGGTTCAGCCGCTCATACAACTTGCCATCTAGCCTGTCACGGAATCTCTCCATATTCTTCGCATCCGAGTCAACGTGATGCCCACCATACTGGCACAAGTTGTTAAACTTCTGAGCATAGCGGTACACTGTGTCGGATCCCTGCCTGAGGGCCAACAACTCCCTCATCTTCCTATCCATAAGTCCCTTGGGAATGTGGTGACTCTTGAAGGCTTGCTTGAACTCATCCCAAGTTACAGCGTGCCCTCGCTTCATCGACTTGAAATGGTCCCACCACATAAAAGCTTCTCCCCGCAGTTGCAGAGCTGCGAAGTTAGCCTTGTTCTCCTCGGAGCAAGGCAGCACAAAGGCAGAGAATTTTGCCTCTATGGCCTTGACCCAAGCCTCAGCTTCCAGGGGATCTTCCGCTTTAGCGAAAGTCGGCGGCTTCATTACGATGAACTGGGCATACGTGGTTACCTGATTAGGCCCCTCGTGGTTGGCCCCGTGTGGCGGCCCTCGGTTCATCTGCTGGGCAATCTGCTGCTGTGTCTGCAGGATCTGGCGCATCACCTCAGTTTGGGTGGCCATGAAGGCCTCCGACGGCGTCATGGGCGGTGGCGGCGGCAAGTCACCGCTACTGTTCGCTCCAAACCCGTTGGGTGAGCTGCGTGTAGTTCCCACCATCTGAAATGTGAGTCTTGGTTAGTTACATAATCAAAAGCTTACTCTAAAATGATGACAAGCATGATCACACATAACCACAACCCATTAGCATTTATAGGATGAGGACAACAACAGTCGAAAAAGTATCACGTAGCCAACAAGAATTTCTAGGATCGTTCTTCAACACAGTTAGGAATGCGATCACTCGAACAACATGAGCCAACATTCGCTCTCGGACAATTACTGTCACTTCGGGTACCAACGAAGGTGGTATACGAACGAGAACTTAATCGTTGGGCAAACGAGTGATGACCTTAGAATGCTTTGGTTTACTAATGCTTTTGTGAATTGCAAGATTAGACCAGTGTGGTCATTGCAATGAATTATACAAGAATGCGACATTCATATGCAATACAATTTCAACTTCTGGGTGAACAAGCGAATTTCAATTAAAACACACATGCTTAAGCATTCATTATTACAACATGATGGAACATGGTCCAAGGACATTACAAGACTCGAATTTGAAAACACCACAATCATGACAAGGCTACAAGCAGTTACTCTGCACGAAGACGTGCTACAAGTTAACTATTCTAAACAATCTCGAGGATAACACCATAGGATCGACATCCTTCTTATTCTTGCTACCGGCAACCTAGTTGCCCATCGAAGCACCACTGTCCGTAGGCGAAGCTGGGGGAGTCGGCAACGCGGGTCTCGCCCCGGCTAGTCCGATCCGGACCGGACGGATCCTGCTCGCTCCTCCGGTGTGCCCGCACGGGGGCGGTGGGCGTAAGGCCACCATAGCTCGCAAGGCCGCCACCCTGTACCTCGGCCTCCTCCACCTGCTGCTGCATATCAGCAATGTTCTGAAGCAGCGTCAACCTCTCAATCTCATACGCATCGGCATTCTCCTCTAAGGTGTGATTCTCCGCCTTCAGATCTACAATCCTCTGCAGGTGGTCGCCTCTCTCTAGCTCTAACTGGAATCTCCTAGCACGCAGCCTGTCGTTCTCCTGCTGCATCTGGGTAAGTGTAAAGTTCAGCTGCTGATGTGCTGCTGATAGCTGCTGCCAATCACGCCTAGATGCCTCCAAACGCTGCCCAATAACCGCTGCGATATTATAGCGCAGCCCCTGAAGTGTGAAAACCACGTTAAGACAGTGAGTCAACATCTGAGTGACATCCAGTGATTCTGCTAGTGACAACAGCTCCTGTAGGTGATCCATACGGTCCAACCATGCCGGGTCGTGAGGACTCACAGCAGGAAACAGCCCGAACGGAGAGAGAGCTACCACAGTGGGGTTGTGGTCACAGAAGTCCGTCAGCACTCTAAGGGCTGCTGACTCAACGGCCTCGTGGGTGATAAATCCCCAGTAGATAAAACTCAAGTCGAACCAGTCGGCGTGGTCCGGGTGTGGTAGAACAGTGACAATCACTCTGCAGCGGGGAACGCCATAGAGCTCGAACTTGGACACCTCATAAGTCGGTGGTGTGAGGTAGCCTGCGGCGCTGAGTGCCTCCCACGCAAGGCGTGGAAAACCCTCCCAGTGCAACCCGTTGGTACGGATCGTACCGTCAGCGTCGAACTCGTGGAACACAGGGAATGCCATCTGTACAAAAATGTAACACATGTCAGGTCTCAAAGAGAACGATATGTCAAATGGTGAAGTTCTGGCAGCTGTGAATAAAAATTCATAACCAAAAATCCAGAACCCTCAAATCTTTCCCAAGTTTCCCGGTTACTACATAAGTTGTTTAACACATATTTGATTTTTAAGGTTGACCTCAAACAAGGAAACAAGTGGACGATACAAGACCTAGATGTGCATATGAAGGTGTAAACCAAACCAAAAGAAGCTAGGATCGAAACTTGCGACTACAAGCTAGACTGGTTAAGAAGCACTGCTTTTAACAACTTGGTTTAATTAAATCTAGAACAAGGTACAACAGAGCGAACAAGCTTTTTCAAAATTTCGGCAGCATGACAGCTAAGCATGAGAGGTACTCTAATTTATAAAAAACACACGCTAGCAAAACTTCCTTAGAGAGCATATGAAAATTTAGTTTTTGGGTCCATTTTAGTTGTTTCGATTTTTAATATGCATTCAAGACGTGCTATCCGACCTCACATGGCAATCAAGCCAAAAATGGAAGTTAGTGCCAGTGGCGGGGCTTTTATTCGTCTCTCCCTATAATATCTAGTCGAGAGCTATATGGTACTCACTTAACTACTAACGAAGCGCTGTTATGTACCACGGAAAACGAACCTTTCATGCCAGCACGTCACGAAAGCGTCCACATACATTACTGTTCACTATAGAAACGACATCCACGCGTTAAGCCGCTGCATGGACAGCGTCCAACCTCGGACACCCTCCGTTTGAATGGAGTGTATCCTTGCCTCGCATGAGAGACATGTGGAATGCACACGTATGAAACACGTGGCAACACACAACTCATACACAGACGCGAAGATGGGATCCGTGGAATGGATCACTCCATCAACCCTCGCAATTCCCGTGATACGGAACAACACACGTATGAAACACGTGGCTCATCTAGTTTGGTTATGCAAGAAAGTAAGTCTGACATAGAGTAATGTGCTGGAAGTTAGCAAAATAAACCATAAGTTAATTAAGCCACCTGAAAGAACCCAAAATTCCCTCTAGGGCCTCTCGGTCTAGTTCATCCTTAGAGGACCAACGTATTTTGGAAAATCAGACAATCTTGGCATATTTTATTCAAAAACCAGTGATTAAGTTTATTAATTAATCTCTGGTGCATATAGTTGCTCTGATGCCAACTGTGACAACCCGCCCAGGGAAATACCGTACTATCGCCTAAACCATTCCACTTTGGTCATTAAGCGATAATAAAGTATCATCCTGTCGTTAGTCGCCGGGTTAACGCCCGGTAAATCACTTGAATAGCAGCAAGGATCGACATATATGCATTAAAACTCACTCGAAGGCGAGTCCAGAGATACATCATCATTAACATCTAAATTTGTACCCCGGGGGGCTTAATTATTACAAACCGAAGTTTTTGCCATAATGAAATAGTTCAGAGTTTGAAACAGCGGAAATTAAACGAACGGGAAGCGGAAACACCACGGGAGGCCATCCATGATGCTCTCAGTAGTCGTCCTCCACCCACTCCAGCTCCCAGCCGGGCGGGATCTCTCCGGGCCACACATCACCGAAAGCATTACCTGGATCAACATATTACAGCAAGGCTGAGTATACTAATACTCAGCAAGACTTACCCGATGGCGATAACTACTTCACCAATTCTAGACCATGAAAGGCTTTTTGGCTACTGGGTTGCTTTTGCTGAAAAGTAACAAAGAGTAGGTCCTTACTTTCAAGATTTTAGCACAAGTTCTAGTGGGTTTAATCTTTACTAAATTAGCCAACTAGTACAAGCAAAGTTGTACAATACAATTAATCAAGCATAATATTCATAAACTCCCATCATTAGGCATCTCATGGCTAGTGGAGTAAGAAGTCTCAGATAACGATGAGAGGCCGACAATCGATTGATTCAAACCTTGCAAGGTAGACCCAAACACACGGTAGGCTGCCCCCGCAAGGACAACTTTCCCAGGTCGTTTCCAAAAATCCTCCGGTCGGGATCGAATCTTACAGTCTTTGGTGCAGGCTATCCGGCATACCCCGCGAGGCACCCGGAGTCACCGTACACCACCGGTAGCTAGCCGTGGGATGAATCCCAAGAGTAGTAATAGTGGGATCCGTCGCCGCCTCATTAAGGTACTAGGCTTACCGGTCCCATTCACGATAAGTGTTTAGTACGTTCAAACACTTAACCCACAATAGCCATTGGACCGGAGCCCAATCCCATGCTCTTACCACGTGAGCAATCCAATTAAGGATATATTGTGATTCCTACCTAGGAACCTATTCTCGCGAGTGAGGTCATCACCCGACTTGTAACGGTCCTATAGCTTAGCAGCTATCGACCTATCATGCTAGTAAGGACAAAGATCCCTAGGGATCATGCATCTAGGGTTCCATTCAACTCCTGAACTTAAATGCACAATCATCCATAGATAATTGAATAAAGAATTTGAAAGCTAGGTTAGATGCACTGGAGCTTGCCTTCGTCAGCTAGGTTAGCCTGGGCACCCTCGGTGTCGTCAAGTACTTCCACGTACTGCAGCGAAGCTTCCGCTCCTCCTTCCTCGATTTCCGGGACAAGCGAGTAATCACCGTCCGGAAGATCTACACGAAATGCAATGCAAGTTCAGGTGATGTGATAGGTTGTTATCTTGTCCAACTCTTGTTGGTTATATTCACCTTAACAAGTATCTAGATAGTACATTTTTTAGGAAGATTATTAGTTGTATATGAGTCATTCTTCGATTGCACATTTGAATAAATGTTTCTTTTGTACTTGATATTTCATGTAGGGGTTTATTCTTTTAGCAAGGGTATGAATAATATATATATTTTTTATTCATGAATTAACTTCTTACCAGCAAGGATATTTAATTAACTTTTAATTAAATTAGGTAACACTTTCCAAAAGGGGAAAGAATTAAAAGGGGCTTTTCTTTATTTAATTTCCCTTTAATCTTTTAAAGGGCTTTAAAGCTTTTTATTAAGCAATAAATTACCAAAAATTCAAAGAAGTGTTTCTTAAGCATATTAGCACCTCTACTGGTCCACTGGACCCACATGTAATGCTTAGAAGCTAGGAAATTAAATATTATGGAAAATGACAAAGACTAGCTAGTGATTCAAAGTAAATGTACACAAAAATAATCAAAATGATCCAAACTTTCTCATGCATGCTCTCTGGTTCGAAACAAGCCTAAAGAACCAGCATGTACTCCTAAAAACTCTACTGATCTTGCTTCATTAATTTACCAAGGAAAACATGCACAAATTAAGAATAATCATTTCTGTTAAACCAAAAATAATGATTAATTCACAAGAGGTGTATTTTGACATAACAAAACAGTGTGCACAAGTTGGGCACAAAAACATAAATATTTTCAGCGACAAAAATCATCTAGGTAGTTTCTGCAGAAATGGAAAACAATTTATCTAGCAAGATTTACTTCATAACTTTGTGCAATTTTTGGCACAGTAGCTAGTCATGGCAAGACATCCAACATATCCAAAATTTAGATATAGAGGAGCTATATTTTTTGAGTTATGACAAATCTAGTTATTTCACACTCCTATTTTTCATGTTAAAACTATTTAGAATCAAGCCATGTGAGAATGACAAAAGTTGTGGGATTTCTCTCCCTGAATCCAACTATTTGGCATTTTTCTAAATTTTCTACAATTTTCTAGGGATTTTCTACTGCTCTAGACTTACTTGCAAGAAAACTTAGATAGGGTTCATCACAACCAAGTCCTACACTTTACACACGACACCCTGGAAAAATTCCCAGCCAAGCAATTGGGTCCCTGGCCGGGGTGGCGGCGCGGCTCCGGCCAAATCCCGGCGAGCCGACGGCGCTCCCGGCTGGGCAAGTGGCTAGGCTCGGCCAGGGGCTCACCTAGGGGCGTTGGGTGTCGGAGTTGAGGCGGAAGGGACGGCCGGCGAGGGGGATCGACGGCGGTCGGTGGCGGTGGCCGCGACGGCTCGGAGTGACGGCGAGGGGGTGGCTCCGCTGGGCAACACGCAAACCTGGAGAGTGCAATAGAGCCTGGGGAGGTGCTAGGGGGGCTCGGGTTGCACGGGGGCGGCCAGAGGAGGGCGTGCTCCGGCGGCGGCGGCAATGGCGCAGTGGAGCTCGGGGTGGCGCGTGGAGGGGAGAGAGGAGGGGTTTAAATAGGCGCTCGAGCACTTGGTGACGATGGATGACGGCGGGGAGATGCTCCCGCCGTGCTATGGCGGCTCGAGAGGCGCGCGTACGGCGACGACACCGCCGACGGACCGGCGGTTCTTTGCGCGCGCGCGCTCGTACGGCGGCGTGACGACGCGGACTCGAGGCGCCTCGGGCGGGGGCGCGTCGGGGCGGGGGCGCATCGGGGCACGGGTAGCTCGGGCGGCGTGTGCCTCGGGCGGTGCTCGGCCTCGGGAGGCGCGGGCGCGGACGCCGGGGCCGGCGCCGCGCGGCGGCGACGCGCGCGCGTAGGGGCGCGCGCGACGTCGCGGTGCGTCGGCGCTCTGCCCTAACCCGTGTTGCTGGTGCTGTGTTTGAATTCATTTTTCCCCAAATTTTTGTATAAAACTTGCCCAAGTGGTGAGCATGAAAGTTGTAGATCTAGCTACCCTCTACCATTTCCAAAAAGGCTCTATAGGGTTTTTCTTCACAGATTTTGAAATACACCAATGCCAACTTCGAATGTCAGCTTGTCTTTTTGAACAGTGAATCCTATCTTGCAACCAATTTTTCAAGCTTTTCCACTCAAAATTTGAAATGCCAATCTACATGAAAGTTGTGTCCCTCAACAAGATGGACAACTTCCATAAAGGTAGAATTTGAAGTGTTTAGGTGAATTTTGGAGAACGCGGCAAAAGTTCCGGCAGACACCTATGGACATTAGGGTGGCAAGGGGGTTTGACCAAGTCTTTGACCATGGGTTGGCCCCACAAGTGTGTCTACTATTCAAAGGGGGTCACTAGAGTAGGTTAGTGAGTTTTTCGAGGTGAGGGCCCAGGTTGACCGTGATTTGACCACTATTGACTACTTTGACCAGCTGTTAGGATTAATTAAAAACCTGGGGCGGCACAGGACTCTACCCGAGGGGGAGCTCAGCCCTCGAGCGAGGCGGACTCCACCCGAGGGTGCATCCAGACCTCGAGCGAGGCGGACCCCACCTGAGGGGGCGCGTAGCCCTCGAGCAAGGCGGACCTTACTCGAGGGGCGTTCCGTCGTGCCGCCTTGGCGGGTTGCGGGGGCCGCTAGGACGGTGATCGTGTCGTGTGCTTTAGGTTCGTGGGTTAGTCTGTGATTCGCGTTTGTTGTGAGTTTTAAGTGGGTTCCCCTGGTTAATTAGGGGACCCTTATGGTTGTTCCTGACAGTAGCCCCCGAGCATCTGCAGGTGTACCCGTTAGGGTCCCGCAGATGCTGACGCTCGCTGATGGGACATTCTTCCCTCCTGGTTGCTAATGCTGTTCCGTGGGCTGCGTCAGCGGACCCACGGGTCTAGCCCCCGAAGCCCTGCAGGAGCGTGAGTGCTCCTGCAGGGTTTTTTTCGCGAGTCTTTACCAGTGTGCGGGGCATTCGTTTCAACCGGCATCGGCGATGTTCCAGCCGGCTTCGGTCACGCGCGCATGACTGGTACTTCTTGCGTTCGGTGCACCCTAGGAGGTGTAGCCATGTGTCAAGCCCCCGAGCTTGGGCCCGTTCGAGGCGTTCGGGGCGAGCTTTCCGACTTGTATTAGTACGTTCCCTCGCCGTCCCTCCGCGGGACGGAGGGTGAGGTTTCCACAACCCCCATCGATCGGGTCACGGATTGCGGATTCCTCATCGAGCTGTTATCGGGTAGTTCAAGTGGACACCCATGCCCCGTTCGATAAGGGTTGGCTCGTGGTCCGGAGACTTGTCCATGAAAGCGCTCGCGCGGGTTTGCTAGGTGGGGCTCGGTCCCGTTCGCTAGGGACCGAGGGAGCGGAAGCTCTCCCTCGATGGGACCCCCCCGACTAGATGCCCTCGCTGGGTCTTGAATGCGACATGTGGGGCGCCCTCGAGCCAGTGGGCTCGAGGATAGGCTTGAATGCGCGCGCCCTCGTCGCCCCTGACTCTGTTGATCTGGGGCATTTGTTTCGAACCCATCGAGGGTCAAGCTCCGAACCCCTGATCAGTAGGGCCATTGCGGGGTGGCAGCTGGGTCCCCCCCGACTTTTTGCATCTGCAGGTTCCGAGGGTTCACGGCGGGCTAGCCCTCGAACCACCGATCGCAGTCCTTGTAGATCGAGGGCACCTGTGGCACCCGTTCACGCTGAGCGGGCTTCGAGTCCACTGATCGGTAATCGCACCCTTCGAGGGTCGGGGTTTTCGAGCCTTGTGCTCAAGCCGTTCGAGGGTCATCCTTACTGGGTAAGGGACCGGGCCATTTAATGCCCACCGTCGCATCCACGGTCATGCGGCGCGCGGCGCGCCTTTCGAGCGCGCGCGCCCGCGCGTAGTGGGCGACGTGGGCGGGCGGACATGACGGCCCGCCGCGGCTCTTTGGTTGCCGCGTCGTAATGATCGCGCGCGCGCGTGCGCCTGGCCACTCCGGTCGTGGTGGGTCCCGCCCATCAGCGACTGGGTCGTTCGCCTGCAGTTAATGCATGCAGAGCGTGCGATTCGGGGAGCGTGGCTCCATGGATCTATAAGTCTGAGGGGAGGGTGAGGTGAATCTTTACCTCAACACTTAGCGCCTGTCATCCTCGTCCCTTCCGCTTCTGACCTAGAGCTGCGCTCGCCCCTTCGTCTTCGCCTAGCACTTGCTTCGCACTCCTCGCTCCTTCGCCGATCCGCATGGCTCCCCCGCAGTCCATCACCATTATCAACCCGCTGCCGTGGCCGTGTTCGACGGCGACGAGGATGGCCCTGAGCGAGCTGGTGACCACCGGCCAGCTGGCGGCGAACGAGGACGGGCGGCCCCCAGTGTGGATTGACCCGCCGGCGAGGGACCGGGAGCCCAACCCGCCGTTTGGGTACGTCGTCAGCTTCATTCACTTCCACGAGCGTGGCTTCGCGGCGCCGGTGAGCTGTTTCTTGCGCGGGTTGTGCATCCACTACGGCGTGGAGCTGCACAACTTCGCGCCGAACGCCATCTCACAGGCGGCCACGTTCGTCGGCGTCTGCGAGGGATTCCTGGGGATCCCAGTGAACTGGGATCTCTGGGTCCACCTCTTCCGCGTGGAGCTGCACACCGTCACCACGCCAGAGCCGAAGGTGCGCTGCGCGGTGCGCGCCGGCGGCGTGACGATCGCGCTGCAGGAGATGCGCGGGGAGCTCTACATCCCCTGCACGATGACCTCCAACAACGCCGAATGGGAGCGGGGGCGGTTCTACCTCCGCAACGACGAGCCCGGCCCGCCGCCCTGGACTAGCAAGGTCGTGAGGGAGAGGGTCGATTCCTGGCGGCACGGCGTGTCGCCTTCCTCCCGTCGAGACCGGCTGGACTCAGCCTTGAAGGCGCTGGCGGATGCTGGGCTGACCGCGGCCTCGGTTCTTGTCAACCTCCATCACCGGCAGATCGTCCCTCTCATGGAGAGGCGGCTCCGCATCTTCGAGATGGAGGAGACGGCCGATCCCGTGGCGCTGGCGCAGTCGCGGCTGCTGCCTGATCCCCTTCCACGGGAGTATGCAGCCACGCGGGCGATGCGTGCCATCAACCTCAGGGCCGTCAAGCACAGCGACGACAACCTCTGTTCGTTCGCCATTCTCCCCGAGGGCCCGCTGGTGAGTAGGGTTTCCTTTTTCTCTCCCGCCATTCTCTTGCGACGCGTCGGCAAGGTTTGACTTTTCGTTTATCCTCCGCAGTTCATGGCTATGAACGCTGTGCGGTCCGACCCGCCCACACCTCGAGCCCGAGCATGCGCGCGGCTCAGTGGCGGGAGCAAGAGCGGGCGGTGCGCAAGAAGGAGAAGGGGATTCGGCGACGGGAGTGCTGGGAACAGCGAAGCATGGAGTTCCGGCTGCGCGAGCAGCTGGGACTCTCCTCCCTGGCAACTTCGGAGTACTCGTCGTCGGACGAGGAGGAGGAGAGCGATGGAAAACGAGCTCTCCCCGAGAGGTGGGAGCCTTCGTCCCCCTCGGCCAGAGCCGCGGTGGCGGTGGAGGAGACCGCGCCTGGGGTGGGCGCGGGAGCGCCCGCCGCAAGGCGGCCTTCGAGAGAGGCGGTGCGCGTCGCGGAGGCGCCTGCGCGCGCCTCAGGGACGACTGGGGGCGAGGCGGTGGCCACGCCGGCGGCGGCAACAACGTCCGCTAAGCCCCCGAGGTAGAGGAAGCGGGGATTCTCCACCCTGAGGTAGGCGACCGCTCCCCCACAACTGCGTCTTTTAGATCGATGAGAGCTTAACTTTCTCGTCTTCGCGTTCGCAGGGTGGCGCCCACCGAGCTCCCCCTCGCGCCTGCTAAGGTGCTGAGGTCGGACGCGGCCGTCCCTACTAGGTGGCGCTCGTCGAGGGCGTCACGGGCGGCTGGGAGTGCAGCGACGGCGGAGAGCGAGGGCTCGCGCGGCGCGGCTGAAGCTTCGGAGTCGCAACAGGCAGCGACGACTACGGAGCTGTCTTATGGACTTCCCTGGGCCCAGTACCTCGGTGGGCACCAGGACCGACTACTCGGTGGGCCCCTGGGACTACCTGACTTGCGCTGCACGGTACCTGATGGCGTGAAGCACAAGGACTACAGAGGAGAAGTACTCGGTTAGGAAGCTGTACATGTCCTGCACTGTATGGAAGACTCCTAGACGTACTCGACTAGTACTCTCTCCCGATTCCGACTTGTAACCCTGCCTCCCAGACTATATAAGGCGAGGCAGGGACCCCTCTCTCATCATCTCATCTCACGACGTAAGATTGCATCATCTTGTAATCATACTCAATCAATCCAGAGCTACGCAGCATACATGACGTAGGGTATTACGCACCTCACGGCCCGAACCTATCTAAATTGTGTGCCACGTGTCTCTTCCTTCGAGTTACCGATCTCGGCGAGGCCACATTCATCTACTTTAGGTACTCCCCTTAGTAGGTTGCTGGTCTAAAACACCGACAGCTGGCGCGCCAGGTAGGGGATCTCGCCCGAGATCACATGGTGAACTCGACGGCTCCTGTCTACATCAAGCCAACCGCCGCCTTCAACCGCGGCGACACCTTCGTCTTCGGCGCCTGGGTCTGCACTGCTGATAGCGCTGGATCCTTCCAACGCCGCCTCACCATGCCGCGCCAACCCGGAGATCGGCTTCGTGACGCTTCCCGAAGTAGTCACGGGCGAACTCGCCGGCAAGTTCGGCGGAATTTCGCTTTTCGATCAACACGCCGACTTCGAGCTCGGATCCACTTCCAACTCGAACTCGATGTCCCCGTGGGCTACCATGTGCGAGCCGGTTGCTCAGCCGTCGCATGCGGTCCCCCACCCCGCGAGCGCTCCACGCGTGGCCCCCACAACCTCTGCAGGGCCCGCACGGAGGCTCCCTCCGTGCGCCGGCTCGGCAAGAAACCCGTACCCGAGTACAACTCAGACTCCGACACCGCCCCCGGCCACGCTTCGGACTCCAACGCCCTCTCCGGCTTCTACTCGGACTCCACGTACTAGTTCGACTTCGGGTCGGACCCTAAGGACCCCGAGTCCGAAGACAACACCACTGAGCAACCCTTATCAGGGCCGGCTTCCGGGCTGGTTATAACGTCCACACTGGCCGGGAGATTCGTCTACTGGCCAGACTGCAAGCCCGCCGACCTGATAAGCGGGGACTCACGCTACATCACCTACCTCGACTCGCTCCCATTCAGGAGGGAACACCACTTGCCCGAGCTGAGGAGTACACTCCAACCGAGGTGGCGAGCTCCGACTCCAGTCTTGGCAACCCCGATCGCCAAGTCTTCATGGCTGCCGGCGACACGCCAGGACCTTCGGGGACGGCAACTGACAAGTACCTCGAAGACATCTCCGCAGACGAGCTGTCTGCTGAGGCTCCCGCGGACGAGACCGACGCCAGCAGGGACGCTCGACGTGAGCGCAACCGAAGACGGAACGAACGGCGCCGGCGTCTCCGGGACAGCTTACCCATCCGCAACCTTGCGGAGGCCCTCGAGCAAGTCGAGAGTAGGGTACACACCACCCTTGAGCAATGCCTCATGTCGATCACGGCGATCGCACGCCAAGCTCAGGGGATACGCGCTGGAGAAGTCATCGCCAAGCTCGCTGAAGACGCCTACTTCATGCGGGTCGACAACATGGTCAACCAGCCTCCTCCCGCTAGGAACCGCGACAACGAAGCTACAAGTCGTAGCGCTGACCTCGGCCGCAACCGTACTCGAGCCGAGCGCCGGCCGGCCCCAACCGTACTCGTGCGAACGCCGGCGGACCCTCACGGGTGGCAACAACAACCGGGAGATCATCCCTCACCGCGGCCCCGGCGGCGGCGACCGTGACCCTGGCGGCGGTGGCAGCGACGGCGGAAGCTCCAAACATGGGGCCAACAGGAGGGCCGGCGGCGGAGGCAGTCGCGGCGGTTGTGACCACGCGAACAGCCACACCTCCGGAGCCTCATAGCAGGGCGGCTACGATGCCCGCCAGAAGATTGAAGAGCTGCGGCGGAAGAAGTCCGCCACCGCAGGCGACAACGACGGCTTCCCCGCCTTCTCTCCTCGGCTTCGCAACTTGCTCCTCCCCGTAAAATTCAAACCTTTGGGGATCACCAAGTACGATGCGAAGCAGGATCCCATCCAATGGCTCAGGTGCTACGTCCTCTCCATCGAGAATGCTGGCGGCAACAACGACACCAAGTGCCTCTACTTTCCCTTCTGCCTGGACCAAGCTCCACTCACATGGCTCGAGTCGCTGGACAAGCACTCGATCGACAAGTGGGACCAGCTGAAGGAGCAGTTCACCAGCAACTTCGCGGGCGCCATGGGCCGATCGGGTACTCGCATGGACCTGACCATGGTCAAGCAGGAACAAGGCGAGACCCTCCACAAGTACATGCGCCGCTTCTTCGACAAGAGCGCCAAAGTAGTCGACCTCACCGACAAGGAGGTCATCAACCTCTTCCAAGAAAGACTCTACCATCGCCGCACCTTCAAAGACTTCGGTCGCCGTCGCCCCAAGTCCATCCCCTACCTCAAGGACATGATTACGTCCTGGGCGGATGAAGAAGACAAAGCCAACGCCAAGTACGATGCCATCCGTGGCAAGAGCAAGCAGAACACGGGCGGCGGTAGCGGCAACAACGGGAACCAAGGCGGTCGCAACAGCAACAACTACTCGGGTCCCAACCGCAAGCGCAAGCCAGACAACACTGTCGCGGATATCCAACGCCCTGCGAAGAAGAACTCGAAGAAGACCTCCGGCGGCTTCAAAGACCTGCTGAAGGAGAAGTGCCCGTGGCATCTGGACGGCAACCACACCACCGAGCAGTGCTACCAACTCAGGCGGGAACTCAAGAGTACTCCAGAGCCACCGCACCCTCACGACAAGAAGGGCAAGAAGAAGAACGACGGAGGCAACGACGACTTCCAGGAACCCGACAAGACTGTCAACGTCCTCTTCGGCGGACTACCCAGCAGACGGGAGCAAAAGGCTACTCGTCGAGAAGTGATGAGCATTGAACCAGCGGTTCCGACCCCTCTCAGGTGGTCGGAGGTACCCATTACCTTCTCCCGCGCGGATCAATGGACCAGCTTCTCCGAACCAGGGCATTTCCCTCTCGTCCTGAAGCTAGTGGTCGCAGGATCCAGGCTCAACAAGGTCCTCATCGACAGTGGAAGCGGGCTCAACGTCCTTTTCACCAAAACCTTGAAGAAGATGGGCCTCGACATCACGCACATGCTCACCAAGGGCTCCTCGCCCTTCTACGGCATCGTCCCCGGGAACGCGGCTATCCCACCGGGCTCGCTGGTCCCGCCGCTACCTTTGGGGAATCTCGGGACAACTACCGTACCGAGTACGTCAAGTTCGAAGTCGCGGACTTCGAGACGTCCTACCATGCCATCCTCGGCAGACCGGCTATCGCCAAGTTCATGGCGGTGCCCCACTACACCAAGGGGACTTGAGGATCTCGCACGACTGCGACACGGAAGCTGTGGAGATTGCCTCCACGAATCAAGTTCCCAATGCTATGATGGAGATCTATGCTGCGTCGAAGAAGCTTGCCCCAACAGAACTCGACATCCCTGAGAAGTCAGACAAAGCTAACAAGCCTCAGCCAGCTGAGGAGGTTCTGGTCAAAAACATTGACCTCGGGACAGGCGACAGCAGCAAGACTACTACCATCGGGGTGGCTCTCGACCCCAAATAGGAAGACGCGCTCGTCAACTTCCTCCGGGCTAACCGTGACATCTTCGCGTGGAAGCCAGCAGACATGCCAGGGGTGCCCAGGGAGTTGATCGAGCATTCCCTCAACGTCGATCCTAAAGCTACCCCGAAGCGACAACACCTCCGCTGCTTCGCCGACGACATACGGGATGCATCAAGAAGGAACTCGCCTACTCGCAGCTGGCTTCATCAGAGAAGTCTTCCATCCTGAGTGGCTTGCCAACCCCGTCCTCGTCCGCAAGAAGAACTCGAACGAGTGGAGGATGTGCATCGACTACACTGACCTCAACAAGCACTGCCCCAAGGACCCCTTCGGGTTGCCGCGGATTGATCAAGTCATCGACTCCACGGCAGGCTGCGACCTGCTCTGCTTCCTCGACTGCTACTCCGGGTACCACCAGATCGCGATCAAGGAAGAAGACCGCGTTCATCACCCCGTTTGGCGCGTACTGCTACACGACCATGTCCTTCGGGTTGAAGAACGCCGGCGCCACATACCAACGAGCTATCCAGGCCTGCTTCAAGAGGCAACTCAACAAGAATGTCGAAGCCTACGTGGATGACGTGGTCATCAAGACCAGAAACTCTAGTACCCTCATCGACGATCTTGAAGAGACATTCGCATCTCTGCGCGAGTACCGCTAGAAGCTCAACCCGAACAAGTGCATCTTCGGCGCACCTTCGGGCAAACTACTCGGCTTCATCATTAGCCACCGCGGCATCGAAGCCAACCCCGAGAAGATCTCCGCCATCACCAGCATGAAAGCACCCACGTCCATCAAAGACTTCCCGAAGCCGACCGGTGCATGGCGGCCCCGAACGTATTTATCTCGAAGCTTGGAGAACGGGGCTCCCCTTCTTCAAACTACTCAAGCACCAAGAGAAGTTCGTGTGGACTCCGCAGGGCGGACCAAGCCCTTGCCCAGCTCAAGGACTTCCTATCGAAGCCACCGGTCCTCACGGCTCCTCGCAAAGGCGAGCAACTACTGCTCTACCTCGCTGCGACTACTCATGTGGTCGTACTGCCATCATCGTCGAGCGGCAGGAAGACGGCCATGACTACCCGGGGCCGGCCGACCCGCCTACTTCGTCGGCCGAGGTCCTCGTTAGAATTCAAGACACGCTACCAGCCCCGTACAGAAGCTTCTGTACGCAGTGCTTGTCACCTCGCGGAAGCTACGACACTACTTCCAGGAGTACTCAATCTCCGTCGTCACCGACTACCCGCTCGGCGACATCCTGCGGAACCAAGATGCTACTGGAAGAATCTCCAAGTGGGCAGTCGAACTCGGCACCCTCAACATCGACTTCAAGCCACGCACAACCATCAAGTCGCAGGTACTAGTCGACTTCATGGCGGAGTGGCGGGGGAACCAGCTACCTACTCCAACCGAGCGACCAGAGCACTGGGTGATGTACTTTGACAGCTCACTCAACCTCGAGGGCGCAGGTGCCGGAGTACTCTTGATCTCTCCGACGGGCGAACAACTCAAGTACGTCCTGCAGATCTTCTGGAAGGTCTCAAACAACGAAGCCGAGTACGAAGCTCTCCTACACGGGCTCCCTAGTCAAATCCCAGTCACACACAAGCGATGGGTCGAACCACACACCAATCGCCAAGACAACGAGGTTATGGATCAACCTCTAGCCTTAGAAACGATTCCTCGAAGCACATGTGAAAGCACGAAAGAAGAAAGGGGGGAATCGAACCAAGAAGCAAAGCGCGCAGCATCTGGCGGACCGTCCGGCTAGACAGGGCGGACCGTCCGCGATGGGCCGCGCGGACCGTCCGGCGAGGTACCGCGGACCGTCCGCACCCTTGCCGCGGACCGTCCGCCCGAGCCGCGGACCGTCCGTTAAAACAAACAACCACCGGTGGCACACCGCGAACCACGGACCCTCCGCGGGAGCACGCGGACCGTCCGCCGTGCACCCGCGGACCGTCCGCCCGCTGCTGCGGACCGTCCGAAACTCCGTCCAACCAAAACTCAAAATCGCGACGGATCGAAACGAAAGGCGAGCAAGAACACGAAGAACACGGGACGAACACGAGCGGCGCGGACCGTCCGCCAGGAGGGCGCGGACCGTCCGCGAGGCTCGGACAGAGCAGAAAACGCCCGACCTCGAAAGTCAACTCCCCCAAATCATCATCGGATTTCCCAAACGGTTGAAGCTGTGGAGACAAGGGTTTGGGGACTTGAAAAGCGTCACACAAGGATGCTATAGCCCAAAAATCTTGCCTCCTAACTCCCTAAATCACCGGAATCGCGAATCCTTTGAGCACCACCAAAAGCTTGAGCACCGAACGAAAACTCTCGAATCGAAGTGGTTTCCCGGCGTTTGAGGGCACAAGATCAATCACAAAGATGCGCGAGACATCTATCCATGTTTCCCTCAAAGAAATCCGGGGAGAAACCCACTCAAATCCACGGAATCGCACCGAGAACAAAGGCACGAAAACAAGCACAAAAGACCAAGAAAAACACAACTCCGAATATTCTATACAAACCAGGAAAGATTCACAAGGTCTAGCATGCCGCCCGTAACATACCGTAAATTTGATTGTTTTCCCATGTGTGAATTTTCGCAAAAATTTAAAACTTTTTGTTTGAACTTGTGTGCTACCAAATTTGTGCCCAATTTGCTAGCTTCTCATCCTAAATTCTCTATAAAATAAAACCATATACAATTATTTTCAAATTATGGTAAAATATGTGATTTGGATTTTATGGATTTTATTTGGATTTTAGTGAGTGTGATTGAATTTGAAACTATTCAAATTCAAACCTATAGTTCAAACTTAATTCAAATCTAATTTCAAAACCCTATACTAACTGATGGGCCGCCTACCCTCTTCGAAGTCTAGTTAACCCCCTCCAAGTTTTGGCCTCGCTTTCTTCCGTCGCCCTTCCCTTCGGCCCGCCGAGCCAAGGCGGCCCGGGCCGCCCACCTTACCTCTTCACCTCGCGCCGCTCGCCGACGTGTGGGACCGGCGGCGCCGTTCTTCTCCTACCCGTGCCGGTCCACGCTCGCACGCCGCACCCAACCGCCGCCATGCGCACGCGCGCGTGAGCACCACCCCCGACCAGGGGACAGCCCCCGACCGCGCCTGCGGCACGGACGCCGAGCCAGGCGGCCGCACCCACGCACTGCCCGGCCTTTTACCTTTTTGCCCTTGCACCGTGACGCAACCGCACCCTTGTTAGCCACTCCCGTGCGGCCACATCAACCACCGCACCGTAGCAGCCACTTGGAGCCCCGTCGTGCCCCTTTTTACCCTTCGCCTGGGCGTGTGCAAGCTTCTAAACCCCCAAGCGAGGCCCCTGCTGCAAGGCAACTCGCAATTGGGATCCCCCCCTTGTTTCCCCTGTTCCGCCGCCGAGGAGAAAGGAGAGAGGGGGAGAAGAGGAGAAGTGGGAGGCGGAGGAAGACAGGCGCGCTTCGCCGACGCGCCACCCTGCCGGAGTCGAAGACGCTGAAGCCGGAGCCAGACGAGTAGCAGGGAAGGCCATCCACAAGCGAGTGGAAGCTGGAGCAGAGCAAGGACACGCCTCCGCCGCCGCTTCGCCGTCGTCGTCAACTTCTTCCCCGCCGCGGCCGTCTCTGCTACGACTCCACCTTCACCCCATCGTAAGCCTCACCACATCCTTCTCCTAACCTTGCTGACCCCCAAGGGAGCGTACCCCTGCGTTACGCCGCACCGGCCGCCGCGCCGTGCGCCGAGCTTGAGCTCGCTGTTCAGCCCCATGCCCGGCCATCGAGCCGCTTTTCTCAGAAACCCATCTCCCTAACGCCGCCGTGCACCCCGCGCGAGCAGCCGGCCGTAGGCCACTAACCCGCCTCTATCGTTTCCGCCGCGACACGCCGGAGCGCCGCCGCGCCGCGTGCCTCGCTCGTGCGCGTGAACCCCGTCTCGTCGCCACGCTCGTGTGCGTGTGTGAGTCCGCGTGCACGCCCAAGTGTTCACCCCCATGAGCACGTACGCCGCGTCACGTGACCGTTCGCCGCCGTGTTGAGCGCCGCGCCATGGACTCGGCCCGCCGAGGACCCGCGCGACGGTCGGCCACTTCACGGCCGGGGTAGGACGAACCCGCGCAAGGGGCTTTGGTGAACACGCCCAGGTGAACGCCGAAGCACCTGCACTGCATCTGCTAACTTCCGCCGCTTGCCGATTCACTGTGTCGCCGCCGCCGCTACCCCTCGCGAACGCCGTCGTCTCCGGCTCACGCCGAGAGCGCCGCCGTGTTGCGCTCCGCGTTACGCCCCCGGGCACTCCCCGCAGCCGAGGCGGCGCGGAGATAACCGCATGCCCCAAGGGATCCTCGAGCTTTGCTTGCTCGCGTTTCGGGAGCCTCGCGACCGCCAAAGCGCCGCCGCCGTCGCCGCCGGGGTTGCGGCGGGAGCGCGCCGACGCACGCACGCGGACAAGGCCGTGCCCCCGCGCTCCCGGTAAAACTTCGAGGGGCGCCACCGTACTTCCTCCGGTGGGGACCCGATCGGAGCATGGGCCGGCTTAACCCAACAAGGCCCACTTCGGCCCTTTTCCTTTTAACCTTTGAATTCCGGTTTTTTTCTTCGGGGTGAACGAGCGGACTTTCTCCTTTTGGCCCAAGATGCTAAGTCCTCGTGGGCCGACCCGGCCCACTAACTCTTTCGGCCCATTGGGCCACTAACACTTTGGACCCAATTTCGGCCCACCATCCGTGACGATGACGTCACGATGATGTCATGCCGATGTCATTCCTATTTTTAAATTAAAAATCCTTTTCTCTTTTATAAATAAATCTGGAAATTAATTTACAAAACCTTTTATCTTTAAAAATTCTTATCTAATTATCCGTAGCTCGAAAATTATGAAACCACTTGCGTTGGTTTCATAATTTTGAGACGCTCACCGCTACCCTATCCTTACCCGCTCTTGCCCTTGAACCGAGCCCCTTTTCGCCCCGCGTTCTTGGGGTAGAATTCGTGGCCGCCGCCCGCCACGGTGCTAATGTGGGTTTGGGACGTCGAGCCCCGCAACTAACCATTGGCGTGCCGCGGACGGAATCCTACCCCATTATCTCATCGCCTACCTTTTCTACACCTTTGCCTTCCCTCTTTTCGCTTCACGCATGTCCACTCTCGCTCTACTTGGCTTCATGCCGTGAAGCGTGTACCGTGTCGTATGCTTGAAGCCGTGATGTCGCCCGTGATGGATGGCCGTGACGTGAGCAGAGGCCACCGCTTCACGAACGGCAACCCCGAGTTGCAACCTAGCTTCCTTGCCATGGACGATGCCGCATCATCGCATAAGCCTCGTAGCGCTCTTAAGCACACCTTACCTCATCGCCACCGATGCTGGTCACAAGTTGACCCTTTCATCCCCTCTGAGCTGTCGCCGCATATGTTGGCATGATAATGCCTTTTCTAGTTATCTTTGCTTCGCCCTGCTTTCATCACCCTTCGCGCTACCGCTTTGATTATCCAAGAGCTAAAACCGAGCAAGTGCTTGATCTCAGCCTCTCCGCTCTCCTGCTTGCAGGCTTGTTTACCTAAGATCTTAGCCGTAAGACCCGTAAGCTAATTTTTGAACTAACTCTTGATCCTACCCTGTTTTCTAGGATATAAAAAAAACTAGTTGCTTAAACTACTTTTGTTTTAAAACCAATTGCTCTATTTTTATTAATTAAACCAGGTCGCTTGTTTTTACTCTGGAGTTTATTCGGATCTTCTAAATTGGTTCTTATTGATGTTTTTGCATTAGATGAATGCTCGTTATTTATTTCCACGGCGCATCTCGTGTAGGCTTGTGTTCTTGTTGAAGACCCGAGCCGCGACGACCGAGGAGACGCGACTACCCCGACTTTGCCCGAGAGGACGCTCAACCTCTACTACTCTACGACGACTACCGCGCGGTGTGTCATGTCACTCCCAACCATGTAGAACCCATGCATGCTATTATATGCTAGTGCTATATTTATGTTACTTGATTTGATGGATTGCATAGCCATTTGATTAGCCCCGCCTTGTTACTTGATATATCCCCGTTTCCTTGCTTTACCTACCTCTCGGGCTAGCTACAGACCCCTAGCTAGTCCCATATACTTACTATCCATACTTTTGTTGCTTAATTATGGATGGTTCTCTGGGTTTGGACTGAGATGTGGGAGATCTCGGTGTGTTCTAGCGTGAGTTCTGGGTGTGTTCTTCCTTGACGTGTTACTGGCGGGAGCGAGCCGTTTGGTTACTTGTGAACGCCTACCTCGGGGAGATGCGATCTGGCCTCTCGCCCGAGCGGCGTGTCGGATGGGATGGAGATGGTGAGTGCTCGCTCTCGGCCCTTAAGGACCGATCGTCAGTTGACCTTGCTTCAGTGGACTTTTACCGTACAAACCGCCCGCCTTGTATTGGGCGGGGGTGCGGGGTGAGACTCGTAGTGGATAGCACCCCTCCTGTAGGCGGATCGGTGTGATCGTGTCGGGAGACGGCTCTTTCCTCCTTAGAAGACTTCGCCCGGCGAGGCCGGGGAAGGGTTCCACGGCTTCGAGGGACCCCTCGGCCGGCGCATGAGCTCTACGGCGGGGGGCCGCGCCGGACCTCGGAGACGCGGAGGGTACTATCCACTTACTTGGACTCCGGCCGTATGGTAAGGTTTGGGACGGCGGCCACCGTTTCCGGCTCTACTCGGGCGGGTACGGCTTGTACAACCTCTACGGAGTGTTAAACCTATAGCTATAGTCCGTGTCCACCGGTTATGGACGGTCCCTCGATCTCTCACCCGGCTAGACTCTTTTCTTGTGCTTCTTCTCTCCCCCGAGTGAGTGAGCCCGCCCGAGGCCGTTGAGATGTGGGGATAGAAGCGGTGTGGGCCCCACATCGCGGATGAGAGTTGGGAGCTAGATCGTGGTTGTGATTCGGTGCTTTGGTGTGGACATCCTTGTTGAGGGGTGTGGACCCCGAGGTGTGGACCTTATAGGTGTGGACCTCCCGGAGGTGTGGACCTCGCCGCTTATTCCGCATACCTTGATTGTTGCTACCGCGCCGCTCGCATGCATAACTTTCTACACCCCAATATAGGCTTTATCCATGCATACTAGAATCAACCACCGCTTTTGCTCTTTGTTGGGAAGTCGACATGACCTACCCGCTTATCGGGTAGATGCCGGCATTTCGTACTCGGTGACCGTCTACGGCTACAACTTCGTGACGAAGGTGTGAAGACTAGAGCTGGTCCTATGCTCGAGTTTGCCTGTGGAGCTGGAGACGCTTCGCTTATGTAGATCCGCTGCGTAGGTGTTTTACCTTTCTTGATTCAGTCCTGTTGGACTTGTACCCGGCTTGTGCCGAAGAGTTGTACTCTGATGTTGTAATAATAATATTATGTAATTCTTCTTTTATTCCCGTGTTGTATGGATTTGTACCACTTGAGACAGGGATTGCACGTGATAGCCTCTTCCTGGGACTATCACGGAGGTGCGAGAGTCGAATTTCCGTTCACGGAAATTCGGGTCGTTACGGTGGTATCGTAGTCGTACTTGACCATAGGACGAGCCCTAGCAACGGCCGATAGATTAGGACAAACCTAAGTATCCTTGATTGAGTATATACTCCTTAACTCTTATATAAACCCCTTGAAATCTGCTATTACCTCCTTGAATTCTCACTAACCGACTCACTAACAACCCTTCTACACGATTGGTGGCCTAAGGAGAACAACTCGTTGTCACATGCTTGCAACTCGAGGAACGACGTCCGATACAAGGGAAAGACAACTACGACAATGGACAACTATGAAGATGGAGTACGGGGACGAGATGAAGCTGAATCTACATGACTCGGTTGGATTATCCCCGCCGACTCATCGCCGTCATGTTATGTCAACACGGTTGTCTCTACTTTGGAACCGAATCCACCGGGAATGATTAGATTGCCTCGTGATACGTGAAGTCCGCATACGGATGATTCTACAACAGACAGGCGACACCCTTCCACCTTTTGCTCGGAACAGAGCTTGGATAACCCAAGATGCCCAACTCCGAGGACAATGAGGAGTTAAGACTTTAAATTTTAGTGTGCCAACATACATAAATTGGATGCACTATATGGAACTGGCACACATAAGCTTGGATGCAGGAGTCAAAGATTCCTGAGATGCCGGTAGCTCAGCAGTTGGATGAAGACCCAAAGACTCGAAGTGATACGGATAGCCGAGTCACGAAGGATTAAGATATCATAACGAGTGGTAGCTACATGAGGCGACCAATGGATTGAATGGTCAAGTTAGCACCAACTTACAAGCGAGCATCACATACTCGGAATAACAGCTGGATAATTGACCCCAATGGACTTTACCTTCGGTAAGCAATATGAAACTTGGATGCTCGCGGGGGTCGACGACCGGAAAAATATGTATGAATGAGGAACAAGGGGCATGGATACAACAATAAATATAGAGTACCTCCTTTTCTTCCAAGGACAAAGCCATGAGAGCTAGCAGAAGAAGAGTTCTACCAACTTACTTCGGAAAGATTAGTGCCGAAACCCCCAATTGGCACGTGTTCTTTCAAGTGCTCGATGGCTACCATTAGGAAAAATCCCTCGAGTGCCCACGATGTACTAGTATGTTTACGCCGGTGTAACCTCGAAGGTCTTAGGAGTCTGCCTCGAGAAACACATTTGTTTTGGTGCATTGCTTGAGTGGTTGGATCTTTTTGGTCTTATTGTTGTTATGCCTCTTCATGATTGTGTGTAATTGTATTGAGTGCTTATGCTTGCTAGATCTTTAGATGACTCCTTTAGAGGCCTTAGCTACCCATCCTACAAGATCAAGCTAGTAGAACAAAGATCGACGTGCTCAAGTCAACTTAACAAGGTCAAACTTCGAAGACATGAAGGATTTCTTGCAACCTCGGCCAATCGACCAATACTTTGGATGAGATATCCTAAGAACATTGGACTCAAGTTCGTAAACCAATAAATGAGTACCTTAAGAATTCGCAACTTTCGAAGCTCGGAAGTGCATGTACCTCTATGGGAGCATATATTGGTTAAGATCAATTGAGTACCCTAAGATGTTAATGACACATTTTGGATAATTTTAGTCGGAACTCAATTATCGGATAGAGATGAAATACTCCTTATGGAACAACAATCAATATGAGAAATTTTATTGGAGTACTTTAGCTTCCGTAAGGTACCTTATGAACGTCCGCCTTTGGAATTTGCCGATGGAATACGAGTTTGCCTATAAGGTTCTCCGCCTAACCGCGAATAGACCCGTGTGGAGACTCAAAAGAACATGGTAACCACATATCTTGGTAATGGATCCATCAATGAGAGCAACTAACACATCGAAGAAAACCCAAGATAATGAGAAAGTGGATATAAGCGCATCAATCTCTCCACGGACGGACAATCACACATGTTTATGGAATTGCGCCCCCGACCATGTATTCGGAAGTAATGAATTCATGCATACGGGATCATCCCTAAGTAGACGAGACCTCGACGTGGAAGGTATTGTTGAGGTTTTGGATTTGATTCGGATGACTAAACTCAAAGGATATAAGGTTTGCACTACACGAGCAATCATCCTAGAGTCATTTTTATTGGAGTAATCCCTCCTACACCCCTAAGCAGTTGTTTTGGAAATTATTGTGTAAGCAGTAAACAACTGTGCACCACAAGTTGTGCTTCTGGAATAGGATGCCCGGAGAGTATGTAAAGGAATTACGAGGTCGACTTTTGGAATAAGATATGGAGTTCAGTCGACCCCACTTTTGGAATAAGCAATTAATAAAGAAGCTCTACTGGACACTGTATATTGAACTTATGGAAAAGAGAATAACTCCGACAACTACTGGATGTAAGTTAGTCGTTCGACCTCGCAACTGGAACCTACCGCCCTATTGGGAAATAGGTAATAAGAGGTTGTGAGCAAGAGTGAGGTAGATTGCTCACCTAAACGGGTGACATCATTTGGAATTGTTAAGTGAGCATGGTAAGCCATGAAGTTATGAATATTTCCAGGGTACCTAAAGGTGAGAATACCATTGTGAGGAGTAACTAAAAGGAATGGTGAAGGATCAAGGTCTAAACTAAAGTTGTGCAAGTGAACCAATCCTTAAAGTTACAATAACTACGGATGTTCTGAGGAATCAGTTAAGCTTTGATGGTATTCCTAGGGGATGGCATCACCTATGTATCCTGAGTTTGTTAAACATGCATCGAAAAATAGATGTGACTTCGTCGAGATGGTCCATCCGAAGAAGTTGGAATAAAAAGGACTAGTGTGAGATTTCGGATGGATAGAGCCACTCACATAGTCGAGGGTGTTGCGTATGACCCCTCTTAACATGGACTATCATGAATGGGAAGTAACCTTTCATAGAGTTCATGACCTTGGACATGTCTAACATTGCTAGCACCCTAACGAGAACAGTAGCAGACGTGCTGAGCCAACAAATGGATTACAACGTAAAGGACATACGAAGTTGGTAAGGGTTGCTGGACCCTCAAAGAGGAAGGGAGTTATGTTTACCCAGGTTCTGAAAGGTGGTGAGAGTGCACGCCATAAGAGGTGCGATAGAACTAATACTTTGGGAAATCATGATATCTACCCATGGATCAAGAGATGACATTATACATCTTCAACCATCCCGTGGATATGGCTTCAAGAAGATTCATTGAATCAACTAGGAAAAACCAAGAGAATGTACGACTCCCTCATGTGGAAGGATGTGGGAGAATCATGCCTTTTTGGATTAAAAGTATTCGACGGATGTCATGAGAGTATGATCAATATCGTATGCAATGATTTTGGGAATAAGCTAATTGATAACAAGGATGTGACCTCAAACGTGAGGGTTAGAATATTATGAGAATGTCACATTCTACTAAGCCTATGTGAGACGGCTAGATGAGAAGGACTAAGATATGGGGAAACTAGGCCGTAGTTGTAATTTCTCACGTATTTGAACCAGAGAATAATCTTGGGATATATATGGATGATAATACGAGAGTCTTATGGAAGCTACCGACAGAGGACATATAATACCACTCGCATTGGAGGCCCCAACGGAAACCGGATATGTTGACACTAAGCACCCGTGGAACCTTGGAATAAACACATCGTCAACTCATCAACATTGGGAAGCCGAACATAAAGAGGGAACAGAAGGCATACCAAAATGAAGACCCTCACCACACGGGTTTGAGCTTAAATCTCGAGGACGAGATTCACGTGAGGGGGGTAGAATGTAACATACCGTAAATTTGATTGTTTTCCCATGTGTGAATTTTCGCAAAAATTTAAAACTTTTTGTTTGAACTTGTGTGCTACCAAATTTGAGCCCAATTTGCTAGCTTCTCATCCTAAATTCTCTATAAAATAAAACCATATACAATTATTTTCAAATTATGGTAAAATATGTGATTTGGATTTTATGGATTTTATTTGGATTTTAGTGAGTGTGATTGAATTTGAAACTATTCAAATTCAAACCTATAGTTCAAACTTAATTCAAATCTAATTTCAAAACCCTATACTAACCGATGGGCCGGCCTACCCTCTTCGAAGTCTAGTTAACCCCCTCCAAGTTTTGGCCTCGCTTTCTTCCGTCGCCCTTCCCTTCGGCCCGGCGAGCCAAGGCGGCCCGCCCGGCCCACCTTACCTCTTCACCTCGCGCCGGCTCGCCGACGTGTGGGACCGGCGGTGCCTGTTCTTCTCCTACCCGTGCCGGTCCACGCTCGCACGCCGCACCCAACCGCCGCCACGCGCACGCGCGCGTGAGCACCACCCCGCGCCGGGGACAGCCCCCGACCGCGCCCCGCGGCACGGACGCCGAGCCGGCGGCCGCACCCACGCACCGCCCGGCCTTTTCCCTTTTTGCCCTTGCACCGTGACGCGACCGCGCCCTTGTTAGCCACTCCCGTGCGGCCACATCAACCACCGCGCCGTAGCGCCCACTTGGAGCCCCGCCATGCCCCTTTTTACCCTTCGCCCGGGTGTGTGCAAGCTTCTAAACCCCCCAAGCGAGGCCCTTGCCGCAAGGCAACTCGCAATTGGGATTCCCCCCCCCCTTTGTTTCCCCTATTCCGCCGACGAGGAGAAAGGAGAGAGGGGGAGAAGAGGAGAAGTGGGAGGCGGTGGAAGACGGGGCGCGCTTCGCCGACGCGCCACCCTGCCGGAGTCGAAGACGCTGAAGCCGGAGCCAGACGAGTAGCAGGGAAGGCCATCCACAAGCGAGTGGAAGCCGGGAGCGAGCAAGGACACGCCTCCGCCGCCGCCGCTTCGCCGTCGTCGTCAACTTCTTCCCCGCCGCGGCCGTCTCTGCTACGACTCCACCTTCACCCCATCGTAAGCCTCACCACATCCTTCTCCTAACCTTGCTGACCCCCAAGGGAGCGTACCCCTGCGTTACGCCGCACCGGCCGCCGCACCGTGCGCCGAGCTTGAGCTCGCTGTTCAGCCCATGCCCGGCCATCGAGCCGCTTTTCTGCAGGAACCCATCTCCCTAACGCCGCCGTGCACCCCAGCGCGAGCAGGCTGGCCGTAGGCCACTAACCCGCCTCTATCGTTTCCGCCGCGACACGCCGGAGCGCCGCCGCGCTGCGTGCCTCGCCGTGCGCGTGAACCCCGTCTCGTCGCCACGCTCGTGTGCGTGTGTGAGTCCGCGTGCACGCCCAAGTGTTCACCCCCATGAGCACGGACGCCGCGTCACGTGACCGTTCGCCGCCGTGTTGAGCGCCGCGCCATGGACTCGGCCCGCCGAGGACCCGCGCGACGGTCGGCCACTTCACGGCCGTGTTAGGGACCGAACCCGCGCAAGGGGCTTTGGTGAACACGCCCATGTGAATGCCGAAGCACCTCGCACCGCATCCGCTAACTTCCGCCGCTTGCCTGTTTCACCGTGTCGCCGCCGCCGCTACCCTCGCGAACGCCGTCGTCTCCGGCTCACGCCGAGAGCGCCGCCGTGTCGCGCTCCGTGTTACGCCCCGGTGCACTCCCCGCAGCCGAGGCGGCGCGGAGATAACCGCATGCCCCAAGGGATCCTCGAGCTTTGCTTGCTCGCGTTTCGGGAGCCTCGCGACCGTCAAAGCGCCGCCGCCGCCGCCGCCGCCGGGGTTGCGGCGGGAGCGCGCGCGACGCACGCACGCAGGGACAAGGCCGTGCCCCGCGCTCCCGAGAAAACTTCGAGGGGCGCCACCAGACTTCTCCGGTGGGGACCTGATCGGAGCATGGGCCGGCTAACCCAACAAGGCCCACTTCGGCCCTTTTCCTTTTAACCTTTGAATTTCGGTTTTTTTCTTCGGGGTGAACGAGCGGACTTTCTCCTTTTGGCCCAAGATGCTAAGTCCCGTGGGCCGACTTCGGCCCACTAACTCTTTCGGCCCATTGGGCCACTAACACTTTGGACCCAATTTCGGCCCACCATCCGTGACGATGACGTCACGATGATGTCATGCCGATGTCATTCCTATTTTTAAATTAAAAATCCTTTTCTCTTTTATAAATAAATACGGAAATTAATTTACAAAACCTTTTATCTTTAAAAATTCTTATCTAATTATCCGGAGCTCCGAAAATTATGAAACCACTTGCGTTGGTTTCATAATTTTGAGACGCTCACCGCTACCCTATCCTTACCCACTCTTGCCCTTGAACCGAGCCCCTTTTCGCCCCGCGTTCTTGGGGTAGAATTCGTGGCCGCCGCCCGCCACGGTGCTAATGTGGGTTTGGGACGTCTGGAGCCCCGCAACTAACCATTGGCGTGCCGCGGACAGAATCCTACCCCATTATCTTATCGCCTACCTTTTCTACACCTTTGCCTTCCCTCTTTGCTGCTTCACGCATATCCACTCTCGCTCTACTTGGCTTCGTGCTGTGAAGCGTGTACCGTGTCGTATGCTTGAAGCCAGGATGTCGCCCGTGATGGATGGCCGTGACGTGAGCAGAGGCCACTGCTTCACGAACGGCAACCCCGAGTTGCAACCTAGCTTCCTTGCCATGGACGATGCCGCATCATCAGTATAAGCCTCGTAGCGCTCTTAAGCACACCTTACCTCATCGCCACCGATGCTGGTCACAAGTTGACCCTTTCATCCCCTCTGAGCTGTCGCCGCATATGTTGGCATGATAATGCCTTTTCTAGTTATCTTTGCTTCGCCCTGCTTTCATCACCCTTCGCGCTACCGCTTTGATTATCCAAGAGCTAAAACCGAGCAAGTGCTTGATCTCAGCCTCTCCGCTCTCCTGCTTGCAGGCTTGTTTACCTAAGATCTTAGCCGTAAGACCCGTAAGCTAATTTTTGAACTAACTCTTGATCCTACCCTGTTTTCTAGGATATAAAAAAAACTAGTTGCTTAAACTACTTTTGTTTTAAAACCAATTGCTCTATTTTTATTAATTAAACCAGTGCTGCTTGTTTTTACTCTGGAGTTTATTCGGATCTTTTAAATTGGTTCTTAATGATGTTTTTGCATTAGATGAATGCTCGTTATTTATTTCCACGTCGCATCTCGTGTAGGCTTGTGTTCTTGTTGAAGACCCGAGCTGCGACGACTAAGGAGACGCGACTACCCCGACTTTGCCCGAGAGGACGCTCAACCTCTACTACTCTACAACGACTACCGCGCAGGTGTCATGTCACTCCCAACCATGTAGAACCCATGCATGCTATTAGATGCTAGTGCTATATTTATGTTACTTGATTTGATGGATTGCATAGCCATTTGATTAGCCCTGCCTTGTTACTTGATATATCCTCGTTTCCTTGCTTTACCTACCTCGGGGCTAGCTACGGACCCCTAGCTAGTCCCATATTCTTACTATCCATACTTTTGTTGCTTAATTATGGATGGTTCTCTCGGGTTTGACCGAGATGTGGGAGATCTCGGTGTGTTCTAGCGTGAGTTCGGGTGTGTTCTTCCTTGACGTGTTACCGGCGGGAGCGAGCCGTTTGGTTACTTGTGAACGCCTACCTCGGGGATATGCGATACGGCCTCTCGCCCGAGCGGCGTGTCGGATGGGATGGAGATGGTGAGTGCTCGCTCTTGGCCCTTAAGGACCGATCGTCGGTTGACCTTGCTTAAGTGGACTTTTACCGTACAAGCCGCCCGCCTTGTATTGGGCGGGGGTGCGGTGAGACTCGTAGTGGATAGCACCCCTCCCGTAGGCGGATCGGTGTGATCGTGTCGGGAGACGCGCTCTTTCCTCCTTAGAAGACTTCGCCCCGCGAGGCCGGGGGAAGGGTTCCACAGCTTCGAGGGACCCCTCGCTGGCAGTATGAGCTCTACAGCGGGGGCTGCGCCAGACTTGGAGACGCAGGAGGGTACTATCCACTTACTTGGACTCCAGCCGTATGGTAGGGTTTGGGACGGCGGCCACCGTTTCCGGCTCTACTCGGGCGGGTACGATTGTACAACCTCTCGCAGTGTTAAACCTATAGCTATAGTCCGTGTCCACCGGTTATGGACGGTCCTCCGATCTCTCACCCGGCTAGAGTCTTTTCTTGTGCTTCTTCTCTCCCCCGAGTGAGTGAGCCCGCCCGAGGCCGTTGAGATGTGGGGATAGGAGCAGGTGGGCCCCACATCGCGGATGAGAGTTGGGAGCCGGATCGTGGTTGTGATTCGGTGCTTTGGTGTGGACATCCTTGTTGAGGGGTGCGGACCCCCGGAGGTGTGGACCTTATAGGTGTGGACCTCCCGGAGGTGTGGACCTCATCGCTTATTCTCGCATACCTTGATTGTTGCTACCGCGTCGCTCGCATGCATAACTTTCTACGACCCAATATAGGTTTTATCCATGCATACTAGAATCAACCACCGCTTTTGCTCTTTGTTGGGAAGCCGACATGACCTACCCGCTTATCGGGTAGATGCGGCATTTCGGACTCGATGACCGTCTACGACTACAACTTCGTGACGAAGGTGTGAAGACTAGAGCCGGTCCTATGCTCGAGTTTGCTCTGTGGAGTTGGAGACGCTTCGCTTATGTAGATCCGCCGCGTAGGTGTTTTACCTTTCTTGATTCGATCTCGTTGGACTTGTACCGCTTGTGCCGAAGAGTTGTACTCTCGATGTTGTAATAATAATATTATGTAATTCTTCTTTTATTCCCGTGTTGTATGGATTTGTACCACTTGAGATAGGGATTGCACGTGATAGCCTCTTCCCCGGGACTATCACGGAGGTGCAGAGAGTCGGGTAGTCCCGGAGGGCTACCACGTGCAATCCCCCGTCTCGCCGATGCCAAAAATCCATACGTAAAGATAAAAACAAGAAAGTAGAGTACAACATTTATTTTATTACATTAATCGTAGTACATCTCTTCGGCACATGCCGGGTACAAGTCCATCGGGACTGAATCAAACATAAATAAATCGTCTAGCAGCGGCTCCATGAAAGCGCGGGAAACTCCATATCCGCAGGCAGCTCAAGTGTAGGAAGAGCTCTAGTCCACCCAACCATCGTTGTCGAAGTCGTAGTCCGGCTCTGCGTCAGAGTCACCAGGGTCTACCCGATAAGCGGGTAGGTCATGTCAGCTTCCCAACAAAGAGGCAAAAGCGGTGTATGTTCTACTATGCATGAGATAACCCTATTCTGGCTGTAGAAAGCTTAAGCAAAGCAAACATTGCAACGTACAAGGTAAGCGAGAATATAGCTAGGAGGTCCACACCTCGGGAAGCTTCCGCTTCCGAGGTCCACACCTCGTGGGGTCCACACCCCGCTCAAGGAATACCACACCAAAACTCCGGATCTCAACCACGATCCGAACCCAACTCTCATCCGCGATGTGGGGCCCACCGGCTCCTATCCCCACATCTCAACGGCCGAAGCCGGCTCACACACTCGGGGGAGAGAAGAAGCACAAGAGAAGTGTAGCTAGTCGTGTGAGAGATCGAAAGACTCAAACATAAATAAAACGTCTAGCAGCCGGCTCCATGAAAGCGCGGGAAACTCCATATCCGCGTGCGGCTCAAGTGTAGGAAGAGCTCTAGTCCACCCAACCGTCGTTGTCGAAGTCGTAGTCCCGCTCCGCGTCGAGTCACCGTGGTCTACCCGATAAGCGGGTAGGTCATGTCGCCTTCCCAACAAAGAGGCAAAAGCGGTGTATGTTCTACTATGCATGAGATAACCCTATTCCGTCGTAGAAAGCTTAAGCAAAGCAACATTGCAACGTACAAGGTAAGCGAGAATATAGCTAGGAGGTCCACACCTCGGGGAAGCTTCCGCTTCGAGGTCCACACCTCGGGGGTCCACACCCCGCTCAAGGAATACCACACCAAAACTCCGGATCTCAACCACGATCCGAACCCAACTCTCATCCGCGATGTGGGGCCCACCGGCTCCTATCCCCACATCTCAACGGCCGAAGCCGGCTCACACACTCGGGGGGAGAGAAGAAGCACAAGAGAAGTGTAGCTAGTCGGGTGAGAGATCGAAAGACTCGTCCATAACCGAGTGGACACGGACTATAGCTATAGGTTTAGCACTGCGCAGGTTGTACAACCGTACCCGCCCGAATAGGACCGAAACCGGCCGTCACCGGTACCCGACCCTACCATACGGCTGAAGGCCAAGTAAGTGGATAGTACAATCCTGCATCTCCGAGCCTGGCCCAGCCTCCGCGGCAGAGCTCATACTACCCGCGAGAGGTCCCTCGAAGCTGTGGAACCCTCCCCGGCCTCGCCGGGGCAAAGTCTACTAAGGAGGGAAAGACCACTCCCGACACGATCACACCGATCCTCCTACAGGAGGGGTGCTATCCACTACAAGTCTCACCCCGCACCCCCGCCCAATACAAGGCGGGCGGTCTGTACGAAAGTAGTCATCCGAAGCAAGGTCAACTGACGATCGGTCCTTAAGGGGGCCGAGAGCGAGCAATCAACATCTCCATCCCACACGACACGACCCTCGGGTAAGAGGCCAGATCGCATCTTCCCTCGGCAGCCGTTCACAAGTAACCAAGCGGCTCGCTCCCGCCAAAACACAGCAAGGAGATACGCACCCAGAACACACGCTAGAAACACACCGAGATACCCACATCTCAGCCCAAGCCCAGAGTACCATCCATAATCAAGCAACAAAAGTATGGATAGTTGAGGTAAGGGACTAGCTAGGGGTCTGTAGCTAGTCCCGCAGGTAGTGGAGCAAGGAAACAGGATATATCAAAACATCAAGGCATGGCTATTAAACGGGTTATGCCATTCATCAGATCAATGCATTAATGTAAAGAACTAGCAGCTATTTAACAACATGGGATCTATATGGTTGGGAGTGACATGACACCTTCGTTGCCGTTGAAGCAGCGATCGCCGTCCGGAGCAAGAGTGTACTCGGGGTCCTCCACGTCCTCCCGGTCGAAGCTCGGGTCCGCGGCACGAGATTCGACGCGAAAATAAGAAAACGGTGCACTTCTAAGCAATAACTCCAAATAAGAATCAATTTAGAAGATCCAAAAGAACCCAAACTACCTACAATCAGCAAGGTTTCGTAGATACGGATTTATAGAAATTAATTTTATATTTTTCTCGAGCTTCTTATCAAAAGTTATGAATTTTTAAAGGTTAAAAACATTTTCCGGAATTTTAAAACGAGAAAAGAAAAGGGGATTTTCGGAAATTACGCCGCCGACGTCGGCATGACGTCGGCCTCCCGGTTTAACAGCCGCAACAAAGCCGGGGGAAAAGATGCTTGGGCCGTGGGTGGCCCAGCGGACTCGTTTCCGCCCGGAAACGAGTTTCGGCCCAAAGTGGCCCAGGCGCCACAGCCCACCAAACTATCTCCACAGGTCTGATTTCTACCCCCCCTACTACAACCCGCACCGGGCCGGCAGCCTGCTAAGGGAAAAGGGGTAGCTGGGCTATGGGCTCATAGCCCAAATCTGGCCGACGGCCCGTTTCTCAGGTGAAACGCGATCAGGCATACACCCGCACACTAGGTGCTCGGCGAAATGCCCTGGCGGCGCCGCGGCCGCGTGGTGCGCCGCCGGCGCTCGGTTCGTGTGCCAAACGCCCGTGCACCACCATCGGGTTGAAGCGCACGGCACGGCACCGGGGTGTACCGGCCGGGTTGGCGTTCGCATCCGTGGCCTCGCGCGCGGCGAGCGGCGCGCCGTCCCCGTGGCCGGGCACGGTGCCTCCACCGCCGCGCGCGTCATGGTGCGACGGCCCCAAACCCCACACTCGCAAGCAAACACGGGTCGAAGCCCGGTACATCCACACGTGCCATGTGCGCCCCGGCTCGTTCGCCGCGCGCGGCCGCCCGGGTACCCGGAGCGCGCGCGCGGCGGCAACCTCGCGGCGCACACGCCTCTCGCACATCAAGCTTGGCGCGAAGGCCGCACTCGCATCCAAAAGCCCACGCGCACGAAGGCCGGCTCACGCAGGACGGCGCACACCACCGCGGCGGCTCGCCCGCAGACGCGACGCGGCGGGGATTGACGACCCCCGCACGCAGATCGGAGGCGCGACGCGCGTTCGGCGTGAAGCACGACGGCGCGGCGCGGGGTGGTCCTCGGCCCATTCCACAAGAACTGCCCGGGACACCAAACTTGGCGAGAACACTTGGTCGACGCGGCTTGGGGTAGCCACGGCCCCAGGCTCCCGCCGGCAAGGCACGACGCGGCGTCGTCCATGGGGAGACGGCGGCGCGACGCGCTCGGCGGCACCGGCGGCTCGAAGGCACGCCCACAGACAGAGACAAGGCAAGGAAGACAGCGCAAGGGGAAAGGGTGGCCACGGCGCTCACATCGGGTCGGCGGTGTAGTCGTCACGAGCTCGGCGTGGGCGGCGGCACGGCGTCGGCGTCGATGTTCACGGTGGAGCCCCGCTCCGGTCTGGCTCCTCCTCGATCACGTACGCCTCCTCCCCCGTCCGGCTCCTCGCGTCCTCGTCACTCCGCGGCGGCAACACGCCGGCGGCGGCGCGGCTTACCAGCCTCCACCGCTCCTCCACCTCTTCTTCCACCTTCCCCCCTTCCTCTTCCCCTTCGGCGGCGCTGCTCTGGAAAGGGGGCAAAACCCCAATGTGGGTTGGTGGCGGAGGACGACTGCTACTGGCTCTCCTCCCCTTGCTTTTGGATCCCCCGGCGCCGCAAGGCAGGGCGAAATCCCGGGGCTGCCCCAGCTGGGTCCGCCCGGGCGGCCGTGGCGGCGCCGCCCGCCCTCTTCTCTCGCGCCCCCGGAACACCGAGGCACGGCGCGGGGGGCAAAAGGGTCTTTCCCCTCCCCGGCCCCGGCTCGATTCGCACGCGGGCGCGCCCTTTCCCCTCGGCGTGCGTGCCGCCGGGCGACCCGGCCGTGCCCCGCCCCCCGCGAGCCGGTGCGGTGAGACCGCGCGGCGCGCAAAGGGGGGCGGCTCGGTGACGCATCGGCGGGTTGGTGAAGGGATAAGGGTGAGGTCGTTTTGCGGGGTCCACGCGCCGGTGACGGATGGAGAGGGTAGGAGCGGCGCGGGTTAGTTGGGCCGCAAGATGGCACGGGTTGGGCCGCCGCAAAGCAAAGGAAGGAAGAAAGCGGCCCAAATTCACATGTTTGACATAATGCAAATTAAAGAAATAAGCTTTGAACTAGGGTTTGAAATAGAGTTTGAATTTGTTTCCCACTCAAATTCAAACTACACACATTTGAACTCCAAATAAACCAGAGAAAAACCAACTCACATATTTTACCATATTTTAAATATATGTTTTATAAATGGGCTAAATTGGTGGAGAATCCAGGGAAGGGCTAGCAATTTGGTTCAAAAATTGATAGCACTCAAATTCAAGCAAAAAGTTTTAAATTTTCGCAAAATTTACACACCTAAATTCCTGGGTTGTTACATTCTCCCCCACCACCGAGAATCTCGTCCTCGATATTTAGTCCTCGACCTCCTCCGTGAACAAGTGCGGGTACTCCTTCCCGAGATCGCCTTCCTTCTCCCATGTTGCTTCTCGCTCTCCGTATGGTTGCTCCACAACACTCTACGTAAAAGGAATGGTAGTTCTCCTTGTTTCCTTGACAACTTCCGTCCAAGATTTTCTCGGATATTCCGTATACTCCAGGTTGTCTTGCAAGTCAAGCAACTCCATGGGCACTTGCTTAGCCTCCACCGCCTTCTCACTCTTTTTCGACCGTGACACGTGAAACACTCGGGTGAACTCCCGCCATTGCCTCGGGTAGCGCAAGCTGGTAAGCCAAACTCCCAATCCTTCGGGTGATAGGGTACGGTCCCACGTACCTCGGTGCAAGCTTTCCCTTCACCAAGAACCTCTTAGTTCCTCGAAGCGGAGAGACCTTCAAGTACACTCGGTCGCCAACGAAAAAGGACAACTCTCTCCTTCTCTTGTCGGCATAGCTCTTCCGGCGGCTTTGAGCGATCTTCGGGTTCTCACGAACTCTCTCAACTTTCTCCTCTCGCTTCCTCAATGATTGCCGGCCCAAACGGTGCTCGTTCTCCCACCTCCCGACCAAGCTAGCGGGGTCCCGCACTTCCGCCCGTAAAGGGCCTCAAAGGGTGCCATCCGGAGACTTGCTTGACAGCTATTGTTGTACGAGAACTCGCAAACGGCAAACCGCTCTCCCAATCGGTTCCATAGGTGAGTGCACACGCTCGTAGCATATCCTCCAAGACCTCGGTTGACCCGCTCCGTCCGACCATCCGTTTGTGGGTGAAAAGTCGTGCCGTAGTTAAGAGTGGTGCCCATAAGCTTGTGGAAGCTCGCCAAAACTTGGAGACAAACCGTGGCCCTCGATCGGATACAATACTTCGGGTGCCCCGTGCGGCCCGAGTATGTGCTCTACGTACGCTTCCGCCAACTTCTCGGTTGCGTACTCGGTCTTCACCGGCACAAAGTGAGCCACTTTGGTCGACTCGTCCACTATGACCCAAACCGAGTCGTTTCCTTTCGGTGTTCAAGGAAGTCCCACCACAAAGTCCATGGAAATGTCCTCCCACTTCCAAACCGGAATAGCCAACGACCTTCAACAAACCGGCGGTGTTTCGATGTTCGATTTTCACTCGCTACGGGTGTCGCAACGTGCCACGTAGTGTGCTATATCCTTCTTCATGTCCTTCCACCAATATCGGACCTTTAAATCTCGGTACATCTTGGTGCTTCGCCGGGTGAATCGAGTACCTCGAGTCGTGAGCTTCTCTCATGATCCGCTCCCGGAGTGCTGCTCCGTCTTGTGGTACACGGATCCGTTCTTTCAACCACACGGTGCCTTGTTCATCTACCCGTAGTCCTCTCGCTTTACCCTCGTTTCATCGCTTCTCGCAAGGCTTTGATTTCTCGCACACGACTTCGTGCCGTACGGATTCGTTCCTCCGGGTCATAGGTCACTTGCATCACGTTGACTTGGCCTTGGTCTACAATTTCGATTCTCGCCTTCTCTAGCTCTTCATGCGGGCGAGTTGCTCTTCTTTTACCATGAGGTTGTTGCAATAGGTTTTCCGGCTCGGTGCATCCGCCACGACGTTAGCTTTGCCCTCGGGTGGTAGTTGATCTCGACGTCGTAGTCCTTGATCGCCTCTAACCATCGCCTCTGCCTCATGTTCAACTCTCGTCCGTGTAAAGAAGTACTTCGGTGCTCTTGTGGTCGGAAAACAAGTTCACACTCGTTCCCTATCGGGTAGTGTCTCCGGATCTTGAGCGCATGCACAACGTACCGGCTCCAAGTCGTGTGTCGGGTAGTTTTCCTCGTGTTTCTTCACCGCTCGGAAGCATAAGCCACAACTTTCCCTTCCCCGCATCGCACACATCCGGGTCCTTGCCTTGAAGCGTCACGAGAGACCACAAAGTCTTTCTTGATATCCGGCAAGGTAAGCACCGGGGCCGTGGTGAGTCTCTTTTTCGGCTCTTGAAAGCTCTTCTCACACGCTTCGACCACTCGAACTTTGTGTTGTTCTTGAGCAACTCTGTCATTGGCTTGGCGATCTTGGAAAAGTTCTCAATGAACCTCCGGTAGTATCCTCGCCAACCCAAGGAAGCTTCGACGTCCGTCACGTTCAACGGCTGCTCCCACTTGGTCACCGACTCTACTTTGGACGAATCCACGGCTATCCCCTCTCGCCGACAATACGTGTCCCAAGAACGCGACCTTCTCCATCCGGAATTCGCACTTGCCGAACTTGGCGTACGGTTCGCTGCCTCAACCTCTCTAGCACGACCCTCGGGTGCTCCTCGTGCTCTTCTCGTGGTCTCGAGTAGATCAAGATATCGTCGATAAACACCACTACAAACCTGTCCAACTCTTCCATCAAGACCTTGTTCATCAAGTTCATGAAGTAAGCAGGAGCGTTGGTCAGCCCGAAAGAAACCACCACGAACTCGTACAAGCCGTAACGTGTGGTGAAGGCTGTCTTGGGAATATCCTGCTCTCGGATCTTCATCTGGTGGTAACCTGACCTCAAGTCGATCTTGGAGAAGAACCTTGCCTTTTTGAGCCTATCCAGCAGGTCCTCGATTCTGGGTAGCGGGTACTTGTTCTTGATTGTCATCGAGTTGAGCGTGCGGTAGTCAATGCACATCCTCTTTGTGCCATCTTTCTTCTCCACGAAGAGCACTGGTGAACCCCACGGTGAGGCACTCGGCCGTACAAACCCTTGCTCGAGCAACTTCTTGAGCTGTTTCTTCAACTCGTCCAGCTCGTCAGACGACATCCGGTACGGACTCTTTGCAACGGGCCCCGCCCCCGCATCGGCTCAATCACGAACTCCACGTCCCGGTCCGGGGGGTAACTCCGTAAGCTCCTGCGGGAACACGTCCGGAAACTCACGGACCACTGGGATTTCTTCAATCTCTTTCCCACTCATGTTGCACATCATCGTAGCAGCCTTCGGACTCTGCGGCTCGATCCGCACTATAGTTCCACTGGGGTGTTCTAGCTGTATCACTCTGGGGTTGCAAGAGACTATCCCGTTGTGCTTTGCCAACCAATCCATCCCTAAGATCACGTCTATCCCGGTAGACTCCAAAACTGTCAAGTCTGCCGTGAACTGTTGCCCTTCAAACACCATCCTCACTCCCCTGCACTCTAACGTACTCCTCTTCTCTCCTAGCGGAGAGCTAGTCAAGATAGGCCTTGGTCGAGGCTTAGTTGGTAAAGACCTTTCTTTAGCAAACTTGGTAGAAATATACGAAAACTGAGCTCCAGTATCGAACAAAACGCTTGTCAAACCGAGTCAACAAGGAACTCACCAAGTGTGACGTCGGGTGCGGGCGCTACATCCTCGGCGGTGAGGTGGTTCGGACGGCCTCGTGTAGCCGGCGGCCGAGCGCCCTCTCGTCGTGTACGTGGTGGCTGTCCTCCCGGTGCCGGTGGCTTGGCCGGGGTCCGGTACCGAGAGCCGCGGTTCCGACTCCCCGGTGGCGCCCGCCGGGGACACTCAAACGACTTGTGCCCAACCCGACGGCGGTTGAAGCAAGTCACCTTGGATCTGTCCGCCGACCGCGGTGGTGGTCTCGGTTTCCGGCTATTCTCGTCCTCCACTCCCTCCCCGGGTTGGCTCTCGCTCTGCGGGCCGAGACCGAGTGACGTGGTGCCTCTCGCCGTGATCGGTGGCCCCCGCGCGTAACCCTGTCCTCTCGCCTCGAGGTGGTCCCGAGCGGCCCGCCCGATCCGTGCGCTTGGACTTGCTTCCACGAACCTCCATGTACTCAAGCCTTGGCCTCTCCACGATCGGTGCCTTGTCGATAATGGAGCGAAGTGTCGGGCGGTCGTGTGCGGACAAGTGGTGTGCCATCCCCTTGTGCGGCCCCTTCCCCGAACCGGTAGAATTTCTTCTTCTCTCGTGTCGGTGTCGTCCGGCACGTACCTCATCGGCTCCTCGGTAGCGGTTGGCGTACTCCCCGCACCGACATGTTTCCCATCTTGAGGTGCCCGAACTCGTCGGCCTTTCGTCCATCACTTGCGTCCGGGATGTGGTGGCTCCCGAAGGCCTCCACGAACTCGTCCCACCCGATGTGCAACGGGTCCCGGTGCGAGTCACGTAGGCTGTCCCACCACGCACCGGACGTGCCGACCAACCGGTGCGCGGCCACGGTCACACACTCCTCCTCGGTGAGCTAAGTCGGCTCCGGCTTCTTCTCAATCTCACGTAGCCGGTTGTCCGCGTCCATCGGCCGTCCGAGTGGTCGAAGGTAGGCGGTCGCGCTTGTTGAAGTTCTCAACCTTCTTCTCGGAAGCCCTCCGGAGCGTTGCGGTTCCGACCCCCGTGGTTGTTGTTGTTGTTGTTGTTGTTCGAGCTAGCAACCGGGTGATCGTACCGCATCGGTCGAGTCCGCACCGCCATCACGTCGGCCAAGTTCGGGGGGAGGTGGCGGTGGTGGCACCTTGTGTCCCCGAGCCCGGCCTCGCTCCTCCCTCGGCCGGGGTTCTGCTCGTGCTCGAGCTCCTCGCTCCCGGGGTTCTCGCTCGTGCTCGAGCTCCTCGCTCCCGAGCTCCCTCGTCGTCGTGCGGGGCTCCTCGACCGCCAACTCGGCCTCCTCGGCTGCCCGGCCTCCGCGGAGCCCGCCTCGTGGCGCATGACCTCCACGGCGTCCGCGGCCTCTTGCTCCCCGCCGGGGTTAGGGGCATCCTCCCCTCCGTCGTCCCCGGCCGACCTCCTCGAAACGGGCCGAGAGTCGCCCGACCTTCTTGCTCCCGACATCTGTTCCAGTTGCAAGAGTCAGTAGTGGTAGGGAGAATAAATCTATTAAGGTTATTATCTATAAAGGAGTAATCCTGCTAACAATCAAAGAATTTCATTCAGATATAAAGAAGCATGAACTCCAAGAAAATCCATGAAGATCCATGACACTCAATCAATGCCACCATACAAAAGGGGTGCACCTCGAGGTTTACTCCAACGACCTTCGAGGGTGCACGACAACACATCACGCTAACGCATGGTACGTCATGGGGTAGCTACTACAGGCATGACAACATGAGCGGCAGCATCACATCTAACTCATTACAACGACTCAGAATCTACTGCTAGATCTCTACTCCCATCATGGGGTACACTGCGGTGCCTCTGGGCTGGAGTCTGGTGGAACCGAGTAGAACGGCGGTGAGTGAGTCCCTGGGTAACCCGGCACCCTGATCGCCGGTCCTCCGTAGTAGTCTCGGGTGGGTTTGGGACGTCGGAGCCCCGCAACTAACCATTGGCGTGCCGCGGACGGGAATCCTACCCCATTATCTCATCGCCTACCTTTTCTACACCTTTGCCTTCCCTCTTTCTTGCTTCACGCATATCCACTCTCGCTCTACTTGGCTTCGTGCCGTGAAGCGTGTACCGTGTCGTATGCTTGAAGCCGGATGTCGCCCGTGATGGATGGCCGTGACGTGAGCGGGAGGCCACCGCTTCACGAACGGCAACCCCCGAGTTGCAACCTAGCTTCCTTGCCATGGACGATGCCGCATCATCGGTATAAGCCTCGTAGCGCTCTTAAGCACACCTTACCTCATCGCCACCGATGCCGGTCACAAGTTGACCCTTTCATCCCCTCCGAGTCGTCGCCGCATATGTTGGCATGATAATGCCTTTTCTAGTTATCTTTGCTTCGCCCTCGCTTTCATCACCCTTCGCGCTACCACTTTGATTATCCAAGAGCTAAAACCTAGCAAGTGCTTGATCTCGGCCTCTCCCGCTCTCCCCCCCTTGCGGTGCTTGTTTACCTAAGATCTTAGCCGTAAGACCCGTAAGCTAATTTTTGAACTAACTCTTGATCCTACCCTCGTTTTCTAGGATATAAAAAAAACTAGTTGCTTAAACTACTTTTGTTTTAAAACCAATTGCTCTATTTTTATTAATTAAACCAAAGTCTTCGCTTGTTTTTACTCCGGAGTTTATTCGGGTCTTCTAAATTGGTTCTTATTGATGTTTTTGCATTAGATGAATGCTCGTTATTTATTTCCACGTCGCATCTCGTGTAGGCTTGTGTTCTTGTTGAAGACCCGAGCTGCGACGTCTGAGGAGACGCGACTACCCCGACTTTGCCCGAGAGGACGCTCAACCTCTACTACTCTACGACAACTACCGCGCAGGTGTCATGTCACTCCCAACCATGTAGAACCCATGCATGCTATTAGATGCTAGTGCTATATTTATGTTACTTGATTTGATGGATTGCATAGCCATTTGATTAGCCCCGCCTTGTTACTTGATATATCCTGTTTCCTTGCTTTACCTACCTCGGGGCTAGCTACAGACCCCTAGCTAGTCCCATATACTTACTATCCATACTTTTGTTGCTTAATTATGGATGGTTCTCTGGGTTTGGACTGAGATGTGGGAGATCTCGGTGTGTTCTAGCGTGAGTTCGGGTGTGTTCTTCCTTGACGTGTTACTGGCGGGAGCGAGCCGTTTGGTTACTTGTGAACGCCTACCTCGGGGAGATGCGATCTGGCCTCTCGCCCGAGCGGCGTGTCGGATGGGATGGAGATGGTGAGTGCTCGCTCTCGGCCCTTAAGGACCGATCGTCGCTGACCTTGCTTCGGTGGACTTTTACCGTACAAACCGCCCGCCTTGTATTGGGCGGGGGGTGCGGGGTGAGACTCGTAGTGGATAGCACCCCTCCCGTAGGCGGATCGGTGTGATCGTGTCGGGAGACGGCTCTTTCCTCCTTAGAAGACTTCGCCCCCGGCGAGGCCGGGGAAGGGTTCCACGGCCTTCGAGGGACCCCTCGGCCGCGCATGAGCTCTACGGCGGGGGCCGCGCCGGACTCGGAGACGCGGAGGGTACTATCCACTTACTTGGACTCCGGCCGTATGGTAGGGTTTGGGACGGCGGCCACCGTTTCCGGCTCTACTCGGGCGGGTACGGTTGTACAACCTCTGCAGAGTGTTAAACCTATAGCTACCACTCAAATCCACGGAATCGCACCGAGAACAAAGGCACGAAAACAAGCACAAAAGACCAAGAAAAACACAACTCCGAATATTCTATACAAACCAGGAAAGATTCACAAGGTCTAGCATGCCGCCCTAGCATCCATCCCTCTCAACAAATCTCTCATGAAGCTCTCATGCTAGCCTAGAGAAAATGGAAGGAAAATAGCTACGAAAATGAGAAATGGGAGGGAGGAAATGAAACCCTAAGTCGCCGAGAGAGAGAGCCATCCACACACACTCATGGCTTATATATCAGGTCCCGCCGGAGTGGTAAATGACTCGACTACCCCTAACTTAACTACTGGCGATACAACCCACGTAGGGGCATTTAGGTAATGTTTGTGGGTCTTGCCATCGGACGGCCACGCCTTTGCCGCACCCCACGTCCTCCCGACGCAAGCCATGCGATCCCGCCGCGTGTCCTCCGCTTCGAAGCTTCCCGACACGCCCGGATCCCGTCTCTGTCGTGTTGGGCCCTCGGACTTGGTTTTGAGGCCCAAACCAAGAAACCGTCCTCCGATGGTTTTGTGGGCAAACCACCAAACCCCGCGTGCCCGGTCCGGCCTCCCGCCAAACCACTTGACTCGACCGCCACCGTGCACCGGCTCGACTGTCCATGACTTCGTCTTGCTCGTGTCGCCACCATGTGGCCCGCACCCAGTCCCGCTGTCCACCGGGTCCCTCGAACCGAGCCTACTTGTCTCTCCATCTCCCGGAGGCCCCTCAAGGCTGAAGACCTTTCGCGCCCGTTCTTCACCTGCAACAACACGGACTAGGCCGCAACCTACACCTGCGCACTAAGCCAAGAGTCAGTCCAACACCCGTTGTCAATCACTCATCACTGAGGAGCGGTCATCCATCGACCACTGGGACGCTCCTGGTCTTCAATCTCCCCCTTGATGAGTGCATTGACAACACACAACGCGAAATGAAATTCAGAGAAAGAAAGAAAGGAAGAAGAAAGAAAAACAAAGAAGCTCAACTCATGACCAAAACCAAAGAAAGGCAAAGAAAGGTCACAAGCCGAGCAAAGCACAAACTCCACACCGAAAACAAGAAGAAAGCTCCCCCCGAACACATGCAAGCTCCCCCCGAACATGTGGATGCAAACTTCCAAATTTTAGCTCACCTCTTCGAATTTTCATTAAGCTCACCTCTTCTCCCCCTTGTTTACAATGTATGAATCATAGTGAAAATGCGAAATGCAGAACAAAGCATATAAACATCTACATGAGCTTCTCAAATAGGCCAAATCTAGTGTCAAAGGCTAAAAATGAGACAAAGATCACACATATGAATCATAGCATAGTCAAAGCATTGCCACAAGTAATATATGAAAATACAAACATGTGACAAAGCAAAATTTTCAGATTTAAGCAGTTTTACCAAAAGAAGGCTCGCTTCACATGTAAAAGCCCATCCATGTCACACTTGAGTCACAAACATGCATACCATTCAAAGATCATACAAGGATATCAAATTCTCAGCAAAAGATCATGGCAAACACCCATAAAGCAAAGCATGTCATGTCAAAGCTCATGAGCCATGTGTCCACTTCGGGGAGACTTCTCCACTGGTGAACATCATGCAACATGTTTTGCACCCATATGTGAAATATAGGACATTTTAAGCATAGACATGATGGATGGAGCATTTTTCAAGCAATATACACTTCTTTTCAAGATTAAATCATTTCATGGTACATGAAGTGCCTTTGCGGCAAAAAGAAGCTTATACTCCTCCACGAATGCAACATAGGCTAAACATTCACAATGATATTCGGCCTTTGGCCAAAATGCAAGAACAAGGCATCCAAGCACAATCCAAGCATGAAAAACACATTTAGACCAAACTGTGACATGGATACACTACTACACACGAGTGGAGCACATTTCACCAAAAGTTAATCAAGATTAGCATTTATTTCAAAAAGAGCTATCTCACCACACATATATCTAAAATATTCCAAGAGCATAGCCTCACATCACCATTTCTCCACACATATGACCAATATCTCACAAATAGCCAAAGAGACTCAAATAAGGCATATGAAGGAAGCTCATCATCCTAAAATGCAATGTGATACAAATGCAACATGATATATGACAAGATGGCTATCCTACCATGGTTTCTACATCAAGCAAAGCATGTATATACATCAAAGTAAAACATGGTATGATACATATGATACACAAGGAAAAACTCCCAAGAAACAACTAGAAAGGGCAACAAACCCCAAGTTCCCCCCGCAAGCGCACAAATGTAGCTTGGTCGAGAGGCTTTGTAAAGATGTCGGCTAGATGATCTTGGGTAGGGACATGACTCAACACAATGGTTCCTTTTTCCACATTGTCCCTCAAGAAATGATACCTCACTTCTATGTGTTTGGTTCTGGAGTGAAGCACTGGGTTTTTAGCTACGCTTATGGCACTGGTGCTATCACAAAGAAGTGGGATCTGGGTGCACTCCTCACCAAAGTCTCTCAAAGTGTATGAAATCCACAACAATGGGAACGAAGAACTCGCGGCGACAAACATACTCCGCCTCGGTGGTAGACTGGGCTACACTAGACTGCTTGCGGGAAGACCATGAAACCAGCGAAGACCCAAGAAACTGGCAAGTACCAGAAGTAGACTTCCTCTCAACTCGACAACCAGCTAAATTCGCATCGGAAAAGCCATGAAGAGAAAGAGTCGAGGAGGAGGAATACCAAAGGCCAAGACCAGGGGCAGACTGTAGGTACCCGAAGATCCTCTTGACGGCCTGTCGATGTGATGTCCTCGGCGAAGCCTGAAAACGAGCGCACAGACACACACTGAACTGTATGTCTGGCCTCGTCGCCGTCAAGTAGAGGAGGGAGCCGATCATGCTCCTGTACTCCCGCTGGTCCACCGGTTCTCCGTCCTCGTCCGCATCCAAAGTGGCGGTACTCCCCATGGGAGTCGACATCGGCTTCACATCTTGCATCTGGAACTTCCTCAACATGTCTTTTGTGTACTTGGTCTGGTGCACGAATGTTCCATCCTTCACTTGCTTGATCCGCGGCCCGAGAAAATACCGCAACTCGCCCATCATGCTAATCTCGAACTCCCCGCTCATCTCATCTCGCAAACTTGGCAACGGTGGTTATGTGACGAGCCACCAAAGACAATATCATCCACGTATATCTGAACAATCAACAAGTCATTTCCATGCTTGAGGAGAAACAAGGTCCTATCCACGGTACCCATCACAAACCCTCTGCTCAATAGAAAACCTCTCAATCTCCCATACCAAGCACGGGGCGCCTGTTTCAACCCATACAGAGCCCTTTTCAACCTGTACACCCTGTGTGGGTACAACTCACTCTCAAAACCAGGTGGCTGCTTCACATACACCTCCTCCTCTATGACCCCATTCAGAAAGGCACTCTTCACATCCATCTGAAACAGCTTGAACCCTTTATCCACGGCAAAGGCAAGAAGGATCCGAATTGCCACAAGACGGGCCACAGGAGCAAAGGTCTCCTCATAGTCGACCCCCTCCTTCTGACTAAACCCCTGAGCAACAAGTCTGGACTTGTTCCTCACAACCATCCCATTCTCTCCCTCTTTGTTCTTCCAAACCCACTTGGTTCCTATGGGATGGCAATTTGGAGGTGGTTCAACTAACTCCCACACCCTGGTTCCTCTCAAAGTTTTCCAACTCCTCATGCATAGAATTGACCCGGTTGCATCAGATAAAGCGTGTCCAATGTCCTTGGGCTCAAAGGTGGCAACAAAAGCAGCATGAGAAAAATGAGAGGAATTCCTGGACCTAGACCGTGTAGTACGTTCGTCGATGTCCCCAATGATCTTCGACAGGGGATGCACTTCTTGAATCCGTCGGGGAGCCTCACGCCTCGAGACTACCTCCCCCTCACCTTCAGCTTCTCTCGCCCGATCCTCTTGTCGCACCGTCGTTGTCCATGAAGTAGACGGTCCACACTCCATAGTGGTCGTAGGAGAAGTAGTGGGTACACACTCAGCTTCAGGAGCATGGTTCTCTCCATCATCATCTCCAGCTTCATCCTTCTCCTCTTCAAAGAGGTCCTCGGCCATCTCCTCGTCACCTGCACATTCAAAACCAAGAGAGATACATGGCATTGTCTCATCGAAGGTTACCTCGCAAGTCTCCATGATTTTGTTAGTCTCAAGGTTAAGCACCCTATAGGCTCTAGAGTGGTTAGCATATCCAAAGAAAATACCATCACTAGACCTAGCCTAAAACTTGTCGAGTTTCCCCTTCTTAAGAATAAAGCACTTGCACCCAAAAACTCGGAAATGACTCACCTTGGGTGCCCGACCATGCATAAGCTCATAACAGGTCTTCTTCTTGAAAGTTCGCAATAAAATCCTGTTGGAAACATGACAAGCCGTATTGACCGCCTCAGCCCAATACCTCCTAGGAGTCCTGTGCTCATCGAGCATCGTCCTAGCCATCTCACAAAGAGTCCGATTTTTCCTTTCCACAACTCCATTTTGAGGGGGAACATAAGGGGTCGAATACCGATGTTCAAGACCTAGATCACGACAAAAAGCATCAAAACGAGAGTTCTTGAACTCGAGCCATTATCACCGCGGATAGCTCGAATGGCATTCCCATGACTCTCGTTTTTCAACCTCACGATCGGATCTCGAACAAAACCAAATGTCTCACTCTTATCTTTCCAAGAAAAACACCCGATCATAGCGAGAGTAATCGTCCACCACAACAAGGACATACCACTTCCCACCCACCGAGCGAACTCGAGCTGGCCCAACAAGGTCCATATGCAACGGCCTACGTCGGACGCTCGGTCATGACATCGGTCAGGGGTGGATGGGGAATGGCTACCATCTTGCCATGCCTACACGGAGCACAAACCAAATCCTTCTCAAGCTTTAACCTCGGCAATCCTCGGACAAGGTCAAGACCACTCAAGCGGGAAACCAAAGCAAAGCTCAAGTGTCCCAACCGCCTATGCCATTTCCACAAATCAGAAGAAGGACCAGCCATCAAACAGCGAGCAGGACCCAAAGAACGAGAGAAATCAGCCTTGAAAATCTGACCCTCGGGAATGATCATACAGACAAGATCACCTCGAGAATCCAGCAAACGAGACTCGCCAGACTTGAAACGCACCTCAAAACCCTCATCAAGCAACTGAGAAACCGAAAGCAAATTGAAACCCAAAGACTTCACAAGAGCAACCCTCTTCAACGTTACCTTGTCACTCACATGCACAACACCCTCATAAATCACCCTTCCTCGTCCATTGTCCCCAAATGTGATGTACATCTTTTCTCGTCACCGGGGTGAGGCCGGAGAACCACTTCTTATCTCCGTTCATGTGTCGGGAACATCCGGAGTCGATCGACCCAAATGTTCTCCAAGCCTCCCCGCCCGTAGTCGAAACAAGAACGAGAGTGAGCTAACGACTCAACACCGGGGTTAGCACAAAGAAAGTTAAACCGAAGTTGTCGAGCCATCTCGCTCAAAAGAGGGGTTAGCAAACATCATTCCCTTGCCACCAAACTTCCCATGTCCCATGGGAGGAGTATGAGCACCACGAGGGGGAAAACGTGGTCCGTAGTTCCTCCGGAACCCAAAGCCGCGATCATCTCCCCTAAACCCGTATTGAGGACGAGTAGGGGGACGTCCGGTAAAACCACCACGAACCCGACCAAACCTCTCACCAAAGACGCACACCATCATCTCTCCTATCAAACCTCTCACCACCACCTCTCTGTGGGAACCTACCACCCTGAGCTCCAACTCTTCCAACACTCTTCACACTTCCCACACCCCGTGGAAGTGGCACTCTAGGCTCAGGCATACCATGAGACTGGCGATACCTGTCCTGGTTTGCTTGCTCCCTAGCAAGCCTCTCATCCCTCTTCCTCTTGTAGCAAAACTCTGCTAGGTGTCTCTCCTTGCCACAATACTCACACCTGAAGGGGATGGGTTTTGGTTTTGGCTCTGGCTTCTGTTTAGGCTTCTCACCCTTCTCACTCACAAACGTCACCGGTTTATGAAAGTCATTTGTCTTAGGTGGAAATTTGGGTGGATCTTGGGTTGTGTCAAGCTTGTTGCAAAGGTGGTTGGGCTTTGGTGTGAAAGAGTTCTTGGGTGCTTTTGGAAGTGGGACTTGGATGTCTCCGATCACCTCAAACTCGGGGTTAGACTCAACACACTTCTCATACACACTCTCCCCACTGTTCTCTCCCACTTTCTCACCCAACTTCTCAAAACCCAAACCACGACCATCAGTTCTCTTGAACTCCTCAATCATGATTTTCAATTGAGGTTCCTGCCCAGACAACCAACCCAACACCTTCCTCAAATAGTCATTCTCCTCATAGATGACATCCAAACGGGAAGTAAGTTCAAGATTGCACAAAGTAACTTCATCACAGCTAGAGCATGCATTTGCAACAGGAGATTTCAAAGATGCTTCCAAAGAACTAATGGTAGAATGAGCATCAACAAGCTTAGCATGCATAGTAGGACATGATTTACAAGCACCAAGCAAAGTAGGTCTAGCCTTAAGCTCATCATAGTCAGTCCTAAGAGCATCTAGTTTAGCCAAAGTAGAAGCATTCTTCTCATTAAGCAACTTGATCTCATTCAACCATGCATCACACTCAAGACACTCAACATCATCAGGAGTAGTAGGAGCTAGTTTTAAAGAGTCATTCTCAAGTTTCAATTCAAGCAATTTGGACTCTAACTCTCCTACTTTCTCACTAGCATTCTCAAGTTGAGCCCTAAGATCTTTCCTCATCTTCTTAGCATCTCTCAACACACTGTCACGGTTGTCAATCAAGCCATTCAACCTAGTGATCTCAGCAAGCAAAGAGTCGGGGTCACGATTTACCTCATCCTCCGAGTCGGAGTCGCTGTCTTCCTTCTCGCTCTTCTTGCTGCTCGAGCTATGGGCCATGCCACAAAAGCCTTCAAGCGTCACACAGCTCAATCCACTGAGGTTCCGGCTTGCACTCTTCTTGCCCTTGCGCCTCCCGGCATCTTCATCTTCACTGCTTGAGCTTGACTGCGCGTCGCTTGAGCTTGAGTCGACGTCGCTTGCACCGGCCACCATGGCTCTTGCCTTGTCCTTCTTGTAGCCGCCCTTGCTCGGTCGCCGCTTGTCCTTGTCCTTGCTCTTGGACTTGCGGAAGTGCTTGCCCTTGGAGGAGTACTTGTCTTCACGCCTCGGGTGCGCCTTGTACTCGTTCATTTTGTACTTGTTCTCCTCCGCTTTCGGGCACTCGGCGATGAAGTGTCCACGCTTGCCACACTTGTAGCATGTCCCCGAGCTCCGCCTTGCATTTCTCCGGCTCTCATGTAGTCGATCAAACCTCCTTGAGAGCAAGGCCAGCTCCTCCTCGCCCAGCACATCAAACTCCTCATCTGGAATAGTCATAAGAGAAGACAAGGAAAACTGTCAACAGGAAGGGTTAGATTTGCCCTTTGATCCGCCCACAAGAGCAAGACTATGGTCGGTCGAGCCCTCATGCTTGGATTGCAACTTCCCGTCAACCTCGGCCGACTTGAGCTTAGAAAAGAGGTCATCCAACTCAATGGTCAAATATTGCCCGGACTCCTTGATGGCCTCAACCTTAGCACCCCAAACATTTGGGTCCAAGACATGCAAGAGCTTCAAAGCCTGATCACGCTCGGTGTAAGGGAAATCCTCAACATTATCCTTCATGTTGTTCACGATGGCGGTGAACCTCTGAATCATCGCATCAATGTCCTCACCGGGAAGTTGAGTGAAGTTCTCATATTGCATCCGGTAAGAGACAAAGAGGCGAGCCTTCACATGGTTATCACCACCGTGAGCAACCAACAACTTCTTCCAAATTTGCCAAGCAAGATTCAAATGGCGAACACGCTCAAACTCAGGATCACACAAGCTCCGGACCAAGTGATCAACGGCTTTTGCATTTGCCTCACACTTGGCCTTAGCACCAGCATCGGTCACCATAAGAGTATGGATGTTGATCGGAATAGCATAGGTCTTATCAAGCACAATGAAATCCAACAACTTGCCATGAAGAAAGATCATCATACGAGCCGCCCACTTGTGGTAACCCATCGAAGTGGGGCGGACCGCCCCGCTCAACGTACGCCATCTTAGGATTCGAGACTTGTCAAAGTCACAAAGAATCCGGCACTAGGCTCTGATACCAATTGAAGGATCGGATGGCGACTAGAGAGGGGGGAGTGAATAGGAGCCGGTAAAAATTCTTCTCAAAGAACCCGACCTATACCCTAGACAATTCCCGATCACACACAAGCGATGGAACGGATCACACACCAACCGCCAAGACAACAAGGTTATGGATCAACCTCAAGTCTTAGGAACGATTCCTTGAAGCACACGCGGAAGCACGAAAGAAGGGGAAAGGAATCGAAACAAGGAACCAAGCTGTCAGCCTCGGGCGGGGGAAAGTCCGGCCAGGCGAGGCGGATTGTCCGCAAAGGCCGCGCGGACAGTCCGGCCAGGTGCCGCGGACAGTCTGCAAGGGACACGCGGACCGTCCGGCCGGGAGCCACGGACCGTCCGTTAGAGACAACAGAACCACCAGAACCGACCCGAGAAAAACGGACCGTCCGCGAAGACCGGGCGGACCGTCCGCGCGGGTTCCGGTCCGTCCGCTACTGAAGCTCGGACCATCCACGAACCGGCTGCAACGAAAACCTAAAACCAAATCGGATCAAAAGAAAAGGCACGCAAGAACACGTCGAACACACGAAGAACACACACCCCGCGGACCGTCCGCCACCACCTCGCGGACCGTCCACGCCGCACGGACAGAACAGAAAAGCTGCACGACCCCGAGGGTCAACTCTCCCAATCCATCACCGGATCTCCCAAACGGTAGAAGCTGTTGAGACAAGAGTTTGGGGACAAGTTAAGCGTCAAACAAGGATGTTATACCCCAAAAATTTGGCCTCCTAACTTCCTAACTCACCGGGAATCGCGGATCCTTTGAACACCACCAAAAGCTAGAGCTCCGAACGAAAATCCTTGAATCGAAGTGGTTTCCCGGCATTTGAGGGAACAAGATCAATCCCAAAGATGCACAAGACATCCATCCATGTTTCCCTCAAAGAAATCCGGGGAGAAACCCACTCAGATCTGCGGAATCACACCAAGAACAAAAGCACCAAAAACAAGCACGAAAAAGACCACGAAATTCACAACGCCGAATCTTCTATACAAACTAGGAAAGATTCACAAGGTCTGGCATGCTGCCCTAGCATCCATCCCTCTCAACAAATCTCTCATGAAGCTCTCATGCTAGCCTAGAGAAAATGGAGAAGAAAATAGTCCAAGAAAATGAGAAAGAAGAGGGGGGAAATGAAACCCTAAGTCGCCGAGAGAGAGAGCCATCCACACACACTCATGGCTTATATATCGGGTCCCGCCGGTGTGGGAAATGACTCGACTACCCCTAACTCAACTACTGGCTATACAACCCATGCAGGGGCATTTAGTTTGTGGGTCTTGCCATCAGACGGCCACGCCTTCGCCTCACCTCGCGTCCTCCCGACGCAAGCCATGCGATCCCGCCGCGTGTCCTCTGCTTCGAAGCTTCCCGACACACCCGGATCCCGTCTCCGTCGTGTTGGGTCTTCGGACTTGGTTTTGAGGCCCAAACCAAGAAACCGTCCTCCGTTGGTTTTGTGGGCAAACCACCAAACCCCGCGTGCTCGGCCCGGCCTCCCGCCACTGTGCACCGGCTCGATCATCCATGACTTCGTCTTGCTCGTCTCGCCACCATGTGGCCCGCACCTAGTCCCGCCGTCCACCAGGTCCCTCGAACCGAGCCTACTTGTCTCTTCATCTCCCGGAGGCCCCTCAAGGCTGAATACCTTTCGCGCCCGTTCTTCACCTGCAACAACACGAACTAGGCCGCAGCCTACACCTGCGCACTGAGCCAAGAGTCAGTCCAACACCCGTTGTCAATCACTCATCACTAAGGAGCGGTCATCCATCGACCACCGGGACGCTCCTGGTCCTCAATGCTTCCAGTGCGGCAAGCCGGGACACTTCATCGCCGACTGTCCGGAGAAGGTCGAGAACAAGGACAGCTACAAGCACAAGTCGAAGACGGATGGCCAGTACCGGTCGAGGCGTGACCACAAGAGCAAGCACAAGAGCAAGCACAAGGACGAGTGATGATTGAGGAAGAAGGAGGGCCGAGGCAAGGCTCGAGCGATGGTTGGAGCGAGCGACATCGACTCCAGTTCCGCGTACTCCACCTCGAGCTCAAGCAGCAGTGAAGATGAAGGTGATCGTCGCAAGGGCAGGAAGTCGTCCAAGAACATGAACGGGCTGAGCTGCTTCACTAGAGATGGCTTCTGCACCATGGCACTGAGCTCCGGCAATAAGAAGAGCACACAGAGCGACTCGGACTCTGACTCCGATGATCGGGTGCATGACGAACTCCCCTTCTTGCGTCAGGGGAATGAACGGCTTGGCTTGTTGCTTGATAATCATGATGAAATGCTTAGAGAGGCCAAGAAGATGAGGAAAGAGCTTAGGGCCTCGCTTGAGGATGCTAGGACTAGAGTGGCTGAGCTAGAAACACATAATTTGGATGCTAAGCTTGAAATTGATTCTCTGAAAGCTTCACCTGTTGTTTCTGATGAAGTTGAATGTGTTGATTGTCCTATTTTCCTTGCTGATCTTGCTATGTTTAAAGAAAAGCATGCCTCCAAGTGTGAGGAACTAGATCTTCTTAGGGTTGAAATGGCTGAGCATAAGTCTAGATCTGCTTTGCTAGGTGCTTGCACTTCTTGCCCTGTTTTGCATGGTAAAATTGATGAGATGCATGCTTACGCTATTTCTCTTGAGGCTAAGCTGAAAGAACCAATTCCTACATCTTGTTCTACCTGTGAATTGCATGCTTTGAAGAATCTGGAACTTGCACATTATGTTTATCGTTTGCAGGATGAGAATGATGAGTTAAGAAAGTTGATGGGTTGGTTGTCTGGTCATGAGCCTCAGTTGAGGATAATGATCGAAACATACAAGAGGCAAGATGGTGAGGGACTTGGGGCAAACAAGGTTGGTGAGGGAAGTGGAGAGAATATCCCAGAGCCACCAAAACCCACCACAAAAATGATTTCCCTCCTAAACCTAACCATCTTAGGAACCGACTAGACACAACCCCAGCTCCACCCGTGTTTCCTCCACAAACAAATGATTTCCAAAAGCCTATCAAGTTTGTGAGCACTTCGAGGAAAGTGTTCTTTGGGAAAGAGAGTGAGAAGGCTAGTGAGGAGAAACCGGTTGAGAAGTCGAGTGGAGAGAAACCAAGTGAGCAGCTCCAACCTAAGCCTAAACCTAAGCTTGTGAGGTTCTATTGTGGCTATTATGGGAGAGATGGCCATAAGGATGAGTTTTGCTTCAAGAGGAGGTGAGAAGAGAGAATGGCGAAGGAGTGGGCTAACAAGGACAAGTACCACCCTTCTAATGGTGTACATGAGCCTCGTGTGCAGATGCCCAGGGCCAAGGCGAGTGTGAGGACAGTTCCGGCTTGGGGAGAGCAAAAGGCTTTTGGAGGTGCTGCTGGCCGGGCTACACCGGTCAGACCGGTGAGAGGCACTGGTCAGACCGGTGCAGGCCTGGACAGGCAACAGTCTGGGTTTCGTGGTTGTACAGGTGATAGATTTGGTTCTGGAGGTCGTGGTTCTGGTGGTTGGGCTGGAGAGTTTGCAGGAGGTCAGTTTGCTAGGTGTTCTCCCCCTCGTGCTCAATACGGGGATGGGAGGAGTCGTAGCTTTGAGTTGGAGAGGAGGGACGGTCCACGGTACTCCTTTCATGGTCTTGGTCCTCCTCCGGGTAGAGAGGGTTGGTTCCCTCGTAGTGGTTACCGTGGTGGTGTTCGTGGTGGTAGCTTTGGTAGGAAGGATGTTTTGGATTGTGCTAACCCCACTTTTGAGCAAATGGCTCGAAACTGGTTTTACTCTTTTGGTACTAACACCAGTGCTGAGTTGTTTGTTCGCTCACGTGCTCGTTTTTGAATTTCAGGTGGGAGACTTGAAGAACATTTGGTTGATTGACTCCGGTTGTTCGAGGCATATGACCGGAGACAAGGGGTGGTTCTCAAGTCTCGTCCCGGTGGAGACAAGGAGGTACATCACCTTTGGGGACAATGGGCGTGGGCGTGTGCTTTCAGAAGGTGATATTAAGGTGACTGACAAGATCACTCTCAGGCATGTTGCTCTTGTTCAATCGCTTGGATACAATTTGCTTTCTGTGTCCCAGCTGTTGGATAAGGGTTTTGAGGTGTTGTTTCGGCCTGGTGGTTCTCGGATTTTGGACTCTCGAGGGGGCCTTGTCTGTATGGTCATTCCCAGGGTAAGGTGTTTTGAGTCGATTTTTCTTAGTCTTCTGGTGTTGAGAGTTGTTTCTTGGCTGGTTCTTCGAGTGAGTTATGGAAGTGGCATAGGAAGTTGGGTCACTTGAGCTTTGACCTTTTGTCTCGCTTGAGTAAACTCAATTTGGTCCAAGGATTGCCACGGTTGAGGCTTGAGAAAGAGTTGGTTTGTGCGCCGTGTAGGCATGCCAAGATGGTAGCCTCTTCTCACCCGCCTCTCACCGATGTGATGACTGAGTGTCCATGCGAGCTGCTCCATATGGACTTGTTGGCCCAGCTCGTGTGCAATGTGCTGGTGGGAAGTGGTATATGTCCTTGTTGTGGTGGACGACTACTCTCAGTATGCGTGGGTATTCTTTCTTGAGGAGAAAGGGGAGACGTTTGGTTTGTTCGAGATCTTGTCTTGAGGTTGAGGAACGAGAGGCACGGAGATGCCATACGAGCAATCCGCAGTGACAATGGCTCGGAATTCAGAAACTCTCGTTTTGAAACTCTTTGCCATGACTTGGGTCTTGAGCACCAGTTTTCGAGTCCGTATACGCCTCCCCAGAATGGTGTTGTGGAAAGGAAAAACATGACCTTGTGTGAGATGGCTCGGACGATGCTTGATGAGCATAGGACTCCGAGAAGGTATTGGGGCGAGGCGGTGAACACCGCGTGCTATGTGTCGAACGAATATACCTCGAGTGCACAAGAAGAAGACATGCTATGAGTTGATGCATGGTCGCACACCCAAGGTGAGTCACTTCCATGTCTTTGGTTGCAAGTGCTTTATCCTTAAGAAAGGGAGGAAGTTGGACAAGTTTGAGGCTAGGTCTGTCGATGGCATTTTGTTTGGTTATGCATCTCATTCTAGAGCATATCGTGTGCTCAATCTTGAAACTAACCAAATCGTGGAGACTTGCGAGGTAACCTTCGACGAGACGAGCCACGTAGTCGGCTTGTCTTTGAGTGTGCGGTGATGATGAGCTTGGCGAGGAGATCTTTCGGGGAGGAGGAGCATGAACAAGGTGATGATGAAGATGGCGGTGTGGTCCCCCGGCTGAACATGTACCCACTACTTCGACTACGATGATGGATGGACCCTCTCGCTACACCTACGACGACAAATCAAGAACGAGGAGAAGGCGATGTTGAGGGGGAGGTAGCTTCGAGGCGAGAACCTCCCCGGCGAGTTCGGGTGGATCACCCGGCTTCGAGGATCATCGGCGACATGAATGAACGCACTACACGGTCGAGGGTTCGAAACAATTCCCACTTTGCTCATGCTGCGTTTGTTGCTTCTTTTGAGCCCAAAGACATTGGACACGCACTATCTGATCACAATTGGGTTAACTCGATGCATGAGGAGTTGGAGAACTTTGAGAGGAATCAGGTGTGGGAGTTGGTGACCCTCCCCCGGGGTGTAAGCCGATTGGTACAAAGTGGGTGTGGAAAAACAAAGAGGGAGAGAAGGGTGAGGTTGTGAGAAACAAGTCGAGACTTGTTGCTCGGGGGTTCGGTCGAAGGAGGAGATTGACTATGAGGAGGCCTTTGCTCCCGTAGCCCGTTTGGAGGCGATTAGGATCCTTCTAGCCTTTTCCGTGGCTAAAGGGTTCAAGTTGCACCAAATGGATGTGAAGAGTGCCTTCTTGAATGGTGTGTTGGAGGAAGAAGTGTATGTGAGGCAACCATCAGGGTTTGAGAGTGAAAAGTACCCCCGCCGGGTGTACAAGTTGAGGAAGGCGCTGCATGGGTTGAAGCAAGCGCTTAGAGCTTGGTATGGTAGGTTTAGGGGATTCCTGTTTGAGCGAGGGTTTGAGATGGGAAAGGTCGATCAGACCTTGTTTTTACTTAGGCAGGGTAGAGATATCCTGATTGTGCGGTGTACGTGGATGATATTGTCTTTGGTGGCTCGTCTAACTCTCTTGTTAATGTTGGCGAGGATTTGAGCGAGGGAATTGGAGATGAGCATGATGGGTGAGTTGCGGTTCTTCCTCGGGCTACAAATCAAGCAATCAAAGTAAGGAACATTTGTGCACCAAGCTAAGTACACCAAGGACATTGTGCAAAAGTTCAAGATGGAGGACTCCAAGGCTATGGCGACACCGATGAGTACGACTACGGCTCTTGATGCGGATGAGGAAGGTGAACACGTGGACCAGAAGGAGTACCGAAGCATGATCGGGTCACTCCTCTACTTGACAGCGACGAGGCCGGACATCCAGTTCTCGGTATGTCTGTGCGCTTGTTTTCAAGCATCTCCGAGGACTTCGCATCGGCAAGCGGTGAAGCAAATTTTCAGGTACTTGCGTCACACTCCTAACTTCGGCCTTTGGTACTCCGTGTCTTCTTCTTTGGCGCTTCATGGTTTTTCAGACGCGGATTTTGCTGGGTGTCGGTTGGATAGGAAGTCCACTTCTGGGATCTTCTTTGGTGTCTTGGTCTTCCCGCAAACAGCCGAGTGTTGCTCAATCCACTACCGAGGTAGAGTACGTTGCCGCAGCTAGTTGTCGCTCTCAGCTCCTTTGGATCACATACACCATGAGTGACTTTGGTGAGGAGTATGTCCCACTTCAATGTGATAGCACCAGTGCCATAAGTGTTGCAAAGAACCCAGTGCCCCATTCCAAAACCAAGCACATAGAAGTGAGGTATCATTTTCTAAGAGACAACGTAGAGAAAGGAAAGATAACCTTGATCCATGTACCTACACATGACCAACTAGCCGATATTTTCACCAAACCCCTAGATCAAGCAACTTTCACTCGTTTGCGGGGGGAGCTTGGTGTGTGTTTGTTTTCTTGAGTTGGGTGTGTGGGAGCTCCTTTGTAGCATATGTATAGCTTTCCTTTGTGCATTTCTTGCATTTGGCATGGCATATGTAACATGATGTATAGGCATCCTTGTATCTTAGATTGCATGCATTTTGTATCATATGCATTGGTTAGGAAAAGCTTCTCCTATATACATTGTTCACCATGGAATGATATTTATGTCTTAGTGAGCTTGTTTGGTATGATATGGTTAGTTTGGTTTAGCTCTTCATAATCTTGATTTATATCCATGGTTGATGGCTATGTTTTTGAAAAATGTCACATGTATGCTCTCTTGTGAGTAAATGCCTTTATATGATCTTGAAATATTTTAGTGGTTTGGCTATACTTAATTTGTGGTTGGATAGCTTATTTTGATCATATGGGGCAAAGGCTCATTTTCCATCATGAATGTTTAGCCCTCTCGCTTTATCTTATTGAGGGGCATAAGTTCCTTTTTGTCGCAAAGACATTTCATGTACCAAATATGAATCTGAAAATGAAATGTAAAATGCTTGGAAAATGTGCTCCCATGTCATATGTGCTAAATTTAATTTGCTTTGGGTGCTAAACCGTTGCATGGTGTCTACCAATGAGAAGTCACATATATAGAAGTAGACACATGGTTCGGTGGTTTTGACATGACATGAGGTGCTTGTGGGTGTTTGTGATGGTCCTATGATTAGAATGGTTGTCCTTGAAGGACCGATACGGCGAACCGAGAGAGGGGGGAGTGAATGGGAGCCGATAAAAATTCTTCTCGATGGAGATGAGAACTCCAACAAGACGAAAACAGACTTCCAACACACGTCTCCGACTCTCTACCCAAGTTGGCCAAGCCCACGTAGCCACCGGAGTGCCACCTGGACCTAGGAACCAACACACACGGCCTTCCGACTCGAGAACGCAGCGGAACAACAAACCCCGAGTCTACGGACCCACACCGGTCGGACCGGTGAGCACCACCGGTCGACCGGTCCCCGCTAGTGAACCCGAGCAACTTCCACTAAGTGGCTCTACACCGGTCCGGACCGGTGAGACGCACCGGTCGGACCGATGGCAACCGTAAAGCCCCCAAGGCACCAAACAGGCCAACCGACCACCAAACGGACCCAAACTCAAAACAAGCAGCACCGGGGGACAACAAGGAACACACCAAGACGTTCACCCAAGCAAAAACCCACAAGGGCTTGCACCGGTCAGACCGGTCAAGAGCACCGGTCAGACCGGTGTAGCCTGGGCAGCTCGGGATGAACAGCACCCGCGGGTCAACTCCCCCAAATCCAAATCTCGATCTCCCGAATCGCTCCACGGACTTGAACGAGACTTTGAGGATATCATGAGCACCTCATGAGGAGTTCATAGCCAAGTTTAATCCCACCAAAACTCGTCCAAAAAGGAGGAATCGAAGAAATCCCGCCGGAAGCACTTCCAACCCAAGAACTCAAGAAACCCCAAAATCGAGCACCTTTTCTCACGGATTTGGGAGGGGAATCACGGCCCAAAGAACCACGAAGGGTTCCCAAAAATTTCCCCCATCAAATCACCAAGTGAAAAGCCCCGAAAACACCCCAAAGGAATCACCGAGAAAGGGGTCCGAAAATCACCACCAAGAACAACCGGGGAAAACACATCCAAACCTTGAGGAACCACGCCGAATCATCTATACAAGAAACAAAGGTTCGTACAAGGTCTAGCAAGCCGCCCGATCATCCATCCCTCTCTACAAGATCTCTCTCGTGAAGCTCTCTTACTAGTCCTAAGGAAATCCTAGAGAAAATAGGTGGAAAATAGGAAAACTAATGAGCTAGGGTTCCAAGAGTTGGCTGCCATCCTCTCACCTCTTGGGTTATATGGAGGCCACCGAATGTCCAAAATACCCTTCTCTACTAACTAGGGATACAAGCCCCTCAAGGGCGGATTTGGAATTCTTGATGTCTTCACCATCGGACGGATGCCCGGCGACCGCACCTTGCATAGCCTCGACGCAAGCCATGCGATCCTGACGCGTGTGCTCCGCTTCGAAGATTCCGGACTGCGTCGTTGCACACCGGTCAGACCGGTGCTCCTCACCGGTCAGACCGGTCCCCACCGGTCAGACCGGTCAGACCCACCGGTCGGAGCCGGTCCGGTGCCGCCGCACCTCCGTCTTCGGTTCTCCGGTCTTGGCTTTGTGGATCAACCAAGGAACCCGGTGGTTTTCGGTGAACCACCGGAAACCCCGCGAACTCGGTGTAGCCTCCGCCAATCTCCACTCATGACTTGGCTCCCACGTAGTCCCGGCTCGACCTTGGTTTTGAGGCTCAACCAAGAAACCGTCCACGACTTCATCTTGCTTGTTCATGCCACCATGCGGCCCGCACTTGACCCCGCCGGCCACCGGGTCCCTCGAACGAAGCCTACTTGTCTTCTCCACACCCGGAGGCCTCACCGCGACGACCTTTCGCGCTTGTTCTTCACCCGCACCAACACGAGTCAAGCCGCAACCTCGCACCTCGCAATACTTAGCCAAGAATCGGTCCACACAACGTTGTCAATCACTCATCACACAAGGAAGCAACCATCCACCGGTCCTCGAACCACACATGGTCCTCGGTCCTAGCATGAAGTTTGTGTGGCTTTGCCATTTTGGCATGTTTTGTTCATGTTTAGGTCTTTGCTCATGAGAGGGTAAATTTTCGCAAAATTGCTCAATTCCATCTTAGCTTCGTCCAATGGTTGTGAAACTTGGTGATCATGAAGTTGATGTCATTACGAAGCTATAGAATATCTAACTTGCTCATTTGGACATACGTAGCATCCTATGTTGAATTTTGTCTATTTGAGAAGCTCTAGGTTGCATTTTTTGTATTTTGGGCTTGATTCATGCATTGTCAACAAGGGGGGAGAAGTTTGAGCTTGAAATGGCTTGTTGCACGCATTTAGAAGGTTTCTAAGTGGTTTCGAGCTATTTTTGAGCTCTGACAGTTTCCCAGGTGGCATCAGCCTGGCCGATGAGGGGCACCAGTTTGACCGGTGTAGTTCCCAGGTGCTGGGCATCTTGTCCACCGGTCTGACTGGTGAGGGTGACCGGTCTGACCGATGAGAGCTGAGCTATTGCAGCTGCTCTGGTTCATGAGGTGGTTCGCATGCATTCATCCAGGGGGAGTTGCATTGGTTCAGGGGGAGTTTACATGTGTGCAGGGGGAGCTCTTTGTGGTTTTCGAGCTTTGGTTTGGTGGTTTGCGCTCTTTGCTTGAGCATAGTTTTGTCTCAGATGTGTCGAGTTGTTGCCCTTGCCTAAGGGGTCCGAGACTTGTCTTCTTCAAGTGATCTTGCTCCTTGCCTTTCTTTGGCTTTCGATCGCTTGTTGGAGTTTCTTTTTATTCTTTTCTTTTCTTTTTCTTTTCTCTCGTGTTACTTTATGTGGGTGTTGTCAATGCACTCATCAAGGGGGAGATTGAGGACCATGTGTGGTTCGAGGACCGATGGATGGTCGCTTCCTTGTGAGATGAGTGATTGACAACGTTGTGTAGACTGATTATTGGCTAAGTATTGCAGGTGAAGGTTGCGGCTTGACTAGTGTGTTGGTGCAGGTGAAGAACAAGCGTGAAAGGTCGTTGCCGGTGAGGCCTCCAGGTGTGGAGAAGACAAGTAGGCTTCATTCGAGGGACCCGGTGGCCAGCGGAGTCAAGTGCGGGCCGCATGGTGGCATGAACAGCAAGATGAAGTCATGGACGGTTTCTTGGTTGAGCCTCAAAATCAAGGTCGAGCCGGGACTACGTGGGAGCCGAGTCATGAGTGGCGATTGGCGGAGGCTACACCGAGTCTGCGGGGTTTCCAGTGGTTCACCAGAAAACCACTGGGTTCCTTGGTTGATCCACAAAGCCAAGACTGAAGAACCGAAGACGGAGATGCAGCAGCTCCAGACTGGTGGGTCTGACCGGTGGGTACCGGTCTGACCGGTGAGGAGCACCGGTCTGACCAATGTGCGACGACGCAGTCCGGAATCTTTGAAGCAGAGGACACGCATCAGGATCGCAACGCTTGCATCGAGGCTAAGCAGGTTGAGGTCACCGGACATCCGTCCGATGGAGCGATGACAAAGATTTCTGATTTCGCCCTCGAGGGGCATGTATCCCTAATTAGCTAGTAAGGGTATTTTAGACTTTTGATTGCCTCCATATAACCCAAGAGGTGAGAGGATGGCAGCCATCTCTTGGAACCCTAGCTCATTTGGTTTTCCTATTTTCCCTTCCTATTTTCTTAAGATTTCCATAGGACTAGCTTGAGAGCTTCATGGTGAGATCTTGTGAGAGGGTTGGATGATCGGGCGGCAAGCTAGACCTTGTATGAACCTCCTTGGTATGTATAGATGATTCGGCGTGGTTCCTCAAGGCTTGGTTGTGTTGTTCCTGTTTGTTCTTGGTGGTAATTTTCGGAGCCCTCTCTTGGTGGTTTTCTTGGTGTGTTTTCGGGACCTTGCTCTTGGGGATTTGGTGGGGGATGTATGTGTGAACACTTCGTGGTTCTTTTCCCTTTGATTCCTCTCCCAAATCCGTGAGTTAAGGGGATCGATTTTGGGGTTTTCAGTGCTCTAGGGTTAGAGGAGTTCTTGGCAGGATTTATTCGATTCCTCTTGATTTGGCAAGTTTTGGTGGACAAAATCTTGGCTATGGACTCCCCATGAGGTATTCCTACTATCCCCAAAGTCTTGTGCAAATCCGTGAAGCGATTCAGGAGATCGGGAGTTGGATTTGGGGGAGTTGACCCGCGGGTGTTGTTTATCCCGACGAGCTCAGGTCACACCGGTCTGATTGGTGCAGACCCCTATTGGGTTTTGCTCGGGTGAACGTTTGGGTGAGTTCGCTGTTGTCCCGTGAGGCTGCTGTTTCGAGTTTGGGTTAGTTTGGAGCTCGGTAGGCCTGTTTGGTGTTTTGGGGCTTTCTGGCTTGGACCGGTCTGACCGGTGTGTTTCACCGGCCTGACCGGTGTAGAGCTGTTCTGTGGAAGTCGCCAGGTTTCACCAGCAAGGACCGGTCTGACCGGTGTTGCTCACCGGCCTGACCGGTGTAGGTCAGAGGCTCGAGTTGTGTGTTTCGCTACATTCTAGGGTCTGTGAGGTTGGGAGTTGGTTCCTAGGTCCAGTAGCACTCTAGTGGCTGCATGGGCTTGGCCAACTTGGGTAGTAAGTCGGAGACGTGTGTTGGAAGCCGTGTTCATCTTGTTGGAGCCTTCATCTCCTTCGAGAAGAATTTTTATTGGCTCCCATTCACTCCCCCCTCTCTGGTTCGCCGTATTGGTCCTTCAATTGGTATCAGAGCCGGTTACGGGTCTTGATTGACTCTAACCAGTCTAAGATCCAAGGATGGCGTACCAGGAATGGGGTTCGGGTCCTCCACACTTCGATGGCAAAAACTACCAGATGTGGAGTAAGCGGATGGCGGCGTTCTTCCGCAGAAAGGGTCAGATCCTTTGGGATGTCACGGTGGACACAGGCTATGTCCAACCGATGAACTTCCTTGCTCTAAGATCAAGGGACATGTTTGACGCCAACAACAAGGCGGTCGACTACTTGTTTCGTGCTTTGTGTCAGCCTGAATTCGATCGGGTGCACACCGAGCACTTGGCTTGTAGAATCTGGTCGGTGTTGAAGGAAGCTCATGTTGGGAATTCCCAAGTTCAGGCTCGGATGTGTGCGACTTACCGGAGAGAGTACGAGAACTTCACTCATCTCCCCGGCGAGTCTATCGATGCCTTGTTTCAGAGGTTCATGGTGGTTGTGAACAACATGAGGGCCAATGTGGACGTGCTCCCGTATGATGATCATGATAGGGTTGTCAAGCTCTTACACTCGTTGGATCGTACGGTTTGGGGCAGAAAATTCCAAGAGAGAAGGATCCTAGCCCAACTCATTATGCTTAATCGCACTTATGGTGGAGCGAAAATTAAATTTAGCTTTGTATAGGATCTTCTTAAACTCTCAACTTGGAAAAAGAGAATTCGCTAACCTTTATTACAAGGGTTTTTCAATAATTTTCAGAATTAAATTCCTCCAATTTTAAGCATCAAACATAGCACAACCAAAATGAAGTTCTAGATCAAAGCATGATGCGAGTACTTTTAGAGGTAGGAACTCCACTAAGCACCACGATAAATGTTTCAAACCAAACACTTAGCTTATTTATTAAAAATTAAAGACGAATAAACAAGTAAGCAAGAAAAGCATCACAAGAGGCAAACATTTAAACGACTCTTTTTATTTGATTTTCTTGACACGAACACTAACTTTGAGACACTTTAAAATTTTGAAAATTTTAAAAGCACACTCCTAAAGCTTAAGACTCTAAGACTCTCACACTCTTGTGAAAACTAAACCAAACCAAAACTAATCTTAAAGAAAAAGGCAATGTAGCTAGCTCTCCCCCACGCTAAAATCATACGACGTCCTCGTCGTATCTTACAAAAAACCTAAAGGGGAAAACTCTATCTAGTGGTACTTCTCGCAGCTATTGCACCACTTTCCCTTCATGTTCCCCACCATGCCGAACAACTTTCGCACATTCCGATTTAGAAATTTATAGTCATCTTCGACCACGCGTTCCAAATCTTCCATGCGCTGCCTCATCGCCTCCATGGTCTGGAAACACTCGTCGACCGATGCGTAGAGCTCTGAGATGGAGTGACGGCAAGCCGCACAACACATCGGATGCATCCCAAAAGGGTCGTCATCGCCATGGTCTCCGCCGTTGTCGTCACCGCCATCGTCGTTGCCGCTACCGTTAGGGCCTTCAAGAGTCTTCTCCTTGGGCACCTCTTCCAAATAATATAAGTCATTGTCCTCTCTTCCGGCGGCCGCCCACGAGCTAAGGCTACGATCATCGGAATAGTCGCTCCCTACGTAGTCTTTAGGCTCGGGCGACACCTCCTTGTAATCCTTCCTCTTCATGCCTCGGATGCGCTCCGACCTTCGAACGGGAGTAGAGACTTTCTCCTCCTTGACACGGTAGCGAGATGCGATTACCCCGTCGGGACACATCCTCCGCAACGGATGCGGGCGGTCCTCTTGATCTCCATGGGTAGCTTGAGCTTGCATCACTTCGCCTCCTCCGCCAATGGCTCCTTAGCACCTAGCTTCAACTCTACGCTCTTCAGGGACATCATGGATTGCTGCTTGGGTGCAAAAGGATGCGAATTGGGATGGATTCCCGAGCTCCCATCTCTGCCAATTAAATAGTCCAAGAAGGAATACTCTAGAAACCTTATTTTCCTTTTCTTAACTTCCCTTAAATTTTTCTGACCAAAGAAGGAAGTCAAAAACGCGCATCCCAGAGGAAACCCGGGGCGAACCGCCGCCTGGGCCCTCTGGGCCGGCCGGCCTGCCTCGGTTTGCGGGCCGGTGCGGTCCGTTTTTCACGTGTCCCATTTATTTTGCATTTTCAGCCCATGAGAAAAAGATGCCCTGGTAAAATTCGTGAGAAACTCCAAAAAAATAAAAGAAAAACTATTTACAAAATCTTCACCTTGTTTTACGTCCTAGGCTTGACGTTCGGGCTCTTCCTCCATGGTGAAGACATCAATATGGTGAAGAGGCACACCGTCGGGTTCGTAATAAATCTTAAGTTGTCGACCATTCACCATGAATTGATCACCTTTCACATCCATGATGGTTACCGCTCCATTGGAGAGCACCGAATGAACATTATAAGGTCTGTCCCACTTGCTTTGCAATTTCCTCTTTCCGAAGGTTTTAAACCTCGAATTGTAGAGGAGGACCTTATCTCCTTCTTTGAATTCCTTTTTATTCAATCTTTTGTCATACCACATTTTAATCCTCTCTTTGTATATGCTCGCATTTTCATAGGCTTTCAACCTCATCTCCTCTAGCTCGCTTATTTGGATTCTTCGCTTTACCACCGCGGCGTCTAGATCGAGGTTCATCTCTTTAATCGCCCAATAGACTTTATGCTCTAACTCAACCGGATGGTGACAAGCTTTGCCATAGACAAATTGATAAGGGGTCATACCTATCGGTGTCTTGAACACCGTTCGATATGCCCACAAAGCTCCGTCTAATTTCTTTGACAAATCCTTTCCTCCCTTCTCTATGGTTTTGTTGAGGATGCTCTTTAATTGCCTATTTGATGTTATCGCTTGTCCGTTGGTTTGTGGATGATAGGCCGTAGAAATTCTATGTTCAATTCCCAACTTGGACAAGCACTTTTTGAAATTCTTCCTGGTGAAGTGAGTTCCTCCATCGCTTATCAAAATTCTCGGAGTACCGAAGCGAGGGAAAATCATGCTTTTGATCATTGCAATGGACTCCTCTGTGGAAGCTTTACGACATGGCATAGCCTCTACCCACTTGGAAAAATAATCAACCATAACTAAGATATGCTTAGATCCATGTGAGTTTTTGAAGGGTCCCATGAAGTCTATTCCCCCACACATCGAATAAGTCGATTTGTAGATTATATTTCAAGGGTATGGAATTCCTTTGAGAAATATTCCCAGTTCTTTGGCATTCGAGGCATGACGCAACATATCTTTTAGTATCTTCATACATCTCCAGCCAATAGAATCCGCTGGACCACACTTTTGCTTGGGTCCGAAAATGGCTATAGTGTCCACCGTACTCCGCCGAGTGGCACTTTCTCAAAATTTCTAGCATCTCTTCTCTTGGCACACATCTTCTCATAACTCCATCATTGCCAAGTTTGAAGAGGTAAGGTGAATCCAAAATGTATTTTCGACTTTCGGAGATTATCCTCCTTTGAGTGTTTCTGTCTAAGTGGTCAAGAGGCATCTTCTGAATTGCTCGAATGATATCGATCATCCAAGTATCTTTGTCGAGTACTCGATAGAGGTGGTTGTTGACGCGAAAAGTGCACTCGGCGCCAATCACACAAAGCAAGCCGAACAAAGCTGGCTTCACACGCGCGAGAGAGCGAAAGACGTGCCGATCAATTTTTCCTAAAAATTAACAAAAGATAAAGCAAGTTAAATACCAAAGCTTGGAACTTGCCGGTGGTACCGGACAGTTCCATATTTACGGCTAAAAAGCCAAATGAGATGACACATAGCTATAGAAAGCTATCTCGCCAATGATTTACGACCATTCGGGAAACCATAAAGGGAAACAATAACACCGCCGAATGGATGACGTGAGCATGACGGCGATCGATCTTTGTTTGAACAAGAATGCACGTACAAAAAGTCATGACCGATCCCCATGGAGATTAACATTAAATAAACGAATAAAGTAAAGCATGAACGTGATCATGTATTAAACAAGCATGCATAGATCCAAAGCACTAGTCTACCGCATGTCTAGTTACTTTAAAACCCGTCGAGTACGATATCAAGCAAATCTATCCACCGCATGATACAACTTGCATGAAAAACCGTACCACTTTCCACAAATAGATCTATCCACCGCATGATACAATCTAAATATGGAAAGCTAAAAGCATACATCATTCAAAGCATGAATAACGCACGTGTTCTACTCGTGGAGAAACATAACCGAATACGGCCGAACAAACCGATTCGGGGTCCATGAAGAAAGAACAAACATTACCGAGTGAATAAATCTATCGGATTGATTTGGGAATCTAATCCACCGATGACTAGCTCCAAAGCAACCCAAAAACCTGCATCTACCGCATGATACCCGGCTCTTTCAAGATTTATACGAACATGAGCAAGCTTGAACCCGCAACATGTAACAACCTAGATCGATTTGGTTTCGGCTATCGGAAAGCACAAGATCCACATGTTAAAATACAAAATCTACTCGAACAAGGATCATAAAAGAGATAGAGCCGATCCAAACCCATCTAGATTGAGCAAAGGTGTGTTATATGAATTAAAACATAAAGTAAAAACTCAAGATAACACGGGGTAACTTAATGAATGTATTGGATCTTGCCGGAATCCAATAGAGCCGATAACTAGCTTCAAGCTAGATCTTAGCCCACCGCATGGCTCATGATCTAACAAGAAACCTTCTTGAACCAAGCTTGAATCTACCGCATGACACGAAGCATGGTAACAAGACTACTTGCATCAGATCTAAATCCACCGCATGATACTAGACATGATACAAGGTTGCCGGTACTCACGGAGGTCGACGGATCGATTGGCCCTCTCGAAGAACTCGACGACACGACAAGGACTCTAGGGTTTGGCGTAAGGCCGGTGTGTATTGAGGAATGATTGTGTCCGTTACATACATTCGGGGATCATATTTATACCCCGTTGAGTACAACTTCGAATGGATTCATTGCCTAACTTATCTCTAAGCTCGATCGCCTATCCATCCATTCGCCTTCCCTGATTAAGCCACGTCACCGTCCAATCCCGCAAAATCAGCTCTACTGTTCCTTTGCCGAACTGGAGCGATAGCCGACCGCATCTCTTTGCCGAATATCTCTGAAAATATCCTTCCTTCCACCAGACGGACTCTTTATCGAACCGGACCCACAAGTCAGACTCCTTACCAAACTTTGGTGTTAACACATGCCCCATCAATTGTGGGATAAAAGTAATTTTGTTCCACAATTGACTCCAGCCACGAATACCTCAAATCGAATCTGTCAACACCTGTTCTTCGCAATCCGCCGGAGTCTTCATCCAGATCCAACCCTAGATCCCTTTGTTCTGAGCTCAAACCTCCAATGGCAGCCCAGAACCAAGATGCTCAGGTAAATTCATCCCACGCAAGCCTCGTTCGGCATTCAATTTTACCTGAGATTTCCTTTTCCGCTTTTCTTTCAGGAGCCTTCCACTGCGCTTTTGATCCGCACCGAGGCCAATTCGAGGTCTTATTATCTTGGTCCCGTGGGGAACTCTGACCCTCGAGATTTCATTGCGAACCTTGAATCTCGGAGAATCCCCTTTAAAGCGACTCTGTCTCCACCGGCTCAATGGCAAGACGCTTTCAAGAACCGGCCTTTACCTCCAATTGCGGTGGGAGAACTTGGTATCGGAGGATTCTTGCGGACAAGAGTGGATTGACCAACCCGGACACCCTCCGTATCGCCCGGTGCTTGGAGTTGTCCGTGGCCGAGACCCCTAAGAACGAAGACCTCCCGATAGCCGCCCGCCACTTCGGTCAAATGGCGTCAACGCCTTCCTTTTTGGGCATGGCCCAATGTCTCCAACTTTGGCCGATGTATATATGATCACCGGCCTTGACATCACGGGGTCCGTCCGGCCCCCGGAACTTCAAAGGCTCTTCACGCCGGACGGGGGTAAAGCCGGGGAATGGATACAAGAATTATATCTTGAAGCATATGAAAGACAATCCCCTTGGTGATGTTGAATACGAGCCTTTCCGAATATGTGGCTGTGCAGATTTGTTTTCTGTGGCAAAGCCAACGAGCCCACCTTGAACCACATCACAATGGCGACTCATCCGGGCCGGTGGCAACCGCCTCCCTCTGGGAAAATTCTTCTTGGGCAGCGTATACCATATGCTTCACCAGACTGTTACCCAGATGTATACCAGCCAAAGGATAACATGTGTCAACGGCCCTTGGTGGTTTGTTCAAATGTGGCTGCAGCTCCACATGCATCAGATCGTTGGTGTCGATTTGAACTCCAGGTTCTTCCCCTTGTCCAATCACCCTGAAGGAGAGCCTCAAGCTACCAGAGGATGCCAAAGTTATGGAGAAGCGGCTTCAACTGTTCTTGTTCGGCAGGACATCGGCCCGGCTTTTCGAGCTATTCTTCAAAGGTTTCCCCAATCCTCTCTCCGGCGTCCTTATCCGGACAATGACACCTTGACCTTTCTCGTTGAATTTTCCTTTGAACCCGGCCGTCAAGATGGGAGATTCTTAGAGATCTTCAACATCATAATCCGCCCATGCATACCGCCGCCGAGTTCAATGGAGGACGACCGAATGTTAGCACTTATGAGTATTATCGGCCCAATGTAATGGCCGGGCAAATTGGATGCGGACGGATGCCCCCAAGATTGTTCCTGCACGAATTCCTCAAGCCCAGAGAGGAAATCAAAGAGCTGATGCAGGGCAGCAGGGTTTTTAATTATGTGTGCAGTCCAACTGTCTACACATGTCCTTTCGTGCCCACAACCATAGCTCACCCCACCTTCAACTCCTGGTGGCAAGAATTTCATGATCACATCTTCAGTGAGCCTGTCCATGTGTTCGTGCGAGTTGATGCCCGATTTCCTGCCAACTTCAGAGGTAATACAATGAACCCTTGGATCAGACATGTCCTCTTTATTCATGATTTTGACCTTCATCCTCTTGCCCACAGAACACGGTGCCTGCCCCTCGAGCTAGGGATATCACTTACAATGCCGAAGGCCCAATTTCAGCACTGGGGTTCAAATCCACAACTCTGGCTCAACTAATGGCCAGGTATGCCACAACGGATCCCGACCTCTCTAGCCTCGCCGCCGACAAGAGGCAAGGTCTATCTCTCGGTTGCCCCTCCACTGCCAAGAGGAGAACTATCAAGAAAGTGCTCATTGAGGTAGAATCCTTTACCCCCTTGATCACAAGATTACTCCGTTCTTGATGAATCATATCATTGTGCATTTTCGGACCGCAGCCCATAGCGGTCTTCGAACCCGCACTCGCCAATGCCCCATCCACTGGTATGACCTTTACTGTCTTTTTCTTAAAGATGAGCACTGGCATTTACCCTTCCAATTTGACATTTGCAGAAGAAACAATGGAAGAGCATCTTGTAAATGTCCCAGTGGTCCAGCAAGCAAGTCCATCCGGGGCTGAATTACCTATCCCAGTGGAGATCTCATCTTCATCACCTTCTGCAGAAGCAATACATTCTCCAGAGATGAATCTCCCAAACCAGCCGGAGCCACCAAGTCCTCCAAGGGCACAATCACCTGTTGGTCATGCAGAGACAACAGTCCCAACAGAGGTAGACCCCACTTCTCATCAGCCAGAAGCCCACGAGCTACCAGCAGCTGCATCGACACCTCCCAGCTCGGAAGCTTCAGCTCTACCTGGAACACCTCCTTCACCTGTGATTGCCCTCGGCAATACGCTTCTCGGATCGGCTCCACCATTATCAAGCCCGCCGTCGAGAGATCAATCCAAAGCCCGAGGTGATTGAAAGAGCATACCAGCCTCTATCAGATGAAGTGCTATCAAGGCTTAAAGAAATTGTTGCCTGGCTAGAAAGGGATGCACAAGATCAGTTCAAAGATCTTGATCACTTCGAGGAGATGTTTGAATCCATCAGCCAAGAACTTCCAGAAGACATCAGAACTTCTCTATCATCTGTTTATGGCTTGGACACCCTTTATGCGCCCATCAAGCATGCCTTGAGGAAACTGCGCTCCCGCCCGCTATTGAAAAGAAGAAAGCCGATGCCGAACATGCCATGACCGAGCGCAATCCCAAGTAGAGAGCCACAAGGATACCCCCGGCCGACTGCGCGTGCTTCTTATGATCCGAAAATTGCCGGAAAGCCGCTCTAGAAGCAGACCGAGAAGTCCGACAACGGAGATAGAGGCCGACAAAGCTAAAATAGCCGAACTCCCGGATTGATAGAAAAGATCCAAGCGGAAGCAAAATCGGCTATCACCAAGGTAGAGCAATGCGATGCGGAACTCACCGACCATCGGCACTCAAAAAGATTGCCAGGAGCTGCTGGACAACTCCCGTCTAATAACATCCAATGCTCGTGGTGTAATTGCAAAACATCTGAACATTTGAATGCCCGTATTGATGTATAGCCGAGTTGGTCATTCTTGTAATGTCTCCTTGCAATTTGTTTCCTTTCTTCTGCGCACCTTTAAATATAATACTGAACGACCCATTCGGCAAAGAAACGCCAACTCCCGAATGGCACTTTGATTTCCTTTAGCCGAACCAATCAACTGAACACGGCTCAGCTTAGAACTCCAAGCGACTTGCCGGCGGGCTGGCCAAGGAAACCTTTCCACCTTCCGATTTTCTTGGGATATGCGCCACAATCCAAAGCCACGACTCGAAGCCACGATCCATCTTTCCAGGCCTATAAATGCAACCATAGGTGCCCCTAGCTCTCCACCAGGCCTTCTAGCTCTCGAATCTTTGCCAATCTCAGCCCTTCTGCGAACAGTGCACATCCCAAGCCATCATGGTGCGCCGCCTCAACCGCCGCCGCGCCTCCGACGAGGCAGAGGGGAGCAGCGCTAACGCGCGCCGGAGGCAATGATCGTCAATTCCTCTTCTTTGATTCGACTTTTGGTTTTCTTCTTGCTCTGACGATCATCCCCTTTTTTTCGCATTGATCCAGTGGAATCCGTCTCCTGCGCCGGCCAATCAACCCCTTCCTGACGACTCCTCGGAGTCTGATGGCCACTCCCCCGTGCCGTACGGGGAAGAAGACGCCCTCCACTTCAGGGAGGATCTGGAGGCGTCCCGGCGCGAGCTAGAGGACGTCTCCAAAAAGGCAGGTTTAGCCGAGCTGGAATGGGAGGACCAGCGCAAGCAGCTGCTGGAAGCCATTGATGGTACGGCTCTGAGATTCATTCTTGATCCAACCCGGCTTTTGATGTTAATCTTTCTCTTCCTCGCTTCCTCGCAGCCCGCGACGCCGAGCTCAACCGCCTAAAGATGCCGGTGGAGCAGCTCGGCCGAGAAGGTGAACGCCCGCGGTGACACGCCGGCGGAGCGCCTTGCCGCGGTGGAGCGCCGCGTCGACGAGGTGGCCACCCATGGCGTTCGTCCGGGCGCCACCTTGGGCCCGGCCGCCATGGCGACGCATACGGACGTTGACTACTCTACCGGGCCGCGCGGCTTCGGGCGGCGCGCGCGGAGGACATCGACGAGATCGAGCTCATCCCGGAGCGCCTCGATGGCCACGGCGACGCCATTGCCGAAATTACTCATCCCCAATCCGTGTTGAATAGACTTTTCGACTAGATTGTACTAGGGATGTGTAAATATCGGCAATAGATGAAGAACTTTTGCATTCCGTGCTTGTCCCGTGATGAATTCCTTTGCATTTTGCATCTGCGAATTCTGTTTTCTTTGAATGCATTCGGGACTATCTTGAGCCGAACGCGCGAGAACAACTGCCCCTTGGCACAAAATCCACAACGGATCCCGATTCGGCAATCCATAAATACTGTTCAAGAGAAAACCCTTCGCACTTGGGAGAAAAACCCTGCCGTTTGGTATTCCAACAGTGTGTATTGACCGGTCATCACTCCCAATGCACCCCTTGGTCAATAAAATAGCCTGCCGGGATGCCCTGCAAATCCACTCGTGCACTCATCCATCATTTCTCATCTCCTCCCCTGTCCTTAGAGGAGAAAACCCCAAAGCCATGGACAAGGGCAAGCAACCCCAAGAGAGCAGCTCATCAAAGAAGCGCACGATTTGGAAGTGAGTTTTCCCTTGATCTACTCCTCGTTCTTCCGCATGATCTCGTGCTTCATGTTTTCTTCTTGTCCTCTTCCAGCCTTGATTTGCTTCCCGAAGAAATCATCGGGACCGAAGATGTGCCTGAGTACATCTCCTCCGATTCCTCCCTTGAAGCAGAGGATGCCACGCCCGAACAGAGGACCAACCATCAGCTGCGCCGCCGTGTGCGGCATCTGGAGCACGGCCTCAGGGACATCACCGCCCGTTGCCAAGCCGAGCGCGAGCGTCGCATGGCTCTGGAAGCACTAGTAGGGGGTAAGCACTTTTGACTCCTTCTTGACTTCGTGCTTGCACTTGGATTCCTTGCCCCTAACCTTGATTCCTCCGCTTCAGATGTCTCTGACAGGTACAACAACCTGAAGGCGGCCTGGGATAGCTTGGTGGAGGCCGCCAATCGTGGTCACCCCCATGCGTTCCAAGTTGCCGTCACGGTGGTCCTGGAACAACTGAAGAGGGAGCAGCCGAAGAAGTAAAGAAAAGATTGAATCATACTTTCGCTTCTTTCTCCACGCCTTCTGCTTCCCACCTCCTCGGGGATCTGACCACCAGGGTTGTTCGATGTAATCCTGCAAGAAGCAGTTGTAATGTAGTTTTGTGCTAAGGGCGATGCATCCAGGCACTGGCCATTTTTCCTGTTCGAGGATTTTTGTTCTGAAGGCGGCCTCATTCTTGAGCGCCGGCTACCTCTGTGCCAGATGTGTGTAATCATCGATCAATCTCAATGCTAGGATAATATTTTTCAGATATCTTCCATTTATTGCTGCGGAAAATTCTTCTCCTAGCAAAGTTTTCAATATATATGCATTACCAGGGGACACATCCGACCACACGAAAAGGCCCTTCCCGGTTAGAGGACCATTTGCCGAATTCACCGTATTTAGTTCCAATCGGCAATAATGCTTTCCATACTAGATCTCCTTCTGCAAATTGCCTTACTTTTACCTTTTTGTTGTAGTACTTGGCAACTCGCAGCTTGTTTTTCTCGATGTTTTTCTCGATGTTTTCCAAGGCCCTCAGACGGATCATATGTAAATCCTCTAGCTCATCCATCATTAGGCCACTGTAATCCTGGGAGCTTAACTCATTTTGCAGCACCACTCTCCTTGAATCTGATTGCATCTCCCAAGGCGGGATTGCGTGATGCCCATAAACCAACTCGTAAGGAGAAGTCTTTGTGGCTCCATGGGGGGCCATTCGGTAAGCCCACGGTGCATCGCCGAGAACCGAATGCCACCTTCTTGGCTTCGATCGATCTTCTTTTGTATCAACTTGATCATGATCTTATTAGAAGCCTCTTCTTGACCATTAGCTTGGGCATAATAGGGAGAGGAGTTAAACAATTTGATCCCCATGCTTTCGGCAAATTCTCTGAACTCTAGTGACACGAATTGTGCCCCTTTATCAGTGGTAATTGTTTGAGGGATCCCAAATCGATATATGATGTGCTCCTTGACGAATTCAATCATATTTTCTGACGTCACCTTCTTCAGTGGGATCGCCTCAACCCATTTAGTGAAATAATCTGTGGCCAAAAGCACGAACTTATGCCCCTTGCTAGATGGTGGGTTAATTTGGCCAATCAAGTCTATACCCCAGCCCCTGAATGGCCATGGCTTGATGATGGGATTCAATGCGACGCAGGGCCCCTTTGAATATTCTCGAACCTTTGGCAATCCCGACATCCCTTGTAATACTCAAAGCAGTCCTCTAATATCGTCGGCCAAAAGCATCCGGCTTGTCTAATAACCCACTTCATACGGTAGGCCGAATGGTGTGCTCCACATATCCCATCGTGCACTTCGCTCATCATGTTCCCGGCCTCTTCCGGACCCCGGGCATCGTAGTAATACCCCATCTAATGATTTATAGAATAAATTATCATCCAGAAGAACGAACTTAATGGCCTTGTACCTTAGCTTCCTAGAGACCTTTCGGGATGGATCCTTCAAGTAGTCAACGACCTCTTTCCTCCAATCATCTTCTGCAAGATCCGCCCCTAGTGCATGCACCTCTGCAGCAAACGCTTCTTGACTCTCTTTGTAACCAGAGGCGCTCTGAGCCAGCCTGTTTGCTTCCTCGTTATGTTCTCTAGGAATATGCTGTAGAGTTACCAATGGGAAGCTCTTCAAGATTTCCCTGCATTCCTCGTAGTAACTCCTCAGCGCTTCACTTCTGCACTCGTATTGGCCGTTCAATTGCTTGATTACCAACTCTGAATCTCCATAGACTTCAACCGAAACGGCCCCGAGTTTCTCTCAAATATTGAAGTCCCCGAAGTAATGCCTCGTACTCAGCTGGTTATTTGTGACAATGGGTTGTGTAGGAATGGCAAATTCAAACATCTCACCTCTCGGGTGAAATCGGTAGGATCCCTACTCCCCCACCTTTACCACACGATGATCCATCAAAAAACAAAGCCCAAGGGGTAATTTCAAGCGAGATCAATTGACGGATCGCGATGTTCGGTTATAAAATCGGCAATGATCCGACCTTTTATGGCTTTTGCCGATTCGAACTTCAACTCAAACTCGATAGAGCCAAAATCCACTTGCCAATCCTCGCCGTTCAAAATTGGCATAGATAACATATGTTTTATCACATCAAACTTGGAATACACGGTGCATTCGGCATTCAACGGTAGTGCCGAAACTTTGTACACGAGTAGTACACGCAAAGGCACGGTTTCTCTACAGCTCGAATACCTGGTCTCAGGATCAAGTAGTTTTCGGCTAAGATAAGCTACTACCCGCTCCTTTCCTTCAAATTCTTGAATAAGGGCCGATCCAATGGTTTGGGTATCGGCCGCCACGTACAACTTGAAAGGCTTGTTTAGCTGAGGAGGAACCAAGACCGGCGGCTCCTTCATGTACTGCTTGATTTCATCAAAAGCCTTTTGTTGTTCGTCGCCCCACGTGAATTTCTGATCTTTCTTCAGCTTCAGCAATGGAGAGAATGGCAACACCTTCTGTGATAAGTTTGAAATGAACCTTCTCACGAAGTTGATCTTGTCGAGCAGTGATTGTAACTCCTTGAGGTTAGTTGGAGGAACAACTTCATCGATGGCCTTCATGCTCTTCTTGCCAACTTCAATTCCTCCCTCGTGGACTAAAAACCCCAAGAATTCTCCACCGATACCCCAAAAGCGCACTTGTTTGGATTCATCTTCAAACCGTGTTTCCGGTGCACTCTAAGGTCTTCTTCACGTCTTCCAAATGAGTGTCATGACTTAGGGATTTGATCACCACGTCATCAATGTAGATCTCCACAACTTTGCCGATCAACTCATGAAAAATGTAATTCATGGCCCGTTGATAGGTTGCACCGGCATTTTTTAACCCAAATGTCATGACTATCCACTCGAACAGGCCTATATGACCAGGACATCTGAAGGCCGTCTTTGATATGTCTTCTATTGCCATGAAGATCTGATTGTATCCCGCATTGCCATCCATGAAGCTAATCACCTTGTGCCCGGCAGCGGCGTCAATCAACAAATCGGCAATAGGCATCGGGTATCCATCCATCGGAGTAGCTCTGTTCAGGTCCCTGAAATCTATGCAAACCCTCATTTTTCCATTCTTCTTGTACACAGGGACGATGTTAGATATCCACTCCGCGTATCTGCATGGCCGAACGAAGTTTGCATCAAGTAATCTTTCAATTTCCTTCTTCACATCGGCCAATACCTCATCCTTGTAGATTTTCCGGGGTGGTTGCTTATATGGTTTGAAACCGGGCGTGATTGGCAACCGATGCTCGACGATGGAACAATCCAATCCGGCATCTCCGAATAATCCCGGGCGAAGCAATCCTTGTATTCTTTGAGAAGCTCAATCAAATTCCCCCCGAAGTCCGCCGCAAATTTGCACCGATGAACGTCGGCCTTGGCTTATCACCGCTTCCAATGTCAACCTCTTCCGGTTTATCGACCGACATGAATCCTCGCCCTAATTTGCCATCGGTGCCATCCACGGGGTTCTCCATTAAAAATTGCTATAAGAGCCGATCGCTTGAATCGGTCGTTGGTCACCGCCGACGGGTTCAACAGGACCTTCCCCCCGCTCTTTTCCCGAGAAGCAATCAATCCCCCCGGTAATCCCGAAAGCCGGTTCCATGTTGGCCACGCTCACGGAATCATCTCGCTTGGACGACCTCGATCTCATCGTCCACCCACCGGATAAGGCGTTGATGCATGGTGGATGGGACGCAGCGAGTTAGCATGAATCCGGGCCCCGCCCAAGCGGGGCCGTAGGCTCCTTTGCCCTCGATGACAAAGAAGGTGGTGAGCGGCGTCTTGGACCCGATCATCAAGTCCACGTGAGCGCATCCCTTGGTGTCGGAGGGGTTCCCGCGAAATCATTCAAGATGATGCTCGTAGGTGTCAAATCGCTCGGGCCCATACCAAGCTTCCCGAAGGTGGTGTACGGCATTACGTTGACCGCCGCTCCACCGTCGACGAACATCTTGGTCAATGGCTTGCCATTGACGTATCCCCCTTAAACACGGCGGCCTCATATGACGGTTCTTGGCCGGCTTGTCGAAGATGGCTCGCTTGGCCGCACCGGCCGGGGCCATCATCACCTCGGTCTGCTCATCATCGAAGGAAGCTTCCTCTCCGCATAGCCTGGTTAGCAGGAGCCATGAACTCGTTCGGCAGAAAGTATACCATGCATCGGAGCCGAACGCTTCGATCCCTCCGGTTGGTCTTTGGGGCGCCACACCCGGCGCGTCCGGATTCCGGCCCGCCTCGCCTCGCGGTTCCTCAAGCGCCGGACCCGTCTCTTCCGGCTTCTCCTTGGGCGGGCGGGCACCATTGCCCCTTCTCGCCGGATGTAGTCATCTTCGTCCTCTTCTTGATCAGCCCCACCGAGATCAGCTTGGCGCTTCCCGGGATGATCGATGACTTCAATTTTTTGGCGTCGATCCCCATTAGGGTGGATCCTTCCAAGTCTCTCGTGGACGGATTGGCGATCGGCGCTTTCCCCGCCCTGTACTCAACATACCCGTCACCGCATTCGGGACGCTTCTTCAACGTGGGCGCTTTAAACCCTCATTCCAGCAATGCCTGAAGAAGGCGCATCCCCAGTGTGCGCGCTCCGCTCGCGCGTGTACTGGCTCCTGGTCCCTTCGCGCGCCTCTTCTTCGGCTCTGCACTGCTCCTCCTCGTAGCACCGTCTCCGGTAGCGCTCTTTCTCTATCTGGCGCTGCCATTTGTTGAGGAGGATGCGCGATGTCACCCTGGGCTTAGCTCTGGAGGATTCCCCAACTTCGATGTGACTCTTAAGAATGCGGGGGGCGTCACCTTGCACCTGTTCCAGAGTCACTTGGCGCTCTGGGTCCACTGCTCCACCTTGTCTAGACCTGGCTGAGGTCAAGACTTTGACTTTCCCCTTCTCCTCGGCTGTTATCACATTAACAGAAAAGCCCACCATGTTCTGAGCAAAGGGGTGGCTATCCAGCTTCATTTTGTTGTCGAACTTGAGGTGACCCTCCTGGATGGCTTTCTGGATCCTCATCCTGAAGACCCTGCAATCATTGATGGAGTGTGAATCCTGTCGTGGAAGCCACAATAACATTTTGCTTTAACTCCATCAGGCCGAAGCATGGAATGCCCCTCGGGCAGCTTGATTCGGCCTTCTTTCACTAAGAGCTCGAACAATTTATCGGCTTTTGTAATATCAAAGTCATAAGTGCCCTTGGTCCGCTTGACCCGCCGCCGATTCATTATCAAAGGCTCCTTCCCCCACAAGATCTCTCGCTGCGGCTACATCCAACTCATCGTCGAGTCCTCGAACGGATCGGCCTTGTCCAAGAACTCGGTTGTAGATGTCGGCCGACGTCGTGTCGCTTGCCAAATTTGGCGTCCTTCTTGAAGCCATACGCCCGATTGCTCATCGCTGACGCCTTCGCGATAGCCGGCCCGGGTTCTCAAACTCCATCCCAAACAATTTCTCGCGCACGGCCGGCAGCATCCCGGCGACAGCCATGTCAGCCAACTGGTCATCTGGCAAGTTAAGTGAGAAGCACATGCCCTTGACCTCCCTGAACCTCCGGAGAAACTCCAGCGGTGTCTCGCTATGCCTCTGCTTCATGGTCGCCGTGTCGATCGGCTTCTTCTCCGAGCTGCCGCCGAAGTAATGAGCGTGGAACTTCCGCTCCAAATCCTTCCATCCGGCCACCGATTCGGGGGGGTAGGGACGAGAACCACTGAAACGCCGGACTCGTCGGCCGATGCGGCGAAGTAGCGGACCCTGAACGTCTCCTCAGCCGAGCACTCCCCGAGCTGCATGAGGTAGCGAGCGATGTGCTCGACCGTGCTCGTGTCGTCTTGCCCTGAAAACTTAGTGAACTCCGTTGGCGGCTTCACCCTTGGCGGCAAGAGCACATTGTAGTACCATTCGGGAACGGCGGCTTATAGGCGGGTCCTTGCATCTTTGGCTTGAGGCCGAACTGATTTTGCATCAATTCGGCCATTTTCCGCGCTAGGGCGTCGTCCTCTGCGCGCGCGCGCAGCCGGCGCGTATCCCGGATGTGGGAAAGCATCAAATGCCCCGTAGTTTCCCACCTCGTGATAGCCACCGCCGTACAAGTTTCTCTCTCGCGGCCCGGTTGGTCGCCGGAGCAATCCTCCGACCGGAAGTGAGCGGGGCGCCGCTGAGCCGAATGCTACGTCTCCGTACGTGGGCCGGTACGGATTCGGCTATTGCACGGGCTTGACCCGTGCCGCCTGCGGTGGTGGCCGGATTGGTCGTCCCCCCGAGGCTTGTAATGGAGGCCGAACCGGGCCGACCTCCGGTGCCTGCGGAGGAGGCCGGAACGCCCGACTTCCGTAACTCGAGGAGGAGGCCGCCGCGGGCTGGCTTCGTAACGGCGGTTGAGAACTTGACTCGCCCAGCTCCACGGTCTTCCCCTGGGCGGGTGCCTTGCCGAACGCTTGTTCCATGCCAGGGCCGAAGACGGCCACCATCATCTGCTGGAGCGCGCCGAGGAAAGCCTTGTTGTGCTTGCTAAGCATGTAATCTGGCCGACTCTTGGAATACTCGCGCACATTCCTCTTTCTCCCCGCCGGGATGTGGCATCGCTTTCCCCCGGCGGCGGTACCACTCGGGCATCTCGTTCTTCGGATACGGGACGCCGCTTCTATTCTTCTTGAACGACGCGGACACTTCCTCGAAACCGGTCCACGACATCTTGGAGTTCGTCGCCGCTCCGGGGAAAGATCTTCAAGGTTGACGTCCATAAGGTCTGCGATTTCAGGCATCTTGAATCTATTCGGCTGTGGTCCCACCGGCGTGCCAAAAAGTGTGTTGACGCGAAAAGTGCACTCGGCGCCAATCACACGGCAAGCCGAACAAAGCTGGCTTCACACGCGCAGAGAGCGAAAGACGTGCCAGTCAATTTTTCCTGAAAATTAACAAAAGATAAAGCAGTTAAATACCAAAGCTTGGAACTTGCCGGGTGGTACCAGACAGTTCCATATTTACGGCTAAAAAGCCAAATGAGATGACACATAGCTATAGAAAGCTATCTCGCAATGATTTACAACCATTCGGGAAACCATAAAGGGAAACAATAACACCGCCGAATGGATGACGTGAGCATGACGGCGATCGATCTTTGTTTGAACAAGAATGCACGTACAAAAAGTCATGACCGATCCCCATGGAGATTAACATTAAATAAACGAATAAAGTAAAGCATGAACGTGATCATGTATTAAACAAGCATGCATAGATCCAAAGCACTAGTCTACCGCATGTCTAGTTACTTTATAACCCGTCGAGTACGATATCAAGCAAATCTATCCACCGCATGATACAACTTGCATGAAAAACCGTACCACTTTCCACAGATAGATCTATCCACCGCATGATACAATCTAAATATGGAAAGCTAAAAGCATACATCATTCAAAGCATGAATAACGCACGTGTTCTACTCGTGGAGAAACATAACCGAATATGGCCGAACAGTACCGATTCGGGGTCCATGAAGAAAGAACAAACATTACCGAGTGAATAAATCTATCGGATTGATTTGGGAATCTAATCCACCGGATGACTAGCTCCAAAGCAACCCAAAAACCGCATCTACCGCATGATACCCGGCTCTTTCAAGATTTATACGAACATGAGCAAGCTTAAACCCGCAACACGTAACAACCTAGATCGATTTGGTTTCGGCTATCGGAAAGCACAAGATCCACATGTTAAAATACGAAATCTACTCGAACGAGGATCATAAAGAGACAGAGCCGATCCAAACCCATCTAGATTGGGCAAAGGTGTGTTACATGAATTAAAACATAAAGTAAAAACTCAAGGTAACACGGGGTAACTTAATGAATCTATTGGATCTTGCCAAAATCCAATAGAGCCGATAACTAGCTTCAAGCTAGATCTTAGCCCACCACATGGCTCATGATCTAACAAGAAACCTTCTTGAACCAAGCTTGAATCTACCGCATGACACGAAGCATGGTAACTAGACTACTTGCATCGGATCTAAATCTACCGCATGATACTAGACATGATACAAGGTTGCCGGTACTCACGGAGGTCGACGGATCGATTGGCCCTCTCGAAGAACTCGACGACACGACAAGGACTCTAGGGTTTGGCGTAAGGCCGGTGTGTATTGAGGAATGATTGTGTCTCCGTTACATACATTCGGGGATCATATTTATACCCCGTTGAGTACAACTTCGAATGGATTCATTGCCTAACTTATCTCTAAGCTCGATCGCCTATCCATCCATTCGCCTTCCCCGATTAAGCCACGTCACCGTCCAATCCCGCAAAATCAGCTCTCTTGTTCCTTTGCCGAACCGAGCGGATAGCCGACCGCGCATCTCTTTGCCGAATATCTCTCGAAAATATCCTTCCTTCCACCGGACGGACTCTTTATCGAACCGGACCCATAAGTCAGACTCCTTACCAAATTTTGGTGTTAACAAAATGGTCATCTCCCATCTTGTCTTCTATGGGCTCTTTATCATCTTGTCCACGGTTCATCCTAGACAAATGATCGGCCACAACATTTTCCACCCCCTTTTTATCACGATTTTCGACATCGAACTCTTGAAGAAGAAGCATCCAACGAATCAATCATGGTTTAGCATACTTCTTAGCCAAGAGATACTTGATGGCCGTGTGATTGGTTCCGTGTGATCGGTGTAAACAATGACCTTCGAGTTCACGATGTAAGATCTGAATTTTTCAAAGGCAAATACCACCGCTAGCAACTCTTTCTCCATGGTGGCATAATTTAATTGTGCCTCACTAAGAGTATTACTAGCGTAGTAAACGGCATAAACTCAACCTTCCTTTCTTTGACCCAAAACCGCTCCTACGGCGTAGTCACTTGCATCACACATGATCACGAAAGGTTGGCTCCAATCCGGAGGTTGAATAATGGGAGCACTCACCAAAGCACTTGTCAAGGTCCGGAATGCCGCCAAACACTTCTCTTTAAAGTCAAAAGCCACATCCTTTTGAAGGAGATGTGTTAAAGGCTTAGTGATCTTTGATAAGTACTTAATAAATCTTCTATATAATCCAGCATGGCCTAGAAAGCTCCTCAAAGACTTAACATCCGTTGGAGGTGGGAGTTGCTCAACTGTCTCCACTTTAGCTTTGTCCACTTCGATTCCTCTCTCGGATATAACATGTCCGAGCACTATGCCTTTCTTTACCATGAAGTGGCACTTTTCCCATTTTAGCACCAAGTCTACCTCCGCACACCTCGTGACGACCTTATATAAGTTTGCCAAGCAATCCACGAACATCTTCCCATAAACGGAAAAATCATCCATGAACACCTCGATAATTTCTTCGATGAATTCCGAGAACACGACCATCATGCAACGTTGAAAAGAGGCCGGAGCGTTGCATAGACCGAAGGGCATCCTTCTATATGCAAACGTTCCATAAGGGCATGTAAACGTTGTTTTGTGTTGATCATCCGGGTGAATGGGAATTTGCATGAACCCCGAGTACCCATCGAGAAAGGAAAAATAAGTGTGGTTTGCTAATCTCTCGAGCATCTCGTCAATGAACGGTAAGGGTAAGTGATCTTTCTTCGTTGCTTTGTTTAGCTTCCGATAATCGATACACATCCGCCATTCGGTCACGGTTCTTTGTGGTATTAATTCATTCTTCTCATTCTTCACCACGGTTAAACCTCCTTTCTTCGTTTCACAATGTACTGGGCTCACCCATTCGCTATGCGGAATCGGGTAGATGATTCCGGCATCAAGTAACTTGATGACCTCTTTCTTTACTACCTCTCACATGGCATGAGTTAGCCTCCTTTGGTGGTCCACTACGGGCTTACATTGGTCTTACATGGGTATAAGATGAGTGCAAAAGGCTATGCTAAGTCATTTGAGATCATTAATCGAATATCCAATAACCTTCCTATGCTTTTTCAATAAATTCAGCAACTTCTCATTTTCTTTGGGACTCAACTCATCGCTCACGATGACTGGATAAGTATTGTCTGGGCCCAAAAATTTGTACATTAATCCTTTGGGCAAAGGTTTAAGATCCACCTCGGGCACTTGTGGCTCTTCGGGTTTAATTTCTCCTATGTCCTCGAATTTTTCTTCCTCCACACTTCCATCTTGTGGTTCTAATCCTTTCGTTGCTTCCTCTAGTTCTTAGTCTTGTTGATCATTAGCTTGATTCTCCATCGCTCTTTGCAGAGGGTCTCTAAGGGTTTCAACAAAACAAAGACTATCTACCTCTTCTACTTCTTCGTCTTCAGGAGGAAAAAGTGAAGGGTGTTTAGAAACGCGAAGAAAATTATATGTGTACTTCTTTTCATTAAGATTCATTGTTACTTTGCCTTTTCCGACATCCAACACGGCGTCAACCAACTTAAGAAAGGGCCTACCTAGGATTATGTGATCATGATTACTATGGTAAGCATCTATAACAAAGAAATCAGTTGGTATGCATTTTCCAGAGATGATTACATTAATGTTGCAAGCAATACCTAGAGGTCTAATAGTTCTACCATCTCCCATAATTAACTTTGTTGATGTTGGGGCTAAGTCTAGGTTGTGGTCTTGAACTTTATCGTAAATTTTAGAAGATAGAACACTTACTTGGGCTTCGATGTCGCATAAAGCTTTGCATTGAACTCCATTGATCTCGCAACTCAAGTGTGGTGCCATCGTCTCCTCTTCTTCGGATCCTATCGTGTAAACTTCGGCGAGGCGAGCATATGGCGATGCTTCGGGCTTGATTCCCATGATTCTTTTCACCTCGGCTATGTGTTCCTGATCCACTTCATCATCACCAAAGAGCTTTTGAAAGATCTCACCAGTGGTTTCAAGATCGTACGAATCTTCCGCTCGCTTTTACGATAGGAAATCTGCTTCCAACGCTCTTGTCATCCCCTTTTGGTTAGGGAACAATCTTCTCTTGTCAAATACCTCTCCATAATCGATTGGAACCCAATCCATATGTTCGAACTCCCTTAATGGCTTCGCGCTTGATATACTCCTCTTGTTTGTTTCATTTGATTCAGCGAAGTCAACGCTCAGGGTAGTTCTTGACTTGATGTGCACTTCTTCCAGCTTTTCCGGGATTGGCTCCTCTTTCTTGACTTTCGGGGTTGCCTCTTTAGAAATTTCAGCACACACCTTCATCCTTGAATTGTATTCCGGCTCTCCCCCCAAGTCTTGTTTCTCAATCTCTTCGCATGGCCGCCGCTTTGCTAATCTTTTGTAAAAGTTTAGCGGCTTCTGTGAGTGTTTTCTCCATGAGATCCTCACTTGCACACATTTGTACGTGTTGCATGCAACTAAGGGTTAGGGAAAAGAAAAATGTATCCAAGAGTACGTCACTGGAGAAGCCGAGTCTTGGTCCTTGTTCAGTCAACTCATTAAATCTATTCCAAGCTTGGTTTATCCCTTCCTCTTTTCCTTGCATGAAAGTGGTCACTTACCTCCTTAGATGTTGAACTTTGCTAATTGGAAAAAACTTCTCACAAAATTTCTTTATCAACTTGTTCCAATTGCTTTCAACTTCAAAGGGCTCAAATGAGTACCACGTCTTTGCTTAACTGGCAAGTGAGTAGGGAAAGAGATTACATTTGAACCATTCATCGGGAACTCCTTCTTGACACACCGTGTTGCATAGCGTCGTGAAATGTCTTATGTGTATATATGGGTTCTCTGTAGCCATCCCTTCAAACGGGGTTGCCGCCGCCATCTCGATGATCTTGGCTTTGATTTTATACTCGGTCACTTCGAGCTTCGAATCAGACTCTTGTACTTTTATGCCTTCACATTGAGGACTAGCATAATCCCTTAGCGATTTCTCTGGTTCGTCCACGAGGTGGTTGATGAATGCCATCTAGACAACAAAATAAAAACAAAAACAAAACAAAGTGGTTTTCTAGGTAATAGGGGTTAGATATTAGCAAATAAACGATAAACTAACTATAAAACAAAGTTAGATGCAAAACCAAACGATGTAAACTGGCTTGCTCCCCGGCAACAGCGCTAGAAAAAGGGCTTGTTGACGGATAAAACTCGTATCCATCTACGATCCGCAAGCGTACGGACCTACACCTTTTTTACCACGGGGATTCACTAGGTTCTTATCAATCCGTGGAGTAAGGGGATTACACGCATTTGATCTACCCCTACTTACTAACTTACCCAAACCCTAATCTACAGTTAAACTAGAGAACAACTATGATACAATAGAGAGAACGATTAAACCACCAAGATATGTAAAAGACACTTGCCCAAGGGTCTACGATACTTGAACATGCAACCGCTTAAGATATGAAAACCAATCTAATCTATCAGGGGTTATGACCACAGTTTCGCCCTTTCCCTCCCCCCATACTGTCACCACGCGGAGGTATTCGTGACTAGACCTATGATGGACACGTCGTACTAAATGGATCCAAGGGAGCATTTCCTTTCCTCAATGAATGGAATAATTCCTCTCTAGATTTTTTGCCTTTTACATTCATGCATGCTTTAAAGTGCTATTCCACGGATATCCCACTCCAAAAGAGAGTGAATTAAAGTGCTACACCAAACTAGCCCACCCACAAGTGGTGAAGCACAAGTGATTCACAAGAATCAACGTTTTTAAAGAGTTGTTTTCGCAACATCCCATCCACAAAGGATGCATCAAAAGCGATTCAACTTTGAATCGAAACAACACAAATGGTTCACAAGAATCAATATTTTTAAAGAGCTATCTTCGCAAAAGCCCATTCGCAACAGATGCGTCGAAAGTGATTCAATCTTGGATCAAAGCAGCGACGAAAAGTTACCAAATATTAAATCGACTTTTAGTTTTTATGTAAGCAAAACCTAGCGTCACACCGAGGTGCCAAGGTAAAGTAAGGGAAAACTTTCATTGTCCAAAAACAGCTCCAAAGCTTTAATATTCAACATTGTTCATTTGGCTCCTAGTCCTACAATGCGTTTCACGCTTAGGCGTCGCATAGTAGGCTAGTCTTTCTATGACGAAAGAAGCAGTCAGACAAATTTCGTACAAGGTCTTTCGTCAATGCAAAAATTCTTAGTTAAAACATTGTTTATTACAAACTGGCAAACAAAGTTTACAATATGAGATCTTGGTCAGTACAACTTGAAGCGTTTAACTCACATTCTCCCAGTTTTCGAAGGGGGGAAGACGCTTTCTTTCAGAAACATCAATCGAAACCAGCGAGAATGCTAAATCTAAGTATATCATCTTCATGAGAAGGGTAATCCTATACAACTACCATTTGAGTACCACCCTCCGTGATTTTTAGCCATGTCATACATGAAGAAGTTATCAGTGTTTTCCTCTTTGTACGACTCTTCTTTCACCTCCGGGGCTTCGCGAGCTTCTAGTTCCACTAGAGGAACTTTGCTATTGTTGTTCATAGTCATAAAAAAGCGAAGGGGATAATTGTGTAATGAATGGTATTGATAGCAAAATTCCCAAAATTCTTTGAAAGTTTTATTGGGGTGTTGACGTTGGAAAACCTTCCAAGATGCATCGCTGACGCAGGTGTTGGCACGACTGAAAGTCCTAGGCATCACATCCAACACTACATCTCCATCCGTCGTCTATGAAAACAATTCACACAGAATTTACATCACAGTTTCGAGGACCTAACCAAGGTTATGTTGATCAATTCCCTAAGAGTTTCGTTCGTTCTATACCTCCGAGGTTGGGTCGGCGGCCAGATTGGACGGCGATGCTTCGTGTTGCAATGGAGCTAGGGTTTTGCCGGTCACCGGATCCACATGCTACCCTTCGGTATTTGCTGCTTTGCAAACTGGGGCTCCAAGGATGACGGTCTCGCCTTCATTAGCACTGGGCTTCGCAGCAAATTTCGGTACGGCCCATAAAGTCACGCGCCTCCGTGCCATGTGTTGCACGGTGCTCACGAAGCTCCAAAGCCTGTTTCTCCTGGCCAAAATAGAACTATGAGAAAGGAAATGTATCAAGAACACCAAACATTAGGATCAAAATACATAGGGACAATCGAAACTGTGTAAATAAGATGAAAGGTCTAACCTTAGTCAAGCGGTCCACGGCTTTCTTCCAAGCATATTCTCGACCGCTCTTTGTTGATGATGAAATTCCGTCAACCTAGCCATGAGTTTACCTTCGGTGTTGACATGAGTTTTGATACTTTATCCATTCGTACTAACCCCCTTGGTATAACAAGTTCATTCGTGCATGTCGGTTTTGGAGTTTAGTGTTTATCCAGGGTTTTGACATAGAAAGCAAGACTTCCGGGATAAGTTCATCAAGCACCTTGTGACAAGACCTTGAAGCCCCGTACAAGTCATGCAATGAAGCAAACTCGACTCCAAGAAGCCCAGGGACCAAACCTGAGAAGATGACAAACTCCGAGGACCTACCTAGAAAAGTGCCGAATCTTGCGGGACAAGGAGCTACGTCCAACTCGGAGAGAAACTGACGACAAGGGCCCACATGCAGAAGGGGAAGGATCTAGAAGACTCGGGAACCGACGCCACGCGAAGGAGGCGGACAACTGGGCCTGGATGGGCCCAGGCCGGCCGGCCTAGCTCAGTCCAGGGCCCATTTGCCTTCCCCTTTGACCTAGCCGCCAATCGGGCTATTTATAGCCCTGGGGTCAAGAGTCACGCATCGATCAATTCGTCAACGGCCGCCGAGGAGCAGAGAAGAGATGGACACCATCCCAGAGAGGAGAGGGTCAAGCTAGTTGACTAGGGTTTCCCTAGCCGACGTGGGAACCTTGCAAGGAAGACCACGTCGGAGTTCCCGGAGCTAGAAGCAAGATCAAGGTAGGATCACGGTGGTGATCTTGTTCATATATCATTGTACTAGTTGATGTATCAAGTTGAATCCGATTCTTAGCGACTAAGTGTTTCTCTGAAGTCTTCGTTTTCGATCGGCTTTGCTTATTCTAGATTTATTCTCGAGATAGATTACATAGGGTGTTCTTGCAGCCGCAGTGGCTAGAGGTGCACACCTGATCTTCCGAAAGAACTCGACTTCTCCTCGGACTCGCCCTAGACTACCCGCATGAATAGGAGTACGTTGTGACAGAACAGGGGCTCTGAAAGGTGGGCGTTTTCGGAGTCGGACGGGAAACCACAGTTTAAAGAGGCTTCTAGTGAGATTTGATTTGCTACTTCTTCTTTCGCTTGGAACTTCAACAAAAGGCTCAACCCGGTCTCTCTAGATCGGTTCATCTACCCCCTCTATCTTTGTTACCTTCGGTCTTTAGTAGATTAGATTCGTTCTTGTGTTGATTCTTATGATTAGATGCATTAGGGTTTTATCTATCAAAGATTGAAGTTACTTGGCATTACTAGATCATCTTTCACATCACACATTTGTTCCACGGATTCGATACCTTGGGTTCACCACTCAAGGGAAGAAGGGCCCCTTGACTACGACGGGAGATTTGTTTGCTTGCAAGTCCAAACGAACTTTGATACAATTATTAACCGTCAACAAGCCCCTTTTTCTGGCGCCGTTGCCGGGGAACAAGAGATCAAGATTTGTTCTTTTATTGCCTTTTTGTGATTTTCAGTTTTCTTTTAGTTTTTCTTTTTGCATCTACTAACTTTTGATCATCCTCAAAATCAATCTAATCTAGTTTGTCTAACCCTAGTTTTCTTAGATTTGTTTTTACTTTTGTTTTTGCATATTTTGTTTATTGCTAACCCTAACAGGAGATGGAGGGCTACCTCTCCAACAAACCCGATAATTTTGTGGATGATCCAGAAAAACTTTACAGGTTAAGGAGATGAGAAGCACATCAAGCTAAAAAGCTGGATTTTGTATATTCGAAGTCGAAAGACAAAGGATCGAAGGAATCTCCGAAGAATCCACCACCTCAAAGTCCTCGGGAGAATCGACTTCCACCGATGGGAAATCAACCGCAAGAACGCAAGATCGGGGAGCTATGCACCCCAGACATCATCGACCTACCAATCTTGAACCTTGAAGAGATTGGAAGGCCGTTCGAGATCAAGACCTCAACAATCCGCATGGTGCAACATTCACCCTTCACCGGTAAATAGGATCCGAACCTTCACCTCCAAGTATTCATTCAACTATGTCAGACTTTCAACATGGATGGGGTGACTCAAGACCAAATGAGGGCAAGGCTTTTTCTGTTCTCACTACTCGGGAAGGCTTTTTCTGTTCATTCAACTATGTTAGACTTTGCAACGGTGCAAAATTGGAACGCGTTGATGAAGGCTTTCATGAAGGAATACTACTCGCCGGGTAAAACTCAAAGCTTGTGTAAATAAGATTGCCACTTTTGCTCAATATCCTACGAAGACTATCTCGGAGGCATTTGAGCACTTCAATGAGTACACTCAGGTGGTTCCACATCACAAGTTCCCGAAGGAAGACCTCATGCAAAAGTTCTATCAAGGACTCACCATGGCGTCAAGGACGATCATCGATGCATCGGCGGGAGGATCTATCATCGAGCTTACGCCGACTGAAGCTTTCACTCTATTCAAGAAGGTCGCGGATAATGACACATGGGCATCATCCGGACGCCTACTTCCGGTTCAACCCACGGGGAACGTCAAAGGAATCTTGCAAGTGGATAAGGAGAACATACTTGAAGGCAAGATCGATTCACTCATGAGGAGGTTGGAGAAGATGGAGATATAAAAGAAAGAGGCTCAAGATTTGAAGGCTGCCGAAGCAAGATCCACATGCGAAGAATGCGGAGAGTATGGCCATGTCTACAAAGATTGTTCGGAGGAAGCCAAGGTGCTCGACTACATGAGGAAGGGAGAATTGCCGAACTTCCGCTATGGGCAAGGTAGACCTCAATTTAATGCAAGCTCATCCATTCCGAATTCGGTTCCGCTTCATATACAATTGAAGGACTTCATGGATAAGCAAGCTAAGATCAACAAGGACACCGTTACCAAGTTCAAAGCCATAGATAAGGTGTTGGAGAACATCGATATTAAAGTGACGGAGGTCGGAAGCTCCAACCATCAAGTGCTCAACATGATGAAGATGCTCGAGAAGCAAGTTGGACAACTCGCAGGGCGCCTCACTAATGATGAAGGGAAGCTTCTGGGACAGCCTAAAGGTCCCGAATCGGTGAAGGCTATTCAAACACGTTCAGGAAAGGAGACCGAAGATCCGGAACGTTCCGCGGGAGCAAGGAAGCTTAAACCATTCGTTGGGATGGAGGAATTTTCTAAGGAGGAAGTTACGGGGATCATCACCGAAGAGCCTGAGTTTGAGATGCCGGGAGAAGACACGAAGATACCACAACTCAAGCCACGCTACTTCCGAGGTAAACTTGATAATCACTTTGAGAAGTTTGTGGAGGTTGTGCGTAGACTTAGCATCAACATGCCGCTATTGGATGCCCTTCAAGTACCTACATATTCTCGTTACTTTAAAGACATACTTGCAAATAAATATGAGATAGCAACACTCGGGGTAGATCATGTCAAGATGTTCGAGGAATGTAGTGCCGCTATTGCTAATGGGCTAGAGAAGCAAAAGGACCCCGGATGCCCGACAATTCCATGTTCCATTGGTTCATTCAAGTTCGAGAAGGTGTTATGCGACCTTGGAGCAAGTGTGAGCGTCATGCCAAGAGATGTCTTCGAGAAGCTACGCCTACCGTTGGAGCCTACGGGTATGTGTTTGGAGTTGGGTAACAACTCTGTTCGCTATCCCTTGGGCATCGCCGAAGATGTGCCCGTGAAGGTCGGACACCACTTCATCCCCGTCGACTTCGTGGTGCTCGAGATGGGAGAGAGGGAGAAGCCGCCGCTCATCCTTGGGAGGCCTTTCCTCAAGACCGTAGGAGCTACTATTGATGTTGGCAAGGGGGAGATCATGTTCGACATTAACAGAGAAAGGAGTTCCTTCAAGTTTCGACCACGCCTCGAGGTATGCAATATGATTGAAGTTAACAGAAAGAAGGAAGGGCTGAAGAAGAAGAAAGAGCCGAAGAAGGACGTGAAGAAAGTCAAGGAAGATGTTGCATCCGTCAAGACAAAGGAAGAAAAGCCGCATGTGAAGACCAAAAAAATGACTAAGCCGGAAGACAAGCTCGTGCCCAAGATGGTGCGGAAGTGGGTACCCAAGATTGCAACGCCCGCAAAGAGCGTTGATCCGAAGTAAGCAAGTGAAGAAGTCTAGCCATGGACTATAAATGAAGCGCTAGGCGGGAGGCAACCCGTTTCGTCGAGTCAAGAATAAGCTACCGGGAGGACAACCCGATTCCAGGTTTTTCGAGAATTTTTAATTCAGTTTTGAATTTTTAGACTTAGAAGTGGTTGAACAATATTAGAGACATAATTCTTGGTTGATTATTTTGCTTGATCATAAACCCTTTACATGAACCCTCCTATGTGTTATTTGCTTCTTTTCGAGAAACCACAACCAAATAAATTCAGAACCAAACTCAACCATTCATCCTCATTATGATGATGTGGTTGACTTGATTTTCATGCTAAAAACACACGAGTAGAGCCACGACTTGTACCTAGGTGCTAATTAAATTTCAGCACGTGGTAGGACTCGCGTGAACCTAGAAACTAAACTTTTAGTTGGTTTAAAAATTTACATCCTTGGTTTCTCTAGGATTAGAATTTTTCTAAGCCTCATTTAATTTTATTACATTCAAAATCTCTCTCATTTAGCGAAAATTAGAACCTAAGCCTATGCCCCCATGATCAAGCCGGGAGAAGTTTGCTCTCAACCAATGAAGGCAAACTATACCGGTGAGACCGATATCAACGTAGTCGGAAAATACTTTCGACTTACATTTGTTTTTTATGGTTTAAAAACTTCTCTAAATTTATGCTTGAGCTTTACCATAGCTCTGGAAATATTTTTAATTTTCGAAATTAGAGGAGTGCTTAGCCTTAAACATACTTAAAGGGAGGCAATCTAGTTAGAATTAATCATGCATGCACCATTGGATGCCCTTTCAACAACTTTCATCAAGACCACATGCAAAGGACAAGCATGGGTGGGCAGCAAGCATATCTTGGCAGGAAATTCATGGTGACATGTGAAGCAAGTGGAGCAAGGGATCATGGACATGACTCAAAGCATGAAGCATCAAGTGAGAGGACCAATAATGCAAGAAAAGGAGTGGACGAGAGCGTTTGGGCGGTGCAACTCGTGGAGCACGTGGGCAAGGAAGTCAAGGAGGAGAAATGATCGTGGTGGAAGAAAGCCGAGGCAGGGAGGAGCATGCGGCACCCCAGGCCGGTCGGCCCAGGCTGGCCGGCCTCCCCTATAAAAGGCGCCCCCCGGCTCCCGTTTTCTGCAGGCAAGCATCCCTCTCATTCCTCTATTTGTGTGCTCAAGTTTTCGTTCCCAAAACCACCGTAGACATAGCAACCTTCCCAAGCTTGATAGCTCAAACAATTCACACCCTTAATCCACTCAAAGTCCACATTCCGAAGTAAGTTTTAAAGTGCCTAGTTACCGGTTGCAACCCGGAATTTTAGTGGACAGAAGAGTGCTGCAATCATGTGGAAGAAAACCACAAGTCTCTTCTCCAAGAAGAAGGGGTCAACATCATCCAAGCCATCTTCGACGACATCTTCAGGAGGCACTTGTCGGTGTTTTAGACCGGCAACCTACTAAGGGGAGTACCCGAAGTAGATGAATGTGACTCGCCGAGATCGGTAACTCGAAGGAAGAGACACGTGGCACACAATTTAGACAGGTTCGGGCCGCAAGGTGCGTAATACCCTACGTCCTGTATGCTGCGTAGCTCTGGATTGATAGGGCACGATTACAAGATGGTGCAATAGTGCGCCGTGAGTTGTATGAGATGAGATTGGATGCTAGAGATCGGTCCCTGCCTCGCCTTATATAGTCCGGGAGGCAGGGTTACAAGTCGGAGTAGGGAGAGAGTACTAGTCGAGTACGTCTAGGAGTCCTCTATACAGTGCGGAACATGTACAGCTCCCTAACCGAGTACTACTCCTGTGTAGACCTTGTGCTCCACGCCTTCAGGTGCCGTGTAGCGCAAGCCGGTAGTCCCATGGGCCCACCGAGTAGTCGGTCCTGGTACCCACCGAGGTAGTGGGCCCAGGGAGGTCCATACGACAAGCCCCCGAGTACTTTGTAGTCGAGAAGGATAGCTTCAAGTAGTCTTGACGGCCTTAACGAGTAGTCCTCAAGCGTCCCCGAGTACTACAAGTCAAAAGTCCTCAAGAGTAGTCGAAGCATCCCGAGGCCGGAACGTGTCGGGCATACACCCCCGGTACTCATGCAAGGAAGGAAGAATAGTAGAAGACGGACTCTGGTAGAATTCCCCCCGTACTCCTACTAGGACTCGCTCCGTGTACTCCTACTAGGACTCTCGCCTTGTAACCGACTAGGAACCCGCCCCCTGGACTATATAAAGGAGGGCGGTGGTACCTAGCCGCACATCCCCAATCCCTCCGGGGACGACCAACACCAAGCGCAGGGCGCCATACTTGATCCCCCAAACAGGACGTAGGGCTCGCCACCTTGGCGACCCGAACCTGTATAAATCTTGTGTCCCGTGTCCTTGCGCATACCTTCGAGTTCTCGGTCTCCCGATCACGATCCCCACCGCACAATCTACTACCTCGGGTACCCCCTTGGTAGGTTTGCCGGTCTAAAACACCGACACCGGCGCGCGCCGGTAGGGGCGATCATCACCACCGGGCGAATTCGAAGGACCCTCGTCAACAAGATCAATCCACTCGTCGACTCGCCGAGATCCATTGAAGCAAGTCGCCTTGCTCTTGTCAAAGCGGAATCAATCTTCCTATACCGCGCTTCCGGTTGCTTTGGCACGTCGTGCGGCTCGTCACTCGGCTTGTCGCGCCGCTCGTCGTCGACTACTCCACCTCGCCCAGGCTCGTCGTCGACTACTTCGTCTTCGCCGCGCGTCCGGTGCCTCGGCACGTCGCGCGCGCCGCTCACGCGGCTCGCCGCGCCGCTCGTCGTCGACTACTCCGCCTCTCCCGGGCTAGTCGTCGACTACTTCCCGTCTTCGCCGCGCGTCCCGGTGCCTCGGCACGTCGCGCGGCTCGTCACGCGGCTCGCCGCGCCGCTCGTCGTCGACTACTCGTCGTCGACTACTTCGTCTTCGCCGCGCGTCGGGTGCCTCGGCACGTCGCGCGGCTCGTCCACGCGGCTTGTCGCGCCGCTCGTCGCCGACTACTCGTCGTCGACTACTTCGTCTTCGCCGCGCGTCCGGGTGCCTCGGCACGTCGCGCGGCTCGTCCACGCGGCTTGTCGCGCCGCTCGTCGTCGACTACTTCGTCTTCGCCGCGCGTCCGGGGTGCCTCGGCACGTCGCGCGCGGCTCGTCACGCGGCTTGTCACGCCGCTCGTCGTCGACTACTCGTCGTCGACTACTTCGTCTTCGCCGCGCGTCCCGGGTGCCTCGGCACGTCGCGCGGCTCGTCACGCGGCCTGTCGCGCCGCTCTTCGTCGACTACTTCGTCTTCGCCGCGCGTCCGGGTGCCTCGGCACATCGCGCGGCTCGTCACGCGGCTTCGTCACGCCGCTCGTCGTCGACTACTCGTCGTCGACTACTTCGTCTTCGCCGCGCGTGCGGGTGCCTCGGCACGTCGCGCGGCTCGTCACGCGGCTTGTCGCGCCGCTCGTCGTCGACTACTTCGTCTTCGCCGCGCGTCCGGGGTACCTCGGCACGTCGCGCGGCTCGTCACGCGGCTGTCCGCGCGCGCTCGTCGTCGACAACTCGTCGTCGACTACTTCGTCTTCGCCGCGCGTCCGGGTGCCTCGGCACGTCGCGCGGCTCGTCACGCGGCTTGTCACGCCGCTCGTCGTCGACTACTCCACCTCGCCCGGGCTCGTCGTCGACTACTTCGTCTTTGCCGCGCGTCCGGGTGCCTCGGCACGTCGCGCGGCTCGTCACGCGGCTCGCGCGCCGCTCGTCGTCGACTACTCGCCTCGCCCGGGCTGGTCGTTGACTACTTCGTCTTCGCGCGCGTCCGGGTGCCTCGGCACGTCGCGCGCGCTCGTCACGCGGCTCGCGCGCGCGCGCTCGTCGTCGACTACTCGTCGTCGACTACTTCGTCTTCGCCGCGCGTCGCGGGTGCCTCGGCACGTCTCGCGGCTCGTCACGCGGCTTGTCGCGCCGCTCGTCGTCGACTACTTCGTCTTCGCCGCGCGTCCCGGTGCCTCGGCACGTCGCGCGCGCGCTCGTCACGCGGCTTGTCCACGCCGCTCGTCGTCGACTACTCGTCGCCGACTACTTCGTCTTCGCCGCGCGTCGCGGTGCCTCGGCACATCGCGCGGCTCGTCACGCGGCTTGTCGCGCCGCTCGTCGTCGACTACTTCGTCTTCGCCGCGCGTCGGGGTGCCTCGGCACGTCGCGCGGCTCGTCACGCGGCTGTCACGCCGCTCGTCGTCGACAACTCGTCGTCGACTACTTCGTCTTCGGCTGGCGCGTCGGGTGCCTCGGCACGTCGTGCGGCTCGTCACGCGGCTTGTCACGCGCGCGCGTCGTCGACTACTCGTCGTCGACTACTTCGTCTTCGCCGCGCGTCGGGGTGCCTCGGCACGTCGCGCGGCTCGTCACGCGGCTTGTCGCGCCGCTCGTCGTCGACTACTTCGTCTTCGCCGCGCGTCCGGGTGCCTCGGCACGTCGCGCGGCTCGTCACGCGGCTTGTCGCGCCGCTCGTCGTCGACTACTCGTCGTCGACTACTTCGTCTTCGCCGCGCGTCCGGGTGCCTCGGCACGTCGCGCGGCTCGTCACGCGGCTTGTCGCGCCGCTCGTCGTCGACTACTTCGCCTCACGCGGGCTCATCGTCGACTACTCCGCCTACGCCGCGCGTCCGGTGCCTCGGCACGTCGCGCAGCCCGTCACACGGCTCATGATCGACTACTCCGTGCACCGCGACTTCGTCTTGCGGCCACACTGGCTTTACTTCAGCCACACCGTACGTGGTGACTACTTGTCTCGCGGCAACACTGGCTCGGCTCCGAGTATGCCGCGCGCCGCCACGATGTCGTCTTTCGGTCGCATCGCGTCGACCCTTCATCTTGACTAGTTTTCCAAACTAGTCGAGAACGGCAGTCACGCCCCCAACAACTAGTCGGAATCAACTCTGACTAGTCGACTTCAACAACAACCGTCGCGGCTCCATCGCCACGGCTTCATCTACAAGTTCGCCGTGCAAAGAACGCCTAAGTCATTTATTTAAATGACTACCGTTCTCTTGGCTTGTTTTCCTCATCATGTAGGACTACTTGCCGACTACTCATTTGTGTATGCTTCTCGGCGGGTTTTCACGGGAGCTACACTCGCCGACTACTCTTGGGGTATATCAATCAAGTCGCCACGAGTCTACTTCATCAACTCGGGGGCTATCCCTAGGAGGCGGGTTTCTAAAGTTCGCTACGCGCGGCAATCTAAAGTCGACTTCTAAAGTCGCATTCTAAAGTCCGCTCCGTGCGGCATCTTAAAGTCGACTCCGGTCGCACCTTCAAGTCCACTACGGTGGCACCCGTACCTTGGGTCTGAAATCCATGGCTCAGGTACTTAAGCCCACTCCGGTGGCACAAGCCCGCTCTGGCGGCAATCGTACCTTGGGTCTGAAATCCATGGCTCAGGTACTTAAGCCCACTCCGGTGGCACAAGTCGACGCTAACGGTCGCACTCAAGCCCGCTCCGGCGGCAATTGTACCTTGGGTCTGAAATCCATGGCTCAGGTACTTAAGCCCACTCCGGTGGCACAAGTCGACGCTAACGGTCGCACTCAAGCTCGCTCTGGCGGCAACCGTACCTTGAGTCCGAAATCCATGGCTCGGTACTCAAGCCCACTCCGGTGGCACAAGACGACTCCGGTCGCAATCTTAAGCCCGCTCCGGCGGCAAAACTACTCGTTTTTTCTCGTTTTTTTATTCGCTTTGGCTTTCCGGAAAGTGCTTTTCGTTTTTTGCATCTTAAGTCCACCCCGCGTGGCACAAAGTCGACTACTGCAGTCGCACCTAAAGTCCGCTCTACGCGGCAACTAAAGTCGACTTCTAAAGTCGCATATCAAAGTCCGCTCCGCGCGGCAACTAAAGTCGACTTCGGATTTCAAGTCGCATCTCAAAGTCCGCTCCGCGCGGCACAAAGTCGACTTCGGTTTTCAAGTCGCATCTCAAAGTCCGCTCCGCGCGGCACAAAGTCGACTTCGGTTTTTAAGTCGCATTCTAAAGTCCGCTCTGACGGCACGACTACTTCTCAAGCTCCACGGCTCGACGCCAAACTCGCTACTTGGAATCTCTCCCCGCTCGGGGGCTACTTGAAGATAACTTCAAGCATGCTTCGCTCGCTCCCAAGCTCGGGGGCTCCTCACCAATCACTACTCGACGTGGCTCATACAACTCTCTTATCTCGGGGGCTACACGCCGCAAGAGTACTCGGATGATGGCTTCACGAACACCGAAGACCCTTGGATTGATTACCTAATCATTTCAAGGCTCGGGGGTCGCTATGCTACACCCATCATTCAAATTTTTTTCAAGACCGATGAGCCGGACCACCTTCCGGCCCTCGCGGCGATTCAAGTACTATTGAAGGCTTCTCCAAGCGATTGCTCGAGGACGCTCAAGAACTACTCGAAGAGGCTTCAAGACTACTCGAACTACTACTCTCGACTCCAACGTGCTCGGGGGCTTGTCGGGCATACACCCCGGTACTCATGCAAGGAAGGAAGAATAGTAGAAGACGGACTCTCGGTAGAATTCCCCCCCGTACTCCTACTAGGACTCGCTCCGTGTACTCCTACTAGGACTCCTGCCTTGTAACCGACTAGGAACCCGCCCCCCGGACTATATAAAGGAGGGCAGGTACCTAGCCGCACATCCCCAATCCCTCCGGGACGACCAACACCAAGCGCAGGGCGCCATACTTGATCCCCCAAACAGGACGTAGGGCTCGCCACCTTGGCGACCCGAACCTGTATAAATCTTGTGTCCCATGTCCTTGCGCATACCTTCGAGTTCTCGGTCTCCCGATCACGATCCCCACCGCACAATCTACTACCTCGGGTACCCCCTTGGTAGGTTTGTCGGTCTAAAACACCGACGAACGTACTCCCCCGGATGTTTGAGCAATCTTGAAGTCTTCTCGAGTAGTCCCAAGCGTCCTCGAAAACTTCCTTTGAAGGTCTTCAAAAAATGCCCGTCTTGTCTTGAAGCCGGAGGAGCGATATGGAGGTGCGATTGCAAAATCGCACTCCATATGGAGTAGCCCCCCGAGCCTTAGGTTGAGCGCGGGCTGCCTCGGGCCGAGGGTCCATCTCGAAGTCTTGGCAAGAAAATCCCGAAAAATCCGGAGAGAAAAAACCGAAGGACACATGGCACGGAGCCCCGAGTCGAGTACTTCCTCTCGAATTGAAGGGTCATCTTGAAGAATGTGTCCCGAGATGCTCTTGAGACTAGCCGCTTCCCGAGTAGTCGAGTAGAAGTAGCCGAGCCCCCGAGGTGAGGCGCGTCGACTAGTAGAATACGAAGGGTCACGCGCAGCCGCTGAGTCAGCCGCGCGTGGACTTATCCAGCCGGCCGTTGCGGAGCCGGTTTGACTTATAAATAGAAGCCAAAACCCTTAGGGTTTTTTCACCCATTCGAGCTGCAGCCATTCCGTTTCCATCTGAAGCAAATCCACTCCCAGCTTTGCTGCCGGCGTAGTAGATTCAAGTGCGCCGCCACCCAAAGCTTTTAGGGTAGCCCCCGAGCGGATGCGCGTGAAGACGCCCTGCACTTGGAGGATGAAGCCCTCACCATCCAAGGCGTCGAAAGCCGCCGGGAAGAAGAGGGGCCGCGAAGAGGCTGCCGCGGCTGCTACCGGAGTAGTGCCGCCCATGTCTCCACCGCGGGCTGATCCAAGCCGCGAGTGGAAAAAATCCAAGGTGAAGACGGAAGATCTGTTGACTCTCCTGAACAGTGGGTTCATCAGGGAGAAGGAGGTCGACATGTGGAGGTCCGCTGCTGGAGATCCATATCCGATGGAGAAAGCCGAAGACGAGATCCCCATGTTCGCGCGGTTCGTGGAGCGCGGGCTTGCGCTCCCGGCCAGCGATTTCTTCAAGGGGCTGCTCGGGTACTACGTGATCGAGTACCTGAATCTGAACCCCAACGGCATCTTTCACACCGCTGTCTTCGTGCACTTCTGCGAGGCCTTTCTTGGAATCAAGCCGCATTGGGTTCTTTTCCGGAAGTTCTTCCGTGTCAAGCCGCAGCCAAGTGCCACCAACCCGTTGACGGTTAATATTTGTATCAAAGTTCGTTTGTGACTTGCAAGCGGACAAGTCTCTCGTCGTAGTCAAGGGACCCTTCTTCCCTCGAGTGGTGAACCCAAGGTATCGAATCCGTGGAACAATGTGCAACGCAAGAATTCAATCTAGTAAAGCAAGGTAAGCTATCTTATGAAGGTAAGTTGCATCTAATCTACTAACTCATAAAGAAAACGAATCTAATCTAATCTACTAAAGAGGTAGCAAGAGAAAGCAAGAGATAACCAATCTAGAGAATCTAGATCATGCTTATATTGTAGCTCCAAACAAGATAGATGAAGATAGTAAAGCGAATCTCATTAAAAGCATCTTTAAATCGTGGCCTTCCCATCCGACTCCGAAAACGCCCCGCCTTTCGAACCCCCGTTCGTCACAACGTATTCCTATTCATGCGGGTAGTCTAGGGCGAGTTCGATAGAACAAGTTGAAATCACTTGGCCGGTCCGGTATGCACCTCTAGCCACCGCGGCTACAAGAGCACCCTATGTAATCTATCTTAAGTATAGATCGTAGAAGAAGCAAAACCAAGAAGAAAACAAAATCATCGAGAAGGCACTTGATCGCTAGAAATCGAATTCACTTACAAACTTCACCATGAATGATTACATGAACAAGATCACCACCGGGCCCTCCCTCGATCTTGATCCTCGCTCGGAGCTCCGACGTGGTCTTCCATGCAAGGTTCCCACGTCGGCTAGGGAAACCCTAGACAACTAGCACGACCCTCATCTCCGAGATGGTGTCCCTCAAGCTTCTCTCGCTCCTCGGCGGCGGATTACGACTTCGGTTCTGCGTGGCTCTCGGTCGGGGGGCTATTTATAGCCCGAGAAGCAATTAGGTCAAAGGAGAGGCCGATTGGGCCCCGAATTGGGCCGGGCCGGGCCGGCTCCCGGGCCCACCCGGCCCATCCCGCGGCTGCTTCGCCCGTGTTGCTTCCCACGTCTTCTAGATGTTCTCCCCTTTTGCATGTGGGCCCTTGACGTCGGTTTCTCTCCGAATTGGACTCAATTCCTTGTCTTGCAAGATTCAGCACTTTTCTGGTTCAGTCCTCGGAGTTTATCATCTTCTCGGGCTTGGTCCTTGGGCTCTTGGAGTCATGTTCACTTCATTGCTTGACTTGTATCGGGCTTCAAGGTCTTGTCATGAGGTGCTTAATGAACTTATCCCGGAAGTCTTGCTTTCATCGTTAAAACCCTGCGTAAACACTTAACTCCAAAACCGACATGCACAAGTGAACTTGTTATACCACGGGGGTTAGTACCAATGAATAAGATACAAAAGTCATGCCAACACCGAAGGTAAACTCATGGCTAGGTTGACGGATTTTCACCGTCAACATCTCCCCCATGCTTAAACCTTGCTCGTCCTCGAGTAAGCCTTCGATGGATATCATCATTGCCAAACAATGTTTAAACCTTGCACTTGATCATACATGAAAAAAAACATAATGCTCTCAAAAGTTTAATTCGTTAAAGTTCCATAATGTACTAGCCTTCACCTCTACGGAGGGTAGATTCTTATTTAGCTTATCCCACAAGTATTAACATGCTCACAAAGTTTAAATAGACCTCGAAATTTTTGAAATAAAGAACGAGATAAAGAAAAGCTAAACCAAGTTCACAAATTTAAATCATCTTGTATATTGCTCATGAACTCTCATCTCACTTGTCTCTCAAGCCTATATATTCTACTCCTTTCCCTCTCATAACATATATGTGTGGTAGGCTTTATATGGAGCTTTGGGAAAGTTTAGTCCTAACAAGATTTTATAAATGAGGTGTTGTCAAAACAAGACAAGCTTCTCATGGTCTTACCGAGACTCGTCAAAAAGGTCATTGGAAAATAATGTTAAATCAAGGAGGGGAAAGAGAAAAATACACACACTTTTAGATGAGTGGACATGTGCAAATGGCAAAGAGTGATCCCGAGGCACAAAGGAAGTCCTCGTTATCGGATTGCACATGGTTGGAAGAAGAGAATGAATCTTTTTAACTTGAAGCCTTGAATGCACTCTTAGAGAACCGGGGAGTTCACTTTACGCATACTCATATTTTTTTCTTTCTCATATTTATCATTCTTTCCTTTCTTTCTTTCTTTCTTTCTTTCATTATATATTTTTTTTCTTTACCTTGAAAGTCATGATTATCACTGGATTTTTTTTTCTTTCATCATCATTTTTTTAAAATATTCCCCTTTTAACTCTAAAACTGCACCGTACCTACCTCCTCCCCCATGCTTAGACGTTGCTCGTCCTCGAGCAAAGAGGCGAAAAAAATAAGGTAGGTACCGGAGTATTTTTCCTTGGAGAGATACTTGAAATCTTCAATGTTGGCACCGTCTTGCGATCTCCCTTGAATTGATGATCCATTCTCAATGATAGGTTGTGGTCAAGGAGGTAATCACAAAAGATGATATTTGGTTTAAGGGTGGATATCCGGCGAGGTTTGTGAAATCTCCGATGCGGGGATACACAATGCACGGATAAAAGGCTAGCAAAAAGATAGATACGCAAAAACGAAATGACCAGACTTCTTAGTCTCGGGCCGGAGAAATCATGGCCTGCAATAACTCACTCAAAAATAAATCTTGTACACTAAAGTTTATGCGATCAAATATATATAAGGCTCGGATAGGTTGAGCAACACACAAGTGATATTTATGACAAGGTTAGCAATATTTTTGAGCATAAAAGACATCTTTAATCTATTCATAACTTGAGAGCACATAAAACACTATGGGTCTTTATTTTAATCATAACCTCCGCTGAAGATTAAGCTAGCATTTAGATAATTTCAGATTTGTATTTTTAAGAGAGCACTAGTTCAAACATGCATAAATCAATTACAAAGATAAACAAAGCGGCAATTATAATCATATATCATCATGGCACAAACTTTGTAACTTTACCAAAGGTAAAAACTTGGTGGTGACATTATTCATGATGAAAATAAAAACTAAGACACACGCTGAAAAATTAAACTAACACTAAAAATTAAAGCAAAGCTGAAAATACTACGCAAACATAGGCGCAAACAAGCTGAAAATTAAAGAAAAGGGGGTAAAGGAAAGATAACTAAAGCTCATCCTCTCTCTAATCTTCCGCCGGTGGTTGATATTGATAGTCTTGGTTGTTGTACCCTTACTTGTAATAGGAATGCACTACTCCTCCTATGAATTGTCCGACGGTGCTAGGTGAAGGTGTCCAAGCATATAAGCGACGTTTGCATCTCCTTCACCCATTTAGTTTGCATTGGTTTGGATGGCTGCAATAAATTGCATGTTCCTTGCAGCGTATCCTCCAATGGTGGCTACATTTTGTTGTGTTTGAGGAAGGTGTGCATATGGCTCCGCAAAGGCTACGTTGGGCACCGCAAAAATGGTGGGGGTATGGCTGCACCACTCCCCCATGCTTGCATTGGTACACCACCGTAGTAATTTGGCGATGCCGGAATTTCTCCGAATGGTGGGACATAATTTTGTTATGCACCTCCTTCTTGGGCCATAGAAGATCCTTCTCCTATAATTCTTTTCTTTTATTATTTTTTTCTTCGCCGGCACAAGAAGTCCTTCCTCTAACCGATCTTCTTCCCCTCAAGAAAAGTCTTAATCTTCAATCCGGAAGGGGCAAATTCACCTAGGCCACTCGGAAGCCTCCTCTCTCATCTTCACTCTTATATTTTCCTTTCTTCATATATTCCTAGGGAAGTCCCGGTAGGAGATGATTTGGGTTACTTGTAATACCCGGTTTTAAAGAGATAGCCAATATGGAGAGGTAACACCCCGAACCAATATCTTCCGAACTCGATGTTGCTTAACAACACCACCGGTTGATCATAGGTGAGTGGGGTCTATTGGCCACTTGGCAATCAAAGCCAAGTAAAGCCAATTCAATTCCGTGTTGGTTATCTTTGTCTCTCTTGTTCTCCCAAAAATCCATTTGCACAAAAGTGACACACTTGGATTATGGGTTCGGATAGTATTTCTTCGTTGATGGTCTCTTCCCGTGATCATACTACAAAAACCTTCCCATGTGCCTTCATGCACATCCACTTGTTCCGAGCTCCCCGTTGAAAATAGGAGACACTCGCCCATGGGTCTACGATACTATAACATGCAATCGTTTCGAACATGAAAGCCAATCTAATCTATCGGGGGTTGTGACCACGGTTTCGCCCTTTCCCTCCTCTCGTACTCTCACTACGCGAAGGTATTCATGACTAGACCTATGATGGTCACGGTGAAAGATGATAGATAGATAATCCAACAAAGTGTGATTACATCTCAAGATCGATTGAAACCCATGGATGAAAGGAGATTACCCCATCAAGGTGCTAGAAATAGCATCATTGATCAAGGTTACCCTTCCGACGGTGTCTTCCTTCTTCTCCACTTGTGGGCTCCCTCCAACGGAATGAGAGACTCAGCACTCCTTCATCAAGGGTATGCGCCATGGTCACGAAAATTTCCTAGGCGAATTCCTTGTGGGTGTTTGCCGACACTACGTTAGAGAATTGCACCTTGGTGTCCCGTGTGAAACCCAATATGTGGAGAGCTTGGTCGTCGATGTCGACGTTCGCTACAAGCCTCTACTTAAGGCGAGCGAGCTTCTTCTCCTCCTCCGTCATGATGACATACCCCTCGGAATACCGCGGAGCATATGGAGGTGGAGCGGATGATCGTGTCAAGTGGTGAGGTTGGACGGGCGGCTCCTCCATATGTTATTGAAGTTTGGTGAACCTCATAAACGAGTTTCGTGTGGCCCTCATGCCACCAAGGAAAAGAGTGTGATTTCTCCCTCGGCGGTGCCATGTCCTCCTCCATACCCCGAGGAAACTCGGAAACGAGTGCCTCCTCGAAAAGGTTGTCGATGATGGCTTAGACGACGATGATCCCTTCTTCTTTGGTGAAAAGGCTTGTAGTTTTCTTCCATGATTGCAGCACTCTCCCTCACAAATAAATATCCGAGGTTTTCACCCGGTAACAAGGTACACAAATATTATTTTGGAGTCCGGACTTTGAGTGGATTAAGGATGTGATTTGTTGCACGAAACAAACGCGGTGGATGGCTAAGTCTAAGGTGATTCCGGCCTATGAACTAGAGCACACGAACAAAGAGTTGGATGAAAGACTTACCTCTCTCCTCCTCTTGGCGCGGTTCTTCTCTAGTGCATTCATGTTGCTTCGTGATCGCGTACACCTTCAAACGTTCCCGTCCACTCCTTCGCTTGCATTATTGCTCCTTCCACTTGATGTTTTCGCTTTGACTCACTTCCATACTCCCTTGCCTCACATGCATCCATGATATTCCTACAAAACAAAGCCTTGGCTGCCCCCCCATGCTTGTACTTTTCATGTGGTTTAAATATGTTGGAGGGGCATCCCGTGATGTATCATGGTGCATGCATGGTTAGGTTAACTAGATTGCCTCTCGTTAAGTGTGTTTAAGGCTAAGCACTCCTCTTATTTCGAAATTTAAAAATATTTTTCAGAGCCATGCAAGTGCTCAGGCATAAATTTAGAGAAGTTTTTAAACCATTAAAAACAAATGTAAGTCGAAAATATTTTTCGACTACGTCGATTTCGGTCTCACCGGTATAGTTTGCCTTCATTAGTTGAGAGCAAGCTTTTCCCGGCTTGATCATGGGGGCATAGGTTTAGGTCCTAATTTTGATTAGATGAGAGAGATTTTGAATGAAATAAAATTAAGTGAGGCTTAGAAAAATTCTAATCTTAGAGAAACCGAGGATATGGATTTTTAAACCAACCAAAAATCAAGTTCTAGGTTCACGCGAGTCCTACCACATGCTGAAATTTAAATAACATCTAGATATAAGTTGTGGCTCTACTCGAGTGTTTTTAGCATGAAAAACAAGTCAACCACAACATCAGAAAGAGGATGAAAGGTTGAGTTTGGTTCTGAATTTTTTTGGTTTTGGTTGTGGTTTCTCGAAAAGAAGCAAACAAACACATAGGATGGTTCATGTAAAGGGTTTATGATCAAGCAAAATATTCAACCAAGAATTATGTCTCTAATATTGTTCAACCAATCTAAGTCTAAGGTTTTGCGTAGTAAAATTCAAAACTGAATTAAATTTAAAAAGACTTGAAAAACCTGGAATCGGGTTGTCCTCCCGGTAGCTTATTCTTGACTCGACGAAACGGGTTGCCTCCCGCCTAGCGCTTCGTTTATAGTCCATGGCTAGACTTCTTCACTTGATTACTTCGGATCAACGCTCTTTGCGGGCGTTGCAATCTTGGGTACCCACTTTGGCTTAGTCAAATTTTTTTTTGGTCTTCACAGGCTGGCTTTGTCCTTTGGTCTTGACGGATGCAACATCTTCCTTGTGGCTCGGCATCTCGAACTCCGGTCCTTCGGTCGTGATCTTCATGGTCTCTAGTGTGATCCTTCATCTCTCCCGAATGAGCTTGAGTAGCCTTTGCCGTCTTGGGACCTTGGAGTTGTCTCGGATATTCTTCTTTGTCACCAATTGGTTGTCCGGCAAGTTGTCCCACTTGCGTCTCTAACATCTTCATCACGATGAACACCCCGCATGTGGATCTTGCCTTGGCAGCCTTTAGGTGTTGAGCTTCTTTCTCCATCTCCATCTTCTCCATCCTCGTTGATCTTGAACGGCCTTCCGGCGTCTTGACTTGGAGGTGGTGATTCCCATGGAGATTTTGATGGTCCTTCGAGCTTGTGTTGCACGTCACCTTTGCCTGTAAAGTTTTCCCTGGATCATCCACAAAAAAGTTTTGGGTTTCTTGGAGAGGTAGCCAACCATCTCCGGTTAGGGTTAGTAATAATACAAAAATCTAAAAAGAAAAGAAAAATTAGGGTTAATCAAAACTAGATTAGATTGATTTTTTTCTTTTCGAGGATGATCAAACATAAGAGATGCAAAAGAAAATCGAAAGAAAAACTGAAAGATAAGCGATACTAGATCGGATCTTGATTGCTTGTTCCCGGCAACGGCGCCGGAAAAAAAGTGGCTTGTTGACGGTTAATATTTGTATCAAAGTTCGTTTGTGACTTGCAAGCGGACAAGTCTGTCGTCGTAGTCAAGGGACCCTTCTTCCCTCGAGTGGTGAACCCAAGGTATCGAATCTGTGGAACAATGTGCAACGCAAGGATTCAATCTAGTAAAGCAAGGTAAGCTATCTTATGAAGGTAAGTTGCATCTAATCTACTAACTCATAAAGAAAACGAATCTAATCTAATCTACTAAAGAGGTAGCAAGAGAAAGCAAGAGATAACCAATCTAGAGAATCTAGATCATGCTTATATTGTAGCTCCAAACAAGATAGATGAAGATAGTAAAGCGAATCTCATTAAAAGCATCTTTAAATCGTGGCCTTCCCATCCGACTCCGAAAACGCCCGCCTTTCGGAACCCCCGTTCTGTCACAACATATTCCTATTCATGCGGGTAGTCTAGGGCGAGTTCGATAGAACAAGTTGAAATCACTTGGCCGGTCCGGTATGCACCTCTAGCCACCGCGGCTACAAGAGCACCCTATGTAATCTATCTTAAGTATAGATCGTAGAAGAAGCAAAACCAAGAAGAAAACAAAATCATCGAGAAGGCACTTGATCGCTAGAAATCGAATTCACTTACAAACTTCACCATGAATGATTACATGAACAAGATCACCACCGGGGCCCTCCCTCGATCTTGATCCTCGCTCCGAGCTCCGACGTGGTCTTCCATGCAAGGTTCCCACGTCGGCTAGGGAAACCCTAGACAACTAGCACGACCCTCATCTCCGAGATGGTGTCCCTCAAGCTTCTCTCGCTCCTCGGCGGCGGATTACGACTTCGGTTCTGCGTGGCTCTCGGTCGGGGGCTATTTATAGCTCGAGAAGCAATTAGGTCAAAGGAGAGGCCGATTGGGCCCCGAATGGGCCGGGCCGGCCGGCCCGGGCCCAATTCGGCCCATCCCGCGGCCTGCTTCGCCGGTGTTGCTTCCCACGTCTTCTAGATGTTCTCCCCTTTTGCATGTGGGCCCTTGACGTCGGTTTCTCTCCGAATTGGACTCAATTCCTTGTCTTGCAAGATTCAGCACTTTTCTGGTTCAGTCCTCGGAGTTTATCATCTTCTCGGGCTTGGTCCTTGGGCTCTTGGAGTCATGTTCACTTCATTGCTTGACTTGTATCGGGCTTCAAGGTCTTGTCATGAGGTGCTTAATGAACTTATCCCGGAAGTCTTGCTTTCATCGTTAAAACCCTGCGTAAACACTTAACTCCAAAACCGACATGCACAAGTGAACTTGTTATACCACGGGGGTTAGTACCAATGAATAAGATACAAAAGTCATGCCAACACCGAAGGTAAACTCATGGCTAGGTTGACGGATTTTCACCGTCAACACAACCCAAGGGTAGTCGGAGGAGCCGGCATCCAGTTGAGAGAAGACGTCGCGGAGCAATATCTGGCGTACAAGCTTGTTGACTCCAACACTGATTGGAAGACAAGGTGGTTCTACATCACGAACCACCATCCCGGCCTGCCGAAGCCGAGCGGACGGCAACCCAGGCACCGCGAGTGGTGGAACACGGAGCCCACCATGCAGGAGGGGATCCAGCTTCCCGAGCTGCTGGCACGCATCAAGGTGCTCAGGGAAGCGGGACTGAGGGCCGAGCACGTGGCCTTCAGTTTCATGAAGCGGAGGGTGCAGCCGTTGATGGCTCGAGACACCTTTGGCTTCGAGTACACCGGCGACGACGATACGTCGCGGATGCCCGGAGGCGAGCTTGACGACAGCGACATCATCGAGAGGCTGTCGCGGATCTTCAAAGATATGCCGCCGTACACGGCGTGCCCTGTACAAGAGTACTCTGCCCCACGCCTGCCCAAGGAGGTGAGTAGTCATGGACTCCTGGTCGAGTAGTCATTACTTGGTGTAAAGTTGCTGACGTCTTTGTGTCTTTGCAGGATGACTTGAAGAAGTTCATCTCCGAGCCGCAGCCACCTCCGAGCGGGATCGAGATCCCGAGGGAAGGGAAGGCGAAAGAGCGGCGAGAAGTCGGTGAAGGCGATGACACCATCATCGTGGAGGACACCACCGACGACGACGACGAGGACGACGACGAGACGTTGCAAGACCGCTTCCAGTTGCGGTCGAGGTTTAGTCGTCCAGGCTTGCCTCACGTACCACTGATGCGGGACCCCCCGACTAGCCTGGAGGCTAGCCTGGCTGCGCCGCCACGGAAGCCGCGCAACCCCACCCGGAAGCGGGTGGCAAAGAAGCTTAAGGTCTCAGAGACCACGCCTCAGGAGGTAAGATGTCTTGACTAGAGTAGTCGAGTACCCTTGTACGAGTACTTTTGCTGACGAGTAGTCTGCCTTGTATGCAGGAGGTGTCGCCGACGGAGCCCGTCGAAGAGGGCGACGAAGGTGTGTGGGACACAGTGGGGGAGCCAGCCGGAAGTCGTAGTTCGGCCCCCACTGTTGAGGAGATCTTGGCGCAGCTGGAGCGCCAGCCCCCTGCTCCACAAGGGAGCACGGAGCCCGTAGCCGCCGCCGTTGAAGAGGTGGTGGCTTCAGGAGCGCATGAGAGCACTGCGCCGGTCGCCACTGCTGTGGAGGAGGCGGTAGCCGCAGGGGCGCAGGAGGAGGCGCCCGCCGAGGGTGGACTGGTCGACATCGCCAGCATCCTTGGTGCTCCGGCCGTGACAATTGTCCGGTCGAACTTGTAAGTACCGCATCCTTCCGAGTAGTACTTGTTGTAGTAGTCGATGTTGACTGACGACCAACTGTGAGTGCTTCTACAGGAAATCCACGGATTTGTCATGGGAGGGGGATGAGCCCTCTTCAGTGGTGGCGGAGGAAGTCGCGCCGCCCGCCGAGGAGTCCGCTCCCGCTACCCAGGCGGTGCCCGAGCCGGCGGGCGGCCGAGGCGCCGGCTGCGGAGGCCGCCGTAGTCGAAGGTGAGTACTCTTCTTGAAGCTATAGGGCTCCTCGAGAAGTAGTCGTAGTCGCTGATGCACTCATCTTCTCTTTGACAGGCGCTGAGGCTGAAGGAAGTGACATCCCTGTGGGGGTGCCGATGCAGAAGTCGACACCAGAGGCCTCGGAGGCTGCGGGAGGAGCCCCCGAGTCTGCGGAAGAAGTCGTCGTGGAGGCCGCCGTGGCGGCCGGGGGAGAGGGGGTCACCACGTCGCCAGAGGTCGCTCTGGAGGTGGCTATCCGCTCCCCGGAGATCCAGGACGCAGAGCCCATCCGCTCCGCGCCGATGACGGAGGCCACCGCGAGTGGTCGCGGCGGGATAGAGCTGCTCGCGGACGATCTTATCGAGCCGGCGACGGTGGCCAAGCATCCGGAGCGATCCGTCAGGCCGAGCAGTGGATGAAGGTAAGTAGCCGTAGCTTCTGAGTAGTCAATCCTCTGTTGTTGAGTACTCGTCTGAATCGAGTTGTCTTTGCAGGACGTTGCGGAGCGGTCCCGCGACAAGTCAAACATGCTGCAAGGCTATGGAGACGCGGTGCTCCGAGCTGAGGCGCTGGAAGAGCAACTTGTGAAGTCGCGGAAACACGCGGCTGCCATGCAGTCGAAGCTCGACGCCGCCTTTGCCAAGTACCACAACGATGTCCAAGAGTTGCAGGCGAAGGGCGACGACTTGGTGCGGAAGAATAAGGGCCTCCGCAACAAGAACAAAGGTACGCCGCCGAACCCGTCGGTACTTGTTGGAGGTCAAGAAGCCCCCGACCCGCCGTATCGTTGCCGTGTTGCGCAGCTTGAGGGCCCGGTGGAGCGGCCTGAAGTCCTCGGAGAAGAGCATGAAGAACCTCTTCTACCGGGAGCAAGAAGCCCGCCGTGTACTCGAGCTCGACTACAAAGAACTTGCCTTCGAGTGCGAGAAGCATATGGAGCTCCGGATTGCCTCCCGACCGCGATCTCGTCAACCGCTACAAATCCTTGCAGAAGTTGAATGAAGACTGCGAGGCACTGCGGGCCCAGCTGAAGGAGCTTGAAGAAGCCGCACTGCCGATCGCAAGACTCCTGGTGCCGCACCCGGGCGGCTCCAAGATTGCTCCACTGGTGGATCGCCTTAAGGAAGCTCCAAGTCGGCTGGCGGCCTACGTGAAGCACATGGCGAGGTCGATCCCAAGACAAGTTCTGGCCTTCATGAAGTCGTACTTCCCAAAGGCCCCAGTAGAGGTAGTCGCCGGCGGGGTAGTCGCCAACCGCATTGATGAGCAGGATGCGCAGTTACTTGGAGCAGATGGCTCCCATCACGGAGCAAGTAGCTGAGAAGCTCAACCTCCAGTAGCCCTGTAATAGATAGCTAGTAGCCAGGGTTGTACAGAAAACAATTGTAATGAATTGCTTAAGTGTCAATGAAAGAAATTTTCCAGCAATGAGTACTCGTAGTCGCGATCTCGGAGTGCGGAGCCCCCATCGTGGAGTGAATGCGAGTAGTAGTACTCGGCTTTAGTGGTCCCGTTGTAGGGAATAGGCAGTAAAGAAGTTGATGAACGATCAAACTTTATTACTGAAGGAGTACACCTGGGTGGCCAGGGCCGTAGTTACAGAGTAGTCGCTTGGACCCGGAGGCTGCTTACAGCTGAGTGGAGCTGGAGCGGGTAGCCGCTTACAGCAGTAGATCCGTAAGTAGCTGTGTAGGCTGTATTGTAGATCCGTAGGTAGCTGTGCAGGCTGGATCTTGGAGTGTGGTCTCTTAGTAGACCGCTGCTAGAGTCCTTGACGCTCGTCGCAGCCCAGGGTCCGTAGGTAGCCGCACGGGCTGAATCCTGGAGAGGAGAAGTCCGGAGACTGGAGCCAGGACCCGGAGGCCGCTTACGGCAAGGGGTGGTGTAGTCGTGTAGACTTGAACCCCGGAGTAGTCGTGTAGACTAGGCGTAGAATCGACAGACCTGGTCGACGTTCCACGAGTCGTTGATGTCTTCGCCTTCAAGTGTCTGAAGGCGGTAGGAGCCCGGCCCGATCACCTTTGCAACGGTGAACGGCCCCTCCCAGGGGGAGCTGAGCTTGTGTAGTCCTTCCGTGTTCTGGATACGGCGGAGGACGAGATCTCCAACGTTGAAGGAGCGTTCCTTGACGTTGCGATCGTGGTAGCGTCGGATACCCTCTAGGTACCTTGCTGATTGGACGAGGGCAGCGCAGCGAGCTTCTTCGAGGCTATCGATGTCAACTCGGCTGCTGTCTTTTGAGACGCCTTCGTCGTAGTGCTCCACTGCTGGCGAGTTCCATATGACGTCGGCAGGGAGGATTGCTTCGGAGCCGTAGACCAGGAAGTAGGGGGATTGCCCCGTTGGCTTGGATGGCTGAGTCCGCAGCCCCCAGAGTGCGTTGGGTAGTTCCTTGATCCACTTGCCCCCTTTGGAGTTCGCGGCGTCGTGTAGCCACTTCTTGAGAGCGTCGAGCACCATCCCATTGGCGCGCTCGACTTGTCCATTGGCCCGTGGATGGGCAACTGAGACGTATCGGACGTCGATCCCGCTGTTCTCGCAGTACTCCCGCACCGGTGGTTGTTGAAGTTGGAGCCCGTGTCCGTGATGACGTGGTGGCGTAGTCCGTAGCGGTGCACGAGTTCATCCAGGAAGTCGAGTACTCGTCGGCCTTGGGGCATGTGACCGGCTTGACCTCGATCCATTTGGTGAACTTGTCGATAGCCGCCGGTACCCCGTTGAATCCTCCCGGCGCGGTTGGCGGGGGCCCAATCATGTCGAGCCCCCAAAGGCAAGCAAAGGGCCGGGTTGGCGGTATGGTGACTAGCTTGTAGGCCGGGACGTGTTGCTACTTGGCGAAGTATTGACATCCTTGGCACCTTCCCGACGAGTTCTTCGGCATCGCCCGCAGCCGTGGGCCGCAGAAAGCTCGCCGGAAGGCCTTGCGACCAACATGCGTGAGGACGCGTGGTTGCCGCGGACGCCCTTGTGGATCTCCTCCAAGATGTCCTTGCCTTCTTCACGAGGGACGCACTTCATGAGTACTCCAGAAGATGCGCCCCGCTTGTAAAGCTTGTCTCCGAAGAGGACGTAGGACTTGGCGCGGCGGACGAGTTGTTCGACCGCGTTCTTGTCGGAGGGGACCTTCTGCTCGCTGAGGTAGTCGATGAAGGGTTGCCTCCAGTCCACGTCGATCATCATGACCTCCCCGCCCGGTGGTGGATGGGCCGGGACGATGGTCGGTGGCGCCGGCTCCGGGATGGATGGCGTGTGAAGCTCGTGAACGAAGACGCCCGCTGGTACTTGAGCGTGGGTGGATCCAAGCTTCGAGAGGACGTCCACCTGCAACGTTGTTGTCGCGGACGATGTGATGGAACTCGAGACCATAGAACTTGTTCTCGAGCTTGCGGACTTCTAGGCATTAGGCGTCCATGTTCTCCTTGTTGCGGTCCCAGGACTTGTTGACTTGGTTGATGACCACTGCGGAGTCGCCGTAGACTAGTAGTCACTTGATGCCCAGTGAAGCCGCGAGACGGAGCCCGTGTAGGAGGGCTTCGTACTCGGCTTCGTTGTTTGAGACCTTCCAGAAGATCTGCAAGACGTACTTTAGTTGTTCGCCTGTTGGAGAGATCAGGAGTACCCCTGCACCTGCGCCCTCGAGGTTGAGTGAGCCGTCAAAATACATCACCCAATGCTCTGGTCGCACGGTGGGAGTAGGTAGCTGGTTCTCCCGCCACTCTGCCATGAAGTCGACTAGTGCCTGCGACTTGATGGCCGTGCGTGGCTTAAAGTCGATAGTGAGGGCGCCGAGCTCGACAGCCCCACTTGGAGATTCTTCCGGTAGCATCTTGGTTCCGCAGATGTCGCCGAGCAGGTAGTCGGTGACGACGGAGATCGAGTACCGCCGGGAAGTAGTGTCGTAGCTTCCGCGAGGTGATGAGTACCGCGTACGGTAGCTTCGAACAGTCGATAGCGGGCCTTGGACTCTGATAGAACCTCGCTGACGAAGTAGACTGGGCACTGGACTGGGTAGGCGTGGCCGTCTTCTTGCCGCTCGGCAACGATGGCAGTACTGACCACGTGAGTAGTCGCAGCGAGGTAGAGCAATAGCTGCTCGCCCTTGTGAGGAGCCGTGAGGATCGGTGGCTTTGATAGGAAGTCCTTGAGCTGGGCAAGGGCTTGGTCCGCATCTGGAGTCCACACGAACTTCTCTTGATGCTTGAGTAGTTTGAAGAAGGGGAGTCCCCGTTCTCCTAGCCTCGAGATGAATCTGTTCGGCGCCGCCATGCACCCGGTCGGCTTACGGACGTCTTTGATGCTCGTGGGAGCTTTCATGCGTCGGTGATGGCGGAGATCTTCTCGGGGGTTGGCTTCGATGCCGCGGGGCGATGATGAAGCCGAGTAGTTTGCCCGAAGGGACGCCGAAGACGCACTTGTTCGGGTTGAGCTTCCAGCGGTACTCGCGTAGTGATGCGAAGGTCTCCTCAAGGTCGTCGATGAGGGTACTGGAGTCCCTGGTCTTGACAACCACGTCGTCCACGTAGGCCTCGACGTTCTTGTTGAGTTGCCTCTTGAAGCAGGCATGGATAGCTCGTTGGTAGGTAGCGCCGGCGTTCTTCAACCCGAAGGACATGGCCGTGTAGCAGTACGCGCCAAACGGGGTGATGAACATGGTCTTCTCCTGGTCTTCCTCCTTGATTGCGATCTGGTGGTACCGGAGTAGCGATCGAGGAAGCGAGCGGTCGCAGCCCGCCGTGGAGTCGATGACTTGATCAATCCGCGGCAACCCGAAGGGGTCCTTGGGGCGAGTGCTTGTTGAGGTCGGTGTAGTCGACGCACATCCTCCACTCGTTCGAGTTCTTCTTGCGGACGAGGACGGGGGTTGGCGAGCCACTCGGATGGAAGACTTCTGCGATGAAGCCACCGCGAGTAGCTTGGCGAGTTCCTTCTTGATGGCGTCCCGCCTGTCGTCGGCAAAGCGTTGGAGGTGTTGTCGCTTGGGGGTGACCTTAGGATCGACGTTGAGGCAGTGCTCAATCAGCTCCCTGGGCACTCCTGGCATATCCGCTGGCTTCCACGTGAAGATGTCGCGGTTAGCCCGAAGGAAGCTGATGAGCGCGTCTTCCTATTTGGGGTCAAGGCCAGACCCGATGGTGGTGGTCTTGCTGGGGTCGCATGTTCCGAGGTCGACCGTCTTGACGAGTACCTCCTCAGGTGGCTGAGGCTTGTTGGTGCTGTCAGACTTCTCTGGGATGTCGAGTTCACTTGTAGCAAGCTTCTTCGACGCGGCGTAGACCTCCATCATCGCGTTGGGTACTTGGTTTGTAGAGGCGATCTCCACGGCTTCGTGTCGCGGTCGTGGGAGATCTTCAAGTCCCCTTGTAGGGAGAGTACACCGGCTGGGCTTGGCATCTTGAGTACCAAGTAGGTGTAGTGGGGCACCGCCATGAACTTGGCGATGGCCGGTCTGCCGAGGATGGCATGGTAGGAGGTCTCGAAGTCCGCGACCTCGAACTTGATGTACTCGGTACAGTAGTTGTCCCGAGATGCCCAAAGGTAATCGGCGGGACCACCGAGCCCGGTGGAATAGCCGCATTCTTTGGGGACGATGCCGTAGAAGGGCGTGTTGCTCTTGGTGAGCATATGGGTGATGTCGAGCTTCATTTTCTTCAAGGTCTTGGTGAAAAGGACATTAAGCCCGCTTCCACCGTCGATGAGCACCTTGTTGAGCTTGGAGCCCGCCACCACTGGCTTCGAACGAGGGGGAACCGTCTGGTTCGAGAGAAGGTGGTCCATTGGTCCGCGCGGGAGAAGGTGATGGGTACCTCCGACCACCTGAGAGGGGTCGGGACCGCTGGCTCAATGGACATCACTTCACGACGGGTAGCGTTCTGCTCCCGCCGCCGGGCGCACGCCGAAGAAGACGTTGACGGTCTTGTCGGGCTCCTGGAAGTCGTTGTTGTCGCCGTCCTTCTTCTTGCCCTTTTGATCGTGAGGGTGCGGTGGCTCTGGCGTCTCCTTGAGTGCGTGCCCGAGTTGGTAGCACCGCTCGGTGGTGTGGTTGCCATTTGGATGCCACGGGCACTTCTCCTTCGGCGGGTCTTTGAAGCCGCCGGAGTTCTTCTTCGAGTTCCCCTTCGCGGGGGCGCCGGATAGCCGCGACGGTATTGTCCGGCTTGCGCTTGCGGTGGGACCCGAGTAGTAGTAGTTGTTGTTGTTGTTGCGGCCGCCTTGGTTTGCGTTGCCGCCGCCGCCGCCGCCCGGTTCTCGCTTGGTCTTGCCACGGATGGCGTCGTACTTGGCGTTGGCCTTGTCTTCTTCATCCGCCCAGGACGTGATCATGTCCTTGAGGTGGGGGATGGACCTGGGGCGGCGACGACCGAAGTCTTCGAAGGTGCGGCGGTGGTAGAGACCGTCTTGGAAGAGGTCGATGACCTCCTTGTCGGTGACGTCGACGACGGTAGCGCGCTTGTCGAAAAAGCGGCGCATGTACTTGCGGAGGGTCTCGCCTTGTTCCTGCTTGATCATGGCCAGGTCCATGCGAGTACCCGATCGGCCCATGGCGCCCGCGAAGTTGCTTGTGAACTGCTCCTTCAGCTGGTCCCACTTGTCGATTGAGTGCTTATCCAGCGACTCGAGCCAAGTGAGTGGCGCTTGGTCCAGGCAGAAGGGGATGGAGAGGGCGTAGCATCTGAGCCACTGGATGGGATCCTGCTTCGCATCGTACTTGGTGATCCCCAAAGGCTTGAACTTGTCGGGGAGGAGCAAGTTGCGAAGTCGAGGTGAGAACGCGGGGAAGCCGTCGCCCTCGGCTGTGGTGGTCGACTTCTTCCGCCTCAGCTCCTCAATCTTCTGGCGAGCGTCGTACCCGCCATGTGAGGCACCGGAGGCGTGGCTGTTCGCGTGACCTCGACCGCCGCGACCGCCGCCGCCGCCCGGCTCTCTCCCGTTGGCTCCATGGTTGGAGCTTCCGCCGTCGCTGCCGCCGCCGTCGGGGTCGTTGCCGCCGCCACCGGCCGGAGCGCGGTGGGGAACAACTTCTCGGTTGCCGTGGTCGTGCTGTGAGGGTCCGCCGGCGTTGGAGCGACGACGGTTTGGCTCGGCCAGAAGGTCGGCTCGAGTACGGTTAGGACCGTTGTTGGCGCTGCGACTTGTGGCTTCGTTGTCGCGGGGTCTGGCTGGAGGAGGTTGGTTGACCCTATTGTCGACCCGCATGAAGTAGGCGTCTTCAGCGAGCTTGGCGATGACCTCTCCAGCGCGTATGCCCTGAGCCTGGCGTGCGATCGCTGTGATCGACATGAGGCATTGCTCAGGGGTGGTGTGCACTCTGCTCTCGACCGCCTCGAGAGATTCCGCAAGGTTGCGGATGGGGAAGTTGTCGCGGAGGCGCCGGCGACGTTCGCTGCGCTTCCGGTTATGCTCACGTCGAGCGTCTCTGTTGCCGGTGGTCTCGTCTGCCGGAGCATCAGCAGAGAGCTCGTCGGAGGAGATGTCTTCCAGGTACTTGTCCTGAGTTGTGCCTGAAGGCCCTGGGGTGTCGCCAGCAGCCATGAAGACTTGGCGATCGGGGGTACCAAGGCTGGACTCAGAGGGTGCCACCTCAGTTGGTGTATTTGAGTCAGCCCGGGCTAGGGGTGTTCCTTCCTGGAATGGTAGCGAGTCGATGTAGGCGACGTAGCGTGAGTCTCCCTTTATCAGGTCAGCAGGCTTGCGGTCTGGCCAGTAGACGTATCTCCCGGCCGGCGTGGATGTTATAACCAGCCCAGAGGCTGGCCCTGACAAGGGAAGCTCGGTGGAGTTGTCCTCGGATTCGGGCTCCTCAGGGTCCGACCCGAAGTCGAACTCGTAATCCGGGTTCGAGTAGAACTCGGCGAGAGGGCTGGAGTCCGAAGCGCGATCAGGGGTGGCGTCGGAGCCTGAGTTGTACTCGGGCACGGGCTCCTTGCCGGCCCGGCGCGAAGTGGGAGCCCCCGTGCGGGCCCGGCCAAGGATGCGGGGGCCACGCGCGGAGCGCTCGCGAGGTGAGGGGACCGCCTGCGATGGCTGAGTAGCCGGCTCGCATGCGATGGCCCATGGCGACGTCGAGTTCGAGTTGTAAGCGGACTCGAGCTCGAAGTTAGCGTGGTGGTTGAAGAGCGAAATTTCGCCGAACTTGCCGGCGAGTTCGCTTGTGACAACTTGGGGAAGCGTCACAAAGCCTGTCTCCGGGTTGGGCTGCATGGTTAGGCGATGTTGGAAGGAGCCCGCGCCGTCAGCAGTGCAGACCCAGGCGCCGAACACGAAGGTGTCGCCGCGGTTGAAGGTGACGGTTGGCTTGAAGTAGATAGGAGCCGTCGAGTTCGCCATGTGATCTCGGGCGAGAGCCCCTACCTGGCGCACCAGCTGTCGGTGTTTTAGACCGGCAACCTACTAAGGGGAGTACCCAAAGTAGATGAATGTGACTCGCCGAGATCGGTAACTCGAAGGAAGAGACACGTGGCACACAATTTAGACAGGTTCGGGCCGCAAGATGCGTAATACCCTACGTCATGTATGTTGCGTACCTCTGGATTGATAGGGCACGATTACAAGATGGTGCAATAGTGCGCCGTGAGTTGTATGAGATGAGATTGGATGCTAGAGATCGGTCCCTGCCTCGCCTTATATAGTCCGGCAGGCAGGGTTACAAGTCGGAGTAGGGAGAGAGTACTAGTCGAGTACGTCAAGGAGTCCTCTATACAGTGCGGAACATGTACAGCTCCCTAACCGAGTACTACTCCTGTGTAGACCTTGTGCTCCACGCCTTCAGGTGCCATGTAGCGCAAGCCGGGTAGTCCCAGGGGCCCACCGAGTAGTCGGTCCTGGTACCCACCGAGGTAGTGGGCCCAGGGAGGTCCATACGACAGCACTCGGTTTCCGAGTCTCCTCGGAGCATGGAGGAGGATACGACACCGCCAAGGAGGAACGACACTCTCCTCCTCGGTGGCATGAGAGCAACAAGGAGCACGTCTATGAGGTTTACCGAACCTCAAGGGCGTACGGAGGTGCCGCCCATCCCACCTCGTCGATCGACCCGTTCTTCCGCGCCACCTCCATACACTCCGCGGTACTCCACATATGGCTTCATCATATTGTCGAAGGAGGAGGAGAAGAAACTCTCTCGCCTTGAGAAGAGGCTTGTGGCAAACGTCAATTTCGACGATCAAGCTCTCAACACATTGGGTTTCGGCAAACATCCACAAGAAGTTTTCCTTGGAAATCTTGATGACTATGGCGCCTATCCTTGATGAGGGGGTGCAAAGTTTATCATTCCGTTTGGAGGGAATCCAACAAGTGGTTCCCTACGAGTATATTAGGGAGCTACTTGGGTTCCAAAAGGGAGCTCCGGAGAAAGTTGACGTGCCGGATGGCATGTTGGACGGGTTTTGGAATTTAATCTCCGGAGAAGCCCACCAACAACACAATTCCATCCACAACCCCATTATCCAAGTATTCTACTCTTGGATGTGCAAGAGGATTATGGGGAGGATGAGGGAGACGAAGGTGACCGACACGGAGTTGAATTGGCTCTACTCGGCTTTAATTGCCAAGCAGCCGATAGACCCCTCATACCTTATGATCAACCGATGGTGTTGTGAGGCAACATCGGGATCGGGAGTTATTGGTTCGGGGTGCTACCTCTCTATGTTGGCCATCTCCTTAAGGCCGGGGATTACAAGGAATCCCGAACATATTTTACATGGGACCCCTCTCGGATTTGAGTATTTGAATCAAGACAAATATATTAGTGGAGATGAGAGAGGAGGCTTTCGTGTGGACAAGGTGAAACTACCCGTTCCGGACCCAAGACTTAGGCTTTTCATTCAAGGGAGGGAAGATTGGTTGGAGGAGGGACTCCTTGTCCCGGCAAAGAAAAATAAAAGAGGAAGAATTGTGGAGGAGGGATCTTCCTCCGCACAAGCGGGTGGTGCACAACCAAACTATGTGCCACCATTCGGAGGAATCCCTACTCCGCCGAATTATTACGGAGGGCCAACAATGCAAGCATGGGGGAGTGGTCCAGCCATGCCCCCACAAAATTATGTGGTGCCCAACGTAGCCTTTGCGGAGCCCTACGCACAATACCCCCAACCACAACAAAGCATGGTCATAATTGGAGGGTATGCTACGAGAAACATGCAAAACATCGCAGCCATCCAAACCAACGTGGCTCAACTTGGTGAAGGCAATGCAAATATTGTCTATGAGCTTGGGCGTCTTCACCTAGTACCGCCGGAACAATTCGTTGGAGGGGATGTCCAAACCTACTATGAGCAAGGGTACAACTACCAAGATCATCAATACCAACCACCGACGGAGGATTAAGAAGAAGGAGGAACTTTAGTTTTCTTTTCTTTTACCTTTTTTGTAATTTTCAGCTTATGTTTGCTTGTGTTTGAGTAGTATTTTTCAGTTTTTATTTAAATTTCAGCAAGTGTGTTAGTTTATTTTCAGCATGTACTTCAACTATTTTTCATCATTAATAAAGACACCACCTTGTTTATACCTTTGGAAAAGTTATAAAATTTGTGTCATGATGATATATGATTATAATTGTCGCTTTGTTTATCTTTGTAATTGATTTATGCATGTTAAAGCTAGTGCTCTCTTAAAATACAAATCTGAATTTATCTAAATGCTAGCTTAATCTTTAGCGGAGGTTATGATTAAAATAAAGACCCACAGTGTTTTATGTGCTCTCAAGTTTTAGATAGATTAAAGATGGTTTTTATTCAAAGTAATGCTAACCTTGTCATGAATATCACTTGTGTGTTGCTCTACCTATCCAAAGCCTTATATATATTTGAGTGCATAAACCTTAGTGTACAAGATTTAATTTTGAGTGAGTTATTGCAGGCCATGATTTCTCTGGCCCGAGACTAAGAAGCTGGTCATTCTGTTTTTGCGTATCTATCTTATTGCTAGCCTCTTATCTGTGAATTGTGTATCCCCACATTGGACATCTCACAAACCTCGCCAGATATCCACCCCTAAAACCAAATATCATCTTTTGTGATTACCTCCTTGACCACAACCTATCGTTGAGGATGGATCATCAATTCAAGGAAGATCGCAAGACGGTGCCAACACTGAAGATTTCAAGTATCTCGCCAAAGGAAAAGTATTTCCGGTACCTACCTTATCTCTATCACCTCTTTGCCGAGGACGAGCAACATCTAAGCATGGGGGAGGAGGTAGGTACAATGCAATTTTAGAGTTCAAAGGGGAGCTGATAGAGGGGGAAGTGCCCGATCTTTCGGTGAGTGGAGATAAATCCGATTTGGTGGTTGTTGACCCTCACGATCCGACTACGACGAGCGAGACTCGAAGCGCCAATGCAATCGCTGAACCAACTCCCGATGGTTACCGACCTTGCTGGCGCAAGATCAGCCTGATCACGAAGATCAATTCCTGTGCGCAATCGAAGAACGAACAAGAATCTGAGGCGAGCAATCTTAATATCACTCGAAGGTGGAGTCTGAATTACACGACGGCGGCACGATGGTGGCTGTTCGGTTGTAGCTAAGGCTAACAAATAAATCAAACTCAAGTTTCTAAGGCGGCGGCTACTGAAAATATAAAAGATGGGGCGTCCTAGGGTTGGGGGCGACCTAGGGTGGGGCGCCCACAACTTGAGCTTAAGGCCCAACAACCTTAGTAGATTCTGGATGTCAACTTGTTTCGATGATTCCCATTGCCTCGGGATGAATATAGCCCCGAGACAGGTGCCATTGAAAGCTCTATGAAATTATGGTTCAAACCATAGAAAGAACGTCCAAAACCGAGTTCGTATGCGACCTGGGCGTCGTTTTTAGTGCGCGTGGTTCCTGGACTTAGAACTGGGCTCGAACTTGAATTGCTTTGGGCCTCCGCCTTGGGGACTCGAACCGGATCAACCTTGGACCTCCTTCTTGACTTGGAAACCTTTGTTGGACTTCTTCTACTCCATTCCATGCACCAATCATGGTCGTATGCATGGGTGTCATGTCCTCATCATTCTTCCCTTCTTGAGGAAAAGCCGTCCTCGGCGTCGATTGTACTTGGAACCGATCCTGCACAACACAAGAGCGAACGGGGTTTCGAAAACCAAAGCAATCAAAATTATTGGGAGGAGGAATGTCACTATGTCTCCAATTGGTGAATATGTCATCTTGCATATAAAATTTAGCGAGCATGTAAGCATCTTGATCGGATGACACATAATAGTTGGCAACACTACCCTGCAAAAGATTAGTACCAACAAAAGACAAAGTAGGCATAGGTAGCAACCAGCAATGCTCCCCTTCTTGGAAGTAAACTTGTTTCACCAAAACTGAACTAGAGAAAGGTGAATGAATATGTGTAGTGTGGCTGCCCTCTAGTGGATCAAAATTGAGCACAACAAAAGGATAATTCAAATTTTCACAAATGTACACTCGATGTATCATATATTCAACTTTGTTGTTATATGTGCCAATAGCATGATATGTGTGTTTAGAAAAACATGGAAAATCAGCATATTTAGAAAGTTGCTCTTCCAAACAATCTAGATTACACAAAACATCAAATTCAATGTAACCCAAAGTATGTAAAGAAGACAATAATTTCTCGCTCATCATTAGCACTAACAATATGCATAACATGCTTAGTTTCAGCAATAGTATTTGGTTCCAAAGCATGTAAAACTGAAGCATTATCAACCAAATCATCTTTATCACAAGGAACATCAAGCAAAACAGCATGGGACCAAGATAAATCAAGAGATGGTTCCATTATTAATTGCTCAACTAAAGTATGATTTGTGGAAAAAATCAGCATATTAACACAATTCTCACCTTCCGTGAGTGTAGCACCATGGACATTACCTATGCTCTCAGTAGGAGTATTAGGTGCATTGTGAAGTGATGGATCCGAGGATGCTCCTGCGGGTTCGGCCCGTCCTCTCGAGCGGTGTAGTGGTGGGCGTGAATGGCATTGGGCTCTCGAGCACTGTAGTGGTGGGAGTAGATGGCGCTGGGAGAGCGGGTGCTGAGCTGGATGTCGAGCTTTCTGCTGCAAAAGAGTTAGAATATTGCTTCGAGCGATGTCCCTGCACATCACGTAAAGCGTTGCGAGCATAATATGAAGGCACAAATCTACGTCGCATAGCAGCTTTTAATTCAGCCCAAGTGGCGGGAGTGCTAATGGGATTTTTTCGTTCATAACGCCACCAATATAAGGCAAGATCGGTAAAAGCACTAATAGCAGTTGTAACTTGAGAACTAGCAGGAAGATCATGACATGAAAATTTTTGTTCGACCGCTAACTCCCAATCAAGATATGCAGCTGGATCATATTTGCCATTGTAAGGTGGAATTGTAAAAGGAATCGTAGCAAAAGAATCATTACCACCATGGATGCACGCACGACGAGCACGTCCACTGAAGTCTCCAGCATCCATCTCCTTCTGTAAACTCGTGATCAATGTTGTCATTGCATCAAGGTGTGACACAATGGTGTCAAGCTTAGTCTTAGTGGCCTGCGGCTGGTCATCCCTCGTGTCGTCGCCTGCCATTGTTAGCTCAAACACAAAAAACAAAATCGACAACAAAACAGGGGTGTAATGGCTCGCAAGGCGCTCACTACAATGTTGTTATCAAATTCTTATCTGTTCTTACCAAGCACATAGGGCGATCGAGACGCAAACAAGTAGCACCTGTGAAAGATTGATACAGCGATTGCCTGGAGAAACAAAGTCGACTCGTCGTAGGAATATGTGGAGTTTTGGGTAGGCTGCACTCAAATCAAGGATTAGCACAATCTAACAATGATGCAAAGTTGAATAAAAGTGCTAAAACGTACTGACAATTGCTGGAAACAAAGTGCAAGAAAAGAACAAGGAGTAGAAAGAAAAAAGAACACAGGGAAACTAAGGCAACAAGGTAACCAGCCGGTTTCTCAGCAGAAACGATCGCAACTTCCTCGACTTTTTTTTGATAATATGCAACACGGACTCCAACAAAAAAAACACGGCCACTGGAAAACGGCGGTGCACACGACGCAGCACGCCTGGGCGTGTCCGTTCGGATTTCTCTTTTTTTGTTTTCTTTTTTTTCTTTTTACTTTCCTTTTTTTTTGACTTTTCCTTTTTATATATCTAACCGGACAGACAACGAGACCGAGACGAACAGGGGGCGGCGCAGGGCAAAACGCATCCGCGCAGGACGCGGCGTGCCGCGTGTCCGGGCCGGGCCGCATTGTTTTTTTTGGAAACTTTGACCAACCCGAAACAGGATATTGCGGCAGCGGTTAGGAGACCGAAGCAGAGGGAGACACGGCGCAGGCTAGGGCCGGCGGCGCGCAGGACCGAGAGAAAAGCGGCGGAAAGGAGAAAAAAACAAAGGAAACACAATGCATCCAGCAACGATCAACGCACAAGCACGCAAATTCAACAACACAAAGATTGAAAGAAAGTGCAAGGCGAAGAGGGGTGTTGGGATAAAGATCTAACCTGAATTTTTGTGGCTTTTGTGGACTGTAGGTAATGTAAAAAAACACTCGATAAAACTCACCGATCAACCTGGAAAGCTGATACCACTTGATAGAGGGGGAAGTGCCCGATCTTTCGGTGAGTGGAGATAAATCCGATTTGGTGGTTGTTGACCCTCACGATCCGACTACGACGAGCGAGACTCGAAGCGCCAATGCAATCGCTGAACCAACTCCCGATGGTTACCGATCTTGCTGGCGCAAGATCAGCCCCGATCACGAAGATCAATTCCTTTGCGCAATCGAAGAACGAACAAGAATCTGAGGCGAGCAATCTTAATATCACTCGAAGGTGGAGTCTGAATTATACGACGGCGGCACGACGGCAGCTGTTCGGTTGTAGCTAAGGCTAACAAATAAATCAAACTCAAGTTTCTAAGGCGGCGGCTACTGAAAATATAAAAGATGGGGCGTCCTAGGGTTGGGGGCGACCAGGGGTGGGGCGCCCCCAACTTGGGCCTAAGGCCCAACCAAACTGTCAGCGCAGTACTTTGGCAGATTCTGGACGTCAACTTGTTTCGACGATTCCCGTTGACTCGGGACGAATTTTGGCACAAGACTGGTGCCATTGGAAGCTCTATGAAATTCTGCTTCGAACCATATATAGAACGTCCAAAACCGACTCCGTATGCGACCTGGGCGTCCGTTTTATTGCGCACTGCTCCTGGACTCCGAACTGGACTCGAACTTGAACTGCTTTTGGCCTCCACCTCGGGGACTCGAACCGGATCAACCTTGGACCTCCTTCTTGACTTGGAAACCTTTGTTGGACTTCTTCTACTCCATTCCATGCACCAATCATGGTCGTATGCATGGGTGTCATGTCCTCATCAGGAGCAAATAAAAAAATTAATGAGAAAAAGAAGAAAAAAATGAGAAAGAGAAAGAAAGAAAAAGAAGAAAAAAATATATATATGAGAAAAAGAGAAAAATATGAGTTGTGTAAAAATAAAATAAAGTGAACTCCCCGGTTCTCTAAAGTGCATTAGGAATTTCAAGGCTTCAAGGTTAAAGATCCATACTCATTTTCCAACCATGTGCAATCCGATAACGAGGACTTCCTTTGTGCCTCGGGATCACTCTTTGCCATTTGCACATGTCCACCTATCTCAAGTGTGTGTATTTTTATCTTTCCCCTCCTTGATATAACATTATTTTCCAATGACCTTTTTGACGAGTCTCGGTAAGACCATGAGAAGCTTGTCTTGCTTTGACAACATCTCATTTATAATATCTTGGTAGGACTAAACTTTCCCAAAGCTCCATATAAAGTCTACCACATATATACGTTATGAGAGGGAAAGGAGTAGAATAAATAGGCTTGAGAGACAAAGTGAGATGAGAGTTCATGAGCAATATGCAAGATTTAAATTTGTGGACTCGGTTTAGCTCTTTTTCATCTTGTCCTTTGTTTCAAAATTTCTGAGATCTATTTAAACTTTGGAGCATGTTAATACTTGTGGGATAAGCTTAATTAGAATCTACCCTCCGTAGAGATGAAGGCTAGTACATTATGGAACTTTAAAGAATTAAAATTTTGAGAGCATTATGTTTTCTCATGTATGATCAAGTGCAAGGTTTAAACAATGAAGGGCAATGATGATATCCATCGAAGGCTTACTCGAGGACGAGCAAGGTTTAAGCACGGAGGAGCTGTTGACGGTGAAATTCCGTCAACCTAGCCATGCGTTTACCTTCGGTGTTGACATGAGTTTTATACTTTATCCATTGGTACTAACCCCCTTGTTATAACAAGTTCATTCGTGCATGTCGGTTTTGGAGTTTAGTGTTTATGCAGGGTTTTGACGTAGAAAGCAAGACTTCTGGGATAAGTTCATCAAGCACCTTGTGACAAGACCTTGAAGCCCCGTACAAGTCATGCAATGAAGCAAACTCAACTCCAAGAAGCCTAGGGACCAAACCTGAGAAGATGACAAACTCCGAGGACCTTCCCAGAAAAGTGTCAAATCTTGCGGGACAAGGAGCTACGTCCAACTCGGAGAGAAACTGATGACAAGGGCCCACATGCAGAAGGGGGAAGGATCTAGAAGACTCGGGAACCGACGCCACGTGAAGGAGGTGGGCAACTGGGCCTAGATGGGCCCAGGCCGACCGGCCCAGCCCAGTCCAGGACCTATTTGCCTTCCCCTTTGACCTAGCCACCAATCGGGCTATTTATAGCCCCGGGGTCAAGAGCCACGCGTCGATCAATTCGTCATCGGCCGCCGAGGAGCAGAGAAGAGAGGGACACCATCCCGGAGAGGAGAGGGTCGAGCTAGTTGACTAGGGTTTCCCTAGCCGACGTGGGAACCTTGCAAGGAAGACCACGTCGGAGTTCCCGGAGCTAGAAGCAAGATCAAGGGAGGATCCCGGTGGTGATCTTGTTCATATATCATTGTACTAGTTGATGTATCAAGTTGAATCTGATTCTTAGCGACTAAGTGTTTCTCTGAAGTCTTCGTTTTCGATCGGCTTTGCTTATTCAAGATCTATTCTCGAGATATATTACATAGGGTGTTCTTGTAGCCGCGGTGGCTGGAGGTGCACACCTGATCTTCCGAAAGAACTCGACTTGTCCTCGGACTCGCCCTAGACTACCCGCATAAATAGGAGTATGTTGTGACAGAACAGGGGCTCTGAAAGGTGGGCGTTTTCGGAGTCGGACGGGAAACCACGGTTTAAAGAGGCTTCTAATGAGATTTGATTTGCTATTTCTTCTTTCGCTTAGAACTTCAACAAAAGGCTCAACCCGGTCTCTCTAGATCGGTTTATCTACCCCCTCTATCTTTGTTACCTTCGGTCTTAGTAGATTAGATTCGTTCTTGTGTTGATTCTTATGATTAGATGCATTAGGGTTTTATCTATCGAAGATTGAAGTTACTTGGCATTACTAGATCATCTTTTGCATCACACATTTGTTCCACAGATTCGATACCTTGAGTTCACCACTCGAGGGAAGAAGGGTACCTTGACTACAACGGGAGATTTGTCCGCTTGCAAGTCTAAACGAACATTGATACAATTATTAACCGTCACCACTCTTCATCCAGAAATTACGAAGAACTATCTTTGTGATCAGGTTGACAATTTTTCTTGGGGCTTGCGTGTCCTCCGAAGAAGGGAACTCAAAACCTCTAGTGCCAAAAGTTTTGAAATGTTCACAACCTTGTCGCTCTAGCAGGTGGAAGATAGCCTCGAAGCACGTCGCTGCTCCGTAATCCCCAACTTTGGACATACTATCGGGCAAAAGTTTGAGTTCATTGTTCATCCATAGGCAGTAGCTCGCTATATTATCAGTAATTTTGAACTCTTGGGTTTTGGCACCGTAGCGTTCAAGAGCGTGACGATAGGCTGTGTCCAGGTGTGCCCCCATTGATGATCAGATTGTCACCCTTCACCTTTTTCAATTCCGCGATCAGATTGTGTTGACGGATAAAAGACGTATCCCTCTATGATCCGCAAGCATACGGACCTCACACCTTTTTCACCACGGGATTCCCAAGGTTCTTGTCAATCCGCAGAGCAAGGGGATTACAAGCGTTCGATCTACCTTTACACACTAGCTACTAAAACTCTAACTACGATTAAACTAGAAAACAACTAAACTACACTAGAGAGAATGATCAAGATATCAATACAAAAGACACTCGCCCATGGGTCTACGATACTAGAACATGCAATCGCTTAAAGACATGAAAACCATTCTAATCTATCGGGGGTTGTGACCATAGTTTCGCCCTTTCCCTCCTCTCGTACTGTCACTACGCGAAGGTATTCATGACTGACCTATGATGGACATGGCGTATTGAATGGATCCAAGGAAGCATTGGAGCTCTACTCCCTTTACGACATGGTAGCTAACCTTAAGCATTAAAGTATATTCAACACAAGATGATAGATAGATAATCCGACAAAATATGATTACATCTCAAGATCGATTACAACCCATGGACAAATAAGAAGATTACCCCCATCAAGGTGCTAGACATAGCACCATTGATCATGGTTTCCCTTGTGACGGTGTCTTCCTTCTTCTCCACTTGTGGGTGCTTCCTTCGAGGTGGTTGATCTCCCTCTAGAGATCTCCCTCCTCTCTCTCTAGCTTGTGGATGGCCTCCTGGTGCGAATGGCTCTCCCCCTGTCGAATGGCGGCGCCTCCAGGGTTTTAGGGTTGAAGATCCTTCGGGTGCAAGGAAAGGGGGGCCGAACCGACCCCCGGAGTGGGCTGGGCCGGCTAGCCTGGGCCGACCGACCCAGGCCCATCTCGGCCCGGTTCGGTCGCCCCTTCGCTCCCGTGGGTCCTCAGGTGATTATGCACTTTGCCCCCTCCACTTGCATGATTTTGATGTGTCATTCTCGCGTCCAAGATGGAGGTTCTCCATGCATGAAGTTCGGTCTTTTACGCTTCATAGCACTTCGGTCCTTGCCACCATTGGAAGTGATTTCATCAAGCTCATGAAACGAACAAGACTCCGTAAATGCTCCTTTGAACTTGTTGTGAATCCGTCCTTTATGTCCATATTTTCCTACATAAACATAACACTTCCAAATGCATGCACATATAATGAACTTGTTATATGATTAGTGTGCCTAGTGGCGGGTTAGTTCCATAAGCAAATCCAAACCAAAGTGTAATGAACATGCTTGGTGTACCAAAATACACCGTCAACATCTCCCCCATGCTTAGCTCTTGCTCGTCCTCGAGCAAGTACTCGTAAAAGAACTTCGTCCAAAGTGTTGTAATCGTGTACCGCAAATCCTTCTTCACAAGTTAGTCAATCCTTTCGTCTTTAATACATAAACATAAAGTAATGATCATCAAACATAAACATGGGCGTTTAGAATCTTTACCACGTCAAGATTTATCCCACAACTCAAACTCTTCACTCGAAGTCTTTAATCTCAGCCATGCTTACTTCTTTGCTTCCATCGGAGGGTTTTTATGTTTTTTCAAACAAAATTCCTGCAACAAGTATTAGACAAAAACCTTTCTCCAAGCTCTCTCAAGTCACTCATATGAGGTGGCTATCCTAAACCAATTTTATAAAACTCTCACCTCCCATAAGTCTCTCATATAACATGTAAAGTGGAGCTATAGGTAGGGCTAGTGCAATCAACACAAGTATTGTCAAACTAAGAACTTCCTCTAATGGTTGTTTACCTTTCAAAGCCAATGATCATGAGAATTAACCATATGTAGGGATATCAAGGATGAGAAGATTTAGAATGGTGGACATGTGCAAGGGCAAAAGAAAATTATGACTACGAGGCACCAATGACGTCCTCGTTATCGGATTGCACATGGTTGGAAAAAGAGTGAAAGTTTCGTCTCTCAACAACATGACATCCTTCCTTGCACTTTTATTTTTTCTTTTATTTTACTTGATTCATCCCTCTCATATCCTTCTTGCCACTCCTCTTTTCTCTTTCTCTTCTCTTTCTTTCTCATATTTTTCTCTTTCTTTCTTTCTTTCTTTCTTTTCCATACTCATACTTTTCTTTATTTTTCCCTCTCTTGACAACTTTTCAAAGCTCTCAACTCCTCTCTTTCTTGCATGCATACAATCTGAAATTTTAAATAAATCATGCTAGAGACAAGACGAAACTTTGAGAGAAGGTTGTGTTCAAGGAATGCGATGTACAAAAGAGATGTATAGGGTTGGGTATGGAATTCGGTGATGTACGAGACTACCGATGTAAAAGTCACGTTACCGAATGCATGACGAGGCTAGCAACAAAAGATAAGCACAAGAACATGATCATTGCTCAAAATTAAAACTCCCAAGAGAGAAGGATCCTAGCCCAACTCATCGTGCTAATCACACTTATGGTGGAGCAAAAAATAAATTGGCTTTGTATAGGATTTTTTTCTTACCCTCAACTTGGAAAAGGAGGTTTTGCTAACCTTTATTACAAGGGTTTTAAGATAATTTTTAGAACTGAAATCCTCCAACTTTTAGCATTGAACATAGCACAACTAACATGTGAAGCTCAAGATCGAAGTGTGGTATGGGTACTTTTAGTAGTAGCAACTCCACTAAGCACCACGGTAAACATTTTTCGAACCACACACTTATGTTCATATATCAAGAATCAAAGATAAACAAACAAGTGAATAAAGATAAGCATCACACAAGACACAAAATATATAAAGACTCTTTTTATTTGATTTTCTTTGACTCAACACTAATTTAAGACACTTCAAACTTGCAAAAAATTTAAAACACACTCGAAAACTAAGACTTTTTAAACTCTAAGACTCTCTCGAAGATCAAACTGAACCTAAACTTGAAACTCAAAAGCTAAGGTTAGCTAGCTAGATCTCCCCCATGCTAAAAACATACGATGTCCTCGTCGTATCTTACAAAATTCCTAAGGTGAAAACTAGACCTTGTGGTACTTCCCGCAACTATTGCACCACTTTCCTCTCATGTTCCCAACCATGCCAAAAAGTTTGCGCACGTTGCGGTTAAGGAACTTGTAGTCATCTTCAACTACGCGCTCCAAATCCTCCAAATGCTGCCTCATCGCCTCCATGGCTTGGAGACATTCGTCGACCGATGCGTAGAGATCCGCGATGGAGTGACGGCAAGCCGCACAACACATCGGATGCAACTCGAAAGGGTCATCATTGCCAGGGTCTCCGCCGTCATCGCTGTCGTCGTCGCCACCACCATTGTCTTCGCCGCCGTCGTCACCGCCGCAGTCGCCTTTGGGAGTCTTCTCCTTGGTCACCTCATCCCAAATGTAGAGATCGTTATCATCTCTTCCGGCGGCCGCCCACGAGCTCGGGCTACGATCATCGGAGTAGTCGCTACCCCCATAATCCTTAGGCTCGGGCGACACCTCCTTGTATTCCTTCCGCTTCATGCCTTGGATGCGCGCCGACCTTCGAACGGGCGTAGGGACCTTCTCTTCTTCGACGGGGTTGCGAGATGCGATAGCTCCGGTCGGGACACGCCCTCCACAACGGACGCGGGCGGTCCTCTTGATCTGGACGGGTAGCTTGAGCTCGCGTCGCTTCGCCTCCTCCATCGATGGCTCCATGGAGCCTTGCTTCGACTCTAAGCTCCTCGGGGACACAATGGTTGCTGCGTGGGTGCAAAATATTGCTTGAAGGGATTGATTCCCGAGCTCCCAATTCAGCCAAATAAATAGTCCGAAGAGGAAAACCCTAGGAACCTCATTTTCCTTATTCAAACTTCCCTTAAATTTTTCTGACCGAAGAAGGAAGTCGAAAAGGAGCAATTCGGGCTAAAATCGGGATCAACCACCGGTGGGACCCACTTGGGCCGGTCGGACTGGGCCGACCGGCCCACCCTGTCTCGGGGCCGGGCCGGTTTTTCGTGCACCGCCCTTTTTTCGCCTCCTTAGCCCATGGGAAAAAGTTGGTCCAGTAAATCTTCGTGAGAAACTCCAGAAATTAAAAGAAAAACTAATTACAAAAATTCATGCCTTGTTTTTCGACCTAGGCGGGACGTTCGGGCTCTTCTTCCATGGTGAAGACATCAACATGGTGAAGGGGCATAACGTCGGGTTCATAGTAAACCTTAAGTCATTGACCATTCACCATAAATTGATCGCCTTTTACATCCATAATGGTTACCACTCCGTTGGAGAGCACCGAATGCACAACATAAGGTCCGTCCCACTTGCTTTGCAATTTCCCCTTTCCGAAGGTTTTAAACCTCGAATTATAGAGGACCTTATCTCCTTTAAACTTTTTCTTTTTCAACCTTTTATCATACCACCTTTTGATTCTCTCCTTGTATATGCTTGCATTTTCATATGCTTTCAACCTCATCTCCTCTAGCTCGCTTATTTGAATTCTTCGTTTCACCACCGCGGCATCGAGATCAAGGTTCATCTCTTTAATCGCCCAATAGGCTTTATGTTCCAACTCAACCGGAAGGTGGCAAGCCTTTCCATAGATGAATTGATAAGGAGTCATACCTATCGTCTTGAACGCCGTTCGATAAGCCCACAAAGCTCTGTCTAATTTCTTTGACCAATATTTACCTCCCTTCTCTATGGTTTTGTTGAGGATGCTTTTTAATTGCTTATTTGATGTTTCCGCTTGTCCGTTGGTTTGTGGATGATAGGCCGTAGAGACTCTATGTTCAATTCCCAACTTGGACAAGCACTTTTTGAAATTCTTCCCGGTGAAGTGAGTTCCTCCATCACTTATCAAAATTCTCGGTGTACCAAAACGAGGAAAAATCACGTTCTTGATCATAGTAATGGACTCCTCCATGGAAGCTTTACGACATGGCATGGCCTCTACCCACTTGGATACATAATCAACCATGACTAGAATATACTCATATCCGCATGAGTTTTTGAAAGGCCCCATGAAGTCTATACCCCATACATCGAATAAATCGATTTGTAGATTGTATTTCAAGGGTATAGAATTTCTTTGAGAGATGTTTCTAGTTATTTGGCATTCGGAGCATGATGCAACATATCTTTTAGTATCTTCATGCATCTCCGGCCAATAGAATCTGCTTGACCATATTTTGCTTGGGTCCTAAAATGGCTATGGTGTCCACCGTACTCTGCCGAGTGACACTTTCTCAGAATTTCTACCCTCTCTTCTCTTGGCACACATCTTCTCATGACTCCATCATTGCCAAGTCTGAAGAGGTATGGTGCATCCCAAAAGTATTTCCTACTTTCGGAGATTATCTTCTTTTGGGAGTTTTTATCTAGATGGTCGAGAGGCATCTTCCGAATCGCTCGAATGATATCAATCATCCAAGTGTCTTTATCGAGCACTCGATAGAGGTGGTCATCTCTCATCTTATCTTCTATGGGCTCTTTATCATCTTGTCCATGATTCATCCTAGACAAATGATCAGCCACAACATTCTCCACCCCCTTTTTGTCACGAATTTCAACATCAAATTCTTGGAGAAGAAGGATCCAACGAATCAAACGTGGTTTAGCTTCCTTCTTAGCCAAGAGGTACTTGATGTGTGGTCGGTGTAAACAATGACCTTCGAGTTCACGATGTAAGATCTGAATTTTTTGAAAGCGAATACCACCGCTAGCAACTCCTTTTCCGTAGTGGCATAGTTTAATTGTGCCCCATTAAGAGTTTTGCTAGCGTAGTAAACAGCGTGAACTCGGCCTTCCTTTCTTTGACCCAAAACCGCGCCTACGGCATAGTCACTTGCATCACACATAATCTCAAAAGGTTGGCTCCAATCCGGAGTTTGAATAATGGGAGCACTCACCAACGCACTTTTCAAGGTCCGGAATGCCGCTAGGCACTTCTCATCAAAGTCAAAAGCCACATTCTTTTGAAGGAGATGCGTTAAAGGCTTAGTGATCTTTGAGAAGTCCTTAATAAATCTTCTATAAAATCCGGCATGACCTAGAAAGCTCCTTAAGGACTTAACATCCGTCGAAGGTGGGAGTTGCTCAACCATCTCTACCTTAGCCTTGTCCACTTCAATGCCTCTCTCGGATATAACAGGTCCGAGCACTATGCCTTGCTTAACCATGAAGTGGCACTTTTTCCAATTTAACACCAGTCTACCTCCGCACACCTCGTGAGGACCTTATCCAAGTTTGCCAAGCAATCCATGAACGTCTTCCCATAAACGGAAAAATTATCCATGAACACCTCGACAATTTCTTCGATGAATTCCGAATACGGCCATCATGCAACGTTGAAAAGAGGCCGGAGCGTTGCATAGACCGAAGGGCATCCTTCTATATGCAAACGTTCCATAAGGGCATGTAAACGTTGTTTTGTGTTGATCGTCCGGGTGAATGGGAATTTGCATGAACCACGAGTACCCATTGAGAAAGCAAAAATAAGCGTGGTTTGCTAATCTCTCGAGCATCTTGTCGATGAACGGTAGGGGGAAGTGATCTTTCTTCGTCGCTTTGTTAAGCTTGCGATAATCGATACACATCCGCCACCCGGTCACGGTTCTTTGCAGTATAAACTCGTTCCTCTCATTCTTCACCACGGTTAAACCTCCTTTCTTTGGTACACAATGTACCGGGCTCACCCATTCGCTATGCGGCACCGGGTAGATGATTCCGGCATCAAGTAACTTGATGACCTCTTTCTTTACTACCTCTCGCATGGCATGAGTTAGCCTCCTTTGGTGGTCCACTACGGGCTTACATTGGTCTTCCATTGGTATATGATGAGTGCAAAAGGCTGGGCTAATACCTTTGAGATCATTAATCGAATATCCAATCACCTTCCTATGTTTTTTCAATAAAATCAGCAACTTCTCATTTTCTTCGGGGCTCAACTCGTCGCTCACGATGATTGGATAAGTCTTGTCTGGGCCCAAAAATTCATATTTTAATCATTTGGGCAAAGGTTTAAGGGCTACCTCGGGCACTTGTGGCTCCTCGGGTTTAATTTCTCCTATGTCCTCGAATTTTTCTTCCTCCGCGCTTCCATCATGTGGTTCTAAGCCTTTTGTTGCTTCTTCTAGTTCTTCATCTTGTTGATTACTAATTTGATTTTCCATCGCTCTTTGCAGTGGGTCTCTAAGAGTTTCAACAAAACAAAGACTATCTACCTCCTCTACTTCTTCTTCGGGAGGAAAGGGTGTAGGGTGTTTAGATACGCGAAGAAAGTTATATGTGTACTTTGTTCCATTAAGGTTCATTGTTACTTTGCCTTCTCCTGCATCCAACACGGCATCAACCAACTTAAGAAAGGGCCTACCTAGGATTATGTGATCATGATTACTATGGTAAGCATCAATAACAAAGAAATCGGTTGATATACATTTTCCAGAGATTTTTACTTTCATGTTGCAAGCAGAACCTAGAGGTTTAATAGTTCTACCATCTCCCATAATTAATTTCGTTGATGTTGGGGCTAATTCTAGGTTGTGGTCTTGAACATTATCGTAAATTTTAGAAGATAGGACACTTACTTGGGCTCCGATGTCGCATAAAGCTTTGCATTGAACTCCGTTGATCTCGCAACTGAAGCGTGGTGCCATCTTCTCTTATTTTTCGGATCCTATCGCGTAAATTTCGGCGAGGCGAGCGTATAGTGATGCTTCGGGCTTGATCCCCATGATTCTCTTCACCTCGGCTATGTGTTCAGGATCCACTTCATCATCTCCAAAGAGTTTTTGAAAGATCTCACCGGTGGTTTCAAGGTTGTATGAATCTTCTGCTTTCTTCTCCGGTGGGAAATCCACTTCCAATGGTCTCGCCATCCCCTTTTGATTAGGGAATGGTCTTCTCTTGTTGAATACTTCTCCGTAATTGATAGGAACCCAATCCATTGGTTCGAACTCCCTTAGTGGCTTCGCGCTTGACATGCTTCTCTTGTTTGTCTCTTTTGGTACAACGAAGTCAACGCTCGGGGTAGTTCTTGACTTGATGTGTTCTTGTTCAAACTTTTCCGGGATTGGCTCCTCTTTTGTGACTTCCGGGGTTGTCTCTTTAGAAAATTCAGCACACTTTTTCTTCTTTGAATTATATTCCGACTCTTCTGCAAGTCTTGTTTCCCAATCTCTTCGCATGGCAGCCGCTTTACTAATTTTTTGTAGAAGTTGGGCGGCTTCCGTGAGTGTTTTTTCCATGAGATCCCCACCTGCACACATTTGGACGTGTTGCATGCAACTAGGGGTTAGGGAAAAGAAAAATGTATGCAAGAGTACGTCACCGGAGAAGCCGCGTCTTGGTCCTTGTTCGAAACTCATTAAACCTATCCCAAGCTTGGTCTATCCCTTCCTCTTCTCCTTGCATGAAAGTGATCACTTGCCTCCTTAAATGTTGAACCTTGCTAATTGGAAAGAACTTCTCGCAAAACTTGTTTGTCAACTTGTTCCAATTGCCTTCAACTTCAAAGGACGCAAACGAGTACCATGTCTTTGCATTGCCGACGAGTAGGGAAAGAGATTCCATTTGAACCATTCATCGGCAACTCCTTGACGCACCGTGTTGCATAGCGTCGTAAAATGCCTTATGTGTCTATATGGGTTCTCCGTAACCATCCCTTCAAACGGGTTTTCCGCCACCATCTCGATGATCTTGGATTTAATTTCATACTTGGTCGCTTCAAGCTTCGAATCCGACTATTGTACTTTTATGTCTTCACATCGAGGGCTAGCGTAATCCCTTAGTGATTTCTCCAGTTCTTCCACGGGTTGATTGACGAACGCCATCTAGACAACAAGATAAAAACAAAAAACAAAAAGAAACAAAGAGGTTTTCTAGATAATATATGTTAGGTATAGCAAACGAAAGATAAACTAAATATAAAACTAAGTTAGATGCAAACCAAATGATGTAAACTAGCTTGGTCCCCGGCAACGGCGCCAGAAAAAGGGGCTTGTTGACAGATAAAAGACGTATCCCTCTACGATCCGCAAGCGTACGGACCCCACACCTTTTTCACCACGAGATTCCCAAGGTTCTTGTCAATCTGCGGAGCAAGGGGATTATAAGTGTTCGATCTACCTTTACACACCAGCTACTAAAACTCTAACTATGATTAAACTAGAAAACAACTAAACTACACTAGAGAGAATGATCAAGATATCAAGATAAAAGACACTCGCCCACGGGTCTACGATACTAGAACATGCAATCGCTTAAAGACATGAAAACCAATCTAATCTATCGGGGGTTGTGACCACGGTTTCACCCTTTCCCTCCTCTCGTACTGTCACTACGCGAAGGTATTCATGACTAGACCTATGATGGACACGGCGTATTGAATGGATCCAAGGAAGCATTGGAGCTCTACTCCCTTTACGGCATGGTAGCTAACCTTAAGCATTAAAGTATATTCAACACAAGATGATAGATAGATAATCCGACAAAATACGATTACATCTCAAGATCGATTACAACCCATGGACGAATAAGGAGATTACCCCATCAAGGTGCTAGACATAGCACCGTTGATCATGGTTTCCCTTGCGACGATGTCTTCCTTCTTCTCCACTTGTGGGTGCTTCCTTCGAGGTCGTTGATCTCCCTCCGGAGATCTCCCTCCTCTCTCTCTAGCTTGTGGATGGCCTCCTGGTGTGAATGGCTCTCCCCCTGTCGAATGGCAGCGCCTCCAGGGTTTTAGGGTTGAAGATCCTTCGGGTGCAAGGAAAGGGGGCCGAACCGACCCCCGGAGTGGGCTGGGCCGGCCGGCGTGGGCCAACCGGCCCAGGCCCATCTCGGCCCGGTTCGGTCGCCCCTTCGCTCACGTGGGTCCTCAGGTGATTATGCACTTTGCCCCCCCTCCACTTGCATGATTTCGACGATGTCATCCTCGCATCCAAGATGGAGGTTCTCCGCGCATGAAGTTCGGTCGTTTACGCTTCAATCCCCGAGGGTGTTCCTTCATAGCACTTCGGTCCTTGCCACCATTGGAAGTGATTTCATCAAGCTCATGAACACGAACAAGACTCCGTAAATGCTCCTTTGAACTTGTTGCGAATCTGTCCTTTATGTCCATGTTTTCCTACATAAACATAACACTTCCAAATGCATGCACATAGATGAACTTGTTATATGATTAGTGTGCCTAGTGGCGGGTTAGTTCCATAATCAAATCCAAACCAAAGTGTAATGAACATGCTTGGTGTACCAAAATACACCGTCAACAGATTGTCATGAGACTGTATTTGCACTTGTTGGGCATCGTACTGAACAACAAGGTCGCGAAGCTCAACGCGACATTCCTCATAACACTTAATGCTTTTCTCCATCTCTTGTTCCAGAGCGTCCATCACTATTTTCTAATTTGTGCACTGTCCTGTCAAGGCTTGAACCTGGCTGGCGAGTTGCTGGGAATGATTTTTTAGTCTCCCGTTTTCCTCGCACAACTTGCGATTTTCTTCCTCCAAAAGTTTTTCTCTTCACGAAAGACCTTCGCTTCATTTGCAATTTGCTCAAACCCCTTCTGGCCAGCAGTTATGCCTTTCAAGAGAAAGGACTGCATCATCTGTAGCAATTGATTTCCGCTAAGGCCCTCTAAGTGTTGAAGAAAATCTATAATCACAAAGCAACGAGGGGTCATAAGTTAAAACAACAAATTGGATGCATGAGGCATTCAATAGCAAAAATTTAATCTGAAAATCACTCAGGAAATTAGTCAATTAATAATGCGTACCAGGTTCCAACACCGAAGGGTCAGTGCCCAATCCAAATGAAGGCGGAGCATTCTACTGATCAAGTGGGTCTTTCTCACTACCACTTAGGGTGGCCCAAGTTTTAGCCACTGAAAAAATTCATGGAAAACGGTAAGCTTTTATCATCAGAATCTGTCAAAAAGGTCAGAGAAAAAGCAAGCTAAAGAAATGTACCAACATTTTCAAGAAGAAGGGTGTCGTCATCCTTGGAATCCAGAATAGTGTCACCTCCAGTTGTTTGCTCAACAGGCTTTTCGGCCTCTTCAAATGTGGGAGGTGGAGACCGAGACTGGTTTTCCATGTGTTTCTCAATCTCGGATGAGCCTAATTCAATATGATCACTCGATTTCTGGCCTGAACCTTGTCCTACATCTCGCATAGGATTGATCCTGTCCTCGACAGGTTTTAAAGTAGATGGGCTCCTTTCCGAGATTTCCATCGGGGTACCGTCGTCAATATAGCACAACTCTTCATCTTCATCAATAACATCCATCAAGCCGACCACACGTTTCTTGGGAATGGGACCATTCATCAGAAACTCCCTAGTCCGCTCGTAGTGATCCCAGTACCTTTTAGCAGCAGCCTCCTCCGAGGTTTGTTTTAAGCATTCCCCAAGAGGACAAGTGGATGAGAAATATATTCGTGCGTGTTCACTTCTAGCTTCAATCTCCGCTGCCTCGGCCAGATCAGTTGGAACAATCACATGCTGATCTTTCGGTTCTTCGACCTCTTTAGCCTTCGGAGGATAAAAAGGTCGAAGGTTGAATCTGCAGCTTGGCTAGAACATCCACATTTTCGTCTGTCTCAGCGGTCAGGTCTGTTCGTGATTTTTCCCCTGAGGTTTTTCGCAGCCTCGGGTTGTTGATCTTCAATGATAATCCCTTTGTCTTTTTCAGATGCGCTTCGGGCCTTTCTCTTGGAAGTTGTTTTCTTCTCAAGGGTAACTATCAGAGGCACATCATGAGTTTTCTTTTTCTCCCTCTTCGCGGCGGCCACTTTCGCTGTGTCAGTCTTTTGACGGGTCAAATTTTCATTAATCTTCATCAACATAGAAGATTTCTTAGTAAGTGGAGGGAGTGTGGTTTTGGCAGCTTCAGCCTTGCGTTGCACCAAAACTTCAGTAGCCTTCTTGATGTGCCCTCCGTCGTAACAGTAGTTTTGCCCGTTTTTCCCTTTTTGGAAGCCTCCACCGGCTCGGACCCAATGTTACTGGGAGGTTGCATCTTCTTGCTCGGGTCTGCAGGTTTTGGCCGCGAAGGGCACTGAACTTTCATCTCTTCCAAGGCACGATTCAACATGGCCATTGTGCTTCAAAATTTTTTGAGCACACTCCCACTCCTTGTGAGTGTAGTTGTCGATCATCTGAATAACTTTCCTCTCAACTTCATCCAAAATTTCTTCATCAGTTTTCCCCTCAGGACGCTTGACGTTGAATTTGGGGTTGTGGGTCTCGAAGTCCAATCCGGGTAGTTTCTTCATCCTGAAAGCCCATGAACCCCATCGAGGCTTGCAGGGCCAAATATCAGCAGCCACAAATTCTTTAAGTGCATCTCATGTAGTAATCACATGAGTGGCTTGGAAGAATGCACTAGTTCTAGCAGTGGTGCGGCTGGCTTTCGTGAGCTCAAGGGAAAAATCAACATCCAAATCAATCATGTGGCTCGCCAAATCATAAGTTATTACTTCCTCATGCTTCGCATCCATACCAACCACTGGATTGGTGGCATAAAACCAGTAAGACTTCCACCAGTTGGCCCACTTGTTCTTATATGCAGGGGCTAGCTCCTCCGGTGCCTGGTTTTTGTTCACCCGTCTGGTTTGGAAAGTGCAACAGCCACATTGAGCCTCTTTATCTTTGTCATCAACGGTGACAGTCCTTTTGGCCCAATGAATCTCAGAAGGTGTCCACATCATTGTCACCAACAAAAGTCCGACAAGCCCACAAAAACTTCATGATCTAAGGGATCAAGTTAGGTGTCAGTTGATGAATCTGGACTCTGTAAGCAACCAGGATTTTAGCAAATCTCTTTGACACTGGCAGTCGCAGACCCGTAGTAAAGAAGTCCCGAAACACGATGCTTTCATTCTTCCCGGGCTTCGGCGTAGTTTCCCTTCCGGACAGTCGACAGCTGCCAGGCTCAAAGCAACCTTCCGAAGCCATTCCATCCAAATCAGCTTGGCTCATCAAAGACCGACCCATAAAGCAAGTGCTTCGGCATTCATGCTCGCCAAGTTTTCTCCAGACTCCTCAGCTGCCGCCGCGCCACTCCCTTCACCAATTTCGCCCTCCTCAACTCCAGCAGCACGTTCTTTGGCATATGTGTCGCTGAACATTATTTCCACATCACCCCCACTATCGGAATCACTATGTTCATCGCTAGTAGAGGTGGATGAAGAATTGTCGGCCTCTGTTGACGGTGAATTTCCGTCAACCTAGAGTACTTGTTATACATTGGTTTCGATTATGATTTGCAACTAACCCGCCACTAGGCATACTAATGATGTAACAAGTTCACAGTTGCATGTCGATTTTGGAGTTTGTTGTTTACGCAGGAAATTAACGTTAAAGAGGAGACTTTTGGGATAAGTTCATCAAGCACTTCAAGAGAAGATCATGAAGCCCGTCACAAGTCAACACACGAAGTGAACAAGACTCCAAACAACCCAAGGACCGAAGCATCAACACGCAAAACTCCGGGGACTTGGATGTTTACCAACGAGATCAACTCAGCCCGAGATATATTCTCGCAGCCCAGGACAGCATGATCTTTCGGTACAGATTCGGAGACTTAAACGGTCTTTAATGGCAAAAGTTTGACTACCAAAGTTGTGGGCCTCGACGATACCTTCGATTTGGACATGTGGAAGGCCCAATTTGGATAAGTGAGCTAGGAGATATAGCCCCCGAAATCCCTGCTGTGCAGTCAGTCCGAAATCAGAACAGATTATCTTCCAAGGCCGATTTAGAGATCTTATCTTCATTTTTAAGGAAAGAAATGAATACCAAAGTTGAAGATAATTTTGTGGCACACAACCTGGACACCGAATTTGCATTATTTGGAGTCCGGACGTGGGAGATATGGAGCTGGCAAGGAAGGACTGCGAATCAGGAAAATCTGGCTGATTTTATGGAAACCAAGTTTGCTTCTCTGCTAAGGAGGATCTCGTGCAAGGCAAGGTGGAGCACGCCCAAAGGCACCCCAAGGACATAAATACAACTCCCTAGGCGCCCTAAGATGGTGACCCATTGACATCCATTCATCGGAGAGCCGTCGCAAGATGAGGGTGAGAGTTAGATGAGCTCGTCGCAGGAATCAACGCCGACGGAGGGAAAGAAAGCAAGAGGAGGACTCCAAGCCGCTAGCCTAGGGGTGTTCCCAAGCTTCATCGCCGCCATCTTCATCGACGACGTTCGCCGGAGTCTCCATCACCCCTATGTGCTTCAATCCGTGTAAGATGATGGGGTAATGTCTCCGTTCATCCCTAGGGTTAGATGGATGCATGCTATGTGATCGGTACTTGATTCGTGGTTTCAATCTATTGCTTTCATGTTGATGATTCTTTGATGATTAAGGTTAGCTACCATGTTTTTTGGGTGTATGATATCGCTACTCCCATAGATTCCATCAACATACCGTGTCCATCATAGGTCTAGTCACGATTACCTTCGCGTAGTGACAGTACGAGGGGAGGGAAAGGGCGAAACCGTGGTCACACCGGTAGATTGGTTTACCACTCTCGTGTAGTAGATGCATATCCATGTTATCCTAGATCCTAGGGAGGGAATGCTTATCTTTCTTAATCACTCTCTTGTATCCACCCCTTACCATCTAGTTTAACCCTAGATTTGTTTGATCAACTTAGATTAACTTAGGTTAGATTGTCTTTACCTTTAGATTAATACTCTCTTTCAAAGGTTTTCCATTCAACTAGATTAGTACTTGGTTAAGCGCTAGCAATCCCCTTGCTCCGCGGATTGACAAGAACCTTGGGAATCCCGTGGTGAAAAAGGTGTAGGTCTGTACGCTTGCGGATCATATGTGGATACGAGTTTTATCCGTCAACAAGCCCCTTTTTCTGGCGCCGTTGCCGGAAAGCAAGCCAGTTTGCTACGTTTAATCTAGTATTAATTTTGTTGATTACTAACATCTAACCCTTATTTTCTAGAAAAAAATCTTTTTTCTGTTTTCTTTCAACTTTTCTTGTGCCTAGATGGATTTGTTCACCTCACCATTGGAAGACGAAGAGATGTCGCTAAGTGAGCTAGCAATGCCGTCAATGGAAGACATTGAGATACAAAAATCAGATTTGATGCTTGCTACAACCCACTACGAAGTGAAGCCTGGAAGCATCAAGTTAGTGGCGACAAAACCATTTTGAGGATTGGAGGATGACAACCCATATAGACACATTAAGGAATTCATGATGATATGCAACACGGTGCAACAAAAAGGAGTTCCGGCCGCTTGGTTCAAGTGGAATCTTTTTCCATTCTCTCTCGAAGATGAAGCGCGAAGATGGTACACACTTGCGCCCATTGAAGCAAAAGGAAATTGGGATGAGCTAGTGAAAAAGTTTCTTTTGAAGTTCTTTCCCATAAGCAAGGTCCAAGACTTAAGGAGGCAGGTGCTCACTTTCAAGCAAGGAGAGGATGAAGGAATTGACGAAGCATGGGACCGTTTTAATGAACTACTTGAGCGAGGCCCGAACTTGGGATTTTCCGGTGACTTGATGTTGCATACCTTTTATTTTTCACTAACCCCTAACTCGTCTCGTTTTGTAAGCATGTGTGCAGGCGGTGATATAATGGATAAAACAATTAGTGAAGCCGCACAAATCTTACAAAGGATAAGCAATGGACAAAGAACGCAACGAGATTGGCAAAGACGTTGTCGAGAGGAGCAAAATGACAAAAGCAACCCCAAGGTGCTTGCTGAAATTTCTGAAAAAGATGAACCGGAGGTCAAGGAAGATGAACCGACCATACAAAAAATTGAAGATCCACTTCCCAAGGTAAGAGAAGTCATTTCGGATGATAAAAATGTTGAAACTAACATGAATGTAGGACGAAGTATGTGGAATGCTAGACCATTGGTGGAGTTCAATCAATCCGGTCGGATTCAAGTTGATTTTGCCCCACTAATCAACTACCGAAGGAAGGAGGAACGCCGACACGTTGCCAAACTAGTTGAAGATATATTTGATCAAGAGATGAGTGGAGAGTCGATCCAAAAGATATTTGAAGAAGAAAGAGAAGAAGATGATGAAGGATGGATCGACCGATTTGACAACTCAAGGATCTATGATGAAGAAAGAGAAGAGTACAACCGTGGCGAGCCTAGTGACTCAAAAGATAAATGGGAGGAGAAAGGACTCAAGTTAGAAGGTTATAGCTTATGTTATATTGAAGCCCACACAATAGCAAGGCAAGACATGGAAGTACTCAAGGATGAAGGAAAGAGTGAATCAACGATGAGCGATCTTGACGACATGTGGTACACGGGAGATAAAGAAAGTAACATACAAGACTTTGAAGATGAAGATTGGGATGACAATGAAGACTTCAAAGAAGAGACAAATGCAAATGAAGTTGATGGATTACACGTTCCACATGATGAGATGGAGGGGATGCAAAAAGGTAACAAAGAGACACCTTCACTCGTTGAGATTGATTCGCCTTCAACACCGCTAGATGAACCAAATATCACTCTTGTTGAAAAAGCTCTAAGGCCAAGGTACGTGCTGAAATCTCAGGATATTATTGGTATTGATGTTGATAAATTCAAATACTCATGCTCGTTGTTCAAACAAAGTCGATGTGTCCATCGAAATGACAACACGCCGGCTTGGCAAGATTTCTCCAAACCGACGCAAATTGATTTTGTGCAGTTGAATCAGTGTCCGGAGAGGAGATCAACAATACACAGCCTCCACATCACGGTCAAGAAGGCGTGTTCATGACAAAGTCTGCTTCGGTAATTGAGTCTGAAACAGAGTCACCTAAGCAATCAAGTCTACCGGATCAAAACAATAGAGCCCGTGACAAAATATCGTGCGGGCACAATTTTCTTAAGGGCTCATTCGTCTCCACCAGATTGGATCCAGCCGGAATTGATAAATATAACAAGAAAATCGTGATAGCTACTATAAGGGATCCGGATTTATTCCACGTTGGAAACCAATTTACTCATGGTATGGGCATCAAGAGACTCGGAATTAATCCACTAGTCAAGAGGTGTGGAATTAATCTGACTCTTTGGTTCCTTGTTATACTTATCATGATGAGATAATTAGTTCTTGAACCGAAATATTTTTTGAACAAAAGGACTGTGTATTTAGGGAAAAACAGAGGAGTTATTTACAGGATGTGGGGGGAGTTTACAACCTGAGAAACTAACGTAATGTCTCTAACCAATGAGAAAAAATAGAGCGTTTGGCCTCATAAACTCTCATGAGTTCGAGGGTAACCTGGATTCTAAAATTTCTATGCCAAACAGCAAAAGAAGCAACACCATTATAAAAAATTATTGAGTTCTGAAGTTTCCAAATCTCCCAGGAAGCTAGGGTGAAGATGTCCATGAAGAAAACTGCGGCAAAATGCTTGGCTGCCTCCATAATTCTTCCATAAATACCCAGGTTCATGTTCCATTGAATTCCTAACTTGTTCTAGCAAGATGTGGCAAAGGGGCAGAGAAAGAAAAGGTGTTCAATATCTTCTTCCTCATTGTCATTGCATAGCACACAGAAAGCATCTGGTTGGACACTATAGTGTCGCCTGAGCAGCATACTTCGAGTGTTCAAATGGTCTACCAGAACCAGCCACATGAAGAACTTGGTGTGAGGGGTACATTTTGATTTCCAAAGGGCCCTGAAAACCGGTGAAGCAGATATGTTTTGAAAGACCATCTGGTAATACCGACTTGATGAATAGACTTGATTTCCCTAGAGGAAGGACCAGACATCCTCTTCCTGCTGGCTGTATTGCACATTGGCTATTTGAACCTGGATCTACATCATTTCGTCAAAAGCCTCCTGAGAAAGGGATAGGTGGAAAAGAGTGTCTAAATCCTCTGCCTGCATAATTTGTGCAACTAATATGGACTCATACTTGGCAAATGAGAAGAGCCTTGGGAACTTTTGGGCCAACACTTCCCCTGCCCACATGTCTCCCCAAAAAGTCACCTTGGTACCATTACCAATTGTGCATGTAGCAATGCCTCTAAAAAGAATGTTGAGCCTCAAAAGATCTCTCCACCAAAAGGAAGCAACCTTTGCAGAAGCATGAGGGACCTTAGTGGTGTAGTATATAGACCAGATCAGCTGCACCCAGGGTACATCACTATGGTAATAAAATTTGCACAACTACTTGAGAAGTAGAGCATCATTCTGTAACCTAAGATTTAGGACACCAAGTCCTCCCTTAGATTTTGGCTTCTGAACCATATGCCAAGCTTCTAGATTTCCACCTTTCTTATCATGGTCATTTCCTCGCCAGAGACATTGTTTTCTCATTCTATCAATATTTTCATTAACACCAACAGGTAGCTTAAAGGAACACATAGCATAGGTGACAGTTGGGATGATGACTGAGTTAACCATCTCAAGTCTTCCACTGTAGGATAAAAATTTGAGCAAGCAAGAAGCCTTCTTTCCAACTCTATCCATGAGAGGGATAAGATCTTCCATTTTGGGCTTAGTTGTTCCCATTGGCAAGCCCAAGTAAGTAAATGGCATAGAGCCAATTTGGCAACCCAAGGCTGAAGACAGCTGCTGCATCTTCTGATCAGACACATTGACAGAAATCATGGATGATTTGTGGAAATTTACATGGAGCCTAGTGGAAGAGGCAAAGAATTGAAGAAAGTCTTTTAGGTGTAAAACCTCAGAGATATCAACCCTCATCATCAATATTGTGTCATCTGCGTACTGCACTATGGGAAAATCTTGAGTAGCATTTGGCAGAGCCTTGGTTAGCTGACCTGTTTGCATAGCATCATTTACAATATATTGTAAGAGCTCAGCAGCCAGAACAAATAGTAGGGGTGAAAGTGGATCACCCTGTCTAACTCCCCTTCTGCATTTGAATTGTTTCCCTGGAACACCATTTAGGAGTATGGAAGAAAAACTAGAGGAGAAAATGAGGTTCATCCATTGAAGCCATCTATCAGGGAAACCCATGGCCTTGATCATCTCAATCATTGTGTTGTGTTCTATGGTGTCAAAAGCCTTCACAAAATCTAGCTGTTTTCATTTGTTGTCTCGGATTTTTTCTATAGTATTTGTCATTTCCGATTAGTATCTATATTGATTTTTTCTATAGTATTTGTCATTTCCATCCGAATTGAATCTGGTGGAAATGAACAAGCCTTAACTGTGTTCCATGCTGCACGTGGAAACATCAAGACTACATTGGCCTTTATGTTATACGCACCCACAAGGCTACCAAGGAAGCTTCAAGATTTTCGCTTGCCGCACACTGTATGGCTCCCTCAACTACGTTGTGCACCATGACTACTATTAACACATCTTATACTATATATTTATAAGTCAACTAAACATGAGAAAAGGGCATAAATGTTAATATCAACTTAGAATAGGGTGCCACTAACAGTTTTTCTGGAGATTTGGTAAATTATATAAATCCAGGAACCATTCGGGAAAAGTGCTAAAAGAATCAAATCTAGAAGACTCCAGAAGGCTCCGGAACTCAATGTGACTTAGCACCCAAGAAAGAAGCATCTAGAAGAAGCGACGGACCGCCCTGGCTGAAGTGGGCCCCGAGGGGGCCCACCCCAGCCCGATCGGCCTGGTGGTGGGGCCGGTCGGCCTCCCCCGGGCGCCACCTCAGCCCTACTTCCAGAAGGTTCTTCCACCGCCTATGAGGATCAATCTAAACCACTCGTTAGGTCGGTTTGATCAAACAGCGCATGTCTACCCCTCAGGGCTATATAAGCAGCCCCCTGCCCCCTGGCAGAGGCATCTGGAAACCTGAGTTTGCATACACCAGATCAAGTCATCAAGTCAAAGATACTACACCCTAGAAACACCATATAGCAGAGTAGCTAGCTAGTCTAGATCTAGGAGAAGACAAGGCGTCTACTTGGCTCCTGATCGTCTAGAGGTTGATCGAGATACTAATCTAGCTTCGCTCTTGTAAGTTCTTATCTAGTTCCTTACATTTGTTATACAGACATATGTTCTTATCAATTATTATAATCGACATTATATGCTTTGGTGTTTATTATGATTACATGTTTAGCATAGTTGATTTGCCTTTATATTCATGTATGGAGTCGTATATCCCTCACCTAGATCATTTGTTAACATGGGTGAACGGTAAAGATAGTGTAAGCGTGGTGCTTATATTGTATTTATCTGTGATTGCACCCTATATGTCGGGTCGTGTGGTAGATCGTGGTGGTGACAGCACTATTGAGTCTTCGCAGTCCACCCCCCCCCCCCCCCCCCGTGTATAGGACTAGTGGAGCCTTATACTGTTTGGGTTGTTTCAAATTTCGACCTTGATCATCCTGGATAGTATCCCTATGCATTAATATAATAGTTATTCTTCCATGATTGTTAAATGTTTGCACTAATCATAGTTTGCATTGACATATAGTTTAGAGTTACCAAGGAGTATCCTCTCTAACTAGACTTTGCTATGTTTCTCTTGCTATAATGACACTTTCTAGTTGCACATGATGTTATGACTTGAACAATGATATCAATATCTTTATCTTTATGTGACTTACCCCTGTTTATAACAATTGATATATTTTGGCCACTCTACATTATAAAACTGAGAGATGAGCATGTATTAGCTATTATGGATTAGAAAGACTTCTTTCCCGGTGGTAGAATAGAAATACGATATCTACTCCTGGTTAAAATGCTACAATGGTATATTCATATCTGTGCGCTTGCGGATTCCCTGTTTATATATATCTTCTTTTCTAGAAATCAAGGTATATGTAAGAGTACCATATCCATGCGTTTTCTGGCACACCTGTCAGGGCTGACAACCTATATCGAGTTGTGCTATGAATCGTGTCAGAGTTCACCTTTTAGTTTAATCTGAAAGCAACATCTGATATACACTTAACATCATGTTAAGATATACCTTTGCATTTCTGGTGCCGTCGATAGAGATGGATCTTATATCTGTTTCTTGTCGATAACGTTAGTAATGTCAACAAGCATTGTTGGCGTTGTTGCCGGGGAAAGAAAGTCTATAGCCTAGATGAAAAAGTTTCAGTAATATCATGCATGCATCTCTCACACATAATGTATCGAGAACCCAAATTATCATTGCTTAAACAGGTTTACCCTTGTTCTTTCCACTTTTGTCTATCTTATTTCAGGGTAATGTATGAATAAGAATCTTCCAGAAAACTTTGTTTCAGATCCAGAGAAAATCTTAAGGAAGGCAAGGTTAAAGCTCAGGTCTCCTGATTCTCGACCCACGACTTCTGCCTTGGGAGATTCAACAGCGCAAAGCTTAACACCCACGTTTGAAGTAATGGCAAACAAATCCCTACGTGAATACTCTGCACCGACCCCGGACAACATTCGTACTGGTCCGACAGTTGCTGTAGGAAATGCTGCTTTTGAGCTCAAGTCTGCACTGATCAACGTGGTACAAGCTAGCCAATTTTGTGGAAAAGCTCATGAAGATGCCAACAAACACCTTCAACATTTATTGGAGATATGTAGCACCTTCACGATCAAAGATGTGCCAAGTGATGCAGTCCTGCTTTGTTTATTCCCATTCTCATTATTGGGGCGAGCGAAGCAATGGTTTTACTCCAACAAAGACAAATTTACAACTTGGACATTGTGTTCTACTGCCTTTCTGGCAAAGTTCTTTCCTATAGGCAAAACCAATGCCTTACGAGGGAAATTTCAAGTTTCCAGCAGCAACACGGGGAATCTGTTCTTGAAGCATGGGAGCGCTTTCAAGACCACATTTCAAAATTCCCACACCATGGAATGGAAAACTGGTTGCTCTTGCAGACCTTCTACCACGGGCTCTTTACCACCCGTGAAACGATGGATGCTGCGATTGGAGGTGCATTCCTGTCCCTTACACTTACTCAAGCTACTAACCTTTTGGAAAAGATGGTGTCCAATCAAGCTTGGAACGAGGAACGTCAACCCCGCAAGAAAGAAAGAGGAATGCACTAGCTCAAGGAGGTAGACATGTTGTCTGCCAAAATGGATTTACTGATGAAGAGGCTTGAAGACAAAGCCCCTGAGAAGAAGGAAGTCATGCAACTCTTCGAATCCCGCATGACCTGTGAAGAGTGTGGAAACACTGGACACTCAGCGAGTCAATGCCCTTAGCTGGAGGAGGACGTGAACTACATCAACAACAACAACCAATATTGTCCCCAACAGAATTAAGGATGGACTCAGCAGAGGGCCAACTACCTAGGTAACTATTCAGATAATTATCAAGGTAATATTCTTCCAATAATTTCTCACCTTTAAGAGACTTAGTCCAAAACCAGGGTGGAATTATGGGTAATCTGTCCAAGAAGTTAGCTTCCAATGATAAAATGATCGAAACTATTAGTAATAAAATGGAAAGCTTTTCTTCTGCCATCAAAAACCAACATAGCTTTAATAAAATGCTAGAATCTCAGATTTCTCAGCTGGCATCATCTGTTCCCACGGCTAACCCATGTAAGATTCTAGGCCAGCCGGAAGAATTAGAATTTGCAAATCTTGTCGATATCTACTCTGCAGATCTGTGTTCGAGTAAGATAGAAGAAGGCCCAAGATGGACTGACTGGGGCATGCCCGCCAAAGGAGGAGATCCTGGAAGGCCTGTCATCACCATCACTATTGGAGCCTACACCTTCAAGAATGCACTTTGTGACTTTAGGTCTAGCGTCAACATAATGCCTAAGGTAATATATAAGAAAATCAATGGTTCACCTTTATTGTATACAACCATGTGCTTACAGCTGCAGACCTGTCACTATGCTACCCCAAGGGCATCCTAGACGATGTATGTCTAGGGGTAGGACGCTCCTACGTGGCTGTCGACTTCACTGTGGTTGAGACTGAGGGAAGTGAGAATGCTCCAATCATTTTGGGACATCCGTTCTGTAACATCCTAAAAATTATTTGTATGTAAAAATTTGGGATTTCAAAAACTTACTAAGAATTTGTGTGCTAATGAAACCATTAAGGATGTCTTCCTTTCCCTTTCCCCAAATTCCTAGATTTTATTCCAAATCAAACTATAATTATAGGATGTATAATATGCTAGTGTAAGAAGTTGGATTTTCATTTGGATTTTTTTGGAGTAATTTGTGTGGATTCAAATTTGGATTGGATTCAAATTTGAATTAAATAGATTATAGGAGAAAGATTTTTAGGAAAACCATTTTACCCTGTTGTGGGCCGCAACCTTGATTCCGGCCCACTCCCGCTTTCAGCCCGCCAACGCGCAGCAGCAACTGCCGGTCGGCGCATACCCACGCCCGTGCCGCTGACCGCCCGGCCCCACCTATCAGCTGCCACCTCATCCTTTCCCCTCCCCTTTCCCCCCTTTCTCCTACCTCTGCTCTCACCCGCGAGCGCCGCCGTGGAAAGGGCGATGTCGTGCAGCCATGTCCACCTCCGTGGATGGCCTCCACATGTCGGGAGCTCGATCACGCCGTCCAACCCACCTACCACCGCCTATATAAGAGCTGCTGCGGCCACCTACCCCCAAACCCTAGCCGCTCGAGGATTCCTCCCCAATCTCGCCGCCGCTGACGTCTGTGGAGTGGAGGAGTGGGGGAGAGAAGCCGGGGACCAGAACGTGAACGAGCCGTCGCCGTGAAGCCGGAGCCATCCGCGAGGAGCAAGCCAGGCTTGCTCATCGCCGTGTGTCGTCTTCCTCTTCACCGCGCCGCCTCTCTGCTTCCCCTACCAGCGCTGTCGCCTTCCTCTTCTCTGCGTCGACCGTCTCTTCACTGACGCCTGCCCTTCGGCCCGTGGCCACCGAGGTAAGGAAAGGCCCCTCCTTCCCTCTGTGAAGCCCGGCCATCGAGCCGAGAGCAGGGTCACATTGACCGTCGTCGCGCTTGCACTGTGTGATGCAGGCCTTCGTGCCAGGCTGGACGCTTTCTTGCAAGTGTCGCTGCCATTGTTCCATGCGCGCATCCCCCGCTCAATCTCCTTTCTCTCGGTTTCCTTTTTCTCATTGAGCACCGCGCCACTGTGCCGCCACCGCGCACTCCCGCGCACTGGCGCACGGGCACGGTTGAGCCGTTCCGACGCGCAAGCCTCGCGTGCGTGCCAAAGGCTCCGCCTTTCTTGGTCGCCGTGCTCGCCCGGGCCCGTCTCACCGTAGGACGTGCGGGGTTTTGCCCGTGCTTGGCGCCATTGCGCGCACCGCCACGCCGGGCCGGCCGCGAAGCCGACGCCGACGCGCACCCGTGCGCTCACAAACCCGTGCCGCACCACACACCCACGTGCGCACGCGCACGTGCATCCGCCTGCGCATCTCCTCACCCAGTCTCGGGCTACCTGACCCACGCTGCTTCGCGCACGCGCGTGAGTCGAGCCCAGCGGTGCCGGCCACCCCAGCCACGCCGCCGGTGGCTTTGCCTTTTGCCGCCGTGGTTCCAAACCCGGCCAAAGGCCGCCCTTTTGCTTGTCTATCGGTTTGCTTCGTTAACCCGAGCCCCGCCTTGGGGCAAGTTGTCCAGCACCTGTTGGCCTCACCGCCAGCGAGGCTTAGCCGCGACGCCGCCCCTTTTAGGCCCGGCGTCGAACACCTGGTGTTCCGCCCCAAGAACCTAGTGGGGTTTTTCCCCTCGCACGCCGGCCCACACGCCGTGGAGGCCGCAGCGGATCCGCCCGGATCCGGTGCGCCGCATCGCGTCACCCGTCGCGTCAGCAGCAACGCGAGCTGCAGCTGGCTTAAAGCCACTGCGTTGGCAGCCACCTCAACCGCTGGAGCCCTCTAGTAGCCGGCTTGTAGTCAGCTTCAAGCCCTTTGAGCCAGCCAATAGACAGCCTAAATTTAATGCTATTGTGTATGTGTATTTTATTTCCAGAAAACTATTTTGACTTTGGAAATTCCTAGTAAATCCGTTTTCGCTCCGAAAAATACAAAACCTTTTCTAGAAATTCTCTAAAATCTTAAAGTCTATGCTAGGCTAGTGTTTTCCATCTTTTGGATCTTAATTGCCGTTCTTTTGGAGTTAATTGCAATAGGTCTGCTGTTTATTTTCTTTTACGCATTGATAGGAGCAACTGGAGCTGGCGAGCTGAACCCGGAGTACGACTACGCCGGCGACTTTGCCGCGGAGGACAACCCGACCCTAGGTTCATGCCCGACTGATTTTGAGAACCTATAGACATTGCATTATAGTTTGCTAGCACGTTACTTTATATGCATGTTGACAAACCTTGCACTGCCTACTTTAAATATCATGTCCTTGATTGTCCTACTACTATATATGTTTATAAGCGTGTATATACGATGAGCTTTGTGATGCATGTGTTGGGATGGGAATAGTGGTTATTGGCGTGAGTGGGGTAAAGACTGGCAGGAGAAGGCGTTTTTGGGTATTTTGGTGGGGGTGAGCTCGAGACAACCGATCTGGGATCGGGGATAGGGGTGCACTCCTCAGTGTATCCCTACTTTGATAGTTTTCGGAGCCTAGGTGTTGGGGTTTTACTTGCGCTTGGAGGATATGAGATCGCCCTGGTCTGAAACCGAGTGGGCACACCTTTTCACGGGACCTTTATGTACACACCACCCCTCCGAGCGTGGGGTTAGGGCCGAGTTGAGCTCGGCAAGTGCAGAACCATACCTGCTAGCAGGATAGTGGGGTATCAGTGGGGGAGAGGTGGAGGTGAGACCACCCTCTCAGAGCGACTCCCGTGTGGCCACACGGGGGCATTTCACAGTTCTGGTGCCGTCCCTTCTGAGGGAGGGACCGTTTTGAGGGTAGGATGCAGGATGGGATCGTAACTACCGAGAGTTCGCATGGTAGGATGGGCTCGCTCAGCCGTACACCAGCCGTGTGCCATTCCGGGTTGGGTTCAGGTGTACACACTCTGCAGAGTCGTTCGATCTATAGTTATAGCCGCGTCCTCGGATATGGACATGTCCCCTGATAGCTTTGTTCTCATCTTTTGGGATTTCTACCTCCCCCCTATAGATGAGTGTATGGTGAGCCGTGGTTGCAGTCGGTTAGAGGAGAGTGGCTCCATCTACGTCGTTGATCCGATTGCAATCATTGAGGTGCGAGGAGAGGAAGTTCTCGCATCGACCCTAGACAGGAGTAGGATGAGGAGACGGCACCCTGGGTGACCAGGTGGTTTCGAGCTGTGTTGAGAGCTTTGGGTTTGGGAACTTGTTGGAGATGTCTTGATATTACGTTGCTGCTGCTGCATAGGAAACCCAAGCCGCTTCTTTGTCTCTTTTCCTCCCTTTAAATGTTAGGACACTTAAAGCTACATACAGTTGGTGACGTGGACCTATCCCACTCCTTGTGGATAGACTTTGGGTGTGCAGAGTATGAGTCCGAGTATGTTGACGGTTAATAGTTATATCAAAGTTCGTTTAGACTTGCAAGTGGACATGTCTCCCGTCATAGTCAAGGGACCCTTCTTCCCTCAAGTGGTGAACCCAAGGTATCGAATCCGTGGAATAATGTGCAACGCAAGGATTCAATCTAGTAAAGCAAGGAAAGCTATCTTATGAAGAAGCAAGTTGTATCTAATCTACTAACTCATAAAGACAACGAATCTAATCTAATCTACTAAAGAGGTAGAAAGAGAAAGCAAAGAGATAATCGATCTAGAGAATCTAGATCATGCTTATGTTGTAGCTCCAAAAAAGATAGATGAAGATAGAAAAGCGAATATCATTAAAAGCATCTTTAAACCGTGGCCTCTGGTCCGATTCCGAAAACGTCCGCCTTTCGGAACCCCCGTTCTGTCACAACGTATTCCTATTCATGCGGGTAGTCTAGGGCAAGCTCAATAAGAACAAGTTGAAATCACTTGGTCGGTCTGGTATGCACCTCTAGCCACCGTGGCTACAAGAGCACCCTATGCAATCTAGCTATAGACTAGATTGCGGAATAAGCAAAACCAAGAAGAAAACAAAATCATCGAGAAGGCACTTGATCACTAGAAATCGGATTCACTATAAAAACTTCACCATGAATGATTGCATGAACAAGATCACCATCGGGATCCTACCTCGATCTAGATCATTGCTCCGGAGCTCCGACGTGATCTTCCATGCAAGGTTCCCACGTCGGCTAGGGAAACCCTAGACAACTAGCACGACCCTCATCTCCGAGATGGTGTCCCTGAAGCTTCTCTGCTCCTCGGCGGTGGATGACGAATTGATTGATGCGTGGCTCTCGGTCAGGGGGCTATAAATATCTCGAGATGCATCTAGGTCAAAGGGGGGCCGACTAGGCCTTGAAATGGGCTGGGCCGACCGGCCTGGACCCACTTCGGCCCAGTCCACGGCCTCCTTCACCCGACGTTGCTTCCCGAGTCTTCTAGATCCCCCCCCCCTTCTGCATGTGGGCCCTTGTCGTCAGTTTCTCTCCGAATTGGACGAAGCTCCTTATCTCGCAAGATTCGGCACTTTTCTGGCTAGGTCCTCGAAGTTTTCCATCTTCTCGGGTTGGGTCCTTGGGCTTCTTGGAGTCGTGTTCACTTCATTGCTTGACTTCTACCGGGCTTCAAGGTCTTGTCATGAGGTGCTCAATGAACTTATCCCGGAAGTCTTGCTTTCAACGCTAAAACCCTGCATAAACACTAAACTCCAAAACTGACATGCACAAGTGAACTTGTTATTCCACGGGGGTTAGTACCAATGGATAAGGTATAAAACTTATGCCAACACCGAAGGTAAACTCATGGCTAGGTTGACGGATTTTCACCGTCAACATCTCCCCCATGCTTAAACCTTGCTCGTCCTCGAGTAAGCCTTCGATGGATATCATCGTTGCCCATCAATGCTTAAACCTTGCACTTGATCATACATGAGAAAACATAATGCTCTCAAAAGTTTAATTCGTTAAAGTTCCATAATGTACTAGCCTTCATCCCTACGGAGGGTAGATTAATAATTAAGCTTATCCCACAAGTATTAACATGCTCCCAAAATTCAAATGGATCTCAGAAAATTTGAAATAAAGAACGAGATGAAAAAGAGCTAAACCAAGTTCACAAATTTAAACTGCCTTGCATCTTGCTCATGAACTCTCATCTCGTCTTGTCTCTCAGGCCTATTTTTTTCTACTCCTTTCCCTCTCATAACATTCATATATGTGGTAGGCTTTATATGGAGCTCTTTGGGAAAGTTTAGTCCTACCAAGATATTATAAATGAGATGTTGTTAAAACAAGACAAGCTTCTCATGGTCTTACCGAGACTCGTCAAAAAGGTCATTGGAAAATAATGTTATATCAAGGAGGGGAAAGAGAAAAGTACACACACTTGAGATAGGTGGACATGTGAAATGGCAAAGAGTGATCCCGAGGCACAAAGAAAGTCCTCGTTATCGGATTGCACATGGTTGGAAAATGAGTTTGGATCTTTTAATCTTGAAGCCTTGAAATTCCTAATGCACTTTAGAGAACCGGGGAGTTCACTTTATTTTTATTTTTACACATACTCATATTTTTTCTTTTCTTTTTTCCTCATACATATACTTTTTCTTCTTTATTTCTTTTTCTTTCTTTCTATTTCTCATTTTTTCTTTCTCATCAATTTTTTTTTATTTGCTGCCCTTTGAACTCGATAATTGGCTTAACCCTTCAATCCTATGGTGACAAACAGAGTGAACCTTCGGAGTAGCGCTTGCATGAACAGAAGTTAAGGTAGCATTCTAAGCTTATGAAATTGCCACTACTTCTCGAAGACCACCACTAAAATAAATAATCCTAGTATCCGACCTTTGGGAGGAATTCCCTTTAAATAGATTTAGTGAATCTTCATTTATTTTCAAATAGCGACGATAAGACATCAATCCTAAGGATTCCATTATTCTATTTATCCTCGATAATTGATACACTTCTTTCTCATCCCCCCACCATCGGCTAGCTAATTCTCGGGCGCGCCAAAACAACCGGGGGCCCCGGAGGGGAAAATTAATCGCCGGTGATTTCAGTGGCTTCAAAACCTTTCCTGCCTGATATGAGAATGGAAAACTGGAAGATTTTCTGCATTTTCCATTCTGAAATGTTCTATAGTAGGTGAATCAATTTACTAATAAAAAGAGAGTTTTATTGAACATCGAGAAACAAAAGAATTTAGTCTTAGCTTACTTGGCTGTTTTGCTCGTGAGACAGAGGGATTCTACCACCAGCGGGCTAGTATATAATAATAATAAACAGAATGATTCTTAACTGAGAGTTCCCGTTTTGCATTGTACCTACCTCCTCCCCCATGCTTAGACGTATGCTCGTCCTCGGGCAAAGAGGTGATAAAGATAAGGTAGGTACTGAAAATACTTTTCCTTTGGAGAGATAATTGAAGTCTTCAATCTTGGCACCATCGATCTTCCTTGAATTGATGATCCATACTCAACGATAGGTTGTGGTCAAGGAGGTAATCACAAAAGATGATATTTGGTTTTAAGGATGGATATCCGGCAAGGTTTGTGAGATCTCCGATGTGGGGATACACAATGCACGTATAAGAGGCTAGCAATAAAATAGATACGCAAAAACGGAATGACCAGCTTCTTAGTCTCGGGCCAGAGAATTCAAGGCCTGAAATAACTCACCCAAAAATAAACCTTGTATACTAAGTTTTTGCACTCAAATATTTATATGGCTCTGGATAGGTAGAGCAACACGCAAGTGGTATTTATGACAAGGTTAGCATTACTTTTAAGAACAAAAATAAATCATCTTTAATCCATCTAAAACTTGAGAGCACATAAAACACTATGGGTCTTAATTTTTATCATAACCTCCGCTAAAGATTAAGCTAGCATTTAGATAAATTCAAATTTCTATTTTAAGAGAGCACTAGCTTAAACATGCATAAAACAATTACAAAGATAAACAAAGCGGTAATTATAATCATATATCATCATGGCATAAATTTTATAACTTTACTAAAGGTAAAAACTAGGTGGTGACATTATTCATGATGAAAATAAAAACTAACACACATGCTGAAAATTAAAGTAAAAACTGAAAACACTACGCATAAATAGGCGCATACAAGTTGAAAATTAAAGAAAAGGGGTAGAGGAAAGATAACTAAAGCTCCTCCTCTCTCTAATCTTCCGCCGGTGGTTGATATTGATAGTCTTGGTTGTTGTACCCTTACTCATAATAGGATTGCACCGCTTCTCCTATGTATTGTATGACGGTGCTAGGTGAAGGTGTCAAAGCTCATAAGCGATGTTTGCATTACCTTCACCCATCTGGTTTGCATTGGTTAGGATGGCTGCAATGATTTGCATGTTGTGGTTGAGGAAGTTGTGCATATGGCTCCGCAAAGGCTACGTTGGGCACCGCAAAATTTGGTGGGGGTATGGCTGCACCACTCCCCCATGCTTGCATTGGTACACCACCGTAGTAACTTGGCGGCGCCGGAATTCCTCCAAATGGTGGCACATAATTTTGTTGTGCACCTCCTTCTTGGGCCATAGAAGATCCTTCTCCTATAATCCTTCTCTTTTATTTTTCTTCACCGGCACAAGAAGTCCTTCCTCTAACTAATCTTCTTTCCCCTCAAGAAAAAGTCTTAATCTTCCATCCGATAGGGGCAAATTTACTTTGGCCACTTTGAAGCCTCCTCTCTCATCTTCACTTATATATTTTCTTTTCTTTATATATTCAACCTAGGGAGGTCCCGGCTAGGAGATGCTTCGGGTTCCTTGTAATACCCAGTTTCAAAGAGATAGCCAACATAGAGAGGTAACACCCCGAACCAATATCTCCCGAACTCGATGTTGCCACAACACCACCGGTTGATCATAAGGTGAGTGGGGTCGATTGGCTGTTTGGCAATCAAAGTCGAGTAAAGCCAATTCAACTCTGTGTTGGTTATCTTTGTTTCTCTCATCCTCCCCAAAATCCTTTTGCACATATGAGTGAAACACTTGGATGATGGGGTTCCGGATAGTATTTCTTCATTGATGGTCTTCTCCCCGCGATCATACTCCAAAACCTTCCATGTGCCTTCATGCACATCCACTTGTTCGGGGCTCCCTTTTGAAAACCAAGCAATTCCCTAATACTCATAGGGAATTGCTTGTTCAATCAAGATAGGTGTCGGTGCGGAATATGGTCCCGACACTAACCAAGAGATAGCGCCTAAGTTTATCCCTCTATGGTCGATGCTAAGCAACTAATGACACAAGGATTTATCCCGGTTCCCGCCGAGGGGGCCGTACGTCCAAAGAAGCGGGGTGCTCGTGGCACTATATTGCTCGAGACCGGGGTGCTTGTAGTGGGGCAAATACAAGCAAGGCGGGAGAGGGAGCGTGGCTCCCAAGTCCCTGGTGAGTGGCTGGAGACGTTATGGGAGAATAAGAGAGTGAGTGCACAGTGTGTTGTGTTGAGCTGAACTCCTCTGAATTCGTCCGAACTTGTCCCCCCCGCGGCTGGGGGCTCGCTTCCCCTTTTATAGGCCAAGGGGGCGGCGAGTTACATGCGCGCCGCGCTACCTAGCTGTGTGTAGGAGCGTGTCGTGCTACAGCGTAGAGCGGGCGATCGTCCGGATGATCCACGCCGCGCTCCGGCCATGATGGCCTACTGCGTACCCGAACAGTGGCGGTTCGAGGGTAGGAGGCGGCAGATGGTGATGGCGTTCTCTCGATAGGCTTCGAGGGAGGTGCGATGACGACCCGTACGGGACACGGAGCGGGCGCAACGGCGTTCCTTCCCAATGAGCTCCGCGGTGGCGGAGTGGTTCTGGCAGGTGCTTGGGCGTGCCCCCCGTGGAGTCGGGGGCGTGCGCCCGCACGCGTGGGTACGGCGGCCGCGCCGTTACGCGTGGCCGGGATGGCCATCCACCCGGCCTAGCGCCCCTCACCCAACCCGCAAGGTCACGAGAAAGTGGAAACGAGGGTGCGCCCGGCCTCCTTTCGAGGGTCGGGCGCGTTAGTCGTACGGCGGCGTGCGCACGGTGTCACGGGACCGACACCGGCCGTACCGCACGGCCCATCCCACGCGTGGCGGGGATGGGCTCCTTCCCCCGGGGAGTTGGTGCGGCGGCACCGGGCGTGAGCCCCGGCGCATGATGGCGCCGTCCCGCGGCGTCGGGGCGTTAAATGCCCAAGTACGGGGCCGGCGCACGCGTGCGGGGCGCCCGTGATCGTGGCGGGCCCCGCCGAGGGCGGAGCGGACCCTCGAGCGAGGCGGGACTCGCTCGAGGGGGAGCGCGCCCTCGAGCGGGGCGGGGCCGCTCGAGGGAAGGGTCGCCCCTCGAGCGGGACGCGAACCCGCTCGAGGAGGGAGTTGCCCCTCGAGCGGGCGGAGCCCGTTCGAGGAGGGGGCATGCCCTCGGGCGAGGCGGGCCTCGCTCGAGGGATCTTCCTAGGCGGGCCGCCTTGGTGGGCCTCCGAAGCCCTCGCCGCGTGGGCCGTGTCCTGCGGGGTTAGTTACCCGCATGGTTAGGCTTAGCTTATATCGATGCAGGAATTTAAGTAGGGGTTCCCCCCCCTTGTTTGAGGGGACCCCTAGGGCGGTCCCCGACGGTAGCCCCCGAGCATCCGCGGGTTTGCCTTTGAGGCTCCCGCGGATGCCGGAACCTACCGATAGGACGTTCTTCCCTCCTTGTTTGCGAACGCTTTCCGGGGGCCGCGCTAGCGACCCGCGGGTCTAGCCCCGAAGCCCCGCGGGAGAGTGTGGGTTCTCCTCGCAGGGGGTTAACCGCGAGCAATTCGGTCGAAAAAGGCGTGCCACATATGCCAACCGGCATCGGCGGTGTTTCGGCCGGCATCGGGGGTGGCACGCTCCCCCCGTCTCCGTCTCGGGCGGGTGCAATTCCAAGGAGGTGTAGCCGTGCGTCGAGCCCCCGAGCCTTGGCCCGTTCGAGGCGATCGGGTCGAGCTCGACGACTTGTTTTTTATCGCGCCCTCGCCGTCCCTCCGCGGGTCGGGAGGTGAGGTTTCCACGACTCCCATCGAGCGGGTCGCGAATCGCGGATTCCTCTTCGAGCCGCTAGCGGGTAGTTCAAGTGGACGTCCATGCCCCGTTCGATAAGGGTAGGCCGCGCGGTCCGAGACACGTCCATGGAAGCGCTTGCGTGGGTTTGCTAGGGTGGGGCTCGGTCCCCGTTCGCTAGGGACCGAGGGCGCGGAAGCTCTCCCTCGGTGGGATCCCCCCGGCTAGCCGCCCTCGCCGGCTCTCGAACACGACATGTGGGGCACCCTCGAGCCGACGGGCTCGAGGAACGGCTCGAATGCGCGTGCCCTCGTCGTCCCTAACTCGAGATCCGGGGCGCCCGTTCGAACCCGTCGAGGGTCGGGCTTCGAACCCCCGATCGCAAGGCCGTGCGGGGCCGTGCATGGACAGCCCGTCTTTTCACGTTTGCGGCCGTCGAGGGGTCCGGGGCGTGCCGGCCCTCGAGGTGCTTGTTGGCGGCGTGGCGCGGTATGAGTGCTTTCGGTGTCGCTCTATTTCAAGCGTGACCTCGGGCGATCCTCTTACGCGTGTGCCTTCTTTCGGAGGGTTGACGTTGTCTCGAGTTGGGGGTCATGCCGCTCGAGGGTCCTACGTGGCATGGGTGCCCGCGGTGGTCTGCTCTACATCGAGCAGGTCCCGGGCGACCTTCTCACGCTGATTCCCCATCGAGGGTCGCCTTGTTTCGAGTTGAGGGTCACGCCGCTCGAGGGCTTCTCGTGGCATGGGTGCCCGCGGTCGCCTACTCTACACCGAGCAGGTCCCGGGCGACCTTCTCACGCTGTCACCCATCGAGGGTCACCTTTGTCTCGAGCCGAGGATTCGCCTCGCTCGAGGGCTCTCCTTGTTTGGCAAGGGGCCTGGGCATTTAATTGCCCTGCGGGCGTGGCCGCGGGTTTTGCAGCGCGGGCGCGCCTTTTAGGCGCTCGCGCGCGCGCGCGCGCGTAGTGGGCGACGTGGCCGGCGGATGTGACGGTTTCGCCTCGGTTACTGCCGGTCTCGCCGTAATGATGACCCGCCCGCAGGGTTAGTCGGCGCGCCGTGGTGGGGCCCGCCCGTCGACGCGATGGAAAGATTCCCCGATTCTTGTTGGCGGGGCGTGCGCTCCGGAGAACTCGCCCGTTTGCCTATAAAACTGCGGGGAGGAGTAGGTGGCGGTTTTTACCTTGGCTCCTCACCATTTTCAATCCTCCGTCGCTTCGTCTTCGTTTTGCTCTTGCCACCGCGCGGTTTCGTTGCTTTAGAGCTTTCTTCTCGCTTCCTTGTCCTCCGCCCCCGCGCTCGCTCGTCCCCGCTATGGCGCCGCCTCGGCCCCCGATCCGGGTCCCGGAGCCGTACGCTTGGGAGAGGTCGACCGTGACCCGCCGCCACGGGCGAGCCGGTCGCCGCCGGCCGGCTTTCGGCCAACGAAGATGGGCGCCGGCGGAGTGGATCGTGCCGCCATCGTCGCACCTCGAGCCCAATCCGCCGGAGGGATACGTGGTGAGCTTCCTCCGCTACCACGAGCGCGGCTTCAACGCGCCGGCGAGCACATTTATGAGGGCGTTGTGCTTCCACTACGGGGTGGAGCTGCACAACTTCGCCCCCAACGCTATCTCGCGGCGGCCACATTCGTGGGCGTCCGCGAGGGGTACCGGGGATCCCGCCAACCGGGAGCTGCGGGTACACCTCTTCCGCGCGGAGCTCATCACGCGACCTACGACGGAGCCGAGGACCCGCCGCGCGGTGCGCGCCGGCGGGATGTCGCTTGCCGTGCGGGGGCGGCTCAAGAACTCCTACATCCCCCGCACCATGACGACGAACAACGCCGGCCGGGAGCGGGGATGGTTTTATCCGCGCAACGCCGAGCCCGGCCTCCCCTCCCTACACCGGCGGGTGTTCAAGGAGAGGCCGGACCGCCGGGGCTACGGGTTGTCTACGGCCAACCTCCGGCGCGCCGGACTCCATCCTCGCCGCCTTGCGGCGGCTGGCGAGGGAAGGGCTCAACGCGATGGGTGTCCTCGCCTTCCTCCATCACCCGGCGGATCGTGCCGTTGATGCGAGAGGCCGCTCCGCATCTTCGAGATGACGGAGGCGGCCAACCCCGTCGACCTGGCGAGGTCGCGGATGCTCCCGACGCCGCCGGAGCGGCCGTACGCGCTCACCCGGCGCGGAGCGCCGTCGACACCCGACGCCGGCGCTCGCGGGTCGGACCCCGTGGGACCTCGAGATGCTCCCCACCGCCCCGTTGGTGAGTGTGGTTTTTTGATTCTCGCTTTAGTTCTTGTTCTTGATTCCGTTTCCCCGATGTGCCGTCGTTGCTCTCGTGCGCGGCGGGTGCGGTTCACCGCCGCCAAGGCCGTTCCACCCACCCCCCCCCGACTCCCCGTGCGCTCGGCGGGGCGGCGCGGCGGGAGCGGCGAGGAGCGGGCGGCGCGCAAGAGGGCGCACGCAAGGCGGCCGCCAAGCGCGCGGTGACGCGCGGTCCGCGAGTACCGCGGCGGGAGGAGGCGGGGCTCTCCTCCCCGACATCGAGGAGCCCTCGTCCTCGGATCGGGACGAGGAGGAAGAGTCCGAGGGGGGAGGGCCCCTCGGACGGGTGGCGGCCCCGCGCCCCCGTCGCCGGATCTCGCGCCGGCGGCGGGGCGGCTTCGTGCGGGGCGGGTGCGCCGGCGCCCGCCGCCGGGCGGTCGTCGTCGGGGGCGGCTCGCGCCGCGGAGGTGCCGGCGCGCGCCACCGAGGCGCGTGCGGCGGACGTGCTCGCGCGCGCGTCAAGCGTGCCCGCACGCGGCGGGGAGCGCGTGCGCGCGCGCGCGTCCTCGTCGAGGGGCGCGTGCGTGGCGCGCGCGCGCGCGGGGCTAGCGTGCCTCCGCGCGCGGTGGCGGCGTCGGGCGTGCCTACGCGTGAGGCGGGGCGTGCCCGCGCGTGCGGCGGCACCGTCGGGGAGCGCCGCGGCGGGCGCGGCCCCTCGCGCCGGCCTCGTCGGGAGGCTTCGAGGAAAAGGAAGCGGGCCTTCTCCTCCGCGAGGTAAGGAATCGCTCTTCCTTTGCTTGGCCTTAATTTGTTTGGTCATTAGACGCTCTAATCCTCCGTTCGCGTTCCCCGCGGGCGGTGCCCACCGTCCCTCCCCTTGCACCGGCCAAGGTGCCGAGGACGGATGCGTCGATCCCCACCCCGGCGGCGTTCGTCGAGGGGGTCGCGCCCGAGAACGGCGCGCCGCGGCGGGCACGAGCGCGCGAGGCCCCGGCCGGGGCCGAGGCCCGGCCGGTGGATCAACCCGCGCGCGCCCGCGCCCGGAGGTCGCGGGGGCGGGGCGGGCGCGGTTGCCATGGAGGCGCGGGCCGCGGCGGCGGCTACGGCGGGGGTGCCGCCGCGGCGGCGGCCCTCGCGGAGGAGCGCGAGCGGGGCGCAACTGCGCGGAGCGCCGCGGACGTGGCGGCGCGGACGGAGGTGGCGGCAACGGCGCCACGGCCGGGCGCCGCCGGCCGCGGAGGCGCGGTGGAGGCGCCGGCGGAGGGCGGAGCGGGCGGCTCCGCCCGCCGGCGGTCCCCGGGCGGAGGTGGTGGAGCTCTCGGATGACTCCTCGCCGCCCGGGTGGAACCGGTGGGCCGGCGGCCCACGAACTCTCCCCGAGCCCCGGGGGAGGGCCCTCGTGAGGCGTCACGAGGGTCGTATGATAGTGGGGGGCCGAGGGCACGACGCCGAGGCCTCGTCCTCCCATGCGCCGATCGCCCCGCCCGGTGGGGGGGGCGGTGGAGGATCCCCGGCGTTCGGCGACGCCCGAGAGGGAGCGAGGAGCTCGGGGCGAGCTCATGAGCCACGGCGCCACGCTCAACCGCGCGTTGAACGAAGCGCTGCGGGTGCACAGCGGCCCGGCCTGGATCGTCTTCCAGGTGAGCCACGGTTGCCTTTCTTCTTTCTCTTTTTCGCTTTCACGCGCTGTATTCAAGACTTGGCGCTGACGAGGCTCGATGCGTGGATGCCAGGAGCTTGAGCGCCGCGCCCGCGAGAAGTACAGCGCGTTCGACCAGGTGAACGCCGAGGCCCGCCAGCTCCGGGAGCGGTGCAGCGCTTTCGACGCGCTTGCGGAGGCCCTTAGGACGCCGGGACGGTGGCCGGTCTACCGGGCGTTGGCGTGGTGTGACGTGCTCCCCGAGAGCTCGGGCGGGGACGCGGCGCGTGACCCAAGCCTCGGGCGGATCCGCGCGGCCCTCGTCGATCGTGACGAGGCGCCGTGGAACGCGCGCGAAGACCCGGAGAAGACGCGGACGTTGGCCGCCACCGGGAGACAGAGGTGGCCACCGCTCGCGCCGAAACCGGGAGGCTCCGCACGTCGCTCGAGGGAGCGCGGGCGCGGCGCCGCCGGGCGAGGAGCGGGCGCGCGGGGGCGGAGCCGCGCGCCAAGGAGGCGGATGACCCGAAGGCCGCCCTCGACGCTAAGGCCGCGGCTCTCGTCGCCGGCCGAGGGGCAGCTCCGGCGGAGCGCGCCGCCCGCCGTGGGGGCCGAGGGGCGGCTCCGGCGGGGGCCGAGCCGCCCTTCGCGACGCCGGGACGGCGCCGGGAGCGGAGCGCGTTGCTCGTGAGGCGGTGGAGAAGTCGGCCGGAGGAGCGAAACGCCGCATTCTCGAGGGGCGAGGATGAGGCGTTGACGCTCGGCATCGGCAACGCCGCCCAAGAGATGACCCTCGTTGAGCAAGGCGAGACCGTCCGGCATCTCGAGCCGGCGCTCGAGTCCGCGCGCCGCGACCTCGATCCGGAGAAGAGGCGGGTCGAGGGTAAGTTGCTGTCCGGCCCCGCTTGTTAGTTTTCGTTTTAGAGGATTCGTTTCCCCATTTCTAATTTCTCGTCATCTTGTTGCTTCCGTGCCCGCGCACGGCTTTGGGGCATGCGTCGGGCGGGCGGCCGAGGCCCCGCAAGCCTCCTACAACTCCTCCGAGCCGAGGCTGCGGGGAGGCGCGGAACGCGGCCCTCGAGACCCGCCACGCCATCGAGGAAGGCGATGTCCAAGCCGGCGGCTCTGCGGCCGGCCGCTCGCGCGCCCTCGGTGGCCACGTCACGGAGCGGGTGCGCCGGCGCCGCACCCGCGGGCGTGCGAAGGCCCTCGGAGTGGTGCGATCCCACTACGAGGTCAACCTCGAGGCGGTAGCGGAAGGCTACATCGTGCCCGAGGGCGTCGAGGACGAGGTGGCCATGGAGCGTGCGGACGCGCTTGCCGCCGACGCCGGCCGAGTCGCTTGCCGAGGCCTTCGAAGAATTCCTCTTCCCCGGACGCCGCCGATGCGCCGCTCCGCCCGCTGGCAGCACCCGGGCGCTAGGCCCGTTTTTTTTTGTTTAAGTGTATCGAATTGTGGCCTCGTGGCCTCTTGTAATTAAACAAGTAATCTCGTGAATCATAGACAGTTTGTAAATGAAATCGCTTGTTTATTGCGCTTTTTGCTTCCTCTTTTTCCTGAGTAGATTCTAGTTAGGGAAGTCCGCCTTTCGCAGGGGCCCGCTGGGTTGGAGGCGAGAGAGACGGGCCATAGCCGCGCGGCGTAGGCTGTCTCTGGCTCGCTCCTTCCGCTGTGCCGCCTACGCCCTGTTCGAATCGTAGCTCGTGGTTGAAGTAGGAAACAAACTCGGCGCGTGTTATTACGTTTTTTGCGCGAAAAAATGGGACCATTTGGGGGGGGGTGCCCCCCCGCAGTAGCCCCCGAGGGTAACTTGGGTTTCAGGGGAAAGCCGAGTTGCCCTTTTATTATACTCGGAGTATTTACATAGGTGACGCCAACGGGGTGTTGGCCGTGTGTTTGTACAACGGAAAATACTTGGAAATCCTAGCTAAGGGTAGAAGCGACGTAGGCGTTGGATGTTCCAAGCGTTGGTGAGTTCTTCGCCGTCCTCGTTGGCAAGCTTGTACGTGCCGGTTTGAGCACCTTCACCACGACGTAGGGTCCCTCCCATGGGGGCGATAGCTTGTGGCGCCCTCGGTTGTCTTGGCGTAGCCTTAGGACCAAGTCCCCCTCGCCGAAATCCCTCGCGACGTATCTTGCGCGCTTGGTAGCGCCGTAGGGGCTTGTTGATACCTTGCGGAGTGCATCAACGCCACGAGGCGTACTTCGTCTGGCCGATCCAGTGAGTCCTCGCGGGCTCGGCCGGTTAGCGTCCTCGTTGTAGCCTCGAACCTTGGGCGACCCGTATTCCGGATCCGTGGGGAGGACGGCCTCCGCGCCATGGACTAGAAAAAACGGGGGTGAACCCGGTGGCTCGCTTGGGGTAGTCCTTGGGCTCCACACGACTGCTGGGAGTTCTTGGAGCCATTTCCGGCCGGATTTGTTGAGTCGGTCGAAAATTCGGGCTTGAGGCCCCGTAGGATCATGCCGTTGGCGCGTTCCACTTGGCCGTTGGTCCGTGGGTGTGCCACGGTGCCCAATCCACACGGATGTGGAACTTGTCGCGAACTCTAAGAACTTCCGGCCGTGAACCGGGACCCGTTGTCCGTGATGATGGAGTTTGGCACTCCAAAGCGGTAGACGATGTCGGTGAAGAACGTAACGCTCGCTCGGCCCTCAAATTTGTGATGGGGCGCACCTCCACCCACTTGGAAAACTTGTCGATCGCGACAAGCGGTGGGTGAAGCCCCCGGCGCCTTCCGCGGGGGCCCGACGATGTCCAACCCCCACACGGCGAACGGCCATGTGACGGGGATGGTTTGTAAGGCGTGAGCGGGCAGGGTTGGTCTTGCGGGCATAGAACCGGCACCCCTCGCAAGTGCGCACGATTTCGTTGGCGTCGCGACCGCGGTAGGCCAATAGAAGCCTTGGCGGAACGCGTTGCCGACGAGGGTGCGCGGCGCGGCGTGGTGGCCACAGATCCCCGCGTGGATATCCCGTAGGAGCTCGCGCCCCTCGGGAATGGGTATACACCGCTGGAGAATGCCCGACGCGGCGCGCTTGTACAGCTCGCCGTCGACCAGGGTGAACGACTTGGCCATCCTGGCGATGCGCCCGGGCGCGGCCCGGTCGCGGGGAGCTCCCCTCGGGCAATCCGGGCGATGTACTTCTCCCGCCGGTCCGCCCGGGCGGGGGCGGCTCGGTGTCCATCGCGACCGCCTCGTGGGAGCCGTACCCCTCGAGAAGGGAGAGCACGTACGCCTCGTTCGAGGGGTCCTCTTCCATGGGTTCCGCACCCGCCGGATTCGAGGGAGCCCCCGAGGGTCCGCCGTCGTTCGAGGGGTAGGGCTCGAAGGCGACCGATGGCTGCGCGCGATGTCGCGCGCGAAAACGTTCGGGGGGAACGGTGATCCGCCGGACGCGATCTTGGCAAGTTCGTTCGCCTCCTCGTTGTACCGGCGGGGTACATGATTGAGCTCGATGCCGTAGAATCCGTCTTCGAGGGCCCGCACGGCCTTGCAATAGGCCTCCATCTTGTCGTCGTGGCGGCTCGCGTTCTTCATGACTTGGTCGATCACGAGCCTGCGAATCCCCTCGCACGTCGAGGCGCTTGATGCCCAATTCAATGGCGATTTTGAGGCCGCGAGAGGAGGGCCTCGTATTCCGCCATGTTGTTGGACGCGGGGAAGTGGAGGTGCCTTTGCGTAGCGCATGTGCTCCCCGAGGGGTGACACGAAGAGCGAGCCCGCGCCCGCTCCCGTCTTCATCACCGAGCCGTCGAAGAACGAGTCCGGCACTCGCTTGAATTTGAGGGGGCGGCGGTGTGTGTCCGTCCACTCGGCCGACGAAGTCCGCTAAGATTTGCGATTTGATGGCCTTGCGCGGGGCGTAGGCGAGCGTTTCGCCCATCGGCTCCACGGACCACTTGGCAATTCCCGCTCGCCGCGTCGGGGTTGCGAATGATCTCTCCTAATGGGAAGGAAGAGACCACCGGAATCGGGTGGGCCTCGAAGTAGTGGCGGAGCTTGCGCCGCGCGAGGACCACCGCGTACAACGACACGGACACGAGGGTAGCGCGTCTTCGTGTCCCGACAGGACCTCGCCGATGTAGTAGACCGGCCTCTCGCACGGGCGGGGGCGTGCCCTTCCTCCGTGCGCTCCACGACGATCACGGCGCCGACCACCCGGGTGGTTGCGGCTACGTAGAGTTGGAGGGGTTCGCCGTCTTGTGGCGGCGTAAGGATTGGGGCGTGCGTCGGAGATGCTTTTAGCTTGTCGAGCGCTTCCCCGGGCCTCGGCGGTCCAAGAGAAGCGCTCGTGCTTCTTGAGCGGCCCGGTAGAGGGGCGGGCCCTTCTCACCGAGCCTCGAGATGAAGCGGCTCGGGGCGGCAAGGCACCCCGGCACCTTACGCACCCCTTTGAGGTCCCGAATTGGACCCATTCGCTCGAGGGCCGCGACCTTTTCGGGATTGGCCTCGATCCCCCGCCGGGAGACGATGTATCCTAGGAGCATGCCCCGCGGCACTCCGAAGACACATTTTTCGGGGTTGAGCTTGACCCCCGTTGGCCCGCGGGCAACTGAATGCGATGCCAAGATCGCTGACCAGGTCGTCCGCCTTCCTGGTTTTGACGACGATGTCGTCAACGTAAGCCTCGACCGTTCGCCCGATATGGTCCCCAAAAACGTGCTGCATGCAGCGCTGATAGGTTGCGCCCGCGTTTCTGAGGCCAAAAGGCATCGTGACGTAACAGAACGTCCCGAACGGTGTGATGAACGAAGTCGCGAGCTGGTCGGACTCCTTCATTTTTATTTGATGATAGCCCGAATAGGCATCAAGGAAACGAGCGAGTTCACACCCGGCGGTGGAATCAATGATCGATCTATGCGCGGCAAAGGAAAAGGGACTTTTGGACACGCTTTATTGAGACTTGTGTAGTCAATGCACATCCTCCACTTCCCATTTTTCTTTTTTACAAGCACGGATTAGCTAACCACGTCGGGTGGAACACTTCCTTGATGAATCCGGCCTCGAGGAGCTTCCGCGGCTCCGCTCCGATCGCCCGTCGCCGTTCCTCGTCGAAGCGGCGGCGCGGCCGCCGGCCGAACAGCGCGAGCATTAGGCGGGATATCAAGGGAGTGCTCGGCGACCTCCCTCGGAATGCCCGGCATGTCCGAGGGGCTCCACGCGAAAACGTCGGCGTTGGCGCGGAGGAAGTCGACGAGCACCCGCTTCCTATTTAGGATCGAGGGTCGAGGCCGACCCTCAAAGCCTTGCCCTCGGGGGCGATGGGTCGAGGGGGACCCCTTTGGTTTGCTCGGCGGCCTCGAACGTGCCGGCGTGCTTGGTGGCGGAGCCGAGGTCGTCGTTGACCATCTTCTCCGGTGTGTTTACCGGCGCTTCATCCGGCGCCGGCGCCTCCGCATGCTCCACGCACTCGACATCGCGGTCGAACGCATGCTCGATCGACGACCCGACGGTGATGACGCCGTTTGGACCCGGCATCTTCATCTTCAGGTAAGTGTAGTTGGGGACCGCCATGAACTTGGCATAGCATGGTCGCCCAAGGATGGCATGGTAGGCCCCTTTGAATCCCACCACCTCGAAGGTGAGGGTTTCCTTGCGGAAATTCTTGGGGGTCCCGAACCAGACGGGCAGATCGATCGCCCGAGGGGTTGAACACCGCTTTCGGGCGCGATGCCGTGGAACGGCTTCGTGCTTCGGGCCGCAGCCGGTCCAGCCCAATCCCCATTAGGCGCGGTGTGTGCGCGAAGAGGATATTGAGGCTACGCCTCCGTCCATAAGGACCTTCGAAAACCGGGCGTTCCCAATGATGGGATCGACCACCGAAGGGGTACTTGGCCGGGTTCGGGATGCGGTTTGGGTGATCATCCCGGCTAAAGGTGATGGCATCCTTCGACCGGTTGAGAAAGGCCGGAGGTGCCCTCTCCGGCGAGGACTTCGTGCCGCTCCTTCTTGCGCCGCCGGGTTGACATGTCAACGAGTGGGTCCCCCAAAAATGAGGAACACTTTTTCGACCGCGGGGGAAGCCACCGCGTCGCCGTCGCCCCCATCCTTCTTGGCCTCTGCCTCCTTCGCGGCGGCACGGCCATAGAACTTCTTGAGCATGTCGCCTTGCTCAAGAGTGTGATTGACGGGGGTCTTGTGGTAGGGGCACGGCTTCTTCATCATGTCGTCGAAAACCCCCGGGCCTCGAGGAGCCGGTCGAGGGCCCCGTCGGGGCGGGTCAACGGCGAGGGCCTCGGCGTTGCCGCCGTTGCGCCCTCGCTCGCGCGCCTCGCGGCGCGGCTTCTTCCCTTTCTTGCCCCGCTTATCGTTGCGGCGCGGCTCCTTGGACCCGCCGCCCTCCGCGGGCGTGTCCTCGGAGCGCTTGCCCCTCTTGCCATCGAAAATTGCCCCCACGGCCTCCTCCCCGGAGGCGAAGGCGGTGGCAATGTCGACCAGCTCGTTCGAGTCCGTGGGCGGGCGGCGTCCCGGCTCGCGCACAAGGTCCCGCACGTGGTGCCCTCGAGGAACGCGTGCACGATCTCGGATTGTGCCACGGCGGGGAGCTCCGTGCAACGCTTGGAGAAGCGCCGTATGAAGTCCCGCCGGCGGTCGCACGGCCCCTCGCGTGCGGGGAGCGCGGATCCCGGGAGTTCCCGGGGCGCACGTATGTGCCCCGGAAGTTGCCCACGAAGGTGTGGACTAGATCGTCCCGGTTGTGGATGCGGGCGGCGGGCAAGTGCTCGAGCCATGTCGGGCCGCGTCGCCCGGATGCGGGGGCAAGTTGCGGATGATCACTTCGTCGTTGGTGGCCCCGCCCGGCCGACGAGCCGGGCGGTAATCGTTGAGCCAAACACGAGGGTCCGTCTCCCCGTTGTATTTGGTGATCGTCGAGGGTTGACGGAAGCGGCGGGGGGAACGCCGCCGTGCGGATCTCCCTCGCCGAACACGCGGGTGCCGGGGGCTCCGGCGTTGGGGAGCGATCCTCGCCGTCGTCGTAGCGTCCACCCCTTCGAGGGTGGTAGCCCCGGCCGCTCGCGCGTCCGCCTTGCCGGGTGCGCCCGGCGTTGATGACGTTGCGGGCATCGCCATCCGGCGCCTGCGCGTGTCGAGGAGGCGTTCCTTGGCCGGCGTGCGTCCCCGGTCGGCGGGTGGACCCGCATGCACCGAGGGTTCGCCCCCCGGTGCCGGATCATCACCCCGCGCGTCCCCCCCGTTGGCGGATGCGTGAGGCCGAGCTTTCGGCCCGCCGGACGGCCGCTTGCTCAAGGAGGGTCCGCACCTCGCGGTGCATTTCTCGAGCCTCGGGGGTCGAGGGTGCCGGCATAGCGCGCGGCGGTGTCGCGGCGGCGATGAGCTTTTGGCTCGCTCGCGGTGGAGTATCCGCGTTGTCAACGTTGGGGACGGGGTTGAGGCGGTCGCGGACTTGACGGCCTAGCTCCCGCGCGCGTTCGCCGCGCGCGCGGGGCCTCTCCCCGCCATCGAGGCGCGGAGCGCCGCACGGTCCGTACTCCTCCGCCGGCTTGGCCTCGAGCTCACGAGCTTGGGCCGGTGCGCGTCGACGTTGGCCCCGGCGGGTGCGCTTGGCCCCGCGGCCGGGCGCGTGGCAACCCCCGGGGCCGGCGTGACTTCCCCATCTCCGGCGCCGCCGCACCGGCGGCGTTGGCCGGGTCGTTGGTGATGACGGCGCGGCATTCCCGCGTGGGGTCGTAGCTCCCGGTCGGAGTCGTCGGAGCGACCGAACCGCAGTCCGTGGCGTCGAGGAAGCGCACCGAACGCGGCCGGGTCCGGTACACCGCAGAAGTCCCACTCCGCGTACCCATGACGGTTGGCGGGGGGCATCGTGTCGACGGAGCCCGGGGACGACTCGTCCGTCGCCGAAGTGCCGGGATTCCCGGCGACGAAGACGTGCCGACCGGGCGGAACCCCGCGCATCGTCGTGTTGACGTTGGCGTTGTAGGCCGTGGTGGCGCCACGCGGCCCGATGGGGACGCGTGGTCCGGAGACCGCGCGCGCGGTCCCGCCGGGGCGGTGGCGGCCGTCGTGACGGTGGGCGCACCGCGCTCGGCGCGCGCTCGGCTTGCCGCCGCTCGGACCGCGCCCCGACGCGAGCGCGCGCCCGGAGCGGCGACGACGTCGCGGCGTCGGCGGACCCGCGGCATCCGTGCTGCGGTACACGCGCGGTGTCGTGCGTGCGGCGGTGACCGAGCGGACACGGCCTCCCGCGCGCGCGTAGCTCCTCACGGTTGGTGAGGCGCATGAGATAGCCATTCCCCGTGGCCCGAAAGTTCAAGTCCCCGAAGCGGATCTCGAACCGGCCGGAAGGGGGTCCGAGCTACCCATGTTGTAGCGGGTGCTACGGTACTCAGTGCGAATCACCATGGAGGGAGTCAGCGAAATGACCTTAGGCGCTCGTGTGCCCCACGGTGGGCGCCAACTGTCGGTGCGGAATATGGTCCCGACACTAACCAGTAGATAGCGCCTAAGTTTATCCCTCTATGGTCGATGCTAAGCAACTAATGACACAAGGATTTATCCCGGTTCCGCCGAGGGGGCCGTACGTCCGACGGTGGGGTGCTCGTGGCACTATATTGCTCGGCACCGGGGTGCTTGTAGTGGGGCAAATACAAGCAAGGCGGGAGAGGAAGCGTGGCTTCCAAGTCCACGATGAGTGGTCGAAGGTGTTGTGGGAGAATAAGAGAGTGAGTGCACGGTGTGTTGTGTTGAGATGAACTCCTCCGAACTTGTCCCCCCCCGCGGGCGGGGGCTCGCTTCCCCTTTTATAGGCCAAGGGGGGCGGCGAGTTACATGCGCGCCGCGCTACCTAGCTACGTGTGGGAGCACGTCGTGCTATAGTGTAGAGCGGGCGATCGTCCGGATGATCCACGCTGCGATCCGGCCATGATGGCCTACTTCGTACCCGAACAGTGGTGGTTCGAGGGTAGGAGGCGGCAGATGGTGATGGCGTTCTCTGATAGGCTTCGAGGGAGGTGCGATGACGGCCGGTGCGGGACACGGGAGCGGGCGAACGGCGTTCCTTCCCAATGAGCTCCGCGGTGGCGGAGTGGTTCTTTGCGGTGCTTGGGCGTGCCCCTGTGGAGTCGGGCGTGCGCCCGCACGCGTGGGTACGGCGGCGCGCGCGCGTTACGGTGGCCGGGATGGCCATCCACCGGCCTAGCGCCCCTCACCCTAACCCGCAAGGTCACGAGAAAGTGGAAACGAGGGTGCGCCGGCCTCCTTTCGAGGGTCGGGCGCGTTAGTCGTACGGCGGCGTGCGCACGGTGTCACGGGACGACACGGCCGTACCGCACGGCCCATCCCACGGTGGCGGGGATGGGCTCCTTCCTCGGGGAGTTGGTGCGGCGGCACGGGGGCGTGAGCCCCGGGCGCATGATGGCGCCGTCCCGCGGCGTCGGGGCGTTAAATGCCCAAGTACGGGGCCGGCGCACGCGTGCGGGCGCCCGTGATCGTGGCGGGCCCCGGCCGAGGGCGGAGCGGACCCTCGAGCGAGGCGGGACTCGCTCGAGGGGGAGCGCGCCCTCGAGCGGGGCGGGGGCCGCTCGAGGGAAGGGTCGCCCCTCGAGCGGGACGGAACCCGCTCGAGGAGGGAGTTGCCCCTCGAGCGGGGGCGGAGCCCGTTCGAGGAGGGGCATGCCCTCGGGCGAGGCGGAGCACGCTCGAGGGATCTTCCTAGGCGGGCCGCCTTGGTGGGCCTCCGAAGCCTGCCTGCGTGGGCCGTGTCCTGCGGGGTTAGTTACCCGCATGGTTAGGCTTAGCTTATATCGATGCGGGAATTTAAGTAGGGGTTCCCCCCCTTGTTTGAGGGGACCCCTAGGGCGGTCCCCGACAATAGGAGACACTCGCCCATGGGTAAACGATACTAGAACATGCAATCGTTTTGAACATGAAAACCAATCTAATCTATCGGGGGTTGTGACCACGGTTTCGCCCTTTCCCTCCTCTCGTACTCACTACGCGAAGGTATTCATGACTAGACCTATGATGGACACGGCGTATTGAATGGATCCAAGGAAGCATTGGAGCTCTTACTCCCTTTACGGCATGGTAGCTAACCTTAAGCATTAAAGTATATTCAACACAAGATGATAGATAGATAATCCAACAAAGTATGATTACATCTCAAGATCATTACAACCCATGGATGAAAGGAGATTAACCCATCAAGGTGCTAGACATAGCACCGTTGATCATGGTTACCCTTCCGACGGTGTCTTCCTTCTTCTCCACTTGTGGGTGCTTCTAGTTTGTGGATGGCCTCCTGGTACGAATGGCTCTCTCCAAACGGAATGAGAGACTCGGCACTCCTTCATCAAGGATATGCGCCATGGTCATGAGAATTTTCTAGGCGAATTCCTTGTGGGTGTTTGCCGACACTCCGTTAGAGAATTGCACCCACCTCGGTGTCCCATATGAAAACCCAATATGTGGAGAGCTTGATCGTCAAAGTCGACATTCGCTACAAGCCTCTACTCAAGGTGAGCGAGCTTCTTCTCCTCCTCCTCCGTCATGATGACAAACCCCTCGGAATACCGCGAAGCGTATGGAGGTGGAGCGGATGATCGTGTCGAGTGGTGAGGTCGGATAGGCGGCTCCTCCATATGTCCTTGAGGTCTGGTGAACCTCATAAACGAGTTTCATGTGGCCCTCATGCCACCAAGGAGAAGAGTGTGGTTCCTCCTCGGCGGTGTCGTGTCCTCTTCAATACTCCGAGGATACTCGGAAATCGAGCGCCTCCTCGAAGAGGTTGTCGATGATGGTTTAGACGACGATGATCCGTTCTTCTTGGTGAAAAAGACTTGTAGTTTTCTTCCATGGTTGTAGCACTCTCCCTCACAATTAAATATCTGGGGTTTTCAACCGGTAACAAGGTACACAAATATTATTTCGGAGTCTGTACTTCGAGTGGATTAAGGATGTGATTTGTTGCACGAAACAAGCCGGGTGGATGGCTAAGTCTAAGGTGGTTCCGGACTACAAACTAGAGCAGACGAACAAAGAGCTGGATGGGAGACTTACCTCTCTCCTCCTCTTGGCTCGGTTCTTCTCCAGTGCACTCATGCTTGCTTTGTTGCTTTGTGACCGTGTGCACCTTCCAAACGTTCTCGTCCACTCCGTTGCTTGCATTATAGCTCCTTCCACTTGATGTTTTCGCTTTGACTCACTTCCATACACCCTTGCCTCACATGCCTCCATGATATTCCTACAAAACAAAGCCTTGGCTGCCTCCCCATGCTTGTCCTTGCATGTGGTTTGAGATGTTAAAGGGGCATCCCATGATGTATCATGGTGCATGTATGGTTAGGTTAACTAGATTGCCTCCCTCTAAGCATGTTTTAATGCTAAGCGCTCCTCTAATTTTGAAAATAAAAAATAAAATCAGCGATATTAATGAGTTAAAATATAAATTTAGAGGAGTTTTTAAAGCATTAAAAACAAATGTAAGTCGAAAAATATTTCCGACTACTTTTATGTTGGTCTCACCGGTATTGTTTGCTTTCATTAGTTGAGAGCAAGCTTTTCCCGACTTGATCATGGGGGCATAGGTTTAGGTTCTAATTTTGGTTAGATGAGAGAGATTTTGAATAAAATAAAATTAAATGAGGCTTAGAAAAATTCTAATCTTAGAGAAACCAAAGATATGGATTTTTAAACAACCAAAAGTTGAGTTTCTAGGTTCACGCGAGTCCTACCACGTGCTGAAATTTAAATAACATCTAAATACAAGTCGTGGCTCTACTCGTGTGTTTTTAGCATGAAAAACAAGTCAACCACAACATCATAAAGGGGATGAATGGTTGAGTTAGGATCTGAATTTATTTAGTTGTGGTTTCTCGAAAAGAAGCAAACAAACATGTAGGATGGTTCATGTAAAGGGTTTATGATCCAAGCAAAATATTTAACCAAGAATTATGTCTCTAATATCATTCAACCATTCTAAGTCTAATGTCTTGCGTAGTAAAATTCAAAACTAAATTACTTGAAAAGACTCAAAAAAAAGCTGGAATCGGGTTGCCCTCCCGGTAGCTTATTCTTGACTCGACGAAACGGGTTGCCTCCCGCCTAGCGCTTCGTTTATAGTCCATGGCTATACTTCTTCACTTGCTTACTTCGGATCAATGCTCTTTGTGGGTGTTGCAATATTGGGTACCCACTTCCGCACCATCTTGTGCACGGGCTTATTCTTCGGCTTAGTAATTTTTTTGGTCTTCACAGGCTGGCTTTGTCCTTTGGTCTTGACGGATGCAACACCTTCCTTCATGTAGTGGCTCGGCATCTCAAACTCTGGTCCTTGGTCGTGATCTTCATGGTCTCCTTAGTGTGATCCTCCATCTCTCCCGAATGAGTTTGAGTAGCCTTCGCCATTTTGGGACCTTGGGGTTGTCTCGGAAATTCTTCTTTGTTACCCATCGGGCGCCCGGCAAGTTGTCCCACTTGCGTCTCTAGCATCTTCATCATGATGAACACTTCTCGTATAGAGCTTCCGACCTCCGTCACCTTGCCATCTAAATTCTCCAATATATTCTCCATAGCCTCGAACTTAGTGACGACGTCCTCGTTGATCTTAGCCTGCTCGTCCATGAAGTCCTTGAATTGTGTACAAAGAGGAACCAAATCTTGGATGGATGAACTTGCATTAAATCAGTTTACCTTGGACATGGTCGTACTCCTCACACTCCTTGCATGTGTATCTTGCTTCGTCAGCCTTTAGGTGTTGAGCTTCTTTCTCTATCTCCATCTTCTCCATCCTCCTCTTAAGTAAACTGATATGCCACTCAAGGAATCTGGCTCGTATGTATTCATTGAAACACTCCAAAGCTCTCGCAATTGTCATGCGGATAGTTGAGACCTTGATCTTGAACGGCCTTCTGGCGTCTTGAAGGTTTATGATAGGTAGATCAATGATGTCTGGGGTGCATAGCTCGATCTCGCGCTCCGGTTGTGATTGTTCTCCCACGGGCGGTGGTTGATGTTGATCTTCCTTTGGACTTGGAGGTGGTGATTCCCTTGGAGATTTTGACGGTCCTTCAACTTCAACTTTTTGATCTAGGGTTTCCAACCCTTTAGCTTGTGTTGCATGTCTCCTTTGCCTGTAAAGTTTTCCTGGATCATCCACAAAAGAAAGTTTGGGTTTCTTGGAGAGGTAGCCAACCATCTCCGGTTAGGGTTAGCAATAAAAATCTAAAAAAAATAGGGTTAATCAAAAACTAGATTAGATTGATTTTTTTTCTTTTTGAGGATGATCAAAGTTAAGAGATGCAAAAGAAAATCAAAAGAAAAACTGAAAAATAAGCGATACTAGATTGGATCGTGAATGCTTGTTCCCCGGCAACGGCGCCAGAAAAAGGGGCTTGTTGACGGTTAATAGTTGTATCAAAGTTCGTTTAGACTTGCAAGCGGACAAGATACCCAAGGTATCGAATTCGTGGAACAATGTGCAACGCAAGGATTCAATCTAGTAAAGCAAGGAAAGCTATCTTATGAAGAAGAAAGTTGTATCTAATCTACTAACTCATAAAGAAAATGAATCTAATCTAATCTACTAAAGAGGTAGCAAGAGAAAGCAAAGAGATAACCGATCTAGAGAATCTAGATCATGCTTATGTTGTAGCTCCAAACAAGATAGATGAAGATAAAAAAGCGAATCTCATTAAAAGCATCTTTAAATTGTGGCCTCCGGTCCGATTCCGAAAACGCCCGCCTTTTGGAACCCCCGTTCTGTCACAACGTATTCCTATTCATGCGGGTAGTCTAGGGCGAGTTCGATACGAACAAGTTGAAATCACTTGGTCGGTCCGGTATGCACCTCTAGCCACCACGGCTACAAGAGCACCCTATGCAATCTAGCTATAGACTAGATTCGGGAATAAGCAAAACCAAGAAGAAAACAAAATCATCGAGAAGGCACTTGATTGCTAGAAATCGGATTCACTATAAAAACTTCACCGTGAATGATTACATAACAAGATCACCACCGGGATCCTACCTCGATCTTGATCCTTGCTCCGGAGCTCCGACGTGGTCTTCCATGCAAGGTTCCCACGTCGGCTAGGGAAACCCTAGACAACTAGCACAACCCTCATCTCCGAGATGGTGTCCCTCAAGCTTCTCTGCTCCTTGGTGGCGGATGATGAATTGATTGATGTGTGGCTCTCGATCGGGGGGCTATAAATAGCCTGAGATGCATCTAGGTCAAAGGGGGGCCGACTGGGCCTCGAAATGGGCTGGGCCGACCGGCCTAGGCCCACTTCGGCTCAGTCCGCGGCCTCCTTCACCCAATGTTGCTTCCCGAGTCTTCTAGATCCTCCCCCCTTCTACATGTGGGCCCTTGTCGTCAGTTTCTCTCCGAATTGGACGAAGCTCCTTGTCTCGCAAGATTCGGCACTTTTCTGGCTAGGTCCTCGGAGTTTTCCATCTTCTCGGGTTGGGTCCTTGGGCTTCTTGGAGTCGTGTTCACTTCATTGCTTGACTTCTACCAGGCTTCAAGGTCTTGTCATAAGGTGCTTAATGAACTTATCCCGGAAGTCTTTCTTTCAACGCTAAAACACTGCATAAACACTAAACTCCAAAACCGACATGCACAAGTGAACTTATTATACCACGGAGGTTAGTACCAATGGATAAGGTATAAAACTTATGCCAACACCGAAGGTAAACTCATGGCTAGGTTGACGGATTTTCACCGTCAACAGAGTACGACAACAACGACGATGGATGGTACGACTGAGGGATGCGTCGCTTCGCTCAAGGATGCCTATGGCGTGAAGAATAAAAGATGGAGACCCTTCTGAGATGCTAGCTACAGTTGCATAGAATTTCACTCTGATTCAGCCAAGAGGCTTGTAATGATGTACTCCATAATGGACATGTAATAAATTATGTATGTTTTACTCTTATGTGATGCGATGTATGACTTTGTGTTATTATCTGTGAGACATTCTTTACGCGATAGCCACTGATCCAGGGACTATCGCGATGGTTCAGGGATTCTGGTTTTCTATGAAAATCTGGGGTTTTACACTTTCCTTGCCACAACCAAAGCCATCATCTACGCCGACACCGCTAAGATCATTTTCACCATCAATGGGAGAAAGGAGAGATTCAATTTCAAGAACAAGATCCTAAAAGCTCCTGCACACCCCCGATATCCTTACCCCCAAGAACACGAGCCAGTTGTCGAGAAGAAGAGAAGAGATAGAGGGAGGAATAAGAAGAACAATCGACCTCAACCGCATTTGGAGGAAGTTTGGATGATCAACATGATTCAATCAGAGAATGAGAACCTGTTCCCTTCACCATTACTGCCAAAGCTTGAAGACCCTGAAGTTCCTTCAGTCCACTGCTCCATCAATCAATGGAACTTCCAGCGAGTTGTCTGCGACACGGGATCGGGCATCAACCTAATGTCTAAGGTAACCTATGAATTAATATATGGTGACCTGCCTTTGTATTCCACATATATAATGTTGCAGATGGCGGATCAATCACAACGGTTCCCGGAAGGAATTGCATGAGATGTAACTATCAAGATAAAGAACCACTATGTCTTGACTGACTTTTTAGTCATAAACATGGGAGATGAGCAAGATCCTCCCATCGTGCCTGGAAGACAGTTCCTGAACACAACAAGAGCAATCATCTACATCAGGACTGGCGAGATCCACTTCCAATTCAAAACTGAAAAGGTACGCTGCTACTTCAATACTTATACTGATCCTGAGCAGCCTAAGAAGAAGAAGACGCGGAGACGCCTTCAAAAATTACAACGCAAGTTGAACACAAAGTTGACGGATGTCAAGAACATTAAAGAAGAGATTAAGGAGAAGTCCGCTCAGCTTCTACCAGCCCAGTATTCTGAACTTGTTACTCTAGAAAGGTCTCCACCGAAGAAACAAGTTTGGAGGAAAAAAGATCAAAGTACACCTTCGGAAGACCAATCACTACCCGCGTCACCAACAGATCAATCAATATCCACTACATCTACACCATGGGAGTAAGTACTCTAAACTCTTGCCGAGAGGTAACTCGGTATTTATCTTTATATTTTGCACTGCATATTTAGATTAGCATGTTTATGTCCCAATACCTGCATTGAAAAAATCATAAAAATATTTTCTTCTTTTGCATTCTTTAAGGCCCCATGTACTCCGTACCGTGGCGGCATAAAAAAATTGCATTCACGTGTTTTTGTTTTAGCATCCCTTTTGCATATAAAAATTCACAAAAAAATACGTGGGCACATGAAGGTCCACACATTTCAGAAAAACCCAAAAAGAAGTGGGCATATGAAGGCTCACAACATAATCTTAGAATTTGCTCCTTCGGGTATGTGCAAGACTAATATTTACGGGGAGAAATTAATAAGGACCTGAAGGCAAACAAGTTCCAAGGATGAATCAAGAATCACTTCAAGATCCAGCTTGGGGAGAGCACCCCCAGTTATCATGATAAGTATCACTATCCTATGTTTTTTAGCTAGTTATTTGAGTCTTAGTTAAAAGTCTTAGTTTGAATAAAATGCTAGAGTCTACTAGTTGGCTTTTCTCTTTAATAATGATCTTGATGATATATGCTTGGAGATGATGAATAGTTTCCTTGTCGTAATCCCTTTTAAAGTGCTTAGTTTTCAGACCTAGATTCTCCTGAAGCTTAAATGCTTAATTTGCTCTAAACCCGAAACCTGTGCAAGTACATGCTTAATCTGAGTCTAGGCTTTGAAAGATGATTCATGAAAAGTTGAGTTGCTATTGATCATTTTCCTAGAGAAGCTTGATTCCCGAATTTATCTTAAAAATCATGAAATTTTATATGATGAGTTCCTGTGTCTATGATCCTTAAGAGCTTGTCATACACATCAAGATCATTCCATTCCACCATTTATGCTGCTTATGACATGGAAGTACGCATTTTCTATCAAGCCATATAGCTCATGCAACTCTAGGATATATCTCTCTCAATGTTAAAAAGGATTTTGGGGCTACATTCCAAAACGAAAAAAACAGAGAGGAAAAAGTGAGAAGAGAGAGGGAGAGAAAAGGACAAGTGCCATACTAGGCGAGAAGGGCCTACTTCCCTAAAAAAATATAAATTTAGAGATGAATAATGGACACGTGTCTGAGGGCGAGTAGAGCCCACATCTCTAAGGAGAGAGAAAAATGGACAAAAGTCCGGGGCGAGTAGAGCCCACCTCTTGAATAATGGAAACCCAGATCTTAAAAATCTTAGAAAGAGAGATATAGTCCAAGAGCTAGGCTAAAAGTATTACCACCTTTCACCCTCATCCATCCAACACTATCATCCATACATATCTTGCCAAGTGTGACTCCATGCTTGAGAAGGTCATACACAAGATGTCTGAGTTTTATCTGAAAAATGTGCAAAACCCTAGGATGATAGCTGATCATAGAATTTGAGATATACTGCTTGACTTGATTCTTTTGTCTTCTATTTGCTCAAGATTTATGAAAAGGCTATTGTGACAGAACCGCCCAAATTAACTTCGTATTATTGCATAAACCATTCCTCTTGGTCATTACGTGATAACACTGAGTTAACTTGTCACCTCTGCTGGGTCGATCCCGGTCAATCACGAGTAGCCAGGATCACACATTCATACACAAAACTCACACGAAGGTGAGTCCAGAGATTACATCATTACAACTTAGATTACATAAATTCCCTTAAGGGTTATTTTATTACAAACCGAGTTCATTGCATAAAAGTAAATGGTTCAGAGTTTGATTACACACAGCGGGAAAATAAACTACTACGCAGCATAGGTAACATCCAAGGAGGCCATCCAAGATGTCACTAAGCACTGTCCTCCTCCCACTCGATCTCCCAATCGGGTGGGAACGACCCAGGGCACGGAAACCCATCATTCACATTACCTGAAAACATCAACAATAGAAAGGCTGAGTATATACTCAGCAAGACTTAACCGACGGTGATATTATTCACCGTACCCCTAGACATGATAGGCCTTATGGCTAGTGGTTTATTTTGCTGAAAAGCAACAAAGAATAGGTCCTTACTTTCAAATTTTAGCTCATAATTCTAGTTGTTTAATCATTACTAGGTTGGCAACTACTGCAAGCAAAGTTGAGCAATACAATTAAGCAAAATCCAAATTAATTATCAATTCCATCATAAAGGGAAATGAGTTGTATAGTTAAGCAGTCCCGGATAACGGTGAGAGGTCGACGATCGATCGATTATTAACCTTGCAAGGTGGACCTAAACACACGGGAGGTGCACACCCCAAAACGACATAGAAACCAAGGGGTGGGGCATACACCAACCAGGCAGTTCCCAGCAATCCTCGGTTCAGGAGCAGAGCTCACAGTCTTGATACAAGGCGGGAAGGTCATGGACTCCGCCACCCAACCAAGCACATGTACCACGTGGCCTAGAACACGGGGGCCCTCCCCAAGAGTAGTGGTCCAAGCTCCCTAGCTGATTCCCAAAGGTACTAAGCTTACCGGTACATTCCCGACAAATGTTTAGTACGTTCAAAAGCTTAACCAGTGACACCCACTGACCGGAGCCGATCCCAAGCTCTTACCACATGAGCATATCAGTTTAAAGTCTCACGATTCCAACATCAGGACCTATAGCTCACGAGTGAAGGATTTCACTCGACTTTTACCGGGTCCTTAGAGCATGGCAACTATCGTCCTAACATACTAGTACAAGAACCTGGGAACCTAGGATCATGCAACTAGGGTTTCAATTCAACTCCTGAACGTAAATGCACAAGCATCCATGTACATATTTGCATAAGTTAGAAAATAGGAAATATGCTTCGGTGCTTGCCTTGTTGCACTTCCACTGCCTTCACTTTTGCGTTAGCGAGGTCCTCATCAGCTTCCGGCACTAGCTCGTAGTTTCCGTCTGGGAGCTCTACACGATATGCATTTGCATGAGATTGGTGTGTTCAAAATTTAAGTTATTTCAGTTCTGATTTTAGTGACCACCATGAGGTGTTTTGATTGATCACAAACAACAAGAGAGTTAATACATTCAGCCTACTCTTCTGGATTTTATCGATGTGTTGAAACTCATTAAATTTCCTTTTTTGATAGTGGCTATGTACATATATATTACCATTAGATTAAATTTTCTTCACCAAGGACATGTTGCTGCCTCAGAATTTAATTTAGTGAGATTCAATCTTTAAACTTGCATTGCATGAAAGTGATGGTGAGTTTTCCATTTATTTCCATTTATGGTAGGTGATTTGCTTCCAAAAGTTCATTGCTATAAATATAAACATGAACTGAACAAAATACACCTCAGCCCTGATCCTGGTACAGGGAGCAAGCCACTGTCCAAAAACATTCTATAGCATCAACTCAAAATCAACAATTAGCTTGGACAACCACACAAAACTATAACTAACATGAGAAGAATAAATCACACCTAAATAAAGGTACATCCTTAAGAGCTGAAACTTCACACAGAGCTAGGACACATCATGACAACAAGAGATATGCACTTACCCAGCCAAGAAACCTAAAGGAGCTATGCTCATGAATAAAACACTAATAAACCAAGGCAAATTATTTGACTAATCTACACATGTCTAAAATTAATATACTATTTATCAGGAGTGCATAACCATAGAACAGGGATGTTGCAACAAGATGGGCATCATTTGATCAACAGATTAAATTATAAAAATCAAAAACAAGAGCAATCCACATATCAAAATTAATTCATAAATAACGATATACAATACATCTATGTGCCATATTTCTACCAGAGCTCAGGCATGCCAAAAGTAGCAACATATCCAAAATTTGGCCACAGATCACATATAGAATTTGAATTAATTCAAATCTAGCCAAATTGATCGATTTGAAATAGTTTAAAAACTTCTCAGAAATTTGAAAAGTCCCTTTGTATAAAAGTTGCTCCTGGCCATGATGAGCACAACAAAATTGAATTTGCAATTTTAGCATCTTTCTGCAATTTATGGTTGAATTTACAAAATCCCTAAATTTAAAACTAGATCTATAGATACTCTTTATGAATTAGCCCCTGGACTTTTCAGCCAAGCCCCTACAACGATCTTGGGTTTCACACATCTACCCTCGGCGGCTCACCGGCGGCCGGACTTAGTCGGGTGAGTGGCTAGGAAGGCGTGCATGCTCATTGGCGATCGATTGGTGGTGTCGGGGTCGACGGGGAAGCTCCGGTGATCGCCGGCGGCGAAGGGGGTGGTGCTGCAGCCGCGACGGCTCGGGTTCTGGTGAAGGCGCGGCACGGGGAATCAATGTGTGCCTCGGGGAAGCGTCTACGGGGTCTAGGAAAGGTCCTAGGCGGGTCAGCCGGCAGCGGCGAAGCTCGGGCGAGCAAGCTACATGGCGGCAGCGCAGTGGCGGACGGCGGAAAAGGTATTGCGGCGCTCTGGTGGTTCCTTTTATACACGGCACGGCATGGAGGAGGGTCCAAGACTTCCCCTGGGGGGATAAGTTCGCCTGTGCGGCAGTGGGCCAGCGCCGGCCTCGGCGTCCGCGGCGACGGCGCATGGCGGCGCGGCGCGTGGCGGCTAGGCCGCTAGCGCATGTAGGCGCTCGAGGGCCTAGCCCGGGAGGTGGCGCGGCATGAGTAGATGACGGCGGCGGTGATGCGACGAGTTGACGGCGCCGCTGACCTTCCCCTCCGGCGTGTGCTGGATCGGGACCCGCGGCGGTGATGGCCGACGCGTGTCAACGCCCTTCGCGATGGGGAGAGGAGAGAGGAGGGGGATACCGTGGGCGGCGAGTGGCTTTGGCGGCCGACGTGGCAAATGGGGGTGACGGCGTGTCGGCAGGGCCCACTGAGTTGACGGCCGGGCGCGAACGCCGGGGCGCTGTGTCGACGCAACGTCGCGCGCGAGGGCGCCACTCTGGAGCGCCAGGCGCCAAACTATTTCAGGGAAGGCTGGTTTGACCAGTTCAAACAAAAATAATTTGAACTAAACTTCAAATTCGCCAAAAACAGAAATTGTAGTCCACCTAACCAGCTTCATTTTTACCAAAGGTTGGCCTATGGAATTTTGCCTACATTAGCCAGAAATTTAACTCCAAGTTGCTATTTTTCTCGGCCTGGTCAAACTCGTGCGCTGAGCATTGACTGGATCTTTGAGGCTTTTCCACTCTAAATCTCAAATGCTGCCAATTGGATGAATTGTGTTCCATGCCATTCTAGACAACTTTTGTATTGGCCGAATTTTGACTACTTAAGAAGAATTTTGAGAATGAGCTAGTTTTTCAATGATAGGTATGGATCTCCAAGGGGTTTGACTTAGAGTTTGAAGGAGTTGACCCCTAAGGAGTGGTTTGACCAAGACAACACTACTTAGGGTGACTAATGGGGGTGAGTACTATTGCCCAAACTTCCAAGATGTTACAGCTATGCTTAAAGGTTGAAGGTAAGAGAGAGCAATCTTGTGGAGGAGAATTGGTTTTTAAAAACCATAACACTTTTGAGGTGTGAAAGCGTTGTAGCAACTCCTGATCCTACTAAAGCATATCTTTGCTAGGGACAAGCAAATGGTAAGCTTGGGGGAGTTTGTTGATACATCTTATCCTATATATTTATAAGTCAACTAAACATGAGAAAAGGGCATAAATGTTAATATCAACTTAGAATAGGGTGCCACTAACAGTTTTTCTGGAGATTTGGTAAATTATATAAATCTAGGAACCATTCGGGAAAGTGCTAAAAGAGTCAAATCTAGAAGACTCCAGAAGGCTCCAGAACTCAACGTGACTTGGCACCCAAAAAAGAAGCATCTAGAAGAAGCGACGGACCGCCTGGCCGAAGTGGGCCCCGAGGGGGGCCACCCCAGCCCGATCGGCCTGGTGGTGGGGTCGGTCGGCCTCCCCCGGGCGCCACCTCAGCCCTACTTCCAGAAGGTTCTTCCACCGCCTATGAGGATCAATCTAAACCACTCATTAGGTCGGTTTGATCAAACGGCAAACGTCTACCCCTCAGGGCTATATAAGCAGCCCCCCTACCCCCTGGTAGAGCCATCTGGAAACCTGAGTTTGCATACACCAGATCAAGTCATCAAGTCAGAGATACTACATCCTAGAAACACCATATCGCAGAGTAGCTAGCTAGTCTAGATCTAGGAGGAGGCAAGGCGTCTACTCGTCTAGAGGTTGATCGAGATACTGATCTAGCTTCACTCTTGTAAGTTCTTATCTAGTTCCTTACATTTGTTATACAGACATATGTTCTTATCAATGATTATATTCGACATTATATGCTTTGGTGTTTATTATGATTACATAATTAGCATAGTTGCTTTGCCATTATATTCATGTATGGAGTCGTATAGCCCTCACCTAGATCATTTGTTAACATGGGTGAACGGTAAAGATAGTGTAAGCGTGGTGCTTATATTGTATTTATCTGCGATTGCACCCTATATGTCAGGTCGTGTGGTAGATCGTGGTGGTGACAACACTATTGAGTCCTTCGCAGTCCACCCCCATGTAGGACTAGTGGAGCCTTATACTGTTTGGGTTGTTTCAAGTTTCTCCCTTGATCCTCCCGGATAGTCTCCCCATGCATTAATATAATAGTTCTTCTTCCATGATTGTTAAATGTTTGAACTAATCATAGTTTGCATTGACATATAGTTTAGAGTTACCGAGGAGTATCCTCTCTAACTAGACTTTGCTATGTTTCTCTTGCTATAATGACATTTTCTAGCTGCTCATGATGTTATGACTTGAACAATGCTATAAATATCTTTATCTTTAAGTGAATTACCCCTTTTTATAGCAATTGATATATTTTGGCCACTCTACATTATAAAAGTGAGAGATGAGCATGTATTAGCTATTATGGATTAGAAAGACTTCTTTCCTTGTGGTAGAATATAAATATGATACCTAGTTTTACTCTTGGTTAAAATGCTACAATGGTATATTCATATATGTGCGCTTGCGGATTCGCTGTTTATATATATCTTCTTTTCTAGAGATCCAAGGCATATGTAAGAGTACCATATCCATGCGTTTTCTGGCACACCTGTTAGGGCTGACAACCTATATCGAGTTGTGCTATGAATTGTGTCGGAGTTCACCTTTTAGTTTAATCTATAACGAAACTAAATCATGGGATTGCTCTTGGAGTAGCAGCTAGCAGTCTGCACTGGAATGCCTGATAGGATGTAGAGAATGATGTGCATGCAGTCTTACTTTACCAGTGGATGTACAGGCTCGTCACATCGATGGAACCTCAGGAGCGCAGGGTTCGGCGACGCTGGGTACCTCGGATTCGAGAGATTTTGTGCAAGTGCTGGCTACCGAGGGGGCGCCGACCCGGCGATTAGGGGGTGGAACACTGGTTGAGAAGGGTGCGACGCTGAGAAGGGCGGCGTTGGGAAGAGGCAGCGTTGGGAGGGGGCGGTCTGCTGGCAACGTAGGGAGGGGCAGCGCTGGGAGGGGCGGTGCACCCTGGGGCTTGCGATTTGTTTCTTTTTTGACTCACAATTCATTTTGCGAAGCGAGGGAGGATCGGAGCGCTGCATGGTTCCAGTGACCGGGGGAAATAGGGGGGCGGGCTGATTGCAAAGTTCCATGGACTAGAAGGGGGCCGGCGGGCGGTTCTTTGAAAAATGACAGCATCTCTCTCGCGAGCCATCGGATAGAGATCTAGTGTCCTAGATCTGAGTTTGCATAGTTTCCACCGATGGGGGTGGTTTCCACCTAATACGCTCTCTTCATACATACAGTAGACATAAGTGAATAACAGTAATAATATCATGTAAAAGAACATAAACAAACTTAAAAATCTATCAGCTTCACACCTTTTTCTTCTAAGCAGCAGTAAGCAAATATGAGTACACTTATGGTTGGTACTCAGCAAGGCCACAAGAAATAACCAGAAACATTTTAAGCTATCTTTAAGTTTACTAAACACGTGAGGGTCCAAGACGCTCTTGACCGTGAGCACGACTAATTGATTAATTTTGCACTTTGTAGAGGTTGTACACTTTCACCACAAGTTGCGTAAAAGTTCCGAAGAACTTTGGACCCAACCATGTGATACTTGCAAGGCATTATACCACACTATTGAGGTGTGATTACATAAGGACGCTATGAGGCCTTTATAAAGTTTCCCCAGAGAGTTGCGGCCCACAAGGTTACTGGATCAGTTAGCAAGGTATAAAGCACCCTAACAGGTACTGTCTTAGAAAATTCCAACTCCCCACTAGAATGGGTCCATACCCCACCTACTGTCGTCCCTTGTCCTTATCAGGTAAGGCCACCCCAAGCTAGAGATCCTAATTAGTCAACCAAGACCGGTGACTGTTTAGTCCTTGTGGTTGCACTATTGTCCTGGGTGGTCACTCTATGTTCCAATTAAGACACAATATTCTTGTAAATAAGCATAGGTAGAAGGCGGTTAGGGACACTTGCCTTTCTCCAACGAAAAGCTACTTTTACTGCTCTTTCTTCATCTCTTACTTTGTTGGAACTCTTCATCTTCACAACAAACAAACAACGATTCTTCTTCTACTTGAAGCAATCATCGGGCACAAACATACAGAGGAAACAAACAAGTACAACTAAGAACAATGCACCAGTCAAATAAAAGCTTTAAAAGAGCACACTAAAAGATAGGCTCGATTCTATGGTTACGCATGAACGAATGAAACGCTGAAAATGAAACTAAGGTCGAAAAGAAAAAAACCTTTGTGAGATCACTAACAAACAACAAGAGACTAGGTGCTATATTATTTTAATAAGAAACTCATGTGAGAAGACTACTTCCGAGGAATACTCTATGTTAGAATTAAGTAAAGTTATATTTTTATGGTAGAAAACACGATAAACCAAATCATATTTTATTTGTAGATATTTAAGTACAAGTTATTTAAAATTAACAATTAATATTAGAAAGACAAAGCATGTATAAGAATCTAATTGAATGACTTTATATCTCGTGTTCAACTAAACATATTAACATTGAAAAGGCATTTATATTATCATTAAGCATATTACCTTTATTATGAAAACCGTTGTATAACACTAATCATCTTTTATTTAGAAAAGATGGTTATAAATAAGAATTAACCAATTACATCTTATGTTATGAAAATTGGGATAAAACCTAATTCTTTTATTTAGAAAACCAAGAATAAGAATTAGTCAATATTAACATGCAACTTTAATGTCAAAACAAGTAACTAGTGATACACATGCCATAGCTGTAGCTGCATACACAAATTTAGACTAAATAAACAGATAAACATATTTCTAAATTTTATGAACCAAATAAACAAATTCAAATTAATTCCAAAATTTTCTAAACCAAATAAACAAATTTAAAATATTTTCTAAACCAAATAAACAAACTAAACTATTTTCTACATTTTTAACTAAATAAACTAATTTCTAAACTTTCCAAATAAAAAATTAATATCTAAACTTTTATGCTAAATAAAATAATTTCTACATTTATTAACTAAATAAACTAATTTCTACATTTATTAACTAAATAAACTAATTTCAACATTTTAAAATAAATAAACTAATTTAAACTAATTTCTAGTTTTAAACTAAATTTTCCAAATTTTCAAAACCTAATAAACTAATTTTATTAATTTTATAAACCATATAATCATATTTAAACTAATTTTTAAACTAAGTAATTAAATTTTAACTAACTTCTAAATTTTCTAAATTTTATAAAACAAATAAACTAATTTAAACTAATTTCAAAATTAGCTAAGCTAAATAACCTAATTTTTAAATTTCTAAACTCAAAAACTTATTTCTAAATTTTATTAAGTAAAAAACTAATTTTCTAAACCAAATAAACAAATTTAAATTAATTTCTATATTTTCTATATTAAATAAACTAATTTCTACATTTTTTAGACAAAATAAACTAGTTTCTCTATTTTTTAAACTAGATAAACTAGTTTCTACATTTTTAAACTAAATAAACTAATTTAAATAATTTCAAAATTCAAACTAATTTTCTATAATTTTTCTAAAACAAATAAGTTAATTTTCTAAACCAAATAAACATATTTGAACTAATTTCTAAACCAAATAAACAAATTTAAATTAATTTCTAAATTTTCCAAACTAAATAAACTAATGTCTAAATTTTCTAAATTGAAAAACTAATTTCTAAATTTTCTAGAATAATTAAAAATAAAAAAACTAACCTGGAGGGCGGTCGCGCTGCAGGCGGGAGGGCGGGAGGAGGTTGGGGAACGGCGGCCGCCGTCCGCCAGGACGGTTGAGGTCTCCCATCGTGGGCCACGACGGTCGCAAAGCCAACCGCCGTGCCCACGGTAGTAGGTGCTCGCAGGCCTACAGTCAGGCAACGCATCCACCCGACCGTTGGCGATAGGCATACCGTTGTGGCCAAGATGGTTAACCTCTCTAGCCATTGTAGGCCACGACGGTTGGTACTAAACGTCATGGGTCACAACGGTTATCATATATTTTTTTGATAAACTCCTAGGCGATCATATATTTGTACAAAATAAAAAAATAGATAAAAATTTCCCAACAAGATATAAAAGGGGTGGCATTTTTTATTATTTTCCGAAATCATTCTCAATGCAAAAACAATTTCAAAAAATTCTAGAAAATGTTTACAAGGCACAACAATACTTAGAAAATTTCTAAAAACTTCCCAGATATAGATTTTAGAGCCTTCTAGTAAATGGAAATTGCTTAAGGGAAGTGAAATAAATTCCGGAACAAGACTGGAAAATTCTCGGGAGGATTTAGTGAGAATCTAAACGCATTTAAAATGTTTTGCACTCATGAAACACCAATTGCATTGGCAAGAATGCAACCGTCTCATTTCATTTTATTTAATTCAAAAAACATATAATTAATTTTTCCTATACTATATTCCATATAAAGAAAACAAATGTTGGAAAATTTTTAAAATTATGAGAAAATCATTGTGTAATTTTTTCTTTCTATTCACATCATGAAATTTGGAAATTTCAGGGTGTGACATAAATTGAACATCTTCTTTGGATACAACTCCAAAGGATTTAAAGAAAACTAACATGATACCCCAACCAAGATCCTAATGTTATGGCTAATGGTTTAATTAGTACATCGATGTAGTCATCTTTGTTTAACTTTTGGTCATCCTTATTTTACTATTCATGCTAGTATTAGTACATTGGTGCAATTTATATTCTTCAACACTAAAAGTGGTGCATATAGTTAACATTTTCTCAAATGTATAGGACTTATTCATCCATCATGCACACTACTTCTAGGACATAGCAAAATCTTTGGTCCTCTCCCAACCTCAACAGGTGTTCCCACAACTCTCAGCCATGGTGACCAAACAAGAGACTCATGCAACCTACCAAACACAAGCTTGTTGTCCAGTAGCTAACTGAACACTAGCACCACCTAACATGTCCATCGCTGGCATTGGCTCCAAACACTGTGCCATCTCAACATTATACACTATCCAACCAGATGCCCACTGGTCTATGTACTCTCTTGGGCCAGGCTAGCTAGGGTGAAGCTACTAAAGTAATCACATAGTTTCAAATTACACTACTACAAAATTCCTTATAGTACACCAGATCATCAAGGTTACAGTATTGGACAAATTAATACATAAAAATTATTTTAGGAAGTTGTGTGTAAATTAGTTATATGAGGCCATGTACATGGAATTCCAGCTGAATACATTTGTTACATAGTATACTCTGTGATACAACCATGTACATGGAATTCCAACTGGCAATATGCTTGAATCCATGTATATGGAAGTCCAGCTAGTAATATGGGGTGTCTTCAACTTACCAACCTGGAAGGCTCACACCACACTCATTGTGTCACCTTCCATTATAATTTTACATCCCATATATTAATAGGCTACCTCCAATAGTACACGTCAGCCAGCTAACTTTATTTATCATTGGTGTGGAGGTGCCAGGTAAATATATTAGAGCTAGTGCTGAAAACGTTGGAGGTGATCATAGATTAGCTGTACTTCAAATTGAGAAAATCTATAACATTAATGGAATTAGATGTTCTACTATATTTTTTGACTCAGATAGTACACTATAGTTTAAATCTTCAAAGGAATATTTGAGCTGTTCAAGTTGTGATGTTTCCAGCAATGGTGGATGCCAGCTAGCACTAGACGTTATCTTTTGTGGGTTGTTTCCAGCTATGGTGGATGCCAGCTAGCACTTAACGTTACCTTTGATTAATTTAAATAGCCCATCCATCAACTCATTCTTTGCTCTGAGTGTGAGATCCAAACAAGCAGCACCCATAGGAAGAAATGTCGTAGCCAAATCCTCCTTGACAAATGAATGACAAGCCTTTGACTACGGTATCAGATGAGGAGGAGGCAAAGCAGCCGATTGCTACAAATAAGGAAGATGAAGAGGATATTGAGGCATTAGCAGAGCCACCAGATTGGCTCCCTGATGGTTGGGTCATGGAAGTCTATCGTGCTGAAGATGGTACCATCAATCGAGTATGAATTTCCTCATGTACATAGTGTGCATCTGACTATTACTTTTCCATGAGGTTTGTGATTTTTCATTAAACCTAACTGATTATAATGCAGTACTATACTTCTCCGATATCTGGTCGTACATTCTCCATGAAGTCAGAGGTGTTAGAGTACCTTTTTTCTCAGACGGATGAGCATATACTAGAAATAAAGGAATCTGGTGTGGAGAGCACGCTTCAGGTGCATAAATACAATCTTTGATGTTTTTGAACTTTTATTTTAGGCATGATGTTATATCTGTTATGTTGGCATCTCGCAGAAAGAAAGAGAATGGCTTCCAAAGGGATGGGAGATGGAGATCAGAGTTGGTGGCGAGAAGATGAACAAGATGTATAAGGTATAAAGTCATGACTTGGTTAGTTTTTATCTTACTTGATATTTAATATATGTTCTATGTTCTATTTGTTTTTCTTTACTTGGATGCTCTATTGTCAATGTTGATTTTAAGACAACTTGTGCATTATTGGAATGTTCTTTTATTTAAATATGAGTTACTACATGAGAACTAGAAATTTCCAAGCTCTAAGATGTGAAATATTTTAATACTAGATAAGAAAAATGTATAACTGCTCATAAAATATTTTTTGAATTAAAAAACCATTGAGTGATTTCCACTTGGATAATATTGTCATACATAAGTTATAAGATGCATAAAACAATATGATGTATGTTGTATGAGGGGAATTCATATCATTTGAACATTATGTGTATATGTGGATCATATTAGTGATATTTTATTAGTTAATTTTACAAGTCATAGTGTGTACAGGAAATAGATACACAAAAGTAATAAGGATATAGTTTATATCTGAAGTTTTTTTCTTTTTCTATCATGAATATGCACAATATACATAAGTTTTTGCTTGTAATACAATTATCAAGTGCAAAGATTTTGTGGTACGCACCATTTCAATTCATATGAGTTTATGCCAATAATGAATATAATTTTTTCAAGAAATTGAGTACAACAATATACACATATAACCATATAGGTGGGGTAGGCAATATATGTGTATGAAAACATTATTGCCATATTTTGATGTTCAATATAATATATTTATTCTTTGCTTTATATGTATTGTGTATTCAATGGGGGGGCATTTCTTTTATGTTTGCTTATTCAATCATTATAATACTCCAACTCTTGCCTCGTCTTCGAGTAACTTATCACCTATAAAGAAATTTTAAAAATGTTAATACACAATTTGGTAACTATTATTGATTTTCAATATGATTTTCTTTGCAGTTTTATGTTTGCAAAAATACAGGAGCACGTTTGGCATCAAAACAAGATGTTATACTCTACAATAATGGTCAAATTGTCTCCCACTATGGTACAAATGGAGAATGTGATACCAGTTCTAAAGATAATGTGTGCCTCTTGCTATAACTTCCTACCCAAAGAACACATCATATCCAACTTTGAATGATTTTTTTTCATATTTTCTCCTTTTTTTGTGTTTGCAGCTACTTGCAATAGTGGACTTTCACCCAAAAGGATTGCCTGAAGGATGGGTAAAAGAGCTAGTATTTAGAAAGACAAAGGAAGGACTAACAAGGAAAGATCCGGTAAATAATTTGATTCATGATTTTGCATCATATTGATATCTCAATTTTCTAATCATTATTTATCATATCGTGCAGTATTACACGGATCCTATTAGTTCTTACACTGTGCGTACACTGAAATCTGCAATCTACCTTGTTGAAACTGGAAATGTACCCAAGCGCGCCTTTATTCAAATGATAAGTGTTCATGACTTGTACTCTTTTGACAAGTCTGCAGATTTGGTAATTTTTCTCTTTAGAGGTTTTCTTTACCTAAATAAAATCACCATTATAGTTACTTGCAATTTGCAAATCATCATTAAGAATAAAGAAAGTGAATTATTTTCTGAATACCTAATATGGTAATATTTATTTATTTTAGTCTGCATACTTTGTGTCTTGTTTTCCTTGACACTTATCTGCTACCATATTTAAGATAATCATTGACCATCATTGCGAGCATGAAAAGTCCACTCCTCCTAACCAATAACTTTAGTTGCATTACACATAACACATGTATAGGCACCTAGAGTTAATTTGACCATCTAATCATCCCAATTCCAGAATTTATTAATCATGAGCTTGCTACTATTGTGCAATGTAACATTTACTATACTATTAAAAATGTGGTTGTTGTCTTATTAGTTTTCTCCATATCATGGAATTTGAGAATTGAACTTACCATTACATTTTAGTTTTGCATGCTTAAAGAACATGAAATATTTAGTACATAGTATGGTGGAAATTCATTTTATTTTAGTCTTTTCCATAGTAAGGAAATATTTGATGTTGAAGATATATTATAAGTGTTTCTAATGTATTAAAATAATTGATTAATTTTTTCTCCTGGAAGCATGAAAGTTTGCGTACAAGACTAATGAATGAGACACCCGATCAGAAGGCCACAGGATCATCTCGAGGAAAAACACAAATAGAGTATGATCAAAACAAAAGGAATGGTAAGTTCCTAAATTTTTTGATAGTCATAAATTTTATTCACATGTGCACTTCTCATTTTTTATACTTCTTTCCTTATGTTATGCAAGTTTGTAAACATTAGTAGGCTTAGGTATCTTATAACAAACTTAGGTACCCCAATAACATTAGAATACTTACTTGACATAAAACTGGTGTGTGCTTCTTAAAGTATTTCATTTATATTCTATATACTCTATTCAGTCATATTGTTCCAACCACTTACCATGTGTTAGTATAAGTCAACAGCCTTAATGGTTATATACAACCTCAATTGCATATATAATACCCCCTCTGGGTTCATAGATATCATTATACACCTAGACACACACTATATCTAGATGCATAATAATATTTATGAATACTGAAAAATTAAAGCAACATGAACAGTAATACAATTGATCTGATTAGATGCATGCAAAACCAACTTTATTAAAAGTGAGAAAAGACATGCCTCATCAGATAATCCACTTACATATATGTAAGTAGATAGCATGTATGTGAGATCATGAATATATTTTCCTACTAACAAATTACATGTATGTTTGCATAAAAATAAAATGGTCAACAACATTCATGTTTGCATTTAAAAAAAGATTACACATGTAATGTGTGCGGTTGTGTTTTCTACTTCCATTCTCTGACAATTATTTTATGTCTTCTTTACTCTAGCACAAGATGGTGACACCTCAAGTGGCTCAAATTCTCCGTATGAGCTGGAAGAAGAAAACATCATAAGGAAGAAGGCTACGGGGAAAGAAGCAACCATTTCAAGGACCTTCAAGCATCCAACAGCAAGGCCTCCAAAAAACAAGGACTAAAAAGGAGGTGCATGCACAATCAGGATGCAGACTAAAGAAACTGCTCGCACAGCATATCACAATCAAATTTCACCAACACTTATGGTGTTGTATTTTATTCTGTTTCTTAGTGTCCTGTTCATACAGGAAGAAATAATGGTTAATGCTATTAAACTCCATGCGAACCTGAGATTTTAAATATTCACAACTCCATGCTCAGCATGCATTTAATAAAACAATGTGATTACCGTGCTTATGCAGTTTGTCGATATGTTTGTTTTGATCCCTCTGCCTAAACTTTGATGATGCAAGCAGTGGTTACATTTTATTTGTTTGCCCTATTTGCATTTGGATGAAACATAAATGATAATTTTCATGTTTAAATAAAAACTTTGAATGCATTTTGAAAAATGGTGTGAACATTGGTAGTGGTGAGTGTGAGCCTCCTTCTGACCGTGGTTGTACTATTTCACATGGAAACATATAAAGTGTCACATTGGATTTTAATGTAGATTTATTTGGTTCTAGTTGAATCACGTATACACTCACTTGATGCCCAACTTGTTAAAAATCGTCCTAAAAAACAAGTTAAAAGTCCATCAATAGGAGTCTGTATCTCGCTCCACGACACGCCGGAAGTGGCGCTAAGGTGCGAATGTGTCGTCCGATCCCACGATGAAACCTCTCTCCTGCAACCTGACCAGCAGGAACAAACACACTATGAGACTAAGTGATCGTTGATTTCCATTACAGACAACGACGAGTAGACTGTGAGTAATGACCAGTGCTTGTCCATGACTTCCTCTCCTGCTTGCAAGGATGGTGACCTGGGAGTCTCAATCCTCGTGGTAGTTCTGACTTGTGTGTAGTTTGTAGTTTGTTGGTTATAATTGACCGCAAAACCAAAGTAAGACAGATCCAAACTTTATGTTTGGCCTATTTTCGCTACTACCAAATATCCGAAATGGTGCGTCGTTCCTAGCAGTGGGTAGTGTACCGTCGTTAGAGGAGAAGAAATCATAATTTTTAAAAACGCTGACCTTTATTTACAAAAATATCGAATATACTCTTTTGGAAGTGGTGAAATAGGTTTGAAAAATATCGAATATATCCATCTAATTTTGTCAAAACATGAAAAATTAGCCTGCAACAGTTTGGCAAAACAACTTGGCATCAATAGCAACTTGTCATCCCTCCCCTCGGCGTGCGCATATATGCGCGCGCGTATCAGCGGCGCATCCGTTCCGTAGTAGAAGAGGTGAAAGGACATAAAAATAATTTTGTTTCTATCGCGGGGTTCCTGATGTAAAATTTTTTAAAAAAGGTGGAATGATATAACATAATTTTGTTTCTCTCTCAGGGTTCCTAATGTAAGTTAGATCTAAATTTGTCAAGTGAATTATGTCAAACTGTTGGAGATAAATTCTTTTTTTACTTGCCATATCTTTTTAGAAGTTGACAAAGCAGCCAAGTAAAATCTGGCAAAACTCTGGTAGATGCTCAAAATGCTAATATATGTCTTTACAAAATGTTGAATGTGCTATTTTAACTGTTAATTTAACTTTCAGAAAATGTTAAATCTAATATGTTCAAATCCTTTTTTGAATAAAATATGTTCAAATCTTTCGAAGGGGTTATCCAGCAAGATGCTATAAGATTTTTTTTAGCGACAGTATCAGTATGTAACTATGCAAGACGCCAAGACGCACGAGCTGACGATGGATTTTCAGTCACACTGATGACAACGATACGATACGTTCCACACTTCCACTCCACTAGACGTCACCGAGGGTTCACTTTACCGTTGGTAACCGGTCTTACCGGTCCGGCTCGGTAAGGAAAAAAGCTCGGTTACCGCTCTCTAACCGAACCTAATAAACCATAGCAAACCGCTCTTTTCGGTTTACCGGTCGGTTTTACAGGTTTACCGGACCGGTTTTGCCGGTTTGGCAGCGGTTTCGCCGCAATCCATCCATCCATTTAATCCAGACGCGTGGTGCGGCCCAGGCCCACACCCGCCTCTTCGTGCTCCCCTACTCCTCGCCTACTCCCCTCTCCGCATCCCGCCGACCGCTTGCCTTGCCTGCATCCAGGAGAGTCGGGGGACCGACCGGACGGTGCGGAAGGAATCGACCCGGAGCCCGGTGAGGGTTTTGGGTTCCTCTCGATTCTTGTCTCGCTTTGCCCAGGCTCGTGCTTGGATCGTCGCTTATTATTTACTTGCCATGCGCGATCTGAAATTTACCACCCTTTCTGCTTCTGTTCACTGACCTGGCTCCCATCGATTCTGCAGTTGGGTTCGCATGGCTTCTGAATCAGGGGACGGCAACTGCAATGCTTGGGCAGCAAGAGATCCTTCTGGAGTTCTCTCGCCATACAAGTTCGACCGCAGGTCGGCTTCCACCTCCTGACCTGGTGAAAAAAAATCAGTTTTCATTTTTATTAGTACTATGTCGTTGCTGTGTTATGCTTCATGGATGGAATCGAATACACATCTATGGTCCGAATTGTTGTTCCCATGACTTTATGTGTACATTATGTGTTTGGTTTTCAGTGTGTTTCTTTCATGCCTGTTTCTAAGTGAGCATATATCAAGTGGGGGAACAAGTAGTGCAGGTATTTCTGCTTGTCACGTGTGTTAAACAAAAGCATGAAACTGATGCTCGAATGAATGGACATTTTAGGTCTGCTGACATTTCAGAAATTTGGGTGCAGATAGGAACACGCTTGTCTTTTGTGCAGTTAACTCGGTGGTTTCGTTTTCATGACATCTTCTTATGTTTTCAGAGCAGTGCAAAGCGGCGATGTTTCACTGAGGATCACACACTGTGGGGTCTGTTATGCTGACGTTGTTTGGACACAAAACAGGCACAACGATTCTAAATATCCTTTGGTTCCTGGGTAAGCCTTTTTCAGACCAATATATCTGAAAATAATGTTTGTGCATTATATGTGTCATTAATATTAACTTGTGCAGGCATGAGATATCTGGAGTTGTAACTGAGGTTGGTTCAGATGTCAAAGGCTTTAAAGTGGGTGACCATATAGGTGTCGGAACCTACGTGAACTCATGCCGAGATTGTGAGAACTGCAATAGCTCTCTAGAGAACTACTGCCCAAAATCAGTGTATACTTTCAATGGCATTGATACAGATGGCACTGTCACAAAGGGGGGTTACTCCACTCACATTGTAGTCCATGAAAGGTATGACAGTACCATTTTATTTGGATGTTCAAACAGGATTTCTTGAATTTGATAAAGACTAGGTTTAGAGATGAAAACTGGTAGTATATATAGGCCGCACTCACAAATTGTTTTGTTCCTCTGTAGTTTCATTCACCGATTTGATCGTACTGTGTAGTATTCATGATGCTATCTAGTTTCTTACGAGAGGTGACTAAAAATTGTTTGCCATTTCTTATGAAACATTTTCATTAAAATCAACTCAGGATTAAAGAATATTATATAGGACCATATAAGAATATTGTTGATATCTTGATGCTGGTCAACACTACTTGTCTGACAAGGGAATCACATCTTTTGTTGATTCATTGATATTTCAGGTACTGCTTCAAAATACCAGATGGTTACCCTTTGGCAAAGGCAGCACCTCTTCTATGTGCTGGAATCACTGTATATACTCCAATGATGCGACACAATATGAACCAACCTGGAAAATCACTAGGGATCATTGGACTTGGTGGGCTGGGTCACATGGCAGTCAAATTTGGTAAAGCCTTTGGCCTTAAGGTCACAGTTTTCAGTACGAGTGAATCGAAGAGAGATGAAGCCATCAACATCCTTGGAGCAGATAATTTTGTTATATCATCAAACACACAGCAAATGGAGGTACTTGGTTCCGATCTGGGCGCCCAGTTCTGCATATGACCATGAATAGTTTTCCTATGCTGAGAATGAAATTTATGCTGCTAAATATCGCTTGTTTCATTTAATCAACAGCTGATTGTGACTATATGATCTGTTTTTGTAGTCCCTGAAAAACTCTCTGCACTTCATAGTTGACACTGCTTCGGGTGATCATCCGTTCGATCCATATCTTTCACTTCTTAAGATTGGTGGTGTGATGGCAGTAGTGGGCTTTCCAAGTGAGATTAAAGTGCATCCTGCAAGCCTTAATCTTGGTAATTCTCTGTTCTGATACTCATGTAGTGAAAAGAAATGTGGTAACAGAAGCTAAGTCATTCAGATTTAACCTGAGTTTCTTTTTTAGGTGGACGGACCTTGTCCGGTAGTATTGTTGGAGGCACAAAGGACATACAAGAAATGGTTAACTTCTGTGCAGTGAACAAAATCTATCCAGAGATTGAGATCATCAAGATAGATTATATAAATGAGGCTCTCAAAAGGCTTGTTAATCGAGATGTGAAATACCGCTTTGTAATCGACATTGAGAACTCTTTCAAGTAGCATCTCATTCTCATGCTCTTGTCTTTCTGTCGACGGATGAGCAAGCACATGTGGCATCACATTTACATTGTTCCTGGTGTTCTGTACTGCTGTGCAGCTACCTGCATCTCTCCTATGTATGGTTAGCATTTTTTTCGCTGACTTATGTATGGTTAGCGTTGTCACCTTTGCATAGTATAACAAATAGGCAGTGATGCTGCCGTTGGTGTGACATCGTTGTAAGTTTTATAGCAATATCAATAAACATAATTATCAACGTCATATGGGTGCATTGGAATACGGCCAAGTGCAAATGTTAAGATGTACACACAACTTCGCTTTCTGTACCAAATTATTGCAAAATGTTCTGGAAACATTGGATGCACTTTTTGCAACTATTGTTGGTAAATGTAAAATCTTATCGCCAATCTTCTCGCACGACTAACAAATATGAGAATCTTAATTGTTGATAAATCAAGACAGTAAGTTAATTCAAGCTCGGAGTAGAATTCCTCTCTGCTTTGTTTTCAAGTTTTGATTTTGGCATAGAGCCTACCATAACATACATTACTATGAGTCTGGCGGCTGAAAACCAGTTTAGAAAAACTAACCTTGGGCCACTAAAAGAACAGGCAAAAATGTGGGCAATACAAGTACATGCCTCCATGTGCAATGGTACCAAAAACAATAAGGTGCCTTGAACGTATCGCTCTTTCATAAAGCAAAGTCAACAATCTCCAGACTCGAGACCTAACTTTGTACTAACTTGTAAGTGTGATCTGTGGTGGCAAGCCCCCACCCTATAGTTTGGTCAACTCAAACTCTTGCAGGTAGCAGGGAGGAGCAGAAGTGGAGAGATGGCTGGTGCTGGTCTGATTGCATCTGGAATCATCAAGTGGACAGCAAGCAAGCTTGCTTCCTTGGTTTCTGCACCGATTGGGCCACCATCTTCATCTGATGAGCAGCAGACTTCAGCAATCAGAGATGTGCAGATGCTGCAGAGGACGATGGCATCAGTCCAGCGCACACTGGAGGCAATAGATGAGGATAGCATCAGAGATGAGTCTGGAAGGCTTCGGTTGAGGGAGCTCCAGGAGTTTGCCTATGATGCGCAGGATGCTATCGATGAGTACAAGTTTGAGCTGCTGCGTCGTAGGATGGATGATCCAGATAGTTCTCATGAAGACAGAAGTGCTCGTAAACGCAAGCGCAAGGGCGACAAGAAGGTACTTGCAGTTGCTTCCCTGACACTTGAATTTTAATTTGTTGATCAACAAGAATGTTGATTAATTTCTTAGTATTCTGTTCAAACTGTTTTGGTTTAGATTATTGGTTACAATACAAAACAGTAGCCAGAAAATTTCATACAGTACCTTTAATTAAACCCAAAACACTAAACTTATGGATAGTAACTGCAGTGATAGCAATAAATCCATGTTGTATAATTTTAGGAAATAGTATAAAAAAAACTTATGTTGTATTTGTAATGGGAGGAGGACAAAATAGAAGAGATTAGGGCCAGTGCAGCTTCTAGTGGTGCTGGTTAAAATTAAATTAAAGGCACGGATACAAAGATAAATATTAGATTCCATTTGACTGAATTATTTCACTCCAGGAACCCCAAACAGACCCTGTGATGGTTCCGGTTCCAGATGAATTGGCTGCCAGGGTAAAAAGAATTCTGGAAAGATTTAAGGAGATCACAAAGGCATGGAATAATCTTCATCTGGATGAAGCAGATGCGCCATTTAGGGAGGAGGAAGAAGACTTTGTGCCTAAGCCAACCACTCCACATGTTGATGAACCCACTGTAATTGGCAGAAAGGATGATAAGGAAAACATAGTCAAGTTGTTGCTCTCAGTGAATGGAGCTTGTGGAGAAAATAATGCATCAGTTCTTCCTATTACTGGAATGGGGGGAGTAGGAAAGACAACACTTGCTCAAATAGTTTACAATGATGAAAGGATCACAAAGAAGTTTGACCTGATGGGATGGGTCCATGTATCAGAGAACTTTGATCTTAAAAGTATCATGAGCAAAATTATCATGTCATTTACAAGGAAACCTTGTCAGATAACAGAACTGGACCAGTTAGAGTATATACTGATGGAACAAGTTGCTGGCAGAAAGTTCTTACTTGTTCTTGATGATGTATGGAGCGAGAGGAAGGACCTTTGGGATGCCTTGCTATCGGCGATGTCAACTGCACAATTAGGGGCAATACTTGTAACTACCCGCAATGTAAATGTGTCATCAGCTATACAGACAATGCCTCCCTACCATGTGGGCTGCTTATCTTTTGATGAATCTTGGCAACTATTTATGCAGATGGCCTTTTGTGACCTGGATCAAGATAAAGAAAAAACCTTTGAAGAAATTGGCAGAAAAATTGTTCAGAAATGTGGAGGCTTGCCTTTGGCAGTCAGAGCAATTGGAAGTGCACTTCGCTTTGAAGAAAATGAGGAGACGTGGTGTGATGTATTGGACAGTGAATACTGGGACTTACCAACGAGGGAGGATACTGTGTTGCCAGCCTTAAAGTTAAGCTATGTCCGTATGCCGATTCACCTGAAACGGTGCTTTGTTTTCTTCACGTTGTTCCCCAAGGGGCATATTTTCGTGAAGGAGAATGTCATATATCTCTGGATATCTTTGGGCATCCTTAAGCAGACTAGGCATCGGCACCTTGAGAACATTGGCAATCGATACTTCACTGACTTGTTGCAGAGAACTATGGTTCAGAGAGTGCTGCTTGATGGAGGACACAATTGCTTCACCATACACGACCTTTTCCTTGATCTGACAAAATTTGTCTCAGGTGAAGATATTTTGAAATTGGACACTCAGTATATGCTGTTCTTAAATGATGCATCACAAAACCTTAGATATTTATCCTTGTCTGTGAGTTCTTCAGATCATACAATGTTAGATCTGCGTACCTTACCAATTACTGGAGGTCTTAGGGTACTCCAAGTTATAAATGCTTTGGATGATAACAGGAGGTATTACTCTTCTCTTTTCAAAAATAACAGAAGACGCTTCTCCAATTTGTCCTTTCATCATATCAATGTTATGCTTCCTGAGGATCTAAGGGGTCTCCGACATCTGAGAGCCTTAGATTTAAGTCTTAGTAGATTGACGTCATTGCCAGAGTCAATAGGAGAACTGAAGCTGCTGAGGTATCTCTGCATTTTCCAAACACGAATTGCCAAGCTACCTGAATCTATCTGCAGCCTGCACTACCTGAAGGTTTTAGATGCGAGAACCAACTTCCTTCGAGAGCTTCCACAAGACATTCACAAGTTGGTCAGCCTTCAGCACCTTCTTTTAAATTTCTGGTCTCCCCTATGCATGCCAAGTGGAATTGGGAAGTTAAAAAGGCTCAAAACATTGACAAGGTACAGTGTTGGAACAGGCAATTGGCACTGCAACATCTCTGAACTGCATCATCTGGTGAATATTCATGGAGAACTTTGCATTACAGGTCTAGGTCGAGTGACCAGCATTGATGATGCTCAGACAGCAAACCTGATCAGTAAGAAGCACTTGCAAATTCTAAGATTGGATTGGTCTGTTGGATTCTACACTACTGAATGTGAGCACATTGTTAATCCAAATAATGCAACATCAACACCAGAACTGGATGAGGGTGTATTTGAGAGCTTAAAGCCACATAGGAACCTTGAGGAGCTAGAGGTAATTAAATATAGTGGCTACAAATATCCAAGCTGGTTGGGGGATCCTGCCTTTTCACGTTTAGCCAAGGTGACTCTATGGAACCAAAAATGCCAGTTTCTTCCAGCTCTTGGCCAACTGCCTCAACTCCATGAACTTGTGATCATTCATATGGAATGTGTAGAGCGAATTGGGCGAGAGTTCTATGGCCAGGACTCCATGGAGCGATTCCCAGCTTTGAAGAAGCTAGAGTTTGAGGACATGCCAAAATGGGTGGAGTGGTATGGAGGTTCTGAAACCGATTTCCCTTCTCTCCTTGAGCTAAAAATCAAGGATAGTAATGAATTGAGGGTCCTTCCACAGAAATTGCCATCCCATCTGAAGAAGTTGGTTATCATAAACTGCGAGAAGGTGGTTAGAATACCGAATGTTCCTTGCCTCACTCACTTACTCTTGAAGGGCAACATAGATGAAGAGGCATTAAGGCGTCTTCAGTTTCCGCTCCTCAGGACATTAAAAGTTTGTTTCTTGAGAAAAGCAGAGGAGGTCAAACTTGAAAACTTGCCAAAGCTCGAGGGACTGGCTATCACTGGATGCAAAAGGCTGTTCTCTGTAGAAGGATTGTATGGTGCTGAATCCCTCAGTGTTCTGAAGATAGAAGATTGCCCAAACCTGCAACTCCCTTTAAAGCAACTCCCACAGAAGGTTCAACAAGCTACCATCACAAATTGTCCTCAGTTGCAGGAATGGGCTGAGTGGCAGCAAGCTCAAATGTCAGAACCTCAATATCAGGTAGGCACACATAGCTTCTTGCTCATGTCTTCAAATTAACATTTGTTTGTCAAATTGTCAGTTGTTTTTCTCATTTGCATCATATATAATCGATAAAGAAAGATCTTGCAAACGCAGTTACAAGAACCTGATGGTGCAAGCTACGACTACGATCAAGATCAAGAGGTACTCGAAGCACTAAGGGATGACAGTGACGATGATCCTGATGTTTTCAATGAAGACGAAGATGATGATTTCTATGATACACTGTTAGAAGTCGGGCAATCAAGTGGGATGGCCATTGATTACGATGATGGCAGCGATGAAGCTCTCTGAACATAACAGAGAAGCGTAAACCTTCGACCTAGAAGAGCTATCATCCAAATGTCACAATGTTCTACTGTATTCTAACCAACCTATGACTGCCGTTCTAGGAATGATAAGGATGTTTTGTAAACATTTTTTTGAAGCAGTGACGTCAGAGCTCTGCTCTTCATTTAAAGATAGAAAAGAGAGTAAAATACATGACCGGTCCTTAAACTTGTCTCACTGTGTCACTTAGGTCCCTGTACTCTCAAAATGCATATTTGGCTCCTTAAACTTAGGCTCGGTGTCATTTAGGTCTCTCGTACTCTCAAATGCAGATTTTACTCCCTAAACATGTTATATAGGTCCCTAAACTCTTGAAATGTCGTGTTCTTCCACTAGTAGAACATGTTATACTTCAAGCCTTCAAGCAAGCTACTATTTTTATTGGTACAACCGGACTTAATTTATTTGCCCGTCGGCTTCTTCCGAATTTGATATATAATTTATCTTATAACCCCTAGTTTGTTTAGTAAGTGAAACACGTGGTTTAAATTCGAACATCTTCCGAGAATAATAGTGTAATATGCATGTAATAAGAACCTAGCAAGTTAAGATATTAAATTCAAAGTAAAAGTTCATTGGTATTAAAGGGTTCACCATATTAATATTCTTTGACCCAAACTCCACTTTATTATACTATAACTAAATTGTATCTATATAAAATGAAGTTTTTATTTATTTCATTGACATAAAAAATATTTTAGAGAGTTTAGGGACCTACTCCCTCCGGTTTGGTAAAAGAAGACGTTTTGGACAAGATTTGAGTCAAACATTGGGAATATAAATCATGAATAGCTTTTAAGTTGTTGAGTTTGGAAATGTGAAAACTACATGAGTAGATTTGTCTTGTAAAATACTTTCATAAAAGTATACATTTGTTAGTTTTTAATAATTATTTTGTAAAATTAGGAAGTCAAAGTTGTACTTTGGAGACCGTGTCATTGTCCTAAACGTCTTCCTTTACCAAACCGGAGGGAGTATATAACACCCGAAGCCAAGTTTAGAGAGTAAAATCTGCATTTTGAGAGTATAGGGACTTAAATGACACTGAGCCTAAGTTTAAGGAGCCAAATATGCATTTTGAGAGTGTAGGGACCTAAGTGACATGGTGAGACAAGTTTAAGGACCGGTCATGTATTTTACTCTTCTATAAAGGGCAAATCTGGGTGTTTTCCTTTTCTTCGAATGGCAAATCTGAGTCCTTGGCCTGGTGCATTCGCTTCTTTCGCGCGCATGGCATGGCAGCCTCCAAATGCGCCGCCGCCACTTCCAGCCCCACCCGGCTGTGGATAATTTTTTAATATTAACCATTTTTAAAAATTATTTTCATAAATAACCCCAGGCGAACTTTTTTTTTTGCACCGGGTAACCCTTTTGGCCGTGCACGGCGGCGTGGCGCGGCAAGCGGCCGCTACCGCGCCACATGCGGCGGCGCGGCGGCCACCGCCACGCCGGCCGGCCGCGGCGTGCGCGCTAGGCGTGGGCCGGTCTTGCCGCGCCACATGCACCGGCGCGGCGGTCGCCGCGCCACCGCGCCCCGGCGCGGCGGCGCCCTGGGTCAAGAGGGCCCGCGCGGCCTTCTTTCTTCTTCCTCCTCCCTCTCTTCTCTCCCGGCCCGAGCTCACTCCCCGTGCGCGGCGCGCCGCCGCCGCCGCCCCCCTTGTATCCGGCGTTTTGTGGCGGGGATAGTGTGGGAAATCGATCCCTGTATCCTTGGAAGGTATTGCCCTTATTTAATCTCAGTTTTAGCACTTAATTTTGCCGTATTTTGCATGTATAGGTGAGCTAGGGTTTGACAATAATTTTAAATTGTGATGTGTTAGATGTTGGATGTGTTGAAAGTTATGCTTTGGAAAGTTTCATTAGACAATGTGCCATCTATTGATATGTTCAAAATACGTTGCTTTACTACATGCTTTAGTGTAGGTTTGCTTTACTACATGCTTAATACAATGTTGCAAATATGTTGAAAGTGATTGTTCATTTTGATATCATTGGTTGCAGGATTAGTAGACATGAGTCACCAAAACCCACGTTCTTGTGCCATTGTTAGGGGGTAAAGGAAGTTTTCCCGAAGAGTGGGATGAAAACGGTCCCGTGCCTCGAGCTCTCCCCGTACCCAATTGTTTATGTGGTGTGCCGGCTTATGTGAAACGATCTAGGTGTGCTAGGACCGCAGGTAGAGCATTCTACCGTTGTTTGGATTAGGGAAGCACCACCCCCGGCGGCTCCTTGTTATTTTTTGCGGTGGATAGACGGGCCCGACAAGTTTGATCCTAGGATACGTCTCTTCCCGTATGCGAGTCATGTCTTGAAGCCATATCATGAGTTTCAACGATGGGTTCCTCCTCCACCGATGACTTACGAGGAGAAGCGATTGGCCGCCATTGAGCGAGTTAACAACCCTCCATTGTGTGATTGTGGAGTGCGTGCGTATCTTCAACGACCAAACATTAAGGCCCCAAATAAGTTTACACCATTCTTTCGTTGCTCCCTAAAGACCGTTGTAAGTAAAAAGCATATCCGTGTTATCATTTAAGTTTTATAAATGTGCATGCCTCATTGCTATTAATGGTTGTTCCGCATTTCGAGTGGGTGTCCTAGGTGTGACTTCAATGAATACATACATGGACCAAGATCGGAGTGGCCAACCGAATCGAAGTGAAAGAGTTCGAGTCCGGGACGAAGGCTTGGCCTTGCCTTAGCTATCCACCTTCACGGTGCAAGTGTGGCATAGTAGCCACGGAAGGTGTTGTGCCATCTGAGCTCGGTTTTGGAATGTTTTGTGGCAATGCATATGGAGACTTTTGGGTGAGCATGATGTGAACTTCTTTGATTTAGGTAGCACTACCGTTGTGGTTGTCCTCATTTTGATTTAACTTTGTATGATACGGTCTTATATTTTGCGGGGAGGGGCGGACTTGTGATTGGGAGCAATTTCTTGGTCGTCGTGAGTTAATGTTAGAGTTGGGACGAACTTCGAACCCAGGGGAGGAGGTTTAAAACTGAATCTATTAAAAACAAGATAAGAGCAAAATATGGTGTGCCCTTACGGAAGAGGAGGATCTAAGTGGTCCAATTTGTGATGAGATGGTTTGTGAAACGGGAGTGGAGCTAGAATTTGTAGTTGGTTACGCCAACTACGAGAAAGTTGTGGCATATTAGCGTTGTAACGGGGAGAAGTTCTTAGAACGGGGGATACGTCCGTTGACTGCAGAGGAGAAGAGTGAGAAGAAGAGGAAAAAGGAAGAGGAGTGGAAGGCATTGATGGAGAGGTCCGGGGATAGGTCGAGGGATGAAGCGGCTAGAAGGGCGAGAGGCCGACGAGAAAAGGTAAGAGGATTGTGGGAGGATGATGAATGGTGTTCAAGTGTCAGTTGCATGTGTTGCAGTGTAATATTTTTTTCAATGAACTAGTGTGTTTGGTAGTTTTGTGTTAAGTGAACACTTTGTTATGTGATGTAGTTGATGATGAATGGTCCTTAAGAATCAGTTGTATGTGTTGTAGTGAACTATTTTTTCAACGAAAAAATGTGTTTGGTTGTGTTGCATGCAGATTTATTAATGGAGCAGGAGATTAGAAAAATTAAAAATTTAGAAATAATAGTTCCATTATTACAACACATTCAGGATGTAGTTTTCTTAGAACAATATTACACTACCATGATGTAAACGAAATAGTAGCTCAAATATTACAACACCGCATGGTCAAAGACAACGACCTCATACAAAGTTCCAATATTTAGCCATCCTTGTGATGTGATGACGAAGGTTTATCCTTCTTGGTACCTTTTTTAGTTGGTGGATTAGGAGCGAGACGGGTTTCTTTGCAGGACCGTAAAGACCACCGGAGCATAAAGACCATTCCAAGGGGTGTCCTCTCCTCTTGCAATGGCATCTGCAGCTTTTTCCTTGCATATAATGAAGCATGGCTCTTTTAAAAGTGGTCATTTTCTTTGGATCAGGTGTTGTATTTGTGTTTTTGCCCTTCGGATCACCACCACCATTACCATCCCGACCCCCTCCGGCGTGCGGCCGTAGACATCTCTAGTTATTGTTAAAAAATGAACATTATTTTGAAGTAGTTAAACTGATTACATTAAATCAACAAAGAGAGGAACCGTACCTAAGATAGAAGATGAGCCGGTGAGGAGAGGGAGGAGCACCAAGGTGTGGCGGTGGTAGTCTTGCGGTCGCCGTCCCCTCTTTATATAGCCGTGACGGGGTGTAGGGTGTTTTTTCTTGTACTCACATCACATGTAGTAGGGTAGGGGGTAGGGTGTGTTTTCTCCCACGGATTGAATGGCCCACCACTTCTTTTCTTTCCCTATATATGTCACCCTTCAGGTAAGTTGTTCACAATAACCAGCAATGGATGACTTGTCAGGTGAGGATAATTCTCTCGGTCCCAACTCGTGGACAGAACAGGATCCCGAATGTAAGGAGTACTTCCTACCAAGAGAGAAGAGTTATTTCCGATCTTTGCGGGATGTTAGACCGTACGATTCGAAGAAATCAGTAAAGTGGCCAAGATGCATGCACAATGAGTTGTGTGTAATGCAAGTTTATGAGGGAGCTGGACTTTACTACTCCGGTCGTCGCTTTTGGCACTTTCCACGTGCCTGGGTAAGGAACACTACAACGAGTATTTCCATCAGTTTATTTAGGTAACTAACATACTATTGTTGCTTGCAGTACTCGTATGACCCTAACAACTGTGGTTTCTCGCAATGGGTCGATCCGCCAGCTATTCATCCATATGAAGAGTACATCACGTACCTAGAAGGACGCATCGAGAAGCCGAAGCATGAGCTCGCGGAGGCACTTACTCCTCCGGATCCACCATCTAGCGACGACGCGCTATGCACTGCGGATGTCACATGAAGAACAGTCCACCGTCAAGTCCATCCCCGCCACCTCCACCCCCGTTTGGGAACTACTACATGCCTTCCTAGGAATCGAGTGGTTTTGGCTCCATGTTATCCGGACAGTTCTCGTACAAGTAGATTATTAGTGTTGTAATTGTTGTGTAAACTACCTTATGCCATTTGCGGCTTTCAATTCAGAACCACATGGTGATGGACCTGATATGACATGTATGTGTGCGAAGAAGTTGGTCTGAGTCCTGAATCACAGCCTGCTGTTAGAAGCCATCCTAAACAAAAGAATCCTTATGTGTTCAACACTCCAAGCAATTATGTGCCTGAACCTAGAACACCAGTCGATAATATTAATCTCTAAGGTGTTGTTGCTACTGCTGCAACTACAAAGAATGTCAGCCCCCAGGCTCCTCTTATGTCATGTACGTGTGCTTTAAAATTTGAATTGACAACACTCTGAAAAAATCTATGCACTCCTGAAACCCTAGGGTCCTTGGAATCCCTAGCCTTTTCAGTGAGCCATGTTGTCCAGTACAACATTTGATTCGACAACACCCTGAAAAAATCTATGCACCCTGAAACTCTAGGGTCCTTGGAATCTCTAGCCTTTTCAGTGAGGCATCATTTCAACTGCAAAAACTGAAAAGTCTAAAGAACTACAAATTGTTTTGTCAACACTGTGGCCATTGCTATTTCATTAGACATTTCTCTTACATAACAAGTTTGCAGTGGCATGCATGGCACATGTGCCACAACTAATCCTACCATGCCTTAGGGAATTTAAGTCACACAAGTTTGCAGTGGCATGCATGGCACATGTGCCAATACTAATCCTAGCACGCCTTAGGTAATTTAAATCACACGAGTTTCCAATGACATGCATGGCACATGTGCCAATACTAATCCTAGCACGTCTTAGGAAATTTAAATCACACAAGCAATGGCACGTGTTACACATAACAACAATCATGCACCACCGATGAAGTCATCGCTCCACTTCTTGAAGTCCTCAAGTTCCTTCTTCACAAGAGCTTCGATCTTGGGGTCTCCATCGATTTTCTTCCCCCTCGCCGGAAACGCGGCATCCGGACCACTAATGAAGTCGTCGATCCACTGCTCGAAGTGGTACGCCCTCGTCACCTTTGGAGCAACAGATCTACTGCTTCCCTTCAATATATGCCACGTAGATACAAAGTCAGAAATGAACACCACGAAGTAGGTACAATGCTACTTAACAGTATCACTTACTGCCAATGCCGCAAGCTCCTTTTTAGCTTGATCGATGTTTTGACAACACCAAAACCGCCTGCCAAACGTTTCATCTTCACGTGAGACCTTGCATCCCGCATTCATGCCACAATGGCACTCTGGGGGGATCTCGCCTTTCGGCCTCTTGTTCAAACTGAGTATGGATCTATTGGGATCATTTGGGTATGCCCCCTCCATGGCTTCCATGGCCCTCCTCACATCCATAAACCCAAACCCTGAGCCCATCTCGGACAACCAACACTCTCAAACGACTGGAGGAATGGAGGTGAGGTACGAGTGGAGGTTGCCTGTGAGGATTGGAGGTGAGTGATGAGTGGGGAGGCTACCCCACTTTATATAGAGAAGGTGGGTGTGGTGGACCCCATTTCTCTAAATCGGTGTGGGATTGGATTCTCAGACCCCGGCATTCGATTAGGCAACTAGGACGGAAGAGACGGGCATTTTCAGTTGCAAGAAAGTCATGGAATTGTAACAACAAGGTCCTCGAATCTGCCGCGCCACAGGGCTCGGCGCGGCAGCATAACGTTGCCGCGCCATGGTGCCTGGCACGGCAAGAGTGCGTTGCTGCGCTTAAATTTTACGAAATCCAGTACGCTCCCTCGGCCAAGGTTGAAGTTTGGCCGGTGGCGCGGCAACACGAGCCTGCCACGCCATGCGCGACGGCGCGGCAAAGCAGCCCCGCCGCGCCATGCGGTGTGGCTGCGGGGTTTGCATCGAGTCCGGAGGCCGTGGCGGCGGCCGTGGCTGCGACGACAATGGGAGTAGCAGCATCAACTGTAGCAGCATCAACTCCGTAGACGGCGAACATGTGTTGGCGTCGTCCCCATGATAGGCGACGAGGAGCCTGCGTCTTGTGCGGCAGGATGAGCGGCGACGTCGTGGTTTAGGGGGAGATCGTTAGGAATAAACCACGTTAAGGTTCGTGCCTGGCGTGCTGTGTACGTCGCGTGTGTTCAAATGAGTCTGTTAGCTTGCTAGTTTTGAACTTATGTGCGTGCCTGCGTTCAAGTTAGTTAGCTTGTTAGGATTTGATAGAGTCTGTAGGGTGTTCGCTGGTGCACGAGTTCGTGCTCGTGTTCGGGTCCAGCGTGAGTCCAGGAGCGTCGGTGTGGCCGCGTTCCAGGACTGGACTGCGTGTGTGCGCACGTTCTGGCAAGGTACCTGTTCGTGCAGACATGGCCGTTGGAGCTGCAGACATCAGAAGCGGAAGAGATCACGATGAAGCGTGCAGAGTGGAGGTGAGGACCGGTTCATGCGGAGGAGTTCGTGGCTCGGAACGCAGGGAGTCTGCCGGGATGGCGCATCTGGGCGCGCCAGACTTGCCGTGGTGGGTCGTGTGGGCGCAGACGTCTCTGGGCTATAAAGGGCCATGTAAATCTTGTGTTCTACGTTGAGTCGAGTCCTCAAGATGGAATAAAAGCCAACATACAGGTCGTTCGGCAGCTAGGGCGTTCATCGCCAATCTTGTGTCCGTGCACTGTTCGTCTTCCTGCTCCGTCCGGCGTGAGCGAGTGAGTGATCATAGGGTTAGATTTTCAACAATTGGTACCAGAGCTTGGTTAGGGCCAGGAGCAAGGTGTCAGAGGCGCGCTGGTGGTGGCCGGCGTCATGGCGGCAATGCGGCGAGGTCGCCGGGCTGTGTGTCGGTCCGTGCGTGAAGCAAGGGGTGGCGCTACGGCGATTGACCGTGTGTCGGTCCTGCCGGGCGTGATGTGCTCGACGACGTGTGTCGCCGAGGAAGAAAATGGTGGCTGTGGTAGCGTGTGGTGCTGTCCCGTGGCCGGTCTCAGCAGCGTGTGGCGCTGTGGAGAAGAAGCTTGGTGTGTGGCACCGAGGAAGAAGACGGTGGTTGTGGCGGCGTGCGGCGATGTCCGATGGCCACAAGTTCTGAAGAAGGAGGCCACAACGTTCGCTGGGAGATGAGGCATGCTGCGGGGTTTGCGTCGAGTCTGGAGGCCGTAGCAGCGGCCATGGCTGCGACGACAATGGGAGTAGCAGCATCAACTCCGTAGACGGCGAACATGTGTTGGCGTCGTCCCCATGATAGGCGACGAGGAGCCTGCGTCTTGTGCGGCAGGATGAGCGGCGACGTGCCTGGCGTGCTGTGTACGTCGCGTGTGTTCAAATGAGTCTGTTAGCTTGCTAGTTTTGAACGTATGTGTGTGCGTGCGTTCAAGTTAGTTAGCTTGTTAGGATTTGAACGAGTTTGTAGGGTGTTCGCTGGTGCACGAGTTCGTGCTCGTGTTAGGGTCCAGCGTGAGTCCAGGAGCGTCGGTGTACGTGGCCGCGTTCCAGGACTGGACTGCGTGTGTGCGCACGTTCTGGCAAGGTACCTGTTCGTGCAGGCATGGCCGTTGGAGCTGCAGGCGTCAGAAGCGGAAGAGATCACGATGAAGCGTGCAGAGTGGAGGTGAGGACCAGTTCATGCGGAGGAGTTCGTGGCTCGGAACACAGGGAGACCGAGTCTGCCGGGATGGTGCATCTGGGCGCGCCAGACTTGCCGTGGTGGGTCGTGTCGGCGCTGTGACGTCTCTGGGCTATAAAGGTCCATGTAAATTTTGTGTTCTAGGTTGAGTCGAGTCCTCGAGATGGAATAGAAGCCAACATACAGGCCGTTCGGCGGCCGGGGCGTTCGTCGCCAATCTTGTGTCCGTATACTGTTCATCTTCCTCCTCCGTCCGGCGTGAGCGAGTGAGTGATCATAGGGCTAGATTTCCAACATCGGCGGCCGCCGCACTGCCGCAGCTCCCCTCGGTTGGCGACAATCGCACGCGCTGTCGTTCTCTTCCGTCTTCCCCGCCGCTTAGTGCTTCTCAATTCTCATGTACATATGGCTAGTGCTAAGTGGTAATTGCTTCTGTATGATTACAACATTATGTACCTTATGTTAAACTACAGTACTTTATCCTTACAAAAACTACAGTACTTTTTTGTAACCCAAATTTTCAAAAAAAAAATTGCATTTTAATAAAATTTGCTAGAAACTATTGTATGTGTTTTAAGGACCATAAGGTTGTATCTAAATTTTCTTAGGCATTTAATCATTTTGCAAATTAAATTAAGGAATCGTAGCGGTTCTCTTTCGCACACATGCTGGTGCATTGTTTTTATGGCTTTGAATTCAAATTTGTATTTGAATTCATTTGGTTGCTCTCTTTTAAAAATGCAAAACCTTTCTCTTCTTTCTTTCTTCTCTCTTTTGGCCCAGCGTAACATTCAAGCCCAGCCGTAGCAGCTCAGCCAGCAGCGGCCCTCTGACACCTCCCACCGCCGTAAACGCTGACAGGTAACCCCCACCCGTCATCCCCTTTGCGCCGTGACCGAGCCGGACTCGAGCTAGCCTCCGCACGCCCTCTCCCACGCCTAGGCCGCCTCGGAAGGCATAGCCGTCGTGTCTCTTTAGCCCAAACCTCAAACCCTCGCGCCGCCTTTCGAGCTCGAACCCTAGCATAGCACCGCCGCCAACGATCTCTCGCTCTGCCGCTCTTCCGTCGACGATGAGTATACTTGGAGGTTAGAAAGAAGGTGAGGAATTAGGAGGCTCCTTGTGAAGTCCCATCCGCACTAGCGGCCGCAGTAGCTCGCCGGCGCCGTGCCGGTCTGCCACCGTCCGCCTCGCTTAGCCGTGTGTTGTAGTTGCCGTTCTTCCACCCGCAATAACCCCCTAGATAGATTCTTTGTGCTCCCAGCTAGCTCTAGGGCCAAACCGCATTGCAAACCATGCCCGAAAGCTCGTTTTCGAACTATGTCGGCGAGTCCGCCACCGCTCGCCGCAGCGTGCCACCGTCTGTCCCGCCGCCGAGCCCAGCTAGCCGCCGCCAGCCAACCGCCGCAGGACGAACGGCCCAGATCGCATCCCCTCCGTGTCAAACCGGCGCGTACCGGTCAATCAGCGCCGCTCCTCCGCCAGTTTACAAAAGAGACCCTTTCTTTTATCAGTTTTAGCATCCATAGCGTATTCAGTTCACAAGTAATTTGATTTAGGTCCTATTTCTTATGCCTTAGACCCTAGGATTTTTGGTTTTTACGACCCACCGTTCAGCCTAGCGTTTTGCACCGCAGACCTTCAGTTTATATACGTGGTCATGCTTTAGCTCCTTGGTTTCTCATAATTAGGCCCCTGTAAGCTTTAGTTCTTCGTAGATAAGCCCTCATCTCTTGTTTACAGCATATCTTTTGCTTCTTGGATCCGTTTTTAGTGTTCTTTATGTTCATGCGCTCATCTTAGCATGTAGAACAGTTTTATCTCTCTGTTTTGTTCATTTGTTACTGTTTCATGACTGATTTTCTTATTATATACATTGTGTACTTGCATGTACTTTGGTGCATGCGTAGAAAACGAGGCATTCAAGGGATTCGAAGCACAAGAGACTGAAGAATTTTAGCAGCAACATGGCTTTGTTGGAGGCAAGTGTCATTGGTCATACCCGCCTTTACCTATATAACATGCATTTTAATCACTTTATTTTATCGTGTTGTTTGCATTGATATGATGGGTTCTATCTAACGTTCGACTAGATTAATTTACTATGCCTTGATCAACCTGGGTTTACTTTCATATTGGTTAGTTCTCTCTTAGTTGCCTATCATGGTTATGGTGGTATTAATAAAAAATGATTAATCTTGATTTATTTATGGTGTAATTGGAATATGGAGAACCACATAGGACAACAATGCAACCACAAGGCTATATGGCTCAGTCTTGGCTGAGTAATTAAAAAACTTAATTGTGTAGTAGTCTTACTGAAAGTACAAGGGGCGGCGACATATGGGGTGTGGACCTACTCTAGTGGGGAGTTAGATGCAGTATGAACTTACTCTAGTGGGGAGTTGAACTTTGCTAAGACACCGTACCCGCTTGGGAGCTTTATGCCTTGCTACTGAACCCTCGCACGATAATCATATTGGAAGTTGAAACTAATTTGTTGCATTTATGTTTATGATAATGATGATGATGATACATTTATACTTGCTACTATTTAGTTGCTTAATAAAATCTGAACAACTAAAAGTGAGCCTACCACTTATACAGCCTTACATGATTATTATATCATTCATCCCTTGTTGAGTACGACATGTGTTCACCCTTGTTTTATAGTTGTATCTATACTTCCCGGATCTCTGCTTAGACTAGGAGAGTGATGATTTTCCTGGTGATCATGATGAGTTCTATGCGAGCGTGCTATCAGTTAGCTGCCTGTGGAGTTCTCTTTTTGAAGATATACTGCTAGTTATTCCCTATGATGTCATGTTTATGAGAGTTTCTGTAATGTAATGCTTATAATCTTTTACGTTTTGACATTGTATTTGTTAATCACTGAGGTCGTTTACATGTGTAACTTGCTCCTTGCGCACATATAATTATATGTCGGGATCAAGTTACACACATGTAAACGACCTCAGTGAATACCATATGCAGGGCCAAAATGTAAATGATAGTATTATAACAATTACATGATTGAACGTTTCATAAACATAACATCATATCTTCAAAAGGGAACTCCACAGGTAGCTAACTGGTGGCACGCTCGCCTAGAACTCATCATGACATTAAGGAAGTCCTCATATCTTTCCCGGTCTGAGCATCAATACGGCTAGTGTAGATGCAATAATAAAACAAGCGTGATCACATGTCGTACTCAAGCATGAGAAGATTTAAAAGTGCTAACTGCTTAAACCCATCGACCATATTTATTTCAATCTTCGATATGATTTGTGAGGGTCCAAACCACTCATGATTTTGAGCATGATTAATTGATTAGTTTTACACTCTGCAAATGATTAATTTTACACTCTGCTGAGATTGTACATCTTTACCCACAAGTTGCGTAAAAATTCTGAAGAACTTTAGACCCCAACCACATGGTGCTCATTAGGCATCATACCACACTACCAATGTGTAATTGCATAGAAACGCTATGAAGCCTACTCGTCGGTGTTTTAGACCGGCAAACCTACCGAGGGGGTACCCGAGGTAGTAGATTGTGCGGTGGGGATCGTGATCGGGAGACCGAGAACTCGAAGGTATGCGCAAGGACACGGGACACAAGATTTATACGAGGTTCGGGCCGCCAAGGTGGCGAGCCCTACGTCTCGTTTGGGGATCAAGTATGGCGCCCGCGCTTGGTGTTGGGTTGTCCCCGGAGGGATTGGGGATGTGCGGCTAGGTACCCGGCCCTCTCTTATATAGTCCAGGGGGCGGGTTCCTAGTCGGTTACAAGGCGGAGTCCTAGTAGGAGTACACGGAGCGAGTCCTAGTAGGAGTACGGGGGGAATTCTACTAGGAGTCCGTCTTCTACTATTCTTCCTTCCTTGCATGAGTACCGGGGTGTATGCCCGACAAGCCCCCGAGCACGTTGGAGTCGAGAGTAGTAGTTCGAGTAGTCTTGAAGCCTCTTCGAGTAGTTCTTGAGCGTCCTCGAGTACGCTTGGAGAAGCCTTCAATAGTACTTGAACTGCCGCGAGGCTGGAAGGTGGTCCAGCTCAATCAGTCTTGAAAAAATTTGAATGATGGGTGTAGCATAGCAGCCCCTGAGCCTTGAAATGATTAGGTAATCAATCCAAGGGTCTTCAGTGTTCGCGAAGCCATCATCCGAGTACTCTTGCAGCGTGTAGCCCTCGAGATAAGAGAGTTGTATGAGCCACGTCGAGTAGTGATTGATGAGGAGCCCCCGAGCTTGAGAGCGAGCGAAGCATGCTGAAGTTATCTTCAAGTAGCCCCCGAGCCGGAGAGATTCCAAGTAGCGAGTTTGGCGTCGAGCCGTGGAGCTTGAGAAGTAGTCGTGCCGTCGGAGCGGACTTTAGGATGCGACTTAAAAACCGAAGTCGACTTTGTGCCGCGCGGAGCGGACTTTGAGATGCGACTTGAAATCCGAAGTCGACTTTAGATTGCCGCATAAAGCGGACTTTTGATATGCGACTTTAGAAGTCGACTTTAGGATGCCGCGCGGAGCGGACTTTGAGTTGCGACTGAAGAAGTCAACTTTAGATTGCCGCGTAAAGCGGACTTTAGATGCAACTGCAATAGTCGACTTTGTGCCACGCGGGGTGGACTTAAGATGCAAAAAACGAAAAGCACTTTCCGGAAAGCCAAAGCGAATGAAAAATCAGAGAAAACAAGTAGTTTTGCCGCCGGAGCGGGCTTAAGATTGCGACCGGAGTCGGCTTGTGCCACCGGAGTGGGCTTAAGTACCGAGCCATGGATTTCGGACCCAAGGTACGGTTGCCGCCGGAGCGGGCTTGTGCCACGGAGTGGGCTTGGATGCGACCGTTAGCGTCGACTTGTGCCACCGGAGTGGGCTTAAGTACCTGAGCCATGGATTTCAGACCCAAGGTACAGTTGCCGCCAGAGCGGGCTTGTGCCACCGGAGTGGGCTTAAGTACCTGAGCCATGGATTTCAGACCCAAGGTACAGGTGCCACCGTAGTGGACTTGAAGGTGCGACCGGAGTCGACTTGCATACCTGGGCCATGGATTTCAGACCCAAGGTACGGAGCGCGAGTACTTAGGGTACTTGGACCCATGGTACGGAGCATGAAGACCACGTGCAGCTAGGTTCCATCGTCGCCAGGACCCGAGGGCCGCTTACGCCTAGGTTCCATCGAAGCTTACACACGTAGTATGCCATCGAAGCGAGCGAAGATGCGACCGCGTCGACTTTAAGTTGCCGCGCGGAGCGGACTTTAGAATGCGACTTTAGAAGTCGACTTTAGATTGCCGCGCGTAGCGGATTTTAGAAACTCGCCTCCTAGGGATAGCCCCCGAGTTGATGAAGTAGACTCGCGGCGACTTGATTGATATGCCCCAAGAGTAGTCGGCGAGTGTAGCTCCCGTGAAAACCCGCCGAGGAGCATACACAAATGAGTAGTCGGCAAGTAGTCCTACATAATGAGGAGAACAAGCCAAGAAAACAAGGTAATCATTTAGATAAATGACTTAACCGTTGTCGCTCGGGTAGACGTTGATGAAGCCGTGGCGGTCGGCGATGGAGCCGCGACGGTTGTTGTTGAAGTCGACTAGTCGAGTTGATTCCGACTAGTTGTTGGGGGGCGTGATCGCCGTTCTCGACTAATTTGGAAAATTAGTCGAGATGAAATGGTCGACGCGATGCGACCGGAAGACGACATCCTGGCGGTGCGCGGCGTACTCGATGTAGAGCCGGTGTTGCCGCGAGACAAGTAGTCACCACGTACGGTATGGCCGAAGTAAAGCCGGTGTGGCCGCAAGATGAAGTCGCGGCGCACGGAGTGGTCGACGACGAGCACCGGGCGAGGCGCAGTAGTCGACGACGAGCTCGCGCGAGGCGGAGTAGTCGACGACGACGAGCCGCGCGACGAGCCGCATGACGAGCCGCCGACGAGCCGCGCGACGTGCCGAGGCACCGGTCGCGCGGCGGAGGCAAAGTAGTCGACGATGACGAGCCTACGCGAGGCGGAGTAGTCGACGACGAGCGGCGCGACGAGCCGCAAGACGAGCCGCGCGACGTGCCGAGGCACCCCGACGCGCGGCGTAGGCAAAGTAGTCGACGACGAGCCCGGAGTAGTCGACGACGAGCGGCGTGAGGAGCCGCGTGACGAGCCGCGCGACGTGCCGAGGCACCCCGGGACGCGCGGCGGAGGTGAAGTAGTCGACGACGACGAGCGGCGCGAGGAGTCGCGTGACGAGCCGCGCGACGTGCCGAGGCACCCGGACGCGCGGCGTAGGCGGCGTAGTCGACGACGAGCCGCGCGAGGCGGAGTAGTCGACGACGAGCGGCGCGACGAGCCGCGTGACGAGCCGCGCGACGTGCCGAGGCACCCCGACGCGCGGCGTAGGAGAAGTAGTCGACGACGAGCCCGGAGTAGTCGACGACGAGCGGCGCGAGGAGCCGCGTGACGAGCCGCCCGACGTGCCGAGGCACCCCGACGCGCGCGTAGGCGGCGTAGTCGACGACGAGCTCGCGCGAGGCGGAGTAGTCGACGACGAGCGGCGCGACGAGCCGCGTGACGAGCCGCGCGACGTGCCGAGGCACCCCGGACGCGCGCGTAGGAGAAGTAGTCGACGACGAGCCCGGAGTAGTCGACGACGAGCGGCGCGAGGAGCCGCGTGACGAGCCGCGCGACGTGCCGAGGCACCCGCACGCGCGGCGTAGGCGAAGTAGTCGACGACGAGCTCGCGCGAGGCGGAGTAGTCGACGACGAGCGGCGCGACGAGCCGCGTGACGAGCCGCGCGACGTGCCGAGGCACCCCGGACGCGCGGCGTAGGCGAAGTAGTCGACGACGAGCCCGAGTAGTCGACGACGAGCGGTGCGAGGAGCCGCGTGACGAGCCGCGTGACGTGCCGAGGGCACCCGGACGCGGGCGTAGGGAGAAGTAGTCGACGACGAGCCCGAGTAGTCGACGACGAGCGGCGCGAGGAGCCGCGTGACGAGCCGCGCGACGTGCCGAGGCACCCCGGACGCGCGGCGTAGGAGAAGTAGTCGACAACGAGCGGCGCGACGAGCCGCGTGACGAGCCGCGCGACGTGCCGAGGCGCGGCCGACGCGCGGCGTAGGAGAAGTAGTCGACGACGAGCGGCGCGACGAGCCGCGTGACGAGCCGCGCGACGTGCCGAGGCACCCGGACGTGCGGCGTAGGCGAGCAGTCGACGACGAGCCGCGCGCGAGGCGGAGTAGTCGACGACGAGCGGCGCGACAAGCCGCGTGACGAGCCGCGCGACGTGCCGAGGCACCCCGGACGCGCGGCGAAGACGAAGTAGTCGACGACGAGCCCGGGCGAGGTGGGAGTAGTCGACGACGAGCGGCGCGACAAGCCGCGTGACGAGCCGCGCGACGTGCCGAGGCACCCCGGACGCGCGGCGAAGACGGCGTAGTCGACGACGAGCCCGGGCGAGGCGGAGTAGTCGACGACGTGCGGCGCGACAAGCCGCGTGATGAGCCGCGCGACGTGCCGAGGCACCCCGGACGCGCGGCGAAGACGAAGTAGTCGACGACGAGCCCGGGCGAGGCGGAGTAGTCGACGACGAGCGCGCGCGGGGAGCCGCGGACGAGCCGCGTGACGTGCCGAGGCACCCGGACGCGCGGCGGAGACGAAGTAGTCGACGACGAGCCGCCGCGAGGCGAAGTAGTCGACGAGCGGCGCGGCGAGCCGCGTGACGAGCCGCGCGAGCGTGCCGAGGCACCCGGACGCGCGGCGGAGACGAAGTAGTCGACGACGAGCCGGCGCGAGGCGGAGTAGTCGACGAGCGGCGCGGCGAGCCGCGTGGACGAGCCGCGCGACGTGCCGAAGCAACCGGAAGCGCGGCGAAGACAAAGTAGTCGACGACGAGCCGCCGCGAGGCGGAGTAGTCGATGACGAGCGGCGCGACGAGCCGCGTGACGAGCCGCGCGACGTGCCGAGGCACCCCGGACGCGCGGCGGAGACGAAGTAGTCGACGACGAGCCAGCGCGAGGCGGAGTAGTCGACGAGCGGCGCGGCGAGCCGCGTGACGAGCCGCGCGACGTGCCGAAGCAACCGGAAGCGCGGCGTAGGAAGATTGATTCCGCTTTGACAAGAGCAAGGCGACTTGCTTCAATGGATCTCGGCGAGTCGACGAGTGGATTGATCTTGTTGACGAGGGTCCTTCGAATTCGCCCGGTGGTGATGATCACCCCTACCTGGCGCGCCAGCTGTCGGTGTTTTAGACCGGCAAACCTACCGAGGGGGTACCCGAGGTAGTAGATTGTGCGGTGGGGATCGTGATCGGGAGACCGAGAACTCGAAGGTATGCGCAAGGACACGGGACACAAGATTTATACGAGTTCGGGCCGCCAAGGTGGCGAGCCCTACGTCCCGTTTGGGGGATCAAGTATGGCGCCCGCGCTTGGTGTTGGGTTGTCCCCGGAGGGATTGGGGATGTGCGGCTAGGTACCCGGCCCTCTCTTATATAGTCCGGGGGGCGGGTTCCTAGTCGGTTACAAGGCGGGAGTCCTAGTAGGAGTACACGGAGCGAGTCCTAGTAGGAGTACGGGGGAATTCTACTAGGAGTCCGTCTTTTACTATTCTTCCTTCCTTGCATGAGTACCGGGGTGTATGCCCGACACTACCAATGTGTAATTGCATAGAAACGCTATGAAGCCTACCAATGTGTGATTGATAGATGCTACGAGGTCTTTATAAAGATTCTAAAGAGTAACCCACAAGGTTACTGGATTAGTAGCAAGACAAAGCTCCCTAACGGGTGCCATGTCCTAGCAAAGCCCAACTCACCACTAGAGTAGGTCTATACCCCATTTGCATGTCGCTGCCCCTCGTACTTTCGGTAAGGCTACTACAACATTAAGGTTTCTAATTACTCAGCCAAACCAGAGTCATATAGCTTTGTGGTTGCACTATTGTCATGGGTGGTTCTCCATATTCCAATTAATCATGTGGTTTTGTATTAATGAAAGGTATAACATAATTGACGAGAGCCTGGGTTAGGGCCCCTTAAGTGGCAAGATAATCACCCTTGAGGTGGAGTCTTCTGTCACCAAGCGTCAAGGCTAAGATCCAAGACAGGGAAGGTTACAAATCTTCGTCAAGACCTTCACTGGCAAGACACCTCACCTCCGACTGGTAGGTGGCTTCCATGATAAGTCTCCGCCTCGCACGACAAGTTTTCGCTTCGCACGAGGAGTCTCCGCGTCGCACGACAAGGCTCCGTCTCGCCCGACCAGTTTCTGCCTCGCACGAGGACTTTCCGCCTCACCTCCGACAACTTGCTCGCATGAGCAGTCTCCGCCTTCGACTACTTGTTCACACGGGTAGTTTCCGTCTCCAATTAATGCGGGGCCCACACATGGAGGTCGGAGCACGGGATCTGGGGCCCACACATACAATAGTTTCTAGCATTTCTTAAAAAAATAGGGGTTCTACATTTTCTAAGAGACGTTTCTGCGGTCATGATGTCGACATGCTTCAAAATTATTTATGTTGAACCTAGATAGATCTTATTGAATTTCAATTATATTCTTGTTTGCAAAGTTAAGCACTGTGTTATTTTGCATATTGGGATTGAAACTTCTTTCATGTATAGCCTTTGGAGTTGGTACTTTTGCTTGATGAGAATTTTCCTCTCGTGCGCGCATATCCATTCATGAAATGACTAGCATATAATATTACTACCTTTAGGATAGATCTTTTTTTGTCGGAACTACCTCTAGGATAGATGACAAAACAAGTTTGGTCATTACACCACGGGATAACCAAAATATGGCGAGTGCTAAAAAAACGACGAGTGCTTTCCGTAAGGCACTCGACGTATAGTCTCTTCGCTGAGTGCGGACACAAAAACACTCGTCGAACTATTGACACTCGACGAATAGCCTCTTCGCCAAGTGCTAGAAGAAAAACACTCAGAATCTACATGTTTCCCGAGTGTCAACATCTGTCACTTAGTATCTACAACATATTCGCCGAGTGTATTAGGTCACAAACTCGGTGTCTACCTGTTTGCCTAGTATCTGCCCGAGACACTCGTCAAAATTTGAATTTTTTTCTTCCACTTGGCTTCAAATTTTTTCTTTAGTTCTCAACTTCTCATACAACATGTGGTACTCCATGTCAAAATTTGGTATTTTTTAATTTGTTTGCTATATTTAGTTAATTAATTACATTCCAAGCAATTTTTTGAATCAAGTCAAATTTGAACTATAAGTGATTTAAATAATAGAAAAAATGGGTAGAGAATAAGATTCACATTGTTTAGCTTAGTTTGAGGCCTTACCTATGAAACGAAAAGAAAAGAAAAGAAAAGTTGAACATCTTGTTAAGAAAACACGATCATGAACGTGTGGCCGAGTGGTTTTCAAATTCTAAAAAAATCAAATGAAGTATAAAAATCATGATATTTCTCATGGTGTGATGGTATCTTACATGGAGGTTGTGCTAAAAAATGGGAAAGGTTTCACACATTTTGTCATGTACAATGTTTACGAACCGAAGCACATGAGAAGAAGATCCTAAGTGTTGAGAAGGATTCGATAAAATTTGAAGTCAAAGCAATGGTCAAATTATGAATTGACAACAAAACTTTTTGTATAGACAATAAACAACATATATTGCTTCATGTGAAATTTTGGTAATTTTTGGAATCATTTGATAATTTTCATGTATTAAGTGTCATTGTAGAATTTTTAATTGATATAAATTAAATTTGAGCTATAAGTGTATAAGATAATTGAATTATATGAGTAGGATAATAAAAAACATATTATTGAGTGAATGTGACAAGATATTGTTTAATTAATTAATGTTACTTAAATTTATGTTGTGAAAACGGTGAAGAAGAATAAGGAACTTGAAAAAAAACATATGTTGAGTGTTTTATACAGACACTCGGCGAACCAGCCACGTCTCCGATCCCCCGCATGCATGCCTCCCACCCCACACTCGTGTGTACTTCGCCGAGTCTTTATTTCCTGAGTGCAACACTTGGCGAACACTTCACTAACTGGTTTTGAGCCTTCACCGGCACTCGGTGTCTTGTGGCTTCCCCGTAGTGTTCATTTGAGTTTCACAAAGTTATGTGGCGGCTACATTGCATCTCAACAAATTAAAATAGTCCAGATTTTGAAACACAAATACTTATTGGATTTGCAATAGGGTAATCACCAGGACACAGATATATAGTTCCCTATCAATGAAAAATGATTTACCATCAATTATATACAGTTAACATAAATAGTATATAAGTGACCGTAAATCATACATTTGTTTTTTTTCATTGATAGGGAACTACACTTTAGCTAAAATCTACATGTAGTATATAATTTTCTTTTTTTTCTTCTATCATCGCAGGTGGCCTATAGAGCACTGAGCTGCCTGATGTTCATGGGGAAGATGAGCGGCGCCGACCCGTCAAACGCCATGCCGGTGAGCTTCTTGGCGGTGGCCTCAGTGGGGTGGAAGAAGTCCCAGAAGACGTGGGTCATCCTGTTGGGGCAGTAGACGCTCAGCGGTGTGCACCCTATCTTGGCGTTCATGTCGCCGAGCCCGCAGCACGCGACCCTGGACTCGGCGAAGCCGTACGCCGCGGGCGTGTTGATGAGCGGGAGCATCGCGGCGGAGGAGTCGAAGAACGCGTAGCGCATGTCCCGGTGGCGCGCCGCCATGCCGGCCAGGAGTGACGCCGCGCCGGCGTTGAACCGGACGGAGGCGTCGTTGGCCACGGCGTTGCATTCTTTGGCGGCGCTCAGCTTCCGCAGGCTAGGGCAGCAGCCGACGGGGCCCGCGCCTAGGAACACCAGCTTGCGCGCGCCCAGGTCGTAGAGCCGCTGGAGCTGCCCCGTGAGCGTCCGGATCAGGGCGTCGGCGAACGGCTGCGTCGGCGGTTTGCCGCCGGCGACGGAGCTGGACTTGGCGTAGTGGCTGATGTCGTTGCCGCCGATGTTGATGACGAAGATGGATTTCGACAGGTGCGCCGCGGCCTGCGCCTTGCCCAGCCTCTGCTCCAGGGATGCGTGCACCGACGAGAAGTAGTCGATCTGCTTGTCAAAGCTGATGCACTTGCCCTGCACTTATTCGTGTTCTTATTAGAACTATTCTTCTTTGACTGATCGATCATGATTTGAATCAAATGTAATGTGTTTGGAGATTTAATTTGGCGCACCTCGTTGATGGCCTTGGAGACTCCTGCGCCACCGGAAGCGAAGTTGACGCCATTCGCGTAGTTGGCGTTGCTTCCTGACACGGCGAGGTATGGCGGTGGGGACGCCAGCCTAAGGTTGTCAGCTGCATGAACATCAAACGTAGCAACTTTTTAATTTTTGATCAATGGTGCCTTAAGAATATGTCTCTTAATTATTTTCGAAATATTGGTTCAACTGTGAGTTCCATCATAGATAAGAAAAACCAATGCCAATATATAAATTCTGCTAAGAAATTCAGCTGTCGACATCAAGCTCGATCGGAGCACAAGTCATCCAAGCAAAAATGTTGACAACGCGTACACCGCATGGTGGTCTATTCATTTCTGAATTTAATTATTTGACCCGTGAAAGTGAAATGCAGAAATGATGCCAAATTGGGCACCAAGCGACAGTTTTCAGTGACCCACCGATGAAGTCGGCGCAGTTCTTGCCGTTGCTGAATCTGCCGGTGGCCTGCCTCCCCGGGTAGTCGATGCCGTTGTGCGGGACGTCAGCCCTGAGGAGCGTCGGCAGGTGGTTGTTATTCCCGACGTCCACGATGGAGTCGCCGAGCACGAAGATCGCCGGCACGGGTGCTGCCGCCGCCACCGTGGCCGCTGCCAACAAGAACAACAACGTTGTAGCCGCCATGGACCGATGCGAGGAGGTCATGGTAGCATCAGCACCCATTGCACTGACCGGTGCCAACAAGGCAGTACGTGTGATTGGCTGCTTGCTAGCTGACCTTCGCACTGCTAGGTCACTTGGCAGCGATTAGCGAGAGCCCTATTATATAATTTAAGCTCTGGAGCACCGGCCGAACCGTCGTCACTGCCTCCGTCCGCAGGCCGCAGCCAAAGGAAGGGAGTTGAAGCCTGCCGATAGCGATAGATAGAGTTATTAATTGACAAGCGAGCTGAGCATCCAAATCAACAAGATACGCGACATGAATCCACTAGCCAGTAGCCACACAGTACGGCAGCAACTGATAAGATAGGAATCCACAGGATGGCAACGGCGGCACGAGGGGCTAGCTCTCCGATTTGTGGCCTCGATCGAGGCCGGCCGCCACCCACTGCCAACCTCATATCCAGTAGAGTCAATGTTACTTCTATGTTGAGCCAAGACAAATCTTACTGAATTCCAGTACACAGTCACACTCTTGTTTGCAAAGCTAAACACCTTTTATTTCGCATAATATTAGCACTGAAATTAACTTCTTCAGATCCATGTTAAGTTGGAATTTTTTATTTAAACCCTTTTTAATTTATTTTTTTTAATAATAACCCCTCCCTAACTAAATTTCCAAGAAGTAGCACTTTTGGTCGCACAAGTCTCGTGACGCGACTAATAGTTGAGTCTCACCACATGAGGTGGCGTGACTAATGTACACGGTGGCATTAGGGAAAGTCATAGCTGACGTGGCGGATAGAGTCGTGCCACACCGCCCTGCCGTGACTCACAAACGAGTCACGCCACGCATCGTGGTGGACTGGATCACTAACCTGCTAAGACTGGGAGTTCCAGGTCTCATTTATAGTCATGTTTCCTTATTCCTTTTAATTATGAAACTCGAGGTGTATGATGTATAGAGTGTATGGGTTTCATTTTACTCCAAGCTCGTCCCGCCTGTCATCCTACACCGGCGGGGGGGGGGGGGGGGCGGATGGAGGAGCTATGGTCACAGAGGTCATTGTCGTGCTTGAGCTCCCCACCCTACAGCTCCTAATAGCCGTCACCACGCCCTTGTCCCCATCCTCCTCCATGTCGGAGCCACTGCAATCTCATCTAGTCCACGTTCCATGGAGTAAGAGGATAGGGGCAACGTGGACTAACTACCGGCAAAGCTCGCTTGCGGAGGGAGGGAATGAACAGCCTTGTTCGCTCGGCTTATCGCCCACCAAACAGCGATTTTCTCTCGTAACAAATCGCCCACGCAACTCACCGCAACCAGCCAAAGAAGATTTTCTCTCAAAACAAACCAAAGACTACCATCGCCCACCAGCCAATCGAACAGGCACGAAGCGTAGGGCAGTTCGCTAGTGGAGGGTGGTTAGGCTGGACGGTGTGGCCCACTTTGGCGGAGGGAAGAAGCGGGCACGAAATAAGAGACAGAGATAAGTGAGGAATGGGGGTAAGATGATTCTAGTGAACACATGCGGTTGAATCGATATCGAGAGTGAAGGGGCACAGTGGGAGTGGCCTGAATACATATTGACAATGTATGTTGGTCTCAAGTTCTAAACTCCAGGAACCCAAGGTACCAATTCCAATTCCGAATATGCATTGCCAAAGAGTAATCAGCTGCTTAACCTACAACCATTCTTAAAAGAACATCCGGTGGTGTAGCATGGGGCGTCAGTTACTGGTCAAGCTACAGGCCTACAGCCCAATCAAGCCACGCGGCTATGTGTCGCTTCAACGACAAATAGCAAACGATCACGACATTTAATTAAGCGTGGCCTTTTTTTTTCCAATGAGCTCAAGTGCATGTTAGTCCATTTCTATAAAAAGATCCAAATTTAGTCAAGTGGTATCTTGTTGTGAAAGTTTTATCATAACAAATCCATGATGCAATCGAAATTTAATTTTAATTTTCGATTTATTTTTTTATTTTTAAGTTGCAGACGCTTTTTCATGTGAGATGACATCAACACATTTGTTTTTTTTTGAATGCACATTTGTTTGCTCTTGCATGCATGCATGCATCTTCCTAGATCGGTCCAAGAAACCTAATAACGAGTGCTAACCCTGCCGCTGGCCGAATGAAAATAATCTAGCACGTCCTAGGGATGACAGTTTGTTCTTTTATCACCACGGTGATGTATAATCGCACTCCCAATCAGACCCATGGCAACGACAGACAAATAAAACAAGGCATCAACGTTGAATCCTTCGATTATTCATTCCCTCACGGATCATCATCCTCTATCCTTCTTTCTCCTCTGGATTAACTTCCCTATTCTCCTGATGTGTGCCTCTATCCTTGTTTGGGTACTATTAGTGGATTGAAGTGGAATGGAGGTATTGGACTATTGGAGGGAAATTAATCCATTTTAATATCAATCCCTTTCATTCCACTTCAATTTTACTCCAACACTCTCCTACCAAACAAGCACTAACGGTCATAGTCTGATCCTTCTTCGATCAAATAAGGTGTGAACGTCGCTAGGTGAAGTTTCACGAGCTTTTCAGTCACTTGCCGAAACGTACAGTACAGCTTACTATATGCTAATGAAAAAAATAAACCTTGTGCCCATGAAGATGAAGGTGCTCCTACTTTGTCAAACAACTGTAGTGTGTATAATTGATGACTGTAAATCATACTTTTTTTCCTTTGATGGGGAATTACATTTCAGCTAAAATGTACATGTATCTAGTTTTATTTTAGCATGTCCAAGGCCATAATATATATAGTCTATATTCTATACACACCGTATACGTGGACGCCTCTGAATCTCTGACTGCAGGTGGACTATAAAGCACTGAGCTGCCTAATGTTCATGGGGAAGATGAGCGGCGCCGACCCGTCGAACGCCGTGCTGCTGAGCTTCCGGGCGGTGGCCTCGGTGGGGTGGTAGAAGTCCCAGAAGACGTGGTTCGTCCTGTTTGCGCAGTAGAAGCTCAGCGGCGTGCACCCGATCTTGGCGTTCATGTCGCCGAGGCCGCAGCACGCGGCCTTGGCCTCCGCGAAGTCGTACGCCGCGGGCGTGTTGATGAACGGGAGCAGCGCGGCGGAGGAGTCGAAGAGCGCGTAGCGCATGTCTGGGCGGCGCGCCGCCATGTCGGCCAGGAGCGACGCCGCGCCGGCGTTGTAGCGGACGGAGGCGTCGTTGGCCACGGCGCTGCAGTCCTTGGCGGCGCTCAGCTCCCGGAGCGACGGGCAGCAGCCGACGGGGCCCGTGCCCAGGAACACCAGCTTGCGCGCGCCCAGGTCGTAGAGCCGCTGGAGCTGCCCCGTGAGCGTCTGGATCAGGGCGTCCACGAACGGCTGGTTGTCGCCGCCGCCGGCGGCGGCGGCGGCGGAGCTGGACTTGGCGTAGTGGATGATGTCGTTGCTGCCGATGGTGATGGCGAAGAGGGACTTGGACAGGTGCGCCGCGGCCTGCGCCTGGCCCAGGCTCTGCGCCAGGGATGCGTTCACCGACGACAAGTAGTCGATCTGCTGGTCGAAGCTGATGCACAGGTCCTGCACAAGCAGACCAGCATTGTGTGATTGTGTCATTCATGTTCTTAGAACTATTCTTGTCTGACAGATCGATCATGTTTTCAATCAAATGTAATGGCAATGTTTGGAGATTGGCGCACCTTGTTGGTGGCGTTGGAGACTCCTGCGCCACCGGAAGCGAAGTTGACGCCATTTGCGTAGTTGGCGTTGTTGCTTCCTGACAGGGCGAGGTACGGAGGTGGGGATGCCAGCCCAAGGCTGTCAGCTGCATGATCGAAGCTACGAATGTGTCAAATCTCTGCCATAATGCTGCCAAGTAATGCAAAATTTTCTTCTGTCATTGTTCATACGCCCACTTTATAGTTTACACGCAGGAATGCATATGCAAGGCATGACTTAACACAGATGCTTGAATGTTGCATTCAACATTGAGGGTGTCATATATAATTGGAAACAAAAAACTGAAACACTCGCAAAATTTGCAAATAACCAATGTGCTTACGTATGATTTTCTTTTTCGACGAATTCCATGTGCCTATGGTTTCGTTAGTTTTGGAACTATTGGTCAACTATGACAGCAGCCAAGTTGAATCATGGATAATAGAAAAATCCAATGTCAATAAATTCTGCTGAGAAATTGTACATTCCGTTAGAGAAATTCAGTTGTCGACGTCAAGCTCAGAGCACAAGTCATCCAAGGAAAAAAATGATAACGTACGCCGCATGGCAATATATTCATTATTTCTGAATTTATTTGACCCGTGAAAGTGAAATGCAGAATGATGCTAAATTGGGCTTATCTGGCCGACTGCTGGTCACCAATGCAAGCGACAGTTTTTCCTTTTGTTTATTATTTCCAGAACAAAAAAATGGCAACGGAAAAGAAATTAAAGGAAACATCTGAAGAATAGAGTGAGGAATTTCTTGGTCCAAGATGCATCATATATTGGTCTACGTGAACTATATATTTGTTTGTGTTGTTGAACCTAAAAATTTTACAAAAACAATTAATTAAGTGACTTTTATGAAGTGGTCTCTAGTACAGTGGTTAGAGCACGTGAGTAGCGTCAACCCGGCAGCATCATGTTCGACTCTTTACAACTGGTGCATATACCAAGAAGCGTGCTGATATATACAACTGGTGCAGTTTGATAACGTTAGTTTATTTAACGGTTTATTTTAAATTGACTCGATAACCTGCTCGTGATGGTGGTGGCTTCAAATATATACTGCATCTAGGGAAACAGGAAAATACAAGTCAGTTGAAATGTAGGATAGTATATACACTAGATGCAGTAACAGTGAGCTCACATACATCTTACGTGCAGTGTGCTTACCACTAGCTATATAGCACTAGCAGTAACATTGTAGCAATGATCGAAACAATATCATACTGTCGATTATAGTATTCCAAACGGGCCGCCCGGCCCGAGCCCGGCCCGGCACGATCCGGCCCGGCCCGATGCAGCCCGAAGCCTTTTTTGTGCCGGGCCGTGTTGGGCGTCGGGCCGAACCGGCGGCCCGTGCACGGCCCTATGGCCAATTTTTCGGGCCGGGCGGCACGACGCCGAGGACGGCCCGATGGGCCGTGACCCGGCCCGGCACTATTGCGGGCGACGCACACGGATGCGGCCGGTGGCGCAGCTCGCCCCCCCGCGGCTGCGCGGCGCACGCGGATGCAACCGGTGGCGCAGGTGCACGGGCCCGGAGCTCCGGCCCCCGCGGCCGGCGGCGCGGCGGATGCGCCGGAGCTCCGCCCCCGCGGGCCGGCGGCGCGGCGGATGCGCCGGAGCTCCGGCTCCCGCGGCCGCGCGGCGCAAGCGGGCGACGACTGATGTTGGAGGGAGGAGGAGCAGGCGGATGGCGGCGGCGGAGGTTGGACTGAAAGGAGGCGGCGGCGGTATGGGACTCGGGAGGAGGAGGGGGCGTCTGCAACTGGGCAAGTTAGGTTTTTATTTATTTATATGTAGCATCATTGGTGGGCTTGGGGAGGGGAAGATGGGTTGTTGGCAGGCTGGGCCAGATTCGTGCCTGAGGCCGGGCCGCTTTCGTGCCGCCCCCCTAACGGGTCGTGCCTCGGGCCGGCCCGCCGTGCTGGGGTAGCGGCCCAGGCACTAAAAGACTATCGGGCCGTGCCGGCACTAAGCACTATTGATCGTGCCTCGGGCCGTGCTTGGACCGTGCTTTTTAGGGTCGTGCCTCGTGCCGCTAATCGTGCCCGGCCCATTTGGAATTCTATACCGTCGATCGAAGACCATAAATCATGCATACTCGCCGGTAAGCCCGCCATCGGGGAGGGTATGGATAAATCCACTCTTGCTCATACCCAAATCCAAATAATTATTATCCACTTCTTACCCTCCCCAATCTCATCCATACCAATGGATAATTAGTTTTGTACTAGATTATATACATACCCAATGGATTATTTGTACCCTCCCCACACCCACCCTACCCATTTCTTCAATGGATAATTATTTTCTACCCATACCCTCCCCATTTGAGATGGGTGTGGATTTGAATGTGGATAGTGGATAAAAAACAACAGCCTACTCAGCGGCATATGTACCAACCATAGTCACAAAGTTTTCGGGTAGAATGGGTCGAGGAACGGGGTCGTGGATTGAGGTTCAATGCTTTTGAGTGAGTTTTACAAGGCGGGGACGAAAATGACCCCACGTTCCCGGGTCGGGATCGGCGTTCTCGGGTCGAGGGTCAATGCCATCGACCCCATTTTATGTGACTATGGTACCAACACTAGTAATACTGTCGAACAACATCAGTCGATCGATGGAAGATTAATACGCACCGAGGAAGTCGACGGAGTTCTTGCCGTTGCTGAACCGGCCGGTGGCCTTCCCCCCCGGGTAGTCGATGCCGTTGTGCGCGAAGTCGGCCCTGAGGATCGTCGGCAGGTGGTTGTTGTTCCCGACGTCCGCGAGGGAGTCGCCGAGCACGTAGATCGCCGGCACGGGCGACGCCGCCGCCATGGCCGCTGCCAACAAGAACGTAGCTGCCGCCGCCAGGAAGGCAACAGCCGCCATGGACCGAGGCGAGGACGAGGTGATCACAGTAGCAGCACCACCCATTGTGCTCTACTCTTGCACACTGTCTCTTACGCGCGCACAGCTGGTATGTAGCTGTAGCTGCTTGCTTGACCTTCTCGCTCGATCGCTTATTAATTAGCAGCTGGAGCTCTGATGATTGATGAAGGTGCGAGCTCGGGGGGGAGTCCAATTTATAGATCCGAGGAACTGAACTGAAGTGCTCCTAGTCCTAGCTAGCAAGTGATGGTGTGTACCCGGCCGGGAGAGGGGGAGGCGGTGGACGTACGTAGTTGTCAAGCGTGTGTATCAGTTGTGTGGCGTGTGCGGGCCGGGGGAAGACGGCCTTGGCATCGGAGCGTGTGGGACGGGGCGACTCAATATTATTCATATATATGATGAGTATGTGATGTGCCATGCGCGCTGATGCACACGGTCTTGTTTTCACATCCATCGAAATGTTTAATTACTAGTAGTACGTTGAACATTTCCATCGTATTGAAAACGTACGGGGTGGTGATTAATAAAAAAAATATAATGCCAGATCGGCGGAGCGGAATTATTGAAAAGTTTTTTACTATACAAATTTCAGGTACCCTGCTACTGTGTGAAGCTTTGAAATAATTTTATACAATATAATGGTGTGCGTGCCGTCCGATCAAGAACTTATATGCATGATTGTCCCTTTGTTAATACTACTAGCATTCAATGAACGCATGCAGCTCGCGGAGGTTTTCTTGTCATCTATCCATCCCCGACCCTGCTGCTTGCATTGCATGGGCTCGTGCATACATGGAGCGTGCTCAAGGCAGATCACATCGACTCCCACCGCATGAAACATACGTAGCATCGTCGAGAAGAGAACGAAGCATCGTCGCCTACGTAGTACAATGAAACATACTACTACTATATCCGTCCTTAAATATATAATGTTTAGAACAAGTAAATTAGATAAAAAATAATGAACTAATTAACTATTTTTTATAAACGTCGTAATTTAATTTTAAAGACCGTGTGTTTGGTTGGAGAGCCACGGGAGCGGAGTGGAGCCGTCCCTCGTTTTGGGGACGGCTCCAACCCTTATCATGTTTGGTCGCAAATGTTGGGTTGGAGTGACTCCAGCCCTTTTTTTGTTTGGTTGGAGGGACGAAATATGGAATGGATGACAGTTTTAACACCGTTAATGGGTCCCACATGTCATAGAGTGTAGAGGTTAGTGGGTCCCACATGTCATGCATCGTCTTCTTCCTCATCCCACACTGGATCTCGAGCAACAGGATTCGGTGATCCGATTGTCGATGCCGCCGGCCTGGGCAAGCACCGCGCCGTGGCCCTGGGCGAGCCCCCGCCCGCCGCCCGGGATCGGGGAGGAGCGGGCCAAGTCCCGCGCCGCATCCCTGGATCGGGGAGGAGGGGGCCGAGCCCCCACGCCGCCGCCCTGGGCGAACCCCGCCACTGGCCTGGGTGAGCTCCGCTCGTTTTGGATCGGGGAGGAGCGGGGCGAGCTCCACACCACCGGCCTAAGCAAGCTCCGCCCGAGAGCTACTCCTCCGCCACCGGCCTGTGCCCCGCCGCCTCGAGCTCTGCCTTGGGGCAAGCGCCACCGCGGGCGCGAGCTCCTCCCTGGCACCCGCGTCCCACCACCATGGAGGAAGGAGGAGGTCCGAGAGAGACATCAGGGAGACGGGGGAGAGACGGAAGAGGAAAACGGGAGCGGAGTGGCTCCGTCCCTCGACCCCGGGACGGAGCCGGAGCCAACCCGCATCCGGAGGGTATATTCCCTCGGGAGCGGCTCCCGCTCCCGCCACTCCCCATCCAAACAGTCGCGGGAGCGGATCGGCTCCGCTCCCCCCTCCCGCGGCTCTCCAACCAAACACACGGTAAAACGCCACAGAAAGCGAAGTGGAAAACGCGGGAGCGCGCGGGTCCTAGACGGCCGACCGGACGAGCCTGATCGATCGATGCCGGCCGCTTCTCGGTCGGTTCGGTACGAATAGCGATGCGTGAGGCCGGGCCGGGTATCTGCCTCATCTCTCATCCGGCAGTGTCCTTAGCTCTCGATTACAGCTAAGCCCGCGACGTGTGTGCTGTGCCGGTGTCACTGTACCCCTTTGACTAGGCTTCGGAGATCAACAACCACGCAAAACAAAGAACAAGAGATTCTGCTTTTCACATACTGATGTATGCTAGTGATGTGCACCACAGTACCTGTCGTTTTGCATCAGAAGATCGAAGCTTCTGCAAGCTAGCACTAGCGGTGCCAATCTGTGCGTTGCGACGACGTGTCCAGACACCAGCAAGAGGGGAGCATACAAGATTACGGTATGGTCCGCGCGTTTGTCGACGGAAAGCTTTGCCTTGTAATTTTTATTATAAGGAAAATGAAATAAAAAACAAAAATAAATAAAATCAACTCAACAAACAACTCAAATATCCCACAACTTTGACCCAAGGCGTCTGACGTCTATGCCCCAGACCACCTAATAGAACAATTAACCAGCACGGCTCTCCCAAATGCTTTACTTTTGAGTTTGGAGTTTGGACCAGAAGCATATATCCATCTCATTCTTCCACGCGACTACTGATTCGGACAGATCGTCGGAGAGGACGGCGCGCGCACCGCCGCCGCAATCGGTGGCCCATACATACGCAGATACGCTGCTCTCGCTAGCTTTGTTTGCTGATTTCGTGCAGGTTCTTCGCTCGGTGCGGCCGGCGGGACTCGTTCGTGTAGGTGTAACCCATCATGCATCTGCCTGTCATTCCGTGCTTCGAGAGTAGGCAGCTGTTGACGTGACGACGTGCTAATAAGTTGAGCACCGACGACGACCACCCAGTGCATGCCCCTTATCTGCACAACACTTCTGCAGTTTATGTGGTAGAGTGGATGCCATCTGTTTTCTGAGAGCTCTCTCGAGCGAGCTCCCTGCTAGTGGTACGTTCACTGTGATAACTATGAGCCGCCCAGCCCAGCCCAGCCCGACCCGAGCACGACGCGGCCCAGGCACGAAGCGGTCCTGCCCGACGTGAACCGACGGATTTCGTGCTCGTGCTGGGCGACACTATGGGCTACGTTCACAACCCAGCACTAGCCCGAGGCTAATTTTTCGTGTCGGGCGGCACGAGGCATGACAACAAGCACAATAGATCGTTTGGGTCGTGCCAGCCCGGAGCACGACGCCGGGAGGGTGCGGAGGCGGGGGCCGGCAGCGGTGGAGGAGGCTAACGGGCGGAGCCGCCGACCGGCGACGACGGAGGTGGCTGTTCAGGAAAAGGACGAAGGAGGGTGAGGACGCCACCGACGACGCGGTCGTCGCGTGCCTTGTGCTCGCCTCTACCGCCATGATGGCGGGGGAGGATACGCCGACGGGGCGCGTCGTGTTGCGCATCATGAGCAAACAGCGAGGGAGGGTGGCCGGCGACACTACAAGAAACTATTTAATCTGTGACGTAATCATTTTGTCGGGGATTAAATAAAATTCGTCGCAAATCAGCATCCGCGATGATTTACGTTTTCGTGGTGGAATGAGCGTCATAGATTAAATCTCTCGACGTTCCCTTAATAAACGTCGCGATCCGTGACGTATCCGGATCGTCACGGAGTAGCCCGAGGCCCATGCAGCCCGATTTTAGTGACGAAAATAATCGTCACGGATTGCTGCTGACATGAATCATTACGTGGACGCTGCTGATGTGGATGCGTACATGGATGACACGTGGCAGCCTACGTGGACGATGGCGTGGCAGCCTACGTGGACGATGGCGTGGCAGCCTACGTGGACGATGGCGTGGCTGCCTACATGGACGATGACATGACTGCCTACGTGGGCATTGACTTTTTGTTACTGAGCCATTTATCAATGAGCCGATTTTGGAAAAAGACTAATTTCTGGTCCAAAATCATTTCAACAAATAAAAATTTAAACCTATAAACATTTTTGCATCAGCCCATAAAAATTCAGGATCTGAATAATTTCAGCCAACAAAATTTTTTGGAGCTAGAGATCTCAAATTCAGTAGCCTCATCATAATTACAGAATCAACACAGGTACATTATCTCAAATAATATAAAAGAGCAATAATAGAAGCTTTTGGCTTTTGCTTGTTCCTACTAGCCTTATTTCATCCAATCAGTCTCTCTAATTGCTTGTTGTTTGCTGCATTTAGTTCTCAATATGAAAAGCAAGTCACAAAATATTATCAACAACCAATATTTACAATTGAAACTAACACAAGCTTAGGTCCATTGTATATAATAGATCAAATTTAGAAACAAAATCCTCTAGTCTCATGTCAAATCCACTGGTGGCGGAGGTGGTCTGGGGGGTGCGGGGGTGGCTGGCTGCGGCTACCGATTGGGGAGGAGGAGCTGGATGCTAGGGTTTGGTGAAAAGCCGGTCGCCGCTTTTATATGATAGTGGCATTGGGCCGACTGGGCCAGATGGGTTACTGGGCCTCGTGCCAGCACATGGGCCGCATCGTGCCGTGCTGGGCTGGCACTATGGGCTGAGGTTGTAGCCCAGCATAGCCCAACATCTTGCTCGTGCCGGCCCAGGATCGAAATCATCATGCTGGGCCCGTGCTCGTGTCGGGCCAAAAATTCGTGCTTTGGGCCGGCCTATGGGCCTCGTGCTTTCTAGCAGTGCATCTAGCTACGCATGCATATGCACGTTGCTGCACAACCAGAAAACGGCTTTGGAAATGATGACGACATCATGTATGAGTTCCTGTGGAACAGACTAATCCAAGAACAGTAATGCTCAGCGTCTGGATGACGCGTCCCGCTCCGGACGGGTGAGCTGGCGACACGGTAGAAAAATCGAAGGCGGCCCCATCAACGACCTTATCCCCCACGCGGACGGCCTCCACCACTCTGCACTCATTCCTTTCCCCACCCATTCCCCCACCAAATGCCGCCAACATTTACGACGCGCCTCGCCGCCTGCGACTAGGGCGGCCAGGAAGCTTCGCGCGGGGAAGAGGATTGGCTCACTGGTGGTGTGGCGTGCCGTTCCCATGGACAAGGGCAGTGCTGCCGGGCAAGGTCCCCTGAGCTCGCGACGACGCGTGGGGCCCGACCGCGGTGTGGGATGCCGGTCTCCCGCGGCGGCGCGGCCCTCTCCCGGGCGCGCGGCGGAGCGCCGGGGCTGAAGGCGGTGGGCTGAGGCACCGAGCTTCTCCTCCTAGGCACGGGAGTGGGTCTGCTCGCAGGGGAGGGCGTGGAGGGCGACCAAGTGCGGGAGCTCACCGCGGCGACGAGTCGTCGCTTCCTACGGCCAGGAGCAACCGGGTGAGGAGAGCTTGCTGGCACGGGTGCGACGCGGCAAGCGGAGCTCACTGGCAGCACGGCCTGCACGGTCGTCATCGACAACCCCAACCGCCGTCGTTGCGGGGTGCGGGCGCGGGGAGCTCCTGCTGCCGCCGAGGGCGCACGCGCGGGGAGCTCCCGCCTCCTCCTCTTTTGGGATTTCTTATGTTGCAATTGTTGTATACCGGTGTTGCAACAAGTTCTTGGCATGTTGTAATCATTCACTTTCATGATGCAATCGTTTGTCTTTTATGTTGCATCCGCGTTCTTGACATGTTGCGAGTGTCCCATGATGTTTCAAAATTAAATCTAAATATTTTCGACGTTGCAAACATTAATTTTCGATGCTGCAAATGTTGAGTCTCGTTGTTGTAGGCACGTGACGTTGAGTGTTGCAAACACTAAATTTTAATGTTGCGGATGTTGAGTTTCGATGTTGTATGTGATGGATTTTGTGTCGAGGAGGGGGGAGGAGGGCTCTCGATGTTTGGATGTTGCATGCAACATGGGTCGCAACATGGTTGCAACATGGGTCACTTGGGTTTTGTGCCAGGGGGAGGGGGGAGGTCTGCTGATGTTTGTATGTTGCTCGCAATGGCTCGCAACATGGGTCGCTGCATGTTTCGATTGGACGACTGATGGGCTGAGTTGCTTTAAATCCAACGGCCACATAGGCGTCTGATGCTAGCGCCCGAAATGGACGTCCGGGCGATCCAAGAATGTCTAATGTCTAATAATACTGTACAATCTATTCGCGACTGGTTGTTTGGTTAGTCTGATTAAGTCTGGTTAGTCTAAAATTATTTTTAAATGACGGTTCAATTCATCATGATGACCTTGTACAACCTTTCCTCTTCTTGGTCCCGATGAGCTTATCCTAGCAAGTGAGACTCGCCACCGTTCGTGTGGCCAAGATTCTTCGTGCTGGGCCACCGCCGGCCATGCATGCAGTGGTGAATCCAGGATTTGAAGCTAGGATGGGCCAAGAAAATCAAACTTTTGTGCAAGTTCAGGGATGATATATATATCTAGTTAGTTAGAGGATCAAAATTGATCTTTTGTAATAGTTGAGGGGGTTAACCAAACTTTTTAAAAAAGTGGCCCTCTCGACCCACCCTTTAGATATGCCACTGCGTGCAGCTAACCTCCATTGTGGGGTCACACCGTCCTTGTGGGCAAGCATTGTCGGGCCTTCTTCGCATGCCATCATCAGACATAGGGGTGAGCTCCGCTGCTCAGAACATTGGCATCCATGGGGTTCGGAACGCCATCACGAGGGCCTTCTTTGTCGCCCAGGTGAGCGCCTCTGCCGTGGTGGCCTCATTCGTCAGCCGAATGTACAAGCACCCTCACGGACCTACTTTGCTAGTCGCGTGGGCAAGCAGTTCCAAGCAGAAAAAGAGGGATGATGACAAGCAGCGCAGAACACGAACTACATCAGGGGTAAGAGGATGGGGTGCTCTTGGCTTGTGCAAGCCTTGTTGCTGGGGACTAGGGGCCTGCCTCAGACCCATGGCTGGGGCCATTCAGTGAAATAAATGTTGCGGCTGGACCGGGCCTCTTGTAGCTACAATACTATGTAGAGGAGAATATGGCCAGGAGTCTAGGGCCATGGCCCTAGGCCTGTCCGCCACTGTTGAAGATGGGAGTTTCTCGTTTTTATCTAACCTGGCTACAAATGTTCAGTTGCATTGTTAGAGCTTGGCTACAAGGTCTAATCAAGCAACTAAAAATAGATCGGTTGGCTCTAGGAGCAAGTCTAGCCCTTAGGGCAACTCGAACTAGGCTCCTATTGGAACCCTCATCTCAGATTTGAGAGTCAGAGAGGAAAAAATGCCTCCAACCGGTCTCTCATCTTGCCCCCGACGGATGAGGAGACCTCATTTTCCCACTCTCGATTCTCACTTGTGGGAGGTCCTCACTCGACCTTTTATTAGGCCACAGCTCAACCACCGACGGTCTCGTGCCTCCACGGAGCTTTCTCTGCGCCATCCATGGAGGGAGCGAGGAGAAATTGTACCAGATCGCGTAGATGGGGTCGATGGCGGCACGTCCTCCAGTGGCGCCCCTCCCGGCTGCGCCCATGGGGGAAAATGCGGTCTCCCCGCCCTGGCCAGGCGGCGCCCCCAACCACAACCGCGCATGGGGGCCGGTAGCGGTCTCTGCCCTCGCGCGATGGGATCCGCCATGGCATGCCGGCACGGGGAGGGAGTTCCGGGCCGTCGAGGGAGGCCGGTGCAGGGAGGGAGTAGACGCTTGGGGGAGGGACGACAACCGGCGGTGGGAAGGCGTGCAGGTGGGGGCCGTCGCCGCTAGTGATGTGCGGGACTTCGTGAGAGAGAGAGGAGGGACCGAGGAGAGCGTGGGGATCAAGGGTGGGGATTGGCCGTTCGGGAGAGACAAGGTGGGGGGTAAAGATAAATAACTCACTGACAAGTGAGGTCCGCGTGTAAGAAGGGAGTAAAGGGGTATATGTGTCGGTGTTTTAGACCGGCAAACCTACCAAGGGGTACCCGAGGTAGTAGATTGTGCGGTGAGGATCGTGATCGGGAGACCGAGAACTCGAAGGTATGCGCAAGGACATGGGACACAAGATTTATACGGAGTTCGGGTTGCCAAGGTGGCGAGCCCTACGTCCCGTTTGGGGATCAAGTATGGCGCCTGCGCTTGGTGTTGGGTGTCCCCGGAAGGATTGGGGATGTGCGGCTAGGTACCCGGCCCTCCTTTATATAGTCTAGGGGGCGGGTTCCTAGTCGGTTACAAGGCAGAGTCCTAGTAGGAGTACACGGAGCGGGTCCTAGTAGGAGTACGGGGGAATTCTACTAGGAGTCCGTCTTCTACTATTCTTCTTTCCTTGCACGAGTACCGGGGTGTATGCCCGACAAGCCCCCGAGCACGTTGGAGTCGAGAGTAGTAGTTCGAGTAGTCTTGAAGCCTCTTCGAGTAGTTCTTGAGCGTCCTCGAGTATCGCTTGGAGAAGTCTTCAATAGTACTTGAACTACCGCGAGACCGGAAGGTGGTCCGGCTCATCGATCTTGAAGTCAAGATTTATATGGAAGTGCGGTTGCAAAATCGCACTCCATATGGAGTAGCCCCCGAGCCTTAGGTTGAGTCACGGACTCTAGGCGAGGGTCGATCTTGATTCCGAATCTTCCGTCTTGAAAAAATTGAACGATGGGTGTAGCATAGTAGCCCCCGAGCCTTGAAATGATTAGGTAATCAATCCAAGAGTCTTCGGTGTTCGCGAAAGCCATCATCCGAGTACTCTTGCGGCGTGTAGCCCCCGAGATAAGAGAGCCGTATGAGCCACGTTGAGTAGTGATTGGTGAGGAGCCCCAGAGCTTGAGAGCGAGCGAAGCATCTTGAAGTTATCTTCAAGTAGCCCCGAGCCGGGAGAGATTCCAAGTAGTAGTTTGGCGTCGAGCCGTGGAGCTTGAGAAGTAGTCGTGCCGTCGGAGCGGACTTTAGGTGCGACCAAAGTCGACTTTAGATGCGGCGGAGCGGACTTTAGAATGCGACTTGAAAACCGAAGTCGACTTTGTGCCGCGTGGAGAGGACTTTGAGATGCGACTTGAAAACCGAAGTCGACTTTAGGGTGCCGCGCGGAGCGGACTTGATATGCGACTTTAGAAGTCGACTTTAGGATGCCGCGCGGAGCGGACTTTGATATGCGACTTTAGAAGTCGACTTTAGTTTGCCGCGTAGAGCGGACTTTAAGATGCGACTTGAAACCCGAAGTCAACTTTGTGCCGCGCGGAGCGGACTTTGAGATGCGACTACGATAGCTGGCTTTGTGCCACGCAGGGTGGACTTAAGATGCAAAAAACGAAAGCACTTTCGGAAAGCCAAAGCGAATAAAAAATCGAAAAAAACGAGTAGTTTTGCCGCCGGGAGCGGGCTTAAGATTGCGACCGGAGTCGGCTTGTGCCACCGGAGTGGGCTTAAGTACCGAGCCATGGATTTCGGACCCAAGGTACGGTTGCCGCCGGAGCGGGCTTGAGTGCGACCGTTAGCGTCGACTTGTGCCAACGGAGTGGGCTTAAGTACACCGAGCCATGGATTTCGGACCCAATGTACGGTTGCCGCCGCAGCGGGCTTGAAGGTGCGGCCGGAGTCGACTTGCGTACCCGGGCCATGGATTTCGGACCCGGGGTACGGGTGCCACCGTAGTGGACTTTAAGGTGCGACCGGAGTCGACTTGCGTACCGGGCCATGGATTTCGGACCCAAGGTACGGAGCGCGAGTACTTAGGGTAGTTGGACCCATGGTACGGAGCGTGAAGACCACGTGCGGCTAGGTTCCATCGTCGCCAGGACCCGAGGGCCGCTTACAGCTAGGTTCCATCGAAGCTTACACACGTAGTATGCCATCGAAGCAGGCGAAGATGCGACCGGAGTCGACTTTAAGTTGCCGCACGGAGCGGACTTTAGAATGCGACTTTAGAAGTCGACTTTAGATTGCCGCGCGTAGCGGACTTTAGAAACTGCCTCCTAGGGATAGCCCCCGAGTTGATGAAGTAGACTCGTGGTGACTTGATTGATATACCCCAAGAGTAGTCGGCGAGTGTAGCTCCCGTGAAAACCCGCCGAGAAGCATACACACAGCCGAGTAGTCGGCAAGTTGTCCTACATGATGAGGAGAACAAGCCAAGAAAACGGTAATCATTTAGATAAATGACTTTCTTTGTTCTTTGCTCGGGCGACCGATGATGAAGCCGTGGCGATCGGCGATGGAGCCGCGACGGTTGTTGTTGAAGTCGACTAGTCAGAGTTGATTCCGACTAGTTGTTGGGAGCGTGACCGCCTTTCTCGATTAGTTTGGAAAACTAGTCGAGATGAATGGTCAACGCGATGCGACCGAAGACGATGTTGTGGCGGCGTGCGGCGTACTCGAAGTAGAGCCGGTGTTGCCGCGAGACAAGTAGTCGCGATGCACGGCATGGCCGGGCGTAGAGCCGGTGTGGCCGCAAGAGGAAGTTGCGGCGCACGGAGTAGTCGACGACGAACCCCGTGACGGGCCGCGCGACGTGCCGAGGCACCGGACGCGCGGCGTGGCGGGGGTAGTCGACGACGAGCTCGCGCGAGGCGGAGTAGTCGACGACGAGCGGCGCGACGAGCCGCGTGACGAGCCGCGCGACGTGCGGGGGCACCCCGACGCGCGGCGGAGGCGAAGTAGTCAACGACGAGACCGCGCGAGGCGGAGTAGTCGACGACGAGCCGGCCGCGAGGCGGAGAAGTCGACGACGAGCCGCCGCGAGGCGGAGAAGTCGATGACGAGCGGCGCGACGACCCGCGTGACGAGCCACGTGACGTGCCGAGGCACCCGGACGCGCGGTGGAGGCGAAGTAGTCGACGACGAGCTCGCGCGAGGGCGGCGTAGTCGACAACGAGCCGGCGCGAGGCGGAGAAGTCGACGACGAGCGGCGCGACGAGCCGCGTGATGAGCCGCGCGACGTGCCGAGGCACCCGGACGCGCGGCGGAGGTGAAGTAGTCGACGACGAGCTCGCGCGCGGCGGAGTAGTCGACGACGAGCGGTGCGACAAGCCGCATGACGAGCCGCGCGACGTGCCGAAGCAACCGGAAGCGCGGCGTAGGAAGATTGATTCCGCTTTGACAAGAGCAAGGCGACTTGCTTCAATGGATCTCGGCGAGTCGGCGAGTGGATTGATCTTGTTGACGAGGGTCCTTCGAATTCGCCGGCTGGTGATGATCACCCCTACCGGCGTGCCACGGTGTCGGTGTTTTAGACCGGCAAACCTACCAAGGGGTACCCGAGGTAGTAGATTGTGCGGTGAGGATCGTGATCGAGAGACCGAGAACTCGAAGGTATGCGCAAGGACACGGGACACAAGATTTATACGGGTTCGGGTTGCCAAGGTGGCGAGCCCTACGTCTCGTTTGGGGATCAAGTATGGCGCCCGCGCTTGGTGTTGGGTGTCCCCGGAAGGATTGGGGATGTGCGGCTAGGTACCCGGCCCTCCTTTATATAGTCCGGGGGGCGGGTTCCTAGTCGGTTACAAGGCGGGAGTCCTAGTAGAAATACACGGAGCGAGTCCTAGTAGGAGTACGGGGGAATTCTACTAGGAGTCCGTCTTCTACTATTCTTCTTTCCTTGCACGAGTACCGGGTGTATGCCCGACAATATGAGTGTTCGGTTGGAGTTGGAAGTAAAAGAGAAGTCTCAAATGTAGATGAGAGGTCCTTATTGGTCCTCATTTGAAGAAGTAGGGGTCCGAATTTAGAAGCCCGGTTGGAGTTGCCCTTAGCTAGGCAACCAAACGCAACTTCTTATGTGTGCATTGTCAATAGTACAGTTTTATTGCAGTCTTGAGATGCATAAACTTTCCCGATTTTTAACATCTACTAATGTTTAAGATCTCGCATGTCTGCAATTGTGTGTATCTATTATCTTTATACTTGAGTGTTAAAAGAAGCCACCACGTTCACCGAGAGGGTATAGAAATTCCCACGTTAATCGGAAAAAGAGAAGAATATGGATCATTGGATTTTATGTAGATCTAACGGTCCGCACTGATTAAAAGAGTTCGTATCAGATTAACATTCCACACTGATTAAAAGAGTCCATATCTTATCCAATTAATAATTAGAGAACAATAGAATATGGATCATTGGATTTTATGTAGATGTAACGGTCCACACTGATTAAAAGAGTTCGTATCAGATTAACATTCCACACTGATTAAAAGAGTCCATATCTTATCCAACTAATAATTAGAGAACAATTAGAATAATAAAATTAAAAAAACAAGTTGGGCATACATTATTGAACGCACAACCAATTATGTGTCGTACCTAATATAACACTATCTTATAATGGTAGACATAAATATGGACATGAATAATATTTCCTAATCAAGTTTCTTTCCTATGTTGACAAGTTGAAAAAGGGACATGAATATTACTTTGCACGTAAATATTATTTTCTAATAATTTTTTCTTATGTTGAGGAAAGGAAAGAGAAGAGATATGAAGATCATTGGAAAATTACAACATGACACGACATAATAAGCACCTATCAAAACTAGGGTTCGATAAAAATTATAGCAAATCTTGGGTGACAAAAGGGCAATACATTATGAACATCTAACGGTCTAGACTATAGGGCCTAGAAATTGCGACATTAATCTAAAACAAAAAATATACACCATTCGATTTTATGAGGATTTAACGATCTAGATTAATTCAAACAATCTATATTGAATAAGATAGATATACAAGATATCTTGATGTCTGAAAAACATTACCGTGATTTCAATTCCATATGAAACTAACCAAGTCGAAACTGGATTTTTTTCCATAAGGTAATTTGTATATATTATGTTCAAATGCAAATCTAACTTTAGGAACCAAATAAATATATACTCCCTTCGGTTTGTTAAAAGAAGTCGTTTTGGACAAGGTTTTGGTCAAACATTGGGAACATAAATGATGAATAACTTTTAAATCGTTGAGTTTATAAATATGAAAATCGTATCAATAGATTTGTTTTCAAAATCATTTTTATAAAAGTATACATATATAATTTTTCATAAATATTTTATTAGAAAAAAGAAGTCAAAGTTGTGTTTTGGAGACCATGTCGCTGTCATAGACATAGATGACTTCTTTTACAAAACCGGAGGGAGTATAATAGGTAGGTCATATCAAATCTATTGGAGAGAGAGCAGGATGAGAAGCGAGAATAAAATGCATCAGGATAGAACATGCGTGATGATGGCTTGATGGCTCCTAAATAAAATGCATCATGATAAAATGCATCACGATGCAAGATGATGAAGGTAAAACGACAAAATGAAACCTAGCTCCTCTATCATTTAATTTAGGAATCAAAAGATTGTCGTTTTCTAAAATACCACTAAAAGACAACCTAAAATAGCACAGAAAGAATGGTCTACGATTTGGTTCTCACACTGTAAAATCGACCTAGAACCTGCTAGAAAAAAAACATGAGGGCCATGCACATCGCTGTTACTCAAACAATCCGTGCCCATCTCAACCATCGCCTGTGTTGTTGGAATTCGAGGTAGGGACATGGCGTGCATCATGCCTACTCGCACTCACAAGCCACAACTTCCACATGTAGGAGTCAAAAGTTTGTCAATTCCGAAAAATACCATCGAAAGATCTCCTAAAATACCACTGAATATTGTGTAGTTTGGTGCTCACACCATGAACTCAGTACAAAACCCACTAAAGAAAATACGAGACCATACACATCACCATTAATCAATAACACCCGCCTATCTCTAACATCACTACCTGTCGGTGCGGAATGTGGTCCCGACACTAACCGGTAATAAGCGCTAAGGTCTATCCCTCAATGGTCGATGCCAAACAATCAGAAACACAAGGTTTATCCTGGTTCCGGCCGAGGGCCGTACGTCCAGCAGTGGTGTGCTCGAGGCACTATATTGCTCGGCACGGGTGCTCGTGGTGGGGCTGCTACAAGCAAGGCGGGAGAGGAAGTGTGGCCTCCAAGTCCCCGGTGAAGTGGCCGAAGATGTTGTGGGAGAATTGAAAAGTGAGTGTGTGGTGTGTCGTATGTTGTCCGTTGTTGTCCCTTACCCCCTGCGGCGGGGGAGTTCGCCTCCCTTTTATAGGCCAAGGAGAGAGGCGAATTACATGCATGCCGCACTATCCGGCTACATGGGGAAGTATGGTGCGCCGCGCGTAGAGTAGGCGGGCGCCTTGACGGTCCTTGCCGCGATCCGGCCATCATGGCGTATCTTGTACCCGAACAGGTGGTGGCTTCGAGGGTAGGAGTGCGGTGGATGGCCGTGATGTCCCCGGGCGGGCTCGAAGGGGTTGGCGACGTCGATCCGTACGGGATACAGTGGCAGGCATGGCGGCGTCCCGTTCCCGCATGCTTCACGGCGCCGCGAGCCGCCACCACGGTGCCGGCGTGAGGTTGTACGCGCGGGGGCGGCCGCCGCTGCCGTCAACAAAGGGTAGGGATGGCGCCCGCCGGCCTAACATCACGACCTGGCCCTGCAATGTCACGGGAAAGCATCTCGAGGGTGTGGCCGGCCCCCCTTCGAGGGCTCGGTGCGTTAGCCGTACAGGAGTAGGCGGCGCGGCGTCACGGGGCTAGCACCGCCACATCGCACGGTCCCCCACGGTGGCGGGGATGGGTTTCCTCCGGGGAGTTGGTGCAACGGGGGTCGGGGCATGAGTCCCAGGCGCATGATGGCGCCGCCCGCCGTCGTCAGAGCTTTAAATGCCCGTACCCGCGTGTGGGAACGGGCGCGTGCGGGCGGGCGCCCTCGAGCGAGGTGGAGCCTGCTCGGGGGCGGCGTGGACCCTCGAGCGAGGCGGAGCCCGCTCGAGGTAGGCGTACACCCTCGAACGGGGCGGAGCCCACTCGAGGGAGGTGTGTGCCCTCGAGCGAGGCGGAGCCTGCTCGAGGGGATCTTTGAGTGGGCCGCCGTGATGGGCCGTCGGGACCACCGTGGCGTGGGCCATGCCCCGTGTGCGTGTCTAAGCGAGACGTGTTCGGCCTTGGCTTTTTGCAGGTTTTAAGTGGGGTTTCCCCAGTTGTTTAAGGGGACCACCGGGGCTGCCCCCGACGGTGCCCCCGAGCATCCGCGGGTTCGCCGGCCGGGCTCCCGCGGTGCGGGAAGCCTACGGATAGGACGTCCTTCCCTCCCCGGCTTGTGAATGCTTTCCGTGGGGCCGCGTCGGCGGCCCCGCGGGTGTAGCCCCCGAAGCCCTGTAGGAGCGTGGGTGCTCCTGCAGGGGTTTTACCGCGAGATTTGGTCAGAGGGCGTGGTATGTATTTCAACAGCGTCGGCGATGTTTCAGCCGGCTTCGGTGACGCACGCGCAGTTGGTACCATCCGCGGCCGGTGCAATCCAGGAGGTGTAGCCGTGCGCCGAGCCCCCGAGCCTGGGCCCGTTCGAGGCGATCGGGTAGTAGTTCTACGACTTGTTTTTAACGCGCCCTCGCCGTCCCTCCGCGGGACGGAGGGTGAGGTTTCCGCAACCCCCATCGATCGGGTCGTGGATTGCGGATTCCTCGTTGAGCTGTTAGCGGGTGGTTCGGGTGGACGCCCATGCCCCGTTCGATGAGGGTAGGCTGCGCGGTCCAGGGACGCGTCCATTAAAGCGCTTGCATGGGTTTGCTAGGTGAGGCTCGGTCCCATTCGCTAGGGACCGAGGGCGCGGAAGCTCTCCCTCCGTGGGATCCCCCTGGCTAGCTTCCCTCGCTGGCTCCCGAACACGACATGTGGGGCACCCTCGAGCCGGCGGGCTCGAGGAACGGCTCGAGCTCGCGTGCCCTCATCGTCCCTGACTCTGGTGATCTGGGGCGCCTGTTCGAACCCGTCGAGGGTCCGGCTTCGAACCTCTGATCAGTAGGGCCGTGCGGGGTGGCGGCTAGGCGCTCCCGTCTTTGCATCTGCGAGCTCTCGAGGGTCCCTGACCGCGTCAGCCCTCGAGACGCTGATCAGTAAAATAGTGCGGGTGGCGGCTGGGCGCTCCCGTCTTTGCATCTGCGAGCTCTCGAGGGTCCCTGCCCGCGTCAACCCTCGATACGCTGATCAGTAAAATAGTGCGGGGTGGCGGCTGGGCGCCCCCGTCTTGGCATCTGCGAGCTCTCGAGGGTCCCTGACCGCATCAGCCCTCGAGACACTGATCAGTAAAATAGTGCGGGGTGGCGGCTGGGTGCTCCCGTCTTTGCATCTGCGAGCTCTCGAGGGTCCCTGACCGCGTCAGCCCTCGAGACGCTGATCAGTAAAATAGTGCATCGAAGGTACCTGCGGTGCCTGTTTTACTTCAAACGAGGCCCGAGGTCACCAGCCGATGTTTGCACCCTTTGAGGGTCGAATTTTTCTGAGCCAGGGGCTCGCGCCGCTCGAGGGTCTTCCTTACTTGGTAAGGGACCGGGCCATTTAATGCTTCGCAGTCGTGGCTGTAGTTTCTCGCCGCGGGCGCGTCTTTTTAGGCGCTGTAACCGCGCGCGTAGTGGGCGGCGCGGGCGGGCGGATGTGACCGCCCGCCACGGCCCTCCCGCTTCTACGCCGTGATGATGACCCGTGAGCGGTGGCGTGGCCGCCGCGGTCGTGGTGGGGCCCGCCCGTCGGCGAGAGAAGATTCCCCCTGCAGTTAATGCGCGCGGGGCGCACGCTCCGGAGAGCACGCCCGCGGCCTATAAATCCGACGAGTGGGGGAAACGGCGGTTTTTTACCTTTACACTCGCCGTTCTTGCCCCTTGCGCCCCAGCCCCCAGGCTGTCCTCGCCATCATCTTTCTGCCTTCGGAGCTCTTCTTCTCCTTCCTGCTCTTCGTTCCTCGTCCCTTTGTCTTTCCTCATGGCGCCTCTACCGCCTCTCGTCATCGTCAACCCGTACGAGTGGGAGCGTTCGACGGTAACGCGGCTGGCCCTGAACGATCTGGTGTCCGCCGCCGGTGGCGGCCGAACGAGGAGGGCCGGCCGCCCGAGTGGATCGTGCTCTGCGGCGGGGACCACGCGCCCAACCCACCGAGTGGCTACGTGGTTAGCTTCACCCGCTTCCACGAGCGCGGCTTCGCGGCGCCGGCGAGTCGCTTCATGCAGGCGCTCTGCCACCACTACGGCGTGGAGCTACACAACTTCGCGCCGAACACGATTTCGCAGGCGGCCACGTTCGTGGGCATTTGCGAGAGATATCTAGGATCCCGGTGAATTGGGATCTCTGGATTTACCTCTTTCGCGCGGAGCTGTTCACGCAGCCGACGTCGGAGCAGAGGACTCGCCGCGCGGTGCGTGCCGGCGGCATGTCGCTCGCCTTGCGGGGTCAACACAAGGACGACTACATCCCCTGCACCATTAAGACCAACAACGCAGGCTGGGAGCGGGGGTGGTTCTACCTTCGCAACGACGAGCCCGGTCTCCCCCCCTACACCGGTCTGGTGCTCCGGGAGAGGCCCGACTCCTGGAGCCACGGGGTGTCCCCGGTCCAGCATCGGAATCGGTTGGACTCGCTTCTGGCCGCGCTGAGGAACCTGGCGGGCCGCGGGCTGACCGCGGGGGCCGTCCTCGCCTTCCTCCACCACCGGCGGGTCGTCCCCCTGATGGAGAGGCCGCTCCGCATCTTCGAGATGACCGAGACGGCGGACCCCATCGCGCTGGCGAGGTCGCGGATGCTGCAGAGCCCCCTCCTGCGGGAGTACGCGGCTACCCGGGCGCGGAGCGCCGTCGACTCCCGGTCCCTCGCGCGGCCGACCGATCCCCGTGGGATCTCGAGATGCTCCCTACCCGCCAAGGCCGGTGAGTGGAGTTCTTGGTTCCGTTTCGATTTTGCTGATACCTCGGGTTGTTGACGCGTTTCGATGCTTCGCTTGCGGTCCGGTGCGGTGAGCACCGCGAAATCCGACCCGCCCACTCCCCACTCTCGCGTGCTTGGTCGCGCGGCGTAGCAGCGAGAGCGGGAGCGGGCGGCACGCAAGAAGGAGCGCGCGAAGCGACATCACGAGCGTCGCGAACGGAGGAACGAGGAGTACCGGCTGCGCGAGCAGCAGGGGCTCTCTTCTCCGGGGACAGAGGAGTACTCGTCCTCAGATGAGGAGGAAGAGGAGGAAGAGGTTGGGGGGCAGGGCCTCCCCGATAGGTGGGAGCTGCGCCCCCGCCGCCGGAGCTTGCTCCGGCGGTAGGAGTAGCATCGCCTGGGGCGGGTGAGGAGGCGCCCGCCGCTAGGCAATCGTTGACGGGAGCGGTGCGGCCGCGGAGGCACCGGTGCGCGCCCCGCAGGCACTCGCGACGGACGCGCCCGCGCGCGGGGCGGGGTCCGTGCACGCGGCGGGGATGGCCGGAGGCGCGGCGGCGGCCGCGCGGCGTTGTCGGCCGGCCCTCGAGGAAGAGGAAGCACACCTTCTCTTCTTCGAGGTGAGAGGCTTGTTCTTTCGTGGGGTTGCGTATCCGACGGACGGGCCCCGACTGTTGTTTGTTCGTGTCCGCGTAGGGTGGTGCCAACCGTGCCTCCCCCTCGCACCGGCCAAGGTGTTGAGGGCGGACGCATCTATCCCCACACGACGGCGCTCGTCGAGGGCGCCGCGGGCGGAGGCGAGCGCGGCGGCCGCGGCGGGCGAGGGCTCGCGGGACGCGGCCGAGGCCTCGAGGCCACGGCCGGTGGTTTTGCCGCCGCGCGCGGCCGGCGGCCGTCGAGGAGCGGCGGACGCCGGTCGTGGTAGAGGCGCGGCCGGCGGCGCCGGGCGCGGTGGCGCCGGCCGGCGGCGTCTGCCGAGGAGGGCCGGGCGGCGTCCGCGGTTGCGGAGACGCGGCCGGAGGCGGTGGCCACGACGCCGCGGCGAGAGCCCGCCCGGCCACGGAGGCGCGGGCGGGGGCGTCGGTGGAGGCGCGCGCAGGGCCGGCACACCGCCGGCGGCTCCCGGGCGGCGGTGGTGGAGATCCCGGACGACGACTCCCCGCCGCCGCGGTGGGACCCGGTGGGTGAGTTTCCCCACACCGTCCTCCAAGTCCCGGGGAGGGGGCTCTTGTGAGGCGACGGGAAGGCCACATGATGGCAGGAGGCCGAGGGCACGGTGCCGAGGCCTCTTCTTCCCGCGCCGGCCGCTCCGCCCCGGAAGAGAGGCGCGTTGACGATCCGCCCGCCTTCACCGATGCCCGGGAGGAGCGGGGAGCTGTGGGGAGAGCTCCGCGACCACGGCGCCGCGCTCAACCGAGCATTGAACGAGGCGCTGCAGATTCATGGCGGCCCCGCGTGGCGCGTCTTCCAGGTGAGGCGTCGTCGTCTGCTTTCTTTTGTTTTCTCGTCTTCGCGCGCGACCCTTGCGGCGCGACGCTTACAGGTCTCGGCTTGTTGGTGGCAGGAGCTCGAGCATCGCGCCCGCGACAAATACGGCGCCTTCGATCAGATGAGCGCCGAGCTCCGCCAGCTCCGGGAGCGGTGCGATGCCTTCGACGCGCTCACCGACGTCGTGAGGACTCCGGACAGTTGGCTGTCGTACCGGGCTGTGGCCCTGCGCGATCAGCTCCAGAAGTGCGAAAGGCAGGATGCGGTGCGCCCCTCCACCCTTGAGCGGGTTTGCACGGCCCTCAACGATCGGGATGAGGCGCTGCGGCAAGCGCGGGCCGATTTGGAGAGGATGCGCACCCTGGCGTCCAACTGGGAGGCGGAGGTGGCCGCCGTCCGCAACGACAACCTGGAGCTCCATTCGTTACTTCGGGAGGCGCGAGGCCCGGCGAGCCGGGGCCGAGGAGCGGGCGCGCGCGGCCGAGCGGCAGGGCCAAGGAGGCCGATGAGCCGAAGGCCACCCTCGACGCCAAGGTTGCGGCGCTCGCCATCGCGGAGGACCGGCTCCTGCAAGAGCGTACCGCCCGCCGTGGGGCCGAGGGGCGGCTCCGGCGGGGAGCAGTCGCTCTTGCCGACGCCCGGTCGGTGCTCGAGCAGGAGCGCGTCACTCGAGAGGCGGCGCAGAAGTCGCTGGAGGGGCAGAACGCAGAATTCTCGAAACTCGAGGGCGAACTGGTGGTGCTCAGCATCACGAGCGCGAGCCGGAGCCGGCCCTCCAAAAGCGCAGCGGGACCGTCGCCGGCCTTCGGCGGGCGGTTGAGGCCGAGCGGCGCGCCCTCGAGGTGGAGAAGAAGCGAGGTCGAGGGTGGGTCGATGTTTGTCTTTTGTTTTGCTTGATTTTCCCTTAGAGGGTTCGTCCCTTTTTCTCGATTTCCTTCTTGTTGGCAACGTTTGGCCTCGTGCACCACGGCTCGGGCCACGCGGCCGAGCGGGCCGAGGCGGCGCGGACCTCCTACAACTCCTCTCGAGCGAGGAGCCGCCGGAGCCGCGCTCCGCGGCCCTCGAGACCTGCCCGGCCGTGGAGGAGGGCGAGGCACGGGCCGGGAGCTCGGCCGGCCGGCCCGCCTACGCGCCCTTGGCGGGCACGTCTCCGGGCGCATGCGCCGGGCGCTGCACCTCGGCGTCCAGAAGGCCCTCGGGGTGGTGCGATCTCATTACGAGATCAACTTCGAGGCTGTGGCGGAGGGCTACATTGTCCCCGAGGGCGTCGAGGACGAGGTGGCGATGGAGCGCGTGGACGCATTAGCTGCTGACGCCGCCGGGGCGCTTGCCGAGGCCTTTGAGGAGTTTCTGTTCCCGGATGCCGCCGACGCCGATGCTCCGCCCACCGAAGATTGCCGGCGCCAAGCCCTTTTTTTGTTTTTGTGTTAGTGTACGGGCCATGTGGCCATGTAAATAAACAGATCACTTTGCATCAAACGTTTGTGAAAGTGAAATGATATCCTTTACTTTATTGCGCTTTTTTGTTTTTCCTTCTTACTGAGTAAATTCTAGTTAGGGAGTTCGATTTTTGCGAGCGGCCTGCTGGGTCGGTGGCAAGAGAGAAGGGCCGTATCCTCGCGGAGGCGTAGGCTATCTCTGACTCGCGTGTCCTTTCCGCTAGGCTGCCTGCGCCCTGTTCGAATTTTGCTCGAGGCCGAAGTGGAAACATGCTTAGCGCGCGTGAGTTTTTTTCTTTTTTGCGAAAAAATGGGACCATTTGGGGGGGGATGCCCCCCTTAGTAGCCCCCGAGGGTAACTTGGGTTTCAGGGGAAAGCCGAGTTGCCCTTTTTATTGAACTGGTGATATTTACATGGTTGTCGCCAACTGGGGTGTTGGGCACGTGATTTACAACAAAAGACTTGGAAATCCTAGCTAGGGATAAAAGCGACGTAGCTGTTGGATGTTCCAAGCGTTGGTGAGTTCTTCGCCGCCTTCGTTGGCTAGCTTGTATGTGCCGGGCTTGAACACCTTCACCACGACGTAGGGTCCCTCCCACGGAGGTGATAGCTTGTGGCATCCTCGGTTGTCTTGGCGTAGCCTTAGGACCAAATCCCCCTCGCTGAAGTCCCGCCGGCGTATCTTCCGTGCCTGGTAGTGCCTGAGGGACTGCTGGTATCTTGCGGAGTGCATCAAGGCCACGAGGCGCGCTTCGTCCAGCTGGTCTAGTGAGTCCTCGCGGGCTCGCTGGTTGGCGTCCTCGTCGTAGCCTCGTACCCTGGGTGACCCATACTCTAAGTCCGTGGGGAGGACGGCCTCCGCGCCATGGACTAGAAAAAACGGGGTGAACCCAGTGGCTCTGCTTGGGGTGGTCCTTAGGCTCCACACGACCGCAGGTAATCCCTGGAGCCATTTTCGACCGAACTTATTCAGCTGGTCGAAAATTCTGGGTTTAAGGCCTTGTAGGATCATGCCATTGGCACGTTCTACTTGGCTGTTGGTCTGTGGGTGTGCCATAGCCGCCCAATCCACACGGATGTGGAATTTGTCGCAGAACTCCAGGAATTTCCTGCCCGTGAACTGGGACCCGTTGTCGATGATGATGGAGTTTGGCACTCCAAAACGATGGACGATGTCGGTGAAGAACGTCACCGCTTGTTCTGCCCTGAGATTCGTAATGGGGCGTACTTCTACCCACTTGGAAAATTTGTCGATTGCGACCAACAAGTGGGTGAAGCCCCCGGGCGCCTTTCGCAGCGGCCCAACGATGTCCAGCCCCCACACGGCAAAAGGCCATGTGATGGGGATGGTCACGGGACGTGAGCGGGGAGGTTAGATTTGCGGGCATAGAGCGGCACCCCTCGCGGTGCGTACGATCTCGGCCGGCATCCGCGACCGCGGTGGGCCAGTAAAAGCCCTGACGGAACGTGTTGCCCACGAGGGTGCGGGGCGCGGCGTGGTGGCCGCAGACGCCCGCGTGAATGTCCCGGAGGAGCTCACGCCCCTCGGGGATGGGCACGCATCGCTGTAGGAGGCCGGAGGCGGCGCGCTTGTACAGCTCACCGTTGACGAGGGCAAAAGACTCGGCCATCCTGGCGATGCGCCTGGCCTCGGCCCGGTCCGAGGGGAGTTCCCCTCGAGCCATCCAGGCGACATACTTGTTGCGCCAATCTGCCCTGACGGGGGCTGGCTCGACATCCATCACATCGGCCTCGTCAGCGCTGTACCCCTCGAGGAGGGAGAGCACATACGCCTCGTTTGAGGGGTCCTCATCCATGGGCTCCACGCCCGTCGGATTCGAGGGAGCCCTCGAGGGTTCCGCGTGGTTCGAGGGGTGCGGCTCGAGGGTGACGAGAGGGCCGGGCGATATCTCGGGCAAAAACGTTCGGGGGGGACGGTGATGCGCCGGACGCGATCTTGGCCGGCTCGTCCGCTTCCTCGTTGTACGGCGGGGCACGTGATTGAGCTCGATGCCGTAGAACTTGTCCTCGAGGGCTCGCACGGCCTTGCAGTACGCTTCCATCTTGTCGTCGTGGCAGCTCGCGTTTTTCATGACTTGGTCAATCACGAGCTGCGAATCCCCCCGCACGTCGAAGCGCTTGACGCCTATCTCGATGGCGATCTTGAGGCCACAAAGGAGGGCCTCGTACTCAGCCATGTTGTTTGACGCGGGGAAGTGGAGGCGTACTGCGTACCGCATGTGCTCCCCGAGGGGCGACACAAAGAGCGAGCCCGCGCCCGCCCCCGGTCTTCATCACCGAGCCGTCGAAATACGAGTCCAGCACTCGCCCGGATGCCGTGGCGGCGGCAGTTGCGTGTCTGTCCACTCAGCGACGAAATCCGCCAGGATCTGGGTCTTGATGGCCTTGCGCGGGGTATAGGCGAGCGTCTCGCCCATCAGCTCCACTGACCACTTGGCGATCCTGCCCGCCGCGTCCGGATTGCGGATGATCTCCCCCAGCGGGAAGGAGACTACCGTGATAGGGTGGGCCTCGAAGTAGTGGCAAAGCTTGTGTCGTGCAAGGACCACCGCGTACAGCAGCTTCTGGACTTGGGGGTAGCGTGTCTTGGTGTTGGACAAGACTTCGCTGATGTAGTACACCGGCCGCTGGACCGGCAGGGCGTGCCCTTCCTCCGTGCACTCTACCACGATCACGGCGCTGACCACCTGGGTGGTTGCGGCCATGTAGAGTTGCAGAGGTTCGCCGTCTTGCGGCGGTGTGAGGATCGGCCGTGGGTCAAGGACGCCTTCGGCTTGTCGAGCGCATCCCGGGCCTCGGTGGTCCAGGAGAAGCGCTCGTGCTTTTTGAGGAGGCGGTAGAGGGGCAAGCCTTTTTCGCCGAGCCGCGAGATGAAGCGGCTCAAGGCGGCAAGGCACCCCAGCACCTTTTGTACCCCTTTGAGGTCCCGAATTGGACCCATTCGCTCGAGGGCTGCAACCTTCTCGGGGTTGGCCTCGATGCCGCGCTGGGAGACTATGTATCCTAAGAGCATGCCCCGCGGCACACCGAAGACACATTTTTCAGGGTTCAACTTCACCCCGTTGGCCCGTAGGCAGCCGAACGCGATGTTGAGGTCGCCAACCAGGTCCTCTCGCCTTCTCGGTTTTTACGACGATGTCGTCTACGTACGCCTCGACCGTTCGCCTGATGTGGTCTCCGAAAACGTGCTGCATGTAGTGTTGGTACGTTGCACCCGCATTCCAGAGGCCGAACGACATCGTGACATAGCAAAACATCCCGAACGGCGTGATGAATGAAGTCGCGAGCTGGTCGGACTCCTTCATCTTGATTTGGTGGTACCCGGAGTAGGCGTCAAGGAAGCAAAGTAGCTCACACCCAGCTGTTGAATCAACAATTTGATCGATACGTGGCAAAGGAAAAGGAACTTTAGGACATGCTTTATTAAGACTAGTGTAGTCTATACACATCCGCCATTTCCCGTTCTTTTTCTTTACTAGTACAGGATTGGCCAGCCACGTAGGGTGGAACACTTCCTTGATAAACCCGGCCTCGAGAAGCTTCCGCAGCTCCGCTCCGATTTCCCGCCGCCGCTCCTCGTCGAAGCGGCGGAGCCGTTGCTGCACGGCGCGGGAATGAGGCAAGATGTCAAGGGAGTGCTCGGCGACCTCCCTCGGGATGCCTGGCATGTCCGAGGGGCTCCACGCGAAGATGTCGGCGTTGGCGCGGAGGAAGTCGACGAGCACCACTTCCTATTTCGGGTCGAGGGTGGAGCTGACCCTCAACACCTTGCCCTCGGGGGCGGCGGGGGTCGAGGGGCACCTCCTTGGTCTGCTCCGCGGCCTCGAAGTTGCCTGCGTGCTTGGCGGTGGAGTCGAGGTCCTCGTTGACCATCTTCTCCAAGGTGGTCACCAGCGCTTCATCCAGCGCCAGTGCTTCCGCGTGCTCGACGCATTCGACGTCGCAGTCGAACGCGTGCTCGATGGACGAGCCCACGGTGATGACGCCGTTTGGTCCCGGCATCTTCATTTTGAGGTAGGTGTAGTTCGGGACGGCCATAAACTTGGCGTAGCAAGGCCGCCCAAGTATGGCGTGATAGGCGCCCCGAACCCCACCACCTCGAAGGTGAGCATCTCCTTGCGGAAATTGCTCGGGGTGCCGAACCAAACGAGCGATTGATCCGTCCGAGGGGCCGGACGCGCTTTCCCGGCGCGACTCCATGGAACGGCGTCGTCTTCCGGGCCGCGGGCCTGGTCCAACTCGATCCCCGGCGGGCGCGGCGGTGTGCGCGTAGAGGATGTTGAGGGCTGTCGCCCTCCGGTCCATCGGGACCTTTGAGAACCGCGCGTTCCCAATGACCGGGTCGACCACTAGTGGGTACTGGCCCGGGTTAGGGATGCGGTTCGGGTGGTCTTCACGGCTGAAGGTGATGTCATCCTCCGACCAGTCAAAGAAGGAGGGAGGCGCCTTCTCCGCGGCGAGGACCTCGTGCCGCTCCCACTTGTGCTGGTGGCTCGACATGTCCACGGTCGGTCCCCCGAAGATGAGGAACACGTTCTCTACAGCGGGGAAGCCGCCGGCGTCGCCATCTCCTCCGTCCTTCTTGACCTCCGCGTCCTTTGCGGCGGCGCGGCCGTAGAACTTCTTGAGCATATCGCATTGCTCGAGGGTGTGGTTCACCAGGGTCTTGTGGTACGGACATGGCTTTTTCAGCATGTCATCGAACACCCCCGGGCCTCGAGGGGCCGGTCGAGGGCCCCGTAGAGCCGGGTCAACAGCGAGGGCCTCGGCGTCATCGCCGTCGCGTCCCTGCTCGCGCGCCTCGCGGCGCGGCTTCTTCCCTTTCTTGCCCCGCTTATCCTTCCGGTGGGGCTCCCTGGACTCGCTGCCCTCTGCGGGCGCGTCGTCCGAGCGTTTGCCCTTCTTGCCGTCGAAGATCGCCCCCACGGCCTCCTCACCTGAGGCGAAGCTGGTGGCGATGTCGAACAGCTCGTTTGAGTCCGCAGGCGGGCTGCGCACCAACTCTCGCACGAGATCCCGGCACGTGGTGCCCTCGAGGAAGGTGTGCACAATCTCGGATTGCGCCACGCTTGGGAGCTCCGTGCAGCGCTTGGAGAAGCGCCGTATGAAGTCCCGGAGCGACTCGCCGGGCCTCGGGTGCGGAGCGCGGGTCCCGGGGGTTCCCCGGGCGCACGTACGTGCCCACGGAAGTTGCCCACGAACGTGCGGACCAAGTCGTCCCGGTTATGGATACGGCGGCGGCAAGTGTTCAAGCCACGTCCGGGCCGGAATCGCCGAGGTGCGAGAGGGAGGTTGCGGATAATGACCTCGTCGGCCGGTGGCTCCTCCCGGTGGCATGCTAGGCGGTAGTCGTTAAGCCACACGCGGGGATCTATCTCCCCGTTGTACTTGACGATGGTCGTGGGTTGGCGGAAGCGCTGGGGGAAGGCCGCCGCGCGGATCTCCCAGCTGAACACACGGGTTCCCGGGGGTTCCGGCGTCGGAGAGCGGTCTTCATCGCTATCGTAGCGTCCACCCCGCCGAGGGTGGTAGCCTGCCGCTGCCCGCGCATCCGCCTTGCTCGTCCGCCGAGCATTGATGACGTTGCGGGCGTCGCCGTCCCGCGCCCTGCGCGTGTCGAGGAGCCGTTCTTTAGCCGGTGTGCGTCCCGGGTTGGCGGGTCGCTCGCCGCTCCGCTGCGTGCACCGAGGGCTCGCCCCCTGCGCACCCCCATCGCCTGGTGCGTCCCCCTGCTGGCGGATGCGGGACGCTGAGCTCTCGGCCTGTTGGACGGCCGCCTGCTCGATGAGCACCTGCACCTCGCGGTGCAGGTTTCGCACCTCAGGCGTCGAGGGGGCTGGCATGGCCCGTAGTAGCGTTGCGGCGGCAATAAGCTTCTGGCTTGCCCGCGGAGGCGTGTCTGGGTTGTCGACGTTGAAGTCGGCGTTGATGCGGTCGCGGGCCTGTATGCCCAGCTCCCGTGCGCGTTCGCCGCGCGCGAGAGGCTTCCCCCGCCATGGGCGCGGAGCAACCGCACCGTCCGATACTCCTTCGCCAGCTTGGCTTCGAGTTCGCGGGCTTGGGCTAATTGCGCGTCGAGGTCGGCCCCAGCAGGGGTGCTCGGTTCCGCTGCCAGGCGCGGAGCGATCCCTGGGGCGGGCGTAACTTCCTTGTCGCCGGCGCCCACTGCGCCGGTGGCGTTTGCTGGGTCGTTGGCGATGACAACGCAGCATTCCCGCGCGGGGTCGTAGCTCCCGGTGCTGGAGTCGTCGGAGCAGCCGAACCAGTGGTCTGTGGCGTCAAGAAATCGCCTGAACATTACTAGGTCCGGCACGCCGGAGAAGTCCCATTCCGCATACCCATGCAGGTTGGCGGGTGGCAACGCGTCAAGGGAGCCTAGTGACGACTCATCGCCGGCGGAGGTGCTAGGGTCCCTGGCGACGAAGACGTGGCGGCCAGGGGGAACCCTGCGCATCGTGGTGTTGACGTTGGCGTTGTAGGCTGTCGTAGCGCCGCGCAGACCGATGGGGAAGCGCGGCCCGGAGACCGTGTGCTCCCCCGCCGGGGCGGTGGTCGTTGTGCCGACGGGCGCGCCGCGTTGAGAGGCGGCGCGTTCAACTTGCCGGCGCTCGACCGCGCCCGGCGTGAGCGCCGACCGGGCGGTGGTGACGCGCGCGGCGGACGGACCCGCGGCGTCCGGTGCCGGCGGGCGTTTGCATCGCGGCGACGTGCGCAGCGGCGACCTGGACGGACCCGGCTTGGCGCCGCGCACGGAGCTCCTCACGGTTGGTGAGGCGCATCAGGTAGCCGTTCCCCGCGGCCTGAAAGTTCAGGCTTCCGAACCGGATTTCAAACCCGGCGGGGAGGGGGTCCGAGCTGCCCATGGAGTAGCGCGTACCGTGGTACTCGGCGCGGATCACCATGGAGGGAGTTGACGGTGGATTGACCTTAGGCGCTCGCTTGCCCCACGGTGGGCGCCAACTGTCGGTGCGAAATGTGGTCCCGACACTAACCAGTAATAAGCGCCAAGGTCTATCCCTCAATGGTCGATGCCAAACAATCAGAAACACAAGGTTTATCCTGGTTCCGGCCGAGGGCCGTACGTCCAGCAGTGGTGTGCTCGAGGCACTATATTGCTCAGCACCGGGGGTGCCTGTAGTGGGGCTGCTACAAGCAAGGCGGGAGAGGAAGCGTGGCCTCCAAGTCCCTGGTGAAGTGGCTGAAGATGTTGTGGGAGAATTGAAAAGCGAGTGTGTGGTGTGTCGTATGTTGTCTGTTGTTGTCCCTTGCCCCCTGCGGCGGGGGAGTTCGCCTCCCTTTTATAGGCCAAGGAGAGAGCGAATTACATGCATGCCGCACTATCCAGCTACATGAGGAAGTATGGTGTGCCGCGCCGTAGAGTAGGCGGCCGCCTTGACGGTCCTTGCCGCGATCTGGCCATCATGGCGTATCTTGTACCCGAACAGTGGTGGCTTCTACGGTAGGAGTAAAGTGGATGTCCGTGATGTCCCCAGGCGGGCTCGAAGGGGTTGCTGACGTCGATCCGTACGGGATACAGTGGCAGGCATGGCGGCGTCCCGTTCCTGCATGCTTCACAGCGTCGGAGTTGTTACCACAGTGCCCGGCGTGGGGTTGTACGCGCGGGGCGGCCTCCCCCGCCGTCAACGGTGGCGGGGATGGCACCCCCGGCCTAACATCACGACCTGGCCCTGCAATGTCACGGGAAAGCATCTCGAGGGTGTGGCCGGCCCCCCTTCGAGGGCTCGGTGCGTTAGCCGTACAGGAGTAGGCGGCGCGGCGTCACGGGGCTAGCACGGCCACGTCGCACGGTCCCCCACGGTGGCGGCGATGGGTTTCCTCTGGGGAGTTGGTGCAACGGGGGCGGGGCATGAGTCCCAAGCGCATGATGGCGCCGCCCCGCCGTCGTCGAGCATTAAATGCCCGTGCCGCGTGTGGGAACGGGCGCGTGCGTACGGGCGCCCTCGAGCGAGGCGGAGCACCGCTCGGGGGCGGCGTGGACCCTCGAGCGAGGCGGAGCCCGCTCGAGGTAGGCGTACACCCTCGAACGGGCGGAGCCCACTCGAGGGAGGTGTGTGCCCTCGAGCGAGGGCGGAGCACCGCTCAAGGGGATCTTTGAGTGGGCCGCCGTGATGGGCCGTCGGGACCACCGTGGCGTGGGCCATGCCCCGTGTGCGTGTCTAAGCGAGACGTGTTCGGCCTTGGCTTTTTGCAGGTTTTAAGTGGGGTTTCCCCAGTTGTTTAAGGGGACCCCAGGGCTGCCCCCGACACTACCAGAATTCAAGGTAGGGGTGTTTGCGCATCATGCTTGCTTCTAGCCACAAGCCATAGCTTTCACGCGCTGGCTTGCGAGAGGATGTCGTTGGCCTCTGTCATACCATGATGTATGCTAGCGGAGAAAAATCTACCTAGGCAAGGTTGTCGCAGCCCGCAACATTATCTTGAAAGGTTAAAGGCCCAACACCGAGAGTCTCTTTGGATTTTTGGTGGTCGTGCTACAAATGGGAGTATACAAATGTGCCACAATGGTGCTCAGAATGGTGCATTAGCGGGAGCTGCTGCAACAGGGTGGTAGAGAGAGAGATGGTCATCGTTGATTTACCGGAGGAAAGAAGGAGAAGATGAGGAGCTGTTAGTTAGGTCTTTCAATGGTATCTTAAGAAATGATGTTCTTTCGGTGCTACAAAATTAATTTTCACGAAAACAAACCCAACTCCTTTATGAGCTCACGTATAGGATCAAGATGGCAACGTCTAACAAAGGAATCCGTATAGGCGGCATGATACATGTTGATGTTGCTGCTTGGACGACATGTGGTTCAGACGCAATATATGATGGTACAAAAAATGAGGCAATAACATATCTCTCTCCTTTGGTTAGAAAGAGGGAGGGGGAGGGAGAGGAGAGAGATAGAGAGAGGTGATGAGCATAAAGACTAATGAAATATATATATCTTAGTAGTCACAACAACATATTTACTAATCCAAAGGCAAAGATTGTAACTGGAAAAAAGGTGCAATGATCATAAGATAAAATGGGATCATGCATGTATGGAGTTGTAACAATGGTGATTGGAGAACGAAGAAAGAAAGAAAGGTTAGGTATAATAACAACTAAAAAAGTTAAATCAGCAAATTAAATTTTATTATTACTTCTACACTATACATTAATCAACATTATACTAAATATAAGGATTTTTTTTGTAATCGTAGCAAAAAAACTTACAAACAAAATTGTACACCACAAATAAGAAATCTAAAAAATATATATTCATGAGAACAATGTATAAACGTTTATGTTGTAGATACCAAAAAACTATGTCTATATCTAAAGTGTTATCTTTTCTATTTAATTCATGTTAGAAAAAGATACACCACAAAATATGACGAAAAAGATAAAATGAAATATTGCTATGTAACCATGACACGATTAAATGCAATATTATTTCATAAAAATAAATGTAATATTGTGTCTATTTATTTTTGAAATAAAGCATTCAGATATTGACATACAAAACTAGCTACCCGCGCTATTTGTGCGGGTCCTCTTGCTAGTTATTATGCATAAGCCAGTTTACACATATGTAGGCAGAGATGTTTTCTTCGTACTTGGTTGAGCTACGAGGCGCAGAGCTGCCTCGCATTCACTGGCGAAACCAACGGCGCGGATCCTTCGAAGGCGACCCTGGTGAGCTTCTCCGCGGTGACCTCCGTCGGATGGACGAAGTCCCAGAAGATATGGCTCGTCCTGTTGCCGCAGAGCGAGCTCGCCGGGGAGCATCCAAACAAGGCGTTGTCCTCTCCACCGATTGCAAGACCACACCACGCCACTTTCACTTCAGCAAAGCCTACATGCATGTGCATCACAAAAAATTGACACACTGACGAATAATCCATAACACCAAACCCAAAGATGCCACGCATGTCGACGACGATCGGTGTCCGTACCGTTGGCTTCTGGTTCCTGGATGTACCGCAGCAACGCGGTGGAGGTGTTGAAGAACGAGTACCGGAAGTCCGGGAGCCGCGCGCTCATGTCGCGCAGGAGGGTGTCCACCGCGACGTTGTACTTGACCGACAGCGAGTTCGCCTCTGCGTGGCATTCGCTGCTGTCGAAGCTCCGCTGCCGGAGTATCGGGCAGCAGCCGAGCGGCGCCGCGCCGACGAACAACACCTTGCGCATTCCCAGCTCGTACATCCTCTGAAATCGATGACTCATATGTTGAGCAAGGAATTTTTGCATGTTATGTACTTATAGATCAGCTGATCAGATAAGAAATTGCAGCACGCGTGCGTAGCAAAGGAAAACACCAGTTCTGGCACGCCACATACCTGCAGTTGGCGTTTCAAGGGCAGCGCCAGTGAGTCGATGAACTGCTGGCTGGAGCTTGTACTGCTGAGAAGACCGGTGGGGTCTAACAGGATGCGATCGATTATGTCGTTGCCGCCAATGGCGAGAGCGAAGATCGATTGGGTCAGATGGTTCGAGGCCTGAGCCTGGCCGAGGAGCCGCGTCAGAGCCGCATGCCCGCATGGACCCTGCGATAGTCGCGCTCGATCTGTTCGTCGAAGCTGATGCACAGGCCCTGTGGAAAAATTTCTCAGATGCAAACATCCATATATCAGACACATTTTGACGTTCCATCCTATCTATATGAAATTAAACATGTACAGATGCAAGATTTTTTTTCAATGGGAGACCTTGTTCGTGAGGTCCGAGACTCCTGCGGCCCCGGATGCAAAGTTGACGCCGTTCAGGAACAGGGAGGAGCTTCCGGGGGTGTTGCGGATGGAGCGGTATGTTGAAGGGGTGGCGACACCGAGGCTACTAGCTGCAAGAATGGTAACCTCTCAAGTTTAAAATTTTTTCAGTAGTATTTGTGATCATTGCCACAGTTGTTTCAAGAAAAGAAACTTATATATGAACTTGTTTCTACCGAGGAAGTCGACAAAGTTGTAGCCGTTGCTGAACCTGCCGGTGGCCAGGTGCCCCGGGTAGTCGACGCCGTTGTGCGAGAAATCTGCCCTGGCCGGCGTCACCAGGTAGTTGTTGTTCCCAGCGTCCGCCTGTGAGTCTCCGAGCACGTACAACGCCGGTACCTTGCCAGCATGCACTACCTCGACGACCAGAAAAGCTATGCAGAGAAGACGAACGCTGCAGGAGATAATGGTGCTCTTACGATGAGGACACATTTTCATTCGGAATTTCGGGTAATGACAGATCGAACTGTGTGTCCACAGCTTGAGATCCCAATTCCATCCCAGCCATGCCATGTATCGATATATATACTGTTGTCAGGGGTAGGAACAAGTCGAACAACAGAGCTGTACCTTTCCAACTTGCTAGCTAGCTAGGTACTTTCTTGTTAACGAAACTTGGACCCTGTTTGGGGGAGCCTACAACTTTTTGAAAAGGTACTACTCCGAATTCCTGGAGAAGGAGGTCCGTTTGGCAACCGAAGCTTCTGGGGCTGGGCGGCGGCTCAAGTTGCAGGCGGGGCGGGGTCTTATACGAACCCGCTTACCCGCCCCGCAAACTAAGCCTTTGAGGACGATGCGGCCCAGCTGCAAATCGGTAGCGAGCCAAACGGTGGCTTGTCCACAAAACTCGCGGACAATGATAGAGGTTCACGAGAACCCGCAAAACCCGCAATCCCCGTCGTCATCTACCTCCACCGCCGATTCGATGGGGTTGCGCCGGCTCCTCATGACACACGCCGGCGGCGCCCACCGCGCTACGTCCGTGTGGGCGCCCACGCCACGCGATCCAGCCGTGCGTCAGCTTATGGCCGGAGCCTGGTGATTCCTCTCGTCCCCAACAGTCTCGCACCTACGTGTGCGCGTCGGGCGTTGGTCAAGGGAGATCACCGGCGCCGCCGCTAGATCGTAGGGTCGAGTTCCTTCCCAGTGGTGTGGCATCAACCCCAGCGAAGCGGCTGCGTTCGCAGGACCGAAAGAGGTTGGCTGATTCGATCAATGTCTGATCCAGATCGACGCAAACCACCTCGGCGCGCTTGTCTACTATGGCGGCTTGCAGTTTTGTTCCTTGTCGGTTTGCTCAATTGCTGCAGACTTGCATTCTCTTCTCTCTCGAGTTTATCTCAGACGCAGTTTGATTTTGTTTTCTGTTCAATTCGGAGTTGTAATTTCTCTCCGTTATAGCGATGGCATCACTTCGTCGAGTTGTTTCAAGCAAAATTGTGATCAGCTATCTCACTTGTAGTTTCACGGCTGATTTCTCTATTCCAATTGCTTCCTCTGTTCAATTTCTTGAGCTACGCTCAAGGGTTCAATGTCGCACGTTGAATATAGTTTGATTTAATCCCTTTCGTGAATCTACCATTCAATTCTGAATTTTTCTCAGTTCGATGCAAGCAACATCGGGCCGACCGACAACAACATGGTAGAAGTAGCGGGCTAGCGGCTCGATGTTTTGATGCGGCCATGCATGCGGGTCAAGCGGGATAACGCGGTTTGGCCAAAATGGCCGCGAAATACGCATCATCGGCGTGATTCAATTAGCGGACGGTGCAAACCCGCAAAGTTCGTTTGGCGACAAGTTTAGTGGGTTGGCGGCCGGCAACCCGCCCCCACTCGCAAGCCTAGCGGCGGCGGATAGCGAGTGGTGGGAAGAACGCGACGAAGTCAAAGATTTAGTTACGAGCGGTCAAAGGGGGTCATCCCCGGTGGTTTATTTGTTCGGTGGGGAGATCGGAAACTAAGAACGTGATGGTTATACTAGTGTAACACACGGAAATCACGGTGAGGCACAAGGGACAAGGTGATTTTATACTAGTTCGGGCCTCCGGAGAGTAAAACCCTACGTCCAGTTCTTGGTGTTGTATTACGGGCGTGGTGAAGTACATGGTCCTCGGAAGGATACCCCTTGCCGCCTTATATTGGCCGGTGGACAAGGTCGGTGGACCGGAGTCCAAGTCGGTTACAACAGGTAAACCTATCTCTAGTGATTACAATATGAAAGGCTTATTCGAGCTGCCTTAATCCGTCTGGATTGGCTTGTCTTGCACGCCAAGTTGTCTTCTCATCTTTAGGCCCACATGTTAGGTCGGGCAGGCCTACTGACAGGTCGACGGGTCTTCTGATGGGCCAGACCGACTTGTCAGGGACGGCTATGAGCCTGGTCGGTGGGGACCCAGGGGTACCCATGTCTCACAGTGGGAAGGACGCAGCAGCAACAAACATCGAGGGAAGAATAAGGAGCGATGGTGATGGCAATTGATGGGAGGATGGACGCGGCGACGGCGTACATTGAGAGGAGGAGGTCACCGGTTGCAAACACCGTCTAGGGGAGGGGAGGACACGGTGATGACAGTCGTCGAAGGGGAGGGAGAACGCGACGACACCATGTGTGGAGGGGGGTGGAGGGACACAACGACGACGAACATTGAGAGGGGGGAGGTCATGGCAGCGGACGCTGTCTAGGAGAGGGGAGGACACGGCAGCGACAGTCGTCGAGGGAGAGGGACGACACGATGGCGGAAGATGCTGAAGAAGGAAAGTTGGGGTGGCGGAGATGTGTGAGAGGACCTCGGTCGCGGAGGAGATGGCGCTAGGGTGAGGGGAAAGGAGACATCATGGAGGTGAGGGGCCGAGGGCCGATGCGAATGTGAGGGGCCAACGGTCGGTGTGGAGAGGAGGAGCAGCGAGGAGGGTGAGAGCAGGTGGAAGGGAGGGGCACCGACGCATAGAGGGGAGGGGAGCTCGTTTCTCAAATGGCGATATGAGAAGACGAGGGCAAAAGCTGGGGGAGACCAACTTTTTCCGCTTATAGTGCAAATGGAAAAGCGACCCCGATTGGGGGAGTTTCTATCTTTCTGAGCTTCTGGTAGAAGCAAAAGCTTGGAAAGCTCCCCAAGCACCTTAGCTTTACATAGTCGCACGTCTTGGAAAGCTCCCCAAGCACCTTAGCTTTACATAGTCGCACGTCTTGGAAAGCTCCCCAAGCACCTTAGCTTTACATAGTCGCACTTGTAATTCGTTCTCATTAGAAAAGTATACATATATGCATGGTCACGAAAGAGGATAGTACAAGCATAGGCTAATTGTCACTGAGTACGTTCCTGCCGGCCTAGGAGATTTAATTTGAGATGTGTACATGTGTCATACGCATCCACACATTATGCATGCTTCTACGGATGCATGTCTGACTTTGCTTCCCGTATGAGCAAAAAAAAAAGAGTATGGCCTTTCAACTCTTCGTAACTTCAGAAGCATGACATGTACTCGTGATATGAACAGTGTAAATTAGGCAACTTAAAGGTTAACCTATGACTTCCACTAATTTACATGAACATAAATTAGATATTTCAATCAATCCAGCATCTTTTTTTGAGCGAACGGGAGGGCGGGACCCCTACGATTATATATATACATAGGAAGAACCAGGTTTACAAAAGGCAGCTAGGAAAAAAAGTGGAAAAGAAAATAAAACTGAGAATTACAAGATGAGTCTATCCATAAAGACATACTAGGTTTCCTAACAACTTTTGCCACGAGGATAACCCACGCAAATTCTGTTTTGAATCGATCTCTCACTGAATCCAGCATCTTTTTTTTAGTGTCGTGGGGCACGAATGATGTGGAATGTGGTGAGCATGACCTTCAGCTTTCAGCTACCTACTAGTATTGCTCACCTCTTTGGATCCTGGATCATAAGTTTTCCGTCTAATTTCAGACATCAAGTGCTGCCGCAATGTGTTGGGCGTTGTGGCTATGTAGGAATGATCTGGTATTCCAGAGATCAAAATCTAACTCTTGCTTGGAGGTTATCTTCAGAAAGACCTATTGGATCAGGACTTGGTCTCTTCTATCTAAAGAAGAGAAGAGAGGCAATTTAAGAAGGAAAAAAGTCCAAATTACTACCCTCAAGTATAGCCAAAGTCTGAATAACCCTCTAAAATATTTCTTGGTTCAATTCACCCCTAAACTATATCATTTGGTTTAATTTACACCTTAACACAATTTGTTTTTTTCTCCATGCACAAGTGGAGTTTAAAGTTCAAATTTTGCACGATGATAGCAAACAATATAAGGCACATTAAAAAATATAACATGAATCTTTAATGACTATTTTGATAGGGTAGAATATTTGATAATAAAATTTATCATTGAGATACAAATTTATATAAAAATAATCATGAAAAATTCATAAAATATTTTTCTAATATAGATTATTATGTCCACTACCATCTTGCAAAGTCTCAAATTAAAGTTCAACTTGTGTATGGAGAAACAAAAATGACAAATTGCATTAAGGGGTAAGTTGAACCAAATTGCTAAATTTAGGGCTAAACTGAACCAAAACTTAGTTTATAGGGTTATCTAAACTTTCTTTATACTTGAGGGCCGTAATTTGGACTTTTTCCTTTAAAGAAGGGGAGCAAGAACTTGGAGATCATGAGTATGGAAATCCTTGATAAGGCGGGATGGAACGTGGTGATGAAATGTATGCAGAACTAGTGTCGAGGACAGCCATAAGGGGTTCCCCAAACTACGGGGGAAAACACCCACTTCGAAAGAAATAAAGAACCACTAAACACACTCCCCAAATCAACGCCAGCCAAGGCTCGAACGAAGTCCACGGCCTGCTACAGCCCAACAGCCTCCATGGCCTGCCAAGCGACCGCACCAGCCGCCCTCGAGCGAACCTCCGCTTCGCTCGAGGGTCGGACATCGTGCGGACGAGCTTCCGTCTCGAGCAGATCTCCGCCTCGCTCGAGGCTCCCGGGACGTGTGACCTACTCCTCCCGACTAAAGCATTAAATGTTCTGTCACGTCACGAGCGCCGCAGTCAAAGGAAAGATCCCCGCCACACCAAATCCCTAACATTGCTCGGGAAACCGGTCCCGACGCTGTGCGGACAAACCCGTCGTTGTGCTGCCATCCCCGGCACTGTGCGGTATGGCCGGCGTCACTCTGTGGCACTGTGCCACCCGCTCCCGTCCTTCTTCCACGCCGCGCCCCTCGAAGGGGTCCGGCGGCACCCTCAGGGGGCGTACGACTGCCGACCTGGCGATCGCCCAGGACGGTGTCGTGACGCAGGGTGAGCGGAGCACGTCACCTCCGGCCCTATGCTGCCATCGCGGACGCTGTGAAGCCATCCCCGGCACTGTGGGAGCCTATTCCGATGGAACGCCGCCACGCCGACCCCTGTGCAGCCCAAACTCTCCCATCAACAAGACCCTTGAATCGGTGTATGAACAACAACCAAACGCGGGCACCGGCAAAACCACCCTTGAAGCCACCTCCAGATAAGCACATGGGCTGCCACGACGCACACAAGAACCAGGTTCCACCAGGACCACCGTCAAATCTCAAGCACTGCATGCCGGTATCAGGATACCGCACCAAAAGCCATGCGACACGTTTGTAAGCCACCTCCCCTTGGCCTATAAAAGGAGGAGGTGGCTGCCCAGCCGCGGGCATTGAACAGGAACAGGCTCACTCGCATCCACGTCCACATCCCCACCGATATTGGCATCTTTCCTCAATCACTCAGTTGGGACTTGGGGGCTTTCCCTCCTCTCCCGCCTTGCTTGTAGCCCCCCTCTACAGGCACCCCCGGTGCACCGCAATACAACGCATACGCGCAACCTGCTGGACATATGGCCCTGTGGCCGGAACCAGGATAAACTTGTGTCCTTGCATTTCCTAGCACCAACCATCGAGAGACTGATCGCAGCGCATTTCACTAGTTAGTGTCGGGGCTAATCTCAACACCGACAACTAGTGTGCTTTAGAAGAACATGATTTTGTGTTTGGGTTTCCCCAGTTTCTTTTCTTGTATTGGGTGTTGGAATTGTTCTAAGTTCTAGCAAGTTGTTAGCTGGTTGCAGCGTAATGTTGTTGGGGTTGAGTTTCTTCATCGGTTGTAAGCTATCAAACTATTGGTTGCTGAGACATGATTTTATCCATTTTCTTAAAAGAAATCAATCTAAGATGTGTGGATTTTATGGTTGTGTAACTCTTATTCCAAAATGTACTAAAGAAACTATTATCCAAAATTACCCAAGAAACAAACTCGGATAAGTTTTTTGACCAAGAGCCAATTATAATCCTAGTGAGGTACTACACACAAAAAGTAAAGGCACACAATTTACAAGTATGAAATGCGGAAACATTATTGTTATGATGACCAGAAAAGAACTCTTGACACGATGATTTATCACATTGTATCAGTATTCACTAAACCACCACTAGTCCGTGTTGTTGAAGCACTCATATAAGACTACTACGTCTCGATCACCAAGTCTCTTCCACGACACACATTGACTTGCCACAAAGGCTCGATCACTAAGTCTCACGTCAAAAAGTTGCCCAATCACCTTGATGCGGTTTCCATTAAGGATCTTCTCCATGAATAAGGGGGTCTCCACATCCCTACACACGGCGCGACGTCGGTCCATACTACACACGGTCATCCACCAAGGCTTCAAAGCACTACCACACCTTGTTGACGCAAAATGTGCACTCGGCGTCAATCACACGGCAAGCCGAAAAGCTTAGCTTCGCACGCGCGAGAGAGAAAGTGACGTGCCAGTCAATTTTTCCTGAAAATTAACAAAAGATGAAACAGTTAAATACCAAAACTTGGAACCTACCGGGTAGTACCAGGCAGTTCCATATTTACGGCTAAGAAGCCAAGCAAGACGACATGTAGCTATGCGAAGCTACCTGTCAAAGAACCACGACCATTCGGGTAACCGCGAAGGAAAAAGAACATTGCCGAATGGATGACGTAAGCATGACAACGATCGATCTTTGAATGAACATGGATGCATGCGCAAAGCCATGACCGATCCTCATGAAGATTAACATTAAATGAAGTAAAGCACGAACATGATCATGTATTAAAATAAGCATGCATAGATCCAAAGCGTTAGTCTACCGCATGTCTAATCACTTTAAGATCCGTCGGGCACGATATCAGCAAATCTATCCACCGCATGATACAATTTGCATGAAAGAACGCACCACTTTCCACAAATAGATCTATCCACCGCATGATACAACCTAAATATGGAAAGCTAGAAGCATACGTCTTTTAAAACATAAATAACGCACGTGATCTACTCGTGAAGATATAACCGAATGCGGTGAACAACGGATTCGGGGTCCATGAAGAAGGAACAAACATTACCACGTGAATAAATCTATCGAGTGAATTGGAAATCTAATCCACGGATGACTAGCTCCAAAGCAACCCAAAAACACTCGCATCTACCGCATGATACCGGCTCTTTCAAGATTTATGCTAACAAGGCAAGCTTGAACCCGCAACATGTAACAACCTAGATCGATTCGGTCTCGGCTATCGGAGGGCACGAGATCCACGCGTCAAAACACGAGACCTGCTCGTGCACGGATCTTAAAAGGAAAAGAGCCGATCCAAACCCATCTAGATTGGGCAAAAGTGTATTACATGAATTAAAACATAAAGCAAAACTCATGATAACACGGGATAACTTAATGAATCTCTTGGATCTTGCCAAAATCCAATAGAGCCGATAACTAGCTTCGAGCTAAACCTTAGCCTACCGCATGGCTCATGATCTAACAAGAAACCTTCTTGAACCAAGCTTGAATCTACCGCATGACACGAAGCATGGTAACAAGACTACTTGCATCAGATCTAAATCCACCGCATGATACTAGACATGATACAAGGTTGCCGGTACTCACGGAGGTCGACGGATCGATTGGTCCTCTCGAAGAACTCGACGACACGACAAGGGACTCTAGGGTTTGGCGTAAGGCCGGTGTGTATTGAGGAATGAACGTCCTTTTCTTATACATCCAGGGATCATATTTATACCCTGCTGATTACAATTGCGAATGGATTCATTACCTAACTAAACTTGATCACCTGTCCATCCATTCGCTTCCCCTGATCGAGCCACGTCATCGTCCAATCCCGCAAAATCAGCTCTACTGTTCCTTTGCCGAACCGGAGCGATAGCCGACCGCGGATCATACTCGCCGAAAATCTCTCGAAGATACCTTTCCTTCCACCGGACGGACTCTTTTCGAATCGGACCCACATGTCATACTCCTTACCAAATTTTGGTGTTAACACATGCCCCTTCAATTGTGGGATAAAAGTAATTTTGTTCCACAATTGACTCCGACCACGAATCCTTGAGCCAAACCTTGTCAACTTTTTGTTCTTCGCAATCCGCGGATTCTTCGTTCGAGATCCAACCCTAGATCCCCTTTGTTCCGAGCTCGAATCTCCAATGGCAACTCGGAGAACCAAGGTTGCTCGGGTAACTTCACCCCTCCAAACCTTTGTTCGGCATTAGGTTTTCAATTTTACACGAGATTTTCTTCTTCCGCTTTCTTCCGAGAACCGTCTCTTGCCCTTTTGATTCCTATTGAGGCCAATTCGCGGTCTTATTATCTTGGTCTCGAAGGGAATCCCGACCCTCGAGATTTCATTGCCGGCGAATCTCGGAGAATCCCTTTCAAGGTAGCTTTATCTCCACCTCCTCAATGGCAAGATGCGTTCAAGAGCGGCCTTTGCCCCCAATCGCGGTGGAAGACTTGGTACCGTAGGATTCTTGCGGATAAGAGTGGATTGACCAATGCGGATACTCTCGCATTGCTCAATGTTTGGAGTTATCGTAGCCGAGACGCCCAAGAATGAAGATCTTCGATAACCGCGTGCCACTTACGGTCCAATGGCGTCAATGCTTTCCTTTTCGGGCATGGCCCAATGTCTCCAACTTTGGCCGATGTGTACATGATCACCGGCCTTGACATCACCGGGTCCGGTTCGGCCTTGGAATTTCAAGAACTCCTCACGCCAAACGGGGGTAAAGCCAGGGAATGGCTACAAGAATTATATTTTGAAACACATGAGAGATAATCCCCTTGGCGAAGTTGAATACCGAGCCTTCTTGAACATGTGGTTATGCAGGTTTGTCTTCTGTGGCAAGGCCAATGAACCCACTCTGAATCATATCGCAATGGCGATCCATCTGGCCAGCGGCAATCGCCTTCCTCTGGGAAAATTCCTCTTGGGCAGTGTATACCATATGCTTCATCGGACGAGTTACCCAAATGTATACCGGCCCGAGAGGATAACGTGCGTCAACGGCCCTTGGTGGTTTGTTCGGTTTGGCTGCAACTTCACATGCACCGGATTGTGGCGTCGACTTGAGCTCCGGGTTCTTCCCCTGGTCCAATCCCCCCGAAGGAGAGCTTCAAGTTACCGAGAGGATGCCAAAGCTATGGAGAAGCGACTTCAGCGTTATCGTTCGGCGGGACATCACCCAACTCTTCGAGTTGTTCTTCAAAGGCTTCCCCAATCCTCTTTGGCTCCCTTATCTAGGCTGTGACACTCTGACCTTCCCTGTAGAGTTCTCCTTTGAGCCCGGCCATCAGGATGGGAGATTCCTGGAAATCTTAAATATCATAATCCGCCCATGTATATTGCCGGCCGAGTTCAACGGAGGGAGGCAGAATGCCAGTACTTATGAGTACTATCAGCCTAACGTAATGGCCAGGCAGCTTGGATGCGGCCGAGCCCCCCCAAGATTGTTTACGCATGAATTCCTTAAGCCCGGGGAGGAAATCAAGGAACGTGCGATGCGGCGGGGTTTTCAACTATGTGTGCGGTCCCACTTGTCTACACATGTCCTTTTGTGCACCCAACCATAGCTCACCCCACCTTCAACTCATGGTGGCAAGAATTCCATGACCACATCTTCGGTGAACTTGTTCATGTGTTACGTGCGGAATTGGTGCCCCGATTTCTGCCGACTTCGAGGGTAACATAATGAGCCCCTTGCTCGGACTTCTACTCATAGTCACGACATCCATCTTACCGTCCACGAGAACACGGTTCTGCCCCTCGAGCCGGGGTAATAACTTATAATGCCGAAGGCCCAATTTCAGCACCGGGGTTTAAATCTACAACCCTGCGCCAAGCGGTGGACGGGTATGCTACCACCGATCCCGGCCTCTCCGGCCTTGCTGTTGACGGGAGGCAAGGATTGCATACGGTTCCCCCTCCGAGCGCTAAAAGGAGGAGAAGCGTCAAGAAAGTCTTGGTTGAGGTAAACTCCTTTACCTTCTTGATTCTTTGGGTCACTCTGTTCTTGATGGATCATATCATTGTGTATTTCGGACCCGAGCCCAACATTCTTGAGAACCGGCACACTGCGCCAATGCTCCATCCCTTTGGTATGACTTTTTCTTGTTCTTTCTCAAGGATGAGCACGGCACTTATCCTTTTAATTGGACATTTGCGAAGAAAGCTGTTGGAGAACCACTTGTAGACGTTCCGGTGGTTCAACGAGCGAGTCCTTCCGGAGTCGAATTGCCCATTCCGATAGAGGGTTTCATCTTCATCACCTTCTGCGGAAGCGATACATTCTCCGGAGATGAATCCCCCAACTCAGCTGGAGCCACCAAGTTCTCCCGGGATGCCATCGCCTATCGGCCAAGCGACAACGGCCAACCCAACGAGAGGAAGATCCAATTCTTCCCCGGCCCGAGAAACTCACGAGTCGGCGATTCTTTGCACCGGCATCTCCCGACTTGGACGTTTCGGCTCTACTCGGGACGCCTCTTCCGTCTGCGATTGCTCCCGCTCAAGATACCATTCACGAGGTACTCGATTCCGCTCTTAATCTTGATACCTTGATGCTAGCATTCTCACCTCGGCGGTGTTGTTTTCGGGATCACGCCCCGTCATCCTCGAGCTTGCCATCGGAGGGCCCATCATCGGTAGATGTGATGAAAGAAGTAAGCCGACCGTTGCCCGGACGAGGGTATTGCTCAAGCTCAAAGAAATTGCGGCTGGCTAGAAAAGACGTTCGGGGATCGGCTCAATGATCTTCGCCATTTTGAAGAGATGTTTGAGCCCATTAGCCGCAAACTCCCCGATGACATCGAGCTTTTACGTCGTCCGTCTACGACTTAGAGCCCTTTTATGTTCCCTTGAGGCGCACTTGGAGGAAATTGCGCTCCCGTTCGGCCATTGAAAAGGAGAAAGCGATCTTTGAACGGGCCATGAACGAGATACAATCCCAAGCAAAAAGCCATACGGATACCTTGGGCCGACTGCAAGCTTCTTACGATGCGAAAGTCGCCGGAAAGGCTGCTCTAGAGGCGGAATTGAAAAGCACCGTCGGCGGAGATGGAAATCGACCGAGAAGAAAATAGCCGATCTCCCTGGATTAATAGCAAAGACCGAAGCGGAGCGAGAATCGGTGTCACCGAGTAAAGCGATGCGATGCGAGCTTATTGACTTATCGATGCCCAAAAGGACTATCGGGAGATCTTGGACAACTCCCACTTGATAGTATCCAATGTTCGTCACGCACTTGCAAAACTCCTTAACGCTTGAATGTTCTTATTGATGTATACACGGGTGGTCGTTCTTGTAATATTTCCTTTGCAATTTGTTTCCTTTCCTTGGCGTACTTTGAGATGTGATGCCGAACGACCCATTCGGTAGTGAAACGCTAACTGCCGAACGACACCTTGAATTCCTTTAGCCGAAACCATCGACCCACACGCGTTTCAGCTTAGAACTCCAAACGACCCACCGGCGGGTTGGTCAAGGAAATCTCTCCGCCTTCCGATTTTATTGGGACGTGCGCCACGATCCACGACCACGATTCGAAGCCACAATTACCCCTGCCGAGGCCTATAAATGTTGCCATAGGTGCCCCTAGCTCTCCACCAGGCCTTCTAGCTCTCGAATCTTTGCCAATCTCTGGCCTTCTTGCAAACAGTGCACATCCCCAAACCGCAATGGTGCGCCGCCTCAACCGCCGCCGCGCCTCTGACGAGGCTGAGGGAAGCAGCGCTAATGCGCGCAGGCGGTAATGATCGTCAATTTCTCCTTGTCGATCTTCCTTTTGATCTTCCTTTGCCTTGACAATCATCTCCCCCCTTCAGTTTGATTCAGTGGAATTCGCCCCGCGCGCCGGCCAATCAGCCCCTCCCTGATGACTCTTCGGGTCCGATGGCCACTCCCCGTGCCGTACGGGGAAGCAGACGCTATTCGCTTCAAGGAGGAGCTAGAGGCGTCTCGTCTTGAGCTGGAGGCCGTCTCCAAAAAAGCGGGCGTGGCCGAACTAGAGTGGGAGGACCAGCGGAAACGGTGCTTGGAAGCCATTGATGGTATGGTTCGATTCTTGATTCGATCCGGCCTTTGGTGCTAACCCCTTCTTGTTTGTCTTTTGCGGCCGTGATGCGAGGCTCAACCAACTAAAAGCGGCGGTAGAGCGGTGGCGGAGAAGGTGAACGCTCACGGCGACACGCCGGCGGAGCGCACGGCCGCGGTGGAGCGCCGCATTGACGAGGTGGCCGTCCATGGTGTTCGTCGGGCACCACCTTGGGCACGGCTGCGATGGCGACGCATACGGACGTCGACTATTCCACCGAGGCCGCGTGGCTTCCGGGGCGGCGCGCGGGAGGATATCGACGAGATCGAGCTCATCTGGAGCGCCTCGACGGCCACGGCGACGCCATTGCCGAAATTACCCATCCCCGGTCCGTGCCTGAACGGACTCTTTGATTAGATTGTACTAGGGATGTGTAAATGTCGGCAATATATGATGAACTTTTGGAATGCGCATTTGTTCCGTGATATTTCCCCTCGCATTTGCATCCGTGAACTTGTCCTCTTCGAATGCATGCGGAGCGGTACGTAGCCGAACGCTCGCAAACAAGCGCCCCTTGGCGCAAGATCCACAAAGGATCCCAATTCGGCAATCCGCGAATACTGTTCAAAAGAAACCTTTCGCACTCGGTGGAAACCCCTGCCGCTTGGTATTCCCACAGTGTGTTGCGCGGATCATCACTCCCAATGCGCCCCCTTGGTCAATAAAATAGCCCGTGGGGTGTACTGCAAATCCACTCGCACACTCCTCCATCACTTCTCGTCTCTTCTTCTGCTGCTAGAAGAAAAAACCCCAACGCCATGGACAAGGGTAAACAACCTCAGGGGAGCGGCTCGTCAAGGAAGCGTACGATTCGGAAGTGAGTTCTTTCTTGATCTCGCTCCTTGTCCTTACACGCGATCTTGCGCTTCATGTTTTCCTCTCTGCCTCTTTCGGCCTTGATTTGCTTCTCGAAGAAATCATCGGAACCGAAGATGTTCCCGAGTACATCTCCTCCGATTCTTCTCTCGAGGCGGAGGATGCCACGCCCGAGCAAAAGGTCATCCATCGGCTGCGCCGCCGTGCTCGGCACACGGAGCGTGACCTCGGGGACATGTCCGTCCGCTGTCAAGCCGAACGCGAGCGTCGTATGGCGCTGGAAGCGCCAGTAGGGGGTAAACGCTCCTGTCCCCCTTCATGTTTGCATCTGGATTTCTTGCCCCTAACCTTGATTCTTTTGCCCCAGATGTTTCGACGGTACGACAACTTTGAAAGGCGGCCCGGGATAGCTTGGTAGAGGCCGCCAATCGTGGTCATCCTCGTGCGTTCCAAGTCGCCGTCACGGTGGTCCTGGAACAAGCGAAGAGGGAGCGACGGCCGAAGAAGTAAAGAAAAGATTGAATCATACTTTCGCTTCTTTCTCCACGCCTTCTCGCTTCCCTCCCTTAGGGGACTTGACCTTCGGGGCTGCTATGTGTAATCCTGCAAGAAACCGGTTGTAGTGTAGTATTGAGCTAAGGGCAATGCATCGAGGCAACGGCCATTTTCTTTTGTTCATGGATTTTTGTTCTAAAGGCGGCCTCATCCTCGAGCGCGGGACATTTCTGTGTCGAATGTGTATAATCATCGATCGATTTCAATGCTAGGATAATACTTCTTCGAGATATCTTCCATTTATTGCGGCGGAAAACTCCTCTCCTAGCAAAGTTTTCAATATGTATGCATTACCGAGAACGCATCGACCACACGAAAAGGCCCCTCCCGGTTAGGGGACCATTTGCCGAATTCACGTATTTAGTTCCAATCGGCGGTAGCGCTTTCCAAACTAGATCGCCTTCGTGAATTGCTTTACTTTTACTTTCTTGTTATAGTATTTGGCGACCCGCGGCTTGTTTTTCTCGATGTTTTCCGGGGCCACCGAGACGGATCATATGCAAATCTTCTAACTCATCCATCATTAGGCCACTTTGTAATCCTTGGAGCTCAAATCGTTTTGCGGCACTACTCTCCTTGATTCGATTGCATTTCCCGGGGCAAGATCGCGTGATGCCGTAAACCAACTCGTAAGGAGATGTCTTTGTAGCTCCATGGGGGGCCATTCGGTAAGCCCACGGCGCTTCACCGAGTACCGAATGCCATCTCCTCGGCTTCTGGTCGATCTTCTTCTGTATAAGCTTGATCATGATCTTGTTAGAAGCCTCCGCTTGACCATTAGCTTGGGCATAGTATGGAGAAGAATTAAACAGTTTGATTCCCATGCTTTCGGCAAAATCTCTGAACTCCAATGACACGAATTGTGCCCCTTGGTCAGTGGTAATCGTCGAGGAATCCCAAATCGATAGATGATGTGTTCCTTGACGAATTCGATCATGTTTTACGATGTCACCTTCTTGAGTGGGATTGCCTCGACCCATTTGGTGAAGTAATGCGTAGCCAAAAGCACGAACTTATGCCCCTTGCTAGATGGTGGATTAATTTGGCCAATCAAGTCTATACCCCGGCCCACGAATGGCCATGGCTTGATGATGGGATTTAATGCGATGCGGGGACTCTTTGAATATTCCCGAACCTCTGGCAATCTTGACACCCCTTGTAATACTCAAAGCAGTCCTCTAATATCGTCGGCCAAAAGCATCCAGCCTGCCTAATAACCCATTTCATGCGATAGGCCGATTGGTGCGCTCCACATATCCCATCGTGCACCTCGCTCATCATGCTCTTGGCTTCTTCTGGACCCAGGCATCGTAGCAGTACTCCGTCTAATGACTTATAGAATAAATTGTCATCCAGAAGAACGAACTTGATTGCCTTGTACACGAGCTTCCTAGAGACTTTTCGGGATGGATCTCTCAAATAATCAACGATCTCTTTCCTCCAATCATCTTCCGTAAGATCCGTCCCCCGGTGCGCTCACCTGCGGCAAATGCTTCTTGATTCTCTTTATAACCGGAGGCGCTGCGAGCCGGCTTGTTTGCTTCCTCGTTATGCTCTCTAGGAATGTCTTTGTAGGGTTACCGGTGGAAAGCCCTTCAAGATTTCTCTTGCATTCCTCGTAGTAACTCCTCGGCGCCTCGCTTACACTCGTCGGCCGTTCAATTGCTTGATGACCAACTCGAATCTCCATAAATTTCAAGCGAAACGGCCCCGGCTTCTCTCAAATATTGAAGCCCTCGAAGCGGCGCCTCGTACTCGGCCACAGTTATTTGTGACGGTGGGTTGTATAGGAATGGCGAATTCGAACATCTCACCTCCGGGAGAAATCGAGTAGAATCCCTACTCCCCCACCTTTGCCACATGATGACCCGTCGAAGAATAGAGCCCATGGGGTAATTTCAAGCGAGATCAATCGAAGGGTCACGGTGTTCGGTTATAAAATCGGCAATGACACGACCTTTGATGGCTTTTGCCGATTCGAACTTCAACTCGAATTCTGATAGAGCTAAAATCCATTTGCCAACCCGACCATTCAAAATTGGCATAGATAACATATGTTTTATCACATCGAACTTCGAGTACACAGTGCATTCGGCATTCAACAAGTAGTGCCGAAACTTTGTACACGAGTAGTATACGCAAAGACATAATCTTTCTATAGCCGAATACCTGGTTTCAGGATCAAGTAGTTTTCGGCTAAGATAGGCTACTACCCGCTCCTTCCCTTCGAATTCTTGAATAAGGGCCGATCCAATAGTTTGGGTATCGGCCGCCACGTACAACTTGAAAGGCTTGTTCGGTCGAGGAGGAACCGGCACCGGCGGCTCCTTCATGTATTGCTTGATTTCTTCAAAAGCCTTTTGTTGTTCGTCGCCCCATGTGAACTTCGATCCTTCTTTAGTTTTAGCAACGGAGAGAACGGCAACACCTTCCGTGATAAATTTGAGATGAACCTTCTCACAAAGTTGATCTTGCCGAGCGGTGATTGCAACTCCTTGAGGTTGGTTGGAGGAACGACTTCATCAATGGCCTTCATGCTCTTTTTGCCAACTTCGATCCCTCCTTCGTGGACCAAAAACCCCAAGAACTCTCCGGTGACACCCCAAATGCACACTTGTTTGGATTCATCTTCAGGCCATGCTTCCGGGTGCATTCCAGGGTCTTCTTCACATCTTCCAGATGGGTGCCATGACTTAAGGACTTGATCACCACGTCGTCAATGTAGATTTCCACGGTCTTGCCGATCAACTCATGAAAAATGTAATTCATGGCCCGTTGATAGGTTGCACCGGCGTTTTTCAACCCGAATGTCATGACGATCCACTCAAACAGGCCTATATGACCAGGACATCTAAAGGCCGTCTTCGAGATGTCTTCTATTGCCATGAAGATCTGATTGTACCCTGCATTGCCATCCATAAAGCTAATCACCTTGTGCCCAGCAGCGGCGTCAATCGACCAAATCGGCAATAGGCATTGGGTATCCATCCATGGGAGTAGCTCCGTTTAGGTCCACCGAAGTCTATGCAAACTCTCATTTTTCCATTTTTCTTATACACGGGGACGATGTTAGAAATCCACTCCGCATATCTGCGGGGCCGAACGAAGTTTGCGTCAAGTAATCTTTCGATTTCCTTCTTCACATCGGCCAATACTTCATCCTTGTAGATTTTCCGGGGCGGTTGCTTATATGGCTTGAAACCAGGCTTGATTGGCAACCGGTGCCCGACGATGGATCGATCCAATCCGGGCATCTCCGAGTAATCCCAGGCGAAGCAATCTTTATATTCTTTGAGAAGCTCAATTAGTTTCCCCCTGAAGTCTGGCTGCAAATTTGCACTGATGAACGTCGGCCTTGGCTTATCACCGCTTCCAATGTCAACTTCCTCCAGCTTATCGGCCGACATGAATCCTCGTCCCGGCTTGCCATCGGTGCCGTCCACGGGGTTCTCCATTAAAAATTCTTGTAAGAGCCGGCCGCTTGAATCGGTGCATTGGTCACCGCCGACGGGTTCAACGGGACCTTCTCCCCGATCCTTCACCGAGAAGCAATCGATGCCTTGGTACTCCCGAAGGCTGGTTCCATGTTAGCCACGCTCACGAGTCATCCGCACGGACGACCTCGATTTCATCGTCCACCCACGGATCGGGTCGTTGATGCATAGTGGATGGGACGCAACGGTTGGCGTGGATCCGGTCCCGCCCAAGCGACGGTGTAGGCTCCCTTCCCTTCGATGACGAAGAAGGTGGTGAGCGGCGTCTTGGACCCGATCATCAAGTCCACGTGAGCACATCCTTTGGTGTCGAAGGGTTCCGGCGAAGTCGTTTAGGATGATGCTTGTTGGTGTCGGATCGCTCGGGGTCATGCCAAGCTTCCGAAGGTGGTGTACGGCATTACGTTGAGCTGCCGCGCCACCGTCGACGAACATCTTGGTCAATGGCTTGCCATTGACGTACCCCCTCAAGTACGGCGGCCTCATGTGGCGATTCTTGGCCGGCTTGTCGAAGACGGCACGCTTGGCAAGCACCGACTGCGCCATCATCTCCTCGGGTTGCTCGTCGTCAAAGGAAGCTTCTTCTGCATCACCCGGTTAGCGGGAGCCATGAACTCGTTTGGCGGGGAAGTATACCATGCATGCGAGGGGCCGGGCGCTTCGATCCTTCGGGGCGGTCCTTGGGGCGCCATTTGCGTCTCGTACGGATCCCGGCTTGTTTCAACTCGCGGTTCCTCAAGCGTTGGACCCGCCTCTTCTGGCTCTTGCGCAGACCAGGTGGGCACCATTGCCCCTTCTGCCAGACGTAGACATCTTCATCCTCCTCGTGGTCAGCCCACCTGAGATCGGCTCGGCGCTTCCTGGGATGATCAATGATTTCAATTTTTTGCCGCCGATCCCCATTCGGGTGGATCCTTCCAAGTCTTTCATGGACGGATCGGCGATTGGCAGTTTCCTGCCTGTATTCAGCATATCTGTCGCTGCATTCAGGACAGTTCCTTAATGTGGGCAGTTTCAGGCCCTCATTCCAGCAGTGTCTGAAAAAGGCGCACCCCCAGTGGGCGCGCTCCTGCTCGCGCGCGTGCTGTTCCTGATTCCATCTGCGCGCTTCCTCCTCAGCCCTGCGTTGCTCCTCCTCGTGACGACGCTCCTGGTAGCGTTCCTTCTCCATCTGGCGCTGCCATTTATTAAGGAGGATGCGCGACGTCACCTTGGGTTTGGGCTTGGACGATTCCCCGATCTCGATATGGCTCTTGAGAACGCGGGGGGCGTCGCCCTGTACTTGCTCTATGGTCACCTGGCGCTTCGGGTCAACTGATCCATCTTGCTTGGACCTGGCCGAGGTCAGGACCTTGACTTTCCCTTTCTCTTCGGCTGTTATCGCATTGATAGAAAAGCCGAGCATGTTCTGACGGGAAGGGGTGGCCATCCCGACTTCATCTTGTTGTCGAACTTGAGATGCCCTTCTGGATAGCCTTCGGATCCTCATCACGAAGACCACCGCAATCGTTGATGGAGTGCGAGTCCCTGTCATGGAAGCCGCGATGACGCTTAGCTTTGACTCCATCGAGGCCGAAGCATAGAATGCCCCTCGGGCGACTTGATTCGGCCTTCTTTTACCAAGAGCTCGAACAACTTGTCGGCCTTTGTGATGTCGAAGTCGTAAGTTCCTTTGGTCCGTCGACCCAACGGCGATTCATTGTGAGAGGCTCTTTACCCCACATGATTTCCGCCGCGGCTATCTCCCGGTTCGTCGTCGAAATCCTCGAACAAATCGGCTTTGTCCAAGAATTGATTGTAGATGTCGGCGATGTCGTCTTGCTTGCCAAACTTGGGGTCTTTCTTGAGGCCATATGCTCGATTGCTCATCGGGGATAACTTTTTGCGACGATTTGGCCCGAGTTCTCGAACTCCATCCCAAATAACTTTTCGCGCACGGTGGCAACATCCCGGCGACGGCCATATCGGCTAGGCGATCGTCGGCAAGTTCAATGAGAAGCACATGCCCTTGACTTCTCTCGAACCTTCGAGGAACTCCGGCGGTGTTTCACTATGCCTTTGCTTTAGGGTGGCGAGATCAATCAACTTCTTCTCGGCGCGCCGCTGAAGTAATGAGCGTGGAATTTACGCTCCAAATCTTTCCACACGGCCACGGCTTCGGGCGGCAAGGACGAGAACCACGAAAAGCCGGACCCGTCGGTGAGGCGGGGAAGTAGCGAACACGAACGTCTCTTCGGCCGAACACTCCCCAAGGCTGCATGAGATAACGAGCGATATGCTCGGCCGTGCTTGTCTCGTCCTGCCCCGAGAGAACTTTGTGAATTCCGTCGGCGGTTTCACCCTTGGTGGCGGGAGCACGTTATAGTACCATTACGGGAACGGCGGCTCGTAGGTGGGGCCACGCATCCTTGGCTTGAGGCCGGCCGATTCCGCATCAATTCGGCCATCTTGCGTGCTAGGGCATCTTCCTCACCGAGCGCACAGCAGCCGGCGCGTACCCCGGGTGCGGAAAGGCATCGAACGCTCCGTAATTCCCCACTTCATGATAGCCACCGCCGTATAAATTCCTCTCGGAGCCGGTTGGTGGACGGAGCTATTCTTCGGCGGGGTCGAGTGGGGCCCCGGATGAGCCGAACGCTAGGTCTCCGTACGTGGGGGCTGGTACGGATTCGGGCCGCGTTGCACGGGGCCGACTGTCTTTGCTTTGTGGTGGCGGCGGGATTGGTTGACTTCACGAAGCTTGCAACGACGGCCCGGCGGGCGCCCCCCGGCTCCCCGTGGAGGAGGTTGGAACGTTTGGCTCCGGGGCTACGAGGAGGAGGCTGCTGCACCGGGCCGTGGTGGCGGGCCGAGAGCTTGATTCGCCCGGCTCACGGTGCTCTTTCCGGCGTACGCCTTTCCGAACGCCCTTGCCCCGCGCCGGACCAAAGAGGGCCACCATCATCTGTTGGAGCGATCCAAGGAAAGCTTGATTGTGCTTGGTGAGCACGTCGTCCATTGACTCTTGGAAGATCCGCGCGCATTCTTCCTTTTCTTGTTGGGTCGTAGCGTCGGTTTCTCCCGGCAATAACACTCACAGGTAGGCCACTCTTCGGATATGGTACACCACTTCGATTCTTCTTGAATGACATGAGACACTTTTGTTGAAACCGATTCACGGCGTCCACGAGCTCAGCGATGCTTTGCTCCGGAGAAAGCTCCTCAATGCGACATCCGGGAGGTCGTGATCTCGGGCATCTGAACCAATTCGGCCGTTGGTCCCCCGGGCGTGCCAAAAAGTGTGTTGACGCAAAATGTGCACTCGGCGCCAATCACACAGACAAGCGAAAAGCTTAGCTTCGCACGCGCGAGAGAGAAAGTGACGTGCCGATCAATTTTTTCCCGAAAATTAACAAAAGATGAAACGAGTTAAATACCAAAACTTGGAACCTCTCGGGTAGTACCGAGCGGTTCCATATTTACGGCTAAGAAGCCAAGCAAGACGACATGTAGCTATGCGAAGCTACCTGTCAAAGAACCATGACCATTCGGGTAACCGCGAAGGAAAAAGAACATTGCCGAATGGATGACGTAAGCATGACAACGATCGATCTTTGAATGAACATGGATGCATGCGCAAAGCCATGACCGATCCTCATGAAGATTAACATTAAATGAAGTAAAGCACGAACACGATCATGTATTAAAATAAGCATGCATAGATCCAAAGCGTTAGTCTACCGCATGTCTAATCACTTTAAGATCCGTCGGGCACGATATCAGCAAATCTATCCACCGCATGATACAACTTGCATGAAAGAACGCACCACTTTCCACAAATAGATCTATCCACCGCATGATACAACCTAAATATGGAAAGCTAGAAGCATACGTCTTTTAAAACATAAATAACGCACGTGATCTACTCGTGAAGATATAACCGAATGCGGCTGAACAACCGATTCGGGGTCCATGAAGAAGGAACAAACATTACCACGTGAATAAATCTATCAAGCTGAATTGGAAATCTAATCCACCTGATGACTAGCTCCAAAGCAACCCAAAAACCTGCATCTACCGCATGATACCGGCTCTTTCAAGATTTATGCTAACAAAGCAAGCTTGAACCCGCAACATGTAACAACCTAGATCGATTCGGTTTCGGCTATCGGAGAGCATGAGATCCACGCGTCAGAACACGAGACCTACTCGTGCACGGATCTTAAAAGGAAAAGAGCCGATCCAAACCCATCTAGATTGGGCAAAAGTGTATTACATGAATTAAAACATAAAGCAAAACTCATGATAACACGGGATAACTTAATGAATCTCTCTTGGATCTTGCCAAAATCCAATAGAGCCGATAACTAGCTTCGAGCTAAACCTTAGCCTACCGCATGGCTCATGATCTAACAAGAAACCTTCTTGAACCAAGCTTGAATCTACCGCATGACACGAAGCATGGTAACAAGACTACTTGCATCGAATCTAAATCCACCGCATGATACTAGACATGATACAAGGTTGCGGTACTCACGGAGGTCGACGGATCGATTGGTCCTCTCGAAGAACTCGACGACACGACAAGGGACTCTAGGGTTTGGCGTAAGGCCGGTGTGTATTGAGGAATGAACGTCCTTTTTTTACATACATCCGGGGATCATATTTATACCTGCTGATTACAATTGCGAATGGATTCATTGCCTAACTAAACTTGATCGCCTGTCCATCCATTCGCTTCCCCTGATCGAGCCACGTCACCGTCCAATCCCGCAAAATCAGCTCTACTGTTCCTTTGCCGAGTAGAGCGGATAGCCGACCGCGGATCCTTCTGCCGAAAATCTCTGAAGATACCTTTCCTTCCACCAGACGGACTCTTTTCCGAATCGGACCCACATGTCATACTCCTTACCAAATTTTGGTGTTAACACACACCTTGTATAAATGTGCTTCATCAGTCTAGAACCGGTCACAAGGTAGGTAACCTTGCACTCACTCTTCTTTAGACCTATCCTAGCACAAAACACTTCTTTAAGCTTGTCCTAAGCTTTTAATGAATCACTAAAGCTCTTCATCTTGGACTCGTGCACATTTCAACTTCATCAACATCTTTGAATGGGTGAGTGGAAGGGATATAAAAGCTCCAAGAGCTCAAAGAATCGTTGCTCAATGGCTAGTTAAAGTATACCACTAGATGTTCCGATGGTGTCATTTTGGGTAACATCGCAACATCCGTCGCCCGTTCGCTTGGCTTATCGGCCACCGGCTAGCAAGATTTTCTCTCACAACAAATCAGCCACCGGCAACCAGCCAGCCCGTACTCTTCTCTCGAAACAAACCAGCACCGACCATCGGCCACCGGCAAACCGAACAGGCTGCGTTGCTATGTACTAATTGTTGCCTTCTCGCGTCAAGACTTCTTAAAAAATACATCCGATGCTAATGGTAGTCTGGTCAAAACCTCTCTAGATGAATTCAAAGTAAATATGATTCATTCAATGCTTATTCCCTTGGCCTACCATTGGATTTTCTGGTGCATATACCTTTTCCGCCCTCACTCCATGAATCCGGACGACACTAGCTATTAATTTAGTAGGGCATTGGCTCAGACAACCTTCTGCGTGGTTATACCATTTGCTCCAATGCTTTCTCCGGCACTTCTCAAGCGAAAAATCAGAAAATCCAATGGTGCCATTTTTCTTTCAACTCGTCCAACGAATGCACCAAAGATATTGTCGTTTCGATACTTAAATACATAGAATAATCCTAGATATCATGGTTTGGTCATTTGAATACTACCATAGCTTAGATACTCACATATCATATAACTTGGATATCAAGAATGCCATCATTTGATCTTGCCATGATTTGGTTTGCATTCTTGAGACCTAGAAAACCTAAAATTCATGCTACATAAAACATTAGTTTCAATAACTATGATATCAGCTGGTCATTAAAATCACAAACTATGACCTAATAGGACTATATTCGCTACAGTTATCATGTACGATGTCCTCGACAGGATATTCAAGTGCCATTGACTTCAATGAACACACAAATGAGATAGACAAAGGTTAGCTGAGAGCTGAAAGGCCATGACGAGTATCAAAGATACTTGACAGCACGTGGTTATGGAAAAATGATTGCCAACAATAATGGTGATGATAAAAGTAGAGTAAAACAACAAGATGAGTTGTTTTGTGTCTGCCCATTTTTCTTTGTTAGATGGATTGAATTTTGTTTCTACATATTATTATAAGTCTATTTCTATCTATGTAAATAATCAAGAACATGGCGTTTTTATTTGTTCAAACTTCGATTGAGTCAAAAAAAATTAGATTTTACTCGAATGTTAGCTAGTCCTACATGGCACACACGTTGCATGTTGTATGATGATATGACGCAACTTTTCCAGAAAAAAGATGATATGACGCAACGAGTAATGACTAGTCTATACTATAAGGACCAAAGACAATTGAAAACTTTTCTCACCTAAATCGGGCCCGTCTTACCTCTCACGCTGGACCCACCCGTCAAATATTTTTGGAAGTGGATAGGGTGGAAGGACTATTGTCGGGGACAGACCTGAGGGTCCCCTAAAACAATTGGCGAAACCCTGTTTAAAACCTGCAAAAAACCAAAGCTAAACGCATCTCACTTAAGCGCACACACGGGGCACGGCCCACGCTGCGGTGGTCCCCGCGGCCCACCAAAGCGGCCCACTCAAAGGTCCCCTCGAGCAGGCTCCGCTTCGCTCGAGGGTGCACGCCTCCCTCGAGCGGATTCCATCTCGCTCGAGGGTTCACAACCCCCTCGAGCGGGCTCCGCCTCGCTCGAGGCTCCCTCACGCGCACGACCGTTCCCGCACGCGGGTACGGGCATTTAATGCTACGACACGGCGGGGGCGGCGCCATCATGCGCCCGGGAATCACGCCCGGCCTCGTCGCACCAACTCCCCTAGGGGGAACCCATCCCCGCCCCCTGTGGGGGAGCGTGCGGCGTGGCCGGCGTCGCCCCCGTGACACCACGCCGCCTACTCCCGTACGGCTAACACGCCACGCCCTCGAAGGGGGGCTGGGCACACCCTCGAACTGCTTTCTCGTGACCTTGCAGGGCCAGGTCGTGACGCTAGGCCGGCGGGGACGCCATCCCCGCCACCGTTGGCCCTGTACAGGCACGCCCGTGCTCGCAGCCTTCACGCCGGGCGCCGTTACAACCACTCCCGACGTCGTAAGGCACGCGGGAACGGGACGTCGCCACACCCCGCCCCCGTATCCCGTACGGATCGACGTCGACAACCCCCTCAAGCCCGCACGGGGACGCCATGGCCAACCACTGCGCCCCTACCCTCGAAGCTACCACTGTTCGGGTACAAGATACGCCATGATGACCAGATCGCGGCAAGGACCGTCAAGGCGGCCGCCTACTCTACGGCGTTGCACACCATACTTCCCCATGTAGCTGAATAATGTGGCATACTTGTAATTCACCCTCTCCTTGGCCTATAAAAGGAAGGTGAACTCCCCCGCCGCATGGGACAAGAGACAGAACACAAGAGGCAAGACAACACACATACATTCCCCAATTATCCCACAACATCTGAACTCATTCCGTTCACATCACCAGGGACTTGGAGGCCACACCTCCTCTCCCGTCCTGCTTGTAGCCGCCCCACTACAGGCACCCCGGTGCTGAGCAATATAGTGCCCCGAGCACACCCGCGCTACGGACGTACGGCCCCCGGCCGGAACCAGGATAAACCCTGTGTCTTTAGTTGCTTAGCATCGACCATTGAGGGATAGACCTTGGCGCTTATTACTGGTTAGTGTCGGGACCACATTCCGCACCGACAGTTGGCGCCCACCGTGGGGCACGCGAGCGCTGAAGGTCAAATCCGTCATCAACTCCCTCCATGGTGATTCGCACCGAGTACCGCGGCACGCGTTACTCTATGGGCAGCTCGGACCCCCTCCCCGCCGGGTTCGAAATCCGGTTCGGGGGCCTGAATTTTCAGGCTACGGGGAACGGCTACCTGATGCGCCTCACCAATCGTGAGGAGCTCCGTGCGCGGCGCCAAGCCGGGTCCGCCCCGGTTGCCGCAGCACGCGTCGCCACGACGCAAACGCCCGCCGGCACGGACGCGCGCGGGCCCATCGGCGTCTTGGCGCCGCCGCCGCTCCGGCCGGCGCTCGCGCGAGCGCGGTCGGAACGACGGCAAGCCGAGCGCGTCGCCTTACAACGCGGCGCGCCGTCGGCACGACGACCGCGGCCCCGGTGGGGGAGCGCACGGTCTCCGGGCCGCTCTTCCCCATCGGTCTGCGGGGCGCCACAGCGGCTTACACCGCCAACGCCAGTGCCAACGCCACGATGCGCAGGGTTCCCCCTGGCCGTCACGTCTACGTCTCCAGGGATCCTAGCGCCTCCGTCGGTGATGAGTCCTCCCTAGGCTCTCTTGACGCGTTGCCACCCGCTACCTCACACGGGTACGCGGAGTGGGACTTTTCCGCGTGCGGACCCGAATGTTCGGGCGATTTCTCGATGCCACGGACTACCGGTTCGGTCGCTCCGACGACTCCGAAGCACTAGAAGCTACAATCCCGCGCGGGGAATCTCGCGTCGTCATCGCCAACGACCCGCCGAATGCCACCGGCGCAACAGGCGTCGGCGACGGAGAAGTTCCGCCCGCTCTAGGGACCGCTTCGCGCCTGGCAGCGGGACCAAGCGCCCTCGCTCCTTCACCCCCAACGGGGCCGACATCGACGCACCGCCTAGCCCAAGCCCGCAAGCTCGAGGCCAAGCCGGCAAAGGAGTATCGGACGGTGCGGTTTCTCCGCGCCTCTATGGCGGGGAAGCCTCTACGCGCGGCGAACGCGTGCGAGAGCCGGGCATACGGTGCTCGCGACCGCATTAACGCCGATTTCAACGTCGACAACCCAGATACGCCTCCGCGAGCAAGCCAAAAGCTCATTGCCGCCGCGACGCTGCTGCGGGCAATGCCCGCCCCCTCGACACCCGAAGCGCAAAACATGCACCGTGAGGCGCAGGCGCTCATCGAGCAAGCGGCCGTCCAGCAGGCCGAGAGCTCGGTGTCTCGCATCCGCCAGCAGGGGGATGCGCGGGACGATGGGGGCGCGCAGGGGCCCGAACCCTCAGTGCATGCAGGTAGAGCAACGGAGCACCCCGCCAACCCGGGGCGCACGCCGACCAAGGAGCGACTCCTCGACACACGCGGGCAAGCACGAGATGGCGACGCCCGCAATGTCATCAACGCTCGGCGAACGAGCAAAGCGGAGGCGCGGGCAGCCGTGGGCTACCACCCCCGACGCGGTGGACGCTACGACAAAGCAATGAGGACCGCTCACCAACGCCGAACCCCCTAGGGACCCGCGTGTTCGGCGGGAGATCCGCGCGGCGGCCTTCCCCCGGCGCTTCGCCGCCTACGACCATCGTCAAGTACAACGGGGAGACGGATCCCCGCGTGTGGCTCAACGACTACCGCCTAGCATGCCAGTTGGGCGGAGCCACCAGTGACGAGGTCATCATCCGCAACCTCCCCCTGCACCTCGCCGACTCGGCCCGGACGTGGCTCGAGCACCGCCGCCGCCGGATCCACAACCGGGACGACTTGGTCCGCACGTTCGTTGGCAATTTCCAGGGCACGTACGTGCGCCCTGGGAACTCTCGGGACTTGCGCTCCCGCACCCGTGAGAAGCCCGGTGAGTCGCTCGGGACTTCATACGACGCTTCTCCAAGCGCTGCATGGAGCTCCCAAGCGTGGCGCAATCTGAGATTGTGCACGCCTTCCTCGAGGGCACCACGTGTCGGGACCTCGTGCGCGAGTTGGGGCGCAGCCCGCCGGTCGACTCGAACGAGTTGTTCGATATCGCCACTAGTTTTGCCTCAGGCAAAGAGGCCGTGGGGGCGATCTTCGACGGAGAAGGGCAAGTGCACGGATGACGCGCCCGCGGAGGGCAGCAAATCCAAGGAGCTCCACCGGAAGGACAAGCGAGGCAAGAAGGGGAAGAAGCCGCACCGTGAGACGCGCGAGCAGGACGCGACGGCAACGACGCCGAGGCCCTTGCCGTTGACCCGGCTCGACGGGGCACTCGGCCGGCCCCTCGAGGTGTCGGGGGTGTTCGACGACATCCGAAGAAGCCATGTCCCTACCACAAGACACCGATGAATCACACCCTCGAGCAATGCGACTTGCTCAAGCGGTTCTATGGCCGCGCCGCCGCGAAGGACGCCGAAGCCAAGAAGGACGGGGGGGTGATGGCGACGCCGGTGGCTTCCCCGCCGTGGAGAACGTGTTCCTCATCTTCGGGGCCAACCGTCGACATGTCGAGCCGCCGGCGCAAGCGGTGAGCGGCACGAGGTTCTCGCCGCGGAGAAGGCACCTCCCTCCTTCATTGACCGGGCCGGAGGATGCCATCACCTTCGGCCGCGAGGATCACCCGAACCGCATCCCCAACCCGGCCGGTACCCACCGGTGGTCGACCCGATCAATGGGAACGCGCGGTTCTCAAAAGTCCCTAATGGACGGAGGCGGGGGAGCCTCAATATCCTCTACGCGCACACGCTGCGCCTGCTGGGATCGTGTTGGATCAGCTGCGGCCCAGCACAACGCCATTCCATGGCGCCGCGCCGGGCAAGCGCGTCCAGCCCCTTGGGCAGATCGACATGCCTGTTTGGTTCGGCACTCCGAGCAACTACCGCAAGGAGATGCTCACCTTCGAGGTGGTGGGTTTCGGGAGCGTATCACGCTATACTTGGGCGGCCTCGCTACGCCAAGTTTATGGGCTGTCCCCAACTACACCTACCTCAAAATGAAGATGTCGGGACCGAACGGCGTCATCACCGTGGGCTCGTCCATCGAGCACGCCTTCGGCTTGCGACGTCGAATGCGTAGAGCACGCGGAAGCGCCGGCGCCGATGAAGCGCCGGTGACCACCTTGGAGAAGATGGTCAACGAGGACCTCGACTCCACCACCAAGCACGCCGCCGAGCAACTTCGAGGCCGCGGAGCGGACCAAGGAAGTGCCCCTCAACCCCCGCTTCCCCCGAGGGCAAGGCGTTGAGGGTCGGTTCTACCCTCGACCCAAAATAGGAAGTGGTGCTCGTCGACTTCCTCCGCACCAACGCCGACATCTTCGCGTGGAGTCCCTCGGACATGCCGTGCATCCCGAGGGAGGTCGCGGAGCACTCCCTTGACATCCTACCTCACTCCCGCGCCGTGCGGCAAGCGGCTTCGCCGCTTCGACGAGGAGCGGCGGCGGGCGATCGGAGCGGAGCTGCGGAAGCTTCTCGAGGCCGGGTTCATCAAGGAAGTGTTCCACCCTACGTGGCTAGCCCATCTCGTACTAGTAAAGAAAAAGAACGGGAAGTGGCGGATGTGTATAGACTACACCCGCTCTTAATAAAGCATGTCCTAAAGTTCCTTTTCCTTTGCCACGTATCGATCGATTGTTGATTCGACCGCCGGGTGCGAGCTACTTTGTTTCCTTGATGCCTATTCCGGTACCACCAAATCAAAATGAAGGAGTCCGACCAGCTCGCGACTTCATTCATCACGCCGTTCGGGATGTTTTGCTACGTCACGATGCCATTCGGCCTCCGAACGCGGGTGCGACGTACCAACGGTGCATGCAGCACGTTTTCGGAGACCATATCGCCCCGGACCGTCGAGGCGTACGTGGATGACATAGTCGTGAAAACCGGGACGGCGGACGACCTGGTTGGCGACCTCAGCATCGCATTCGGCTGCCTACGGGCCAACGGGGTGAAATTGAACCCCGAAAAATGTGTCTTTGGCGTGCCGCGGGGCATGCTTCTAGGATACATAGTCTCCCAGTGAGGCATCGAGGCCAACCCAGAAAAGGTTGCGGCCCTCGAGCGAATGGGTCCGATTCGGGACCTCAAAGGGGTACAAAAGGTGCTGGGTGCCTTGCCGCCTTGAGCCGCTTCATCTCGCGGCTCGGCGAGAAAGACTTGCCCCTCTACCGCCTCCTCAAGAAGCACGAGCGCTTCTCTTGGACCACCGAGGCCCAAGAGGCGCTTGACAAGCCGAAGGCGTCCCCGAGCGACGCCCCGATCCTTGCACCACCGCAAGACGGCGAACCTCCGCAACTCTACGTGGCCGCGACCACCCAGGTGTTCGCCGCGTGATCGTGGTAGAGCGCACGGAGGAGGGGCACGTGTCGACGGCGGGCGGCACAAGCGCGTGCGTAGGCATCTGCGAGCGTGCGTGCCCATCCCCAGGGGCGCGAGGGGCTCCTCGGGACATACACGCGGGGATTTGCGGCCACCACGCGCGCCCGCACCCTCGTGAGCAACGCGTTCGCCAAGGCTTTTGCGGCCCACGCGGTCGCGGATGCCGGCGGATCGTGCACACCTACGAAGGGTGCCAATTCTACGCCCAGAAAATCCCGACGCCACTGCGCACACACGCAAACCATCCTCATTACATGGCCTTTCCGTGTGGGGCGGACATCGTCGGGCCCCGCACGAAAAGGCGCCGGGGGCTTCACCCACACAGTGTTGGTTGCCATCGACAAATTCTCCGAAATGGGTGGAGGTACGCCCCATCACGAACCTCGGGGGCGGAGCAAGCGGTGACGTTCTTCATGAGCATCGTCCATCGTTTTGGAGTGCGAACTCCATCATCACCGTCGACGGGTCCCGGTTCATGGGCGAGTTCCCTAGAGTTTTGTGACAAATTCCACATCGTGTGGATTGGGCGTTGTGGCACACCCCACGGACCAACGGCCAAGTAGAACGTGCCCGATGGCATGATCTGCAAGGCCTCAAGCCAGGGGTACCAACCATGAATAAGTACGGTGGGAAATGGCTCCGGAAGCACCGCGATCGTGTGGAGCCTAAGGACCACCCCAAGCGAACCCGCAAGGTTCACCCCTTTCTTCTAGTCCATGGCGGAGGGCGAGTCCTCCCCACGGACTTAGAGTATGGGTCGCCCGGGTGCGAGGCTATGACGAGGACACCAACCCGGTGGGCTACGAGGACTCACGGACCGGTTGAGTGAAGCGCGCCTCGTGGCCGCGGTCACCTCGCAAGATACCAACGGTCCCTAAGGCGCTACCGAGCTCGGAAGGTGCGGCGGGACTTCGACGAGGGGATTTGGTCCTAAGGCTACGCAGAAGACAACGAGAAGTTGCCACAAGCTATCACCTTCGTGGAAGGGACCATGCGTCGTGACGAAGGTGCTCAAGCCGGCACGTACAGGCAGCCAACGGGACGGCGAAGAACTCACCAACGCTTGGAACATCCAACGAGCTACGTCGCTTCTACCCCTAGCTCGGGATTTCGAAGTCTTTGTTGTAACTTACACGCCCAACACCCCGAGTTGGCAGCGAACATGTAACGAGCACCGGTTCAATAAAAAAAGGCAACTCGGCTTTCCCCTGAAACCAAGTCACCCTCGAGGGCTACTGCGGGGGGCATCCCCCCCCCAAAATGGTCCCGTTTTTTTCGCAAAAAACCCACATGCGCTAAGTTTGGCTCAACCTTGGCCTCGGCGGAGTTGAACGGGGTGCGGACGACCTGGCGGAAAGGGCGCGCAAGCCGAAAAAGAGCCTACGCCTCCACGAGGGATACGGCCCCTCTCTCTGCCCCAGAGGCCGGCGAGGCACCGATTTTGAAAATCGAACTCCCTAACTCGAATTTACTCGGGCAAAGGAAGAAACGAAGACAACGCGTAAAAACAGAGACATCATTTGCTTCATCAAATGTTTGAAACAAAACGATTGTTCATTTACATGGCCACGCGGCCACATGCTAACACACAAACAAGGGCACGGCGCCGGCGATCTTCGGGCACGAGAGACATCGGCATCGGCGTCAAGAGCAGGGAACTCCTCGAAGGCTTCGGCGAGCGCCTCGCGTCGGCGACTAACGCGTCCACGCGCTCCATCGCCACCTCGTCCTCGGCACCTTTTGGGACGATGTAGCCCTGCGCCACGGCTTCGGGGTTGATCTCATAGTGAGACCGCACCCTCCAGGAACCATTTGGACGCCAAGGTCACGGGGAGCCGGCGCCTGCGCCGACGTGCCGCGAGGGCGCGCGGGCGGCTAGCCGGCGGCTTCCGGCTGCGCCTCGCCCTCCTCCCACGGCAGCGAGGTCTCGAGGCCGCGGCACGTAGCTCCGGCGGCTCCGCTCGGAGGAGTTGTAGGAGGCTGCGATGGGTCTTTATTTTAATCATAACCTCCGCTGAAAATTAAGCTAGCATTTAAATAAATTCAGATCTGTATTTTTAAGAGAGCACTAGCTTAAACATGCATAAATCAATTACAAAGATGAACAAAGCTGCAATTTTAATCATATATCATCATAGCACGAATTTTGTAACTTTTCCAATGATAAAATCAAGGTGGTGTCTTTATTAATGGTGACATCAAGTTGAAATACATACTGAAAATAAACAAACATGCTTGCTGAAATTTAAATAAAAACAGAAAATACTACGCAAACACACATAAGCAAAAGCTGAAAATTACAGAGAAAAAGAAAAGAAAAGAAAACTAAAGTTCCTAAATCTTCTAGTCCTCCGCCGGTGGTTGATGTTGATAGTCTTGATAATAATACCCTTGCTCATAATATGGTTGAACGCTTCCTCCGTCGAATTGATTTGGCTCCACAAGGTGAAGGCGTCCAAGTTCAAATGCAATATTTGCGTTGCCTTCACCGAGTTGGGCTGCGTTGGATTGGATGGGCTGCGTCTTTGAGCATTTCTTGCAACATATCCTCCAATAATGGTCATGCTTTGTTGTGGTTGGGGATGATGAGCGTAGGACTCCGCAGAAGTTAGCGTTGGGCACAACAATTTTGTGGGGGTGCGGTGCACCACCCCCATGCTTGTCCTTGTGACCCTACGCAAGTAATAACTTGGCGGAGGAGGGACTCCGCGAATGGTTGCACATTGGGTTGTGCTCCACTCGCTTGTGCGGAGGATGTTCCCCTCCTCTACGATTCTTCCTCTTTTGTTCTTCCTTGCGAGGGACAAGTAGTCCCTCTTCAACCAATCTTCCCTTCCTTCGGTGAAAAGCCTAAGCCTCTCATTTTGGAAGGGGTAGGTTTACAATGGCCAATCGATAGCCTCCTCTCTCATCTCCACTAATGTATTTGCCTTGCCGCAAATACTCAAAACCGAGAGGTACCACGCAAAGGTGAGCGGGGTTTCTTGCGATCCACGATTCGCGGAAAAGGCCAACATGGAGAGGTAACGCCCCGAACCAATATTACCTAACGATGTTGCTTCACAACACCAACGGTTGATCATGAGGTAAGAGGGTCAATTGTTTGCTGGCAATTAAAGCCGAGTATAGCCAATTCAACTCCACGTGTCGGTCACCTTTGTTTCCCTTCATCCTCCCCGATACCCTCTTGCACATCCAAGAGAGAAATATCCGGATAATGGGGTTGCGAGATGCAATTGCGTTGTTGATGGGCTTCTCCGGAGATCATGTTCCAAAATCCCGTCAACATGCCGGGTGGCACGTCAACTTTCTCGGGGAGCTCCCTTGTGGAATCCCGAGCAGCTCCCTAACGTGCTCGTAGGGAACCACTTGCTCGATTCCCTCCCAGCCGGAATGACAAGCTTTGCACCCCATCATCATCAGCGATGGGTGCAATAGTCATCAAAATTTCCAGGCGTAACCCAAATGGGTGTCCACCGATATTCCGTTGGAGAACTGCACCCATCCGAGGTGCCCCAACATATAGTATATGTCGGTGTAAAAACCCAAGGTGTAGAGTGCTTGGTCGTCGAACTCGACGTTTGGCACAAGCCTCTTCTCAAGATTGGCGAGCCTCTCCTCCTCCGCCGCCGACAAGATGATGAAGCCGTACGAGAAGATTGTGTCGGGGTGTAAGGAGGTGGTGCGGACAGCGAGTCGATCGTCGTGGTGGCGCGGGGCGCTCCTCTGTGTGCCCACGAGGTTCGGTGAACCCATGGAAGAGCTTCTCGCAGCCCTCATACCACCAAGGAGGAGAGCATCGTTCCTCCTCGGTGGTGCCGTGTCCGTCTCCATGCTCGGAGACTCGGAAACCGAGTGCCTCCTCGAAGGCGTGGTTGATGGCCGGCTTGGACGACGATGAACTCTTCTTCTTAGAGAGCTTGTGGTCTTCTTCCACACAAATGACACAAGATTTTATCTCCGGATTCCTGGCCGTAGGGCCGTACGTCCAGACAGAGCGTGCTCGTGGCACTATATTGCTCGGCCGACGCTAGGGGCGCGTGTAGTGGGGCAAATACAAGCGAGGCGGGGAGAGGAATCGTGACTTCCCAAGTCCCCGGGGTGAGTGGTCGGAGATGTTGTGGGAGAATAAGAGAGTGAGTGCACGGCCGTGCGCCGTGTTCCTCTCGAGTCCCGGAGTCCCCCGCGGGCACCGGGGGCTCGCCGCCTCCCCGCGCACAGTAGGCCCCGGGGGGCGGCGGGTTACAGCGCACGCCGCGCTACCCTGGCTACGTGTGGGAGCGCGTCGTGCCACGGTGTAGAGTGGGCGGCCGTTCGGCACGATCTTTCGGCCGTGATCCGGCCATGATGGCCTCACCTCGCACCGGCCGCCGTGGCGGTTCGAGGGTAGGAGGCGGCGGATGGCGATGGCGTCCCCCCGATAGGCTTCGAGGGGAGGTGTCGATGATGGCCGGCGCGGGCACGGAGCGGGCGGAACGGCGTTCCTTCCCAACGAGCTGCGGGTGGTGGAGCGGTTCGTCGCGGTGAAACTCCGGCGCGTGCGCACTGCGCGAGTCGAGCCGGCGTGCGCGCGCGCGCGTGGCACGGCGCCGCGGCGTCAGCGCGGCGGCGGATGGCCACCCGCCGGCCAAGCGCCCCTCACCCAACCGCGCGTGATCACGGGAAAGTGGAGTCGAGGGTGCGCCCGGCCCCTTTTCGCTGCGGCCGGGCGCGTTAGCCACGCGAGTGGCGTGCGCGCGGTGTCGCGGGGCCGGCACGGCGGGCGTGCGCGCGCGGGCCCATCCCGCGGCAGGCGGGGCGGGGTTCCTCCCCGAGGGAGTTGGTGCGGCGGCACGGGGCTTGAGCCCCGGCGCATGATGGCGCGCGGCCCGCGGGCGGCCGTGGCGTTAAACGCCTGGGCGACGGGGCGGCGCACGCGCGCGGGGGCGCCGTGGGCATGGCGGGCCCCGCCGCGGGCGGAGGGCGGACCCCTCGAGCGAGACGGGACCTCGCTTCGGGGGGCGCGCCCGGCGAGCGAGGGCGGAACTCGGCGCGGGTTGCCCCTCGGACGGAGCCGGAGCTCGGCCTCGAGGAGGGGTTGCCCCTCGAACGGGGCGGAACCCGTTCTCGAGGAGGAGCGTGCTCCTCGGGGCGAGGCGGGCACCGCTCGAGGGGTCTTCCGGACGGGCGTCTTGGTGGGCGCTCCGCGAGTCCCGCCGCACAGGCCAAGTCCGCATGGTTGGTTTTCCCGCATGGTTAGGCTCGGCCTCATTTCGATGCGGATTTAAGTGAGGGTTCCCCCCATTATTTAAGGGGACCTCACGGGGCGGTCCTCGACGGCGGCCCCCCCGAGCATGCGCCGGGTTTGCCACTGGGGGCCCCCGCGGTGCTTCGGAACCCACCGACGAGGACGTTCTTCCCTCCTTGCTTCTGCGAACGCTTCCTCGGGCGGGGCCGCGTCGGCGCGGACCGGCGGGTCTAGCCTCGAAGCCCCTGCGCGGGGTGTGGGTTCTCCGCGGGGGGGTTAGCACGCCGAGCAATCTCGGCCGTAAAGGCGTGGCACATATGCCAACCGGCATCGGCGGTGTTTCGGCCTGAGCATCGGGGGTGCACGCACCCCCGTCCCCGCGTCTCCCGGCGGGTGCAATTTCCAAGGAGGTGTGCTGCGGGTGCGTCGAAGCCCCCGAGCCTTGGCCTCGTTCCGAGGCGCATCGGGCCGGGCTCGACGACTTGCTTCTTATCGCCCTCGCCGTCCCGCGCGCCCCCCCTCCTCCGCGGGTCGGAGGGTGAGGCTTCCACGACTCCCATCGAGCGGGTCGCCGAATCGGCGGATCTCCTCTTCGAGGGCGCCGGCGGGTGGTCCGAGGCGGGCGTCCATGCCCGTTCGACAAGGAGCGGGCCGCGCGGTCGCGAGACACGCCCATGGAGAGCGCTTGCGTGGGTTTGCTAGGGTGGGGCTCGCGTCCCGTTCGCTAGGGGCCGAGGGCGCCGGGAAGCTCTCCCTCGGTGGGATCCCCGGCTAGGCGCCCTCGGCGCTCTCCCGAACACGACATGTGCAGGGCACCCTCGAGCGGCGGCCGGGCTCGAGGAACGGCTCGAATGCGCGTGCCCTCGCTCGTCCCCACTAACTCCGTGATGCGGGGCGCACGGCTCGAAGACCCGTCGAGGAGTCGGGGCTTCGGAGCCTCCGCGGCCGGCGAGGCCGTGCGGGGCCGGGTGGGCGGGCGGCCCGGGTCTTTTCGCGTTTGCGGCCCGTCGAGGGGTCCCCCGGGCGTGCTCGGAGCCTCGAGGTCGTCGGCTGGTGGCATGGCGCAAGATGTAGGTGCTTTCGGTGTCGCTCTATTTCCAAGCGTGACACGGGCGATCCTCTTACGGCGCGTGCCTTCTTTTGGGGGGTTGACATCGTTTGGAGTTGGGGGTCATGCGGCTCGAGGGTCCCACGTGGGCATGGGTGCCCGTGGTGGTCTCGCTCTTACGTCGAGCCGAGGGTCCGGACGACCTTCTCACGGCGATGTCCCGTCGAGGGTCGCCTGCGTTTCTCGAGCCGAGGGTCGCGCGCCGCCGAGGGCCTCACGTGGCATGGGTGCGCGCTGGCACGCTCGCTTCGACGCCAGCAGGCCCCGGGCGACCTTCTCACGGCGTCATCCCCATCGAGGGTCGCCTTTGTCTCGAGCCGAGATTCGCCTCGCTCGAGGAGCTCTCCTTGCTCGGCAAGGGGCTCCGGGGCATTTAATTGCCTTGCGGCCGTGGCCGCGGGTCTTGGCGAGCGCGCGGCGCGCCTAGGCGCCGCGGCCGGCGCGGCGCGCGCGCGCGTGGTGGGCGGCGCGGGGTGGCGGTGATGTGGCGGTTTTGCCTCGGCCGCGACCGCTTCTTCGGCACGTAATGATGACACCGCCCGCGAAGTGTTAGAGCCGCCGCGGTCGTGGTAGGGGTCCGCCCGTCGACGCGATGGAAAGATTCCCCGCTGGGTCAACGTCGGCGGGCGTCCGCTCCGGGAAGGCTCGCCCGTTGCCTATAAAGCGCGGTGAGGAAGGGATGGCGGTTTTTTACCTTGGCTCCTCACCGTTTTCGACCCTCGGGTCCCTTCGCCTTCGCCTCACTCTCTGCCGGGGCCGCGCGGCTCGGCCGCTTAGAGCTTTTTCCTCGCTTCCTTGTCCTCCGCCTTGCACTCGTTCGTCCCCCCCCATGGCGCCGCCGCGGCTTCCCGATTAGGGTCCGCGGGAGCCGTGCGCCCGGGAGAGGTCTGCGGTGACCCGGCTCGCCTTGGGCGAGCTCGGCCGGCCGCCGCCCGTTCGGCGGCCGACGAGGATGGGCGCCCGTGCCGGGAAGGGATCGTGGCCGCCGGGCCGCGGGACCGCGAGCCCAACCCGCCGGAGGGCTACGTGGTGAGCTTCCTCCGCTACCACGAGCGTGGGGCTTCAACGCGGCCCGGCCCGAGCACATTCATGCGGGGCAATGTGCCACTACTACGGGGTGGAGCTGCACAACTTCGCCCCAAATGCAATCTCGCGGGCGGCCACGTTCGTGGGCGTCTCGCGGGCGGTGCTCCTCGGGGATCCGGCCCAGCTCCGGGAACTGCGGGTACACCTCTCTTCCGCGGGGAGCTCTTCACGCAGCCTACGCACGGAGCCGAGGGGACCCGCCGCGCGGCGCGCGCGCCCGGCGGGATGTCGCCGGCCCCCGCGGGGTGCGATCCAAGAACGGCCCACATCCCCTCGCACCATGACCGACGAACAACGCCGGCCGGGAGCGGGGATGGTTTTATCCGCGCAACGCCGGGGCCCGGCCTTTCCCCCCCTACACCGGCCGGGTGTTCAAGGGGGAGGCCTAGCTCCACCGGGGCTACGGGGTGTCCACGCGGCCATGGGGCCGGCGGCGCAGGAGTCGGTCTTGCCGGCGCACCGGAGCGAGGCCGAGGAAGCACCGGGGTGACCGCGATGGGCGTCCCCCGCCTTCCTTCACCATCGGCGGGTCATGCCCCCGATGGAGAGTGCCGCTTCCGCGTCTTCGAGATGACGGGAGGCGGCCAACCCCATCGACACGGCGAGGTCGCGGATGCTCCCGACGCTCCTTGAGCGGCGCGTGTGCGCTCACTCCGGTGCGTGAGTGGCCGTCGACACCCGGACGTCGCCGGGCCGCCGAGGGGCCGGACTCGGGTGGGATCGCCGAGATGCCCCCCTTCGGCCGGCGGGTGAGTTGGGTTCCCCGATCTCGTTCTAGTTCTTGGTCTTGCTTTCGTCTCCTCGATCCGCCATTGTCCACTCTTGCGCGCGGCGGTGGAGTTCAACATTGCCAAGTCGGCTCCGCCCACCCCCGGCTCCCGTGCGCTTGGCCGGGCGGCGCGGCGGGGCCGGCGGCGGAGCGAGCGGCGCGCAAGAGGGAGCACGCCGGGCGGCCGCCAAGCGCGCCGCGACGCACGGTCCCGGCGGAGTACGCCGAGCGGCGGGGAGGAGTTGGGGCTCTCCTCCGGGTCATCGAGGAGCCCTCGTCCCCGGAGCGGGGCCGAGGAGGAAGAGTCGCGAGGGGGAGGGCCCCTCGGGGACGGTGGCCGGCCTCGCGCCCCCGTCGGCCGGGAACCCGCGCCGGCGTCGTGGGCGGCGGCCTGCGGCGGGCGCCCGGCGCCCGCCGCCGAGCGCTCATCGTCGGGGGCGGCACGCGCGGCGGAGGTGCACCGGCGCGCGCCACGCGAGGCCGCGCCGGCGGGACGATGCCGCGCGCGGCGTCAGCGTGCTTCGCGCGCGGTGGGAGGGGGAGGAGCGCGCGTCCGCGCGCGCGCGCGCGTCCTCGTCAAGGGGCGCGTCGGCCGGGCGCGCGCGCGCGCGGGCTAGTGTGCTCCCCGCCGCGCCGCGGGCGCCGCCGCGGGCGCGCCGGCGGGGGCGCGCACGCGTGGGCGGGCGCGCGCGCGCGCGCGCGGCGGGCGGCCGCCGTGAGGCGCCGCGGCGGGCGCGGCCCCCGGCTCGCGCCTCGCCGGAGGTTTCGAGGAAAGGAAGCGGGCCTTTTCCTCCGGCGTAGGCAAGGAAGCGCTTTGTTCTTCCTTTTGTTTGGCTTTGGTTCTGCTCGGATTTATTAGATGCTTTAACCCTCCGTTCGTGTTCGCGCGAGTATGGCGGTTACCCGGCCGTCCTCCCTCTTGCACCGAGCCAAGGTGCGCGAGGACGGGCGCGTCGATCCCCACCCGAGGCGGCGTTCGTCGAGGGGGTCGCGCCCGGGGACGGGCGCGCGGCGGCGGGCACCGAGCTCGCAAGGGCCGGGCGGGGCCTCGGGGCGCCGGCCCAGGCGGATCGGCCCGCCGCGGCGCGGGCGGCGGGTCGCGGGGCGGGGGCGGCCGGCCGCCGTGCCGCCGCGAGAAGGCGCCGAGGCGGCTGCCGCGTGGCCACGGTGGAGGTGCGGCGCGCGGTGGCGGCCAGCCGGCGGAGGAGGCGAGCGCGGGCGCAGTCCCGCGGCGGGGCGCCGGCGGATGCGGCGACACGGGCGGAGGTGGCGGCGACGGGCGCCCACAACGGGCGCCCGTGGCCGCGTGAGGCGCAGGTGGAGGCGCCGGCGGAGGCGGAGCGGGCAGCTCCTCCCCGCAGCGGCGGTCTTCGGGCGGCGGAGGTGGTGGAGCTCTCGGATGACTCCCCGCCGCCCTCGGGTGGAACCGGTGGCAGCCGGCTCGGCCGCGCGAACCCCCGGAGCCCCGGGGAGGGGCCCTCGTGAGGCGGCACGAGGGTCACATGATAGTGGGGGGCCGAGGGCACGATGCCGAGGCCTCGTCCTTCCACGCGGCCGCCGCCCGCCCAGGTGGGGGGGGGGGCGGGCCGAGGAGGATCCGCGCCGTTTGCCGACGCCCGGCAGGGATCCGGGGAGCTGCGGGGGCGAGCTCGGGCCGCGGCGCCACGCTCAACCGTGCGTTCGGCCGAGGCGCCGCAAAGTTCGACGCGCGGCCGCGCCCCGGCTTGTCTTCCGGGTGGAGCCGCGCGTCGCTCGTCCCTCTTCTTCTTTCATTTCCTTGTGCCGCATTCAAGCCTTGACACTTACGAAATCCGACATGTGTGGATGCCCGTGAGCTCGAGCGCCGGCGCACTCTCGTGAAAAGTACGGACGCGTTCGACCAAGTGAACGCCGGGGGCCCGGCCGGGCCTCGGGGAGCGATGCGAGGGCGCTCGACGCGCTTGCGGAGCTCTCGTGAACGCCGGGACGGACCGGGCCGGTGTACCGCAGGTGATGGCGTGGTGCGGCCCCGTGCTCCCCAGGAGAGCTCGTGTGAGCGAGGACGCCGCGAGCGCGTCGCGCGAGCCTCGAGCGGATCCGCGCGGCCCTGCGTCGATCGCGACGAGGCGTCGTGGGGCGCGCGTGAGGACTCGGGCAAGACGCGGACGGCGGCCGCGCCACCCGGGAGGCGGAGGTGGCCACCGCTCGCGCGCGAGACCGGGGGAACTCGCACGGCCGCCGGGGTGCGCGCGGCGGGGCCGCCCGCCGGGCGAGGGCGGGCGGCGCGGGCTGGGCCGGCCGCGCCAAGGAGGCGGGGCGGCCGGGGGCCGCCGCCGGCGCCGAGGCCGCGGCCCTCGTCGTCGCCGAGAGCGGCCGGCGGGAGCGCCGTCGCCCGCCGTGGGGCGGAGGAGCCGGCTCCCGGCGGGAGCGAGCCGGCGCCGCGGCGACGCTCGAGCGGGGCCGGAGCCGGAGCGCGCCGCGCGCGGCGGCGCGAGAGGCCGGCCGGGAGGAGCGGAACACCGCGTTCCCGAGGTTGACGGCCGAGGCGGCCGGCGCTCGCACGCCCGGCGGTGCCGGCCGGGGAGATGGCCCCCGTCGAGCAAGGCGAGACCATCCGACGCCGCCGAGGCGCGCGCCGGCGTCCGCGCGCCGCGACCTCGATTTGGGGAGGAGACAAGTCGAGGGCAAGTTGCTGTCTGGCCCCCGGCTTGTTGGTGTTCTTGCTCGAGAGTGGTTAGTTCCCCCCTTTACGATTTCCTTTTTGCTCGTCTTGTTGGTTCCGGTGCTTGCGCACGCCTTGCAGGGCACGGCTACGTCGGGCGGGCCGGGGCTCGCGCGGCGTCCTACAACCTCCTCGCGAGCGGTGAGGCCGCCGGGGAGGACGCGTGGACGCGGCCCTCGGGGCCTCGCCGCGCCGCCGAGGAAGCCGCGAAGCCCGGCCGGCCGGCTCGGCCCCGGCCGGCCGCCCGCGCCGCCCTCGGCGGCCGCGGTCACGCTGAGCGGATGCGCCGGCGTCGCGCACCCCAGGGCGTGCGCGAAGGCCCCTCGGAGGGCAGCGCGGCATCCCACCACGAGGCCGAAGCCCCGAGGCGGTGGCGGAGGGCTGCACTGCGTGCCTCGAGGGGGCGCCGAGGACGAGGTGGCCATGCGAGAGCGTGCGGGACGCTTGTTCTTGCCGGCCGACGCCGCCGGTGGCTCGGCCAGGGGCCTTCGAAGAATTCTCTCTTCCCGGACGCCGCCGTCTTTCGTCCGCTCCTCCCCTGCCCCGAAAGCACACCGGGCGCTAGGCCCGTTTTTTGTTTATGTGTATCGAGAACTCGGCCTCGTGGCCTCTTTGCAAATAAATAAGTCGTTTCATGAACATGGGCGAGCTGTTTGTAAAATGAAATCGTTTGCTCATTGCGCTTTTCGCTTCTTCTTCTTCCCCCGGGCAGACTTCTGGGGCCAGGGGAGTTCGTCGTGTCGGGGCCCGGGCCGCGGGTTGGAGCCGAGAGACGACGGGCCACAGCCACCGCCGGCGTAGGTCGTTCCTGCGGCTCGCGCACTCCTTCCGTCCGTGCTCGCTCCGCGCCCAGTTGGGAATCATGGCTCGAGGCTGGCGGGAAACAAACTTAGCGCGTGTTGTTACGTTTTTTTTTGCGCGAGAAAAAAATGGGACCATTTTGGGGGGGGTGCCCCCCGCGGTAGCGTCCCCGAGGGTAACTTGGGTTTCGAGGGAAAGGCGAGTTGCCCTTTTATTATACTTGGAGTATTTACATAGTGTGACAACCAGGCGGGGCGTTGGCCGTGTGTTTTTACAACAAAAAATGCTTGGAAATCCTGGCTAAGGGTAGGAAGCGACGTAAGCGTCGTTTGGATGTTCCGAGCGTTGGTGAAGTTCTTCGCCGTCCTCGTCGTCGCCTTGTACGTGCCTCGGTTTGAGCACCTTCACCACGACGTAGGGTCCCTCCCATGGGGGCGCTATAGCTTGTGGCGCCCTCGATTGTCTTCTGGCGTAGCCTTAGGACCAAGTCCCCTCGGCCCGAAATCCCTCCCGACGTATCTTGCGTGCTTGGTAGCGTCGTGAGGACCGTTGATACCTTGCGAGTGCATCAACGCCACGAGGCGTGCTTCTCATCCGAGCCTTCGATCCCGGCGAAGTCCTCGGCGGGCTCGCCGCGAGCCAAGCATCCTCGTTGTAGCCTCGAACCTTGGGTGACCCGGGGGTGACCGGCATCCGTGGGGAGGACGGCCTCCGCGCCATGGACTAGGAAAACGGGGGTGAACCCGGTGGCTGCGCGGGGTCGTGTCCTTGGAGGCTCCACACGGCTACCGGCCGCGTCTTGGAGCCATTTTCGGCCAGCATTTGTTGAGCCGGTCGAAAATCTCAGGCTCGAGGCCCCGTAGGATCATGCCGTTAGCACGTTCCACTTGGCCGTTGGTACCGGGTGCGCCACGGTGCCCAATCCACTCGGATGTGGAACTTGTCGCAGAACTCCAAGAACTTCGGCCGGTGAGCGGGACCGTTGTACGTGATGATGGAGTTTGGCACTCCAAAGCGGTGGACGATGTCGGTGAAGAACGTGGACCGCTGCTCGGCCCTCCAAATTCGTAATGGGGCGCACCTCCACCCACTTGGAGAACTTGTCGATCGCGACGAGCGGTGGGTGAAGCCCCCGGCGCCTTCCGCCGAGGGGCCGACGATGTCCAATCCCCACACGGCGAACGGCCATGTTACGGGGATCGTTTGCGCAGCTTGAGGCGGCAAGTTGGTCTTGCGGGCGTAGAGGCAGCACCCTTCGCAAGTGCGCACGATTTCGTTGGCGTGCGACCGCGGTGAGCCAATAGAAGCCTCGGCGGAACGCGTTGCCAACGAGGGTGCGAGGCGCGGCGTGGTGGCCCGCAATTCCCGCGTGTATGTCCTAGTAGGAGCTCGCGCCCCTCGGGGATGGGTATGCACCCGTCGGAGGATGGCTCCGACGCGCGGCGCTTGTGCGGCTCGCGCGTCGACGAGGTGAATGACTTGGCCATCACCGGCGATGCGCCCGGGCGCGCGGGCCCGGTACGTGGGGAGTTCCCCTCGAGCAATCCGGGCGGTGTACTTTTCACGCCAATCCGCTTGGACGAGGAGCGGCTCGATATCCATTGCGAAGAAAGCCTCGTGGGGCCGTCGACCCCTCGAGAAGGGAGAGCACGTACGCTTCGGTCGAGGGATCCTCTTCCGTGGGTTCCGCACCGGTGGGTTCGAGGGAGCCCCAGGGTCCGCCGTCGCTCGAGGGGTAAGGCTCGAAGGTGACGCGAGGGCCGCGCGGCGTCGCGCGCGCGTCGGGGAACGGTGATGCGCCGGACGCTATTTTTGCCGACTCGTACGCTTCCTCGTTGTGACCGGGCGGGGTACATGATTAAGCTCGATGCGTAGAATTTGTCTTCGAGGGAGCCGCACGGCTTTGCGGCAGGCCTCCATCTTGTCGTCGTGGCGGCTCGCGTTCTTCATGACTTGATCGATCACGAGTTGCGGATCCCCTCGCACGTCGAGGCGCTCGATGCCCCAACTCAATGGCGATTTTGAGGCCGCGAGAAGGGCCTCGTATTCCGCCTATGTTGTTAGACGCGGGGAAGTGGAGACGCACCGCGTAGCGCATGTGCTCCCAGGGGTGACACGAAGAGCGAGGCCCGGCGCCCGCTCTCCGTCTTCATCACCGGGCGAGTCGAAGAACGAGTCCGGCACTGCGCGAATACGAGGGGCGGCGGCGCTGCGTGTCGCGTCCACTCGGCGACGAAATCGGCTAGGATTTGCGATTGATGGCCTTGCGCGGAGCGTGAGGGCGAGCGTCTCGCCCATCAACTCCACGGACCACTCTGGCAATTACGCCGCCGCGTCGGGGTTGCGAATGATCTCTCCTAACGGGGAAGGAAGAGACCCACCGTGGCCGGGTGGGCCTCGAAGTAGTGGCGGAGCTTGCGCGCGCGAGGGACTCACCGCATACAACGACACGGACACGGGGGGTAGCACGTCTTCGTGTCCCGACAGGACTTCGGCGATGTAGTAGACCGGCCTCTCACACGGGCAAGGCATGCCCTTCCTCCGTGCGCTCCACAACGATCACGGCGGCGACACGGGTGGTTGCGGCCACGTGGGGTCGGAGGGGTTCGCCGTCTCGCGGCGGCGTGAGAGCGGGGGCGTGTGTCGGGAGACGCCTTCGGCTTGTCGAGCGCTCCACGGGCCTCGGCGGTCCGACGAGGCGTTCGTGCTACGCCGAGCGGCCGGTGAGGGGCAAGCCCTTCTCAGGAGCCTCGAGACGAGCGGCTCCAGGCGGCGAGGCACCCCAACACCTTACGCACCCCTTTGAGGTCCCGGACTGGACCCATTCGCTCGAGGGCCGCGAACTTTCGGGGTTGGCCTCGATTCCCCGCTCGGGAGACGATGTATCCTAGGAGCATGCCCGCGGCACTCCGAAGACACATTTTCGGGGTTGAGCTTGACCCGCGTTGGCCGCGGGCGGCCGAGCGCGATGCGAGATCGCCAACCGGGTCGTCCGCCTTCACCGAGTGCTTGACGACGATGTCGTCCACGTAAGCCTCGGCCGTCGCCGATATGGTCCCCAAAACGTGCCGCATGCGGCGCGCGATATGTTGCGCCGCGTTTACGAGGCCAAAAGGCATCGTGGCGTAACGAACGTCCGAACGGTGTGATGAACGAAGTCGCGAGCTGAGTCGGACTCCTTCATTTTTATTTGATGATATCCCGAATAGGCATCAAGGAAACGCGAGTAGTTCACACCGGCCGGTGGAATCAACGATGCGATCTATGCGTGGCAAAGGAAAAGGAACTTTTGGACATGCTTTATTGGGGCCAGGTGTAGTCAATACACATCCTCCACTTCCCATTTTTCTTTTTTACAAGCACGGAGTTAGCTAGCCATGTAGGGTGGAACACTTCCTTGATGAATGCGGCCTCGAGGAGCTTCGCGGCTCCGCTCGATCGCCCGTCGCCGTTCCTCGTCGAAGCGGCGCGGCCGCGGCCGGTCTGAGCGGCGCGAGCGTTGGGCGAGGACATCAAGGGAGTGCTCGGCGACCTCCTCGGGATGCTCGCATGCTCGAGGGGCTCCACGCGAAGACGTCGGCGTTGGCGCGGAGAAGTCGGCGAGCGCCTTGCTTCCTATTTGGGATCGAGGGTCGAGCTGATCCTCGACACCTTGCCCTCGGGGGCTGTCGGGTCGAGGGGGACCCCTTTGGTTTGCTCGGCGGCCTCGAAGGGTGCCGATGTGTTTGGCGGCGGAGGCGGGGTCACACGAACAATGAGAGAAGACAAAAAGCTCAAGGACCAAAACCAAAACTCGGAACAAGGGACAATCAAAAGCTCTTTTCTCAACAGTTGATTTCTCAAAAGTCGATCCCCTTTACATGCGCCGGGTCCGTCTCCTTTTATAGGGAGACGGGCGGACTTTTCCCATTCCGAGAACACCCTCGTGTAAAACGAATCCAAACAGAATGTGCTAGGCTATCTTCGGGTAGTCTCCAATTAGGTCTCCACGTACTCGGCGCTCCTTGACGTCACGCCGCAAATCACGGCGTCTTTACAGCTTCTATCACGTGCGCCTGTCGGAGAGAGAAAAGCCCTCGAGCTTTTCGGAGACCCCCCTTTCGCCTAGCATTCTTCATCACCTGAAACAAAAACACACTCAAGTTTGGATTCGTTAAGCGTTATGAACGACGAAACCCCCTGCTCGAATCCCAGGTTAAGACCCTTTGTGTGAACAACTTTCGCCCCTGGGGTTTCGTCGCGGAAACGGATTGACGAGTGCGACTATTCCGCCCTGTGCTAAATTGGATTTGTGCTGATGGCTTTGGCGGCTACGAAGGGTACTTGCCAAAACGTAATGCCTAGAAGGTGGGAAATGCAATCTACTGCCTCAGAGGTTTCGCCGCCGGCATCCTTCGCATGGCTGTTCTCCACTCTTTGGGTATGCGAAGGCCCGATTCCGAATCCCCCCAACAGAAGCCCCTCGATGGCGAAGCGCTTGCCTTAAATGCAAACCTGAGCCAGCGAAACCTTGGGATCGAGAATCGAGGCAAAAGAAAACGTCTTCCCGGCGGCGGTGCCCCCGAGTCTTGCTTGAAATACCCGGATCGCCCTCGAACGGGTGTTTTTTACCGTTGAGTTTGAAATTTTCGACCGTTGAGTTTTTACCGCCTATAAATAGACGGGGACCGCGGCCGGTGCATCCCCGCTCGTTTTCTCCATCCTCATTTCTCCTCGTGACTTTTACTTGTTGTTTTCGCCTCGCGCTCTCGGCAAGTCGTTCTTGCGGAAGCCCCGGTCAATTTTCGAGGTTAATTTTGCTTCCGATTTTCACACTCGCTTTCATTCTTCACTTTCCAATACGGGACACTTGGGTCCATGTTAGCGAAGGGACTTAGTTGTTTTCGTCAAGCGGTCTTGCGAAACCATGGAGGACGAAGGATCATCGTCAAACCGTGGGGAAGCAGTTGCGCGGCGGTTGCGGAAGCTACCGCAAGCTCCTCTACCTCGACATCTAGCTCGGAGTCCGGTAAGATTTTCGGCTTGGATTGGTCCGCCAACTCTCGTGAGAGCGGCACTACCTCATCTTCTTCTAGTAGCGATGCAAGTAGTGGTTCGGATGGGGGTTATGTCGAAATAATGCCTAGCGACACGGATGTTGAAAAACGAGTGCTTGAGGACGTGGAGGAGGGCGAGATAGGAGTGGAGGGCGTGCGTTATGGAGGAGTCACGAAGGGAACCCGTCTGGGGCGAAGGCTCGCACATGTTATATTGGTCGGTCTTTGATGAGTCAAGCTGATTTGGATGCCCTGCGGTTGGAGGGATGTTTCGAGCCCGGGGTGTGTAGATTGCCTGGGAGTGAAACCACGCCCAAACCCCGGAAGAATGAGAGTGTGGTGTTCCGGGACTTTTTCACTGCGGGCCTTCGTTTGCCTGTATCGAAGAAGTTTGCCGATATTTTGGCGGCCTACGGGGTTCAAATTCATCAGTTGACGCCCAATTCTATCCCTCAAGTGCTAAAATTTTTGTGGGCATGCCGAACCTTTGCTGGAGATAACGATGTTGAGACCTTCGTTCGACATTTCGAAATTCACTGGGCTAGAAAGCTAGTGAAGGTTGATGATGAAGACAAGGAAGCTCAATATGGGCGCCGCACCTTTCAAACCCGTCGTTTAGCCAAGAATCGAGCTCCGGTGGAGTTGGCTCGGCGTACAAGAACAAATGGGCTAATCGATGGACTTCGTGCGGTTTTATGCTCCCATCGAAGTGATTGGTCGAAACTCGAAGCGGGGAAGAAGTGACGACTTATGATTTGGCTAGCCGCATGGTCGACCTTGAAGTTGTCTTGTCGCCCGCAGTTGACGAAAGCTAGCCGGTCCTCAGCGAGTACGACGGCTTTCTATCAGGCTACGCATGTGATCACCACGCGCGATGCCCTGGAAGAGTTTGTAGCTGCCGATGTCTGGCCGTGCCAGCCCCGATGGGGGTCATGGGCATTCAAGGTGCAGTGGTTGCCCGGGCTCGATAATGACGTGCGAAGCCCCATTTTTAATGTCAAAAGGCCGGAAAATGCGACGGATGAAGAGATTGTTCTTGAAGTAGAGAGAAAAGTCGTGCAGATGATAGGGGAATTTTACCCATAAGGAATGGGAGTGTGCCCGGAGGATATTGAAACATCGGGGCCGAGTTAACCGAGTTTTTGACGAGATGGGAGTGACATATTCCCCTCGTCGCGGTGCCTCCGACGGCCGGCAAGAAGATGCGACCTCGCGGCAACGTTGGATGCGAGGTCGCCGATACCGACGAAAAGTCAAGTTAAGCAAGACCGGCTCGGTTGTTGAAAGTACCGTGAAGAGCAATAAAGCCCAAGATATCTTGGCCAAGCGGAAGGCGGACGCCGCGAAAGCAACCCCCGCCACCGCTTGCCGAAAAGTCTACAAAGTTGACGAAAGTTAGCGAAACCTTGGCCCGTCGAAAGGTTGAAGCGGCGAAAGTGGCTGCGGCCGAAAGGGAGAAGAAGAAAACGCGAGACCTGTCGTCCCCGTGGAAACGGATAAGGGGCCGGTCCCCGAAGAAAAGGCCGCTAGACACCGCCGAAAAGGTGAAGCGACTTGCGGTGAAAGAGAAAAGGACCGAAGATGCCGAGGCCTCCGCTAAAAGAGCGCGAGTTGATCCAAGGTCGCCGAGACCGACGATGATGTTGATATTATGCCTCCACCTCGGATTCAACCATGCACTAAGTATCCTCCGAAGGGGTCGGCAAAGAGATTGGGCCGAGGGGCCTCCGCCGATGAATCAAAGCGATACGGAAGAGTTGGAAGCGCGGGAGGCTAGAGGTAGGCGTGTGGCCGAATTGATTCGAAAGATATTGCCATGGCCGAAGCGGCCCCGAGAGGACGAATGGCCGGCCTTGTGGATGTAGTGGATGATTGGGAATCGCTTTGTTATATTGACGACGACACTACTCGATCGGAACGAGGACCAGATGTGCCAGTGTCGCAGCCCCAATGCGAAGCTGCGACGACTCTTGACGAGGGTTCCGGTGCAAAAGCCCGAGTAATGTGATTGATCCGGATGCTCCGGAGGTTGGAGCTTCGACGGCGCCGACGTCTCGCTCGCCTCCTACGGCGTCACAAGATGTTGGCCGGCGTTGACGAAACCTATTGAGGCCGCCGCGTCGGGAAGATTAACGGCGTCCGAAAGTCTTCGGCACGAGGATGCTGGTATGATGCGAACTTCCGAGCTTTTTTCTTTCGTGTTTTTCCTTTTCATTGCGCATTCTTGTTTGTTTACGCTTTTTGCTTTGATTATTTTTGGCAGCGAACACTTTGGTCAACTTGAGCGTTAAAGACCGGGAGGAAGAAGTGTTCCAGATTGAGGCGGATCCCTCGCATCAAGGGCGGGTCTCGCGAAGATGCTAGGGGAGCCGGGTGTGATGTTTTGCTTGCCGTTTTGCTTTTTGATTTTCGATTTTGCCCCTTCGTCGTGCTAACGATGTGGATTTTGTTACTAATCATCTCGCGATTTTGAGCGTACCCTGGAGGGCCTCGGTCTTGATGACCCGATGAAGATTGTACGCGCTTATCTTTCGAGGGGTATCCTTGCTCGCCAAAAGGGCTTCGAAAGGGCTACGTCGGAAGCAAAAACCTCGTTGATAGGCAAAAGGCATTGGAAGATGAGAACCGACGCCTCGAGGGAAGAGAATGAAAAGTTGAGACGCGATGCGGATGGTTGGGCGAGTCGCCGCGTCAAGCATCAAGAGGCCCTCGACGCCTTAAAAGGGAGCTCGAGTTGAGCGTTAAGTGTTATGAAGAGTGTCGTCGGGAGTTAAAAGATATGGTGACGCAATACGACGCGCGAACGTCTGTTGACGGCCAACGCCAATCTTATTACGAGGCGAAGAACGTGAAAGCCGAGCTCGAAGACACTTTGGAGAAGAATGAAGCTTACCGCCACCAATGGGGGGCATATCTAGCGACCGAGTATCGTCGAGCTCTAGAAAGCTTTGGTGCCGAAGCCCCGGGACTTCAAAATTACCGATAACATTTCAAGCTTCGTAGAGTGGCTGCACGGCGAATTGAAGCTTCTTCCCGATACCATGAGCAAGATTGGGGATTATGGCGCCGCTACTCGCTTCCGAGATGTTCTTGAGCCTTCTCGAGCAACGGGGGTTGTACTCACTTCAAAACCTTTGGGAGTCGAGGTTTCGCGTTTCCTTCACCCGACGACGCTCCGGCCCCAAGCAAGACGGTTGATCGATAAATAAGATCATCCTTCGGAACTTTTGGGCCAAAAGTGGGCGAGCGCATGCGCGGAAGAAGGCGGTGGACCGCTTGGCGAAGGTAAGTCGTTTTGGTTTATTTCGGCTTCGGTCGTCTTTGCTAACCAATTGCTTATGATGGTTGTTAATGCTTTCTTCCTTCTCACAGCTCCATTTTGGGCAGGCGAAACAAGCTTTGAAACTTCGAGAGCATCGCACGACGCACGGTCCTGAGGCTACTTTGGGGCCTTATGGACCCGCTAGAGATTGGCCGCCGAAGCCCGCTGACGATGCCCCTGAACAGGCGATCCCCGGAGCCCCAGCCCGTGAAGTGCCTCAAGGCGAAAGCGATCGGGTGGATCCCGTCACCGGAGAAGCGGCTCCCCTTCGGCTACGAATCGATGGATTGATGCTTTGAACGAGAGATTGAAAATGGCGTGTTGGCCAAATTAAACATTTGAAGGATGAAATGTAAACTTGTATGCTTACCGTAATGTCGTGTTTGAAACTTTCGAATGTTTGGAGCTTAAGCTATCGTTGCTTTCGAGCTACGGGTTTCGAAAGAAAACGTCTTCTCCCCCTTCGGAAGTAGGGATAGCTTAAGCTCGATTGCATTGCTTGGGATAGCTATGTTATCAAAGCTTAGAACTTTGTTGGTTCATTTGGATGTTTCATGATGTTGAGAGTTGAATTCGCTCGTTTGTTGCTTGCTTGCTTTTTTCTTTTTTGGTGAGAAACGAGTACGAAGCTAGCCTTCGACGCGACGCCTAGGCGTGGAACGTGTCGAAGGACTAGGAGCCGTTTTGGATTTGTCAAATTTTACGCCTTTTAAGTTCGTTTTTTGACGGGACATTTGGTCGCTTCTTCTTTTTTGAGAGATAGTCGTTTTTTTAACGCGTGCCTTATCACTTGAATCGTGGATTCCGCACAAGTTAAGGGTTGTAACGTTTCGGCGACTAACTTGTTTCGATTCGAGATTGAATCGCTTTTAAACGTCCTACCTGGACGGGCTGACGGGAGGGCAGCTCTTAAAAAGTTGATTCTTGTGAATCGTTATAACTGCACCACTTGTGGGTGGGCTACTGACGAGTAGCACTTTGATGCTCTCGCTTTCGGAGAGGGCTATTTTGAAATAGCACTTTGATTCATCCTCTTTTGGGATGGGCTATATTAAAATAGCACTTTAAGCCATGCGAAAGAGAAACAACAAAATTTTAGGGAGGAAGTATTTCATTCACTTTGGGAATAAAATTTTACATCAAGGTTTGCCTCGTTAAAAACCTCACGCTCCCGAGTGGAGTCCTCCCTATGTGAGGAAAAGAGTACCCGCCTTGTTATTGAATTGTAAAATGCGAAAGTAAATGCTTGGAAAAAGCAAATCTAAGATGGATCCTCCGCACTTATAGTATCGTGCAAAAGGCTCCTACGAAAGTAAACTACGGAAAAAACTTACACAAGTTGTCCACATTCCATGAGTAAGGCAACTCCACACCTTCGTCTTTGAGACGAAAGGCCCCATCACGAACCGAAAGTTGGAAACCACGTAGGGTCCTTCCCAAGCAAGCGGAATTTCCCTACGGCGTCGGCGTTCTTCTTTCTTTTTTTAGGACGAAGTCTCCCACTTTAATGCTCTTGAGGGATACTTTCTTGTTCCTCCACTTCCTGGTTTCCTCTTGATACTTCAGCAGATTTTGGACTGCATCGAGTCTGTCGATTTCTACCAGGTCCTTGTCGGCCTCTTCGCTCTCGCGAGAGCTACCAGCCAAAACTCTGGCGCTTTCGTTGGATAGTTCTTCGGGGCACATTGCTTCGGCCCCATACAACAGCCTGAATGGGGTGAATTTGGTTGTTCTTGACTCGTAGTGTTGTGCGACCGGACGACTCGCGAGAGCTCATCTCGCCCATTTTCCTTTCTTTCGTTCAAAGAGGCATTTCTTGATGGCGGAGAAAATTTGCCCATTAGCCCTTTCCACGGCGCCATTGGATTGGGGGTGGTACACGGATGCGAAGCATAGCTTTGTCCCAATTGAACGACGGTATTCCCCGAAATCTTGGCAATCGAATTGCTTTCCATTGTCGACGGTGAGCTCTTTGGGTACCCCAAATCCGCAAATGATTTGCTTGCCAAAAGAATTTCCCCGATAGTGGCTGAAGTGATGGTGGCGAGAGGCCTTGCTTCGATCCATTTTGTGAAGTATTCAACGCGCTACCACCGCGAATTTGAAATTGCCCTGGGCGATAGGGAGTGGGCCGACGATGTCCATTCCCCATCGCCGCAACGGCCGGTTGGTGTAATGAGCTGCGATGGCGCGCCGGGCCTTCGGCGGTGCTTTGCTGCGAACTGGCATGCCTTGCAAGTTTTCACGATGTGCTCTGCATCTTTTATGGCCATTGGCCAATAAAAACCTTGCCTGAAGGCCTTTCCTGCCAATGCTCTCGCTGCGATGTGTGAGCCGCACATCCCCCCATGGATTTCTCTCATGAGCTCGATACCCCGGTCTTGAGAAATGCATTTGAGCGATGGTGCACATACACCTAGCTTGAACGGGACGTCGTCCTTAAGGACGTAACCCTTGGCTCGCGCCTCGCATTCTTTTGAGGTCATGGGTTTCGACGGGTTCATAGTGTCCGCGAAGGAAAGCAATTATGGGTGCTCTCCGGTCCAAGCTTGCAATCGCATTGATTGTCTTGAGTGGTTGCTTGTACGGCTTTGTGGATGGAGCGGCTAGAATTTCGAAAAACACATCCGAGGGCATCGCCTCCCCCTTGCGGCTTTCTTGGCAAGCTCATCGGCTTCGCCGTTGTGTTTTCTGGGCAGGTGCTCGATGGTGAATCCCCGAAAATGCCTTTCCATCTTGCGTACCTCCGCTAGATATTTGATCAGTTCTGGCTCCTTGGCCTCACTTTCTTTTTCAACATGGTCTTTTATGACCTTGGCGTCGCACTTGACTAAAAAGTTGCTTGGCCCCCGAGCTTTTACTTTGCGAAGGCCTAGCGGCAAGGCTTCGTACTCGGTGGTGTTGTTAGTGCATCGTCGGATGGGTCCTTGTAATCAAGCCGGGCGGCATATCTTAGCTTGATGCTGCTGGGAGAGGTGATTATAGGCGCAATGCCGGCGCCCTTGCGCCCCCGGCTCCGTCACATCGATTTCCCAGTTGGTACTAGCTCTTCGTCGGTATTGACATTGCTAGGCGAGGTCCAATCCACGATGAAGTCCGCTAGGACTTGGGATTTGATTGCCGATCTTTTTCCAAAGTCTATTGTGTATTCCGACGGTTCGGTTGCCCACTTGGCAATTCCGGACGAGGCCTCCTTGTTAATGAACGGATCGTTTAGAGGTTGATGCGTAAGCACCGTGACTTTGTGAGCCTCGAAGTAATGCCGAGTTTTCTTGTGGTCATAACTACGGCATAGGCAATTTTCTCTAGCTGCGAATAGTGAAGTTTTGACCCCGCCGGGGCTTCGGAGACAAAATATCCGGTGATTGAAACTTGCTTTTTTCGGTCTCAACCTCTCGGACCGGAGCGGCGCTAGCTGCGGCTTTTGAGGCGGCTACGTAAAGGAGTAGCGGCTCCGAGGGTGAAGGTGGTGATAAGATTGCCATCTTCTCCAAGTAATCCTTGAGCTCGGCGAAGGCCTTGCTTTGCTCGGGGCCCCATTCAATTGCGCCCTTGCCTTTCGGCGCCTTGAAGAATGGAAGGCTTCGCTGCGTACCTTGAGATGAATCGTTTAAGGTCGCTACTCGGCCGTTCAGTTTTTGGATGTCTTTCTTTGTTTTGGGTTCCTCCATTTCCCTGATTGCTTTGATCTTATCGGGATTGGCTTCGATTCTCTTAGCGGAGATGAGGCACCCTAGAATTTTTCCTTTTGTAACGCCAAACACACATTTGTCCGGGTTTAGTTTCAAGCCTCGCCCTCCTCATGTTGGCGAAGGTTTCGGCCGGATCATTTATGTGGTCGGCTCTGTCGGAGCTTTTGACGATGAGGTCATCGACATAAGCTTCGAATATTTTTGCCGATTTGGGGCTTGAATACTGTTCCGGTCATTCTGGTGAATGTTGAGCCGGCATTTTTTAACCCCTGTGGCATACGGACGAAACGAAGGTTCGAAGGGTGTGATGAAACTGGTTTTCTCCTCGTCTTCTTTCGCCATCCAACATTGATGGTAACCGGAGAAACGATCTAGCAGAGACATGATCGCGGCGTTGGCCGCGAATCTACCACTTGATCCATTCGAGGCAACGGATAGTTATCTTTTGGCGTTGCCTTGTTGAGATCGGTGAAATCGATGCACATGCGCCACTTGCCGTTCTTTTTCTTGACTGGTACTGTGTTTGCCAGCCATTTGGGGTACATGACTTCGCGAATGACAGTGGCGTCAAGTAGCCTCTGGACCTCCGATTTGACGGCTACCACCTTGTCATCGGACATCTTTCTTAACTTCTGTTTGCGTGGCTTGACCGACGGGTCGATGTTCAATTTATGTTCGATGAAGCTTCGGTCGACGCCAGTGAGATCTTTGGCGGACCATGCGAAGACATCTTTGTTTTTCGGAGAAAGAAAACCGGACTTGCTTCCTCATCGGCCCGAAAGGTCCGAGCCGATGACGACCGCCCGATTGAGGATCATTGCGTCCGAAGGACTCGCTTGGTCTCGCGATGCGGTTTGGATGTTGATTTTTTTCTTTGTACGCAGCTTCGGCTGCTTTTCTCGCGTTGTTGCGTTCGATTGCTTCGTCGAGGGCATGCACGTTTCGCCGCCCTGGGGTGCGGCCTCTTTCTAGGTTTCGGCCATCATTTTGATGACCCCAAATTGTGATGACCCCTAGCGATGCGGGATTTTGAGGCATAGGAACGCTTGGTGGACGACGCTTGCTTCAAACTTGTTGAGGAACCCTCGGCCTAGAATACCGTTGTATGGATAGTACATTTCCACGACATCAAAAGATAAGTACTCGGTTACGGCATTTTGGATCGTGCCGAAAGATACGGGGAGGACCACCTTGCCTCTTGCGTGGATGACACGCCCCCGAAGCCATATAGAGGTGTGTACGGTGGTTGCGGCAAGTCTCTATTGAGCCCCATCTTGTCGAAGGCATCGGCAAAAATGATGTCTGCCGATGAACCATTGTCCACCAAAAGTTTTCCGAGAGTCCGGCTTGCAATGTTGGCTTCTATCACGAGAGCATCATTGTGAGGGAAACCTTGCGGCCTTACGTCTTCCTCGAGAAGGTGATTGGGATGTGAGACCATCCGGTTTTTTCCACTCTACCTTCCACACGGATGTTTCGCACCTCGCGGAAGTAGTGTTTTCGTTCCTTCTTGGTTTCAAACTCCGGGGCGGAGCCCCACGAAATAGGCATTATGGTGCCAACGGATGGTAGAGGATCGTTTTGGCCCTCGAGCTTGGGCGGGGAGCGGTGGAGGGCGAAGGACCTTTGTATGGAGGGGGGGAGGGGGCGGAATAGGATGTTGCTCGATGGGCCTGCGCTCGATATTCCGAGCTTGGAAAGTTTGCGATTGCCAAGGCGGAGGTTTGTGGGTAATTGTGTAGTGGTGGGCGGTATTGAGGTGGTTGGAATGGGTTTGCGAAGGGGTTTCTCCCAAAATTAGGATTTTGCCAAGCCGGAGCAGAATGGTTTACGGCACTCGCTCTTTCTTTCTCCTTCCTCTCCTCCTCGAGGATAGCTTCGAACCTTTTCTTATCTGGGCAATAGTTTGAGCTGTGGTCATCGTTTTCCTTGTGGAAAATGCAGTACCATTTTCTTTTCTCGTTGTGGCCTCGGCCTCTGCCTCGGCCTCTGCCCCTGCCTCCACCTCTTCCGCCCTCGCGGCCTCCCCCCCTGGTTGGGATGAGGAGGGGGGGGCGGGCTTGGGACCGGACTTCGTGGGTCGGCTTGAGGGCATGGATTCTCTTGGGTGTTTTCGCCCTCCGGGCCGAAAACGCTTCGAGGGTTATTATGAGAGGTGTTTACGGGATTGGACCACTCCCTTTCGGCCGGGTTGGTTGGCTTTCGCAGATTTTTCCGCCGGGATTGTTCTTCCATGCACATTACGAAGTCATTGTACGAGCGACAATACTTCTCGAATTCTTCATAGAGGCGCTGGATAGTTTTAGGCCTTTCGCGCATGAGGTGTGAGCGGAATTGACCGGCTCTCAGACCCACAATGGCGGCGTTAATGGCGACAGCGTCCAACACGTTTGGTGCTTGGGCTCTTAAGTGAACGAATCTTCTGAAGTAGTTTTGAAGGGGTTCTTTGTCCTTCTGTTTACAGGAGAAAAGGTCGCTCTCTGTAAGTTACGGGACGCCGGAAACCTTGGAAGTTTGAGAGGATTCGGCGCTTGAGATCATCCCATCCGTGAATCACGCACGGGCTCAGGAGAGAGTACCACTGTGCTGCTGCGTCATCAGCGGCGATGATGAAAGATTTTACTAGCACAGAGTCGTCACCGCCGGCTGAGAGGATGGCGGCTTCGTAGCTCATTAGGAATTGTCTTGGGTCAGATTGGCCCGAGAATCTAGGCAATGGAACTGGTCTGTAGGTTTGAGGCCATGGGGTGATTTGGATCTCTTGAGACAAGGGGGATTTAGGGTCCCATGGTCTCGTGCGAATGGTGTGAATGTCTTGGTGCGAAGGACCGGACTCAAAATGGCTCGCGAAAGGGTTGCGGGCGAATGTAGTGTGCGGAGGGGGCCGGGGTGAAAAACTCATTGCGCTCGGCGAAGTTGGGTTGATTAGGAATTGTGTATTCGGGTGAAGGTTGGGTGAAGCTTAAGGATTGTTTTGCTTTTAAAGCGCGCAGTTCTTCCTTTAGGGTAGCTATTTACGCTTTCTCGTTTTTGAATCTCGGCTTCGTGTTGAATTGCCAAGAGCCGTTTCTTGGTCCCGGCCAATTCCTCGGCCTCCTTGCGCGGTTTCGCCGGCTCCGCCTCCTGCGTCGAGTCGGGATCCGGGAGCGCCTCTCCTTGGGTGAGCATAGCAGAGAGATTGAGCTCTTCGTCCAGGGAAGACGACGCTCCTTTGGTGGAATTGACGGTAGTTCTCTTCTTCCTTGTGGACATTCTGGGTTTGATACTCGAGCCAAACACAAACGGTGGGCGCCAATTGTTGTGGGGAAAGCCGCAGCTTTCGCACACGAACAATGAGAGAAGACAGAAAGCTCGAGAACCAAAACCAAAACTCGGAACAAGGGACAATCAAAAGCTCTTTTCTCAACGAGTTGATTTCTCAAAAGTCGATCCCCTTTACATGCGCGGTCCGTCTCCTTTTATAGGGAGACGGGCGGACTTTTTACATTCCGAGAACACCCTCGTGTAAAACGAATCAAAACGAGAATGTGCTAGGCTATCTTCGGGTAGTCTCCAATTAGGTCTCCACGTACTCGGCGCTCCATGACGTCACGCCGCAAATCACGGCGTCTTTACGGCTTCTATCACGTGCGCACGTCGAGAGAGAAAACCCTCGAGCCTTTCGGAGACTCCCCTTTCGCCTAGCATTCTTCGTCACACGAAACAAAAACACACTCAAGTTTGGATTCGTTAAGCGTTAGGAACGACGAAACCCCTCGCTCGAATCCCGGGGTTAAGGCCCTTTGTGTGAACAACTTTCGCCCACGGGGGTTTCGTCGCGGAACGGATTGACGGGTGCGACTATTCCGCCTGTGCTTCGAATTGGATTTGTCTTGATGGCTTTGGCGGCTACGAAGGGTGCTTTGCCAAAACGCAATGCCTAAAAGGTGAAAAATGCAATCTCTTGCCTCGGAGGTTTCGCCGCCGGCATCCTTCGCATGGTCTGTTCTCCACTCTTTGGGTATGCGAAGGCCCGATTCCGAATCCCCCCAACAAGCACGCCTTGCCGGTTCGGCGGCCGGTGTATTACATCGGCGAGGTCTTGTCGACACCAAGGCGCGCTACCCTCAAGTCCGAAGCTGCTCTACGCGGTGGTCCTCGCGCGGTGCAAGCTGCGCCACTACTTCGAGGCCCACCCCCGTCACGGTGGTTTCCTCCTTTCCGCTAGGAGAAATCATCCGCAATCCCGGACGCGGCGGGCGGGGATCGCCAAGTGGTCGGTGGAGCTAATGGGCGAAACACTCGCCTACGCCCCGCGCAAAGCCATCAAGTCCCGGATCTTGGCGGATGTCGTCGCCGAGTGGACGGACACGCAGCCGCCGCCGCCGCGGATCTAGGCGAGTGCTTCGGACTCGCTCTTCGTCTCACCCCTCGGGGAGCACATGCGGTACGCCGTGCGCCTACATTTCCCCGCGTCAAACAACATGGCTGAATACGAGGCCCCCGCTCGCGGCCTCAAAATCGCCATTGAGATAGGCGTCAAGCGTCTCGACGTACGGGGGCATTCGCAGCTTGTGATCGACCAAGTCATGAAGAACGCAAGCTGCCACGACGACAAGATGGAGGCGTACTGCAAGGCCGTGCGGGCCCTCGAGGACAAGTTCTACGGCCTCGAGCTGAACCACGTGCCCCACCGGTACAACGAGGAGGCGGACGAGCTTGCCAAGATCGCGTCGAGGCGGATCACTGTCCCCCCGAACGTCTTTGCTCAAGATATTGCCCAGCCGTTCGTCACCCTCGAGCCGCACCCCTCGAACCACACGGAACCCTCGGGGGCTCCCTCGAGTCCAACAGGCGCAGAGCCCATGGACGAGGACCCCTCGAACGAGGCGTACGTGCTCTCCCTCCTCGAGGGGTACGGTGCCAACGAGGCCGAGGTCATGGACGTCGAGTCGGCCCCCAGTAGGGTGGACTGGTGCAACAAATACATCGCCTGGATGGACCGAGGGGAACTCCCCGCGGACCGATCCGAGGCCAGGCGCATCGCCAGGATGGACAAATCTTTTGCCCTCGGCGACGGCGAGCTGCACAAGCGCGCGCCTCCGCATCTGCGGCGATGCGTGCCCATCCCCGAGGGGCGCGAGCTCCTCCGGGACATACATGCGGGGATTTGCGGCCACCACGCCGCGCCCCGCACCCTCGTAGGCAACGCGTTCCTCCAAGGCTTTTACTGGCCCACCGCGGTCACGGATGCCAGCGAGATCGTAGGCACCTGCGAGGGGTGCCAATTCTACGCCCGGAAATCCAACCTCCCTGCGCACGCTCTGCAGACCATCCCCATTAAATGGCCTTTCGCTGTGTGGGGGCTGGACATCGTCGGGCCCTTGCGAAAGGCCCCCGGGGACTTCACCCACCGTTGGTTGCCATCGACAAATTCTCCAAATGGGTGGAGGTACGCCCCATCACGAACCTCGGGGCGGAGCAAACGGTGACGTTCTTCACCGACATCATCCGTCGTTTTGGAGTGCCGAACTCCATCATCACCGACAACGGGTCCCGGTTCACGGGCGGGGAAATTCCGGAGTTTTGCGACAAATTCCACATCCGTGTGGATCGGGCGGCCGTGGCACACCCACGGACCAACGGCCAAGTAGAACGTGCCAACGGCATGATTCTACAAGGTCTCAAGCCCGAATTTTCGACCGGTTGAACAAGTCCGGTCGGAAATGGCTCCGGGAAGCGCCCGCGGTCGTGTGGAGCCTAAGGACCACCCCAAGCGAGCCACCGGGTTCACCCCTTTCTTTCTAGTCCATAGCGCGGAGGCCGTCCTCCCCACGGACTTAGAGTATGGTCGCCCGGGGGTGCGAGGCTATGACGAGGACACCAACCGGCGGGCCGCGAGGACTCACCGGACCGAGCTGGATGAAGCGCGCCTCGTAGCCTTGATGCACTCCGCGAGATACCAACAGTCCCTAAGGCGCTACCAGACACGGAAGATACGCCGGCAGGACTTAGCGAGGGGGATTTGGTCCTAAGGCTACGCCAAGACAAACGAGGACGACACATGCTATCACCTCCGTGGGAGGGACCCTACGTCGTGGTGAAGGTGCTCAAGCCCGGCACATACAAGCTAGCCAACGAGGACGGCGAAGAACTCACCAACGCTTGGAACATCCAACAGCTATGTCGCTTCTACCCCTAGCTAGGATTTCCAAGCCTTTTGTTGTAAATCACGTGCCCAACACCCCAGTTGGCAACGAACATGTAAACAGCACCAGTTCAATAAAAAAGGGCAACTCGGCTTTCCCCTGAAACCCAAGTCACCCTCGGGGGCTACTACGGGGGTACCCCTCCCCCAAAAAAAATGGTCCCATTTTTTCGCAAAAAACCCACGTGCGCTAAGTTTGGCTCAACCTTTGGTCTCGAGCAAAGTTCAAACAGGGCGCGGACGACCTAGCGGAAAGGGCGCGCAAGCCAGAGACAGCCTACGCCTCCACGAGGATACGGCCCTTCTCTCTTGCCCCCGGCCCAGCAGGCTGTTTGCGAAAATCGAACTCCCCTAACTCGAATTTACTCAGGCAAAGGAAGAAACAAAACAGCGCCATAAAAATAACAAACATCATTTGCTCCATCAAATGTTTGAAACAAAATGATTGTTCATTTACATGGCCACGCGGCCCACATACTAACACACAAACAAAAAAGGGCCTGGCGCCCAGCAATCTTCAGGCCTGAGGAGCATCGGCATCGGCGGCGTCTGGGAACAGGAACTCCTCGAAGGCTTCGGCGAGCGCCTCGGCGGCGTCGGCGGCCTAACGCGTCCACGCGCGCCGCATCGCCACCTCGTCCTCGACGCCCTGCGGGATGATGTAGCCCTCGCCACGGCTTCGAAGTTGATCTCGTAGTGAGATCGCACCACTCCGAGAGCCTTTTGGACGCCAAGGTGCGAGCCGGCGCATGCGCCGGAGACGTGCCCGCCGAGGGCGCGCAGGCGGCTAGCCGGCGAGCTTCCGGCCGCGCCTCGCCCTCTTCCACGGCCTGGCACGTCTCGAGGGCCGCAGAACGCAGCTCCAGCAGCTCCCGCTCGGAGGAGTTGTAGGAGTCCTGCAGCGCCTCGGCCTGGTCGGTCGCGTGCCCCAGCGCGGTGCGCAGGCCTGAACATTGCCAGCAAGAAAGAAATCAGAAGGGGGAACGAACCCTCTAAGGGAAGATCAGCAAAACAAGAGACAAAACAGTGACCCACCTTCAACCTGCTTCCTCTCCACCTCGAGGGCGCGGCGCTCGGACTCGACCGCCCGCCGGCGGCGACGACGGTGTCGCTCGCTCCCTTGAGAGGCGCTCCCCGGCTCGCACTCGTGATGCCGAGAACCACCGGTTCGCCCTCGAGCTTCGAGAACTCAACGTTCCGCCGCCCGGCGACTTCGCGCCACCTCTCGAGCGGTACGCTCCCGCTCGAGCGCCGACCGGGCGTCGGCAAGAGCGGCCCGCTCTCGCCGGAGCCGCCCCTCGGCCCCCGGCGGGCGGTACGCTCTTGCGGGGAGCCGGTCCTCCGCGGTGGCGAGCGCAATGACTTTGGCGTCGAGGGTGGCCTTCGGCTCGTCGGCCTCCTTGGCCTTCCGCTCGGCCCGCGCGCGCCCTCTCCTCGGCCTGGCTCTGCTGGGCCTGCGCCTCCCGAAGCCACGCGTGGACCTCCTGATTGTCGGCCCGGACGGTGCCCACCTCCGCCTCCCAGTTGGATGCCAGCGTGCGCATCCTCTCCACATCCCCCCCCGCGCCGCGCGGCGCGCCTCATCCTGATCGATGAGGGCTGTGCAAATCCGCTCCAGGGTGGAGGGGCGCGCCGCGGCCTGCCTTTCGCACTCCTGGAGTTGGTCGCGCAGGGCCTCGGCCCGGTACGACAACCAGCTGTCTAGGGTCCCCAAGGCGTCGGCGAGCGCGTCGAAGGCATCGCACCGCTCCCGGAGCTGGCGGAGCTCAGTACTCATCCGGTCGAAGGCGCCATACTTGTCACGGGCGCGGTGCTCGAGCTCCTGCCACCAGCAGACCAAAATCAGTAAGCGTCGCGTTGCGAAGAACAAGCGTGAAGACGACGAAATCAAAGAAAGTGGGCGACAACGCCTCACCTGGAAGACGCGCCACGCCGGGCCGCCATGAATCCGCAGCGCCTCGTTCAACGCTGGGTTGAGCGCGGCGCCGTGGTCACGGAGCTCTCCCCACAGCTCCTGCTCCTCCTGGGCGTCGGCTAAGGTGGGCGGACCGTCAATGCACCCCTCTCCCCGGAGCGAGCGGCGGCGCGGGGAAGAAGAAGCCTCGGCGCCGTGCCCTTGGCCTCCTCGCCACCATGTGGCCGTCCCGCCGCCTCACAAGTGCCCCCTCCCGGGACTCGGGGGGACGGCGTGGGGAAGCTCACCCACCGGTCCCCACCGGGCGGCGGGGAGTCCTCGTCGGAATCTCCACCACCACCGCCGGGAGGCGCCGCCGAGTGCGGGCTCTCGCTGCGCCTCCACCGCCGCCTCCGCCCGTGCCTCCGCGGCCGCGATCTCCCGCCGCGGTGCCGAGGCCGTTGCCTCCGGCCGCGTCTCTACGACCGCGGGCGCCGGGCGGCCCACCACGGCGACGCCGCCGGCAATGCCGCCGCAGCCGGCGCCGCCGGCCGCGCGCCGCGCGCCGTCGCCTCCGGCGTCGCCTCGCCGCGACCGCCGTCCGCCGCGCCTCCCCGCGACCGGCGCCCGCCGCTCCTCGCACCGCCGGCCGCGGCTCGGCGGGCGAGGCCGCCGGCCGTGGCCTCGAGGCTTCGGGCCGCGCCCGCGAACTCGCGCTCGCCGTCCCCGCCTCGCTCGCCCCCGCCCGCGGCGCCCTCAACGAACGCCGCCGGGTGGGGATGGACGCGTCCGCCCTCAACACCTTGGCCGGTGCGAGGGGAGGCACAGTTGGCACCACCCTGCGGAGATGCAAACAAATTGTCGATTCTCGCCGACGGGTACGCGACCCCCCGAAAGACGGTCCCTTACCTCGAGGAGGAGAAGGCGCGCTTCCTTTTCCTCGAGGTCCTCACGGACGTTGCGAGTGCGGCCGGCGCGGCCGCCGCCGCGCGCCCCCGCCATGTCCACCGCGCGCGCGGGCGCCTCCGCCGGCTCGTGCGGACGCCCCCGAGGCGCGCGCCGGCGCCTCCGCGGCCCACGCCGCCTCGTCGTCGATTGCACGGGGAGCGGACGCCTCCGCGCCCGCCCCGGGCGATGCCGCCCTTGCCACCGGGCCGGCTCGGTGACGGGGGTGCCGGCTCCCACCTATCGGGGAGGGGCCGGCCCCCGGCCTCTTCCTCTTCTTTCTCCTCATCCGATGATGAGTACTCCTCGGTCCGCGGTGAGGAGAGCCCCTGCCTGCTCGCGCGGCGCGGTGCTCCTCACTCCTCCGCTCGCGACGCTTCGATGCCGCGTCGCGCGCGCTCCTTCTTGCGCGCCGCCCGCTCCCGCTCTTGCTGCGCGCGCGCGTGCCCGAGCACGCGAGAGCGGGGGGTGGGCAGCTCGGACTTCGCGGTGCTCACGCTCACCAACTGCAGACAAAACATCAAAACGCGTCAAAAACCTGGAGAACTGACAAAACTGGAACAAAATCAAGAACTCCGCTCACCAGTTGGCCGGTGGGCAGCATCTCGAGGTCCCACAGGGCATTTGCGTTGTAGCGCCCGGAGTTGGGATCGATGGCGTGCCGCGCCCGGGTAGCCGCATAGTCCCGCAAAAAGGGGGCCGGCAGCGTCCGCGACCTCGCCAACGAGACGGGATCCGCCTCCTCGGTCATCTCGAAGATGCGGAGCGGCCTCTCCATCAAGGGGACGATCCGCCGATGGTGGAGGTGGGCGAGGACGACTTCCGCGTTCAGCCCGCGGCCCGCCAGATTCCTCAGCGCGGCCAGGAGCGATTCCAACCGCGCCTGGTGCTGGGACGGGGACACCCCGTGGTACCAGGAGGCGGGCCTCTCCCGGAGCACCAGGCCGGTGTAGGGGGGAGGCCGGGCTCGTCGTTGCGGAGGTAGAACCATCCCCGCTCCCAGTCCGCGTTGTTGGACGTCATCGTGCAGGGGATGTAGTCGTCCTTGGCTGGGTCCGCACGGCGAACGACATGCCGCCGGCGTGTGCGGCTCCACGCGGAAGAGGTGCACCCGGATATCCCGTTCACCGGGATCCCCGAGAAGCCCTCACGGACGCCAACAAATGTGGCCGCTGCGAGATCACGTTCGGCGCGAAGTTGTGGAGCTCCACGCCGTAGTGGTGATTGAGCGCCCGCATGAAACGGCTCGCCGGCACCATGAAGCCCCGCTCGTGGAAGCGAACGAAGCTGACCACGTAGCCGCTCGGAGGGTTGGGCGCTCGGTCCCTTTCCGACGGCACGAGCCATGCGGCCGGCCGTCCATCCTCGTTCGCCGCCAGCTGACCACCGGTCACTAGCTGGTTCAAGGCCAGCCGCGTCACCGTCGAGCGCTCGCACGCAAACGGGTCGATAATGACGAGAGGCGGTTGGGGCGCCATGCGAGCAGGTGAAGGGGCGAGGGACGAAGAACAGAAAGGAAGAGAAGAGCTCCGCGAGGAGAGAAATGCAATGGCGAGAGCAGCTCGGAGGCTAGAGCGCAAGAGGCAAGAACGGCGAGTGCTAGAGGCAAAGGTAAAAACCGCCCGTTCCCCTTCAATTGGATTTATAGGCCGCAGGCGTGCCCTCCGGATCACATGCCCCGCGCGCATTAATTGCAGCTGAAATATTCCTTCGCGGACGGACGGGCCCCACCACGACCGAGGCGGCCACGCAACCGCCCGGGGCCATCATCACGGCGCGGTAACGGTGGGGCCGTGGCGGTGGTCACATCCGCCTGCCCACTCCGCCCACTACGCGCGCGGCCGCGCGCACCGAAAAGGCGCGCCCGCGGCGCGGGATTTCAGTCGCAACTGCGAGCATTTAATGGCCCTGTCCCTTACTGAGTAAGGTAGACCCTCGAAGCGGCCCGAGCCCCTAGCTCAAATTAACACGACCCTCGACGGGTGCAAACATCGACCGGTGGCCTCGAAGCCCGTTTGAAGTAAACGAGCGCTACAGGCACCCTCGATTCACAAAAAGCTACTGATCAGCGGCTCGAGGGCTGGCACCGCCATAGGCCCTCGAAGCCTGCAGATGCGAAATACGGGGGCGGCCAGCCGTCACCCCGCACGACCCTGCGATCGGCGGTTCGAGGGCTAACGCGATCGGGGCCCCTCGAAACCCTGCGGATGCGAAAGACGGGGGCGGCCGGTCGCCACCCCGCACGGCCCCTGCGATCGGGGGTTCGAAGCCCGACCTTCAACAAGTTCGAACGGGCGCCCCCGGATCACCGAGTCGGAGACGACGAGGGCACGCGCATTCGAGCCTTTCCTCGAGCCCACCGGCTCGAGGGTGCCCCCGCATGTCGTGTTCGTGAGCCGGCGAGGGCAGCTAGCCGGGGGGATCCCACCGAGGGAGAGCTTCCGCGACCTCGGTCCCTAGCGAATGGGACCGAGCCCCACCTAGCAAACCCATGCAAGTGCTTTAATGGACGCGTCTCCGGACCGTGCAGCCTACCCTTATCGAACGGGGCACGGGCGTCCACTCGAATCACCCACTAACAGCTCAATGAGGAATCTGCAATCCGCGACTCGATCGACGGGGGTTGCGGAAACCTCACCCTTCGTCCCGCGGAGGGACGGCGAGGGCGCGTTAAAAACAAGTCGTAGAGCTCCCCCCGATCGCCATGAACGGGCCCAGGCTCGGGGGCTCGACGCACGGCTACACCTCCTGAGTTGCACCGGCCGTGGACAGTGCCAATTGTGCGTGCGTCACCGAAGCCCGCCGAAACATCGCCGACGCCCGGTTGGAATATGTACCACACCCACCGAACAAATCCCACGGTAAAACCCCTACGGGAGCACTCACGCTCCGCCGGGGCTTCGGGGGGCTAGACCCGCGGGCCCGCCGGCCGGCGCGGCCCCACGAAAAGCGTTAGCAACCAAGGGGGAAGAACGTCCTATCGGTAGGCTTCGGCATCGCGGGAGCACGGCCGGCAAACCCGCGGATGCTCGGGGGCAAGCGTCGGGGACGCCCCGAGGGTCCCCTAAAACAATTGGTGAAACCACGCTTAAAACACCGCAAAAAACCAAAGTTAAACGCATCTCACTTAAGCGCACACACGGGACACGGCCCACGCCGCAGTGGTCCCCGCGGCCAACCAAAGCGGCCCACTCAAAGGTCCCCTCGAGCAAGCTCCGCCTCGCTCGAGGGTGCACGCCTCCCTCAAGCGGATTCGCGTCTCGCTCGAGGGTTCACAGCCCCCTCGAGCGGGCTCCGCCTCGCTCGAGGCTCCCTCACGCGCACGCCCGTTCCCGCACGCGGGTACGGGCATTTAATGCTCTGACACGGCGGGGCGGCGCCATCATGCGCCTGGGAATCACGCCCGGGCCGTCGCACCAACTCCCCTAGGGGGAACCCATCCCCGCCACGCGTGGGGGACCGTGCGGCGTGGCCGGCGTCAGCCCCGTGACACCACGCCGCCTACTCCCGTACGGCTAACACGCCACGCCCTCGAAGGGGGGCTGGGCACACCCTCGAACTGCTTTCTCGTGACCTTGCAGGGCCAGGTCGTGACGCTAGGCCGGCGGGACGCCATCCCCGCCACTGTTGGCCCTGTACAGGCACGCCCGTGCTCGCAGCACCACGTGGGGCGCTGTTACAACCACTCCGACGTCGTAAGGCACGCGGGAACGGGACGTCGCCACGCCTGCCACTGTATCCCGTACGGATCGACGTTAGCAACCCCCTCAAGCCCGCCTGGGGACGCCATGGCCAACCACTGCGCCCCTACCCTCGAAGCTACCACTGTTCGGGTACAAGATACGCCATGATGACCAGATCGCGGCAAGGACCGTCAAGGCGGCCGCCTACTCTACGGCGTTGCACACCATACTTCCCCATGTAGCTGAATAGTGTGGCATACTTGTAATTCACCCTCTCCTTGGCCTATAAAAGGAAGGTGAACTCCCCCGCCGCAGGGGGACAAGAGGCGAACACAAGAGGCAAGACAACACACATACATTCCCCAATTCTCCCACAACATCCGAACTCATTTCGTTCACATCACCGGGGACTTGGAGGCCACACCTTCTCTCTGTCCCGCTTGTAGCCGCCCCACTACGGGCACCCCGAAGGCCGAGCAATATAGTGCCCCGAGCACACCATCGTTTGGACGTACGGCCCCCGGCCGGAACCAGGATAAACCCTGTGTCTTTAGTTGCTTAGCATCGACCATTGAGGGATAGACCTTGGCGCTTATTACTGGTTAGTGTCGGGACCACATTCCGCACCGACAACTATGAAGTACCAAAAAATTACAATGTAAGGAGCAAAAATTACAATGTAAGGAGCGTTTCTGCTAAAAAAAGTTAATTATTTTGTTACCTGACCCTCACCTTACCCACCTTGTATACCCGTGTCCTACCGTGTCCTACCAAATCACACGCGTCGCGTACGATTGGCTACCTAAGGCGTACCCCCGTCCAACTCCAACCAAATCCCTCTCCCCGAGTCGCAAGGACACGCCTAATGCAAGTCAACACATACAAACCGACAAGTACGATTAGCTGTAGGGTGTGCGACTGCACGTGCTGGTTGTGTTCATGTAACAGGCGGGCGGCAGGACTCTGGTGGTTGGTGTTGCTAGGGCTCCACCGAGAAGCTACAAATCAACAGCTCACTCCAATGATTTCTTGCTCGGTTGCTCTAAAGGCTGCATCTCCTTTGTTGCAAGGAGCAAATCTTAGGAGCTGCGAAGTAAACTAGGAGCTGCAAGAAGCCATAAACCTAGTTGTCTCAAAAGAAAATGCATTTTTCAAAAAAAAAGAGAGAGGCATAAACCCAACTGCTCAGAGCCGAAATTTTCGATGACGAACAGAGCAGTAGGCTCAGCAATGACCGCTCACCGTTCTTCTTCTGAAAGTGGCAATTAAATTTGCAAAATTTTATCGAACGACGTACAGTACTAAAAAATAGCAGTGCATTATTACATACTCTATTTCAATAATACAACATTGAATTCTATCCTTTTTTCTTTATAAAAATATATCTGTTTTCCCCTCAAATAATTTCAGAATGTTGTATCCATCACCAAATGGACGGTCTGCCAGTCGGCTCGTGTCAAGTGAGTTGACGGCAACATGCAGACCATCAATGTCAAATAACTTTTCAACTTAAAATTTTAAAACTTGCAAATAGGTTCATAGATATTGAATATATTTTGTATATTAACACGTGAGCGAGTTCTTTTGATGGGTCTAACCTCCCTTTCGTCAACCGTTTGAATAATTGATATGCCAAATCATGTTGTGTTTTAATTGGTAAGTCAAATCACATTGTGTTTTTTGGAAAGCCTTAGGGATCGAGGCCGCTGGTCTCGATGCCTTTCCAAAACAACATGACCACTTCATCCCATCGTCTTGCTCAAGTCTCAAGCAACAAAAGGAAACTTATGATCAACTTTGTAAAACGTGATTGACGGATATACAAACTCAAGTAATTGATGAGTAGTTAAGTAATCAACAAAAGCAACATGATGATTAGTCAAGTAATTGATCGGTAATTTTTTCATTTCTTTCCATTCTTTGTATCAAACCTTCGTGTGATGCTCCTATCTTTCCATCAAGCCTTCGTGCAATACTTGCATGCATGCTCCCGTCATTATTACCATAGAGAGGGATGCGTGATGGATGGAAACCCATGTTGACGCTTGCTTGATTATATATTGGTGGAAACTAATTTTTTTGCGAGGAATATATTGGTCGGAACTAATTTAGCAATTTAACCAAAAACTGCCACTTCATCCCATCGTGAGCGCAGTCCACGACGGCAATGCATCCCATCGCGAGTGTCATCCCGTCCATGATGGCAAAGCCCCAGTGTCGTCCTATCAACTACGGTAAATCTCCCAGCGCCAGCGGCCGCCGTCGCCGCGTCGTGAGTTGTCATGACATGTACAGCCGTCGTCACCAGGAAACTAAGGTTTCCACTTATTCTGGTTTAGTGACCCTATCAATGACTTGTTGCAGCCAAGAATTTTCTATTGTGGCCTCGAATCACACATCCAGCTCCAAGTCTTCCGGAATCACCAAATACAAATACAGTTGCACTGCATTTTCTGTAACCCATTGTTCCGACGGTGGAGTCCATTCATGGATGGAAGCATTTGTTTCACACATGTTCTTTGTTGGACACATTAGTCACATTGTCGGAAAGTATTAACAATTGAATGTAAGCTTTTGACTTTTCAACAATTCTACGCGGATGTATAATATTTGCTCACACCCTTCTAAAATGTTAATATGTGTGGTGCAGATCTGACGAGGAGGGAACAATAGTTTTTTGCTCTTCTTGGCATGGCATGATCTCCTCTCTTTGCTCAAACACTTCGTCAACCACATTTCGTCGATCGTTTGAATAAATTGGTAAGCCAAATTACTTTGTGTTTTTTTGAAGGGATTTTTCTCTAAACCCTACGCTGTCGACGTGCGGCACTATAAAGATAATTTTTTATTATTGTGATTTTTAGATACATGTGTGCCGCACGTATATTTTGCTAGTATAAAATAAGAAATCAATGATTGTTGGGTGCATTTGCATAGCGTGGAGACTATACATCGCTATGTATAGCAACCCATCGCGGCGGGTGGGGATTCTTCTTTATTCTTTCTAGTTTTATTTTTTGTTTCTTTTTATTTTCTCTATTTCTTTATTTTTATTAATCTTTCATTTCTTTTTATTCTATTTTTATTTTTATTATTTCTCTTTTATTTCTTCTTTCCTTGTTTATTTATTTTATTTTATTTTTCTATTTCTATTTTTGTCTTTTTTTATATTTTTCGCTCAAAGAATATTTGTTTCCTTTTAATGAATTTTCCTTGTAGGTGAATATTTGTTTTGTCTGAGTAAATATTTGTTTTTCCTCAATGAAAAAATTCCACTTTAAATTATTTCATCTTAATGAATATTTGTTCTACTTTAGTGAAAATTAGTTCCCCTTAGTGAATATTTATTCCACATCAATGAAAACTCTTTCTAGCTCAGTGAAAATTTTCTCACTTTATTGATTTAATGCTTCACGATTTATTTGCCTTTACATATTTGTTATTCTCTTTTAAATATTTATTTTTCTCTTTTGTAAATATTTGTTCTTCCTCTAAAATTTGTTGTGTTAGTTCATATAATTTGTTTGGTACGTACAAAGTTTTTGTTTGACAGTTTGTATAATTTATTTGAGACGTATACATATTTGTTCCGATAATTCACATAATTTGCTTGGTACATACAAATGTTTTTTTGGTAGTTTATAGAATTTGATTGACATATACATATTTGTTTCGACAGTTCATATAATTTGTTGGGCACGTACAAATTTTTCGTTCTAGTAGTTTGTATAATTTGGTCGACACACATACATATTTGTTCCGACAGTTCATATGATTTGTTCGGTACATACATTTTTTGTTCCGATAGTTTGTAAAATTTGTTTGACACATATATTTTTGTCCAAAAGTTCATATAGTTTGTTCGGTACGTACAATTTTTTTGTTCCGGTAGTTTATAAATTCGTTCTACGGTTATGTATTGCACAGAATACATAACCCTAATTAAAAAATATTAATTAAAAAGTTCGTCAAAATATAGTCAAGTGGGATGTTGTTGTGAAGTTTTTATTTAAAAACTTTAACATTTATAGATTTTTAAAATTTTGATAACCTTTGCACATGGATGACATCAGCAAATTTGTTTTTTTCCTTTTTTTACGTGCATGCACATGTGGACCTTTGCACATGGATGACATCAGCAAATTTGTTTTTTTCCTTTTTTTACGTGCATGCACATGTGGGGGTGTGGTAGATGAAATGTTTTTCATCACGGCGCCTTTGCATAGCTTTGTTGACAATGCGTGAAAAACAATGGCGCGCGTGTCCGTTGCAACGTAAAAGGCCAACACACCCTTGCCTGCACGTACGTGTACGTACAAGAGGCTAGCTAGTCGCAGAGCTGGCTCACGTTCACCGGCGAAACGAACGGCGCGGATCCGGCGAAGACGACGCCCGTGAGCTTCCGCGCTGTGGTCTCCGTCGGGTGGACGAGGTCCCAGAAGATGTGGTCCGTCCTATCCGGGCACACGCTGCTCACCCGCCCGCAGCGATACATGGCCTTGTTTTCCCCGAGACCGCAGCACGCCGCCTTCACTTCAGCATAGCCTGCATCATCACACAAGACAGAGCATGCAGATCGACCAAGTAGCTTAACTTCTCAAGTGTTCATAAAATCCATTGAAGCGTCTGCTGACTGAATAAAATCGATAGATTAACACTGAAGCACATATTTTGCATCGAGATCATCGGTTGGCCTGCGTACCGTTTGCTTCCGGTTCGTCGATGTACTGCATCAGCGCGGTGTAGCCGTCGAAGAAGGAGTACCGGAAATCCGGGTGGCGCGCGCTCATGCCCCGGAGGAGGGACCCCACCGCGGCGTTGTACCGGACGGACATGTCGTTTGCTCCTGGGTGGCATTCCTGGGTGAGGAGGTTCAGCTCCCGCATCAACGGCAGGCACCCGATCGGTGCCGCGCCGACGAAGAATAGCCTGCGCATCCCGAGCCCGTACAGCCTCTGAAAATCCCCCAAAAAGTTCAGAGTTAGGGATCGGAGAAGCATCGTCGTCGATGGGGGGGGGGCCTGTCCGGTGTCTGCAGGTTTAATTTATTAGTGTACATACACACCTGTAGCTGGCGTTCCAAGTTCTTCGCCAGCAGGTCGATGAACTGCTGAGGAGGGAGTAGTTGCAATTCCACGGCTAGCAGGTCGACGGTGACGGAGGGGGGAAGGGCGCGGAGGATGATGTCGTTGCCGCCGATGGCCACGGTGAATATCGATTTGGCGAGATGGGCCATTGCCTGAGGCTCGCCGAGCTGCCGCTCCAGCTCTGAGTACACATTGAGGTAGTCGCGCTCGATCTGGTGGTCAAAGCTGAAGCACTGACCCTGCAGATCGAGATCCATGCACCTGTCATTTGCCATTCTTGATAGTATGTATCGTAGAAACAGTAATGGCGTGGTTCTGGTTGTAAGAACATCAACTTGTAGGTTAACCTTGTTTGTGAGGCCCAGTACTCCTGCACCTCCGGAAGCGAAGTTGACGCCGCTCAGGAACGTGGAGTCGCGTCCTTCTGTTGTGGTGCTGATGGAGTGGTATGGAGGTGGGCTGGCCAGCCCGAGATTGCCAGCTGAAATGGACGACGTGCAGCAGATTTTAATTCCTAATCAGTCAAATCTTCAACTAGCTAAGCAATCCTGCAAATTTAGCACATGCGCGCGCGCAAGAGGCGGATCTCTCCTCCTCCTCATCTGATTTTTCAGCAAGCTCTGACTACTGATGCCATCAACGCAAAACATAGGTGCACAGAGATGAGAGCTCTCACTAATAACTCTATGGTAAGTACCATAATTTAGGGCTCAATATTTTCTACTCGAGTGGCATTGGCATGAATCCATCATAACATATATGCTAACAATGCAATGCATATATATATGCCTGTGTACTCACCAAGGAAGTCGACGAAGTTGCGGCCGTTGCTGAACCTGCCGGTGGCCTCCTGCTCCGGGTAGTCGATGCCGTTGCGCGGGAAATCCGCCCTGAGCGGCGACAGCGCAAGGTTGTTGTTGTTCCCGACGTCCGCCTGCGAGTCGCCGAGCACGTACAGCGCCGGGACCAGGCCGGCTCCACGGACAGGCTCGGCCAAGAAGAAACCAACGCAGGGAAGAAGAAGAAGGCCACCGGCCACGGCGATGATGGTGGTGGCGCTCCTGCAAGAGGGACCCATTTCAGCAGGTTCAGAATTGCAGGGCCCGGCGACTGCTTGAGTTCAGTTCTTATACGAAATATATATATATATATATACATATAAAATATAGATAGCCATCGGAAGGTGGCGAATCCAGAATAATATCTTGGCTAAGTTGACTTCAATGGTTTCTGCTAGTTCATTTTCCGATCTTCGTAGCGGTTCAACACGTGCCTCCGCACGGGCTAGCACTTTACTTTAATTATTAATAATTGCTGTTTACTTTTAGTAGAAGTATCATAATAAGATTCACATAATTTTGCAATATAGACTATATATAATACATTAATTAGTATTTGGTCAGCATTATTTGAGAGAGATCTTTATAATTATAAGATTGTGCTACATAATATGCTTGAAAAATAATACGTACAATAAACTCTATTTTATTGAAAGATCCACCACAATAATAAGACATAAACCTCAGTATTTCTTATCTTCTTCTTGTTACAGTTTGCTCCCAATGTAGCACTAATCAAGAGATAATTTAATTAGAGCATATGGGTGTGTCGGAAGCCGGTCTTCTGGAATTGAACCGTGTAAATATTTACATTTACAATGACGTCGGTTAGTTTATGATTTATAAATAAATAATTAATAACTAAGAGTTGTTTAGATCATTATGTGTAACAGTTCCACCAATGTATTATTTATTTTCATGTGTTTCATGATTTGCTTCATTGTCTTGGACCATGTTCATGTATCACTGATAAATTATTTTGATGGGCACTATGGAAGATATATTTAATTCAATGTAGGTTTTGTAGCATGCATGTAATTGTTGAAAATTTTGTAGTTGTTTTCTACTAAAAAGGGAAATTACTCAATCAATAGCCAAATATCACGATTTTTGATAAATTCAAAATTCGTCCTTGTTTCTTTTATGGATCTAATGTGTGTTGTGACTCCTATAAAATCTATGAAACATAAATATGAATTATTATTAAATAGTCGTAAAATGAGTGAAAGTGTAGAAATTGTGGAACTCAACAATGTTTTACCTGATAGGTGCGTGTCCACATTTATTCTTGTTGAAAGCATATCCGTGCTCATGAACTTGAAACTATATTTTGGAATATTTTCATTATCTTTGAACCCTTTTAAGTAGTTGTGGGTAAGAAGTTGACGTACGATCTTATCATTTTTCATTAGTCGATACTTTTATGTTGTTGGTGTGACTCTGACATTTGCAATTATGTACACATTTCCTTCTTAAATATGGTTTAAACTTTTCCATATAGGTCTTATTGATAACACCGTGCATTATGATTCTTTTTTCATCATCATTAATAATTTGTAAACCGAAAACAATACAAAAAGGCAATCAAATAGAACATATCCACAATTTGGTTACCCTTTCCTTGATGTTCCACAATTCTTTTCCGGTCTAATTTCAATTAAGGTTTTATTCACCATTGTAGCTTCTTTTTAACAATGTTCACCATTGCAACTTGTCCAACTGCATCAGCAAAATATGATGATGGATTTAAGTGTCTTATTTTTTCTATACAAAAGACATAATATACAAATTTGAAAAAATTCTATACATAAGTTATGGTACACAAATAACAATCAAGTAAAATATAACTCAATAGAAGGAATTGAAAATACTAACAGTTTGAGAACAGTGGTGAGAAGCAAGTCAGCTATACCTAGCACGTCGCAGACCTAACAATAAACAAATAATTTAGTAGTCATAACATATGCCATGAAAAATTAATCTAATTGTAGCATGTAACAAGATAAATAATAAACAAATAATTTAGTATTCATAAGTTATGTGTCACACCCGATTTTCCGTAGAAAACCGAATGCATCTCATATGTGTGCCAGGATCACAATTTCACACATATGATAGACTCATGAGTGTAATATCACAAGACATTGCTCAAAACGTACAGAAAAGGTTTATTAACTTTTATTACACTCACGAGGGTAGACACGAAGGTCTTTACACGAACATCGATAACTATGAAGATGCGACTCCATCTTCATCTTCTACGAGCTTCGATCGGTTGATCGCATCCTCGAACTCCTCGTAGTCGGTGAAGTACTCCACTCCGGGATTCTTCTCTCGAACAAGCGTAAGCAAGGATGAGTACACTTATGGTTGGTACTCGGCAAGGCCACAGGAATAACCGGAAAGCAATATTAATCCATCTTTAAGTTCAATTAATCATGTGAGGGTCCGAGCCGCTCTTGACCGTGAGCACGGCCGATCGATCGGTTTACACTGCGAGAGGTTGCACACTTTTCCCACGGTTCGCGTAAAAGTCCCGAAGAACTTTGAACCCAACCACGCATGTGCCGATCGGTGCACAATACCACACTTCCGAGGTGTGATTGCATAGGGACGCTACGAAGCCTTTACAAACATATGCAAAAGCATCAACAACCCACGACGATTCTGACTCGGGGCGGACCATAACCCTCCCTAGTGGTCGGCACCTTAGCAAAGGTCGCTACCCCAAAAGAACCGGGCTATACCCCTGCAACCCGGAGCCCCCTGTGTTCCTTTCGGATAGGGTCGTCAATACAATCGCACACCTAATTAATTGGCTAAGCCAGATCCATATGGACTGTGGTTGCCATTGTTTTCCTGGGTGGTTCTCCATGTTCCGATTAATTTATAGTATTCTTGATTAAAGCATAGGTAGAAGGGTGGTTAGGGTCACTTGCCTTTCTCCAACGATAAGCTACTCTCCTTTACTGCAAAGCTCTGCACTTGAACTTCCTCGAACGGCGTGTTGGCTACGATCATGCAAGAAAACATGCAATAAATAAAACAATACATCAAACATTACCAAAAGACTAAAACAAGCTTTTAGAAATGACGGGCTCGGAGAGACGATCGCATGGATACCAAGAACGCGTAAAACGGAGCTAGGATGAAAAAGATATGGCTAAAACAAGATTCAGGGACTAAATTGTGATTATCTAAAAGTTTATGGAGTTTTCTGCAAGATTTCAGGAACCTAAACATAATTATGTGTGAAACTAGGAGGGTTTAGATGCAAAAGGGTGAGCCCTGGACTGCGGGTTAGATAAGTTTGAAAACCTGGGGTTCAAACCGAAAAAAACCAGGGGCTATTTCATAAGGTGGAAGGGTATTTATGTAATTTTGGAAACTGCAGGGTTTTTTTTGCAAATATGCCTGGGCGGCCTGCGGGTGAACTGTGGTGGCGCCACGTGGCGAACGCCGAATGGCCGGGCGACGCAAGCCGACGCCATGCCGACGCAAGCGTGACGCGGGGCGATGCAAGGCCCGTGGGCCCAGCACGGTGGACCGGGACACCGGTCCACGGTGGACCGCCGAAGGGTTACGCGGCCCCCCTTTTAATCCGGGGCCGCTCCTTTGCGGATGGACGGGCGCGGCGGTGGGCGGCGGCGGGCGGACGGCGGCGGCGGCGCCGGGCGGCGGCGGTCTTGCCGGTCGGCTCGCCGGCGACGGCCAACAAGGCTTCCCGGCCACTATTTCGCACGGGAATAGCACAAAAAAGAAGAGGAAGACTCGAGGAACTCACCGGAATCCTTGGAAGGGAGGTAGAGGCGCAGGTGGAGGAGATCGGGGCGGCGCGGCAGAGCTCCGGCGGCTCCTCCGGTGCGGCGGCGCTGCGCACGAAGGAAAGGGAGGGGAGTGGTGCGGGGTGAAGAGGAGGTGGTGCCGCCCTTTTATAGCCTGGAAAGGAGCAGGGGAAGGGGCGTGGAGGCGGTGGGCGGTGAGGTCGGTGGGCGGCCGCCATTAATGGCGATGAGCTCGGTGGAGTGGCGGTTTTGGGAGGGGAAGAGGTGAGGTGGCAGTGCGTGGGAGTGCGCGGCGCGCTCACGCGCAACATCTGGAAGGGGAGGAGGCGCGGGATGCCGGGGAAGCGGCGCCGGGGTGCGGGAGGCGGCGCGGCCGTGGGGAGGAAGGGGGCGGCCGGCTGGAGGTGGGAGACGAGCCCGACAGGTGGGCCCCACCTGTCGGTGGCTGCGAGAGAGAGAGGAGTGGAGCGGGCCGGCGGACAAATGGGCCAAGAAGGTTTCGTGGGCCGCTGCGATAAAAAGAAAGAAATAGTAGTTGGGCCGCGGGGAAAGAAAGAAGGTTGGGTTTGTTTTTTTTTCTTTTCCCTTTTTTTCTGTTTTCTCTTTTCTTTTTTTTCAAATCCTTTTCAAATTTTTTCAAACCTTTTTAAATTCAAATCTTTCACATGTTTTCAAATTCAAATTTTAACACAAATTTTTCCAACTATTTTAAAGGCTTTTCACAAACTATTTTTAACAACTTTTCAAACATGTTTTAAATTCAAACTTTCATTTTTAATTCAAACTTTTACACCAATTTTCACAATTATTTTTAAGGACTTTTTCACAAAATTTTTTTTAAGACTTTTAGAATCACACCACAATCAAAACTCATGCATTTCAACATGATGCACAAACACTTATTTGATTCTAATTATTAAATGATGTTTAATTTAATTAAAGCAAAATTTATTTATTCAAGTTTATTAAATCCTTAGAAAATAAAACTAAACCATGTTGCTAACAATATTTTATTGTGATGGAATTTTCGGGTGTTACATTATGCCATGAAAAATTAATCTAAATGTAGCCACAACAGACCGAACAATGAACAAATAATTTAAAAATTATCTAATTGTAGAAGAGAAATCAAACAAACTCGAAAAACAATGTCTCGTCGTGGATGGATCTCTAGTGTTTTAGTGTAACCAATGGATGTAAAAGGTTTCGTGCAACCATCGAAGAATGCTTAGGTTTATCGTACATTTCTATTGAATAGCAGTAGGAGACCTAGTTGTGTTGGTAAAAGTAGCAGTAATCCCTAGTTGATGGAAGCAGTACACAAAAGAGATGTTTCTTGAAAGATGTCATCTCTTTTTATAATTTTACATGTGCACAGGTAAAGTATATAATTTGTTGTATTAGCTAACAACTGTTTAGGGTAGATTTTTTATGATAAAGTATGAGAGAGATTCAAGACAAGAAAAATCTAATCGACATGTATATACAAGTATGTTCTAGTTTGTTAGTTGTATTATCTAAAGATCCTTTTAGAATAAATTCTTTTCATGATTTAAACATGGGAAATGGATAAAAGGTAAGAGACTAATTATGTTACATATATTACATGTGACAAGCACGATATGATAGTTAGACAATTTTTTATTTGAAGCAAAAAGATTTATTGTGTTAGATGTGACTGGGAGATGATTTAGATTCGATTTTTCTAAGTGTCATGTGTGAATAATTTAGACAAAGATATATGATGATTGTTTTTTCTAATACTTCATAATGGCAGGCACGATAGGATAGTTGGACAATTTAGATTCAATTTTTTTGGTGTCACGTGTGAATAATTTAGACAAAGATATAGGAGGGTTGTTTTTGTTAATTCTTCATAATGGCAGACACGATATGATAGTTGGTAAATTTTTAATTAAACAAAAGAGATTTATTGTGTTAGATCTGACCGAGAGATAATGTTAAAAAATAGATATGACCAAGAGATGGTTTAGATTTAATATTTTCTATAGTGGCACATGTGGATAATTTAGACAAAGATATAGGAGGGTTGTTTTTGTTAATTCTACATAATGACATAGGTGGGTAATTTTAGAAACAAAATACATCTAACGGCTATTAAAATCAATGATATTTTTTTTGTGTCCACATAGGACTCCTAGGTGGCATCATGTGGAGGCTTCTCTTTTTTTAGATTGTCCACCAGGATTCCTAGGTGGCTTCATGTGAAGGCTTCAAAAGGAGCCTCCAATTAGTAATTTAGACAAAGATATAGGAGGGTTGTTTTTGATAATTCTACATAATGGCATGGGTGGGTAATTTTAGAAACAAAATACATCCAACGGCTATTAAAATCAATGATATTTTTTTAGTGTCCACATAGGACTCCTAGGTGATATTTTTTAGTGTCCACATAGGACTCCACATAGGACTCGTGTGTATTCTCGAAAAGAAATTCAAAACTTTAGGATGTGCGCCCTGTTCGTTTGGCTTATCAGCCACCAGCCAACAGTATTTTTCTCTCAGAACAAACCAATTTAGAAGATCTTTTCTCTCAGAACAAACCAGCACCAGCCATCAGCCACCAGCCAAATGAACATGCTGATGACATTCATCTAGCTTCCGACTAGTATGAGTTAAGAGTGTTAGACTCATGTTAAAATAAACAGCCGTCCAACAGACTTCATGCAGTCCAATCCTCTCCAATTATGCAGGGCGCACGATGCGTTTTCATGCAACGTAACATGTTGACTCGAACATGTTGATCGATCGTGCCTCTCGGGAAAATAAAAAAAATAATTAATTAACTTGCGAATCACGCAGCTGTTGACTGAGATGTATTCAGGCTAAAAGTTCGCGGTGAGCACATGGATTGCCTGCCTAAGAGCAACTCCAAGAGCCTCTTTAAAAATCACTAGCTAAAATCCTGATTTGGCTAGCATGTAAAATGAAATAGCTAGCAAAAAGTGGTTGACATCCAACAGCCTCTCTAAATTGAACTCTCTATATCCTCAACCGCCTGTGGGTCCCACCTGCCATACTCATGAAAATCAAGATAGCTAGTCACTCACCATTAGCCAAAAATAGCTAGCGGGGCAACAAATTTAGCTAGTTAGGATAGCTAGTTGGGTTAGTTGGGTAGATAGCTAGTCTGTTGGAAGAGTGTTTTTGAGATTTTTTTCATAATTTAGCTAGCCAAGTCATTTTAGCTAGTCTCTTGGAGTTGCTCTAACATTCAACATTGGATATATTCAAATTTAAAATGAGTACACCATGTCACCACATTTGCAGGAGCGGAGCTGGCCCAAGATAAGGCCTAGGGCCACTCAATGAAGAAAATTTGCTACTTAGGCTAGTCATTCGCAAAAAAAAAAAGACTGGACCTCTATTAGTTACTTGATGAATTCGGCCCAACACCTAGGACTTTGACCATAGTGACACTAGCCGCTCCTTCGTCACTGTCCATTTGGTTATATTCAAATTTCAAATGAGTACACCTGCCCGAAAAAGAGAGTACACCATGTATCTTTTTAGCAGTTCTTGACTAATCTACCACGATTTATTATAAAAAAATAAATCTACCACGATTTATTGGCTAGCTAATTCTCAGCAGATGTTTTCTTCAAAATGGGGAGGTGCGAGCTCCTCCAGTTTGATGGGAGAACTATTATCTATCTGGAGGCAGACATCACCGGGTTCCAATAATTGTTTATTGCAATTGAAATAGTCGTGCAACTTCCTGCATGCTTCCGGGCAATAGCCATCACGTACAGCCCATCAGCATGTCCAAGCTGGAACATACTTATCGTACAGAGAATCAGCTAGCGAAATCACAATCACTGGCGCACCCTACCTACAGAGAATTAGCTAGCTAGCAAAACATTCACATTTTTGTGCACACCACACATCCACACATGCATGTTCCTAATTTAGCAGCACGTGCAGTGGGTCGTTGGTGCTCTCTCGTATGGACATAATCTCCCACCATCAACTCGGCAGTTGGCATGACATGCCTAAAGCCCCTGAATATTATGTTAGTCATGCGGGAAAGATCTCCAGTTGGAGTCGACTTAGACAGATAGATTTGCAACATATGGCCGGCGAGAGCTGCCTTGGTTGAGCACTAAAAAGATGCTTCAAAACAATGCGAGGTATATATGGTGGAAAACGATGGTGATGCAGATGAAAGAGTCTAGATTTACTCAACACATGGTGATGCAGTTGTTTAGTTTCAATTCAAATTTAAAATACTTTTAATGCAGGCCTGGTGCTGCACATTTGCATTAGCGCCCCAGGTCTAGAAGTAGGTGAAAGCCGACCTAGCTTTTAGCCGTAGCATTTTTTCAGTTAGAGTCGTTTTGGTTTTGTTTTCTGGATGAACATGTGAAAGAGCATAGATAGAGTTCCTAGTTCCTACTGTCTCATTTTTAGGATAAACAATTGACTTATTAGAAATATCAACTAAAGAAACTTGCAAATAGAATTGAACCATTCAAGTTGGGCTCTTTTTATGGGCCGGTGGCCTTTTACCAATCTGCTTTTGATTGCCTTTGAACCAAGCCCATTTCTACATTGCATGCCGAACTAATTAACAACAATGCACCTAGAGGTGAAACATTTTTGAACGTTAGAAGAAGAGCACTCGCAATGAGAAACAAATGATTAGCCTTCAAATCCATGCTTTAGACTCAGGCATTTCTAGAAATTAACCAAACAGAGGCACACCAACTGAAGTGACGATGAGTTGGCACTTTGTTCCTAACCAGAGGCTTGATTCTACAAAATGGGGAGTGCTATGCACACCGAAGGACCAAGGAGGGTTAAGAATTTTAGACTTAAACCTACGGAATAGATTCTTACTGAGTAAATGAGTGTTTAGACTCATTAATGAGGATAGGATTTGCCAACGACTCCTTAGAAATAAATATTTGAGACAAAACCATCTCCCAGGTTGAATACATGTCGGGGGATTCTCACTTTTGGTTAGGTCTTATGAAGATTAAAAAATGACCTATTGAGGATGGGCAAATTCAGGTGAGTGATGGTCACAAACACATTTTTGGGAGGATGATTGGCTGGATAAGACCCCTTTCAAACATCAATATCCATCTTTATATAACATTGTATGGAAGAAGGGTGTGATTGTGGCAACGGTTCTTAGATCGAATCCTTTCAATGTGGCCTTCAGGAGATCATTAATTGGCAACAATTTACATGCTTGGCACCATTTGGTAGCTAAAATTGTGAATGTCCAATTAATTGATTAGAGAGATACTTTTCTGTGATCTCTACAACAAAATGAATGTCGGTGTTTTAGACCGGCAAGCTACTAAGGGGAGTACCCGAAGTAGATGAATGTGGCCTCGTCGAGATCGGTAACTCGAAGGAAGAGACACGTGGCACACAATTTAGACAGGTTCGGGCCGCGAGGTGCGTAATACCCTACGTCCTGTATGCTGCGTAGCTCTGGATTGATTGGGCACGATTACAAGATGGTGCAATGGTGCGCCGTGAGTTGTATGAGATGAGATGCGTTGCTAGAGAACGGTCCCTGCCTCGCCTTATATAGTCCGGGAGGCAGGGTTACAAGTCGGAGTAGGGAGAGAGTACTAGTCGGGTACGTCTAGGAGTCTTCCATACAGTGCAGGGCATGTACAGCTTCCTAACCGAGTACTTCTCCTCTGCAGTCCTTGTGCTCCACACCTTCAGGTGCCGTGTAGCGCAAGCCGGGTAGTCCCAGGGGCCCACCGTGTAGTCGGTCCTGGTACCCACCGAGGTAGTGGACCCAGGGAGGTCCATACGACAAGCCCTCGAGTACTTTGTAGTCGAGAAGGATAGCTTCAAGTAGTCTTGACGGCCTTAACGAGTAGTCCTCAAGCGTCCCCGAGTACTACAAGTCAAAAGTCCTCAAGAGTAGTCGAAGCATCCCGAGGCTGGAATGTACTCCAGCTGATGTTTGAGCAATCTTGAAGTCTTCTCGAGTAGTCCCAAGCGTCCTCGAGCGCTGCCTTCGAAGGTCTTCAAGAAATGCCCTGATATGGAGGTGCGATTGCAAAATCGCACTCCATATGGAGTAGCCCCCGAGCCTTAGGTTGAGCCGCAAGCTCTGGCTGAGGGTCCATCTGAAGTCTTGGCAAGAAAATCCCGAAAAATCCGGAGAGAAAAAACCGAAGGACACGTGGCACGGAGCCCCCGAGCCTTGAGTCGAGTACTTCCTCTCGAATTGAAGGGTCATCTTGAAGAATGTGTCCTGAGATGCTCCTGAGTCTTGTTGCTTCCCAGGTAGTCGAGTAGAAGTAGCCGAACCCCTGAGGTGAGGCGCGTCAACTAGTAGAATGTGAAGGGTCACGCGCGGCCGCTGAGTTAGCCGAGCGCGGACTTATCGTTCTCGCCGCTGGAGGGCCGGTTTGACTTATAAATAGAAGCCAAAACCCTTAGGGTTTTTCACCCATCTGAGCTGCAGTCATTTCGATTCGATCTGAGGTAGATCCACTTCCAGCGTATGCTGCCGCCGTAGTAGATCCAAGTGCGCAGCCACCCAGAGCTTTTAGAGTAGCCCCCGAGCGGATGCGCGTGAAGACGCCCTGTACTTGGAGAATGAAGCCTTCACCGTCCAAGTCTGTGAAGGCCGCCGGGAAGAAGAAGGGCCGCGAAGAGGCCGCCGCGGCTGCCACTGGAGCAGCGCCGCCGATGTCTCCACCGCGGGCCGATCCAAGCCGCGAGTGGAAGAAGTCAAAAGTGAAGACCGAAGATCTGTTGGCCCTCCTGAACAGCGGATTTATCCGGGAGAAGGAGGTTGATATGTGGAGGGCCGCTGCCGGAGATCCGTATCCGATGGAGAAAGCCGAAGACGAGATTCCGATGTTTGCGCGGTTCGTGGAGCGCGGACTTGCGCTTCCGTCTAGTAATTTCTTCAAGGGCCTCCTCGGGTACTACGGAGTTGAGTACCTCAATCTGAACCCTAACGACATTTTCCATACCGCGGTCTTCGTTTATTTTTGTGAAGCATTCTTTGGAATTAAGCCGCACTGGATCCTCTTCCGGAAGTTCTTCCGGGTGAAGCCGCAGCTGAGCGCCAACAATCCAAGAGTAGTCGGAGGGGCCGGCATCCAGTTGAGAGAAGACGCCGCTGAGCAGTACCTGGCGTACAAGCTCGTTGACTCCAACACCGATTGGAAGTCGAGGTGGTTCTACATCACGAACCACCACCCCGGCCTGCCGAAGCCGAGTGGGAGGCAGCCCAGGCACCGCGACTGGTGGAACACAGAGCCCACAATGCAGGAAGGGATCCAGCTCCCCGAGCTGCTGGCACGCATCAAGGTGCTCAGAGAAGCTGGACTGAGGGCCGAGCACGTGGCCTTCAGTTTCATGAAGCGGAGGGTGCAGCCACTGATGGCCCGCGACACCTTGGGCTTCTAGTACACCGGCGACGACGACACATCGCGGATGCCCGGAGGCGAGATGGACGACGACGACATCATCGAGAGGCTGACGCGGATCTTCAAGGATATGCCGCCGTACACGGCGTGCCCTGTCCAGGAGTACTCTGTCGCGCGCCCGTCAAAGGAGGTGAGTAGTCGTACTCCCCTAATCGAGTAGTCCTTGCTTGGAGTAAACGTGCTGATGTCATGTGTCTTGCAGGATGACTTGAAAATGTTCGTCTCCGAGCCGCAGCCGCCCCCTCACGGGATCGAGATCCCGAAGGAAGGGAAAGCCAAAGCCAAGGAGCGGCGAGAAGTCGGCGAAGGCGATGACACCGTCATCGTGGAGGACACCACCGACGACGACGACGACGAGGAGACGTTGCAGGACCGCTTTCAGTTGCGGTCGAGGTTTAGCCGTCCAGGCTTACCTCATGTGCCTCTTGTGCAAGACCCGCCGGCTAGCCTAGAGGCTAGCCTGGCTGCGCCGCCACGGAAGCCGCGCAACCCCGCCCGCAAGCGGGTGACGAAGAAGCTGAAGGTCTCAGAAACCACGCCTCAAGAGGTAAGATGTCTTGACTAGAGTAGTCGAGTACCCAGCGTACGAGTACGCTTGCTGATGAGTAGTCTTCCTTGTATGCTGGAGGTACCGCCAGCGGAGCCCGTCGAGGAGGGAGACGAAGGCGGATGGGACACAGTGGGAGAGCCGGCCGGAAGTCGTAGTCCAGCCCCCACTGTCGAGGAGCTCATAGCGCAGTTGGAGCGCCAGCCCCCTGCTCCTCAGGGGAGCACAGAGCCTGCGGCTGCTGCCCTTGAAGAAGTAGTAGCCGCGGGGAGTGCGGGGAGAGTGCTTGCGGCCGGCCATCGCTGCCGCCGGAGGAGGAGCAACAGCCACAGAGGCGCAAGAGGAGGCGCCCACCGAAGCTGGGCTGGTGGATATTGCCAGTATCCTTGGAGCGCCGACCGTGACGATAGTCCGGTCCAGCCTGTAAGTACTGAATCTTCCCGAGTAGTACTTGGTGTAGTAGTTGAACTTGAATGACAACTAGCTTTGTGTACTTCTGCAGGAAATCAACAGACTTGTCCTGGGAGAGAGATGAGCCCTCCGCGACGGTGGCGGAAGAGGAAGTCGCGCCGCCCGTCGAGGAGTCAACTCCCGCTCCCCAGGTGGAGTCCGAGGCGTCGGCCACTGAAGCTGCGTTGCCCGAGGCCAGCGTGGTCGAGGGTAAGTGTTTTGATCTTCCCCATAGAGTAGTCGCAGTTGCTGATGATCTTGACGTCTTCTTGTCAAGCGTCGAGGCCGAAGGAGTGACATCCCTGCGGCGGTGCCCATGGAGAAGTCGACACCACAGGCGCCGGAGGCTGCTGAGGGAGCCCCCGAGCCGATGCAGGAGGTCACCGGGGAAGCCGCCGCGACAACCGGAGGAGGGGAGGTCACCGTACCACCAGAGGTTGCTCTGGAGGTGGCTATCCGCTATCCGGAGATCCAGGACGCAGAGCCCATCCGCTCTGCGCCGATGACAGAGGCCGCCGCGAGTAGTCGTGGCGGAGTGGAGCTGCTCGCGGACGATGCGGTGGACCGGCAACGGTGGCCGAGCACACGGAGGCGATCGCCGGGCCGAGCGGTGGATGAAGGTAAGTAGCCGTAGCTTCGAGTAGTCAATCCTCCGTTGTTGAGTACTCGTTGACGTGTGTTGTCCGTGCGGGGACGTCGTGGAGAGGTCCCGCGAGAAGTCCAACATCTTTGCGGGGGCTTCGGTGACGCAGTGCTCCGGGCTGAAGCATTGGAGGATCAGCTTTTGAAGTCGCGGAAGCATGCGGCTGCCATGCAGGCCAAGCTCGACGCCGCCTTTGCCAAATATCACAATGATATCCAAGAGTTGCAGGCAAAGGGCGACGACTTGGTGCGGAAGAACAAGGGCCTCCGCAACAAGAACAAAGGTACGCCGTTGGACTTGTCGGGTAGTTGTTGGAGGTCGAGAGGTAGTCTGACCCGCTTCGGCTTGTTGCATTTGCAGAGCTTGAGGGCCAAGTGGAGCAGTTGAAGTCCTCGGAGACGAGCATGAAGAATCTCTTCTACCGGGAGCAGGAAGCCCGCCAGTTACTCGAGCTCGACTACAAAGAACTTGCCTTCAAGTGCGAGAAGCACATGGAGCTTCGGATTGCATCTGACCGCGATCTCGTCAACTGCTACAAATCATTGCAGAAGTTGAATGAAGATTGCGAGGCGTTGCGGGGTCAACTGAAGGATCTTGAAGAAGCCGCGCTGCCAATCGCAAGACTCTTAGTTCCTCATCCGGACGGACCCAAGATTGCTCCACTCGCGGATCGCCTTAGGGAAGCCCCCAGCAGGCTGGCGGCCTATGTGAAGCATATGGTGAGGTCGATCCCGAAGCACATCTTGGCCTTCATGAAGTCCTACTTCCCGAAGGCCCCGTTGGAGGTAGTCGCTGGCGGGGTAGCCGCCAACTGCACCGATGAGCAGTATGCGGAGCTGCTGGAACAGATGGCTCCCATCGCGGAGCAAGTAGCTGATAAGCTTAATCTCCAGTAGCCCTGTAATAGTTAGCTAGTAGCCAAAGTTGTACAAAAACAATTGTAATGAATTGCTTAAGTATTAATGAAAGAAAATTTTCCAGCAATGAGTACTCGTAGTCGCGATCTCAGAGTGCGGAGCCCATCGTGGAGTGGTTGCGAGTAGTCGTACTCGGCGGTAGTGGTCCCGTTGTAGGGAGTAGACAGTAAAGAAGTTGATGAACGATCAAACTTTATTACTGAAGAAGTACACCTGGGTGGCCAGGGCCGTAGTTACAGAGTAGTCGCCTGGACCGGAGGCCGCTTTACCGAGTAGTGCTTGAGCGGGTAGCCGCTTACGGCAAAGTAGATCCGTAAGTAGCTGTGTAGGCTGGATCTTGGAGTACATGGTCTCTTAGTAGACCGCTGCTAGAGTCCTTGACTCTCGTCGCGGCCCGGGATCCGTAGGTAGCCGCGCGGGGGGCCGGATCCCGGAGAGGAGTAGTCCGCAGAGCCGGAGCCGGGACCGGAGGCCGCTTACGGCGAGAGGGGTGTTGATGTAGTCGTGTAGACTTGAACCCGGAGTAGTCGTGTAGACTAGGAGTAGAATCGACAGAGCCGGTCGACGTTCCACGAGTTGTTGATGTCTTTGCCTTCAAGTGTCCGGGAGGCGGTAGGAGCCCGGCCCAGTCACCTTTTCTACGGTGAAGGGACCTTCCCAGGGGGAGCTGAGCTTGTGTAGTCCTTCCGTGTTCTGGATGCGACGGAGGACGAGATCACCAACATTGAAGGAGCGTTCCTTGATGTTGCGATCGTGGTAGCGTCAGATACCCTCTAGGTACCTTGCTGATTGGACGAGGGCAGCGCAGCGAGCTTCTTCGAGGCTGTCGATGTCAACTCGTCTGCTGTCTTCTGAGACGCCTTCGTCGTAGTGCTCCACTGCTGGCGAGTTCCATATGACGTCGGCAGGGAGAATTGCTTCGGAGCCGTAGACCAGGAAGTAAGGGGATTGCCCCGTTGGCTTGGATGGCTGAGTCCGTAGCCCCCAGAGTGCGTTGGGTAGTTCCTTGATCCACTTGCCCCCTTTGGAGTTAGCAGCGTCGTGTAGCCGCTTCTTGAGAGCGTCGAGCACCATCCCGTTGGCGCGCTCGACTTGTCCATTGGCCCGAGGGTGGGCAAGGCGAGACGTATCGGACGTCGATCCCACCGTTCTCGCGGTACTCCCGAAGGCGGTGGTTGTTGAAGTTGGAACCCGGTGTCCGTGATGATGCGGTGGGGTAGTCCGTAGTGATGTACGAGTTCATCCGAGAAGTCGAGTACTCTGTCGGCCTTGGGGCATGTGACCGGCTTGACCTCGATCCACTTGGTGAACTTGTCGATGGCCACCAATACTCGTTGAAACCACCGGCGCGGTTGGCGGTGTCCCAATCATGTCGAGCCCCCGGCGGGCAAAGGGCCGGAGTTGGCGGTATGGTGACTAGCTTGTAGGCCGGGACGTGTTGCTACTTGGCGAAGTACCGGCATCCCCGGCACCTTTCGACGAGTTCTTCGGCATCGCCCGCAGCCGTGGGCCGCAGAAAGCTCGCCGGAAGGCCTTGCCGACCCGGCGTGCGTGAGGACGCGTGGTTGCGCGCACGCCCTTGTGGATCCCCTACAAGATGTCCTTGCCTTCTTCATGAGGGACGCACTTCATGAGTACTCCGGAAGATGCACCCCGCTTGTAAAGCTTGTCTCCGACGAGGACGTAGGACTTGGCACGGCGGACGAGCTGCTCAGCCGAGTTTTTGTCGGAGGGGACCTTCTGCTCGCTGAGGTAGTCGATGAAGGGTTGCCTCCAGTCCACGTCGATCATCATGACCTCCGTCCCGGTGGTGGGTGAGCCGGGACAAGTGGTCGGTGGCGCCGCTCCGAGATGGATGGCGCGTGAAGCTCGTGAACGAAGACACCCGCCGGTACTTGAGCGCGGGTGGATCCAAGCTTCGAGAGGACGTCGCTCGCAACGTTGTTGTCGCGGACGATGTGATGGAACTCGAGACCGTAGAACTTGTTCTCGAGCTTGCGGACTTCTAAGCGATGGCGTCCATGTTCTCCTTGTTGCGGTCCCGGGACTTGTTGACTTGGTTGATGACCACCGCGGAGTCGTCGTAGACTAGTAGCCGCTTGATGCCCGGTGAAGGCCGCGAGGCGGAGCCCGTGTAGGAGAGCTTCGTACTCGGCTTCGTTGTTTGAGACCTTCCGGAAGATCGCGGGACGTACTTGAGTTGTTCGCCCGTTGGAGAGATCGGGGAGTACCCCCGCACCGCGCCCTCGGGTTGAGTGAGCCATCGAAGTACATCACCCAATGCTCGGTCGCACGGTGGGAGTAGAGTAGGCGGTGGTTCTCCCGCCACTCGCCATGAAGTCGACTAGTGCCTGCGACTTGATGGCTGTGCGTGGCTTGAAGTCGATGGTGAGGGCGCCGAGCTCGACTGCCCACTTGGAGATTCTTCCAGTAGCATCTTGGTTCCGCAGGATGTCGCCGAGCGGGTAGTCGGTGACGACGGAGATCGAGTACTCCTGGAAGTAGTGTCGTAGCTTCCACGAGGTGATGAGTACTGCGTACAGGAGCTTCTGCACAGGCTGATAGCGTGCCTTGGACTCTGATAGAACCTCGCTGACGAAGTAGACCGGGCGCCGGAGCGGGTAGGCGTGGCCGTCTTCCTGCCGCTCGATGACGATGGCGACCGACCACGTGGGTAGTCGCAGCGAGGTAGAGCAGTAGTTGCTCGCCCTTGTGAGGAGCCGTGAGGATCGGCGGCTTTGATAGGAAGTCCTTGAGATGGGCAAGGGCTTGATCCGCCTCTGGAGTCCACACGAACTTCTCTTGATGCTTGAGTGGTTTGAAGAAGGGGAGCCCCCGTTCTCCGAGCCTCGAGATAAATCTGTTCAGTGCCGCCATGCACCCGGTCAGCTTTTGGACATCTTTGATGCTCGTGGGAGCTTTCATGCTGGTGATGGCGGAGATCTTCTCGGGGTTGGCTTCGATGCCGCGCTGGCTAATGATGAAGCCGAGTAGTTTGCCCGAAGGTACGCCGAAGACGCACTTGTTGGGTTGAGCTTCCAGCGGTACTCGCGCAGTGATGCGAAAGTCTCTTCAAGGTCGTCGATGAGGGTACTGGAGTTTCTGCTCTTGACGACCACGTCATCCACGTAGGCTTCGACGTTCTTGTTGAGTTGCCTCTTGAAGCAGGCCTGGATAGCTCGTTGGTAGGTAGCGCCGGCGTTCTTCAACCCGAAGGACATGGTCGTGTAGCAAGACGCGCCAAATGGGGTGATGAACGCGGTCTTTTCCTCGGTCTTCTTCCTTGATCGCGATCCGGTGGTACCGGAGTAGCGATCGAGGAAGCGAGAGCAGGTCGCGACCCGGCCGTGGAGTCGATGACTTGGTCAATCCGCGGCAACCCGAAGGGGTCGTTGGGGCAGTGCTTGTTGAGGTCGGTGTAGTCGACGCACATCCTCCACTCGTTCGAGTTCTTCTTGCGAACGAGGACGGGGTTGGCGAGCCACTCATGATGGAAGACTTCTCTGATGAAGCCAGCCGTGAGTAGTTTGGCAAGTTCCTTCTTGATGGCGTCCCGTCTGTCGTCGGCAAAGCGTCGGAGGTGTTATCGCTTGGGGGTGGCCTTAGGATCGACGTTGAGGCAGTGCTCAATCAACTCCCCGGGCACTCCGGCATGTCCGTCGGCTTCCACGCGAAGATGTCGCGGTTAGCACGAAGGAAGCCGATGAGCGCGTCTTCTTATTTGGGGTCAAGGCAAGCCCCGATGGTGGTGGTCTTGCTCTGGGGTCGCCTGTTCCGAGGTCGATCGTCTTGACGAGTACCTCCTCAGGTGGCCGAGGCTTGTTGGCGCCGTCGACTTCTGCGGGATGTCGAGGTCACTTGTAGCAAGCTTCTTCGACGCGGCATAGACCTCCATCATCGCATTGGGTACTTGATTCGTAGATGCGATCTCCACGGCTTCGTGTCGCGGTCGTGAGAGATGTTGAAGTCCCCTTGAAGAGAGAGTAGGTGTAGTGGGGCACCGCCATGAACTTGGCGATGGCCGTCCGCCGAGGATGGCGTGGTAGGAAGTCTCAAAGTCCGCGACCTCGAACTTGATGTACTCGGTACGGTAGTTGTCCCGAGATGCCCCGAAGGTAACTGGCAGGACCACTGAGCCCAGTGGAATAGCCGCGTTGCCGGGGACGATGCCGTAGAAGGGCGTGTTGCTCTTGGTGAGCATGTGGGTGATGTCGAGCTTCATCTTCTTCAAGGTCTTGGTGAAAAGGACGTTGAGCCCGCTTCCACCATCGATGAGCACCTTGTTGAGTTTGGAGCCCGCAACCACCGGCTTCAGGACGAGGGGGAACTGTCCTGGTTCGGAGAAGCTAGTCCATTGATCCGCACGGGAGAAGGTGATGGGTACCTCCGACCACCTCAGAGGGGTCGGGACCGCTGGCTCAATGGACATGACCTCACAACGGGTAGCCTTCTGCTCCCGCCTGCTGGGCAGTCCGCCGAAGAGGACGTTGACGGTCTTGTCAGGCTCCTGGAAGTCGTTGTTGTCGCCGTCCTTCTTCTTGCCCTTTTTGTCGTGAGGGTGCGGTGGCTCCGGTGTATCCTTGAGTGCGTGCCTGCGTTGGTAGCACTGCTCGGTGGTGTGGTTGCCGTTTGGATGCCATGGGAACCTTTCCTTCAGCAGGTCCTTGAAGCCGCCAGAGTTCTTCTTCGAGTTCTTCTTCGCAGGGCGCTGGATAGCCGCGACAGTGTTGTCTGGCTTGCGCTTGCGGTTGGGACCCGAGTAGTAGTAGTTGTTGTTGCGACCGCCTTGGTTCACGTTGTTGCCGCTGCCGCCGCCCTGGTTCTACTTGCTCTTGCCATGGATGGCATCGTACTTGGCGTTGGCCTTGTCTTCTTCATACACCCAGGACGTGATCATGTCCTTAAGGTGGGGGATGGACCTGGGGCGGCGACGACCGAAGTCTTCGAAGGTGCGGCGGTGGTAGAGACCGTCTTGGAAGAGGTCGATGACCTCCTTGTCGGTGACGTCGACGACAGTAGCGCGCTTGTCGAAGAAGCGGTGCATGTACTTGCGGAGGGTCTCGCCTTGTTCCTGCTTGACCATGGCCAGGTCCATGCGAGTACCCGATCGGCCCATGGCGCCCGCGAAGTTGCTGGTGAACTGCTCCTTCAGCTGGTCCCACTTGTCGATCGAGTGCTTGTCCAGCGACTCGAGCCATGTGAGCGGAGCCTGGTCCAGGCAGAAGGGGAAGTAGAGGCACTTGGTGTCATTGTTGCCTCCAGCGTTCTCGATGGAGAGGGCGTAGCACCTGAGCCACTGGATGGGGTCCTGCTTCGCGTCGTACTTGGTGATCCCCAAAGGCTTGAACTTGTCGGGGAGGAGCAAGTTGCGAAGTCGAGGTGAGAAGGCGGGGAAGCCGTCGCCGTCGCTCGCGGTAGTCGACTTCTTCCGCGCGCGGCTCCTCAATCTTCTCGGCGGGCATCGTAGCCGCCCGTGAGGCGCCGCAGGCGTGGGCGTTCGCGTGGCCTCGGCCGCCGCGGCCGCCGCCGCCGTCGGCCCTCTGTTGGCTCCATGGTTGGAGCTTCCGCCGCCGCCGCCGCCGCCGTCGGGGTCGTTGCCGCCGCCACCGGCCGGAGCGCGGTGGGGGGACGATCTCGCGGTTGTTGTTGTCGCGTGTGGAGGTCCGCCGACGTTGGAGCGTCGACGGTTCGGCTTGGCCGGGAGCTCGGCTTGAGTACGGTTGGGACCGTTGTTGGCGCCGCGACTTGTGGCTTCATTGTCGCGGGGCCTGGCCGGGAGGAGGCCGGGTTGACTCGTTGTCGACCGGCATGAAGTAGGCGTCTTCGGCCGAGCTTGGCGATGACCTCTCCGGGCGCGTATGCCCCGAGCTCGGCGTGCGATCGGCTCGTGATCGACATGAGGCATTGCTCGAAGTAGTGTGTACTCGCTCCGGGACCGCTTCGAGAGCTTCGCAAGGTTGCGGACGGGGAAGTTGTCGCGGAGGCGTCGGCGACGTTCGCTGCGCTTCCGGTTACGCTCGCGTCGAGCGTCTCTGTTGGCAGGGGTCTCGTCTGCTGGGGCGTCAGCAGAGAGCTCGTCAGAGGAGATGTCTTCAAGGTACTTGTCTTGAGCCGTCCCTGAAGGTCCTGGGGTGTCGCCAGCAGCCATGAAGACCTGGCGATCGGGGGTGCCAAGGCTGGACTCAGAAACCGCCACCTCAGTTGGGGTGTTTGAGTAAGCTCTAGCAAGTGGAGTTCCCTCCTGGAACGGTAGCGAGTCGATGTAGGCGACGTAGCGTGAGTCTCTGCTTATCAGGTCAGCGGGCTTGCGGTCTGGCCAGTAGACGAATCTTCCGGCCGGTGTGGATGTTATAACCAGCCCAGAGGCCGGCCCTGACAAGGGAAGCTCGGTGGAGTTGTCCTCGGACTCAGGCTCCTCAGGGTCCGACCCGAAGTCGAACTCGTAATCCGGGTTCGAGTAGAACTCGGAGAGAGGGCTGGAGTCCGAAGCGTGGTCGGGGGCGGTGTCGGAGTCCGAGTTGTACTCGGGTACGGGCTCCTTGCCGGCCCGGCGCAAAGAGGGAGCCCCCGTGCGGGCCCGGCTGAGGGTGCGGGGGTCACACGCGGAGCGCTCACGAGGTGAGGGGACCGCATGCGATGGCTGAGCAGCCGGCTCGCATGCGATGGCCCATGGAGACGTCGAGTTCGAGTTGGAAGCGGACTCGAGCTCGAAGTCAGCATGGTGGTTGAAAAGCGAAATTTCACCGGACTTGCCGGCGAGTTCGCCTGTGACAACTTCGGGAAGCGTTACGAAGCCGGTCTTCGGGTTGGGCTGCATGGTTAGGCGGCGCTGGAAGGAGCCCGCACCGTCAGCAGTGCAGACCCAGGCGCCGAACACGAAGGTGTCGCCACGGTTGAAGGCGACGGTTGGCTTGAAGTGGACGGGAGCCGTCGAGTTCGCCATGTGATCTCGGGCGAGATCCCCTACCTGGCGCGCCAGCTGTCGGTGTTTTAGACCGGCAACCTACTAAGGGGAGTACCCGAAGTAGATGAATGTGGCCTCGCCGAGATCGGTAACTCGAAGGAAGAGACACGTGGCACACAATTTAGATAGGTTCGGGCCGCGAGGTGCGTAATACCCTACGTCCTGTATGCTGCGTAGCTCTGGATTGATTGGGCACGATTACAAGATGGTGCAATGGTGCGCCGTGAGTTGTATGAGATGAGATGCGTTGCTAGAGAACGGTCCCTGCCTCGCCTTATATAGTCCGGGAGGCAGGGTTACAAGTCGGAGTAGGGAGAGAGTACTAGTCGGGTACGTCTAGGAGTCTTCCATACGGTGCAGGGCATGTACAGCTTCCTAACCGAGTACTTCTCCTCTACAGTACTTGTGCTCCACGCCTTCAGGTGCCGTGTAGCGCAAGCCGGGTAGTCCCAGGGGCCCACCGAGTAGTCGGTCCTGGTACCAACCGAGGTAGTGGGCCCAGGGAGGTCCATACGACAATGACCATTTTATCGTTCGATCTATATATAAGACGCCCATTGCTCAATTTCCCTTATACATAAATATTTTTATCTAGTATTTGAAAAAAGGAGTAGTTTTAACAAAGATAATTTAGCTCATTTACGGTGGAAGGAAAGTTTAAAGTGTTGTTTTGTAATATAGATGAAACCATTCAACACCTTTTCTTTTATTGTCAATTGGCTAGATTTATGTGGAGGATTGTACAAGTTTCTTTTAATATAACACCACCTGTGAGCATATTTCACATGTTTAATGGGTGGCTGGGTGGGATTAACAAGAAGCTTATATACAAAATCTTGGTTGGAGCATTTGATTTATGTTGGGTAATTTGGTTAAGTAGAAATGACATGATTTTTAACAACACTCAAGCTTTTACTCCTATGTAGGTTATCTTCCAAGGGACTCACTAGATCCATTTTTGGACGTTGCTGCAGAAGGAGGACGGGCGACCTCATTTTATTTGAGGGTGTCATGTGCTTGAGACCATGTCAATGGAGATCTTTGTCTCAAATGGATGGTAGTTTAGTAATAAAACTGTTGTCAGATGATTTTGAGTTTGTTCCAGAGACCGATTCTTTCGTCTTTATGTTTGCAGTGACCTCCTGTGTAATAACAAATAACTATATGCATAGTTTCATACAAAGGATGGAATATTGAAATCTATTCCCTTTTCTAAAAAAGAGGCATGAGTCTAATTGGCAGATCTTAAAGCAACTTCTATTGATTTGTACAACTCATTTATTGTGAGAGAAAAATATTATGCAACGAAGAAGAAACATTGTGCAAACAAAAAAGTCAAACAGAAGATTGGGGGTGGGGTGGGGGCATAGCCCCTAGATCCGCCCATGTTCCTAACTGTATAAATCAGATGTAAGTGTTCCAAGTGACCAAATCCTTTATACAACTTATCAAAGTGTATACTTCATGCAAAGACACTATAGTCATTTTCCGGAGGTTTATATATATGGGAGTGGCTGGTCGGAGCAGCCATCTCCTTGTCTAGTTGTGAGAGCCTTTGGCTGTGAGAGGGGATAGATGAGAGGGGTGGATCTTTGATTGATCTTTTCGCCATCCAAAGCTTTGTTGTTGTTAAGATTGGCTTGTAAGTTCATAACCGGATTTGGTGAAGTAACCCAAAGATGAAATTCGTGCTTCACTTGTTCATCCTCTTTGAATTTGCGTTTTTTTTCTTTTTTGGGGTTTTCGAAGGTACTTTGGGTGTTTCTTCAATCTCCTTCTTGAGTGTGATTTAGTTCAGATTTCTTGGTGGGGTTTGGTGTTGGGACATGTGCAACATCATCTAAGGTTACTCCATAGCACATCCCTGCACGAGCACTGCACGTTTGGGGGGGGGGGGGGGGGGGGGGGATAGCCCCGAGATCCACCCATGTTCTTCACTAAATCAGACGTAAGTGTTCCAAGTGACCAAGTTCAAGTTCTTAATTTATACAACTTCTCAAAACAATGCAGATAAATACCAAAATAATAGAATGGCACAAATCAGTTTGATGTCAATGAATTACTTGGTCACACTTATTGCACAAACATTAGATGAAAATAGTGTTTTTTGTGGTATTGTTTAGGAAAAATACAATAGAATGACATTATTTACACATACTACTCAAAACTTCACGAGAAATTTATTAATTAATTATTTACATTGTACAAAAAGTAGTATTGCTATCTTACTTTTGATAAAAATAACATTAGACTTTTGCTCATAATATCTAGAGAAACTCTAGCTCTAGTGTTTTCCTACTTCACCATCTAAATTTGGTGTGGGGGCTACGAGCTATTTAGAGGTTCCAATGAAGTTGGTATTAATTACTGCGGTGTATGAGCACAAGGGAAACCTCTGACTATTTTCTATAATTTTTTATTTCAGACCCCTTTAATTTACTTCCACAGGGAGTTGATTCGAGCCTACTGAGTGCTACTCACATGCAACACCAGGGTAGAGACCCTTTCACAAACTTTTCTTGTATTGTCATAAGCCAAAGGTATACGAGACTTTTGCCCTCCTCCTTAATTTATCCCAAAATTCCTAGAATGTTTTATGTTTCATGACAGAGGGAGTAGACTATATGGCTGAATGTTCCTTCGGCAATGTATCTAGTGTGCATCCCCTCGATATTTTTTTAGATTAAAATAGGGTCAAGAATTTTCACAGTACACAGCAACTTTTTTGTAAAAGAAAAAAAACTGAACGATTTCTGAGTTCTGCTTCAGCATTTTTTGAAGCTTTGCAAATTTTTTACCCCTTCTGCCAATAAAGTTTACACCGGAATTTGGAGGGTTATAATAGGACCAAAACATCCCTAATATTCTATTTTGACTTGAACACTGGAGATATTTTGGGTATTGTAGTATCTTAGCAATGTTGAATGGATATGATTTGTTTCCTGTGCCCGTCAGATCTCGTGTTCACCTCCGTGCGGCGCAGAGCTCCAAGCGTCGAGCCATAAACGTCGCCACGTCAAACTTCTTCGTTGCCTTGTATACCCCGGCCGGGCGCCGTCGCAATACGCCATAGCGTTCCCGGACTCCAGATCACGTCGAGGAAGCTCTTCCATTTGTCTCTCACGCCGCGTCCGCTGTCCGGCACGGCGGCAAACGCAGCTGATCTGACCCGTTCGCCTCGGACGCCGGCCGGCCTCGATCGCTCTCGGCCGCGAGCGGCCGCGGCCGGCCGTCACTACGCCAAAGTGCTCGTGACTGCGTCCAACACGGGCCATCGTATCTGTACTGTACCCTATCCAACGCGTACCGGGCCGTGTTCCGTGGCTAGCTACAGGCCATCGCGCGCGGCCATGTCGTCGTCGAAGCGGTGGACGTCGGCCTCCGGCACGGAGCTCCCGGGCCGGTCGCCCCTCCACGCCGCCGCGCCGTCGCCAGGCCACCAGAGCGCCCGCCGCTCCGTCTCTTCCCGATCGGACGCAGCCCCAGCCTCCGGCGGCGCGGCCTCCATCGCCCGAACGTTATGGCCTTCCTCCTCCATTGGCGGCGGCAAGAGCGGCAAGAACCACAAGGTCCCTCGCCCGCCATCTCCCTTGTCGTCGTCGTCGTCCGAGGCCGCCACACTCGCCGACCACCTCGCCAAAGACGACACACCGCAGGCCCTCTCCCGGCAGCGCAGCTGCACCGAGCTCCCGCGCTTCGCGGACGCCGACGCGGAGGCCCGGAAGATCGGGAAGCCCACCTCCGGCAAGGGCGGTGGCGGCCACGCGTTCGGTCGGTCCATGCGGCTCCTCCCGTCCACGAGGCCCTCGGGTGTGACGCTCACGCCGGGCCGTGTCGCGCCGTCTGACCTCCGCAGGTTCGCCAGTGGCGGCCTGTCCCTGGACGCCGCCGCCGACGTCGCCAGCTCCGGGTCGGAGTGCAGCGACGCCGCCTCCAGGGGCTCCACCACGCCGAGGACGGCCTCGTCCTCGAAGCCGCGCTCACCGCTCCTCCCCCGCACCAGCTCCGTCCGCCTGCTCGGCTCGAGCAACACGCAGTGGGCGCTCTCGCCGGGGCGGCGCAGCGGCTCGCCGCTCAAGGCGACGACCGCGGCGCTGCCCGCGGTGCCGGAGGCCAAAGGCAGCAAGAAGAGCCTGATTAGCCTCGGGTGGGGCCATATATTCCACCGGAGGAAGCACGCCGCCGAGGACGCGTCCATAGCCGCGTCTGCGGCCACCTTGCTGTCCTCCTCGCCGGTGTCGTCGTCACGGAGCAGCACCGGAGGCGGTGGCACCGAGGCCGGGCACCAGATGAGGATGGCGCATTGCCGCCTGCTGCAGTGGCGCTTCGCGAACGCCGAGGCCGAAGCCGTGCGCAAGAGGAAGCAGGCCAGCGCCGAGCTGGAGCTGATGGGTACGTGGGCGAGCGTGTCGGAGATGAGAGGGAAGGTGGCGAGGAAGCGAGTGCAGCTGGAGAAGGAGAAGCAGAGGATTAAGCTAAACGCTGTGCTCGCTTTCCAGGTTCAGATGCAAATTTGTAGAACTTATAATAAGACTCTTCCTCGTTAATTTATCTTTCTGATGTGATTGTGGATAACCTTGCAGATGAATGATTTGGAGAGCTGGGGGCAGGTGGAAACAGAACATGCCACTGCCCTTGCATCAACCGTAAGCTGCACCCGAGCAGCCGTTTGCAGGCTTCCTCTCATCAATGGTGCCAAGGTATCCATGGCTAAAGGCATGTTTGGATCACCTTTAGTCTCATGACTAAAATTAGTCAGGCTAAAAAATTTTAGTCACCCCTAGTTTGGAAGCAAGAGCTAAAGTGTATTAAAAGAGCATTAAAGTCTCTATTTCTCTCTCCCTTTCCTCTCTCTCTCCTCTTTCTCTCTAGTCTCTCTTCTCCCATGGCTTGGAGCTATTGGCAGCATGCATGTGGTCATTAATGAGGAAAGAGGAAGATGAGATTTTAGTTCCTTTTAGCCTCCTCCACCCCCTACTAGCAAAGTTTAGCCTCAAGACTAATTTTAGCCTCAATTTAGCCTCACCCGTTTGGAAGTTTAGCTCCCGCAGAGGCTAATTTTAGTCGCTAATTTTAGTCCTATGATCCAAACATGCTCTAAAGCTTGCAATGTCTGTTGCCTATGGAGATGCATTTTGACAATGAATTTCTTTTCACCTTTGGTGTAATTTTTTTGTTTATAGTAGTAAAAATAAAATATATAGTTCGATTTGGCCCTGAAGTGCATCAGGGATATGCTTACTACTCCTAATTAATTTGATTCCAACAGACAGCTACCTGAAACAATTCCACACATCATAATGCAACATAACTAATTGTCCTTTGCTTACAGGCATCTCTTCCACCATTGGCGACCATTCTGCAGCAAGCGCTTGAGCTCACATTGACAACCAAGGCAATGACGAGATCATCCGGTCCCAAGGTAGTAACTGAGCACATATGTGAAAATAAGCTCTTTTCTACATTTCTACACCAGTGCTCATTCATATAGACCGCGGTGATTAATGGAGCTTCGCCTTTACCTCTAGGCTCAGGATACGGCGTTGGTGATCTCACAGCTGGTGCGTGTTGCGAGTGAAGAGAAAGCTTTGTTGCAGGAGTGCCTCGAGCTGCTTGGCCGGGTCTCTGCACTGCAGGTACTAGCATTGTTACTGCGGATCGTAATGCTTTGCACTCATTTTGTTAGCACCAATTATTACTGAGTTTTTTCCCTTATGCTTTGCGTTTATTTTGGTAGCACTGGTTCTTATCAATGTTTTCCTTGTTGATCTTAACCTGCAGGTTGAGGAACAGAGCTTGCGCTGCCATCTAGTGCAGTCGTCATCACTTAGTGCTGTGACAGGGGAATGCGCGCAGGCACTATGATTGTAGGACCAGATCCAGATGTGCTGTAAACGTTTCTAGTATTACCAGATCAAATTATAGCCAGATAGCTTTAGTGCTTATAGAATACCATGTGAACGTTTTGCTGTAGGATGACCTTGAAATATTAAAAACTTACTACATATACCACGTGCATGTTTATCAGTTATGTAGAGTAAGACGCGGTCCAGGAGTAAATAATTTTAACCATCATTATCTATAATAATATATAAATAAAAAGGATACCCAAAGTATTGAAAGCTATGTTTTTAACATGAAAAACTGATTTGATATTGATTCAGACCTTCATCCAAACAGAGAATATTTTTTTAGAACAAACAGAGAATAATTTTTACATGCTTAAAACTGCAACGTTATCAGGTACAAGCATGATTACTAGTAGTTAAAAATGAGCCAATTATATCTAACAGAGAATAATTATGACATGCCTAAAACTAGCATCCAAAAAGAGCATCATTTAGAAAACAGCAGCGTTATCAGGTACAGATTCAGGAAGACGAACATAAGGTTACCACATTATCAAGACACTAACTTTTACATCCAAAAGGCCACAGGATTCTCAAGGGCTGAATCGGTTACATCTTCAGGAACACTGAAGTACCGAACCCGGCGGCTGCCAATCCTGACAACTCCATTCTTGTCGTACTCCAGGGAAGTGTATGGTTGCTTTCTTTATCAGGTAATTGATAGACTTTTGTTTTCCATAACTCTCGAGCTCATTCAACGTAGAGAGCGTGCATTGTGCTCTTCCTATTATCCTATAAAGGTGTCTGTTTTTTCGGTTGGTTGGAAGGAATCTAGAAATTCTTGGTTCGGTTAACCTCGATATATTGATTTTTCGGGACACTCTCCCTTACTGGCTACTCCCTCCGTCCTGAAATATAAGGCATACTAGGATTTTTAAGACAGATTAAAGAGGTGGGAAAATGTCACATATGCCCTTAGCCAATGATAATTAAAGGTAAGTTCTTTATTAACAAGTGCAATATTTGGCAAGTCTTTAATTGAGTTGATTGGGCACTTACCAAAAATTTCTATGATGCCTTATATTTGGGGACAAATTTTGAACCATTGAATGCCTCATATTTCAGGACGGAGGGAGTAAGGTTCTGCAAAGAGGTAGAAAGTAGGCCTAGGGTGGGCCTAGCGGATTTTCTCATCCTCTGCTCGTAGTGTAGGGATCAAGGCACCGACCAGAAGCTAGACAGAAGAATGACCTTGTTTTCCTTAACTCTCCATTCCATTTGTCCATCAACCGGATTAATAGTCAATGACATTTACAGCCGTTCCTTCACACAAGTTTTTAATCCATCTCCCTTGCCTTTGACAGTAAGGAGAAGTAGCGATATTTTGATTCCTTCCCGGGGAATCAACGAAGGCAGCCGGTCCAGCTGCTTTAGACTGTCTCCAGCAGCTCATGCAAAGCGTGTTGCATCTTCATTTTGAAAAAAAGAATGACTCCTGTAGAGGATCTAGCAGCTGCAGCAGCCCTTGCTGCAAAATGCAGCAGCCCCTCCCCGTCGCACAATCCTGGGGCTGCTGCAAACCAACCACCGTCCGCTGCCCCCACACTCTCTCTCCTCTCCCTTGTCTCCTCCGTCTCGCCCTCCCTCTGCTGCTCTGCCTCGTCCTCCCTCTGTCGCTTCCCCGCCGGTCGTCTACACCACTGCCCCTGCCGCCCGTCTCCACCACTCGCCCCCGCCCGCCCGCACTGTCGGAGGAGGAGGCTGCACCGCCGCGTCATGAGCCCACCCACACGAGAAGGCGCACGGATGGGGAGCAGGAGAGGCCGGAGTCGTTGATTCGCCGTCGGATCTCCACGCCCGCCGCGCCGACCATAGAGGAGGGGCGCGGCGCGGGGCTCGCCGGCTCGGGCCGCCGACACAGAAGGGGAGGGAGGCGAGGGTCAACGCCCCGCCTCCGCCGTCGGTCTCGAGGCAGCGCGGATCCTCCCATGCGGCGACCGGTGGCGACGATCTGGTTCCTCCCGATGGGGCGGCGTGGATCCGGATCCTCCCGATGCAGCGACCGCTCCAGGCCACTGCCGCCAGACTCCCCTGCTCCACCTTGCTCCTTCCCTTGCCTCTTCCCCTCCACTGCTTGTGCCCCGCCGCACGGATCCCCTGCGCACGGCTCGTCGCGGACTCCTCCTTCCCCGATGTCCTTCTTCCCTCGGCGACGGCGTTGCCCTCCTTCCCGGCCTCCGACCGCACGCGGGAGCCAACTACCACTAGGCGATGCGCGAGGGGAAGTGCTCCACCGCTGCAGCCCTTTCTCCGTTGGGCGTCGATATCGTCTGCATATGGATGTTTTTTTAGATGGGCATCGGGAACCTGGTGGAGACAGTCTTAGTACTTACGGCACTGCTAGCGCCCGGACGTCCGTTCCAGGTCCTAGCCATCGGACGAGTCCGCAACCGTCGGATTCTAAGATGCTCAATCGTTAGTCGTTAGATCTAAAGTCCAACGAGTAAATGTTGCGAGCATGTTGAGAGCACGTTGCGTGCAACATCTAGCATCAGGAGTCTTTCTCCTCCTCCCCCATGTTGCGACTATATTGCGACTATGTTATGATCATGTTGTGTGCAACATCCAACATCAGGAGCCCTCATTCTGTCCTCCTTGACACAAAACCCAACATCACATGTCTGCAACATCAAAACTCAACATCCGCAACATTAAAGTTTAATGTTTGCAACACCCAACAACACGTGTCTGCAACATCGAGACTCAACATCTGCAACATCTTGCAACATCGAAAATTTTAGATATAATTTTAAAACATTCACATGGAACACTCGCAACATGTCGAGAACACGAATGCAACTTATGCACAATGATTTGCGACATAAACGAGAACCGATTGCATTATGAAGGCGAACGATTGCAACATACAAAAACATTATTACGACACCAGTATATAAGATTGCAACATCAAAAAAACAATGATCGAGGGGGAGTCGTTGTTGATGGGGAGGTTACCCGTGTTGGAGAGCGCACGGGAGGAGAGGAGGGATGACGCCGTTGTGGGGAGATCCTCGTCGGTGACCGTCCAATCTTTCGTTGAAAATGCAACATCCATGTAACACACTTGAAACATGCGTATGAAGCATATGCAGCATTGCAATATCCAAACCTCTTTTTTGCAACATCAAAATGTAACATTTGCAACATTCGTATACAACATCCGGAACACGAGAGATCAAAGCTTGCAACATGCAGCAAAAATATGAGGAAAACACTGCAAAAGGTGAGGAGGAGGATGGAGAGCCGCCGGGGAGCTCGCCCACCCATCATCACCAGGGGAAGCTCGCCCGCCCATCATCACCAGGGGAAGCTCGCCCACCGCTCCTCCCGCACCTCTGGCCGCAGGAAGCGGCGACCCGCATCTTCGGCGAGTATCACGCCCGGCGAGCTCCCGCATTCATGGCACCGCAGGGGGGCTATGGCCGACGCGGCTCGCCCTTGCTGCTGGGGGTGATGGCACGACCGTGGGGGAGCGGTGGCCGGCCGCGCCGCCGAACTGGCGAGGTCCCGCGCCCTGTCGAACCTCTGGCTGTGGACTGCCGCCGGGAGCGGCAAAACACACCTCCATGGCTATCGAGAGAGAGAGGAAAGGGAGGAGGAGGGGAGCGGCGGCCGATGACGGGGCGACTCAGCACTGTCAGGGAGGAGGGCGCACGAGGGTGTGCAGCGTCCGACGTCCCTGGTGATGGGAGGCGGAGGATGGGCCAGAGAGGGCACGGTAGGGACGAGGCGGCAGCGGCCGCACGCAGGGTAGCGCGAAGCGAGGCGAGGAGGCGAGGAGATGAGATAAGACGCAATTTCTTTTTTTTACTCGAAGAGATAGCAGACGGTTGGTGGGGAAGGCGTCCGACGCATCGGACGCCCGAGCCCTAGCATTATCGTAGTACTTAAGTTAACGCCCCAACCCATCCCTTAGAAAAGTCCTCTTTTCTTCCTAACCTTCTTCCCTCGAGATTGATCGGCCCTCAGACGGTTCAAAGAAGGAGGTGTGGCCTTTATAAGCCTATTTGACATGTGCAAGGCACTAAAGCTTCCACTTTTCTGGTCATTGTACCATTCGGAGGGACTTTGGGCAAGATTCCTGCAGGCCAAGTACTCTGACAATCTCTTTTGCTGCTGATAGACATAAACCAGGCTGTTCCAAGAATTGGCATGAAATGCTTGAGATACAATCTTCATTTTATTACAATACTCATTTCTGGTTGGCAGCGGGTAACTACTTTCTTTACATCTAATTGTGGATGGCGCATTCATTTTCTTATAAGCACCTCTCTATTCAAGATGCATTCAACACGGGCAGTAGATTAAGTGATTTATTATTGTCCCTTCTTCTAACTATTCACAGAAAAGGAAAACACATATAACAGGGAGTTAGCCAAATCATCCTTATTTGATAAGATAAGGCAGATGGTATGATCAAATTACCTGTTCTACAGAGTGTCCGCCATCTAAGAGAAGCCCAATGACGAAGTTGTAGGACATTTTCCCCGTTTCCCCAAGAAAGACCTATCTCAGGCAGATCTGTATTCGGTATATCGTATACCTATCCCCGGTAGCTAGATTACGTACAATAACAACTGCTCTACTTACTACTCTTACATCCAAAAGGCCACAGGATTCTCAAGGGCTGATTCGGTTACATCTTCAGGAACACTGAAGTACCGAACCCGGCGGCTGCCAATCATGACACCTCCATTCTCAGCCTGTTCGGTTGGCTGGTGGCTGATGGTAGTCTTGGTTTGTTACGAAGAAAATCTTCTTGTTGGCATTGGTTACTGGCTGGTTCTTTTGGCTGATTCATTCTCGAGAGAAAAATCTTTGCACTTGGTGGTGGTGATAAGCCGAGCGAACAGGCTGTTGTCGTACTCCAGAAAGAACGTTGTTAAACGAAATGAATAGTGACTGAATTGGGAAACATGCTGGTCATCATTCATCTCATCAGATGAGTCATCGTTCATCTCGTCAGCTATGCATTGCACAAGTAGACTAGGGTGGCACATATCTGCTTCTCATCTTGGCTATCCCCGTTGAACAGGTTCTCCTTGCTGAACTTCAGTGCCCTCAACAGGCAATTGGTGGGCGCCACATTGACTACACAGAGGTGGCCGATGGTGGCTGGATCTCTAGAAAACCCAACAAAGGCGTCCAATGCAGGGTCAAAGTGCGCCTTACCAGCAAATGGCAGCATGAACTGGTACTGGTATTGTTGCTTCCACTCACCATTTGGCTCATCCTCTGTCATGTGGAAGGTATAGGTAGCAGCACACTGACGAAGATGCGTCCACCAGGGTGCAAGATGTAGGAGGTGACATGCTTGCGCTCAAAAGGCGGCTCAGGCGCTCAGCTAGCGTTGCCACAACCATCTCACAGAGTCAAGTGGCTGGCGGCGGCCAGAGTAAAGAGCTTCTTCTCACCAACGGTAATGCAGATGGGATCAACCAGATCAGTTGTTGTCCGAGGGACAAAGGTAGTGTACAGAAAAACGACATCAACCATGGGGAAGAGTCCCCTGAATGCAAAAGGTAGTGTACCTTCCATCAAGTTCAAGGGGTTGATCGGCTGCATAGCCATGATTGAAAAATCAAAGGCTGCGGCAAGTACATGGGCAACCCACGAACAGCCTCCAAGCAGAAGATTTTTGTGTTCCAACATTTTTCAGAAATATTGATTTTTTTCAATGTGTTTTCTTCGATATTTTGCAAAATGTTCCAACATTTTTCGAAATGTTGATTTTTCTTCAACATTTTGCAAAATGTTCCAACATTTTTCGGAAATTTTGATTTTTTTTTCAACGTGTTTTCTTCAACATTTTTCGAAAATGATGATTTTTTTCCAAATGTTTTCTTCAACATTTTTAAAAATGTTCCAACATTTTTTTTGGAAATGTTGAGTTTTTCAACGTGTTTTCCTCATCATTTTGCAAAATGTTTCAACATTTATAAAAATGTTGGACCAAAAATTTTTCCCTCTTCACCATCGGCGGCGGCGCGCGGCGGGCCGGCCCGGCGCGGCGGCGGCGGCCGCCGGCCATGGCGGCGGCGCGCGGCTCGACGCACGCCGGGGCCGGCGCGGCGGCGCGGAGCCGCGACGGAGGAGGCGCGAGGTGGCCGGAGCGGCGCAAGTGCGGCGGAGGAGGCGCGGGTAGAGATGGCAATGGGTACCGAAACCCGAGTACCCGATGGGTTTTACCCGATAAGGAGGTGGGTACGGAAGGAACTTCGTACCCGTGGGTACGTTATTGGGCAAAATCTCATACCCATCGGGTATGCGGGTACGGGTGTGGGTGTAGACTACCCATACCCGTCTACCCGCGGGTAAGAAAAACCCGCATAAATAATAGCCACCCTAAGTCATTTTAGCTCATATGGTGCATGAATTTGGCCTATATATTGGTGCTATGTGTTACTCTATTAGCTTGTTGCAATGATATGGTTATATCAATATTTATAATTTGTAACTTACTAAAAAGTTGGAATTATTTATTATTTTTGTGTGACGAAGTCCGATTATTTATGCAATTCTCGGGTATGTTGTCGGGTACGGGTTACCCGTCGGGTAGAATTTACCCGACGGGTACGGGTATGGAATTATTTTCCTACCCGTGTGCATTCGCGGGTAACCCGACGGGTAAAATTTAGTCCTAACGGGCACGGGTACGGGTGGGCACTACCCATCGGGTATGTACCCGTTGCCATCGTGAGGCGCGGGGGAGGCCGATGCCGGCGGCGGCGGAGCCCGCAAGGGGCGGCGCGGGGTATCAGGAGGAGGAGTGTGGGGGAGGGAGAGAGTTAGGGTTAGAGGTGGATCCAACATCTGTGGTTGGTTGTATGAATTTTAAATAAGTGGAAGTTCATTTGAATACTACCTTCCGGAAGATATGATTCCCGTTCGGAAGAGGCTTCCCTTCTGATGGGCCTTCGCAGACTCTTATTTGTGGGCCAGCCCAACTAGTTTCTGTTACTGGGCCGAAAGACTTGATCAGGCTTTGGGCCTCCCCCTCCTCCTTCCTCTTTCCCCCCTCCTGTAGTCCTGTGTCTGACCCGACTCCAGCGGCTGCGGCGGCGATCTAGAGCCTTCTTGCTCCATCCTTCTCCACAGGCAACTCCGCTGCTCAAAGAATCGAGTCATGGAAGGAGGAGGTAGCACCAAGCCCTTCTACCGCGGCACCACCACCACCCTCGCCACGAACCCCACTTCTGCTGCGGTATTCCCTTTTCTTTTCCTTCTCTGGCCCCAATCACCTTGCCGTGGTCGTGTTCCCTTTTGGTGGAATCTATGTTTGCGCTGTTTGTTAGTTCTCAGAGGAATTAGAAACATCGGTGCTCCTAATCATCTCCTGATGCTATGTTATATGGCTCTGACCTCTTATTGTTCCATCGCTCTTGAGGATCAAAGGACAAGGAATGGTTTGTGATGAATGGAAAAATGCAATGCTTCACCTCTGGTGAAATCTCGTTACTATTTTTTATTATGGAGTGCTATGCACATGCTGTTGGAGAGAAACTCTTGGTGGTTAAGGTTAAGCTTTTATGACCTATGGCTGCGGGACTTGATTTTGCATATCTGTGGGGTATTTGGTTGGGGTGTTGGTCTGAATGAATCTCTAAGCACAACATCAAATTTTAGCTCAGATGATTGTCCTGTAGCTTGCTGATTAACAGCTGATTTTGCTAGCGAGCAGAATGGGGCACAGAAAGGGGATAGGGAGGCTGCCGTTGATGCTGAGATAGCGCGGGTTAACAAGCTACCAGCCCATAGCTCCTATGCCATACACCGCATGAAGGTGCTAAACAAACTTCGTCATCTGTTGTCTATCAAGGTGAGCACCTATACCTTCTGAATGAGATATTTGAATTGTTCCTTTTATTTGTGATTTATGGTCTTGTCTTTTTATCAACTCTTATGGTAGTATCTGTTGTCCTGCTAATTTGTCCATTTCAGCATAACAAAGTTTGGCCCTGCAGTTTGATGTGTCCTATTTTTTTTTTCAAGATTTGACTGCAGGGAGAATGTTTTTAATATGCCTCATCAATTAAATGATGAGCATTGTTGCTTGTATGGATTTCTGAGAACTGGGAGCATGCTTATAGTTTATTTCTCATGATCTAGATTTAAAAAACATATGGTTAAGAATTAAGACTACCAATTTCGGAAGAACTAGTCCTTGGACCAAATATCTCGAGTTGCTAGATGTTTTCTTATGATGAATGAAAGTGTGTCATGCTCAATTGTGGTTACTGAAATGCATTATTGTGTGCTAAGTTCTTTCATAGTGGTATATCTTTGTTTTACCTACTTGGCTTTGCTAGGAATGATTAAGAAACCCACTGGCTATAACAACAGAATGACCAATGATTTTATTGAATTTCCTTTGAGTCAAGTGGCAAACTTATGATACCCTAGAGTTTAAGTGTGGGGAGCATACACTGTCCTGATTAGCCTTGTTTAGGTTAGTAAGGATAGGGCTGAAACTACAACAGGTTTGGTGTCAGAGTGTTCCACAATCAGAATGTATCACCTATGTTGGGAAAAACAGCACAGGTTAGAAGGTTTGGTTGCTGATTTGGGACTGCAGGAGCTGAGGAGAAGCTGAGTTTTTGAGCTGTTCTGGCTGGTTGCTTTTGCCTCTTATTCATAGCTGAAGGATAAACTACATAGCGTCTTAAAGACTTGACTGGACTAGACTTGACTTATTTGCACACTAAGACAAAGACTTGACTCGTTGAATTGACTCAAGCTTGCAGCCTAAGGAAACTTACTACCAATTCCACCTCCCAATTCCTTATTCACCCGTCACGTCGAGCCACATCTTCTCTCACAGCATGCAGTCCAATGCACTATTCCAGCACCCAATTTTCACCCAATTTGACAATCTAAACAGACCCTAATAGGCTAATACTAGTAGAAAAGCAAAAACCAAGGATTACTGCCAACAACCTATATCAGTTGAGGACGGAGGTGACTAGAAGCATAATATACTATTTGTAGTCTACTTATTTTTGTTTTTTTGTTTAAGACTGCAAAACAGCACAACAAACCTTTTGTGGTTGTGGCTTTTGTCTAAAATCATGCTAGAAATGTTAAATCAACTATATATCCTGAGCAAATGTATTCCACAAGGTACCAATTTTGTAGTGCAGCCAGAACGCATGAATATTATTTTCATCAGAATCTTGTAGTTTCAATGTATAGAAGACAATAATTTTCTGAGCAACAAATCTGGTTGCCTTGTTTGTACAAACATCTCGTTAAAATTCAAAACTGTGAAAACCACTCCCATGTTCCCCTTTTTGCCGCAAAAGTTAAGATAATTATAACCAAAACTAATTTTACCAAACAACTAGAATGCTAGATGTTATCATAACCAAAGTGTATCTGCTTCTCTAAGTTCTGTCATACAAATCGGCACTTAAAGTTTGGGAATGAGATTTATGCCTGTATTTTGATTGTTTATCAAGTTTATTTGAAATTCTCCTTTTCATATTTACATTCTCCGTTGCAGAGGACCACATCTCAAGATGAGGAGCTCGAACTTCTTTTTGCAAGCCTTTCAATCTAAAGTGTATTCCTGATAAGTCAATATTTTAACCCTACTAGGTAACTTAAATTTGATGACCTTTTTTTTTGTATGTCACCAGTTCTGCATGTGGGTACATATTTGATTCAATGTAGACTGGTTGCTCTCACTTTTATGTTTCATTAGGTCTGAAATTTTATTAAATTGCTATCAATGAAGAATACTAACTTTGAGGGGTTATAGTTGAATAACACCATTTGAATTGCAGGTTAGCGCACTGTGCCTGCTGTTCCCTTGTTTACACCTACTGCGTATTTCCAATAATTTTCCGAGTCCAAGGAGATCCTGTCGATTCCTGTACCAGAAGTTGTGTGGAACCTTTGCGTTGAGGGTGTGGCGTGCTCTGTTCCTCTTGATGTGGACGATATGTAATGCTGAACTGTGTCAGTACTCAGTTGTATACAAAATGGATGGTTGCAATCATAACTGAGGTTGCTCTATTGATTAGTGTAACTTTGCTAAATAACTACGGTATCGATTTGTCGGTGCGGAAAGTAGTCCCGACAATAACTAGTAATGAGCGCTTAGATCTGCCTCTCGATGGCCGGTGCTAAGCAATTAGAGACACTTGGTTTATCCTGGTTCCGGCCGGAGCCGTACGTCCAGCAGTGGTGTGCTCGGGGCACTATATTGCTTGCACCGTGGTGCCCGTAGAGGGGTGGCTACAAGCGAGGCGGTAGAGGAGGCGTGGCCTCCAAGTCCCAGAGGTTTGATTGAGGTAAGTGCCAATATCGTGGGGAAGGCGGAGAGCATGTAAGCGTTTGCTGTACGTCGTCCTGTGTCCGTCCCCCGCGGCTGGGGGGCTGCCCCTCCTTTTATAGGCTAAGGTGTGAGCAGGTTACATGCGTGCCACACTATTTCTACGCGTGTAGCGGTATGACGAACAGTGCCGTAGAGTTGATGGCCATCCTGGCGAATCTTGCTCCAGTCGCAACGTCATGGCGCGTCCTGTGCGCGAACAGGAGCGGCTTCGAGGGTAGAGGCGTAGTGGTTCACCGGAGCGGCTCCGAGAGGGCTCGATGGGGCCATTGGCAGTGGCCCGTACGAGGCACAGTGGCAGGCGTGGCGGCGTCCCGCCCCCGCGTGCTCAATAGCGTTGGAGTAGTTGTAGCAGTGCGCGGCGTGGCGCAGCAGTGGCAGGGACGGCCGCACAGGGTTGACAGCGACGGGGATGGTGCTGCCGCCGACTTGGCGTCATGGTTTGACCCTGCGTAGTTACGGGAAGGGGGTTCGAGGGTGCCGCTGGCGGGAGCCACGCGTAGCACAGCGGTCGTCGCAGCGACGTCTTGTCCCCGCACGTCCCAACAGCGCCGGGATGTCGCCACGGCGCCCGGCGTGGCGCGGCGCGTGACGGGGATGGCCGCACGGGGCGGCAGGGACGGGGGATGCCCGATCCCGCCGCCCGACGTCACGGTGAGTCCCGCATAAGCACGTAGAAGATATTCAAGGGTCTTCGCCACGTTCATTTGGCTTATCGGACCACCGGCCCGGCGGTACTTTTCTCTCGGAACAAACCGGCCACCGGCAACCGAGGTAGCGGACCTTTCTCTAAGAAGAAATCGGCACCGGCCATCGGCCACCGCCCAACCGAACAGGGCCGCTTGCCGGCCCCCTTCGAGGGCGCGGCGTGTTAGTCGTACGGGGGGCAGGTGGCACAGTGTCATGGAGCTGACACTGGCCTTGCCGCACGGTCGTCGAACGGCCGGCAGGGATGGCCTCCCCCCGCGAGTTGGCGAAATAGCGCCGGGGCGTGATTCCTAGGCGCGTCAGAGTAGTGGAGTGACCTGCTGCGTCAGAGCATTAAATGCTCGTACACGCGTGCGGGAGCAGATGCGCGCGGGGCCGCGGAAAAAGCGTGTGTGGGTGCCTTCGAGCGGAGCGGGCCCTGCCCGAGGGGGTGCCCAGCCCTCGAGCGAGGCGGACCTCGTTCGAGGGGCGTGGTTGAGCCCTCAAGCGAGGCGGACCCCGCCCGAGGGAGCGTAAGGCCCTCGAGCAAGGCAGACCTCGCCCGAGGGAGCGTCTACCCCTCGAGCGAGGCGGACTCCACTTCGAGGGGCGTCGGCAGTGTTCCCCTGGCGGGTCGTGGGGGCCACCTGGATTGTAGTGGTGCTGTGTATGCGTGTTAGGTGCGCAAGTTGATTTGCGTTTGCGTTTTTTGCAGGTTTTAAGCGGGCTTCCCCCTGGTCATTTAGGGGACCCTTAGGGTTGTCCCCGACAGTAGCCCCCGAGCATCTGCGGGTATTCCCGTTAGGATCCCGCAGATGCTGAAGTCTGCTGATAGGACGGTCTTCCCTTCTGGTTGCCAAAGCCTTTCCGTGGGGCCGCGTCAGCGGACCCGCGGGTCTAGCCCCCGAAGCCCTGTAGGAGCGTGAGTGCTGCTGCAGGGGTTTTTTCGTGAGTTATTACCAGTGTGCGGGGCATTTGTTTCAACCGGCACCGGCAGTGTTCCAGCCGGCCTCGGTCGCACGCGCATGACTGGTGATTCTTGCGTCCGGTGCACCCCAGGAGGTGTAGCCGTGCGTCGAGCCCCCGAGCCTGGGCCCGTTCGAGGCGATCGGGACGAGCTCTCCGTCTTGTTCTAAACGCGCCCTCGCCGTCCCTCCGCGGGACGGAGGGTGAGGTCTCCACAACCCCCATCGATCGGGTCGCGAATTGCGAATTCCTCATTGAGCTGTTAGCGGGTGGTTCAAGTGGACGCCCATGCCCCGTTCGATAGGGGTAGGCTCGTGGTCCGGTGACTCGTCCATTAAAGGGCTTGCGTGGGTTTGCTAGGTGGGGCTCGGTCCCATTCGCTAGGGACCGAGGGCGCGGAAGCTCTCCCTCGGTGGGATCCCCCGACTAGCTGCCCTCGCTGGCTCTCGAACACGACATGTGGGGCACCCTCGAGCCGGCGGGCTCGAGGAAAGGCTCGAATGCGCACGCCCTCGTCGTCCCTGCCTCTGGTGATCTGGGGCACATGTTCGAACCCGTCGAGGGTCAGGTTTCGAACCCCTGATCAGTAGGGCCGTCACGGGGTGGCATCTAGGTGCCCCCCGTCCTTTCGCACCTGCAGGCTTCGAGGGTTCTCAGCTGCGCCGGTCCTCGAGCCGCTGATCAGTAATTTCTCGTGAACCGAGGGCACCTGTGGCGCTCGTTCGCGCTGGACAGGTTTCAAGGCCACTGGTCGGTAGTCGCACCCTTCGAGGGTCAGGTTTTTTGAGCGCGGGGCTTGGGCCGCTCGAGGGTCATCCTTACTGGGTAAGGGACCGGGCCATTAAATGCGCGCAGTCGCAGCCGCAGTCTCGCGCCGCGGCCGTGCGCGTAGTGGGCGACGTGGGCCGGCGGACGTGACCGCCGCCGCGGCCGCTCGGCTCGCGCCGTAATGATATTGCGCGTGCGGGCATGCGGCCGCTTCGGTCGTAGTGGTTCCTGTCCGTCAGCGACCGAGGCTTTTCACCTGCAGTTAATACGTGCGGGGTGTGCGCTCCGGAGAGCACGTCCCGTGGATCTATAAGTCCAATGGAGGGAGGTGAGGCGGGTTTTTACCTATCACACTTAGCGTTCGCTGCCCTCGCCTCTTGCGCTTCTGCTCTAGAGCCGTGCTTGCTCTCCTGTCGTCTCACAACTCTCGCCCCGCGCCGCTCCTCCACCGATCCGCATGGCTCCTCCCCAGCCCATCTCCATCATCGACGCGCTGTCGTGGCCGCACTCGACGGCGACGCAGCTCTCCTTGAGCGAGCTGGTGACCGCTGGTCAGCTCGTGGCGAACGAGGACGGGCGTCCCGCGGCGTGGATCGTGCCGCACCCGAACGAGCGGGAGCCCAACCCGCCGTATGGGTACGTCGTTAGTTTCATCCGCTTCCACGAGCGGGGATTCGCGGCGCCGGCGAGTCGCTTCATGCGAGCGCTGTGCTACCACTACAGCGTGGAGTTGCACAACTTCATGTCGAACGCCATTTCGCAGGTGGCGACGTTCGTCGGCGTGTGCGAAGGTTTCCTAGGGATCCCCGTCAACTGGGATCTCTGGGTGCACCTCTTCCGCGCGGAGCTGCACACGCTGGCCACGTCGGAGCCGAAGACCCGCCTCGCGGTACGCGTCGGCGGCATGACAATCGCGCTGCGGAACACGCGCAGGGAGCTCTACATCCCCTGCACAATGACCTCCAACAACTCGGAGTGGGAGCGGGGGTGGTTCTACCTCCGCAACGACGGCGCCGGCCTCCCCGCCTACTCCGGCAAGGTGCTCAAGGACAGGGCCAACTCCTGGCACCACGGGGTTTCCCCGCCGTCGCACCAGACGCGGCTGGACTCGCTCCTGGCCGCATTGAAGGCCCTGGCGGACGGCGGCTTGACCGCGGGGTGCGTCCTCGCGAACCTCCATCACCAGCGGATCGTCCCCCTGATGGAGAGGCCGCTCCGCATCTTTGAGATGCACGAGGACGCGGACCCCGTCGCGCCCGGCGCGGCCGCGCCGCTGCCAGACCTCTTCCCGTGGGAGTACGCGGCCACCCGGGCGCGACATGCCATCGACCTCCGGTTCGGTCGGAACGACGACGCGACGCTCCGGGCGTTCACCATGCTCCCCGTCGGCCTGTTGGTAAGTGGACCTTCACGTCTCCTTGTTCTGCCGATTCGCGGGGTGTTAGCATGTCTTGAGATTTTTCCTGCTCCTTTGCAGATAAGGGTCGTGAACGCCGCGCGGTCCGACCCGCCCACGCCCCGGTCTTGTGCGTACGTGCGCGCGGCGCAACGGCGAGAGCGAGGAGTGGGTGGCGCGCGGGAGGGAGCGGAACATGCGGCGGCGGGAGCGCCGGGAGCGGAGGGAGCGAGGAGTTCCGGCCGCGCGAGCGATAGGGGCTTTCCTCGCCGGGACGAGAGGAGTACTCGTCATCGGGCGAGGAAGAGGAGGATGAAGGAAGCGATGGGGCCGGGCTCCCCTCGAGAGGTGGCGCCCTCGCCCCTCTCGCCCGGGGCCGCGGAGGCGGCGGAGGGAGACGGTGCTCGGGGCGGGCGCGGGAGCGCCCCGCCACCGGACGCCCAACAAGAGAGGTGACGCGCGCGCGCGGAGGCGCGCGGCGCGCGCCGTGGAGACGGCCGGGGGCGCGGCGACGGCCGCGCCGGCGGCGGCAACGACGCCCGCTAAGCCCCCGAGGAAGAGGAAGAGGGGATTTTCCACCCGGAGGTAAGTGGTCACTTCCCCTCGAGCGCGTTCTTAGATTGGCCGCGGCCTAAGGTTTCCCGTTCTCGCGTTCGCAGGGTGGCATCCGCCGTGCCCCCTCTAGCGCCGGCCAAGGTGCTGAGGACGGACGCGGTCGTCCCCACCAGTCGGCGCTCATCGAGGGCGTCGCGGACGGCCGTGAGCACGGCGACGGCGGCGACCAATGTGTCGCGTGACGCGGCCGGCCTTCGGAGCCGCGACCGACGGCGAAGACCCCGGAGCCACCGCCGGTGGCCGCCGAGGCGCGGCGGCGGCGGCGGCGGCTACGGATCCGCCGCACCGCGACGATGGTGGGGTCGCAGCGGCCGTTGGCCGAAGCGGGCCCGCAGCCGCCGGCCGGCCGGCGAGAGCCGCGGCGGCCGCGGCGTCGGTGACGGCGGCGACCACGACCACGGTTGTCGTCACGCCGCTAGCTTCGCCGGCGCCCGCCGTGGCCCGCCGCCGAGGGGCGGCGGTGGTGGAGATCCCCGATGACGACGACGACGTCCCCACCGCCGGCCGGGACTAGTGGACGAGCGCGCTCACACCGGCCTCCGAGGCCTCGGCGGGGGGGGGGGGGGGGGGGGGGGGGGGGGGCTCGTGGCTCGGAGCGACGTCGGCGCGGCGCCGGAGCGCCGGCGGACGGCGCGGGGCCTTCGTCACCGCGCGCGGACCCTCGCCGCGTCTGGAACAGGGGCGGGAGGGGGCCGACGCCCCGCCGTCCCACTACCTCGATGCTCAGGCTGAGCAGGGGCTTTGGGAGGAGCTCCGCGACCACGGCGCCTCGCTCAATCGGGCGCTGAACGAGGCGTTGTGGATCCATGGCGATCCGGCGTGGCGCACCTTCCAGGTCAGCTGAATTTTGTGAAGTTTCCCAATTCTTCCCCTGCTTTCTCCCCGTTCTTGTCTTTTCTGACGCCCGCTTCTCTTGCTCTGCTTGTTGGTGGCAGGAGCTAGAGCGTCGGGCCCGGGAGCGGTACGCCGTCCTCGACCGCCTTGACGCCGATTCCCGCTGGTACCGGGGGCGTATGAAGCCCTAGAGGCCCTTGTCGTGGCCCTCGGGTCGCCCGATAGGTGGCCGGCGTACGGTGGCCGAGGCCCCACCGGACTCGCCCCGGAGCAAGGCGCCCGGTGCCGCGGAAGGCGCCTCCGCGGTCGTGCGGGTGCGGACGGTGTTGGTTGAGCGGGACGACGCGGCCGCGCCGGCTCGCGAAAACCCGGAGAACGTGCGCTCCCTCGCGTCGACATGAGAGGTGGAGCTCGCCACTGCCCGCGCCCAGCTCGAACAAGGCCGTGCGGCGCTCCAGGAGGTGGAGGGGCTGAAGACAGCCCTAGCGGGCAAGACCGCCGTGCTCGCTGCGGCGGAGGAGCGAGCTCCGGCAGGAGCGAGCCGCACGCCAAGAGGCGGAAGGCCAACTCCAGCGGGAGCGGGCGGCGCTCGTCGAGGCCCAGGCCGCGCTCGAACAGGAGCAGATGGCACGCGAGGAGGTGCTGGGCCAACTCCAGAAGAAGGAGGAGGAGGCGTCGTGCCTCAACGGGGAGTTGGTGCAGCTCAGCATCTCGCATGAAGACCAGCGCCAGTCCCTCGAGGAGCAGGGGGCCTCGTTCCTGAAGCTGCAGCAGGAGGCTGAGGAGACTCGCCGGTCCCTCGAGGTGGAGAAGAAGCAGGTTGAAGGTGAGTTTGTTTCCGTTCGGTTTTTGTTCGTCGATTCGTTCTTTTGGGATCTGCTCCCAACTTCATATTTTTCTTGTTCGTGGCTTCCAGGCCTGCGGACCGCACTGGGGCACGCGACCACCCGGGCCGAGACGCTGCAGATGACCTACAACTCCTCTCAACAAGAGTTGGAGGAGCTGCGGGCCGCCGCCCTCGAGACCTGCCAGGAGGTCGAGGAAGGCGAGGCGCAAGCTGGAGCTCGCTGGCAAGCCGCTTGCGCGCTCTTGGTGGGCACGTCTCGAGGCGGATGCATCGCGCTCTTCACCTGGGTGTCAAGAAGGCCCTCGGCGTGGTGAGGTCTCACTACGAGGTGAACCTCGTGGCCGTGGCGTCGGGCTACGTCGTCCCGGAGGGCGTCGAGGACGAGGTGGCGATGGAGCGCGCCGACGCGCTTGCCGCTGCTGCTGCCGAGACGCTCACCGAAGACTTCGAAGACTTTTTGTTCCCCGACGCTCCTAACGCCGGCGAGCCCCAAGCCTGAGACCACTGGGCGCTGGGCCTGGATGTTCCAAGCGTTGGTGAGTTCCTCACCGTTCTCGTTGGCCAGCTTGTACGTGCCGGGCTTGAGCACCTTCACCATGACGTAGGGTCCCTCCCACGGGGGCGACAGCTTGTGGCGGCCTCGATTGTCTTGGCGTAGCCTTAGGACGAGGTCCCCCGCGCTGAAGTCTCGTCGCCGCACCTTCCGGGCTTGGTAGCGTCTTAGGGCATGCTGGTACTTTGTGGAGTGCATCAGGGCCACGGTGCGCACCTCGTCCAATTGGTCCAGCGAGTCCTCGCGGGCTCGTTGGTTGGCGTCTTCGTCGTAGCCCCGAACTCTGGGCGACCCATACTCCAAGTCTGTGGCATGGCCTCGGCCTCGTCGGCGTCGTACCCCTCGAGCAGGGAGAGCACGTACGCCTCGTTCGAGGGGTCCTCGTCCATGGGCTCCGCGCCTGTTGGACTCGAGGGAGCCCCCGAGGGTTCCTCGCGGCTTGAGGGGTAGGGCTCGAGGTTGACAGACGGCTGGGAGATGTCTCGCGCAAAAACGTTCGGGGGAATGGTGACCCTCCCCGACGCGATCTTGGCGAGCTCGTCCGCCTCCTCGTTGTACCGGCGAGGCACGTGGTTGAGTTCTATCCCATAGAACTTATCCTCGAGGGCGCGCAAAGCTTTGCAATATGCCTCCATCTTATCGTCGTGACAGCTCGCATTCTTCATGACCTAGTCGATCACGAGCTGCGAGTCCCCCCCGCACGTCGAGGCGCTTGATGCATGTTGTCGGTGCGGAATATGGTCCCGACACTAACCAAGAGATAACGCCTAGGTCTATCCCTCGATGGTCGATGCTAAGCAACAAATGACACAAGGGTTTATCCCGGTTCCGCCGAGGGGGCCGTACGTCCGCCAGGGGCGTGCTCGTGGCACCGTATTGCTCGGCACCGGGGGTGCTTGTAGTGGGGCAAGTACAAGCGAGGCGGGAGAGGAAGCGTGGCTTCCAAGTCCCCGGGTGAGTGGCCGAAGATGTTGTGGGAGAAATAAGAGAGTGAGTGCACGGTGTGTTGTGTTCCTCTGAACTCGTCCCCCCCGCGGCGGGGGGCTCGCCTCCCCCTTTTATAGGCCAAGGGGGCGGCGGGTTACATGCACGCCGCGCTACCTAGCTACGTGAGGGAGCACGTCGCGCTACGGTGTAGAGTGGGCGGCCGTCCGGACGATCTTCGCTGCGATCCGGCCATGATGACCTACCCCGTACCCGAACAGTGGCGGTTCGAGGGTAGGAGGCGGCAGATGGCGATGGCGTCCTCTGATAGGCTTCGAGGGAGGTGCTGATGATGGCTGGTACGGGGTACAGGAGCGGGCAGAACGGCGTTCCTTCCCAATGAGCTCTGCGGTAATGGAGTGGTTGCTGCAGTGCCCGGGCGTGCGCCTGCGGAGTCGGGCGTGCGCCTGCACGCGTGGGTACGGCGGCCGCGCGCGTTACGCGGGCCGGGATGGCCATCCACCGCCTAGCGCCCCTCACCTAACTCCGGCAGGTCACGTGAAAGTGAATCGAGGGTGCGCCCGGCCCTCTTTCGAGGGTCGGGCGTGTTAGCCGTACAAGTAATGGGCGCGCGGTGTCACGGGACCGACACCGGCCGTACCGCACGGTCCATCCCACGGGGCGGGGATGGGCTCCTCCCCGGGGAGTTGGTGCGGCGGCACCGGGCGTGAGCCCGTGGCGCATGATGGCGCCGTCCCTACGGCGTCGTGGCGTTAAATGCCCAAGTACGGGGCCGGCCGCACGCGTGCGGCGCGCCCGTGAACGTGGCGGGCCCCGGCCCGAGGGCGGGGCGGTCCCTCGAGCAAGACGAGACTCGCTCGAGGGGGGAGCGAGCCCTCGAGCGGGGCGGGACCGCTCGAGGGAAGGGTCGCCCCTCGAACGAGGCGCAGCCTGCTCGAGGGGTCTCCTGGTCGGGCCGTCTTGGTGGGCTTCCGGAGTCCTGCCGCATAGGCTAAGTCCTGTATGGTTAGTTTCCTGCATGGTTAGGCTTAGCGTGTTTTGATACCGGGATTAAGTGAGGATTCCCCGTTGTTTGAGGGGGACCCCTAGGGCGGTCCCCGACAGTAGCCCCCGAGCATCTGCGGGTTTGCCATTGAGGCTCCCGCATGCCGGAACCTACCGATGGGACGTTCTTCCCTCCTTGTTTGCGAACGCTTTCCGTGGGGCCGCGTCGCGGACCCGCGGGTCTAGCCCTCGAAGCCCCGCAGAGTGTGGGCTCTCCCCGCAGGGTTTAACCGTGAGAACTCGGTCGAAAGGCGTGGCACATATGCCAACCGGCATCGGCGGTGTTTCAGCCCGGCTTCGGGGGGTGCACGCTCCCCCGTCACCGTCTCCGGCGGGTGCAATTTCAAGGAGGTGTAGCCGTGCGTCAAGCCCCCGAGCCTTGGCCCGTTCGAGGCGATCGGGTCGAGCTCGACGACTTGTTTTTTAACGCGCCCTCGCGCGTCCCTCCGCGGGACGGAGGGTGAGGTCTCCACGACTCCCATCGAGCGGGTCGCGAATCGCGGATTCCTCGTCGAGGCCGCTAGCGGGTGGTTCAAGTGGACGTCCATGCCCCGTTCGATAAGGGTAGGCCGCGCGGTCCGAGACACGTCCATGGAAGCGCTTGCGTGGGTTTGCTAGGTGGGGCTCGGTCCCGTTCGCTAGGGATCGAGGGCGCGGAAGCTCTCCCTCGGTGGGATCCCCCGCTAGCTGCCCTCGCTGGCTCTCGAACACGACATGTGGGGCACCCTCGAGCCGACGGGCTCGAGGAACGGCTCGAATGCACGTGCCCTCGTCGTCCCTAACTCGTGATCCGGGGCGCCCGTTCGAACCCGTCGAGGGTCGGGCTTCGAACCTCCGATCGCAAGGCCGTGCGGGGCCGTGCCTGGACGGCCCCGTCTTTTGCGTTTGCGGCCGTCGAGGGGTCTGGACGTGCCGACCCTCGAGGTGCTGGTTGGTGGCATGGCGCGGCATGAGTGCTTTCGGTGCCGCTCTATTTCAAGCGTGACCTGGGCGATCCTCTTACGTGCGTGCCTTCTTTTAGAGAGTTGACATTGTCTCGAACGGGAGGGTCATGCCGCTCGAGGGCTTCACGTGGCATGGGTGCCCGTGGTTGCCTCCTCTACATCGAGCAGGTCCCGGGCGACCTTCTCACGCTAACATCCCATCGAGGGTCGCCTTTGTTTCGAGCCGAGGGTTCGCCTCGCTCGAGGGCTCTCCTTGCTTGGCAAGGGGCCCGGCATTTAATTGCCTTGCGGTCGTGGCCGCGGTTTTGCGCGCCGCGGGCGCGCCTTTAAGGCGTTGCCGCGCGCGCGCGCGCGTAGTGGGCGGCGCCGTGGGCGGGACGTGACGGTTTTGCCTCGGCCGCGGCCGGTCCTCGCCGTAATGATGACCCGCCCGCAGGTGTTAGAGCCGCCGCGGTCGTGGTGGGGCCCGCCCGTCGACGCGATGGAAAGATTCCTGCGGTTAACGTCGGCGGGGCGTCCGCTCCGGAGAGCTCGCCCGTCGCCTATAAAACCGCGGAGAGGAGTGGACGGCGGTTTTTTACCTTGGCACCTTACCACTTTCGGTCCCCCCGTCCCTTCGCCTTCGTCTTGCTTTCGCTCGTCGTGCGAGCTCGTCGCTAGCGCCTTCTCCCTTGCTCCTTGTTCTCCGCCCCTATTCGCCTTCGTCCTCTCCATGGCGCCGCCTCGCCCTCCCCTTAGGATCTTGGAGCCGTACGCCCGGGAGAGGTCCACGGGGACCCGGCCCGCCTTGGGCGAGCCGGTCGCCGCCGCCCGTTGGCGGCCAACGAAGATGGGCGCCCGGCGGAATGGATCGTGCCGCCGGCTGCGGACCGCGAGCCCAACCCGCCGGAGGGCTACGTGGTGAGCTTCCTCCGCTATCACGAGCGTGGCTTCAACGCGCCGGCGAGCACATTCATGCGGGCAATGTGCCACTACTACGGGGTGGAGTTGCACAACTTCGCCCCCAACGCGATCTCGCAGGCGGCCACGTTCGTGGGCGTCTGCGAAGGGTACCTGGGGATCCCAGTCAACTGGGATCTCTGGGTACACCTCTTCCGCGGGGAGCTCTTCACGCAGCCTACGACGGAGCCAAGGACCCGCCGCGCGGTGCGCTCCGGCGGGATGTCGCTTGCCCCGCGGGGGCAATTCAAGAACGTCTACATCCCCCCGCACCATGACGACGAACAACGCCGGCCGGGAGCGGGGATGGTTTTATCTCGCGCAACGCCGAGCCCGGCCTTCCCCCCTACACGGGCCGGGTGTTCAAGGAGAGACCTAGCTCCCGGGGCTACGGGGTGTCCTCGCCCCGGCGCGGCGCGGCAGAGTCGGGCTGGGCGCACTGCAGCGGCTGAGGAAGCACGGGGTGACCGCGATGGGCGTCCTCGCCTTCCTCCACCATCGGCGGGTCGTGCCTCTGATGGAGAGGCCGCTCTGCATCTTCGAGATGACGGAGGCGGCCAACCCCGTCGACCTGGCGAGGTCGCGGATGCTCCCGACGCCCCTTGAGCGGCCGTACGCGCTCACCCGGGCGCGGAGCGCCGTCGACACCCGGACGCCGCCGCCGCCCGAGGGCCGGACCCCCGTGGGACGTCGAGATGCTCCCCCTCGGCCCGCTGGTGAGCCTGTCTTTCGATTTCGTTTCAGTTTTTGGTTTCGTTTTCGTTTTCTGACGTGCCACCGCCGCTTCGCGCGCAACCGGTGGAGTTCAACATCGCCAAGTCCGTTCCACCCACCCCCGACTCCCGTGCGCTCGGCCGGCGGCGCGGCGGGAGCGAGAGGGAGCGGGCGGCGCGCAAGAGGGAGCACGCCGGGCGTCGCCGCGCGCGCGCGACCAACGGTCCGCGGAGTACCGCGCGCGAGGAGCCGGGGCTCTCCTCCCCGGATATTGAGGAGCCCTCGTCCTCGGAGCGAGACGAGGGAGGAAGAGTCCGAGGGGGAGGGCCCCTCGACGTGTGGCGGCCCGCGCCCCGTCGCGGAACCCGCGCCGGCGTCGGGGGTGGCTTCGTCCGGGGCGGGCGCACGGCGCCCGCCGCCGGCACTCGTCGTCGGGGCGGCACGCGCCGCGGAGGTGCCGGCGCGTGCCACGGAGGCACGCGCGCGCACGCGCCCGCGCGCGCGCGCGCGTGCCCGCGCGCGGAGGGAGCGCGCGTCCATGCGCGCGGCGTCGCCATCAAGGGGCGCGTCGGCGGACGCACGCGCGCGCGCGGGCGAGCGTGCCCCCGCGCGCGGTGGCGTCATCGGGGGTGCGGCATCGGGCGCGCCCGCGCGCGGGCGGGCGTGCCCGTGCGTGCGGCGGCCGTCGGGGAGGCGGCCGCGGCGGCGCGGCCGCCGCGCCCGGTCTCGTCTACGGAGGCCTCGAGGAAAAGGAAGCGGGCCTTTTCCTCCGCGAGGTAAGGAGCCCCGTCTTCCTTCGTTTGGTTTTAGTTTGCCGGTGATTAGATGCTCTAACCCTCCGTTCGTGTCGCGCGCGCGGGCGGTGCCAACCGTTCCTCCTCTTGCACCGGCCAAGGTGCCGAGGACGGACGCGTCGATCCCCACCCGGCGGCGTTCGTCGAGGGGGGTCGCGCCCGGAACGAGCGCGGCGGCGGACACGAGTTCGCAAGGCCCGGCCGAGGCCTCGAGGCCCGGCCGGCGGATCGGCCCCGCCGTGGCGCGGCCGCAGGTCGCGGGGGGCGGCGGCGCGGCCGCCACGGAGGCACGGGCGTAGAGGCGGCCACGGAGGAGGTGCGGCCCGCGGTGGCGACCACCGGCGGAGGTGGTGGAGCGGGCGCAACTTGCGGGAGCGCCCGCAGACGCGGCGGCACGGCGGAGGCGGCGGCCATGGCACCACAACGGGCGCCCGTGGCCGCGAGGCGCGAGGGGAGGTGCCGGGCGGAGGCGGCGCAAGCGGCTCCGCCCGCCGGGCGGTCTCCGGGCGGAGGTGGTGGAGCTCTCGGATGACTCCCCGCCGCCCGGGTGGAACCGGGGGCCGGGCCGGCCCACGAACTCCCCCGAGACCCGGGGAGGGGGCCCTCGTGAGGCGCGCGCGAGGGTCACTCGATGGTGGGGGGTCGAGGGCACGGCGCCGAGGCCTCGTCCTCCCACGCCGGCCGCCCCGCCCGGTGGGGGGGGGGCCGTGGAGGATCCCCCCGCGTTCGCCGACGCCGGGGGGAGCGAGGAGCTGCGGGGCGAGCTCCGAGCCACGGCGCCACGCTCAACCACGCGTTGAACGAGGCACCGCGGGTCCACGGCGGCCCGGCCCGGCTCGTCTTCCGGGTGAGCCACGGTTGCTCATCTCTCTTCCTTTTTCGTTTTCGTGCGCCGCATTCAAGCCTTAGCACTTACGAGATTTGATGTGTGGACGCCGGGAGCTCGAGCGTCGCGCCCCACGACAAATACGACGCGTTCGATCGGGTGAACGCCGAGGCCCGCCGGCCCTCCGGGAGCAATGCGGCGCTTTCAACGCGCTTGCGGACGCTCTCGGGACACCGGATGGGCGGCTAGCGCACGGGGCGATGGCGTGGTGCGACGAGCTCCCGGGAGAGCTCGGGGCGGGACGCGGCGCGCCGGTCGAGCCTCGAGCGGATCCGCGCGCCCCTCGTCGATCGTGACGAGGCGCTATGTAATGCGCGCGCGGATCCGGATAAGACGCGGACGCCGGCCGCCAACCGGGAGGCGGAGGTGGCCACCGCCGCGCCGAAGCTCGGGAGCTCCGCACGTCGCTCGAAGGGGGCGCAGCGCCGCACCGCCGAGCCGAGGAGCGGGCGCGCGGCGGGAGCGGAGCGGCCGCGCCAAGGAGGCCGATGACCCGAAGGCCGCCCTCGACGCCAAGGGCCGCGGCCCTCGTCGTCGGCCGAGGAGCGGCTCCGGCGAGAGCACATCACCCGCCGGGGGCCGAGGGGCGGCTCCGGCGGAGCAGGGCCGCCCTTGGCGACGCCCCGAACGGCGCCGGAGCGGGGAGCGCGTTGCTCGCGGGCGGCGGAGAAGTCGGCCGAAGGAGCGGAACGCCGCATTCTCCAAGGTTGAGGATGAAGCGCTCGCGCTCGCATCGCCAATGCCGCCCAGAGCCGGCCCTCCGCGAGCAAGGCGAGGCCGTCCCGGGGCCGTCTCGAGCCGGCACTCGAGTCCGCGCGCCGTGACCTCGACCCGGAGAGGAAGCAAGTCGAGGGTGAGACTTTTTGACTCTCGTTTGTTGGTTTTTTGCTTTAGAGGGTTCGCTTCTCCTTTTCTCGATCTCCTGTCGTCTTGTTGGTTCCGTGCTTGCGCACGGCCCTTGGGGCACGGCTGGCCGGGCGGGCCGAGGCCCCCCGCAGGCTTCCTACAACTCCTCCGAGCAGAGCCGCGGGGAGCCGCGTGACGCGGCCCTCGAGACTTGCCGCGTCGTCGAGGAAGGCGAGGCCCGTGGCCGGCGGCTCGGCCGGCCCGGCCGCCCGCGCGCCCTAGGCGGTCATGTCACGGAGCGGATGCGCCGGGCGTTGCACCTAGGCGTCCCGGAAGGCCCCTCGGAGTGGTGCGATCCCACTACGAGGTCAACCTTGAGGCGCGCGGCGGAGGGCTATATCGTGCCCGAGGGCGTCGAGGACGAGGTGGCCATGGAGCGCGCGGACGCGCTTGCCGCCGACGCCGCCGGGTCGCTCGCCGAGGCCTTCGAAGAATTCCTCTTCCCGCACGCCGCCGATCTGCTTGCTCCTCCCGCTCGAAAGTCGTTGGGCGCTAGGCCCATTTTTTGTTTTATGTGTATCAGAATTCTGGCCTCGTGGCCCTTTGTAAATAGACAAGTTATTTTGTGAACATAAACGGTTGTCGTAAATGAAGTTGTTTGCTTATTACGCCTTTTGTTTCTCCTTCTTCCTGAGTAGATTCTAGTTAGGGGAGTTCGCTTTTCGCAGGGGGCCCGCTGGGTTGGAGGCGAGAGAGACGGGCCATAGCCACGCGGCGTAGGCTGTCTCTGGCTCGCACGCTCCTTCCGCTGTGCCACCTGCGCCCTGTTCGAATCATGGCTCGAGGTTGAAGTAGGAAACAAACTTAGCGCGTGTTGTTACGTTTTTTGCGCGAAAAAATGGGACCATTTGGGGGGGGGTGCCCCCCCGCAGTAGCCCCCGAGGGTAACTTGGGTTTCAGGGGAAAGCCGAGTTGCCCTTTTATTAGACTTGCAGTATTTACATAGTTGACACCAACTGGGGCGTTGGCCATGTGATTTTATAACAACAACAAAAAACACTTGGAAAATCCTAGCTAAGGGTAGAAGCGACGTAGCTGTTGGATGTTCCAAGCGTTGGTGAGTTCTTCGCCGTCCTCGTTGGCCAGCTTGTACGTGCCCGGCTTGAGCACTTTCACTACGACGTAGGGTCCCTCCCCATGGGGGCGATAGCTTGTGGCGCCCTCGGTTGTCTTGGCGTAGCCTTAGGACTAGATCCCCTTCGCTGAAATCCCTGCGACGTATCTTGCGTGCTTGGTAGCGTCGTAGGACCGTTGATACCTTGCGGAGTGCATTAACGCCACGAGGCGTACTTCGTCTAGATGGTCCAGTGAGTCCTCGCGGGCTCGCCGGTTAGCCTCTTCGTCGTAGCCTCGAATCCGGGCGACCCGTATTCCGAGTCCGTGGGGAGGACGGCCTCCGCGCCATGGACCGGAGAAAAACGGGGTGAACCCGTGGCTCGCTTGGGGTTGTCCTTAGGCTCCACACGACCGTTGGTAGTTCTTGGAGCCATTTCCGCCGCATTTGTTGAGCCGGTCAAAAATTCGGGGCTTGAGGCCTTGCGTAATCATGCCGTTGGCACGCTCCACTTGGCCGTTGGTCCGTGGGTGTGCCACAGCCTCGCCCGGGCCCACGCGGATGTGGAACTTGTCGCGAACTCCAAAAACTTCCGCCCGTGAACTCGGGACCCATTGTCCGTGATGATGGAGTTTGGCACTCCAAGGCGGTAGACGATGTCGGTGAAGAACGTGACCGCCCGCTCGGCCTTCAAATTCGTGATGGGGCGCACCTCCACCCATTTGGAGAATTTGTCAATCGCGACAAGCGAGGTGGGTGAAGCCCCCCGGCGCCTTCCGTAGGGGCCCGACGATGTCCAACCCCCACACGGCGAACGACCATATTACGGGGATCGTTTGCGGGGCGTGAGCGGGCAAATTGGACTTGCGGGCGTAGAACCGACACCCTTCGCGGGTGCGCACTATTTCGCCGGCATCCGCGACCGCGGTAGGCCGCAGAAGCCTTGGCGGAACGTGTTGCCAACGAGGGTGCGCGGCGCGGCGTGGTGGCCACGGATCCCCGCGTGGATGTCCCGTAGGAGCTCGCGCCCCTCGGGAATGGGTATACACCGCCGGAGGATGCCCGACGCGCGCGCTTGTACGGCTCGCCGTCGACGAGGGTGAATGACTTGGCCATCCCGGCGATGCTCCCTGGCCGTGGCCCGGTCTTCGGGGAGTTCCCCTCGAGCAATCCGAGTGATGTATTTCTCCCGCCGGTCCGCCCGGACGGGAGCCGGTTCGATGTCCATCGCGACGGCCCTCGTGGGAGCCGTACCCCTCGAGAAGGGAGAGCACGTACGCCTCGTTCGAGGGGTCCTCTTCCATGGGTTCCGTACCCGCTGGGTTCGAGGGAGCCCCCGAGGGTCCGCCGTCGCTCGAGGGGTAAGGCTCAAAGGTGACCGAGGGCTGTGCGATGTCGCGCGCGAAAACGTTCGGGGGGACGGTGATCCGCCCGACGCTATTTTTGCCGCCCTCGTCTCGCTTCCTCGTTGTACCGAGCGGGGTACATGATTAAGCTCGATGCCGTAGAATTTGTCTTCGAGGGCCCGCACGGCTTTACGGTAAGCCTCCATCTTGTCGTCGTGGCGGCTCGCGTTCTTCATGACTTGATCGATCACGAGCCGCGAATCCCCTCGCACGTCGAGGCGCTTGATGCCCAACTCAATGGCGATTTTGAGGCCGCGAGAGAAGGGCCTCGTATTCCGCCATATTGTTGGATGCGGGGAAGTGGAGGCGCACCGCGTAGCGCATGTGTTCCCCGAGGGGTGACACGAAGAGCGAGCCCGCGCCCGCTCCCCGTCTTCATCACCGAGCCGTCGAAGAACAGAGTCCAAGACTCGCTTGAATCCGAGGGGGCGGCGCCGCGTGTCCGTCCACTCGGCCGACGAAATCGGCTAAGATCCGCGATTTGATGGCCTTGCGCGGAGCGTAGGCGAGCTTCTCGCCCATCAACTCCACGGACCACTTGGCACTTCCGCCCGCCGCGTCGGGGTTGCGAATGATCTCTCTTAGCGGGAAGGAGGAGACCACCGTAACGGGGGTGGGCCTCGAAGTAGTGGCGGAGCTTGCGCCGCGCGAGGACTACCGCGTACAACAGCCTTCTCGGACTCCGGGGGTAGCGCGTCTTCGTGTCCGACGAGACTTCGCTCGATGTAGTAGACCGGCCTCTCGCACGGGCAAGGCATGCCCTTCCTCCGTTCGCTCCACAACGATCACGGCGCCGACCACCCGGGTGGTTGCGGCCACGTAGAGTTGGAGGGGTTCGCCGTCTCGCGGCGGCGTAAGGATTGGGGCGTGCGTCGAGACGCCTTCGCTTGTCGAGCGCTTCCCCGGGCCTCGGCGGTCCAAGAGAAGCGCTCGTGCTTCTTGAGCGGCCGGTAGAGGGGCCAGGCCCTTCTCACCGAGCCTCGAGACGAAGCGGCTTAAGGCGGCGAGGCACCCCAACACTTTTCGCACTCCCTTGAGGTCCCGAATTGGACCCATTCGCTCGAGGGCCGCGACCTTTTCGGGGGTTGGCCTCGATCCCCCGCCGGGAGACGATGTACCCTAGGAGCATGCCCCGCGCACTCCAAAGACACATTTTTCGGGGTTGAGCTTGACCCCGTTGGCCCAGCGGTACCGAATGCGATGCCGAGATCGCTAACCGGGTCGTCCGCCTTCCGGGTCTTGACGACGATGTCGTCCACGTAAGCCTCGACCGTCCGCCCGATATGGTCCCCAAAAACGTGCCGCATGCGCGCCGATATGTTGCGCCCGCGTTTCGAGGCCAAAAGGCATCGTGACGTAACGAACGTCCCGAACGGTGTGATGAACGAAGTCGCGAGCTGGTCGGACTCCTTCATTTTTATTTGGTGATATCCCGAATAGGCATCAAGGAAACAGAGTAGTTCACACCCGCCGTTGAATCAACGATTTGATCTATACGTGGCAAAGGAAAAGGAACTTTTGGACATGCTTTATTGAGACCGGTGTAGTCTATACACATCCTCCACTTCCCATTTTTCTTTTTTTACAAGCACGGGGATTAGCTAGCCACGTAGGGTGGAACACTTCCTTGATGAATCCGCCTCGAGGAGCTTCCGCAGCTCCGCTCCGATCGCCCGTCGCCGCTCCTCGTCGAAGCGGCGCGGCGCCCGCCGCCGCACGGCGCGAGCGTTAGGCGGGATATCAAGGGAGTGCTCGGCGACCTCCCTCGGGATGCCCTCGGCATGTCCGAGGGGCTCCACGCGAAGACGTCGGCGTTGGCGCGGAGGAAGTTGACGAGCACCGCTTCCTATTTAGGATCGAGGGTCGAGCCGACCCTCAACGCCTTGCCCTCGGGGGCCGTCGGGTCGAGGGGGACCCCTTTGGTTTGCTCGGCGGCCTCGAAGGTGCCGATGTGTTTGGTGGCGGAGCCGAGGTCGTCGTTGACCATCTTCTCCAAGTGTGTTTACCGGTGCTTCATCCGGCGCTAGTGCCTGCGCATGTTCCACGCACTCGACGTCGCGCCGAATGCGTGCTCGATCGATGACCCGACGGTGATGACGCCGTTTGGACTCGGCATCTTCATCTTCGTGTACGTGTAGTTGGGGACCGCCATGAACTTGGCATAGCATGGTCGCCCAAGGATGGCATGGTAGGCCCCTTTGAATCCCACCACCTCGAAGGTGAGGGTTTCCTTGCGGAAATTCTTGGGGGTCCCAAACCGGACGGGCGGATTGATCCGCCCGAGGGGTTGAACCTCGCTTGCCGGCGCGATGCCGTGAAACGGCTTCGTGCCGGGCCGCAGCTCGGTCCAGCCCCAATCCCCATCGGGCGCAATGTATGCGCGAAGAGGATATTGAGGCTACCGCCTCCGTCCATAAGGACCTTCGAAAACCGGGGCGTTCCCAATGATGGGATCAACCACCGGTGGGCACCGGCCGGGTTCGGGATGCGATTTGGGTGATCATCCCGCTAAAGGTGATGGCATCCTTCGACCGGTTGAGAAAGGCCGGAGGTTCCCTCTCTCGCGGCGAGGACTTCGTGCCGCTCCTTCTTGCGCCGCCGGGTCGACATGTCGACGTAGGTCCCCCCAAAGATGAGGAACACATTTTCGACGGCGGGGAAACCACCGCGCGTCGCCATCGCCTCCATCCTTCTTGGCCTCTCGCCTCCTTCGCGGCGGCACGGCCATAGAACTTCTTGAGCATGTCGCATTGCTCAAGAGTGTGGTTCACGGGGAGTCTTGTGGTAGGGGCATGGCTTTTTCATCATGTCGTCAAACACCCCCGAGCCTCGAGGGGCCGGTCGAGGGCCCCGTCGAGCCGGGTCGACGCCGAGGGCCTCGGCGTTGCCGCCGTTGCGCCCCGCTCGCGCGCCGCGCGGCGCGGCTTCTTCCCCTTCTTGCCCCGTTTGTCGTTGCGGCGCGGCTCCTTGGACCCGCCGCCCTCCGCGGCGTGTCCTCGGAGCGCTTGCCCTTCTTGCCGTCGAAGATTGCTCCCACGCGCCTCCTCTCCGGAGGCGAAGCCGGTGGCAATGTCGAACGCCTCGTTCGAGTCCGTGGGCGGGCCGCGTCCCGGCTCGCGCACAAGGTCCCGCACGTGGTGCCCTCGAGGAACGCGTGCACGATCTCGGACCGTGCCACGCCGGGTAGCTCCGTGCGGCGCTTGGAGAAGCGCCGTATGAAGTCCCGTAGCGATTCGACGGCTTCGCGTGCGGGAGCGCGATCCCCGGGAATTCCCCGGGCGCACGTACGTGCCCCGGGAAGTTGCCCACGAACGTACGGACTAGATCGTCCCGGCCATGGATCCGGGCTGGCGGGCAAGTGCTCGAGCCATGTCCGGCCGCGTCGCCCGGTGTGCGGGGGCAAGTTGCGGATAATCACTTCGTCGTTGGTGGCCCCGCCCAGTGACAGTGTTGACGGTTCATAGTTGTATCAAAGTTCGTTTGTGACTTGCAAGCGGACAAGTCTCCCGTCGTAGTCAAGGGACCCTTCTTCCCTCGAGTGGTGAACCCAAGGTATCGAATCCGTGGAACAATGTGCAACGCAAGGATTCAATCTAGTAAAGCAAGGTAAAGCTATCTAATGAAGACAAGTTACATCTAATCTACTAACTCATAAAGAAAACGAATCTAATCTAATCTACTAAAGAGGTAGCAAGAGAAAGCAAGAGATAACCAATCTAGAGAATCTAGATCATGCTTATGTTGTAGCTCCAAACAAGATAGATGAAGATAGAAGAGCGAATCTCATTAAAAGCATCTTTAAATCGTGGCCTTCCCATCCGACTCCGAAAACATCCGCCTTTCGAGACCCCCGTTCGTCACAACGTATCCCTATTCATGCGGGGAGCTTAGGGCGAGTTCGATAGAACAAGTTGAAATCACTTGGCCGGTCCGTATGCACCTCTAGCCACCGCGGCTACAAGAGCACCCTATGTAATCTAGCTATAGACTAGATCGTAGAAGAAGCAAAACCAAGAAGAAATCAAAATCATCGAGAAGGCACTTAATCGCTAGAAATCGGATTCACTTACAAACTTCACCATGAATGATTACATGAACAAGATCACCACCGGGGCCCTCCTCGATCTTGATCCTCGCTCCGAGCTCCGACGTGGTCTTCCATGCAAGGTTCCCACGTCGGCCGTGGAAACCCTAGACAACTAGCACGACCCTCATCTTCAAGTTGGTGTCCCTCAAGCTCTCTCTCGCTCCTCGGCGGCGGAATACGACTTCGGTTCGCGTGGCTCTCGGTCGGGGGGCTATTTATAGCCCGAGAAGCAATTAGGTCAAAGGAGAGGCCGATTGGGCCCCGATTGGGCCGGGCCGGCCGGCCGGGCCGACCGGCCCGGGCCCACCCGGCCCATCTCGCGGCTCGCTTCGCCGTGTTGCTTCCCACGTCTTCTAGATGTTCTCGCCTTTTGCATGTGGGCCCTTGACGTCGGTTTCTCTCCGAATTGGACTCAACTCCTTGTCTTGCAAGATTCAAAGCACTTTTCCGGTTCGGTCCTCGGAGTTTATCATCTTCTCGGGCTTGGTCCTTGGGCTCTTGGAGTCATGTTCACTTCATTGCTTGACTTGTATCGGGCTTCAAGGTCTTGTCATGAGGTGCTTAATGAACTTATCCCGAAGTCTTGCTTTCATCGTTAAAACCCCGCGTAAACACATAACTCCAAAACCGACATGCACAAGTGAACTTGTTATACCACGGGGGTTAGTACCAATGAATAAGATACAAAAGTTATGCCAACATAGAAGGTAAACTCATGGCTAGGTTGACGGATTTTCACCGTCAACATCTCCCCCATGCTTAAACCTTGCTCGTCCTCGAGTAAGCCTTCGATGGATATCATCATTGCCAAACAATGTTTAAACCTTGCACTTGATCATACATGAAAAAAAACATAATGCTCTCAAAAGTTTAATTCGTTAAAGTTCCATAATGTACTAGCCTTCACCTCTACGGAGGGTAGATTCTTTTTAAGCTTATCCCACAAGTATTAACATGCTCACAAAGTTTAAATAGATCTCGAATTTTTGAAATAAAGAACGAGATAAAGAAAAGAGCTAAACCAAGTTCACAAATTTAAATCACCTTGCATGTTGCTCATAAACTCTCATCTCACTTGTCTCTCAAGCCTATATATTCTACTCCTTTCCCTCTCATAACATATATGTGTGGTAGGCTTTATATGGAACTTTGGGAAAGTTTAGTCCTAACAAGATTTTATAAATGAGGTGTTGTCAAAACAAGACAAGCTTCTCATGGTCTTACCGAGACTCGTCAAAAAGGTCATTGGAAAATAATGTTAAATCAAGGAGGGGAAAGAGAAAAATACACACACTTTAGATGAGTGGACATGTGCAAATGGCAAAGAGTGATCCCGAGGCACAAAGGAAGTCCTCGTTATCGGATTGCACATGGTTGGAAGATGAGAATGGATCTTTTTAACTTGAAGCCTTGAATGCACTTTTAGAGAGCCGGGGAGTTCACTTTACGCACATATATTTTTTTTCTCTTTCTCATATTTCTCATTCTTTTCTTTCTTTCATTCATTCATTTTTTTTTCTTGTCATATATTCAGTCCATGACTTTCACAACGAAGTTTTGATTTTTTATACCTTGAAAGTCATGAATATCACCGGATTTTTTTTACCCAACCCTATACATCTCTTTCATCATTTTTTTAAAAAAAATACTCCCTTTTGAACTCTAAAACTCGCACCGTACCTACCTCCTCCCCCATGCTTAGACGTTGCTCGTCCTCGAGCAAAGAGGCGAAAAATAAGGTAGGTACCGGAATATTCTTCCTTGGAGAGATACTTGAAATCTTCAATGTTGGCACCGTCTTGCGATCTTCCTTGAATTTATGATCCATTCTCAACGATAGGTTGTGGTCAAGGAGGTAATCACAAAAATTGATATTTGGTTTAAGGGTGGATATCCGGCGAAGTTTGTGAGATCTCCGATGCGGGGATACACAATGCACGGATAAGAGGCTAGCAAAAAGATAGATACGCAAAAACGAAATGACCAGCTTCTTAGTCTCGGGCCAGAGAAATCATGGCCTGCAATAACGCACTCAAAAATAAATCTTGTACACTAAGGTTTATGCACTCAAATATATATAAGGCTTTGGATAGGTTGAGCAACACACAAGCGATATTTGTGACAAGGTTAGCGATATTTTTGAGCATAAAAGACATCTTTAATCTATTCATAACTTGAGAGCACATAAAACACTATGGGTCTTTATTTTAATCATAACCTCCGCTGAAGATTAAGCTAGCATTTAAATAAATTCAGATTTGTATTTTTAAGAGAGCACTAGTTCAAACATGCATAAATCAATTACAAAGATAAACAAAGCAGCAATTATAATCATATATCATCATGGCACAAACTTTGTAACTTTACCAAAGGTAAAAACTTGGTGGTGACATTATTCATGATGAAAATAAAAACTAAGACACATGCTGAAAAAAATTAAACTAACACACTTTCTGAAATTTAAATAAAAAACTGAAAACACTACGCATACATAGGCGCAAACAAGCTGAAAATTAAAGAAAAAAGGGGTAATGGAAAGATAACTAAAGCTCCTCCTCTCTCTAATCTTCCGCCGGTGGTTGATATTGATAGTCTTGGTTGTTATACCCTTACTTGTAATAGGAATGCACCACTACTCCTATGAATTGTCCAATGGTATTAGGTGAAGGTGTCAAAGCTCATAAGCGACGTTTGCATTTCCTTCACCCATTTGGTTTGCATTGGTTAGGATGGCTGCAATAATTTACATGTTCCTTGCAGCGTATCCTCCAATGGTGGCCACATTTTGTTGTGGTTGAGGAAGGTGTGCAAATGGCTCCGCAAAGGCTACGTTGGGCACCGCAAAAATGGTGGGGGTATGGCCGCACCACTCCCCCATGCTTGCATTGGTACACCACCGTAGTAACTCGGCGGCGCCGGGGTTCCTCCCGGTGGTGGGACATAATTTTGTTGTGCACCTCCTTCTTGGGCCATGGAAGCTCCTTCTCCTATAATCCTTCTCTTTTATTTTTCTTCGCCGGCACAAGAAGTCCTTCCTCTAACCGATCTTCTTCCCCTCAAGAAAAGTCTTAGTCTTCAATCCGATAGGGGCAAATTTGCTTTGGCCACTTTGAAGCCTCCTCCCTCATCTTCAAATAAATTTTCCTTTCTTCATATATTCCTAGGGAAGTCCCGGGTAGGAGATGATTCGGGTTCCTTGTAATACCCGGTTTTTTAAAGAGATAGCCAATATGGAGAGGTAACACCCCGAACCAATATCTTCCGAACTCGATGTTGCAAAAACAACACCACCGGTTGATCATAGGTGAGTGGGGTCTATTGGCCACTTGGCAATTAAAGCCGAGTAAAGCCAATTCAACTCGTGTTGGTTATCTTTGTCTCTCTTGTTCTCCCAAAAATCCATTTGCACAAAAGTGACACACTTGGATGATGGGTTCGGATAGTATTTCTTCGTTGATGGTCTCTTCCCGTGATCATACTCCAAAAGCCTTCCCATGTGCCTTCATGCACATACTTGTTCCGGAGCTCCCTTTTGAAAGTAGGAGACACTCGCCCATGGGTCTACGATACTAGACATGCAATCGTTTCGAACATGAAAACTAATCCGATCTATCGGGGATTGTGTTGAATGGATCCAAGGAAGCATTGAGGCCTATACTCCCTTTATGGCATGGTTGCTAGCCTTAAGCATTAAAGTATTTTCAGCACAAGATGATAGATAGATAATCCAACAAAGTGTGATTACATCTCAAGATCGATTGCAACCCATGGATGAAAGGAGATTACCCCATCAAGGTGCTAGAAATAGCATCGTTGATCAAGGTTACCCTTCCGACGGTGTCTTCCTTCTTCTCCACTTGTGGGCTCCCTCCAACGGAATGAGAGACTCAACACTCCTTCATCAAGGTTATGCGCCATGGTCATGAAAATTTCCTAGGCGAATTTCTTGTGGGTGTTTGCCGACACTCCGCTAGAGAACTGCACCGGTGTCCCGTGTGAAACCCAATATGTGGAGAGCTTGGTCGTCGATGTCGGCGTTCGCTACAAGCCTCTACTTAGGGCGAGCGAGCTTCTTCTCCTCCTCCGTCATGATGACATACCCCTCGGAATACCGCGGAGCGTATGGAGGTGGAGCGGATGATCGTGTCAAGTGGCGAGGTTGGACGAGCGGCTCCTCCATACGTTATTGAAGTTTGGAAAACCTAATAAACGAGTTTTGTGTGGCCCTCATGCCACCAAGGGGAAGAGTTTGATTCCTCCTCGGTGGTGCCGTGTCCTCCTCCATACTCCGAGGATGCTCGGAAACCGAGCGCCTCCTCGAAGAGGTTATCGATGATGGCTTAGACGACGATGATCCCTTCTTCTTCTTTTTTTTTGGTGAAAAGGCTTGTAGTTTTCTTCTATGATTGCAGCACTCTCCCTCACAAATAAATATCCGGGGTTTTCACCCGGTAACAAGGTACACAAATATTATTTTGGAGTCTGGACTTTGAGTGGATTTAGGATGTGATTTGTTGCACGAAACAAACGCGGTGGATGGCTAAGTCTAAGGTGATTCCGGCCTACAAACTAGAGCACACGAACAAAGAGTTGGATGAAAGACTTACCTCTCTCCTCCTCTTGGCTCGGTTCTTCTCTAGTGCATTCATGTTGCTTCGTGATCGCGTACACCTTCCAAACATTCCCGTCCACTCCTTCGCTTGCAATATTGCTCCTTCCACTTGATGTTTTCGCTTTGACTCACTTCCATACTCCCTTGCCTCACATGCATCCATGATATTCCTACAAAACAAAGCCTTGGCTGCCCCCCCATGCTTGTAATTTGCATGTGGTTAAACATGTTGGAGGGGCATCCCGTGATGTATCATGGTGCATGCATGGTTAGGTTAACTAGATTGCCTCCCTTTAAGTGTATTTAAGGCTAAGCACTCCTCTAATTTCGAAATTTAAAAATATTTTTCAGAGCCATGCAAGAGCTCGAACATAATTTTAGAGAAGTTTTTAAACCATTAAAAACAAATGCAAGTCGAAAATATTTTATTTTTACGTCGATTTCGGTCTCACCGGTATAGTTTGCCTTCATTGGTTGAGAGCAAGCTTTTCCCGGCTTGATCATGGGGGCATAGGTTTATGTCCTAATTTCGATTAGATGAGAGAGATTTTGAATGAAATAAAATTAAGTGAGGCTTAGAAAAATTCTAATCTTAGAGAAACCAAGGATATGGATTTTTAAACCAACCAAAAATCAAGTTTCTAGGTTCACGCGAGTCCTACCACATGCTGAAATTTAAATAACATCTAGATACAAGTCGTGGCTCTACTCGAGTGTTTTTAGCATGAAAAACAAGTCAACCACAACATCTTAAAGAGGATGAAAGGTTGAGTTAGGTTCTGAAATTTTTTTTGGTTGTGGTTTCTCGAAAAAGAAGCAAACAATCACATAGGATGGTTCATGTAAAGGGTTTATGATCAAGCAACATGTTCAACCAAGAATTATGTCTCTAATATTGTTCAACCATTCTAAGTCTAAGGTTTTGCGTAGTAAAATTCAGAACTGAATTAAATTTAAAAAGACTTGAAAAACCGGAATCGGGTTGTCCTCCCGTAGCTTATTCTTGACTCGACGAAACGGGTTGCCTCCCGCCTAGCGCTTCGTTTATAGTCCATGGCTAGACTTCTTCACTTGATTACTCCGGATCAACGCTCTTTGCGGACGTTGCAATCTTGGGTACCCACTTTGGCTTAGTCAATTTTTTTGGTCTTCACGAAGTCGGCTTTGTCCTTTGGTCTTGACGGATGCAACATCTTCCTTGTGGCTCGGCATCTCGAACTCCGGTCCTTCGGTCGTGATCTTCATGGTCTCTAGTGTGATCCTTCATCTCTCCCGAATGAGTTTGAGTAGCCTTTCGCCGTCTTGGGACCTTGGAGTTGTCTCGGATATTCTTCTTTGTCACCAATCGGTTGTCCGGCAAATTGTCCCACTTGCGTCTAGCATCTTTATCACGATGAACACTTCACGCTCCTTGCATGTGGATCTTGCCTTGGCAGCCTTTAGGTGTTGAGCTTCTTTCTCCATCTCCATCTTCTCCATCCTCCTCTTAAGTAAACCGATATGCCACTCAAGGAATCCAGCTCGTATGCATTCGGCTCTCGCAATCGTCATGCGGATAGTTGAGACTTTGATCTTGAACGGCCTCCGGCGTCTTGAAGGTTTATGATAGGTAGATCAACAATGTCCGGGGTGCATAGCTTGATCTCGCGCTCCGGTGGTTGAGGTTGATCTTCCTTTGGACTTGGAGGTGGTGATTCCCTTGGAGATTTTGATGGTCCTTCGAGCTTGTGTTGCACGTCACCTTTTCCTGTAAAGTTTTCCTGGATCATCCACAAAAAAGTTTTGGGTTTCTTGGAGAGGTAGCCAACCATCTCCGGTTAGGGTTAGTGATAAAACAAAAATCTAACAAAAGAAAAATTAGGGTTAAACAAAACTAGATTAGATTGACTCTTTTTTTTCTTTTGAGGATGATCAAACATAAGAGATGCAAAAGAAAATCAAAAGAAAAAGCGAAAGATAAGCGATACTAGATCGGATCTTGATTGCTTGTTCCCCGCAACGCGCGCCGGAAAAAGGGGCTTGTTGACGGTTAATAGTTGTATCAAAGTTCGTTTGTGACTTGCAAGCGGACAAGTCTCCCGTCGTAGTCAAGGGACCCTTCTTCCCTCGAGTGGTGAACCCAAGGTATCGAATCCGTGGAACAATGTGCAACGCAAGGATTCAATCTAGTAAAGCAAGGTAAAGCTATCTAATGAAGACAAGTTGCATCTAATCTACTAACTCATAAAGAAGACGAATCTAATCTAATCTACTAAAGAGGTAGCAAGAGAAAGCAAGAGATAACCAATCTAGAGAATCTAGATCATGCTTATGTTGTAGCTCCAAACAAGATAGATGAAGATAGAAAAGCGAATCTCATTAAAAGCATCTTTAAATCGTGGCCTTCCCATCCGACTCCGAAAACATCCGCCTTTCGAGACCCCCGTTCGTCACAACGTATCCCTATTCATGCGGGGAGCTTAGGGCGAGTTCGATAGAACAAGTTGAAATCACTTGGCCGGTCCGGTATGCACCTCTAGCCACCGCGGCTACAAGAGCACCCTATGTAATCTAGCTATAGACTAGATCGTAGAAGAAGCAAAACCAAGAAGAAATCAAAATCATCGAGAAGGCACTTAATCGCTAGAAATCGGATTCACTTACAAACTTCACCATGAATGATTACATGAACAAGATCACCACCGGGCCCTCCCTCGATCTTGATCCTCGCTCCGAGCTCCGACGTGGTCTTCCATGCAAGGTTCCCACGTCGGCCGTGGAAACCCTAGACAACTAGCACGACCCTCATCTTCAAGTTGGTGTCCCTCAAGCTTCTCTCGCTCCTCGGCGGCGGAATACGACTTCGGTTTCCGCGTGGCTCTCGGTCGGGGGGCTATTTATAGCCCGAGAAGCAATTAGGTCAAAGGAGAGGCCGATTGGGCCCCGGGTGGGCCGGGCCGGCCGGCCCGGGCCGACCGGCCCGGGCCCACCCGGCCCATCTCGCGGCTGCTTCGCCGGTGTTGCTTCCCACGTCTTCTAGATGTTCTCGCCTTTTGCATGTGGGCCCTTGACGTCGGTTTCTCTCCGAATTGGACTCAACTCCTTATCTTGCAAGATTCAAGACTTTTCTCGGTTCGGTCCTCGGAGTTTATCATCTTCTCGGGCTTGGTCCTTGGGCTCTTGGAGTCATGTTCACTTCATTGCTTGACTTGTATCGGGCTTCAAGGTCTTGTCATGAGGTGCTTAATGAACTTATCCGGAAGTCTTGCTTTCATCGTTAAAACCTCGCGTAAACACATAACTCCAAAACCGACATGCACAAGTGAACTTGTTATACCACGGGGGTTAGTACCAATGAATAAGATACAAAAGTTATGCCAACATAGAAGGTAAACTCATGGCTAGGTTGACGGATTTTCACCGTCAACAACGAGCTAGGCGGTAATCGTTGAGCCGGACGCGGGGGTCCGTCTCCCCGTTGTATTTGACGATTGTCGAGGGCCGACGGAAGCGCCGGGGGAACGCCGCCGTGCGGATCTCCCCGCCGAACACACGGGTGCCGGGGGCTCCGTGTCGGGGAGCGATCCTCACCGCCGTCATAGCGTCCACCCCTTCGAGGGTGGTAGCCCCCCGGCCGCCGCGCGTCCGCCTTGCCGGTGCGCCCGGCGTTGATGACGTTGCGGGCATCGCCATCCGGCGCCCCGCGCGTGTCGAGGAGCCGTTCCTTGGCCGGCGTTCGCCCCCGGTCGGCGGGTTGACCCACGTGCACCGAGGGTTCGCCCCCCGGTGCGGGATCATCACCCCGTGCGTCCCCCCCGTTGGCGGATGCGTGAGGCCGAGCTCTCGGCCCGCCGGACGGCCGCTTGCTCAAGGAGAGTCCGCACCTCGCGGTGCATGTCTCGAGCCTCGGGGGTCGAGGGTGCCGCATGGCGCGTAGCAACGTCGCGGCGGCGATGAGCTTTTGGCTCGCCCGTGGTGGCGTATCCGCGTTGTCGACGTTGGGGACGGGGTTGAGGCGGTCACGGACCGTCGGCCCCGGCTCCCCGCGCGCGTTCGCCGCGCGCGGAGGCCTCCCCCCGCCATCGAGGCGCGGAGGGCCCGCATCGTCCGCACTCCTCCGCCGGCTTGGCCTCGAGCTCGCGGGCTTGGGCCGCCCGTGCGTCGACGTCGGCCCCGGCGCAGAGCGCTCGGCCCCGCGGCCGGGCGCGTGGCGATCCCCGGGGCGGCGTGACTTCCCCGTCTCCGCACCGCCGCCGCACGGCTGCCGTTTGCCGGGTCGTTGGTGATGACGGCGCAACACTCCCGCGTGGGGTCGTAGCTCCCCGTGCCGGGAGTCGTCGGAGCGACCAAACCCGCAGTCCGTGGCGTCGAGGAAGTGCCCGAACGCGACTGGGTCCGGCACGCCGGAGAAGTCCCACTCCGCGTAACCGTGGCGGTTGGCGGGTGGCATCGTGTCGACGGAGCCCAGGGACGACTCGTCTGCTGCTGAGGTGCCGGGGTCCCTGGCGACGAAGACGTGACGGCCAGGTGGAACCCGGCGCATTGTCGTGTTCACGTTGGCGTTATGGGCCGTCGTGGCGCCACGCAGCCCGATGGGGATGCGCGGTCCTGAGACTGCACGCGGTCCCACCGGGGCGGTGGCGGCTGTTGTGACGGTGGGCGCACGCGCGGGGGCGGCGGCGCGCTCGGCTTGCCGCCGCCGGACCGCGCCCGGCGGGAGCGCGGCCCGGAGCGGCGACGGCGTCGCGGCGTCGACGGACCCGCGCATCCGTGCCGCGGGCGCCCGCGCCGGTGTCGTGCGTGCGGCGGAGACCGAGCGGCACCCGGCCTCGCGGCCGCGCGCGAAGCTCCTCACGATTGGTGAGGCGCATGAGATAGCCGTTCCCCGTGGCCTGGAAGTTCAAGTCTCCGAAGCGGATCTCGAACCCGGCCGGGAGAGGGTCCGAGCTACCCATGTTGTAGCGCGTAGTGCGGTACTCAGTGCGAATCACCATGGAGGGAGTTAACGAAATGACCTTAGGCGCTCGTTTGCCCCACGGTGGGCGCCAACCGTCGGTGCGGAATATGGTCCCGACACTAACCAAGCAGATAACGCCTAGGTCTATCCCTCGATGGTCGATGCTAAGCAACAAATGACACAAGGGTTTATCCCGGTTCCGCCGAGGGGGCCGTACGTCCCGCCAGGGGCGTGCTCGTGGCACCGTATTGCTCGGCACGGGGGTGCTTGTAGTGGGGCAAGTACAAGCGAGGCGGGAGAGGAAGCGTGGCTTCCAAGTCCCCGGGTGAGTGGTGAAGATGTTGTGGGAGAATAAGAGAGTGAGTGCACGGTGTGTTGTGTTCCTCGAACTCGTCCCCCCCCCCCCGCGGCCGGGGGCTCGCCTCCCCCTTTTATAGGCCAAGGGGGCGACGGGTTACATGCACGCCGCGCTACCAAGCTACGTGAGGGAGCACGTCGCGCTACGGTGTAGAGTGGGCGGCCGTCCGGACGATCTTCGCTGCGATCCGGCCATGATGACCTACCCCGTACCCGAACGGTGGCGGTTCGAGGGTAGGGAGGCGGCGGATGGCGATGGCGTCCTCTCGATAGGCTTCGAGGGGAGGTGCCGATGATGGCCGGTACGGGGTACGGGGAGCGGGCGAACGGCGTTCCTTCCCAATGAGCTCGCGGTAATGGAGTGGTTGCCGCAGCGTGCCGGGGCGTGCGCCCGCGGAGTCGGGCGTGCGCCCGCACGCGTGGGTACGGCGGCCGCGCGTTACGGTGGCCGGGATGGCCATCCACCGCCTAGCGCCCCTCACCTAACTCCGCAGGTCACGTGAAAGTGAATCGAGGGTGCGCCCGGCCCTCTTTCGAGGGTCGGGCGTGTTAGCCGTACGCAATGGGCGCGCGGTGTCACGGGACCGACACCGGCCGTACCGCACGTCCATCCCACGGGGGCGGGGATGGGCTCCTCCCCGGGGAGTTGGTGCGGCGGCACCGGGCGTGAGCCCGGGGCGCATGATGGCGCCGTCCCCGCGGCGTCGGGCGTTAAATGCCCAAGTACGGGGCCGGCGCACGCGTGCCGCGCGCCCGTGAACGTGGCGGGCCCCGGCCCGAGGGCGGGGGCGGTCCCTCGAGCAAGACGAGACTCGCTCGAGGGGGGAGCGAGCCCTCGAGCGGGGCGGGACCGCTCGAGGGAAGGGTCGCCCCTCGAACGGGGCGGAGTCCGTTTCGAGGAGGGGGGTCGCCCCTCGAACGAGGCGGAGCCTCGCTCGAGGGGTCTCCGGTCGGGCCGTCTTGGTGGGCTTCCGGAGTCCCGCCGCATAGGCTAAGTCCCGTATGGTTAGTTTCCCGCATGGTTAGGCTTAGCGTGTTTTGATACCGGGATTAAGTGAGGATTCCCCGTTGTTTAAGGGGACCCCTAGGGCGGTCCCCGACACATGTTTCGATGGCGATTTTGAGGCCACAAAGTAGGGCCTCGTACTCAGCCATATTGTTCGACGTGGGGAAGTGGAGACACAAGGTGTATCTCAGGTGCTCCCCGAGGGGCGAGACGAAGAGCAGGCCCGCGCCTGCGCCTGTCTTCATTACCGACCTGTCGAAGTACAGAGTCCAGCACTCGGCCTGGATCTGCGGCGGTGGCAACTGCGTATCCGTCCACTCGGCGACGAAATCTGCCAAGATTTGGGACTTAATGGCCTTGCACGGTGCGTATGAGAGCGTCTCGCCCATCAACTCCACTAACCATTTGGCAATCATGCCTGCTGCATCCGGGTTCCGAATGATTTCTCCTAATGGGAAGGAGGAAACCACCGTGACTGGATGAGCCTCGAAGTAGTGGCGGAGTTTGCGTCGCGCGAGTACCACTGCGTAAAGCAGCTTCTGGACTTGTGGGTAGCGCGCCTTGGTTTCGGACAAGACTTCGCTGATGTAGTACACCGGCCGCTGCACGGGCAGGGCGTGCCCCTCCTCCGTGCGCTCTACTACGATGACGGCGCTGACCACCTGGGAGGTCGTGGCTACGTAGAGGTATAGAGGTTTGCTGTCCTGCGGCGGTGTGAGGATTGGGGCGTGGGCAAGGGACGCCTTTAGCTTATCAAGCGCCTCATGGGCCTCGACGGTCCACGAAAACCGCTCGTGCTTCTTCAGGAGCCGGTAGAGGGGCAAGCCTTTCTCGCTGAGCCGCGAAATGAAGCGGCTCAAGGCGCCAAGGCACCCCAACACCTTTTGAACCCCCTTGAGGTCCTGAATCGGGCCCATTCGTTCTAGGGCTGCAACCTTTTCGGGGTTGGCCTCGATGCCCCACTGGGAGACAATGTATCCTAGCAGCATGCCTCGCAGCACGCCGAAGACACATTTTTCGGGGTTCAGTTTTACCCCGTTGGCCCGTTGGCAGCCGAACGCGATGTTGATATCACTAACCAGGTCGTCCGCCTTCTTGGTTTTCACGACTATGTCGTCCATGTATGCCTCAACGGTTCGCCCGATGTGATCTTCGAAGACGTGCTGCATACATCGCTGATATGTTGCGCCCGCGTTTCGGAGACCGAACGCATCGTCACGTAACAGAACATCCCGAACGACGCGATGAATGAGGTCGCGAGCTGATCGGACTCTTTCATCTTTATTTGGTGGTACCCGGAATAGGCATCAAGGAAACACGAGTTCACACTCGGCGGTCGAGTCAACGATTTGATTGATACGCGGCAAAGGAAAAGTAACTTTAGGACATGCTTTATTAAGACTAGTATAGTCTACACACATCCGCCACTTCCCATTCTTTTTTTCACTAATACAGGATTAGCTAGCCATGTGGGGTGGAACACTTCCTTGATGAACCCAGCCTCGAGGAGCTTGTGCAGCTCTTCCCCGATCACACGGCGCCGCTCTTCGTCAAAGCGGCACAGCCGCTGCTGCACGGCACGGGAGTGAGGTAGGATGTCAAGGGAGTGCTCGGCGACCTCCCTCGAAATGCCTGGTATATCCGAGGGGCTCCACGCGAAGATGTCGGCGTTGGCGCGGAGGAAGTCGATGAGCACCACTTCCTATTTCGGGTCGAGGGTGGAACTGACCCTCAACGCCTTGCCCTCGGGGGCAGCAGGGTCGAGGGGCACCCCCTTCGTCTGCTCAGCGGCCTCGAAGCTGCCGGCGTGCTTGGTGGCGGAGTCGAGGTCCTCGTTGACCAGCTTCTCCAGATTGGCCACGAGCACTTCGTCCAGTGCCAGCACCTCGGCGTGCTCCACGCACTCAACGTCGCAGTCGAACGCGTGCTCGATGGATGAGCCCACGGTGATGACGCCGTTGGGCCCCGGCATCTTCATCTTGAGGTAGGTGTAGTTGGGGACCGCCATGAACTTGGCGTAGCACGGCCGCCCAAGTATGGCGTGGTACGCGCTCCTGAATCCCACCACCTCAAAGGTGAGCGTCTCCTTGCGATAGTTGTCCGGCGTGCCGAACCAGACCGGCAGGTCGATCTGCCTGAGGGGCTGGACGCGCTTGCCCGACGCGACGCCATGGAACGCGTCGTGCTAGGCCGCAGCTGGTCCAACCCGATCCCCAGCGGGCGCGGCGTGTGCGCATAGAGGATGTTGAGGCTGCTACCTCCGTCCATTAGGACCTTCGAGAACCGCGCGTTCCCGATGACCGGGTCGACCACGAGTGGATACTGACCCGGGTTGGGGATGCGGTTCGGGTGATCCTCGCGGCTGAACGTGATGGCGTCCTCCGACCAATCGAGGAAGGAGGGAGGCGCCTTTTCCGCGGTGAGGACCTCGTGCCGCTCCCGCTTGCGTTGGCGGCTGGACATGTCGACGGTCGGCCCCCCGAAGATGAGGAAGACATTCTCTACGGCGGGGAAGCCGCCGGCGTCGCCGTCACCCCCATCCTTCTTGGCCTCGCCGTCCTTCACGGCGGCACGACCGTAGAACCACTTGAGCATGTCACATTGCTCGAGGGTGTGGTTGACCGGCATTTTGTGGTAGGGACATGGCTTCTTCATCATGTCGTCGAAAACCCCAAGGCCTCGAGGGGCCGGTCGAGAGCCCCGTCGAGCTGGGTCAACAGCAAGGGCTTCGTCGCCACCGTCGTCGTGCCCCTGCTCGCGCGCCTCGTGGTGCGGCTTCTTTCCCTTCTTGCCCCGCTTGTTCTTCTGATGGGGCTCCTTGGACTTGCTGCCCTCCGCGGGCGCGTCGTCCACGCGCTTTCCCTTCTTGTCATCGAAGATCACCCCCACCGCCTCTTCGCGAGGCAAAGCTGGTGGCGATGTCGAACAGCTCGTTCGAATCAACTGGTGGGCTGCGCCCGAGCTCGCGCACAAGATCCCGGCATGTGGTGCCTTCGAGGAAGGCGTGCACGATTTCAGACTGCGCCACGCTTGGGAGCTCCGTACAACGCTTGGAGAAGTGCCGTATGAAGTCCCGGAGTGACTCGTCGGGCTTCTGGGTGCAAGAGCGCAGGTCCCAGGAGTTCCCAGGGCGCAAGTATGTGCACTGGAAATTTCCCACGAACGTGCGGACTAGATCGTCTCAGTTGTGGATCTGGCTGGCCGGCAGGTGCTCGAGCCACGTCCGCGCCGAGTCGGCGAGGTGCAGGGGGAGGTTACGGATGATAACCTCGTCGTTGGTGGCTCTGCCCAGCTGACACGCCAGATGGTAGTCGTTGAGCCACACGCAGGGGTCCGTCTCCCCGTTGTACTTGACGGTCGTCGTGGGCTGGCGGAAGCGCTGGGGGAAGCTCGCCGTGCGGATCTCCCGGCTGAACACGCGGGTTCCCGGTGGTTCCGGCGTTGGTGAGCGATCCTCCCGGCCGTCGTAGCGCCCGCCCCGTCGGGGGTGGTAGCCCGCCGCCGCGCGTGCCTCCGCGTTGCTCATCCACCGGGCGTTGATGACATTGCGGGCGTCGCCGTCCCGGGCTTGCCCGCGCGTGTCGAGGAGCCGCTCCTTGGCCGGTGTGCGCCCCCGGGTTGGCGGGGCGCTTCGCCGCACCGCCCGTGTGCACCGAGGGCTCTGGACCCCCCGCACCGTCGTCGTCCCGCGCACTTCCCTGCTGGCGGATGCGAGACGCCGAACTTTCGGCCTGTTGGACGGCCGCTTGTTCGATGAGTGCCTGCGCCTCGCGGTACAAATTCCGTGCCTCGGGCGTCGAGGGGGCAGGCATGGCCCGCAGCAGCGTCGCGGCAGCAACGAGCTTCTGGCTTGCTCGCGGGGGCGTGATCGGATCGTCGACGTTGAAGTCGGCGTTGATGCGGTCACAGGCTTGTCGACCCAACTCCCACGCGCGTTCGCCACGCGCGGAGGCTTCTCCGGCGATGGAGGCCCGAAGCAACCGTACCACGTGGTACTCCTCCGTGAGCTTAGCTTCAAGCTCGCATGCTTGGGCCAGCTGCGCATTGACGTCGGCCCCCCTCGGCGGTGAGGGGGGAGGGGCGCTCGGCCCCGCTGCCATGTGCGGTCCAGTCCCCGGGCCGATGGGAACCTCTCCGTCGCCGGCTTCTGCTGCGTCGGCGGCATTCGCCTGGTTGCTGGTGATCACCACGCAGCACTCCCGCGCGGGGTCGTAGCTCCCGGCGCTGGAGTCGTCGGAGTAGCCGAACTAGTAGTCTGTGGCGTCAAGGACCGCCGGAACATCACCAGGTCAGGCACACTGGAGAAGTCCCACTCCGCGTATCCGTGTGAAGTGGCAGGTGGCAGCTCATCGGCGGAGCCTTGAGATGACTCATCGTCGGTGGAGGCGCCGGGGTCCCTGGCAGCCGGGACATGGCGGCCAGGGTGAACCCTGCGCGTCACTGTATTGGCGTTGGCGGAGGCGACGTACGCTGTCGTGGCGCCGCGCAGACCAATGGGGAAGTGCGGTCCTGAGACCGAGCGCTCCCCCGTCGGGGCGGTTGTCGTTTCGCCGGAGGGCGCGTCGCGCCGCGAGGCGACACGCGCGGCGTGTCGGCGCTTTTACCGCGCCCGTCGCGAGTGCCGGCCGGAGCGACGACGGCGCCGTGGCGCGCAGAAGGGCCCGCAGCATCCATGCCGGCGGCGCTGGTGTCGCGGCGACGCGTGTGGCAGCAACTGGGACGGACCCGGCTTGGCGCCGCGCACGAAGTTCCTCACGGTTGGTGAGGCGCATGAGGTAGCCGTTCCCCGTAGACTGGAAGTTCAGGCTCCCGAACCGGATTTCGAATCCGGCCGGGAGGGGGTCCGAGCTGCCCATGGAGTACCTCTGGCCGCGATACTCGGTGCGAATCACCATCGAGAGGGCTGGTGACGAGCCAATCTTAGCGCGTCCCCCTACCTGGCGCGCCAACTGTCGGTGCGAAAACTAGTCCCGACACTAACTTGTAATGAGCGCTGAGATCTGCCTCTCGATGGCCGGTGCTAAGCAACTAGAGACACTTGGTTTATCCTGGTTCCGGCCGGAGCCGTACGTCCAGCAGTGGTGTGCTCGGGGCACTATATTGCTTGCACAGTGGTGCCCGTAGAGGGGTGGCTACAAGCGAGGCGGGAGAGGAGGCGTGGCCTCCAAGTCCCAGAGGTTTGATTGAGGCAAGTGCCAATATCGTGGGGGAAGGCGGAGATCATGTGAGCGTTTGCTGTCCGTCGTCCCGTGTCTGCCCCCCGCGGCTGGGGGGCTGCCCCTTCTTTTATAGGCCAAGGTGTGAGCAGGTTACATGCATGCGGCACTATTTCTACGCGTGTAGCGGTATGGCGAACAGTGCCGTAGAGTTGATGGCCGTCCTAGCGAATCTTGCTCCAGTCGCAGCGTCATGGCGCGTCCTGTGCGCGAACAGGAGCGGCTTCGAGGGTAGAGGCGTAGTGGTTCACCGGAGCGGCTCCGAGAGGGCTCGATGGGGCCGTTGGCAGTGGCCCGTACGAGGCACAGTGGCAAGCGTGGCGGCGTCCCGCCCCCGCATGCTCAATATCGTTGGAGTAGTTGTAGCAGTGCGAGGCGTGGCGCGCGCGGCGGGGGGACGGCCGCATGGGGTTGACAGTGACGGGGATGGTGCTGCCGCCGGCTTGGCTGACCCTGCGTAGTCACGGGAAGGGGGTTCGAGGGTGCCACTGGCGGGAGCCACGTGTAGCACAGCGGTCGTCGCAGCGACGTCTTGTCCCCGCACGTCCCAACAGCATCGGGATGTCGCCACGGCGCCCGGCGTGGCGCGGTAGTGGCGGGGATGGCCGCACAGGGCTGACAGTGACGGGGATGCCCGATCCCGCCGGCACGACGTCATGGTGAGTCCTACATAAGCACGTAGAAGATATTCGAGGGTCTTGCCGGCCCCCCTTCGAGGGCGCGGCGTGTTAGTCGTACGGGGGCAGGTGGCACAGTGTCACGGAGCTGACACTGGCCTTGCCGCACAGTGCTGAACAGCGGTAGGGATGGCCTCCCCCCGGGAGTTGGCGAAACAGCGCCGGGGCGTGATTCCCAGGCGCGTCAGAGTAGTGGCGTTACCTGCTGTGTCAGAGCATTAAATGCCCGTACACGCGTGCGGGAGCAGGTGCGCGCGAGGGCGCGGAAAAAGCGTGCGTGGGTGCCTTCGAGCGGAGCGGGCCTGCCCGAGGGGGTGCCCAGCCCTCGAGCGAGGCAGACCTCGTTCGAGGGGCGTGGTTGAGCCCTCAAGCGAGGCGGACCCCCCGAGGGAGCGTAAGGCCCTCGAGCGAGGCGGACCTCGCCCGAGGGAGCATCTACCCCTCGAGCGAGGCGGACTCCACTTCGAGGAGCGTCGGTTGTGTTCCCCTGGCGGGCCGTGGGGCCACCTGGATTGTAGTGGTGTTGTGTATGCGTGTTAGGTGCGCAAGTTGATTTGCGTTTGTGTTTTTTGCAGGTTTTAAGCGGGCTTCCCCCTAGTCATTTAGGGGACCCTTAGGGCTGTCCCCGACACGATTGTTGCCCTATTGGAATCGATGTTCATTTTTCAATCGAAAAGAGCTAGATTTGCTTGTCTGGTAAGGGTTATTCCTTCATGTTGTACTGAAGTTCCAAGAACATAATTTCGAGTGAGAAGCCCATGTGCATGTCATGGGCATGCAGAGGGGCGCCGTAGGGCGCGTGTGTCCTAGTTGGGCCTTAAGCCCATTAGTGTTAATTAGTGTCTCTCTTAGTTATTAATCTATAGGGATAGTACGATATTGTCTAGGCACAAGAGGTGTTAGCCCTATGTAATGTACCCTTTATAATCAACCCATGAGGCAGAATGGAAATCAAGCAATGAATTATGAAGAAACAATCTAGTCTCCCCCCAATCTCTCAAGCTCTTGGCAAAGCATAAGGCCTAATTATCCCCCAGTTACCGCCAAACTATCCACGTTCATAACATCTGGTATCAGTTAGCTTCGGTTTCGATCCAATTCCTGTCGATCCTCTTCCAAAAAAATCATTTCGATCAGCCACCACATCTTCATCCTCTGCCACAGGCTCACATCAGCCGCCGCCACACCACCTAGCGACAAACCCTACCAGCAACAAAAAAACATCCCAATCCCGATCTAGTTCCACTTCTACCCGGCCCAACCACCGATAGTCGACGTCTGCTCCACCGCCCGTCGATCCAGATCGCCGCCGCCACCAAGAAGACTCCCACACTTCCGATCTCCACCTCAGCCACGCGCATCCAGGTCCGCTCACTACCATCCGCAACATCGAGCACCATCGAGCTTCTATTCTTAACCGCACCACCGAGCACCAGTCCACGCAAGAGTTGCAGGATCAAGTCCTTCCCCTCCCCCCACCATGGATTTTCCAAAATTTGATGGGAACTCTGATCTGTGGCCTTCGCCAACCCGTGTGCCATTTGTTCGGAGTTTGATTTTGGTGATTCATGACAACATGATCATTGGGACTAACCATATTGTTTGAGCATGTCTTTGTAGACATTTTTAGGTCCCATGGATGCAACCGCACACAATGCAAAGCATGACAAAAGAAAAAATATGAAGCCGGGATAAAGAGAGGAATGAATTGGACTTGTCCTATGAATAAATTATTCTTAGATCAATCAAATGGTATTAAATGCTACAGAATCATGAAGATTATTCCACAAGCTTTCCATAGAGTCCAAGATCATCAAAATCGGAATCCGGAGTGAAAAGTTATGCCCAAATTAAGATGTGCTGAAAATAGGGCACAGGATGATCCGACGGTCCCATTTTTGTGAGCACCGGATGAACTCCTGAGAAGAAGAAAACAAGTGTATAAGCACCGGATGATCTGGTGGTACCATCGGATGATTGCATCGGTTCATCCTATGCTTTTTCGGGAAACATACAGAGAGGTATTCGCGCAGAAATGTCTAGCACCGGATGAACCGACGCTTTCATCGGTTCATCCGACGCTTAAAAAATGCTCAAATGCTCAGGATTTTTTCAGAATCTTGTAGAGAATTTCATAAGCTTTCCAACAAGTACAATATTGCCCAAAACGGAGTTCGGAGCAGAGAGTTATGGCCAAAATACGGAAGGGCATATGACAAAGACACGGGATGATCCGACGCTACATAAAATGACACCGTCGGTTCATCCGACGGTATATCTTAAATAGCCGTTAGAGCAACGGCTATATTGGGGTGTTGGCCTATTTATACCCCTTCAACTCTCCCATTTGAAGAAGCTGGATTGTGTGGAAGTGCAGAGGAGTTCAAGACACATTGAAGATCATATCCAATCTATCCAAGTGCTAATTGTTCATCCTTAGACTTGCATATGCTTTGTCTATGTGCTTAGTGCTAGGCTTAGCTTAGAGCTGAGTGATTGCAAGGTTGTGCCAACCTTGTGAGGTGATTCTTGAGTGAATAAAGTTGTACAAGGTTCGCCAGAAGCCTTGGGGCCTAAGTGGCTCATCGGCAATCGTCATCGACCCTCCAGCTTGGTGTGGTGCGGCGAGGACACTTTGTGCGGGGGACGTGGAGACCCTCTTCCTTGGTGGAGAAGCTCCTTAGTGGAGGCGGCATCAAGGTGACCAAGGGAGCTTGACAAGTGCCTAAGTGGCTAGCCTTTGTGGCAAGTCAAGTTGGTGCTCTTGGGAGAGACTTGGTGACCGGAAGCAATACTCTTGTGTGAGTGCTTCAACAACGTGGACTAGGGGTGGCTTAGTGCCTACCGATACCACGGGATAAATCGCGTGTCAAGAGTTTGCTTCCTCTCATCCCCTTTACGTTTCCGCATTTACTCTATTGCAATCTTTGCTTGTCTCTACATTCCTAGAGTAGTATCATGCTAGGATTGGCTATAGGTTGCAAACCTTCTTTTGGGATGGGAGTTTCACACTAGAACAACCGTAGTTGCACATATAGATAGTATGTTCTAGTTTACCTTTGCGCAAAATTAGTGAAGCCATAGGTTAAGGTTTCAAGTTGCCTAATTCACCCCCTCCCCCTCTTAGGCTAACGGGCATCCGATTCCTTACAAGTGGTATCAGAGCCGGGACTCACTTCCTTCACAAGGATACGCCAATTCAATTGGTAAATTGTGAAAATCGGCTCATTGGAACGGTTAGGCTTCACCGCCTAGTGAGTTGCCCTATAGAGGAATGAAAGGGGTGGATACCTTAGGTTTGGCTCCACATTTCGATGGCACGGGCTATCCTCGGTGGAAGGTTCTCATGGAGGCCTATCTCCAAGCAAGGGACCTCGATGTTTGGAGAGTCACCGATGAGGGCATGAAAAATGGTACTAGAAAGGAAAAGCAATTTGATGTGATTGCTAAGAGTATCATTTTGTCCTCACTAGATGTAGGCGTTTTCAATAGAGTTTTTACTTGTGAAAATGCTCATGAGCTATGGAAAACCATCAAGGAGCAAAATGAGGGTTCAAAAGAAGTTGCTAATGAACGCTACGGTTGTCTCCTTGAGGAATTCAATAGCTTCAAGCAACTTGCTAATGAAAATGCCGAATCTATGTACTCACGCCTAAATGTGCTTGTCAATGAGATTAATGCCTTAGGTGTGAAGGACATCACGGACTTGAACATCAACCGCAAGATCCTACAAAGTCTCCGAAAGCCCGACTATGACTTGGTGAAAGCAATCATCTACGAGAAGAAGCTCGAAGATTTGAAGCCATCGCATATCTTGAGCAAGATCATGGCACATGAGCTTCAACTAATGCCCAAGTCAAAGAAGGCGCCCCAAGAAAAGCCCCAAGAACCATCTTCTCCAACCACAAGCCATGCTCTCTCAAGCCGACAAGAGAAAATGTTGAGTAGGATGGCTACTCGTGGAAGCTCAAGCGAAGATGATGGTGATGATTGTGATAATGAAGATTCCTCAAGTGATGAAGAGGTTGAATCTATGGTGGCCGAGTACGTGAAGAAGATCTTCAAGTATGTGAAGAAAGTCAACATGTACGGCTACAACATCCACTTGAGAGAAGGGCGCCATCATCAACACATCAAGTTCACCAAGATTGAGCACAAGCCCAAAAGGAAGGTGGTCAAGGAGAGAAGACCAAGGCAAGAAGCAACCTTCGCCGTCCGCGAGTGGACAAGTGGTGGATCAAGTTCTTCTAGCTCAAGCGATGAATCAAGAAAGAACTTCACCACCCGCTTCATGCAAGGACCTTCATCATCACACATGTGCCTCATGGCCAAAGGTATGGAAAGCAATGTAAGTGATGACGAATCCGACACCACCTCTCTCAATGATCTTGTTGAGCTAATCCATGAGCAAAAAGGAATGCTTGGACAACAAGCTAATGAAATCAAAGAACTCAATGCTCTCAATGATCTTAGTGACACCCTTGCTACAAATTATGAACATTTGTTGTGCAAATTCAAATTGCTTAGCAAGGAGTGTGATGAGCTAAAATCTAAGCTTGAGAGCAATGAGACTAAAACAAGTAATTCCTTTGAGCTTAATGAAACATCTTTCCCTTGTGCAATTCCTATCTCCAAGGTAGATGCTTCAACTTCTTGCATTGATTTAATTGATGAATCTTGCTCACCATCTTGCAATGAGAATGTTGTTGTAGAATCATGTGATTATCTCATAGGCAAGGAAAATGATGAGCTCAAGCAAGAAGTGAAAAGGCTCCGAGAGAGATTGGCAAACTTGATGGGCAAGGGCAAGAACGATGAAGAACAAGTGGACATCTCTCAAGACATGAAGAGCCAAGTCCAACCTTCTCAAGATAACCGTGATCACATGGTGAAGAAGCTTGAGAAGGGTGCAACCGTGACTTGCTACAAGTGTCATGAGGAAGGGCACAAGTTCTACAAATGCCCCCAATTTGTCAAGAAGATGGACAAGGGCGCAAAGAAGAAATTGAAGCCCATCATCAAGAGCTCCCTCATCTACACCAAGCCCAACCGCAAGAACAAGACCAAGAGCAACACCTACGTCATCAAGAAGAAGGCAAATGGCAAGGTGGTTGCACACAAGGTTGGGAAGATGAAGGAAGAGCGGGGTTGGAACCAACCTATTTGGGTGCCCAAGGAAGTCATCACCAACATGAAGGGGCCTCAAATGGTTTGGGTTCCAAAGGCCACTTGAAGGCCTTAAGTGTGGGGACTTGGGAGGCTTGGCACAAAGAAGTTGCGGAAATTCATGCCTACAAGCCAAGCTTGCAAATTGGATATGTGTTGCCCAAGTTCCCCAATTGAGGTAATGGAAACTAGTACCTATCTCTTGCATCATTGTAGCTCCATTGCCTTGTTTAGGTTGCATTTGTTGCATTTTTTTTCATATGGTAGGTTGCTTGTGTCATGTGCTAACCCATGAGCAATCTACATGGTTTGATTAGTGTGTAGGAAAGCTACACTTGTTCTTTCATGGTGCATGTTTTCATATATATCTCTTTGCATCATGAGCAAGCTATAGGGTTAGCTTCCCTTTTGTTTTCATAAACAATGTGCATACATTTGGTTGGTGATTCAAACACTAAATGCACACATTTAGGGGGAGCTCATCGTATGGTTTGGTTATGGGACTAACGTTGTTTCAAGCCCTTCTTATGTAGTCCCTTAGCGACGCGTTCCGGTGCGGTGTTTCATTCTAAGAGAATGCTATTTCACTCTCAATGTGATCTAACATCTCTAAAAGAGTGAATATAGCAATATGAGCTTCATGCTATTGAGTCGTGTCCTTGCGAGCTTATGTATCTATATAAGTTCAAAGGCAATGTACTCATACATTCCTAATCCTTGTGGTACCCCAAGTGCCTTCTATATAAGCTTCTTTCAAGTGGTGTCACCTAGTGATATCATTTCCAAGTGTCTCATCTCAATGTGGTGCCAACAAGGTAGAGAGGATCATCCCGGAGGTATGCAGTGATCAAAAGACTACAAGTGATATCTACAAGTGGTAATGTAACAAGAACCCATTTGTCTTATCTCTTGTCCCTTAAGCTACCTCCTTGCATGATATGCTCTAAGCTTCCTTGTCTTTCAAGTTTGTAGTTGTGCACTTGTTTCTCACTACCCTTGTCTTGCAAGTGGTATTCTTTTTATGCACACACTTAGGGGGAGCTTAGTTTGTATCATGCCAGTCTCATGAGCATGTGATCCACCTTAGTTATTCTCACTTGTGGTATCTTCATCGATATCATACATATGGATCATGGTTCATGCGGCTTTCTCCCTTGCATTTAACATCTCTCCTTTGAGCTATGGTTGCTAGATCTTGCTAGTTTCCTTGGACCCGTTTGCTTTGGACTTTTTGGAGATTTTATTTCAAAGGGGGAGAATGTAAGACCAAAGCAAGCGTGTGGCGTAAGCTTACAAGTGGGCTCAAGGATGCTTACAAGTGATTTCAAGGATTTGAGACCAAAGGGGGAGAATGTGAACATAAGATCAAAAAGGGGGAAGTTTGATCCAGGGGGAGTTTTGGATGACGGTAAGCATCCAAGCAAGTGTAAGTGGTTCTAATTCTGTCAATTCTAGCAAATTTATGCTTGCTTTGGTTGTGTTGTCATAAATCACCAAAAAGGGGGAGATTGTAGCGAACATGGCCTCATATGCCATTTGTTCGGAGTTTGATTTTGGTGATTCATGACAACATGATCATTGGGACTAACCATATTGTTTGAGCATGTCTTTGTAGACATTTTTAGGTCCCATGGATGCAACCGCACACAATGCAAAGCATGACAAAAGAAAAAATATGAAGCCGGGATAAAGAGAGGAATGAATTGGACTTGTCCTATGAATAAATTATTCTTAGATCAATCAAATGGTATTAAATGCTACAGAATCATGAAGATTATTCCACAAGCTTTCCATAGAGTCCAAGATCATCAAAATCGGAATCCGGAGTGAAAAAGTTATGCCGAAATTAAGATGTGCTGAAAATAGGGCATAGGATGATTCGACGGTCCAATTTTTGTGAGCACCGGATGAACTCCTGAGAAGAAGAAAACAAGTTTATAAGCACCGGATGATCTGGGTACCATCGGATGATTGCATCGGTTCATCCTATGCTTTTTCGGGAAACATACAGGGAGTGATTCGAGCAGGAATGGCTAGCACCGGATGAACCGACGATATCATTGGTTCATCCGATGCTCAAAAAAATACTCAAATGCTCAGGATTATTTCATAATCTTGTAGAGAATTTCATAAGCTTTTCAACAAGTACAAGATCGCCCAAAATGGAGTTTGGAGCAGAGAGTTATGGCCAAAATACGGAAGGGCATATGACAAGCACGGGATGATCCGACGCTACATAAAATGACACCGTCGGTTCATCCGACGGTATATCTTAAATAGCCGTTAGAGCAACGGCTATATTGGGGTGTTGGCCTATTTATACCCCTTCAACTCTCCCATTTGAAGATGCTGGATTGTGTGGAAGTGCGGAGGAGTTCGAGACACATTGAAGATCATATCCAAAACATCCAAGTGCTTAATTGCTCATCCTTAGACTTGTATGTGCTTTGTTTATGTACTTAGTGCTAGGCTTAGCTTAGAGCTGAGTGAGTGCAAGGTTGTGCCAACCTTGTGAGGTGATTCTTGAGTGAATCAAGTTGTACAAGGTTCGCCGGAAGCCTTGGGGCCTAAGTGGCTCACCGGCAATCGTCATCGACCCTCCGCTTGGTGTGGAGCGGCGAGGACACTTTGTGCGGGGGACGTGGAGACCCTCTTCCTTGGTGGAGAAGCTCCTTAGTGGAGGCGGCATCAAGGTGACCAAGGGAGCTTGACAAGTGCCTAAGTGGCTAGCCTTTGTGGCAAGTCAAGTTGGTGCTCTTGGGAGAGACTTGGTGACCGGGAAGCAATACTCTTGTGTGAGTGCTTCAACAACGTGGACTAGGGGTGGCTTAGTGCCTACCGATACCACGGGATAAATCGCGTGTCAAGAGTTTGCTTCCTCTCATCCCCTTTACGTTTCCGCATTTACTCTATTGCAATTTTTGCTTGTCTCTACATTCCTAGAGTAGTATCATGCTAGGATTGGCTATAGGTTGCAAACCTTCTTTTGGGATGGGAGTTTCACACTAGAACAACCGTAGTTGCACATATAGATAGTATGTTCTAGTTTACCTTTGCGCAAAATTAGTGAAGCCATAGGTTAAGGTTTTAAGTTGCCTAATTCACCCCCTCCCCCTCTTAGGCTAACGGGCATCCGATTCCTTACGAGTCCTACTTCCGCGGGGAGCGCATCATGGAGGAAGAACGGTATGGGTGGCTTCTCGCAATTTGAAAGCTGACGCCCGAGAGTGGTTCCGCCAAGTTCAGCACGATGAATACCCGACATGGCGTCGCTTCACCGAGCTCTTGCGCCGACGCTTCAAACCAACTCCGCGCCCCGACCTGCTCCACCAGCTATCAGTGGGTGTCGACAACTCCCTTCACACCCTTGCTGATGTCTCCGCACAGCTGGATCGCCTCCGGACGCGTCTCGAGGCGAAGGAGAAGGAGGACCGTGAACGCCGGGCGGCTGTACGCGTCCAGGCTCCAGCATGGGGACTTCTGGCACGCCGCTAAGTACAGGCTCTTTGTGCAGCAAAAGCCTTGAAGGAGCAAGCAGCGTTGCGCTTGCAAGCGACAGGCGAGGTTTCCTTGCCCGCCGGATGGTGCGGAAAATCCGCATGTCGATCGGCTCATCGCCGCACCAACTCGCGGACTGTGCGACTGCAGCTTTTGCACCCCCTGCAGAAGTCGAGTTTTGGGTATGCAGCCCTCCCGCACGGCCGGAAATGGTCATCTCCTTCATTTTGGCACCTGCCTTGATGCTGGAGAGACTCATCATAAGATTGGGCTGGTACCTCCTTCACCGTTCATCCAACATGACGTCCGCAGTTCAGCTCTTTCCTTGGGATCCCGGAGGACAGGAGGATATAGCGGCCGTCCAAATTTATATTTTAGTTTCCAGTTTATTTTCAATTTTAGTCTTCAATAACAAAGGTAAGCCGAGATGTAAAAGGCTTAACCCTAGGTCGCGTCACATAAAGTCTGCGGCAATTATTCAGCTCGAGGACGAGCTGGGTCTCCGAGAGCGGGGGAGATGTCATGGGCATGCAGAGGGGTGCCGTAGGGCGCGAGTGTCCTAGTTGGGCCTTAAGCCCATTAGTGTTAATTAGTGTCTCTCTTAGTTAATTATCTATAGGGATAGTACCATATTGTCTAGGCACAAGAGGTGTTAGTCCCATGTACCCTTTATAATCAGCCCATGAGGCAGAATGGAAATCAAGCAATGAATTATGAAGAAACAATCTAGTCTCCCCCCAATCTCTCAAGCTCTTGGCAAAGCATAAGGCCTAATTATTCCCCAGTTACCCCCAAACTATCCACGTTCATAACAATGCATGATATCACAAGTAGGTACGTGAATTCTGCGTGAAATTCAAATTGTGTTGCATTTCTCACATTAGCTCTAACTTAAATCCCTCCACACATTTGTATATGTACTGATTTTGCTCTGTTGCGTCTTAATTTAGGCAAGTCAAAGTAAAGGTGCCTTTTGTAGTTGAAACCTGAATGAATCGTTTTTGCATTGTTGTACTTTGTACTCCGTTGGGGGAGGAAGGGAAGAGAAGGTTCTGTTGTAAGCTCTATGCGGTTGTCTAATTTTGACATCCTGTATGTAAAGTTGAAACCCTGTGTGTGGTTTAATAAAAGAATGTTTGAAGCTAGCTAGCTGGACAGAAGGACTGAACAAAATTACATGGAAGCAGTTAGCCAGTCAGTAATCTTGTCAATGTACTTTTCCTTTGTTTGCCCTACCCTACGCGCCCCTATACGGATAAATAGGGCGTAAAGCCCGTCGGAAGTTGGCGCGGATTCCTTGAACAACCAGCTGGCAAAGTTGAATAACCTACACAACACTCTCAAGTCTTGACATTTCAGAATACGGGCATCATCATCAACGAAGTTGGGAGGCCAATTCAAGTTTTGCAACTCTGGTTTCTAAGGGGTCGATCGCTGTGCTGATTTATTTAATCTTACATGACCAATCAGCTCTACTGTTAAGATCCTGTAAGTCAAGTAGCTGATTATCCTGTAAGTCAGAGCCTACCAACTCTGACCTGCCCATCGGATCGGAGGTTTTCCAATTTCCAGGCAGTTTTACTGTTTCTTTTTTTCTTTAAGTGGTCAAAGGTTCTGTAATTTAGTTAAAAACTTCTTTTTGAAGGTGAAAACGAATTAGTAGCAACAAGCCACACCCAAAAAGGGGTGGTGGCGCAGTTGGCTAGCGCGTAGGTCTCATAGCAACAAGCCACACCCGTGCGTTCTTCAGTTTGCATCGCAACTCAATACACTGTGTTTAACATGAAAATCAATATTTTTCATCGCTTCCTCACATACATATACAAATAGTCAATATTAACAGTGACAAAAATAGGTAATTTAGAATTAGATATTGGTTTACTTTTGAAATTTTTCTATATAATATACATTCATATTAAATTAAGAACTAGGTGTTTACATTAAGTTAAAGGTTTGATTGGTTTGATGCCAATTTTTGGCATGTCAAATCTTGGGGGATAACTTGCCTAGAATTTGGTAAGACAAATGGGAGATAGAGGCAAAGCTTGGTAGCCAACTAAATAGTGGCCAAAATATCGGCATGCCAAAACTTTAGCATGCCAATGTTTTGGCATCAGACCAATCAGGCTCTAAATGACAATAAACGTGGATAATCTAGATATAAATTTACAAGAATTTTAAGTTAACTTTATAATGACATGTGCGACTAATTTAGATGAAGATTATGAGACCATTTTAGATTATTTTTATAATGCTATAGATGTATAATTTGGACATAGCTTTACGAGTTTACTTTAGAATATGTTCACAATGGATGATAATGGTGGGTAATGTTTTAGAAAACATAATAGACCAAGTTTATTGATTATTAGGGTGTACATGATTTTTCTTTTTGACTTTTGTAAGAATGCCAGTGATTTATTGCTTTCCTAGCGTGTCTCATGAAATGATGCAGTCTCTAATGAAAAGATAGCGCACACAACTAACAATTAAAACACCTCGAGCTCTCTCGTTTGTTATAATATACTAATACAATTCATATGTAGATATATATACTTGATATCTTCATCAGATTCTGAAGAAGTTTAATTAGTAATTATTCTATAAAATTCAATGCATCCTAAATTTGAGCTATATTGTTCATATGGAAATTCTTCTATATATTTTAATGGTGGCACACATCATGCATATATACCTTATTTGTTACTTTATACCAATGAAATATTATTTGTTATACTAATAGTGTAAGAAATATACAACTTAGAATCTACCTAGGGTATATTTTTCATGAAACTAATGTGGGTTCTAATTTAGGGTCACCTCATATTATTTTTAATAATGGCATACTCCCTCCTTTCTGAAAAAACTGACGTTTAGGATAAGATTTGGGTCAAACATTGGGAATATAAATCATCAATAACTTTTAAGTTGTTGAGTTTGCAAATGTGAAAACTATATAAATAGATTTATCTTGAAAAATACTTTCATAAAAATATACATACATCACTCGATAAATATTTTTATAATAACAAGAGGTCAAAGTTGCATTTTGGAGATCGTGTCGCTGTCCTAAACGTCAGTTTTTTCAGAACGGATGGAGTATGTGGGTTAGTTAGATGCAAATTTAAGTGGTTATTTAAAGATATTTTTACAATGTTAGTGATGAAATTTTTATGTGCAAATTTATATGGTCATTCTAATTTTTTTTATAGTGGCATAGGTAGGTAACTTTGATTAAAATTAGGGGGTCACTTTAAATTAGTTTATACAATGGCGGAAGTTAGTCATTCAGATATAGATTTAGGGAGTTACTCTAAACTATTTTCACAATGGTGGAGGTGTAAATTTTTAAAAAAGTAGTAGATTAGATGGCAATGATGATTTGAGTCTAACTGATTTTCTTTTAGAAGAGATTGTTTTTAAAAAAATCTCTCTATATTTTAGAATGTGCACATAGAGTAGGAGGTATGGTTGTGCACTCTAACCACCAAGCTCAACCGGTTAGAGTGGAAGATGTGGTTGTGCACTCTAACCACCTAAGTTTGAGTCTTTAGCTCGAATTTGAATGTTCATTTCTTCTTCTTAATGAAAAATCGCATAGCTCCTCCTAACTAGAATTCAAAAGGAAACTCCACTCAATAATAGTAGGATAGTCTTAAAAAACTATTAAAAAGGCTCTTGGTTGTTTAAGAACATGTTAATTAGTTTGTCTATTTTATTTTTTATAATTTAATTAAATCGAACAAAATTTGACTTAAAACAAATCTTATCTGTCACGTAAGAAAATAGAGGGAGTATGTGAGCAAGGAAGACCATTGGGGCACACATCGAGCTGAAATCAGAACAAAATCTGTATATTCATCTACTTCACTAGGACGGGAAATGTAACCGTAAATTCCACGCCCACCATGGCCGCCGCTCTCCTCCTCCTTGTAGCTCTCTTCTCCGCTCACCACCATGGGCGCAGCCACGCCTTCAACCTCATGAACTACCTCTGCAACAACAGGACCTCCTACGGCATCAACTCCACCTACCAATCCAACGTCGTCACCCTGCTCGGGTCCCTCGCCAGCAACGCGTCCAGCTCCACCGTCGGCTTCGCCACCGAGACGCTCGGCGCCGCCCCCGACCAGGTGTGGGGCCTCGCGCTCTGCCGCGGCGACGTCAACGCCACCAGCTGCGCGTCTTGCCTCTCGCTCGTCCCGAACATCACCTTCGGCTACTGCAGGGGCGTCAGGGACGCCTCCATTTACTACGACGGCTGCCTCCTCAGGTACTCGGACACGGACTTCCTCGCCGACCCGGACGCCGCCGCCGCTGCCGCGTCGCCGGTCCAGTTCGGTGTCAACAAGGAAGTCAACATCACCTCTAACCCCGGCCGGTACGTCGGGCTCGCCGCCGACCTGATCGGCGCCCTCGCCGGCTGGGCGGCAAACAACTCCACGAGGAGGTACGCCGCCGGGGTGATCACCTCCGGTGATGGGTTCGCCACGACGAACCGTGACCTGGTGTCCAGCATCTACGGGCTGGTGCAGTGCACGCCGGACCTGGCGCCGGGGACGTGCCAGGAGTGCCTCGGCAGGCTCAGGGACGATATGCCCGGCTTGTTCAACGGCACGGCCGGCGCGCAGTTCAACGCGGTGTGGTGTAACCTCAGGTACGAGCTGTACCCCTTCTACGACGGCAGCCCGGTGGTCAATCTTGTCGCGCCGCCGCCGCCGCCGCCGCCTCCGCTAGCTCCGGCAACCCAGAACAGTACGCTCTATATACAGCCTGGCAGCCTGGCCGATTTTGATTTCAAGAGTTCAGACTTCAGGCACGATTAAAAAAATTCAGAGCCCACACTAGCCGATGCCGATGAATAGCTTGCATTTTGTGCATGTACTGCAGCAAACAGAACGAAGGGTTCAGGGAACGCAGCAACTGTCATGGCTATCGTCCTTGGAGTCCTGGTTGTTGTCCTTGCGTCCGCGTTCATCATCTACATCTGGAGAAAAGCACAAGCAAAACAATGTCAGTTCTGCAAACAAATCTTTAATTGATTTGAAGTAGAAAGAATGATGTTCTGCACTTCTCCTGCCGTCAGAACATATAGCTACAACTAAAGTATTCCAAACGGGCCGCCCGGCCCGAGCACGGCCCGAGCACGATCTGGCCCGGCCCGATGCGGCCCGGCACTAACAGGCCCGATTACCTTTTCGTGCCGGGCCGGGCCGTGCTGTCGTGCCGACTTGGCGGCCCAAGCACGGCACGAAGGGGGTTTTTTCGTGCCGTGCCGTGCCTAGGCACGACCGCAGCACGACAGCACTGAGGGCCATTCGTCGGGCTCGTGCCGTGCTAGGCACGATGGGCAAGCTACCCCTCATTCAATTTGAAATCAAGCATACATTCACAAGATAAATAAACTTCAAATTTTCACAGAATACTAAACTTCACATTTTCACATAATGCACACATTCACAAGATAAGTATAAACACAGCTTTTTTTTCAAAAGTTTGAGTGGTGCAATGGTCGCCTCATTAAAAACCTATCTAGGTAAAACTCACACCTCGTGAGAAACCCTAGATAGGGAAAAAGAGTACAGCCCAGCTCAATCAAATTCAAATAAGGTTCAAATATTACAGTCCAAGTTCATGTTCATCAATTACAAAAATCTCTAACTCCCCTCACTCTACTGCTTCTGGCACATCCAGATACAACTCAGAGTAACATTCTTCTTCTAGTGACTTGTCCTCAACCAGTTGTTGTAGCCTAGCATCGCGACCTCTCAATCCTTGGTGCGGTGAGAATCTCCACCATGTCCGGGCTCAATCGTCGCCGCCGCTCCTCAATGATCCTGCCGTAGTACTAAAAACAGATTCTCGAAGATACAAAGTAGAAACGAGCACGCTTAAAACATCTCTAGCTAATATTGAAAGTACGAGATAAGAAAGTTTGTGTTCATGCCACCAACTAATGATGTTGAACCCATCATCAAATTGGGTGAGACTGTCCATCGTCCAAGTAGTTAGATAGCTCATTACCAATAGGAGATCCGGCGAAGCGAAGCACTAGTGCATGTTGCTTGCATCAAGGCGAAGCACTAGTCCTTCTAGTGAGAGAGAGAGTAGGGGTACGTAAAGAGTTACCGGACCCAGGAGTTGCAAAGATGTCATCATCATCTTCATCTCCGCAAAAATATCATCCCAAGCACTATTCTTCTTACCGAAGGGACAAAGTTGGGCACAAGTTTTCCTCTTAACTGCACCAAACTTCTCATCATATCTCTTAAAAATGATATTAAGTTGAGCCCTTACCTCAGTTAAGTAACATGAGTAATCAACACCAAGCAACTTACCTAGAAACTTGAGAACCTTACTAAAACCCTTCAATTTACCTCTAGGATCCAGGATGAAAGCAAAAGAGTAAAGCATAGGAATGTCCTTCCGTACTTAAAATAAACATCTTTCATGCGAGTAACCACGAGCCTAAGCAAAGCATCCTTCTCATATGCCTTAAAGTGTTTGCAAATCGAAGCATATGATGCAACATGAGAGGAGAAGTAGGATAATAAACACCACAAAGTGCAACAAAGTAGCATTATAAAAGCGATCAAGGAATTCAAACATACTGCGAGCAACGGTCCGGTGATCATCGTTAGAAGCGACGCTCACCATCGGTTCTAGAATAGTTGTCGTTTATGAAGACAGAAAAATTGTGCTTGTACGGAAGCAAATGCTTAAGCATGAGATATGTAGAGTTCCACCTCACATCCATATCCAAACCAAATTTTCTAGGACGAACGTCAACAGCAACACAAAACCTCTTAAAGTTTGCAATGCGCTGGTTAGAAGAATTCAAGAAAGAAACAGCAGAGCGAATGTCATCAAGGTAGTGCTTGATCACATCCAGAGCACTTTTAACCATAAGGTTTATTATGTGACAAGCGCAACGCTGATGCAAGAAAAGAGTGCCAACATAACCAGAAATTCTAGGTTCTAGAGAATCAATAGTGCCAACATAAGAAGAAAGATCAGAAGCTAATGTTTCAATGGCTTTATTATTAGAAGAAGCATTGTCCAAAGTAACAGAAAAGACCTTAGCCATTAAACCATATTCATCTAAGAAAGCGGAACCCCCTCAAAGCAATGTTGTCACCAGAATGAGATTCATCAATCAACCTAAACCCAATTACCCTTTTCTCCAATTGCCAGTCAGGATTAACATAGTGAGCAACAACACTAAGGTAATCCTCTTTAGCATTGCCAGACCAAATATCAGAAGTAATAGAAACAGATGAAACATCAGCAAAAGATGCAATAAGTTTTTCACGTAATCCAGAATGATACTTAATCAAATCTCTAGCTGTGGTTTGTGCAGAGACAGGAGTAAATCTAGGGTTATGGCAATCCCTTATGTACTCCTCAAAAGCAGGATGTGCACCAAAACAGAGAGGAAGATCTAATCGAGCTATCAAACGACATAACCCAGTACGAGCACGATCAGCACTATACTCCCGAAGTGACGAACACTACCATCGAATCGAATGAAAGCAAAGACCGAGACGGGCATTTGTTCTCCTTTCTCTTATCACAAGTCTCAATATGCCGCAATAGATGTCCAAGTACCAATACGAGATTCACCAAAGATACTTATGACCACAATGGAAGCACTTGGCACCGGTCCTTACCCTCTTACCATTGACGGTCGAGTAGATCTTCTCGAAGTCGAGCCAAGCTCTAGAGGTAGCATTCCGCTTCCTCTTGCCGTTGACAGCACCAAGCACCATCACCGGCGGCACCTTCACCGGCGGCAGCGCCGCGGCACCATCACCGGTGGCGGCGCCGCGGCACCATCGCTCGCGCACCACCACGGCGGCGGCGCGCGCGCACCACCACCGGCGGTGTCATCGACCTCGACAGGGACAACAGCAGAGCCAAACAGCTCTTCCCGATCGTCCTCGAGGTCAGTCTCATCATCTCCACGCAAGCCCGCCATTCGGTAGTCGTCGTTGATGGAGTGACCCTGGTCCTCATTGTTGGTTGACATCGTCGGAGCTCCGGTACCTCAACGGATCACGGTGGCCATCGACCTGCAGCACACAAAGCAGAGCAGAGATCAGACACAACATACAGAGGAGAGGGAGAGCATAGGAGATGACTAGATCTGTCCATCTAGGGTTAGGGTTAGAGCGTAGCCGTACCTGCGAATCCGGAGCACCAGAGCGACGGAGAGTCGACGACGTGCGTGAACAACAGAGGAGAGGTTGGGGATGACCGCGAACAGAGGCCAATTCATAGATCTAGAGGCGGAGCACGAACGGCCGGACGCGGAGTAGGAAGGGAGAGATGAGGATTGGAGAGTGGAGACTGCGAGGTGATCCAACGGCTGGGAGGACACAGGCCGGAGGGCCGCTCGTCGTCTCCGTCGCCGGAGAGGATGACCGGCGCGCTGATGCAGACGACAGGCGAGAGCAGAGGAGGAGAGGCGAAGCGGCGAGACGCAAAGCGGCGAGGGGAGGGGGGAATGGGGGCTAGGGTTCCGGGGGGGCGTGGCGCTCGTCGTCGCCGTCGCCGGGAGAGGGCGACCGCGCGCCGATGCGACGACGGGCGAGAGCAGAGGAGGAGAGGCGAAGCGGGCGCCGCGGCGGACACGAAGCGGCGAGGGGAGGGGGGAATGGGGGCTAGGGTTCGGGGGCGGGGCGGGGCGCCCGCGGCTTATATAGCCGCCGTCCCCGTGCCGATCCAACGGTTGGGACGCCGCCGATCCAACGGCTCGGAGGAGGCGGGGCCGGGGGACGCGGGGAGGGAGTTGGCGGGCCGGGCCGCATCTTGCTCGAGGCCGGCCGCCCTCAGACGGCCGTGCCTCGGCCGGCCCCGACGGGCCGAGGTGGCGGCCCCGTGCACTAAAAGGCCGTCGGGCCGGGTCGGCACTAGGCACTATAGATCGGGTCTCGGGTCGGGTTAGGGTCGTGCTTTTTAGGGTCGTGCCTCGTGCCGCCAATCGTGCCCGGCCCATTTGGAAATCTATAGCTTCAACAAGCATGTCCAATTGTCTATGCAGATGCCAAGAAAGATGAGGATGCTGGGTCTCTCCTCTTTGACCTGACAACATTAAGGAAGGCGACGGCAAATTTTGCTGAAGAGAATAAACTCGGGCATGGAGGCTTTGGTGCTGTATACAAGGTGGTACAATGGCTAAAGACGTGAAGCTACACGCAATATAACTTTGTCTAATTGTGAGTATATTACTAAGATGCAGCTGCAAATCTTACCTCGATTTCAGGGGTTCTTGCCTGATGGACAGGAGATAGCTGTGAAAAGGCTGGATAAAGCTTCAGCCCAAGGCCTAAAGGAGCTCAGAAACGAGCTTCTACTCATGGCCAAGCTTCGTCACAACAATCTTGCAAAGCTTCTCGGCGTTTGCTTGAAGGGACAAGAGAAGCTACTGGTATACGAGTACCTGCCGAATCGAAGTCTGGACACCTTCCTTTTTGGTACAAGCTGCAGTCCATTCTCATTTAACCAAAAGGATAACAAGCAAACACTGAAGAAACAAACTGCAATCCACAGGAACTTATGATTGTTTTGCACTTAATTAATTTGCAGCACCTGCAGCAGAGTCAAATCTATTGTTAGACTGGGAGATAAGGTACCGTATAATTTATGGGATAGCACGAGGTCTGCTTTACCTTCACGAGGACTCGCAGATCAAGATCATACACCGCGATCTGAAGGCCAGCAACGTCCTGCTAGACGCTGACATGAACCCGAAGATCTCGGACTTTGGCCTCGCAAGGCTCTTCAGTGGTGACAAGACGACTACGATCACCAGCCAAGTTGTTGGAACACTGTAATACAAAATATAATCGGCCTACTGTATTTTGTTCGCTTGGCTTATCGCCCACCACCAAGAAGATTTTTCTCTCACAACAAACCGCCCACCAAAGAACTGTACCAATAAAGTCTTTCTTCTCGGAACAAACCAAAGACTACCATCACCAATGCCCAACCGAACAGTGCTACTAGCTAGAACACTGCTAACTAAATTCTGTTCATCTGTGTTCTCTGAACTTCATTGTTCTCTTGTCTGTCAGAGGATACATGGCGCCCGAGTACGCTGTCCTGGGTCACCTGTCGGTGAAGTTAGACGTTGGAAGAAACAAAGATATGTACCCTACAGTACGTGGGGCTGGTGCTGATGTGTCACACCATGAAATTTTGGATTACTAGATGAAAGTAAAGCAACACATTTCTCACAATTTAAAAAATTTCCACTGGTGGTGCTCGTATTTTTCTAAATTTATTCTAGAATTTAACCAACACTACTCTTTCATAATGTGATGTCAATGATGTGGTGTATAGCTTTCACGTGTGAAATAAAGGTCCTTCTCACACAAAATTTTTCACCCATTTTACAGTTCAGATCTATTGTTTTTTACTTCTTTTACAGGAACGCAAACCGACGATTCATGCAGGTGTGTTCATCATTGTATCCCAGGCATATGTAGAAAGAAACAAAACAAATTTAAGAAATTATATAGCGTGCACCGTGCGCATATTGTTTTTGACGAATCGTGCATACGCATTATTATTGTTGGGATCGATCACAGCCGACCCAGCGGCATTGAGGTTGCCCCTGAATCCTGATGATGATGATGGAGTACTATCTAATAATTTACTAGCGCAGAGCAGAGGCGATGATCCCGAGCCACACCATATGTCCGCGCAGTCCACATGTGCCATCGCCCCCCGTGCGTCGATCCGGAATAGCAGGATGGAGCAGGAGCTCTACCTCCTGCTCCACAGCGTGGTGATGCACGCCGCCGCCGCGGTGGTGGTACTGCTCTACATCCCGCTCTGCGTTCCGGCGAGGCTATTGAGGGGCGCGTTCGTGAGTAGGAAGAAGAAGGACCTGAGAGGGAACATGGTGCTCATCACCGGCGCGTCCTCCGGCATCGGCGAGGAGCTCGCCTACCAGTACGCCAGGCGAGGGGCGTGCCTCGCGCTGGTGGCCCGGAGGAAGCAGGCGCTCGAGAGCGTCGCCGCCGCCGCCGCCCGGGAGCACGACGCGCCGGACCTGCTCGTCATCCATGACGACCACGCCGACCACGACCAGTCCAGGCGCGCCGTCGAGGAGACTGTCGCCCACTGCGGCGAACGTACGTGCGTGCTGCCTGAAATCCATGCATACATATTCAATCCTGTAGCTCACGCGCACTAACACAGGTGACATGCCTGTCTCTGTCTGTGCCTGATCATTGTTTACGGTGAGCTATCTGGTTGCTAATGCCGGCATCTGGTCCAGCTGCGCCTTCGACCAAGTGACCAACATAACCGCCTTCACCAAGCTGATGGTACGCGCAACTCAATCTGCATGTGTGCAGTGTGCAGATACATAGTACAACTACCGCTTGTTCATCTGCATCATTGCAAAATACTAATTGAGATCGATCTCTACGCGCCGTCAGGACGTGAATTTCTGGGGCTGTGTCTACCCAACCTACTACACTCTGCCTCACCTCAAGGCCAGCAGAGGGAAGCTCGTCGTGTCTTGCTCAGCGGCAGCGACGGTGGCCACATCGAGGATGTCCTTCTATAACGTAAGCAAAGAAACTTGAGATTGTTGGATCACATGTTCGTCTTTCATATTGGATTGCTGTTAATTTATCTCTTCACACTTCACACGACACAACACGACACGGCATGATCGGCAGGCCAGCAAAGCCGCGCAGCTGAGGTTCTACGAGACGCTGAGAGCCGAGCTGGGGTCGGAGGTCGGCATCACCATACTCACGCCAGGGTACGTCGAGTCCGAGATAACCAAGGGCAAAGGGGTCCAGAAAGGCGGCGAGGTCGCCGTCGACGAGGACGCCAGAGATGTAAGCCACTAACTGCTACAGATTCGATCACTTTGATGCATACCCAGTGCAGATTTAATTTACACACACACACACACACACTGCGAATACTACAACATTTTGCAGGCGCAGATCGGGGTGTTCCCGGTGGGCCGAGTGGAGACGCTGTGCGAGGTAGCCCTGGACGGCATCCGGAACGGCGACTGGTACGTGACCTGGCCGTCCCTGTACCGTCCGTTGCAGCTGATGGCCTGCCTCGCCCCAGAGGTCATCAACTGGATGTCCCACGCCATGTACAAGCAGGAGGCTACCGGGGGGAGCCGGCCGCTCGGGCAGAGGATCCTGGAGGCCACCGGGGCCAAGAGCCTGTTCCCGCCGTCCCTTCTGCACCCGGTTGTCAAGACGGAGTAGCAGGAGATAGGGTTAGATGTGCAGTAAGCACATTGTGTTTCAAGTTAGCACTACTTACTTGATAATTGATATATACTTGAGGACCAACTCTGTACGTTGCGTGCACTGCTCTCCTCTCACAGTTGAGACCAACATGTATTTCTAGAAGAACATTCCCTGAAAGACAACACAGAGTCTCTCGAAAGTCATCTTCTGAGTGATCTGCTTTGGTGATGACAGGTCACTGAATCGATCAGTATCTTCTACCAGTTAGCACGAGATCATGGCGTGGATCATATCAATTTATTTTGTGCTGCTCCCTCTTCCGAATTATAGGTCATTTGACTTTTTCAGTGTAAGTTTGGCCACTTATCTTATTTAAAAGATTTGTACAAACGTAATCAAATTTAAGACATTCTCGAAGAATGTTTATTTATAAAGCAAGCCATGACAAAAAATAATTTACATATTTTTCGAATAAGACGATTGGTCAAATTTGAGGTTAAAAAAGTCAAACGGACTATAATTTGGAACGGAGTGAGTACCAAACTTAATACTTTTCATAATGAAATAGGATATTTATCATTGGTACCCCAATTATATGGATTTTTATCATGACTTTTTTATTTAATCCATGGATTTTAGTTGGAACCTTTATTATTTTCTCCATGCACAAATGTAATCTTAAGTTCAAATTTAGCAAGATAATAGAAGACACATAGGACATGTTTAAAAAATATATGGTACTTTTTTATTTTGATATGATAGGATATTTAATAATAGAATTTATTCTTGAGTTAGATAATTATATAAAAGTAATGATACACAATTATAATTTTTAATATAGATTATGATGTTCACCACCACCCTACAAAGCCTCAAATTAAAATTCTTCAACTTGTATATGGAGAAATGAAAGGACAAAGTTCATCATGGAACCAAATAACATAATTTAGAGCTAAAAGGTTACATGGACTTTCACAATACTGGAAATGTTATTTCATAGTTTCCAGTATTATTTTCTGTTGATAATATTTATTTTCTTAGTTTTGTCGATAATGTTTCTTATATAGTGCGTGCTGAGTGATTGTAGTATCAGAGATCGAGTCCTTGTCTCTGTCCAAGTTGTTCTAATGTTACCAAAATGTTACTCCCTTCATTCTCTTTTGATATAACTATTTTCTCATGGTGCAATGATCAAAAGAAAACAAACCTACCTATTATCCTACTTATCATTTATTTAATCATGACATTAACTAGACCTCATCATACACAAACAATTCATTAGAGTCTCACTTCGGATGTCCATGTAGCCAATCTCGGTTGGAATAATAAAGAGTCACATATCATACTCGAGACGAGACAACTATTAAGTGGATAAATAGTCAAGTAAAATACGACTATCAAAAAATTCTTTTTTTCAGATTTGAAAATATGCCTATGAAAAACAAACAGGGGAGTATAAAACAAGAAATACACTGGATCCATTTCGACAACCGGCCCGGCCCAAATTAAATCCGGGACCCTAGTCGCTAGAAGTGCCTCCCACCCGACCGAACTCCGAATTCCCGGAAGCCACCACAGCAGAAGGGACGAGCGAGACACCCAGAACCTGAACGAGTCGAATCGTCGCGATGGCATCTCGTCTCGTTGCGGCGGCGGCGGCGGCGTCGGCGTCCTCCACCTCCTCCCCCCTCGCCCGCCTAGTCTCTCGCCGGGGCCTCGCCGCAGGTACACCTACCCCTTCCTCCCCTCCTCCCAACCAGATCCGGGAGTCGCGTGCCCCGGTCGTTTGGATCGGGGGCCATATTGAGCACATCCGTATCTGGATCCGTCTCGCCGGGTCCTTTAGCTGCGATTTGATATGGGATTCGACGCGGTTAGATTATTAGGTGTCATGCGAAGGGCGTCCTGCGATTAATCGGCGCCTTTTTACTTATTTTTTTTGTATTGGGGAACATGTTGTCGCGATTGATGGTTTACCTTGCTGATGATGCCGTTTCGTGTGATTGCCAGACGGCCATGGGCCTGCGAAGGTGCCCATGTGGAAGGACCCGATGAGCCCGAGCAAGTGGAAGGAAGAGCACGTGAGTTTCCCCTCTCAATATCCTGTTTTAATCCATTGCAGCTAGTGGCATTTTGAGTTATTGATGTTCATCGTGCTAGGAGTAGAGGTAGAACTAGTGATAGGAATGTATGTTTTCGTTGCACAGATTTTTTCATAAAAGTTGCATTTACCTTGCATGACATAGCATAAATTATGTATTCTTGCTTGTTATGACAACATGGAGGATTATTTATCGGCCTGAGCAAGCACATTTTTTCTTGTATGCACTTTAGGAGAGTCGGTCTAATTCATGAATTCATTTGCATGAAAAGCTGTCAATTATCTCAGGGTGAAAACTCCTTAAGTTCTGGTAGTCCTGTTCTTTTTGTTCTCACAGTCAGGTTTACGTACATCTGTCTGTTGCCTCTCTGGGATCAATATATCTTTTGGCTTGTGGTACTGATTACTGTTAGTTGAAAATAAGATTGGGTTCTAATATTATTTACCTTACCATATGCACTTTCTAGCAACATTCATTTTCTTCCTAGAAGACCTTGTTCCTCTTTGTAAGTGGCATGCTTTATGTAAAGTACTTTCTCTAAGCACCTCTGGTTGATTGCAATTATCCAATATGCTTGCTTCTAGCCAAACTATGCTGACTGTGTAGTGTTTAGAAGCCAAACTATGTTGACTGTGTAGTGTTTCTAAAGCCTACATTGGTTACTAGATGCAGCAGGTAGGGCCTAATCAATGGGGCTATAGTTCTTCATTTGCATTACTATATTTTTTTTACTTGCTTGTATCATCGAATATCTTCCTATAACTTGTTCCTCTTTGAAAGTGTCATGCTTCATGTAAAGTACTTTGTCTAAGCACCTCTGGTTGATTGCAATTATCCAATATGCATGCCTCTAGCCAAACTGTGTTGACTGTAGTGTTTCAAAAGCCAGCGAATGTTCTAGCTAATTGATGGGGCTAGGATCCCGCTGGGTGAGGTCAAGTATACTCACTGAAATCACGCTTGTTGCCTCTGACTCTGATCCCACCTCTGTTTTTTCTTTCCTCCCACTCCACTTGTATGAAAGGGAAGCCTAATGATTCTCAGTTACTCCTTGTTGGTGTTAACTCTGAACAATAATTGAACAAAACCAATCTATACTTTGTGTACCTTTATTTACATATTTATTATGAAAAACTAGGCCGTTTATATTCTGTTTTGCAGTTTTGCTTTGTACAAATAAATAAATTTTGCACTGTTGTTATATGACATCTGCTGCATTTGATTGAGTTTCTATATGTTTTGGACTTGGTAATATCGTTTACGCGGTCTGGTTCTTATTGTGCTTTGATAGTTGATTTTTTATTCAAAAGAATATAAGTTCATTTTAAATAGTTTTTTTGTATCTTTTGGGTACTGACTGCATGCCTGTTGAAATTATTTTTCTTGCTTGCTGTCATTTATGAAAATGTTTTAATTGACCATGTTTTCTTGTATGCAGTTTGTGCTAGCCAGCTTATCAATGTGGGGTGCTGCTATTTATGGTGGTTACAAGTTTTTCACTGGAGGAAAGAAGGAAGACAAGGCAGAGGTACTTTTGAACATAATTGTTTAAGTAAACTTGAACTAGTCTCTAGGAACTAATTAGATAGTGACTGAGGAGAAATAGCTTGTTGAAACTGAAGTCTTGCTTTACGCGCCTTGAAAAATTATACTGTACTATATCCAATGCACTAACTATAGTTTTCATTACAATGTGGATGATGTTTATGAATTCTTGAAATTTAATACTGTTTCAAAATTGTGTTATATTCTATTACAGGCAACCCCAGCACAGGCGGCATAGTTTGCTGCGCCCGGGATTTGTACCACCTTTTCTTTGGCCAAGCAACTATGTTAAATAAAAAGAAAGATGTTATGTCGTGCTTCAAGATATTGGCAACCAGAGATTTTGATTTATGTAGGCAAGATTTGGAGAAGCTACACTTACTCTCAGACATCACAAATAATTTTGCGGCAGTGTACCTTCCATGATAGGGGACACTGCAAGGTGTTGTACTTGTTTTTTGCAATTGATTAATTGATGTTTTAAGTTCTGTTGCCACCCACATTTTTTACCCCTTGCTCGCTCTGTACTTCAAGCATGCTCTCCACGCAAACCTTCATTATTGGTTGTCACTTAGCAGTTTGAGTGGTGGTGAGCCTACGACAATACTGACATGCTTTTGCCCAATGCATCTCCGTGCTGACATGCTGCAGGGGGTTTCTTTTCATTGGGTGACAGTTGTTGAAGCATTGCTACAAGACTTTGGCCCATGGGCGAATCCCAAAATGCTCTGAATCGGGTGGTTATGTGTTGGGTCCCTTGGGTGCATTCTTGCCGTCGCATGAGGCGAAGCTACAAACACATTCGAGACGCAGTGCCACGTGAGAAAGATAACCTGTGAGGTAAAGCCATTGGAAACTTTGAGACGATACTTGCCATTGAAGACGATACTTGCCGGGCCAAAATTTGTTCGCAGTGGATAGGCCTGCTGATACACCGTAGACACAAAATCACGCCGAATCACGGTCACGGCTAAATTCGGGCGGCCAAAAGCACCGCCTAATCTCTACGTGGCCAAATTGCTGTCAATAGATATACTTAGCTCGGGTAGAAATCCAAAGGCGCAAAGCCCAAATTTGTTCGTTGTTCCTGTTGATGATTGATTACTACAGTGGCCTTACCATATATTGGTTGTTTGTACGCTCCGTGGAGATTCACTTCGCATACTATCCGTCCACGGCCGGGAAAAAGTGTGTCGGCGTGCGTGTGTCACAAGCGGCGGGAGCGGCCGCTGATGAGCGCGGTGTGGACCAGCAGCGTGTGGCGTGCCATGACGGTGTGTACCCCTTGACCCCTTCTGATGACTCATCTTATTACAAATTTAATACACAACTCGACAACGCAAAACAAAGTAACTTGCTGTCACGGAAGCAGTGACTCAACGACAGTGATTTAGGAGCCCTTTGGCGGGGGCTTTTCCAAGTCTTCTCAACCGCCTACTACGGAGCTCGCCAAACCCCTAACCAAAAAACGAACTAAGCCTGCCGTGGAAAGCCCATTTCGCGATTTGTCTTATGGAGGTGAAGCCAAAAATAGTGGCTTTCCCGCGCTTCTTCCCCACATGTGACATGTAAGCCACAACCACGCCCATTTTCGCAAACACTTTACAAAATGGGGAACTTCACCAAAAAAGCCCATTTTATTAGAAAGTAAGCCTACACGCGCGCTGCCGTTTTTAGCCAAATGTAAACCCTACCAAAGGGGCCTTAGTATCGGTTTTTCAACACTATTGGTAGTTGTTACCACGATGCCTGCTTGGTAAAAAAAACGGAAATACAACAAAAGAAGATGGTCACGGGACCTACTCCTGCAATCGTGAACGTGAGTGTCAAGGCCAAATCGTGGCTCGTGAGCGTACCGCTGTACTTGGGCGTGGAAAACGACAGTATGCGAGACCCAGAACGCTTTGATACATGCACGTGATCCCCCGACCCCCACAAGCAGATTTGCAGGCCCAGCCACTGCCTGCCACGCGCATCCCTATCCACAGGGAGCGCGGAGCACGAGGCCTCCCGTCTCTTCCGTATTGTCTGGAGCGTCCATACTACAGGTCGGATTTTAGTCCCATGTTTGGCACAGTTGTGGCCAGGGTTCACCAAACCGTAAACCGGTCGGTTTTTTGAACCGAAAAAAACCGGACCGGTATACGGTCAAACCGACCGGTATACCGATCTGGCTATTAGCGAGGTTCGGTTGGCGAGTGGTATACCGACCGGTTTGGCATCGAGCCGGGCCGGTAACCCCCAAAATCGCGGTATACGCCGGTATACTGCGAAATGGTGAACCCTGGTTGTGGGCGGCCCATTTGTGTGGCGGGTGAAGCAGATTCTTTGTTAAATTTGAAATTGTTTTGAAAAAAAGTTTGACAAAACACCTTCTTCTACCTGTGTAAATGGTCCTTTTTCTTTTTTTCTTTTTTCTCCAATTTCTCCTTTATTTTTTCTTTTATTCTTCCTTCTCAATTTTTTTATTTCTTCCCTCCTTCATTTCTCTCCACCGCATCTCCTCCCTTCTTATCCATTCACATCTCAATCCCCCTCCCCTGCTCGCATCCGTCTCCCCGCCGCCGCGCGCGCGCGCCGCCCGCGCCATGGAGGTCCCGGCGGAGCTTGCCGGCCGACGCCATGGTGGCGGCCCCACCAACGTCGCCCCCATCTTCTCCCCCACCGCTCCATCTTCCCTATCTTCTCCCCGCCGGCGGCCCTCCTCGCGCGCGCGGCCCTCGCTCCCCACCGACCTCGCCGTGCGCGCGCCGGCCTCCCGCGGGCCCCACCCGGCTTTGGCAAAGGGCAGGGCGAAGCGGGCAAAGATGCCCTTTTGCTGCTTCACCCCGGCTGAACCGCTCTAGAGAGCGGGAATCACGGGAGCTTCGTCGGAGAAGCCGTTTTCTCGGACCGTTTGACAGAGCTTCGCCTGAAGTTGCTTGCGAAGCGACTGCGACAGCCCTGCCAGACACACCCTAAATCCTAGATCTAGTACCCTCCGGAGGCACACGATGCTCCATCCGCGTGTTCCACGCCTTTTATCCTTGTCCTCACGCCATTATTAGAGAGCCGGATGCCTCTGGGTTATCTCTGAATGCCATGATGAGTCTTTCAGGCTGGCATTTGGCAACCAGATGGATCAGGGTCAAATTTGGAGCTAAAACCGGACGAATTTCCGGAGAAGCCATCCCATTCCAACAATGAAATCAGCTATGCCATAAGAGAGAAGGGCCTGCTATCAGTGACCTTGCTCTTGTGTCGCCATCGTCCTGAAATCCAAACAGGAGCTACACACCTTCCACACCACACAGATCGAACTGCTTTTCTGTTGCAGAGCCTTTATGGGATCCAACAGCTGATGCATGCGCACAAGCCGGCAATAAACAACACGTACAAACACGCCATCGAAACTGACTCGATCCTCACACATGCTACATTTGCATGCGTGGCAAATCAAATCAAATCGATACACAGCTTATATGTTTGTTAGTTGTTACTATTTCCTTTTTTTAGAAAGGGATATTGTTTGTTATTTCCGGGATGCACGCAATGACACACCACGCAGAGCTATCAGTCTGTCGTCTCTTCTGGGAAATGGTTTCTCTTTCTCGCGAAACCGTGTGCTGGAGGTGGACAATGACATTGTACTGGCGGCCACTGGAAGCTAGTCCAGATCCATGACCGCTAGCTCAAGTGTAATTGTGTAAAGAGAGTCAGAACCTACAGTACAATACAAGAGCTGACGATGTATACAAACACAAAAGGGATTGTTGAATGGATGACGCGCCACAGCGTAACACCATGAGCTTATATAAAACCAAATTTTGAGTGATGGCATGTTGCTGTGGGTCTCAAAAGATAATTGGCCTTGGTGTTTCGAATTTTTTCTTAAAGATAATCGGCCTTGTTAAGTCCCCGCATGTGTGGTTGATGATGATGATGAGTCAGAACGCTGATAAGAACATGCTGGGTCCTTACAAATTACATGGCGTTATTAGGATGGGACCTTTGCTAGACTGAGACTTTGCAAGGAACCCTTTTTTTTCGAAAGATCTTTGCAAGGAACCCTTTCCTAGCAAAGTCACCCCCTCATGAGTCATGATGCATATCCCGCTATAAGAGGGCCCCTGTTCAATCACCCAGCAGGAACAAGCACTCTTTGAAGAGCCGCACCCCGCGTGCACACGCAGAAAGGGGGAGATCAAGAGGAGCAAAGCATGGAGCCTGACCATGCAGACAAGGTACTTCTTTCCTCTCTCTCTAGCATCTAATCTCCCACTTGACGATGATTTCAATTTTCAATCTCCTAGCAGCAAGCGTCAAACATCCTATCCTAAACCTTCATCGAGAAATTCTGTTATAAGAGAGGCATGCTCCTGTCCTGGAGAAAATTACCTGCTGATGTGCTGCTGCCTGCATTGCTGTTTTTAAAGCTTGGTCCCAAGAATTCGTCTCGGAGGAACATTTTTTGCCTGCAAAAGATATTTTTGATTTGTCAGCAGAAAACTGGAGCAATTTATCTTTTGCAGATGAAAATAAACTGTCTGATTCCTATCTGGGAAGCAATCTAACATTTGTATGACGTAAAGGTTTCGCCGCTCAACTGCCAAGTAATAGCCTGTTGTTAGGAATCTCAAAGTACCTGTTCACCGAATAAATTCCTGTCAACAAGTTCTTCCTTTTTCTTTTTCTTTATAGGAATTATTAAAGGTGATTTGGAAACAAGGTATTTGTCTTTGAGAAAAATCCAAAGATGCAAAGTTCGTCAATGTACTCATTCCGCTACAAGCTGGCTAAAAATATCTTATTACTATCCAAACTGATTGTTGGTGCCAGTAGCATAGGAGCACTATGCAGATATCCTCACACGGAGCTTATTCTATCCAGGTTTCATCTTCTCTGCCTGCTCCAAATGCAAAGGACAACCTCAGCATGATGTACTCAAAGTTTATCTGCTGCAAGCTCTACATTTCTGAAAGCCGCAATCGCACGGCTGTCGACGCGATTGATCTTGCAGCAAAGACTGATCCTCATGTTGCGGTGCTTAGCAAGTTCGAAGATTGTCTCTACAACCGCGTGCGATACACACTTGTCTCCTATATCGTTGATGACAGCTCAACTGGTGAAGTGATATATAGCCCGATCAGGAAGGTGTTACTAGCAATGATGGAGGCTGCATTTTCAGCCATAAACCTTGAACTGCACTCAGGAGCGCATCCTAGGATGGGTGTCAATGATGATCTGTCCTTCCACCCCTTGGGTCAAGCCACAATGAAGGATGCAGTTTCCTTGGCGAAGCAGGTGGCTTCTGACATTGGCAATGATTTTAGAGGTATGTCAAATGTGTTAAAGCTTCTATAAACATCAGCCACACAGATTTGTTTATCCTCCCCCAACTATGTATGCAGTCCCAGTGTTCCTCTATGCAGCAGCCCACCCCACAGGCAAGTCTGTAGGTGCAATAAGGCGTGAGCTTGGTTACTACCGTCCAAATTATATGGGCAGCCAATGGTCAGGTAGCATGCTCCCTGATGTGCTGCCAATTAGCCCTGATGAGGGCCCAACCAATGTTTCTTCTGAAAGAGGAGCCATAACAGTAGGTGCTACACCTTTTCTTGAGAACTATAATGTGCCAATACTGTCTAAGGATGTTTCAATTGTGAGGAGGATTACCCGTAGTGTGAGCGGAAGGGGTGGGGGGCTTCCATCGGTGCAAGCTCTCGCACTCTTCCACGGTGATTGCACAGAGATTGCATGCTTGCTGGATCCGGATCATGTCAGTGCCTATCAAGTTCAAACTGTGGTGGAGCAGATTTCAGCAGAGCAAGGACTTGAAGTTGAGAAGGGATACTTCACTGACATAACCAAGGATAGGATGCTTGACAAGTACTTGAATATTGATAACGCTGCTGATTGATATGCATGTGACAGATGTATGCCGCTGGCATTCTTGTAATTAAGAATAACTATAATAAATTCATTGCTGTTCAGTTGGGGCCTTAACCTGATGAAGAATCAATTCTATCTGATTGTGTGTACAAGAACTCTTAGGAAAAAATGTTTGCAGTTGTAGCCACAAGGGATTAAAAAAGCAGAAGAAAATTTGTTTGCAGGGCATACAGTGAAGGAATGGGTATCCATACAAAAATCAGCCATATATAGGCAAATCTTGTGCCTTATAAAAGACATCTAAGCATATCGTTAGATATTTCAGTGATTAGGACAATATAACACCTTCTTGTGACATGGAAAAGTTTCTCAAGTACATGTATTATATTGGGTGTTTCTGCATGAAAACTGGAAGAAAATTATAGAAATGCAACTTAGGTAGAAGTTCAATGAAAAAAATGAGTTGGAATTGTTATGGTGAAGAAAATGAAAAGATGGGTAGCAGAAAGGGGAAATGTGCATAGAAAGTGATGAGATGCTACCCAATCCTCAATAGGTGCATGGATATCAAGCACATGAAACAAAACTCTGTATATCAAATCAGCTTCCACATTTCGATTAAAGGAATTTTTTACAAGCTTGATGAACAAAATATTTATAGAATATATAACATCACAATCCCATAAATATGCAGTTGCATAGCTAAAAAAAAGGATGATGTTGACTGCGGAAGCATACAAGCTGGATAAATTAAACACATGTTGCCAAAAAAAAATGATGATGTGAACAACACAGTCACCTGTCTTGTCTGAATTTTGGCAGATGGCAGCCGAATTCCTGACAACATTCCACCCTCCTGTAAGCAGCATGATAGTAATCAGAAAATGAATGAAGAAATGTGAAACGGCACAGCAAAAGAAAACAAAGAACAGCAACTTACAGTACAAGCGAGGATAGTTACCCGTTTTCAGGAACTCAGGATACATGATTATTCACCTGTCACGGATAATCAATATTCAATCACCGCACAAACGAGACGCATTGTCGGAATGGTGAAACTGATTGTTTGTCGCCCAGCAATATTGTCACTCAAATTAACAAACCCCAACATTGTCCTTCTGCCCCGTCACCCCGTCATGTCCTTGAACAGCTCAAATGCCTTGGCCCCGCCCCCGCCCCCGCCTGATGAGAGCGTGTTGCCGGTGAGTCGGTGACGGGTTCCTGCGCGGCATTCCGTCGAACGCCCGCCGCGCCAGGTCGGTGGTTCCCGCCGCGACGCGTAGCCGTTGGAAGATGGCGCTTCCCTCGCCGTCCGGCCCAGGAAACCGGCCGCACGTTTCGGCGGAGGGGGCAAGAGAGAGCTCGGAGGCGGCGGCCGTGAAGGTGGCCGAAGATGCCCGCCGGCGGGTAGTTTGGTGCTGTCTGGGACTGGGAAAATTTCTCCTCTCAATTCGTAGGCCACCTTCACGGCCCATCAATTTATCCTACAACGGGCCACACTAGGCCCAACACTTCAGATCAGGACTTAAAATTTATGTTGGGCGGATAATCAAAGGGATCCAGACAGCTTCACACAGGAAAAGGAAGGAATTTAAAACACAACAAAATAGCTAAATGATGCCACCTCAACAATAGAAGTGGGGTATTTTGTGAAGGAATATCAGGACAAGAGGCGTCGAGGCCAAACAATTTTACACAAATGAGTTCTCCACTCCTTTATTTTTGCCAAAATCCTAGGAAAATAACTCATAAAAGGCGAGACAAAAAATCACACATATGAAATAAGCCATCTAGGTTGGTGTGTTTTTTTACAACATTCTAAATTCTAATACTATCATACTGACAGGACTGATCAATCTGAACCTCTGAAGAGCTCCAAACTCAGTGGAAAAGTAAGAAAATTATGAAGATTTACAGTACACCAACCCCATTCTACATGCCTGTTGATCTACAAACACTTCACGCTATGAACATTATACGTGCTGTACTTATATATACGGCTCATCAAAATGCTGCCCTCGCCGCACCACGTGCCGCTTCCCGCTTCATCTCCGCTTCTTTCCCACTGCCTCTGAAGTACCGGTAAACAGTCTGCAGGCAGCAACAAAGCTTACAGTTCAGGAACCAAGCGAAGGATCAAGAGATGAATGAGGGGGCAGTAGTTAGCAATTACTTCACCTGAATGACCCACAAGCTTAGCAAAGTCTCGAGGCAGAACAATCCAAAGCCAACAAAGTACAGGATCTGCAGGTCAAAACATCACAACATGCAATGGCATTATTTTTTATCATGTGTCATGGTAAAACAGCACATATGTTGTGAGGTATGAATTTTTTGATGTATGTATCACTTGTCTTGGCAGGAAACATAGATGTTCTCCTATGGAATTCTGATTTATTCGATTCGAATAGAGCAAAACAGGTAAATTCACTCACCCCAACAATGACGCTACTGCCAATCAAGCTGATTGCTGGAAGAATCCCGCTGCACAGAGAGTAGTAACATGTGGATGGAAATTACATCATAATTCTGATGCAGAACCTTAAGAAATAAAGATGTCGCAATGATAGTGCAAATAAATCGGAGACAAAGTATGTGAAATAAATGTAGAAACTTACGTCAATGATTTTCCCACAAAGAGAATTGAAGGTGAAACAGCTGCATACCCGCAGAAGGCGATATGAACCTGTTGGGATCATCACGCATGAACATGTGAGATAAATATACCTAATTATGGACAACACATTTTTTTAGGTGAGGAAATCCCCCCACCCCCCGATGTTGTTCGAAAAAATGGACAACATATTTTAGTATACAGAAATGTTACTGGATGCTCACCAAGTAGAAGAGGAAAAACCATCCAAATTTCAGAGCACTCTCATTCCTGGAAACATGTGTTGTAGACAGAAACTATGTGAGGCTATCTTGTTATGTGATGCTTAACTGATTTCAAACCCACACACATGACTATTTTTTCATAAGAACTTTGGGTAGCATGCATTTACCTCATGGCACGGTAAAGTGGCCGGTACCAAAGGTAATAGGCACCGGGGCATCCTAGAATGAAGTATATGATTGCAAGAAACCATATCTTAGGACCTGCATCAATCAATACACAAAATACCACATAATTTTTTCAGATAAGAGAATAAAATTGCAAGAGTCACTGCATCAACAGGTGTACCGTGTACTGTGCGTGGCCGTGAACCATACACATCAGCTATCAGTACACGAGTAGGAAAAAAGCAAATGCTTGCTGTCAGCGTACCTGATCCTTTTGCCCAGGCTGCACTAACACAGATGATGTTCCAAAACAGGCACAAGACCAATCCTACCAGATAGGATATATACATCAAATTAGTTACTCTTTGTATTGTATGGTATCATAATGATGGTTCCAATAGTCATTTCGTGGACAGCATAAAGCACAGGTAAATACTAGGAATGACGTTTTCAGATAAAAGTCAAAGAAAGCATACCTAATAGTGAAGCAAATGCGACGTACTGTGTTCTTTGCAAATGAACAGGTATCTCGTTCCCAATATCATGATGAATGATGGGGAAAAACGGAGGCCAATTTTTCTCTTCCAATACAATTCCAGCTGCAAGAGGAAATGAGTGAAACTGCTTTATTAAAAGAAGTATTGGTGAATGACATCAGAAAAATATCAAAAGAACATCCGAGGGATGAACACCGAAAGGCAACCTCGTGCTGCAGCGTCTTCCCTCCTTTTGATTTCCTACACACAGAAGAACAAGGCTTAACACCAAAAATCAACATAAACTAGTGGAAACAAGGCAATCAATCATGACGTCATAAAAAAAAAGACGCTGGGCACATTTTAGGAAAAAATGGCTCTCAATGCCAAGAAATACATGCACAGGTGAAAACAAAGTCTCTGTTGGATTCTGTTACCTTCTCACGCCTGTTTAACTCAGCCTCCTTGGCCAAAAGGTCCCTCTCCCTTGTCTTCATGTCCTGTTAGCAACCAGTATAAGTGTTTGCGTTACTAGATTCACATCAGTAACACCCATCCAGTTGCATGAACCAAAGCACTGATCTGGAGAAGGTCGTGTAACCACCTACCTTGTTTGTATCCATGGGGATGTCCACCGGTGTCGAAAAGTCATTGTAGAAGTCAGCAGGTTCAGGGGGAAGGGGCGAGAGGCGTGTGCTCGGAGGTGCAGGGCGTGATTGCTGCATCGACATAGCCACCATTAAAAAAAATATATTTCACCACTGAAATTAACAGCGCGCTGCACTACTTCAGACTCACAGTTGTGTAGAACGCGCCACCGGAATAACCGCTGGACTGAGTGGTTGATGCTGCTTTTTTGCCTTGGTCCTGGAGAAAAGAGCAGTATGAGTGCGGCGTTACTGTTAATTAACCTACTTCTCGTTGTCCCTCAACGGACCAAATTTGTGTTTCAAAAGGTAAGCAATCACTGGTTTCCGACGCAAATAAAACAAGCAGTAAAACGGCGAAATTTGTGCCGAAGTGACCGGCGTCTAATTCCGGTGGATTATGCACAAGTTCCTCTGCTTGGTAGTTGGTAGAAAGGGCAGCATATCGATTGCACGATCATATATGTCTCTCCAACTACAACTGCAACCACTCCATCAATTTCATTTCGTTTTTTTAGAATGGAATAAATACTCTTCTTCTCGTCGCTGCTAAACTTGGCGTAGAGTATGATCGAACAAGCCAGGATTCTAAACTCTGCAGCAGAGGAAGCAGAGGCCCAGACGAACGAACCGGCAGATGAAGAAAAGCGATGGATCGAAGCAGGGGAGTGAGAGAAAAAACAGGGGAGGATGGCCGGCGGCGAGAGGCGAGAGCTGGGGGCTTACCGCGAAAGGGTTGACCTCGTCGGCGCCGCCCTCCTCGAAGGGGTTGTCGTACCGCGACCGCCCCGCCATGGCTCTCCCCTTCCCTCACCGATCGATGTTCTCCCCCTGCTCCTCTGCTCCTCGCTTCCTTCCTTTCCTTCCTTCCTCTGCTTCGAGGTCAGCAAAAGTAGGAGGACGACGAGGCGTAGTCGCAGCACAAGCAGAAGCAGCCCAAATAGACCTCAACTCAGACGGCCTAGAAGCAGTTGGGGGAAGTACGGGAGCCGACGCATGCATCGACCCATCGCGTGGGGCACCGGCGACGGAAAAAACTTGCGGATTCCGCGTGGATTTGTCACCGGCCCGGCCGTCAGCTTTTACCTTTTCTTTCTCTTGTTTCTCTGCCGTCAAACGCATCATCAGCCGTTGCAACGAACGGAAGCACTGCACCACCGGTGGTGTATGACCTTTGGTTTTGCCGCCCCCGCCCCGCCACGCCATCTCGACAGCGACGTGGCCTTTGGCGATGTCAGGATCGCCTGCCTACGTGTACACGACCGCCACGACGCAGGGAAACCATTCGGATCACACATTTTATACAGTGTTAAAAAACTCGAGCAGACGGCACCGTTTCCCACCAAGAAGAAGGTAAATACTGTGTGTTTATAATCACAGAGTAAAAAAAAATAGAAATAGAAAAGGAGCACAAAGAGTAACGGATGTGGAACAACGCTTTCACGAAAAGGCTAAACGGCGAGCATCTGGTGGCCAGGCGCGCTGGACTGTGATTTCCTTCTTTCCGTTTCGCCTTTCGGGGATTTCCAGCTTCGTCAGGGAAGAAAGGAACCTCACACAAAGGCAAAACTGTCACTACACATGGCTGTGCGCACTGCGCCCTGGCGCTGCTGTAAATAATCGACAAGTCACCCTTCAACTGCTGCCAATCACCCCCAACTGTGTGAATCGGCGTCCACTCGACCACACCAATGCAAACAGAATTCACACACACTTCACAAGTTCACATCTTCCCCTCTGGATTCCGAGCGTCAGAATGGAGGCGCACGAGACCGGGCGTCAGGCCTCATCTGCGCCTCTGTCCCTTTTCCGCGGAAGAACCAGTACACTCTCTGCAACCACACAAACAAGCATTTGAAAGAACCCGTTCAGTTTTGCTTCGTCGGAAACAATGTGGCACCGGCTACGGGGCATTGTGGAGGAAAAAGTTTTCAACTGTATCTATGATGTAGTCCTACCTGGAAAACCCATATGCTCAGCAACGCCTCCACAACAAATATCGCGAAGCCCATAAAGTACATTATCTGAAAAAAAGGGGAAAAGAAAATGAATACTTATTGTAAGCATTGAAATGTAACAGCAGTAGTACAACTAGTGCTAAAAAATTATCCCTTCGTTGCCCCCTGCAGTGATGAGCCCATCTGAAGAATATGTTTCTACATGCAAAAAACACTCACAAACCCATGCCAAGTGTTCGCATACCAGTGGTAGCTTGTAATTCACAAGTTTGGCTGATGCCTTTCTATAGGATGGATCACGGTTACAAAACAAAAGGAAAAAAACTCAGCATTCAGATATTGACAAGTGGAACTGGTGTTGTAAAGAGTTGATAGTAGGTAAGCCTGTTCGGTTGGCTGGTGGCTGATGGCTGGTGCTGGTTTGTTCGAGAGAAGAGCACTGCTGGCTGGTTCTTTGGTGGCTGGTTTGTTGTGAGAGAAAATCTTTTGATCTGGTGGCTGATAAGCCAAGCGAACAGGGCGAGTTCCTTGTGTTTACGCAATATTGACATAGTATCAACTCACCCCAACAGCAGCGTTTTCGCCTATTTCGCTGATTGCTTGGAGAATTCCGCTGCAACAAATAAGACAAATGAAGCAAATTTTAGTTCCCAAAGAAAGATAATGCACACCAGAGAAATAAAAAATATCAGGTTTATCACACTGAGTTCTAATAAATGAAAAAAAGATCAACAACTTTTACTTGTAGTCAACATGTTCAATTGAAACTCTCCAGTAGTCCAGTTTGATAATAATTACTTCATAAAAACTTCAAATTTTATTGAGTATCCATGTGAAAAGAACTTAAGCTGCTAAAAGACTTACGCTAATGCTCTTCCCATATAGAACGGCGGAGAAACAGCAGCATATATGCAGAAGGCAATGTGAAACTGCAGAGACAATATAAGTTATAAGCACATTTTCTACTCCTTGGAACAAGTAGACCATACAAAGATCTCTACGAGTCCTTATACAAAAAACTTACAAAGTAGAATAGGAAGAACCATCCATAGCTGAATGCACTATCCTTCCTGGTGAAAGTGTTACAATATCAAGTGAATCTAAGATTTTAATCATGTACTTTACAGAATACTTAAACTTTGAATAATTTGGACAGATAGAAGTTAGAACACAGTACCTCATGGCACGATAAAGAGGTCGGTACCATAAAAAGTAGGCACCAGGGCATCCAGTAATGAAGTATATGACTGCCAGAAACCAGATCCTAGGATCTGCATGGAAGATCATGTATACTAGCTAAACAACAAAAATAACACATTTAAACCGTACGACTATTAGCAGCACATCGGATATATGTTTTCCTGAACATACCATGCCCTGTAATCCAGGCACCAGTTACACATAAAATGTTCCAGAAAAGGCATACAACCAACCCTGCATGAGAAATGTGCAAAAATATTAGTCACCAGGTGCTCTTGAAAGACGATAATCATTAAAGAGGGGAACTTTCAAGTATTTGGTGCAATTCTTAGCGTCATACCGAGCAGTGATGCAAAAGAAACATATTGCACTCGCTGCAAGTGCACAGGAATATCATTTGAAATGTCAACATGAATGATGGGGAAGAATGGTGGCCAGTTTTTTGGCTCTATTAAGACTCCAGCTGCATGTAAAAGATGGTTGATAATATAAAATTACGGGACACTTTAGAGAAAAATGTCATACACATGAAATAAAATAAAGGTTACCTCTTGCAAGAGCTTCTTCCCTTCTTTTGATTTCCTAGAGAAAGGAACACACGTTATACAATGCATATATGAAAGGAAAATATTGTGAACTTCGCAACTTTTAAAACTAATGGCATAATTGATAATAAAACTATGTATAAATGGCAGGTCATATACTTGATCTAACTAGTATATACCTGTTCCCTCCTGTTTAGCTCGGCCTCTTTAGCCATAAGTTCTCTCTCCTTTTTCTTTAGATCCTGGATTTTGTAGACGAACTCATAAAAAGGATATACTGGTATTAGAAGAAAGAAACATAGAGGAAAACTGCTAAGGAAAAAAAGAAAACTCAAATTATAACCCCCCTATGACCTGACCTAACTTCTAGCCTATTTATCAGCCTTAAAAGATTGTGTCTAATTTATAACTTTTTGCCAGACTTATTTAGACTATTCTATATCTTTAATACATTCTGTTTCCACATTCCTACAAACACTTGCAAGATAATTTGTTGTAACTTTTTTTTTACCATTTTCTGCAAAACTGCAGCATAACACTTCTACACATTCTGTATCAACGACTTGTAGGTCAAATAATAATTTATTAGCTTAATGTGTTAGTATGGAACCAAACATCAGGCGGACTGTTGACGTGTCAGTTCAAAATTTTGCAGAATGATTGAAAGATAGTACAAAAGCAACACATACAGCTAAAATAGTAAATGATAGCTTACTCAAACATTAAAGCAGTGAAAGTACCTTTTTTGTATCAAGTGGGATATCTACAGATGCACCAATGTCATTGTAGAAACCAGCTGGTTCAGGAGAGAGCGGAGTTGGGCGTGTATGCTATATGAATAACGAGATATGAATTTAGGATCAGATTTTCTAACAGTAATGAACGACAAGTGTAACTTTGGAACACATATAAGTAATTTTAGCTCCATAACTCCATAATAAATTGTAACTTTGGATTCAGAACATGGCAAGTGTGTGAACTGTGAACATGTGTTTGCTATTCACAACAGATTTTCTTCTCTCTCCGTCAAACGATTCTGCACAAGCATTTGATTGGTTTCTATGGCAAGAGTCTGTAATAAGATGATATATCAATGATATAAATGACTAAAAAGAATCCAGTGGAACAAACCACATCATAACAAAAAATTGGTGCACTATATATAGCATTACCGGATTGAGTTTTAGAAATTTATTCCATAGATCATATTAGAGAAGTGAGTTACTAATATTTTCCCCATCAGCAAGTGTAACTTGGGTTCGAATGGTTGTGCAGGTTGGTTGGGACAATTAAGCTGAGCTGAATACCTGAATCCCACGCCACTGATAGAAGTGACACCTGATACGGAGCTTTTAGGTATCACGAGCAGGAAGAACATTAACAGTTAAGTAGTATAGTGCATGAGCACGCATTTTTTACAGACACTCTGCAATATTCAGCTGACGGCCAAAAACACTCAATCATATCACCTGGAAATGGACACAATACGGTGGACGGGGTTCTTCTCTCTACTAGAGAATCTCGCAAACGACGTACCTTTGGCGCTGCGAGAGGGGACGACTGTTGCTGCGGCGCGGGCCGTAGTGCTTGACCACCCGCCATAACGCGCGCTGCCGATCTGCCGCCGGCGCCATCGTGCGGAGCGAGAACCGCGAAGCCAGATGGGCGGGCCAATTACTGGTTAGAGGTACGCACTGGTACAGTGGACTGCGGTTCGCCGCCGTGCGCCGGAGCCCGGCGGCAGCCCGGAGCCGCCGCCGCCGCCGCTCGTCGGACTGGGGGGTGGGGGGATGCGAGCATGCAGCTGGGCTGGCGGTCGACTTGACTCCGTATTTGTGTGGGCTTGGGCCTAAAGGTAATGCCCCTGCTGTCGTCTAGAATTTTCTTTTTTATTATTTTAAAAAATATACTATCGAACATTTTGCAAAATTATACATTTATACTACATCTGTCATAGTGTTTGGGTCCAACTACAGTATGATACGGTGGTTAGAGGTGCTACAATGTTCCAATCGTCATGTGATTGTAGTATAGTTTTGCAAAATTTGAAGTGAGTCGTATAATTTTGAAAATAAAAAATTCTATCGTCTAAAAGAAATTATTTTTTGTCTAGAAAAAATGACTTCCTCCCTAGTAGTACTGTAGAAAAGAGGAAGCGTATGCATTCTCTAAAATTATAATCATATCATTCTTTTTTTCTCAAAACATTTTATTTGCTATTGACAATACACGTCGTGGAGCAAATATATCAGATTTGAGCAAAATAAGCCCGGCCCGACCATAATTTACAGTCGAGCGTCATGACTTGTACTCCCTCCTGTTCAGTAAAAAAAAGTCATTTATGACAGTGTCACGCTCTCCGAAACACAATTCAGACTCTTTTTTTATAAAAATATTTATTGAAAAGTTGTATATATATATATATTTATGAAAATAATTTTCAAAACAAATCTATTGATGTGATTTTCACATTTCTAAACTTAACGACTTAAAATTTATGCATTCAAACCTTGTCAAAACAACTTCCTTTACCAAACCGGAGGAAGTAGCACTAAAAAAAGCACACAAACAATTAATTCAATTTATTTTTTGGTATTGAAAATTAATAGGCAAGCTAAGTCCGAGCCTGGGCCGACTTGAGCCTGAATTTGTGGGCCAATCGAGTTGATCGACGAGATGTACACTAAGTAAATTCACTAAAAAAATTGCACTAAATAGAATTTCCACAAGTGACAAAGAAAACCTTGCAACCACATCATGAATTCATGATTTCTAGTGAAACAACCCCAAGCATGGAAATATGAAGGTCCATGACTTCATTTGAACCAGCAAATCAAAAATAATAATTTTCAAACTAGAGATGAGCCGGAGACTCGGAGGAGAGGTGAAAATTAGAGAGAAATTAACCGGTGAATGTTCGATGAAATCATATAATATCGAGGAGACACGCCAGCTGCGCGCGAAGGTTACCGAGAAGGGGTTCACGTCTCCGCCGTCGCCCTCCTCGAACGGGTTGTCGTGCCTCCACCTTCCCGCCATGACTGCCTGCGCTGTCCTCGGTCGCGCCCTTCTTCACCGGTCTGACCTCGCGTCGCCGGCCGGCCGGGGACTAGCTCATTCGCAAGGATATAGTGCTCGCTTCGACAAGGTGCCGTCCGCTAGCTAGCTCATGTGGTACTGCCCCCTGGCGACAAGCCACAATCTGACGAATTCCAACGGTTTAATTACTGTATTACGGCGTTAAGAATGAGAAGGATCCGGGCACTCCGCCTTACACGGTAAACCAAGGCAAGGCATATATATTCGATTCAAAACTGTGTGTGAGAGTGACAATCTCCCCAATGATCCTTCCTTGTTTCGTTGTCGTCGTAGCTGTCTTGTATATCGATCTTTCATGGCCTGCCGTTTGCTCAATGGCGTTTGGTTTAGCGCTGGTTGCGATCGAGTAACAGAGCCGGGATCGTGTTGCTTGTATTTGTACATATGCAGGGCAATGGCAATTGTCACCCAATTGGCGGCATATCCTATCATGGTGCGCGCTGAGCATTGGTGTGGTCGCTGTTAATTTCTTGGCCCTTTCTATATCTCTTCTCTGACCCGGACCAACAAGTGGCAATATGGAAGACTTTGCTGTTACATGCGGCGAGCTCGTCAATAGTACATAACTCAAAGAAGAGGTTCGGTCTTCCGGAGATGCTTATAAAGATGTGTCACACCTGTTTTTCTAAGGAAAACCAAGTGCAAACCTATATATACATGCCAGGATCAAGTTTTATGCATGCATATAGTGACATATAAGTGAATACGAAACGAGTATCGCGTCAAAAAAAGAAAGATTATCGAGAGATTTACGCTTAAATCCCGGAAACGAAGACACCAAACATCACAGACGAGTTGGTCGGGGGTTGTGTACGCCTAGAACTCCACAACATCTTCACGTCATCTTCATGTAGCAGCTTCCTCTTTCGAGCAACATTGTTTATAACAAGGGTGAGCACTTGTCGTACTCGAGGCAAATGTGGGGAAAGACATGAATGCAAAGGCTTTATAGTGGACTGGCTATAAGCATTTGGCATTTTAGTTGATCAAGTTTTATTAGCACTCGATTACTAATAAAAGTATAAGTTTATACCAACCCACAATTAAGCATAAAGATGCCCACCGGGGTTCAAAGGAAGTACAACCGACCTTTGGGAGGAAAATGAGAGTCGCAAGCGCTCCGTCTACTCCCGCCGCCGGGGAGGCGAGCGGATCTCCTTCTTCCCCATCACCGCCGAAGTTCGCCGGGCGCATGCGTCTCGGAGGTCGCCGCGCTCCCCCGAAGTACCCCCGAATACGTTTCGACGCGTGCTTGGCCTCCATTGACGGCAGTGACGACATCGAGCAGGGGGCGGGGCACTTGGAGCTCGAAGGTAGCGGGTACGAGAGCGGAGAATCAACCACGGGGAGCTTGTTTTGCCTATGATTCGGTGCGGTGGACAAGAGGAACTTTGCGCACATCAATCGAAGGGGCGAGCTGAAATCGTCAACGAATCGACCGAGAGGAACATTAAGGAGCTCGTTTGCGGTGCCTCGGTTGGGAGGATGAAGAGGAACGTGTTAGGCCGGCTCGTGAAATCGTGCACAACTTATTCAAATCGGCTTCAAGCTCGTTGTCTCGTATGAGGGGGATCGGATGGAGGAAGACGCCGATCCCGGTCAAGGGAATTCGGGGATGAGGAGAGAGGATCGAGAGGGGGTGGATGAAGTTCGATTTAGTTAGAAATTGCGTCTTCGTAATCTGGAGGAGTCGATTAATCGAATGCCGAAGTCCGGGAAGGAACTCGATTACCAATCCGTACGGAAAATCAAGGAAAAATCAAGAACCGCGGATGATCGCACGGGGGTTCAAGCAATCTAAGGGAAGGGGAGAAGTTGTTTGGTCGTTCAACGGAGGATTTGTGCAACCACTCCGGAGGCCCATACGGAAGAATAAGTGGATATGGGTATCCAAACCCATGGTGATGGGGGCCCGGGAATATCCGGCCGGCCGACGAAATCGGAAGAGAGGGATGGCGTCTTTGTTGACGGTGTATTTTGGTACACCAAGCATGTTCATTACACTTTGGTTTGGATTTGTTTATGTAACTAACCCGCCACTAGGCACACTAATCATATAACAAGTTCATCTATGTGCAAGCATTTGGAAGTGTTGTGTTTATGTAGGAAAACATGGACATAAAGGACGGATTCGCAACAAGTTCAAAGGAGCATTTACGGAGTCTAGTTCGTGTTCATGAGCTTGATGAAATCACTTCCAATGGTGGCAAGGACCGAAGTGCTACGAGGAACACCCCCGGGGATTGAAGTGTAAAAGACCGAACTTCATGCGCGGAGAACATCCATCTTGGACGCGAGGATGACATCGTCAAAATCATGCAAGTGGAGGGGGCAAAGTGCATTATCACCGAGGACCCACGGGAGCGAAGGAGCGACCGAACCGGCCGAGATGGGCCCGGGCCGGTCGGCCCAGCCGACCGCCCGGCCCACTCCGGGGGTCGGTTCGGCCCCCATTTCCTTGCACCCGAAAAATCTTCAACCCTAAAACCATGGAGGCGCTGCCATTCGACAGGGAGAGAGCCATTCGCACCAGGAGGCCATCCACAAGCTAGAGAGAGAGAGAGAGAGGAGGGAGATCTCCGGAGGGAGATCGTCCACCTCGAAGGAAGCACCCACAAGTGGAGAAGAAGCAAGATACCGTCGAAAGGGAAACTATGATCAATAGTGCTGTGTCTAGCACCTTAATGGGGTAGTCTCCTTATTCGTCCATGGGTTGTAATCGATCTTGAGATGTAATCGCACTTTGTCGGATTATCTATCTATCATCTTGTGTTGAATATACTTTAATGCTTAAGGTTAGCTACCATGCCGTAAAGGGAGTATGAGCTCCAATGCTTCCTTGGATCCATTCAATACGCCGTGTCCATCATAGGTCTAGTCATGAATACCTTCGCGTAGTGACAGTATGAGAGGAGGGAAAGGGCGAAACCGTGGTCACAACCCCGATAGATTAGATTAGTTTTCATGTCTTTAAGCGATTGCATGCTCTAGTATCGTAGACCCATGGGCGAGTGTCTTTTATTCTTGATAGCTTGATCATTCTCTCTAGTGTAGTTTAGTTGTTTTCTAGTTTAATCGTAGTTAGAGGTTTGAGTAGCTAGTGTGTAGAGGTAGATCGAACGCTTGTAATCCCCTTGCTCCGCGGATTGACAAGAACCTTGGGAATCCCGTGGTGAAAAAGGTGTGGGGTCCGTACGCTTGCGGATCGTAGAGGGATACGTCTTTTATCCGTCAACAAGCCCCTTTTTCTGGCGCCGTTGCTGGGGAGCAAGCTAGTTTACATCGTTTGATTTGCATCTAACTTAGTTTTATATTTAGTTTATCTTTTGTTTGCTATATCTAACACATATTATTTTGAAAACCACTTTGTTTTGTTTTTGTTTTTGTTTTTATCTTGTTGTCTAGATGGCGTTCGTCAATCAACCCGTGGAAGAACCGGAGAAATCACTAATGGATTACGCTAGCCCTCGATGTGAAGACATAAGAGTACCAGAGTCGGATTTGAAGCTCGAAGCGACCAAGTATGAAATCAAATCCAATATCATCGAGATGGTGGCGGCAAACCCATTTGAATGGATGGTTTCGGAGAACCCATATAGACACATAAGGCATTTCACGACGCTATGCAATACGGTTCGTCGAGAAGGAGTTCCCAATGAATGGTTCAAATGGAATCTCTTTCCCTACTCACTTGTCAGTAATGCAAAGACATGGTACTCGTTTGCATCCTTTGAAGTTGAAGGCAATTGGAACAAGTTGACAAAGAAGTTTTGCGAGAAGTTCTTTCCAATTAGCAAGGTTCAACATCTAAGGAGGCAAGTGATCACTTTCACGCAAGGAGAAGAGGAAGGGATAGACCAAGCTTGGGGTAGGTTTAATGAGTTAATCGAACAAGGACCAAGACTCGGCTTCTCCGTGACGTACTCTTGCATACATTTTTCTTTTCCCTAACCTCTAGTTGCATGCAACACGTTCAAATGTGTGCGGGTGGGGATCTCATGGAGAAAACACTCACGGAAGCCACCCAACTTCTACAAAAAATTAGTAAAGCGGGCTGCCATGCGAAGAGATTGGGAAACAAGACTTGTGGAATAGCCGGAATATAATTCAAGGAAGAAGAAGTGTGCTGAATTTTCTAAAGAGGCAACCCCGGAAGTCACAAAATAGGAGCCAATCCCAAATAAACTTGAAGAAGAACACATCAAGTCAAGAACTACCTTGAGCGTTGACTTCGCCGCATCGAATGAAACAAACAAGAGAAGCATGTCAAGCGTGAAGCCACTAAGGGAGTTCGAACCAATGGATTGGATTCCTATCAATTATGGAGAAGTATTCGACAAGAGAAGACTGTTCCCTAATCAAAAGGGGATGGCAAGAGCATTGGAAGTGGATTTCCCACCGGAGAAGAAAGCGGAAGATTCATACAACCTTGAAACCACAGGTGAGATCTTTCAAAAACTCTTTGGAGATGATGAAGTGGATCTGGAACACATAGCCGAGGTGAAGAGAATCATGGGGATCAAGCCCGAAGCATCACCATACGCTCGCCTCGCCGAGATTTACGCGATAGGATCCGAAGAAGAAGAGAAGATGGCACCACGCTTGAGTTGCGAGATCAACGGAATTCAATGCAAAGCTTTATGTGACATCGAAGCCCAAGTAACTGTCCTATCTTCTAAAATTTACGATAAAGTTCAAGACCACAACCTAGACTTAGCTCGAACATCAACGAAATTAATTATGGGAGATGGTAGAACTATTAAACCTCTAGGTATTGCTTGCAACATGAAAGTAAAAATCTCTGAAAAATGTATACCAACTGATTTCTTTGTTATTGATGCTTACCATAGTAATCATGATCACATAATCCTAGGTAGGCCCTTTCTTAAGTTGGTTGATGCCGTGTTGGATGCCGGAGAAGGCAAAGTAACAATGAACCTTAATGGAACAAAGTACACATATAATTTTCTTCGCGTATCTAAACGCCCTACACCCTTTCCTCCCAAAGATGAAGAAGTAGAGGAGATAGATAGTCTTTGTTTTGTTGAAACCCTTAGAGACCCGTTGCAAAGAGCAATGGAAAATCAAATTAGTAATCAACAAGACGAAGAGCTAGAAGAAGCAACAAAAGGCTTAGAACCACAAGATGGGAGCGTGGAGGAAGGAAAATTTGAGGACATAGGAGAAATAAAACCCGAGGAGCCACAAGTGCCCGAGGTTGACCTTAAACCTTTGCCCAAAGGATTAAAGTACAAATTTTTGGGCCCGAGACAAGATTTATCCGGTCATCGTGAGCGACGAGTTGAATCCCGAAGAAAATGAGAAGTTGCTAATTTTATTGAAAAAACATAGGAAGGTGATTGGATATTTGATTAATGATCTCAAAGGTATTAGCCCGACCTTTTGCACTCATCGTATACCAATGGAAGACCAATGTAAGCCCGTAGTGGACCACCAAAGGAGGCTAACTCATGCCATGCGAGAGGTAGTAAAGAAGGAAGTCATCAAGTTACTTGATGCGGAATCATCTACCCGGTTCGCATAGCGAGTGGGTAAGCCCGGTACATTGTGTACCAAAGAAAGGAGGTTTGACCGTGGTGAAGAATGAGAAGAACGAATTGATACCACAAAGAACCGTGACCGGGTGGCGGATGTGTATTGATTATCGTAAGCTTAACAAAGCAACGAAGAAAGATCACTTCCCCTACCGTTCATCGACGAGATGCTCGAGAGATTAGCAAACCACACTTATTTTTGCTTTCTCGATGGGTACTCGGGGTTCATGCAAATTCCCATTCACCCGGACGATCAACACAAAACAACGTTTACATGCCCTTACGGAACGTTTGCATATAGAAGGATGCCCTTCGGTCTATGCAACGCTCCGACCTCTTTTCAACGTTGCATGATGGCCGTATTTTCGGAATTCATGGAAGAAATTGTCGAGGTGTTCATGGATGATTTTTCCGTTTATGGAAAGACGTTCATGGATTGCTTGGCAAACTTGGAAAAGGTCCTCACGAGGTGTGCGGACGTAGACTTGGTATTAAATTGGGAAAAGTGCCACTTCATGGTTAAGCAAGGCATAGTGCTTGGACATGTTATATCTGAGAGAGGCATTGAAGTGGACAAGGCTAAGGTAGAGACGGTTGAGCAACTCCCACCTCCGACGGATGTTAAGTCCTTAAGGAGCTTTCTAGGCCATGCCGGATTCTATAGAATATTTATTAAGGACTTCTCAAAGATCACTAAGCCTTTAACGCATCATCTTCAAAAGGATGTGGCTTTCGACTTTGATGAGAAGTGCCTAGCGGCATTCCGGACCTTGAAATGTGCGTTGGTGAGTGCTCTCATTATTCAATCTTCGGATTGGAGCCAACCTTTCGAGATCATGTGTGACGCAAGTGACTACGCCGTAGGCGCGGTTTTGGGTCAAAGAAAGGAAGGCCGAGTTCACGCCGTTTACTATGCTAGCAAAACTCTTAGTGGGGCGCAATTAAATTATGCCACCACGGAAAAGGAGTTGCTAGCGGTGGTATTCGCTTTCGAAAAATTCAGATCTTACATCGTGAACTCAAAGGTCGTTGTTTACACCGATCACGCAACCATCAAGTATCTCTTGGCTAAGAAGGAAGCTGAACCACGTTTGATTCGTTGGATCCTTCTTCTCCAAGTATGTGATGTTGAAATTCATGACAAAAATGGGGTGGAGAACGTTGTGGCCGATCATTTGTCTAGGATGAATCATGGACAAGATGATAAAGAGCCCATAGAAGATAAGATGAGAGATGACCACCTCTATCGAGTGCTTGATAAAGATACTTGGATGATCGATATCATTCGAGCGATTCGGAAGATGCCTCTCGATCATCTAGATAAAAACTCTCAAAAGAAGATAATCTCCGAAAGTAGGAAATACTTTTGGGATGCACCATACCTCTTCAAACTTGGCAATGATGGAGTTATGAGAAGATGTGTGCCAAGAGAAGAGAGGGTAGAAATTCGAGGAAGTGTCACTCGGCGGAGTACGGTGGACACTATAGCCATTTTCGAACCCAAGCAAAAGTATGGTCAAGCGGATTCTTTTGGCCGGAGATGCATGAAGATACTAAAAGATATGTTGCATCATGCCCCGAATGCCAAAGAATCGGAAACATCTCTCAAAGAAATTCTATGCCCTTGAATTACAATCTACAAATTGATTTATTCGATGTATGGGGTATAGACTTCATGGGGCCTTTCAAAAACTCATGCGGATATGAGTATATTCTAGTCATGGTTGATTATGTATCCAAATGGGTAGAGGCTATGCCATGTCGTAAAGCTTCCACGGAGGAGTCCATTACTATGATCAAGAACGTGATTTTTCCTCGTTTCGGATTACATCGAGAATCTTGATAAGTGATGGAGGAACTCACTTCACCGGAAGAATTTCAAAAAGTGCTTGTCCAAGTTGGGGACTGAACATAGGGTCTCTACGGCCTATCACCCACAAACCAACGGACAAGCGGAAACGTCAAATAGGCAATTGAAAAGCATCCTCAACAAAATCATAGAGAAGGGAGGCAAAGATTGGTCAAAGAAATTAGACGGAGCTTTGTGGGCTTATCGAATGACGTTCAAGACACCGATAGGTATGACCCCTTATCAATTCGTCTATGGAAAATCTTGCCACCTTCCGGTTGAGTTGGAACATAAAGCCTATTGGGCGATTAAAAAGATGAACCTTGATCTCGATGCCGCGATGGTGAAACGAAGAATCCAAATAAGCGAGCTAGAGGAGATGAGGTTGAAGGCGTATGAAAATGCAAGCATATACAAAGAGAGAATCAAAAGGTGGTATGATAAAAGATTGAAAAAGAAAGAGTTTAAAGAAGGAGATAAGGTCCTCCTCTACAATTCGAGGTTTAAAACCTTCGGAAAGGGGAAATTGCAAAGCAAGTGGGACGGACTATGTTGTGCATTCGGTGCTCTCCAACGGAGCGGTAACCATTATGGATATAAAAGGTGATCAATTTATGGTGAATGGTCAACGGCTTAAGGTTTACTACGAACCCGACGTTGTGCCCCTTCACCATGTTGATGTCTTCACCATGGAAGAAGAGCCCGAACGTCCCGCCTAGGACGAAAAACAAGGCATGAATTTTCGTAAATAATTTTTCTTTTAATTTTCCGGGAGTTTCTCGCGAAGATTTACCGGGCCAACTTTTTCCTATGGGCTAAGGAGGTAAAATAAGGGTGGTGCACGAAAAGCCGGATCGGCCGGCCCTCGAGATAGGGTGGGCGGCCGGCCCGGCCCAACCGGCCCAGTGGGTCCCGGCGGCGGACGACCCCGGTTTTTGCCCGAATTGCTCCTTTTCGACTTCCTTCTTGGGTCGGAAAATTTTAAGGGAAGTTTAAAAAAAGGAAAATGAGGTTCCTAGGGTTTTTCTCTTCGGACTATTTATTTGGCCGAATTGGGAGCTCGGGAATCAATCCCACCAAGCAATATTTTGCACCCACGCAGCAGCCATTGTGCCCCCGAGGAGCTTAGAGTTGAAGCAAGGAGCCATCGATGGAGGAGGCGAAGCGATGCGAGCTCAAGCTACCTGCCGAGATCAAGAGGACCGCCCACATCCGTTCCGGAGGGCGTGTCCCGACCGGAGCTATCGCATCTCGCAACCCCGTCGAAGGAGAGAAGGTCCCTACGCCCGTTCGAAGGTCGGCGCGCATCCAAGGCATGAAGAGGAAAGACTACAAGGAGGTGTCGCCCGAGCCTAAGGATTATGAGGGTAGCGACTACTCGACGATCGTAGCCCGAGCTCATGGGCGGCCGCCGGAAGAGATGATAACGACCTCTACATTTGGGATGAGGTGCCCAAGGAGAAGACTCCCGAAGGCCCCAACGGCGGCGACGACAATGGTGGTGGCGACGACGGCAGCGACGACGGTAGCGGCGACGGTGGAGATGATGGCAATGATGACCCATTCGGATTGCATCCGATGTGTTGTGCGGCTTGCCGTCACTCCATTGGGGATCTCTACGCGTCGGTCAACGAATGTCTCCAAGCCATGGAGGCGTTGAAGTAGGGTTTGGAGGAATTGGAGCGCGTAGTTGAAGATGACTACAAGTTCCTTAACCGCAACATGCGCAAACTCTTTGGCATGGTCGGGAACATGAGAGGCAAGTGGTGCACTACTTGCGGAAAGTACCACTAGGTCTAGTTTTCCCCTTAGGAATTTTGTAAGATACGATGAGGACGTTGTATGTTTTAGCGTGGGGGAGAGCTAGCTAGCTAGCCTTAGCTTTTGAGTTTCAAAGTTTAGGTTCGGTTTAGTCTTCGAGAGAGGAGAGTCTTAGATTTTAAAGAGAGTCTTAGAGTTTAAAGAGTCTTAGTTTTCGAGTGTGTTTTAAAATTTTGCAAGTTTGAAGTGTCTTAAATTAGTGTTGAGTCAAAGAAAATCAAATAAAAAGAGTCTTTATATATTTTGTATCTTGTGTGATGCTTATCTTTATTCACTTGTTTGTTTATCTTTGATTCTTGATATATGAACATAAGTGTGTGGTTCGAAAAACGTTTACCGTGGTGCTTAGTGGAATCGCTACTACTTAAAGTACCCATACCGCACTTCGATCTTGAGCTTCACATGCTAGTTGTGCTATGTTCGATGCTAAAAATTGGAGGATTTCAGTTCTGAAAATTATTTTAAAACCCTTGTAATAAAGGTTAGCAAAACCTCTTTTTCCACGTTGAGAGTAAGAAAAAATTCCTATCCAAAGCCAAGTTTATTTATTTTGCTCCACCATAAGTGTGATTAGCACGATGAGTTGGGCTAGGATCCTTCTCTCTTGGGAGTTTTAATTTCGAGCAATGATCATGTTCTTGTGCTTATCTTTTGTTGCTAGCCTCATCATGCATTCGGTAACGTGACTTTCACATTGGAAGTCCCATACATCACCGAATTCCATACCCGAACCTATACATCTCTTTTGTACATCGCATTCCTTGAACACAACCTACTCTCAAAGTTTCGTCTCATCTCTAGCATGATTTATTTAAAATTTCAGATTGTATGCATGCGAGAAAGAGGGGAGTTGAGAGCTTTGAAAAGTTGTCAAGAGAGGGAAAAAATAAAGAGAAAAGTATGAGTATGGAAAAGAAAGAAAAAAAGAAAGAGAAAAAATATGGAGAAGTAAAGAAAGAGAAAAATACGAGAATGAAAGAATGAAAGAAAAAGAAGAGAAAGAGAAAAGAGGAGTGGCAAGAAGGATATGAGAGGGATGAATCAAGTGAAAGAAAAAAATAGAAGTGCAAGGAAGGATGTCACGTTGTTAAGAGACGAAACTTTCACTCTTTTTCCAACCATGTGCATTCCGACAACGAGGATGTCATCGGTGCCTCGTAGTCACAATTTTCTTTGCCCTTGCACATGTCCACCATTCTAAATCTTCTCATCCTTGATATCCCTACATATGGTTTATTCTCATGATCATTGGCTTTGAAAGGTAAATAACCATTAGAGGAAGTTCTTAGTTTGACAATACTTGTGTTGATTGCACTAGCCCTACCTATAGCTTCACTTTACATGTTATATGAGATACTTATGGGAGGTGAGAGTTTTATAAAGTTGGTTTGGGATAGCCACCTCATATGAGTGACTTGAGAGAGCTTGGAGAAAGGTTTTTGTCTAATACTTGTTGCGGGAATTTTGTTTGAAAAATTATAAAAACCCTCCGATGGAAGCAAAGAAGTAAGCATGGGCGAGATTGAAGGCTTCGAGTGAAGAGTTTGAGTTGTGGGGTAAATCTTGACGTGGCAAAAATTCTAAACGCCCATGTTTATGTTTAATGATCATTACTTTATGTTTATGTATTAAAGGTGAAAGGATTGACTAACTTGTGAAGAAGAATTAGCGGTACACGATTACAACACTTTGGACGAAGTTCTTTTACGAGTACTTGCTCGAGGACGAGCAAGAGCTAAACGTGGGGGAGATGTTGACGGTGTATTTTGGTACACTAAGCATGTTCATTACACTTTGGTTTGGATTTGTTTATGTAAGTAACCCGCCACTAGGCACACTAATCATATAACAAGTTCATCTATGTGCATGCATTTGGAAGTGTTATGTTTATGTAGGAAAACATGGACATAAAGGACGGATTCGCAACAAGTTCAAAGGAGCATTTACGGAGTCTTGTTCGTGTTCATGAGCTTGATGAAATCACTTCCAATGGTGGCAAGGACCGAAGTGCTACGAGGAACACCCCCGGGGATTGAAGCATAAAAGACCGAACTTCATGCGAGGAGAACCTCCATCTTGGACGCGAGGATGACATCGTAAAAATCATGCAAGTGGAGGGGGCAAAGTGCATAATCACCTGAGGACCCACGGGAGCGAAGGGGCGACCGAACCGGCCGAGATGGGCCTAAGCCGGTCGGCCCGGGCCGGCCCGGCCCCCACTCCGGTGTTCGGTTCGGCCCACCTTTCCTTGCATCCGAAGGATCTTCAACCCTAAAACCCCGGAGGCGCCACCATTCGACGGGGAGAGAGCCATTCACACCGGGAGGCCATCCACAAGCTAGAGAGAGAGAGAGGAAGGAGATCTCCGGAGGAGATCCTCCACCTCGAAGGAAGCACCCACAAGTGGAGAAGAAGGAAGACACCGTCGGAAGGGAAACCATGATCAACGGTGCTATGTCTAGCACCTTGATGGGGTAATCTCCTTATTCGTCCATGGGTTGTAATCGATCTTGAGATGTAATCGCACTTTGTCGGATTATCTATCTATCATCTTGTGTTGAATATACTTTAATGCTTAAGGTTAGCTACCATGCCGTAAAGGGAGTATGAGCTCCAATGCTTCCTTGGATCCATTCAATACGCCGTGTCCATCATAGGTCTAGTCATGAATACCTTCGCGTAGTGACAGTAGGAGAGGAGGGAAAGGGCGAAACCGTGGTCACAACTCCGATAGATTAGATTGGTTTTCATGTCTTTAAGCGATTGCATGTTCTAGTATCGTAGGCGTTGACGGTGTATTTTGGTGCACCTAGCATGTTCATTACACTTTGGTTTGGATTTGATTATGGAACTAACCCGCCACTAGGCACACTAATCATATAACAAGTTCATCTTTGTGCATGCATTTGGAAGTGTTGTGTTTATGTAGGAAATCATGGACATAAAGGACGGATTCGCAACAAGTTCAAAGGAGCATTCATGGAGTCTTGTTCGTGTTCATGAGCTTGCTGAAATCACTTCCAATGGTGGCGAGGACCGAAGTGCTACGAGGAACACCCCCAGGATTGAAGCGTAAAAGATCAAACTTCATGCAAAGAGAGCCTCCATCTTGGACGCGAGGATAACGAAGCATCAAAATCATGCAAGTGGAGGGGGCAAAGTACATAAGTGCACGAGGACCCACGGAGCGAAAGGGGCGACCGAACCGGGCCGGGTGGGCACTGGGCCGGCCGGCCAAGCCCGGTTCCGCACCGGTTCGGTCCCGTTTTCCTTGCCCTCGAAGGATCTTCAACCCTAAAACCCCGACGCGCCGCCAACACCGAGAGAGAGGAGTTATTCGCACCGAAGGCCATCCACAAGCTAGAGAGAGAGGAGGAGGATCTCCGGCGGGAGATCAACCACCTCGAAGGAAGCACCCTCTCGTGGAGAAGAAGGAAGACACGGCGGAAGGGAAACCATGATCAACGGTGCCATGATCAGCACCTTGATGGGGTAATCTTCTCATTCGTCCATGGGTTGTAATCGATATTGAGATGTAATCGCACTTTGTCGGATTATCTATCTATCATCTTGTGTTGAATATACTTTAATGCTTAAGGCTTGCAACCGTGCCGTAGAGGGAGTACGAGCTCCAATGCTTCCTTGGATCCATTCAATACGCCGTGTCCATCAAAGGTCTAGTCATGAATACCTTCGCGTAGTGACGAGTACGAGAGGAGGGAAAGAGCGAAACCGTGGTCACATCCCCGATAGATTAGATTGGTTTTCATGTCTTTAAGCGATTGCATGCCCTAGTATCGTAGACCCGTGGGCGAGTGTCTTCTATCTTGATCGTTTATCATTCTCTCTAGTGTAGTTTAGTGTTTTCTAGTATAATAGTAGTTAGGGTTTTAGTAGCTAGTGTGTCGTTGTTGATCGAACGCTTGTAATCCCCTTGCTCCGCATTGACAAGAACCTTGGGAATCCCGTGGTGAAAAAGGTGTGGGGTCCGTACGCTTGCGGATCGTAGAGGGATACGTCTTTTATCCGTCAACAAGCCCCTTTTTTCGGCGCCGTTGCCGGGGACCAAGTTAGTTTACATCGTTTGATTTGCATCTAACTTAGTTTTATATTTTAGTTTATCTTTTATTTGCTATATCTAACATATATTATCCGAGAAAAACACTTGTTTCTTTTTTGTTTTTGTTTTTATCTTATTGTCTAGATGGAGTTCGTTAATCAACCCGTGGAAGAACCGGAGAAATCATTAAGGGATTACGCTAGCCCTCGATGTGAAGACATAAAAGTACAAGAGTCGGATTCGAAGCTCGAAGCGACCAAGTATGAAATTAAATCCAAGATCATCAAGATGGTGGCGGAAAACCCATTTGAAGGGATGGTTACGGAGAAGCCATATAGACACATAAGGGATTTCACGACAATATGCAACACGGTGCGTCAAGAAGGAGTTCCCGATGAATGGTTCAAATGGAATCTCTTTCCCTACTCACTTGCCGGCAAAGCAAAGACATGGTATTCGGTTGCGTCCTTTGAAGTTGAAGGCAATTGGAACAAGTTGACAAAGAAGTTTTGTGAGAAGTTCTTTCCAATTAGCAAGGTTCAACATCTAAGGAGGCAAGTGATCACTTTCATGCAAGGAGAAGAGGAAGGGATAGACCAAGCACGGGATAGGTTTAATGAATTAATCGAACAAGGACCAAAACTCGGCTTCACCGGTGACGTACTCTTGCATACATTTTTCTTTTCCCTAACCCCTAGTTGCATGCGACACGTCGAAATGTGTGCAGGTGGGGATCTCATGGAGAAAACACTCACGGAAGCCGCCCAACTTCTACAAAAAGTTAGTAAAGCGGCTGCCATGCGAAGAGATTGGGAAACAAGACTTGCGGAAGAGCCGAATTCAATTTAAGGAAGAAGAAGCTTGCTGATTTTTCTAAAGAGGCAACCCGGAAGTCACAAAAGAGGAACCAATCATGGAAAAGCTTGAACAAGAACACATCAAGTCAAGAACTACACCAAACGTCGACTTCGCCGCACCAAATGAGACGAACAAGAGAAGCATGTCAAGCGCGAAGCCACTAAGGGAGTTCGAACCAATGGATTGGGTTCCTATTGATTACGGAGAAGTATTCGACAAGAGAAGACCGTTCCCTAATCAAAAGGGAATGGCGAGAGCATTGGAAGTGGATTTCCCACCGGAGAAGAAAGCTGAAAATTCATACGACCTCGAAACCACTGGTGAGATTTTTGAAAAGCTCTTTGGAGATGACGTGGTGGATCCGGAACATATTGCCGAGGTGAAGAGAATCATGGGGATCAAGCCTGAAGCATCACCATACGCTCGCCTCGCTGAAATTTACTCGATAGGATCCGAAGAAGAAGAGAAGATGACGCCGCACTTGAGTTGCGAGATCAACGGAGTTCAATGCAAAGCTTTATGCGACATTGGAGCCCAAGTAAGTGTTCTATCTTCTAAAATTTATGATAAGGTTCAATACCACAACCTAGACATAGCTCCTACATCAACGAAATTGATTATGGGAGATGGTAGAACTATCAAACCTCTAGGTATTGCTTGCAACATGAAAGTAAAAATTTCTAGAAACTATATACCAACCGATTTCTTTGTTATTGATGCTTACCATAGTAATTCTGATCATATAATCTTAGGTAGGCCTTTTCTTAAGTTGGTAGATGCCGTGTTAGATGCCGGAGAAGGCAAAGTAACAATGAACCTTAATGGAACAAAGTACACATATAACTTTCTTCGTGCTTCTAAACACCTTACACCTTTTCCTCCCGAAGATGAAGAAGTGGAAGAGATAGATAGTCTTTGTTTTGTTGAAACCCTTAGAGACCCGCTGCAAAGAGCGATGGAAAATCAAATTAGTAATCAACAAGATGAAGAACTAGAGGAAGCGACAAAAGGCTTAGAGCCGCATGATGGTAGCGTGGAGGAAGAGAAGTTCGAAGACATAGGAGAAATCAAACCCGAGGAGCCGCAAGTGCCCGAAGTAGACCTTAAACCTTTGCCCAAGGGATTAAAATATGAATTTTTGGGCCCAGACAAAACTTATCCAGTCATTGTGAGCGACGAGTTGAGCCCCGAAGAAAATGAAGCGTTGCTGATTTTATTAAAAAAACATAGGAAAGTGATTGGATATTCAATTAATGATCTCAAAGGTATTAGCCCAGCCTTTTGCACTCATCGTATACCAATGGAAGACCAATGTAAGCCTGTAGTGGACCATCAAAGGAGGCTAACCCATGCCATGAGAGAGGTAGTAAAGAAAGAGGTTATCAAGTTACTTGATGCCGGAATCATCTACCCGGTTCCGCATAGCGAATGGGTGAGCCCGGTACATTGTGTACCGAAGAAAGGAGGTTTGACCGTGGTGAAGAATGAGAAGAACGAGTTGATACCGCAAAGAACCGTGACCGGGTGGTGGATGTGTATCGATTATCGTAAGCTTAACAAAGCAGCGAAGAAAGATCACTTCCCCCTACCGTTCATAGACGAGATGCTCGAGAGGTTAGCAAACCACGCTTATTTTTGCTTTCTCGATGGATACTCGGGGTTCATGCAAATTCCCATTCACCGGAAGATCAACATAAGACAACATTTACGTGTCCTTACGGAACGTTTGCATATAGGAGGATGCCCTTCGGCCTATGCAACGCTCCGGCCTCTTTTCAACGTTGCATGATGGCCGTGTTCTCGGAATTCATCGAAGAAATTGTTGAAGTGTTTATGGATGATTTTTCCATTTACGGGAAGACGTTCATAGATTGCTTAGCAAACTTAGAAAAGGTCCTTACAAGGTGTGCGGAGGTAGATTAGGTTTTAAATTGGGAAAAGTGCCACTTCATGGTTAAGCAAGGCATAGTGCTCGGACATGTTATATCCGAGAGAGGAATTGAAGTGGACAAGGCTAAGGTAGAGACGGTTGAGCAACTCCCACCTCTCGACGGATGTTAAGTCCTTAAGGAGCTTTCTAGGCCATGCCGGATTCTATAGAAGATTTATTAAGGACTTCTCAAAGATCACTAAGCCTTTAACGCATCTTCTTCAAAAGGATGTGACTTTCGACTTTGATGAGACGTGCCTAGCGGCATTCCGGACCTTGAAAAGTGCGTTGGTGAGTGCTCCCATTATTCAACCTCCAGATTGGAGCCAACCTTTCGACATCATGTGTGACGCAAGTGACTACGCCGTAGGCGCGGTTTTGGGTCAAAGAAAGGAAGGCCGAGTTCACGCCGTTTACTACGCTAGCAAAACTCTTAGTGGGGCACAATTAAATTACGCCACTACGGAAAAAGAGTTGCTAGCGGTGGTATTCGCTTTCGAAAAATTCAGATCTTACATCGTGAACTCGAAAGTCATTGTTTACACCGATCACGCAGCCATCAAGTATCTCTTGGCTAAGAAGGAAGCTAAACCACGTTTGATTCGTTGGATCCTTCTTCTCCAAGAGTTTGATGTTGAAATTCGTGATAAAAAGGGGGTGGAAAATGTTGTGGCCGATCATTTGTCTAGGATGAATCGTGGACAAGATGATAAAGAGCCCATAGAAGATAAGATGAGAGATGACCACCTCTATAGAGTGCTTGATAAAGATACTTGGATGATCGACATCATTCGAGCAATTCGAAAGATGCCCCTCGATCATCTAGACAAAAACACTCAAAGGAAGATAATCTCCGAAAGTAAGAAATATTTTTGGGATGCACCATACCTCTTCAAGCTTGGCAATGATGGAGTGATGAGAAGATGTGTGCCAAGAGAAGAGAGGCTTGAGATTCTAAGGAAGTGCCACTCGGCGGAGTACGGTGGGCACTATAGCCATTTTCGAACCGAAGCAAAAGTATGGTCGAGCGGATTCTATTGCCCGAGAGATGCATGAAGATACTAAAAGATATGTTGCGTCATGCCCCGAATGCCAAAGAACCGGAAACATCTCTCAAAGAAATTCTATGCCTTTGAAATACAACTTGCAAATCGACATATTCGATGTATGGGGCATAGACTTCATGGGGCCTTTTAAAAACTCATTTGGATTCGAGTATATCCTTGTTATGGTTGATTATGTATCCAAGTGGGTAGAGGCTATACCATGTCATAAAGCTTCCACGAAGGAGTCCATCACTATGATCAAGAACGTGATTTTTCCCCGTTTCGGTACACCGAGAATCTTGATAAGTGATGGAGGAACTCATTTCACCGGGAAGAACTTCAAAAGGTGCTTGTCCAAGTTGGGAATTGAGCATAGGGTCTCCACGGCCTATCACCCACAAACCAACGGACAAGCGGAGACGTCAAATAGGCAATTAAAAAGCATACTCAACAAAACCATAGAGAAGGGAGGCAAGGATTGGTCAAAGAAATTAGACGGAGCTTTATGGACTTATCGAACGGCGTTTAAAACACCGATAGGTATGACCCCTTATCAATTCGTCTATGGAAAAGCTTGCCACCTTCCGGTTGAGTTGGAACATAAAGCCTATTGGGCGATTAAAGAGATGAACCTTGATCTCGATGCCGCGGTGGTGAAACGAAGAATTCAAATAAGCGAGCTAGAGGAGTTGAGGTTGAAAGCATATGAAAACGCAAGCATATACAAGGAGAGAATCAAAAGGTGGTATGATAAAAGATTGAAGAAAAAAGAATTTAAAGAAGGAGATAAGGTCCTCCTCTACAATTCGAGGTTTAAAACCTTCGGAAAGGGGAAATTGCAAAGCAAGTGGGACGGACCTTATGTTGTGCATTCGGTGTTCTCCAACGGAGCGGTAACCATTATGGATATAAACGGCGATCAATTTGTGGTGAATGGACAGCGGCTTAAGGTTTACTACGAACCCGATGTCGTGCCCCTTCACCATGTTGACGTCTTTACCATGGAGGAAGAGCCCGAACGTCCCGCCTAGGACGAAAAACAAGGCATCAACTTCTCGTAAATAATTTTTCTTTTAGTTTTCCGGAGTTTTTCGCGAAGATTTCTGGGCCAACTTTTTCCCATGGGCTAAGGAAGAAAAAAATAGGGCGGTGTGCAAAAACCCGGACCGGCCCGCCCCCGAGGCGGGGTGGGCCGGCCGGCCCAGGCGGACCGGCCCAGAGGGCCCGACGCCCGATGACGCCGAATTTCGCCCGAATTGCTCCTTTTTGACTTCCTTGTTTGGTCGGAAAATTTTAAGGGAAGTGTAAAAAAGGAAAATAAGGTTCCCGGTGGCTTTCCTCTCGGGACTATTTATTTGGCCGAATTGGGAGCTCGAGAATCAAACCTTTCAAGCAATGTGTTGCACCCTTGTAGCGACCATTGAGCCTCCAAAAAGCTTAGAGTTGAAGCTAGAAGCCAAGAAGCCATCGATGGAGGAGGCGATGCGATGCGAGCTCAAGCTACTGTCAAGAGGACCGCACGTATCCGTTGCGGAGGACGTGTCCCGACCGGAGCTCTTGCATCTCGCAACCCCGTCGAAGGAGAGAAGGTCCCTACACCCGTCCGAAGGTCGGCACGCCTCCAAGGCATCAAGCGTAAAGATTACGGGGAGGTGTCGCCGGAGCCTAAGGATTATGGGGATAGCGACTACTCCGACGATCGTAGCCCGAGCTCGTGGGCGGCCGCCGGTAGAGATGATGATGATTGGGATGAGCGGCCCAATGAAAGGACTCCCGAAGGCCCCAACGGCGACGGCAACGACGGTGGCGAAGGCAACGACAATGGAGGTGGCGACGACGGTGGTGACAACGGTGGAGATTATGGCGACGACGACCCCTTCGGATTGCATTCGGTGTCTTGTCGAGTTTGCCGTCAATCCATCGCGGATCTCTACACGTCGGCCGACGAATGTCTCCAAGCCATGGAAGCGATGAAGCGGCGTATGGAGGACTTGGAGCGCGTAGTTGAAGATGACTACAAGTTCCTTAACCGTAACGTGCGCAAACTTTTCGGCATGGTTGGAAACATGAGAGGCAAGTGGTGCAAAACTTGCTTGAAGTACCACTAGATCTAGTTTTCCCCTTAGGATTTTTGTAAGATACGACGAGGACGTCGTATGTTTTAAGTGTGGGGGAGAGCTAGCTCGCTAGCTTTAGCTTTTGAACTTCAAGTTTAGGTTCGGTTTAATCTTCGTGTGAGAGTCTTAGTGTTTTAATAAGTCTTTAGTTTTTGAGTCCGTTTTAAAATTTTTGCAAGTGTCTTAAATTAGTGTTGAGTCAAGAAAATCAAATAAAAAGAGTCTTTATATATATCTTTGTGTTTTATGTATTGTTTATCTTTATTTACTTGTTTGTTTAATCTTCGATTCTTGATATATGAACACAAGTATGTGGTTTGAAAATCGTTTACCGTGGTGCTTAGTGGAATCGCTACTACTTAAAGTACCCATACCGCACTTCGATCTTGAGCTTCACATGCTAGTTGTGCTATGTTCGATGCTAAAAATTGGAGGATTTCAGTTCTGAAAATTATTTTAAAACCCTTGTAATAAAGGTTAGCAAAACCTCTTTTTCCAAGTTGAGAGTAAGAAAAAATTCCTATCCAAAGCCAAGTTTATTTTTTTCGCTCCACCATAAGTGTGATTAGCACGATGAGTTAGGCTAGGACCCTTCTCTCTTGGTGAGTTTTAATTTCGAGCAATGATCATGTCCTTGTGCTTATCTTTTGTTGCTAGCCTCGTCATATATTCGGTAATGTGACGTTCACATCGGAAGTCACGTATATCGCCGAATTCCATACCCAACCCTATACATCTCTTTTGTACATCGTATTCCTTGAACACAACCTATTTTCAAAGTTTCGTCTCGTCTCTAGCATGATTTATTTAAAATTTCAGATTGTATGCATGCGAGGAAAGAGAGAATTGAAAGCTTTGAAAAGTTGTCAAGAGAGAGAAAAATAAAGAGAAAAAGTATGTGTATGGAAAAGAAAGAAAGAAAGAAAAATCATATGTGAATGAAAGAAGAAAAAGAAGAAGAGAAAGATGAGTTAGCAATGAAGATATGAGAGGGATGGATCAAGTGAAAGAAAAAAAAATAATAAAGTGTAAGGAAGGATGTCACGTTGATTGTGAGATGAAACTTTTACTCTATTCCCAACCATGTGCAATCCGACAACGAGGACATTATTGGTGCCTTGAAGTCACAATTTTCTTTTGCCCTTGCACATGTCCACCATTCTAAATCTTCTCATCCTTGATATCCCTACATACGGTTAATTCTCATGATCATTGGCTTTGAAAGGTAAGCGACCATTAGAGGAAGTTCTTAGTTTGACAATACTTGTGTTGATTGCGCTAGCCCTACCTATAGCTCCACTTTTACATGATATATGAGAGATTAATGGGAGGTGAGAGTTTTATATAATTTGGTTAGGATAGCCACTTCATATGAGTGACTTGAGAGAGCTTGGAGAAAGGTTTTTGTCTAATACTTGTTGCAGGAATTTTTGTTTTGAAAACCATAAAAACCCTCCGATGGAAGCAAAGGAGTAAGCATGGCTGAAATTGAAGACTTCGAGTGAAGGGTTTGAGTTGTGGGGTGAATCTTGACGTGGTAAAAATTCTAAACGCCCATGTTTATGTTTGATTATCATTACTTTGTGTTTATGTATTAAAGATGAAGGGATTGACTAACTTGTGAAGAAGGATAAGTGGTACACGATTACACACCTTGGACGAAATTCTTTTACGAGTACTTGCTCGAGGACGAGCAAGAGCTAAGTGTGGGGGAGATGTTGACGGTGTATTTTGGTGCACCTAGCATGTTCATTACACTTTGGTTTGGATTTGATTATGGAACTAACCCGCCACTAGGCACACTAATCATATAACAAGTTCATCTTTGTGCATGCATTTGGAAGTGTTGTGTTTATGTAGGAAATCATGGACATAAAGGACGGATTCACAACAAGTTCAAAGGAGCATTCATGGAGTCTTGTTCGTGTTCATGAGCTTGCTGAAATCACTTCCAATGGTGGCGAGGACCGAAGTGCTACGAGGAACACCCCCGGGGATTGAAGCGTAAAAGATCAAACTTCATGCAAAGAGAGCCTCCATCTTGGACGCGAGGATAACGACATCAAAATCATGCAAGTGGAGGGGGCAAAGTACATAAGTGCACAAAGACCCACGGAGCAAAAGGGGGCGACCGAACCGGCCGGACGTGGGCTGGGCCGGCCCGGGCCCGGCCGGCCGGCCCCGGCCCGGTTCCGGCATCGGTTCGGTCCCGTTTTCCTTGCCCTCGAAGGATCTTCAACCCTAAAACCCCCGACGCGCCGCCAACACCGGGAGAGAGGAGTTATTCGCACCGAAGGCCATCCACAAGCTAGAGAGAGAGGAGGAGGATCTCCGGCGGGAGATCAACCACCTCGAAGGAAGCACCCTCTCGTGGAGAAGAAGGAAGACACCGATGGAAGGGAAACCATGATCAACGGTGCCATGATCGCACCTTGATGGGGTAATCTTCTCATTCGTCCATGGGTTGTAATCGATATTGAGATGTAATCGCACTTTGTCGGATTATCTATCTATCATCTTGTGTTGAATATACTTTAATGCTTAAGGCTTGCAACCGTGCCGTAGAGGGAGTACGAGCTCCAATGCTTCCTTGGATCCATTCAATACGCCGTGTCCATCAAAGGTCTAGTCATGAATACCTTCGCGTAGTGACGATACGAGAGGAGGGAAAGGGCGAAACCGTGGTCACATCCACGATAGATTAGATTGGTTTTCATGTCTTTAAGCGATTGCATGCTCTAGTATCGTAGACCCGTGGGCGAGTGTCTTCTATCTTGATCGTTTATCATTCTCTAGTGTAGTTTAGTGTTTTCTAGTATAATAGTAGTTAGGGTTTTAGTAGCTAGTGTGTCGTTGTTGATCGAACGCTTGTAATCCCCTTGCTCGCGGATTGACAAGAACCTTGGGAATCCCGTGGTGAAAAAGGTGTGGGGTCCGTACGCTTGCGGATCGTAGAGGGATACGTCTTTTATCCGTCAACATAGACCCATGGGCGAGTGTATTTTATCTTGATCTCTTGATCATTCTCTCTAGTGTAGTTTAGTTGTTTTCTAGTTTAATCGTAGTTAGAGGTTTGAGTAGTTAGAGTGTAAAGGTAGATCGAACGCTTGTAATCCCCTTGCTCCACGGATTGACAAGAACCTTGGGAATCCCGTGGTGAAAAAGGTGTGGGGTCCGTATGCTTGCGGATCGTAGAGGGATACGTCTTTTATCCGTCAACACGTGCCGTCGGGTGACTAGGGTTAATCGGCCACCGCCACTCGCTCGGTCGTTCGCGGCCACGGTTAAAAAATCCGAGATGGCGAGAAGGGAGGAAGAGAGGGGGGGACCGAAGCGTAGGTTCGGAGATGAGAGGCCGGGCGGAAGAGCGTACGGGGACCAAGGGCCGGCGGCGCCACGGGGGAAGAAGCTCGCGAGGAGGAGCGGCTCGGGGAACAAGCCATGCGAGGTCGAGGGCAGCAGCAATTCGGGGGAGGAAGAAGTGGTAGAGAAGGGGAGCAATCTCCACGGAGGAGGCCAACGAGTTCCAACGAGGAGGGGGCTTTGGGAGGATGCGGTTCGAGCATCGGAGAGATCAAGCGAAGGTCCGGGTAACCCCCATGCTCCGGCTTTTGACGGATTGGGGTGGGGGGTGGGAGGGGAAATTCGAACTGGGGCAGAGACATGGGGAGAGCCGACTCAAGCAAGGTAGATCGGGGAAGATCGGTTCCTCACCGAGAGAAGTTTGCTATTGGTGTAGAGAGGAGGGGAATCATCAAGCGGATTGCACAAATCCACCATTCTTCTTCGGATGTAAGGAGTCCGGGCATGTTGCGGCCAAGTGTCCGAGCAATCCGAGTGTTTCTATGCACATGTATGGTTTTGGATTCCCTGGACAAGGGTTCCATCGCTTGAAAATTCCTGGTTTCGGCAAACAACGAAGGCGGTGGACAATGTTGGGCTTATCGGGATAAAAAGTGGCAAAGCAAGTGTTGAAAGGGTTGACAAAGAGTTGCGAGAATCGATTGACAAGGAATGGGTGTGGAGAGTTAGACGGAGTTCTCGAGAATGAGTACATTGCCATATTCCCCAACAAACAGTTTCGGGAAGCTTTTTCTAGATCGAGGGGATTGGAATTGGCGTTATATCGGCTTGTTGTCACCATCACTCCCACTACTATGGATCCGGAGGCTTCATCGGTCCTACAGGAGGGCTGGGTTCAGCTGCACAATGTGCCGATCATGCGAGGGGGTGTGGAGGCGGTGACCCTCATTGCTGAAAAAGCTGGAGAAGTGATTGTGGTCGATGAGGTTTCCATCATCAAGATTGGGCTGTACGTGTTAAAACAAGAGCACGCCAAATTGAGAAGATCGATGGCTACCCGGAAATTTTCATAGAAGGTGTGGGGTATGACATTAAATTTGTTCCGAGAGATTCCTCCAAAGAAGGCAATGCCTAACCCACCCAAACTCGATGACAAACCGAAGGTGAAGGATTTGAGGATGACGAGGATGATGATCCGTTTGAATTTGAAGACGACCCAACTAAGAAGATGCAAGAGGGGAGGGAGAGGAGTAGCCATGAAGACAAAAGAAGGTGAGGATCGCTCACAAGGCCGGAACAACAAGTACAAAGGGAGGGCCGAGGGAGAAAATCACGGACGGACCGAGACGAGGTGTGCGGAGGAAGTCGTAGAAGCCGTACCTATTGCGATGTTTGATCCGGTGGCCAACAAGATACCGAAACCGGAAGGGAAAGGTGAGGAGAGTGTTGACGGTTAATAGTTGTATCAAAGTTCGTTTGTGACTTGCAAGCGGACAAGTCTCCCGTCGTAGTCAAGGGACCCTTCTTCCCTCGAGTGGTGAACCCAAGGTATCGAATCCGTGGAACAATGTGCAACGCAAGGATTCAATCTAGTAAAGCAAGGTAAGCTATCTTATGAAGGTAAGTTGCATCTAATCTACTAACTCATAAAGAAAACGAATCTAATCTACTAAAGAGGTAGCAAGAGAAAGCAAGAGATAACCAATCTAGAGAATCTAGATCATGCTTATGTTGTAGCTCCAAACAAGATAGACGAAGATAGTAAAGCGAATCTCATTAAAAGCATCTTTAAATTGTGGCCTTCCCATCCGACTCCGAAAACATCCGCCTTTCGAGACCCCCGTTCTGTCACAACGTATCCCTATTCATGCGGGGAGCTTAGGGCGAGTTCGATAGAACAAGTTGAAATCACTTGGCCGGTCCGTATGCACCTCTAGCCACCGCGGCTACAAGAGCACCCTATGTAATCTATCTTAAGTATAGATCGTAGAAGAAGCAAAACCAAGAAGAAAACAAAATCATCGAGAAGGCACTTGATCGCTAGAAATCGAATTCACTTACAAACTTCACCATGAATGATTACATGAACAAGATCACCACCGGGCCCTCCCTCGATCTTGATCCTCGCTCCGAGCTCCGACGTGGTCTTCCATGCAAGGTTCCCACGTCGGCCGGGGAAACCCTAGACAACTAGCACGACCCTCATCTTCAAGTTGGTGTCCCTCAAGCTTCTCTCGCTCCTCGGCGGCGGAATACGACTTCCTCTGCGTGGCTCTCGGTCGGGGGGACTATAAATAGCCCGATTAGCGCCTAGGGCAAAGGACGACGCATTTGGGCCCTAAATGGGCACGGGCCGACCGGCCCGGGGCCGGCCGGCCCGGGCCCATTTAGGCCCGGCCCCCGCGGCTCCTTCGCCCGAGGTCGGTTCCCTTGCTTCCGGATGCTTCCCCCTTCGCATACGGGTCCATGTCGTCGGTTTCTCTCCGAATTGGACTCAACTCCTTGTCTTGGAAGATTCGAAGACTTTTCCGGTCGGGTCCCCGGAGTATGTCGTCTTCTCGGATCAAGTCCCCGCTTCTTGGAGTTAATTTTACTTCATTGCATGACTTGTTCGGGGCTTCAAAGTCTTGTCATGAGGTGCTTGATGAACTTACCCCGAAAGTCTTGCATTCAACACTAAATCCCCGCATAAACATTAAACTCCAAAAACGACATGCACATGTGAACTTGTTATACCACGGGGGTTAGTACCAATGGATAAGGTATAAAATTCATGCCAACACCGAAGGTAAACTCATGGCTAGGTTGACGGATTTTCACCGTCAACATCTCCCCCATGCTTAAACCTTGGTCGTCCTCGAGTAAGCCTTCGATGGATATCATCATTGCTAAACAATGTTTAAACCTTGCACTTGATCATACATGAAAAAAAACATAATGCTCTCAAAAGTTTAATTCGTTAAAGTTCCATAAGGTACTAGCCTTCACCTCTACGGAGGGTAGATTCTTATTAAGCTTATCCCACAAGTATTAACATGCTCACAAAGTTTAAATAGATCTCGTAATTTTTGAAATAAAGAATGAGATAAAGAAAAGAGCTAAACCAAGTTCACAAATTTAAATCACCTTGTATGTTGCTCATGAACTCTCATCTCACTTGTCTCTCAAGCCTATATAATCTACTCCTTTCCCTCTCATATATATGTGGTAGGCTTTATATGGAGCTTTGGGAAAGTTTAGTCCTAACAAGATTTTATAAATGAGGTGTCGTCAAAACAAGACAAGCTTCTCATGGTCTTACCGAGACTCGTCAAAAAGGTCATTGGAAAATAATGTTAAATCAAGGAGGGGAAAGAGAAAAATACACACACTTTAGATGAGTGGACATGTGCAAATGGCAAAGAGTGATCCCGAGGCACAAAAGAAGTCCTCGTTATCGGATTGCACATGGTTGGAAAATGAGAATGGATCTTTTTAACTTGAAGCCTTGAATGCACTCTTAGAGAACCGGGGAGTTCACTTTACGCTCATATATATTTTTTTTCTCTTTCTCATATTTCTCATTCTTTTCCTTCTTTCTTTCTTTCTTTCTTTCTTTCTTTCTTATATATATATATATGTTTTTTTTTTCTTTCTTCACCTTGGAAGTCACGTACATCGCCGAATTTTTTTCTTTCATCATTATATATATTTTTTTAAAAATACTCCCTTTTTGAACTCTAAAACCGCACCGTACCTACCTCCTCCCCCATGCTTAGACGTTGCTCGTCTCGAGCAAAGAGGCGAAAAATAAGGTAGGTACCGGGATATTTTTCCTTGGAGAGATACTTGAAATCTTCAACGTGGCACCGTCTTGCGATCTTCCTTGAATTGATGATCCATTCTCAACGATAGGTTGTGGTCAAGGAGGTAATCACAAAAGATGATATTTGGTTTAAGGGTGGATATCCGGCGAAGTTTGTGAGATCACCGATGCGGGGATACACAATGCACGGATAAAAGGCTAGCAAAAAGATAGATACGCAAAAACGGAATGACCAGCTTCTTAGTCTCGGGCCGAGAAATCATGGCCTGCAAAAACTCACTCAAAAATAAATCTTGTACACTAAGGTTTATGCACTCAAATATATATAAGGCTCGGATAGGTTGAGCAACACACAAGTGATATTTGTGACAAGGTTAGCGACATTTTTGAGCATAAAAGACATCTTTAATCTATTCATAACTTGAGAGCACATAAAACACTATGGGTCTTTATTTTAATCATAACCTCCGCTAAAGATTAAGCTAGCATTTAGATAATTTCAGATTTGTATTTTTAAGAGAGCACTAGGTTAAACATGCATAAATCAATTACAAAGATAAACAAAGCGGCAATTATAATCATATATCATCATGGCACAAACTTTGTAACTTTACCAAAGGTAAAAACTTGGTGGTGACATTATTCATGATGAAAATAAAAACTAAGATACATGCTGAAAATTAAACTAAAAACTGAAAATTAAAGCAAAACTGAAAACACTACGCAAACATAGGCGCAAACGAGCTGAAAATTAAAGAAAAGGGGGTAAAGGAAAGATAACTAAAGCTCCTCCTCTCTCTAATCTTCCGCCGGTGGTTGATATTGAAAGTCTTGGTTGTTGTACCCTTACTTGCAATAGGAATGCACCACTCCTCCTATGAATTGTCCGACGGTGCTTTGGGTGAAGGTGTCCAAGCACATAAGCGACGTTTGCATTTCCTTCACCCATTTGGTTTGCATTGGTTTGGATGGCTGCAATAATTTGCATGTTCCTTGCAGCGTATCCTCCAATGGTGGCTCCATTTTGTTGTGGACGAGGAAGGTGTGCAAATGGCTCCGCAAAGGCTACGTTGGGCACCGCAAAAATGGTGGGGGTATGGCCGCACCCCTCCCCCATGCTTGCATTGGTACACCACCGTAGTAACTCGGCGGCGCCGGGTTCCTCCCAATGGTGGGACATAATTTTGTTGTGCACCTTATTCTTGGGCCATAGAAGATCCTTCTCCTATAATTCTTCTCCTTTATTTTTCTTCGCCGGCACAAGAAGTCCTTCCTCTAACCGATCTTCTTCCCCTCAAGAAAAGTCTTAATCTTCAATCCGGAAGGGGCAAATTCACCTAGGCCACTTGTAAGCCTCCTCTCTCATCTTCACTCTTATATTTTCCTTTCTTCATATATTCCTAGGGAAGTCCCGGGTAGGAGATGATTTGGGTTCCTTGCAATACCCGGTTTTAAAGAGATAGTCAACATGGAGAGGTAACAACCCGATCTCCCGAATCCGATGTTGCTCACAACACCACCGGTTGATCATAGGTGAGTAGGGTTGATTGGCTGCGAGTAAATCCAATTCAACTCCGTGTTGGTTATCTATGTCTCTCTTATTCTCCCCAAAAATCCACTTGCACAAAAGTGACACACTTGGATGATGGGGTTCCGGATAGTATTTCTTCGTTGATGGTCTCTTCCCGTGATCATACTCCAAAAACCTTCCCATGTGCCTTCATGCACATACTTGTTTCGGAGCTCCCTTTTGAAAATAGGAGACACTCGCCCATGGGTCTACGATACTAGACATGCAATCGTTTCGAACATGAAAACCAATCCGATCTATCGGGGATTGTGTTGAATGGGTCCAAGGAAGCAATGGAGCCCTTACTCCCTTTACGGCATGGTTGCTAGCCTTAAGCATTAAAGTATTTTCAGCACAAGATGATAGATAGATAATCCAACAAAGTGTGATTACATCTCAAGATCGATCGCAACCCATGGATGAAAGGAGATTACCCCATCAAAGTGCTAGAAATAGCATCACTGATCAAGGTTACCCTTCCGACGGTGTCTTCCTTCTTCTCCTCTTGTGGGCTCCCTCCAACGGAATGAGAGACTCAGCACTCCTTCATCAAGGTTATGCGCCATGGTCATGAAAATTTCCTAGGCGAATTTCTTGTGGGTGTTTGCCGACACTCCGCTAGAGAATTGCACCGTGTCCCGTGTGAAACCCAATATGTGGAGAGCTTGGTCGTCGATGTCGACGTTCTCTACAAGCCTCTACTTAAGGCGAGCGAGCTTCTTCTCCTCCTCCGTCATGATGACATACCCCTCGGAATACCGCGGAGCACATGGAGGTGGAGCGGATGATCGTGTCAAGCGGCGAGGTTGGACGAGCGGCTCCTCCATACGTTATTGAAGTTTGGAAAACCTAATAAACGAGTTTTGTGTGGCCCTCATGCCACCAAGGAGAAGAGTGTGATTCCTCCTCGGCGGTGCCGTGTCCTCCTCCATACTCCGAGGATGCTCGGAAACCGAGCGCCTCCTCGAAGAGGTTGTCGATGATGGCTTAGACGACGATGATCCCTTCTTCTTCGGTGAAAAGACTTGTAGTTTTCTTCCTTGATTGCAGCACTCTCCCTCACAAATATATATCCGGGGTTTTCACCCGGCAACAAGGTACACAAATATTATTTTGGAGTCCGGACTTTGAGTGGATTAAGGATGTGGATTTTTTTTTTTTTGAGCTATCAAGCTTGGGAAGGTTGGCTATGTCTACGGAGGTTTTGAGCACACAAACTTGAACACACAAACAAAGGAAGGAGAGGGAAGCTTGCACCGCAAAAAACGGGAGCCGGGGGGCTCCTTATGTACGTGAGGCCGGCCTCGGTGCTCCTCCCCGTCTCGTCTTTCTTCCGGCACGATCATTTCACCTCCGCAACTTTCCCCGCCCGCGTGCTCCACGAGTTGCACCGCCCAAACGCTCTCGTCCACTCCTTGGTCCTTCCACTTGATGCTTCATGTTTTGGGTTATGTCCATGCTCCCTAGCTCCATTTGCTTCACATGCCACCATGAAATTCCTACAAAGTTGATGCTTGCTGCCCACCATGCTTGTCCTTTGCATGTGGTTTAAGTATGTTGGAGGGGCATCCCGTGATGTGTCATGGTGCATGCATGGTTAGGTTAACTAGATTGCCTCCCTTTAAGGCTAAGCACTCCTCTAATTTCGAAATTTAAAAATATTTTTCAGAGCCATGCAAGAGCTCGAACATAATTTTAGAGAAGTTTTTAAACCATTAAAAACAAATGCAAGTCGAAAATATTTTTTTATTACGTCGATTTCGGTCTCACCGGTATAGTTTGCCTTCATTAGTTGAGAGCAAGCTTTTCCCGGCTTGATCATGGGGGCATAGGTTTAGGTCCTAATTTTGATTAGATGAGAGAGATTTTGAATGAAATAAAATTAAGTGAGGCTTAGAAAAATTCTAATCTTAGAGAAACCGAGGATATGGATTTTTAAATCAACCAAAAATCAAGATTCTAGGTCCACGCGAGTCCTACCACATGCTGAAATTTAAATAACATCTAGATACAAGTCGTGGCTCTACTCGTGTGGTTTTAGCATGAAAAATAAGTCAACCTCAGCACCATAATGAGGGTGAAAGGTTGAGTTAGGGTTCTGAAATTATTTGGTTGAGGGTTTCTCGAAAAGAAAAGAATCAAACAAGCACATAGGAGGGTTCATGCAAAGGGTTTTTGATAAAGCAAACATATTGAACCAAGAATTATGTCTCTAATATTGTTCAACCATTCTAAGTCTAAGGTTTTGCGTAGTAAAATTCAGAACTGAATTAAATTTAAAAAGACTTGAAAAACCCGGAATCGGGTTGTCCTCCCGTAGCTTATTCTTGACTTGACGAAACGGGTTGCCTCCCGCCTAGCGCTTCGTTTATAGTCCATGGCTAGACTTCTTCACTTGATTACTCCGGATCAACGCTCTTTGTGGGCGTTGCAATCTTGGGTACCCACTTTGGCTTAGTCAATTTTTTTTGGTCTTCACAGTCTGGCTTTGTCCTTTGGTCTTGACGGATGCAACATCTTCCTTGTGGCTCGGCATCTCGAACTCCTGGTCCTTCGGTCGTGATCTTCATGGTCTCTAGTGTGATCCTTCATCTCTCCCGAATGAGTTTGAGTAGCCTTTCGCCGTCTTGGGACCTTGGAGTTGTCTCGGATATTCTTCTTTGTCACCAATCGGTCGTCCGGCAAGTTGTCCCACTTGCGTCTCTAACATCTTCATCACGATGAACACCCCGCATGTGGATCTTGCCTTGGCAGCCTTTAGGTGTTGAGCTTCTTTCTCCATCTCCATCTTCTCCATCCTCCTCTTGATCTTGAACGGCCTTCCGGCGTCTTGACTTGGAGGTGGTGATTCCCTTGGAGATTTCGACGGTCCTTCGACTTCAACTTTTGAATCTAGGGTTTCCACCCCTTTAGCTTGTGTTGCACGTCACCTTTGCCTGTAAAGTTTTCCCCGGATCATCCACAAAAAAAGTTTGGGTTTCTTGGAGAGGTAGCCAACCATCTCCGGTTAGGGTTAGTAATAAAACAAAAATCTAGACATAAAAACTAGGGTTAATCGAGACTAGATTAGATTGAATTTTTTTTCTTTTTGAGGATGATCAAACATAAGAGATGCAAAAGAAAAATCAAAAGAAAAACTGAAAGATAAGCGATACTAGATCGGATCTTGATTGCTTGTTCCCGCGCAACGGCGCCGTAAAAAAGGGGCTTGTTGACGGTTAATAGTTGTATCAAAGTTCGTTTGTGACTTGCAAGCGGACAAGTCTCCCGTCGTAGTCAAGGGACCCTTCTTCCCTCGAGTGGTGAACCCAAGGTATCGAATCCGTGGAACAATGTGCAACGCAAGGATTCAATCTAGTAAAGCAAGGTAAGCTATCTTATGAAGGTAAGTTGCATCTAATCTACTAACTCATAAAGAAAACGAATCTAATCTACTAAAGAGGTAGCAAGAGAAAGCAAGAGATAACCAATCTAGAGAATCTAGATCATGCTTATGTTGTAGCTCCAAACAAGATAGACGAAGATAGTAAAGCGAATCTCATTAAAAGCATCTTTAAATTGTGGCCTTCCCATCCGACTCCGAAAACATCCGCCTTTCGAGACCCCCGTTCTGTCACAACGTATCCCTATTCATGCGGGGAGCTTAGGGCGAGTTCGATAGAACAAGTTGAAATCACTTGGCCGGTCCGTATGCACCTCTAGCCACCGCGGCTACAAGAGCACCCTATGTAATCTATCTTAAGTATAGATCGTAGAAGAAGCAAAACCAAGAAGAAAACAAAATCATCGAGAAGGCACTTGATCGCTAGAAATCGAATTCACTTACAAACTTCACCATGAATGATTACATGAACAAGATCACCACCGGGCCCTCCCTCGATCTTGATCCTCGCTCCGAGCTCCGACGTGGTCTTCCATGCAAGGTTCCCACGTCGGCCGGGGAAACCCTAGACAACTAGCACGACCCTCATCTTCAAGTTGGTGTCCCTCAAGCTTCTCTCGCTCCTCGGCGGCGGAATACGACTTCCTCTCTCGCGTGGCTCTCGGTCGGGGGACTATAAATAGCCCGATTAGCGCCTAGGGCAAAGGACGACGCATTTGGGCCCTAAATGGGCTCCGGGCCGACCGGACCGGGCCGGCCGGCCCGGGCCCATTTAGGCCCGGCCCGCGCGGCTCCTTCGCCCGAGGTCGGTTCCCTTGCTTGCTTCCCGGATGCTTCCCCCTTCGCATACGGGTCCATGTCGTCGGTTTCTCTCCGAATTGGACTCAACTCCTTGTCTTGGAAGATTCAAGACTTTTCCGGTCGGGTCCCCGGAGTATGTCGTCTTCTCGGATCAAGTCCCCCGCTTCTTGGAGTTAATTTTACTTCATTGCATGACTTGTTCGGGGCTTCAAAGTCTTGTCATGAGGTGCTTGATGAACTTACCCCGAAAGTCTTGCATTCAACACTAAATCCCCGCATAAACATTAAACTCCAAAAACGACATGCACATGTGAACTTGTTATACCACGGGGGTTAGTACCAATGGATAAGGTATAAAATTCATGCCAACACCGAAGGTAAACTCATGGCTAGGTTGACGGATTTTCACCGTCAACGGAGAGCCAATTGCGACAGAGGAGCAGGGAGCAGATGGCGGCCGATGTGCCGATGGACGAGCTTTCGGTGCATACCGGAGAGGGGGGAGGTGAGGGTGATGCACAAGTCCAAATGGCCGCGTCCGACCCCCGGCAAATGAAAAAGAAGGGATGGAAAAGTTACAGCAAGTTGGGGCTAACGAATCGCGAGGAATCTATGGGAGAACGGGAGGTGGATCGGGGATAGGATGGAGGGGAGCAGCCTAGGAACATGGTGACAACTCGGGATGAGGCGGGTGAAATGGAGGGGAGCGAAGAAGAGATGGGAGAGGAAGATGTGGGAATGAAGGCTCGGAGGAAATTCTTCCCCGTGGTAGCGGCAAGGAAAAGCTCCGGGGGGCGGAAGGCAATGCAAGGGAGCGGAGGTATGCACAAAATCCCGCCTAATTCTTTCGCTATTTTAAATTCCTCGCGAAGATGATGATCTAGAATCAATTGCAAAAAGCTGTGATATTATTCTGGGTGGCTGTGAGGAGGAAATTGCTGAAAATATTAATGCGATTAAGCTAGAAGAAATTGCAAGAGTTGCTTGTTGCGGAGGCGAATTATAAGCACAGGCAGGAGCTCGTACCGGAGGAAAAACACTCTTTGGAGGGGGAGAATCTGAATTTGGAAAAATTTGACAATCAACAAGAGGGGGTGTGGAGATGTCGGTCCCAACAAGAGGGGTGGGGGAAAGAAGTCAAGGGGGACAGATTGAGTAGAGAACTGAAACGTATTAGTTATAAATGAGAGTCCTTATGTGGAATATCCGAGGGCCGGGAAAACCAAAGCAAGAATGAGGCGACTTAGTGAGTTGATTATAAAAGAAAAAGTGGATGTTGTGGGGGTACAAGAAACTATCAAGCAGTCTTTCTCGCTACGCGAGCTGCAGCGTCTAAACCAGGGGGGAGAGTACAATTGGGAGTGGGTGCCGCAATTGGCCACTCGGGAGGGATCCTTATGGGGGTGAAAAAATATAGATACGAAGTGGAAGAGTGGGAGACAGGTGACTTTTTTTTATGGGGGCGAGCATCGGGGACGGACTTAAAAACATCGGATGTGAGGTGGTAACAAGTGTATGGCCCCGCCGATCACCAATGGTCAAATGCCTTCCCGGAGGAGCCGGATATTAAATGCAAAGGGCCGACGCTACTCGCGATTTTAGGGGGGATTTTAACCTAATCGAGAGACTTGTCCGACAAGAGCACCGGAGTGGGAGATCAAAGACTTATCGATGCCTTCAATTCTTTATAGAGAATCACCATCTCGGGGAGATACACGGATTGGGTCCGAGATTTACCCGGACCAACAAGCAATCGAACCCAGTTATGAGTAACATAGACGGAATCCTAGCCTCTACTGAGTGGGATCTGAAATTCCCAACCACCGCCTCAACACTTTAACCGAGTTGATTCGTATCACCGTCCTTTGCTCCTAGACAAAGGGGGGCTTTTGAGGGTAGAGTCAACGAGAGAGAGACAATTTTTTCTTGAGAAACAGTGGTTTAAAATGGAGGGGTTCATAGAAACGAAGTGGCAGATAAATGGAGACAGAACAGGGACAGATGTCCAGCCAGAGCTTACTCGATGGATAAATGGCATGGGGGTGTGGCAACCTTAAGAAACTTCCTTAAAGGCTGGGGGCGGAGCATAAGGGGAGAGTACAGGAGAAGAAAACAGAACCGCTGCAACAAATCTTAAAAACGGATGTTGAAGAGCCTACGGGGGGGCAATCAGTGCGTAAGATATCACCGGAAGAGGAGGTGGAGAAGCCGATGGAAGCAAGAGGAGATATATTGGCAACGAGAGGGGGGGAGTGGACACTTGAAGGGGATGGGAACACAAAGTTCTTTCATTTACCGGCTAATGGGAGGCGAAGGAAAAATCTAATATTGTCACTAGAACACGAGGGGTTATTGTTACGGAACCGAAGCAAATACAAAAAATCATTTACGACTACTACAAATCGCTTTTTGCGTACACCCGGGGAGAGGGGTCCAAATAGGGGGGGGATGCTTGGGCGGACAATAGGAGGTTGTCGGCGAGAGGACAACAACCGGATGACGAGACCTTTCACGGAAGAAGAGGTGAAAGAGACAAGTGTTTGGAATGAACGAAGATTCGGCCTTGGGTCCGATGGTTTTGGGGTGGCTTTCTATAAAAAATGCCGGAACATCATAAAGGGAGAGCTTCGGAAATGGTGAATGATTTCTATATGGGGAACCTAGACATAAGTAGGCTTAATTATGGAATGATAACCCCGATTCCCAAAATTAAAGAGGCGAATAATGTGAAACAAGATAGACCGATATGCCTCCCCAATGTCGGCTTTAAGATCTTCACCAAGCTAATCATGAACCGACCGACACCTTTCACGGGAGGGTTGATCACCCCGGCCCAAACAAACCGCGTTTATTAGGGGGAGATATATCATGGATGGAGCCGTCATACTCCATGAAGTGATGCACGAGCTCAAGAAGCAAAAAAGGACGGGGGTGATTTTTAAGATCGATTTTGAGAAAGCATATGATAGCATTAGGTGGGAGTTCGTGGAAGAAGTTCTTGCCAAGAAAGGTTTTGATAACAAATTAAGGGGGTGGGTTATGAGTACCGTAAGAGGAGGTAAAGTTTGTGTAAACATCAACGGGGGAAATGGTCCGTACTTCAAAACACATAGGGGGGGTGAGACAGGGGGATCCCTTATCACCGCTACTTTTTAACCTCGGCGACAGACGCGCTAGCACACATTCTAGATAAAGCCAAGGGGCAAGGTTATATCAAAGGGGTAGTACCGCACCTAATTCGGGGGGATGACACATCCGCAATACGCGGATGACACCATTCTCCTTTGCGAGAACGATACACGGCCGATCACTAACATGAAGTTCCTCCTTTATTGCTTCAAGTGGATGTCGGGTCTTAAAATAAATTATCATAAGAGCGAAGTGGTGACCAAGGAGAATGAAGATCATATCGCAAACATGTTAAACCGCAAGGTGGGGGGTCCGCCTATGAAATATCCGGGCTTTTCCGATAAGTAATAAAAGGTTGGGGGTGAATGCCTTCCGAGATATAGTAGGGAAGTTGAGACACCGATTACAACCGTGGAAAGGAAAGCACCGACCTCGGGAGGGAGATTGGTCTTGACCAATACTTCCTTGAGCGACTCGCCGGTGTATATGATGAGCATGTTCCGTTACATGAGAGTGTCCATCGTCGATGCACTCCATTCGGGCCAAATTCTTCCGGGGGAGTGACGGGGAGAGCTATAAGTATCATATGATTAAGTGGGATAATACGTGCTTGCCGAAAGATTTTGGGGGTGCCGGGATAATTAACACTAAAACCCTAAACGAGGCCCCGATAGTGAAATGGATCCGGAGGCCGAATAATGTTGGAGGAGGGGATACTTGCCGTGAATTACTAAAGAATAAGTATATGAAAAACAAACCTTTAGCAGCATGTAATTGTAAAGGGGGGTCCCACTTCGGCAAGTGTGTGAATAAAGTTAAAAACAAGTTCGGATGGGGGGCTAAGATGGAAGTGCATAATGGGGAGAACACCATCTTCCGGAGTGATGTTTGGAGGGGAGAAGTACCTCCGAAGTTGATTTTCCCAAAAGCCGTACGAGTATTGTCGAAACAAGAACTCGTACGGTGAGTGATTGTTGGGATGGGAGTGAATGGAGGATGGATTTCTCTAGACCGCTATCGCCGGTAGAAGCCGAGGGGGTGGGAGGATATGATAGGCATGTTGCGCGAGGTGCGGCCGGACGGTTCCCCCGATAAAGCTCACCGGCTTCGGAAAAGTCCGGAAAGTATACGACTAAGTCCCTATACGATTCTTGCTCCATAGGGGGGTGGTGGACAAGCGCATGAGAAAGCTTTGGAAGAACAAAGCCGCCCATGAAAGTTAGGGTCTTCATGTGGCTTGCTTGTCATAACGAGAATTCGGTCGGGGGTCCTAGGGGGGATGAAGTGGAAAGGAAATAAAAGCCGAGAACCCGTAATGTTCTTGAAACGACCGACCATATTTTTTCCAATGCCCGCTCGCCAAGTTCGTGTGGGCATGCTTGAAAGAGATGCTAGGGTGGGAAAGAATGCCGAGGGGGCCGTGGGATCTCCTCGAGCCGTGGTTGCCTTTGGGTTGTAAATCATATAACCCGAAGTTTTTCTCTCGTGTCGGTCTTGTGGCTTGCATGGAACAAGATGGCAATAGAGGGGGTATTTGTGCGGAATCCTGCGCAGCTTTTACAAAAGGTATGTGTTTTTTGCGGAGATGGAAGCCGAGGTTGAAACCCGCCGAACAATCTCATCCGGAGGAGGGGGAGCGTCGGTTAGGAGGTTGGATAAAAGACTTTAAGGAGAAGGCTAGACCGTGGCCGCCCGAAGATAGTTTCTTTTAGCTTTATGTCTAGTGTCGGCTTGGGTGTCTCTCTCGTTTGTCGGTTTCGTTGTTTAGGTAGAGGTGTAGCGTGTTTCTTGGTTTTCTTGGTGGCTCTTGGTGTAAGTTGGCAACCCCAACACGGAGTATGTATCAAAACCTTAATTTGCTTTCTATAAAAGCGGGGCATTTTGCCTCTTTCAAAAAAAATTAAGCATAAAGATAAGAGATACGCCATGAGCACATGGCAAGCATAACCAGAGAACACGATTTAAGTCCATCTTCAAGTTCAATTATCATGTGAGGGTCTAGGTCGCTCTTGACCGTGAGCACGACTAATCAATTAGTTTTACACTCGCAGAGGTTGTACACTTTCACCACAAGCAAGCATAAAAGCTCCGAAGAACTTTGAACCCAACCATGCGATGCTAGCTAGGCACCATACCACACTACCGAGGTGTGGTTGCATAGGGATGCTACAAGGCCATTACAAAGGTTCTCCAACAAGTAGTGACCCACAAGGTCCGGATCAGTTAGCAAGGTATAAAGTCCCCTAGCAGGTCGATACCCCACCATAAAAGAATAACTCACCCAACCCCCTGCTAGAGCGAGTCCATACCCCGCAGTACCGCCGATCCCTTGTCCTTATCAGGTAAGATCACCCCAAGCTAAAGTTCCTAATTATTCAGCCAAGACCAGTGCCCGTTTAGTTCTTGTGGTTGTACTGTTTTCCTGGGTGGTTCTCCATGTTCCGATTAATGCATAGTGATCTTGTATTAAAATATCATAAATGAACATAGAGCATAAATAGATAACCATGTTGATTATTACCAACCCAGTTGAGCACACTAAGCAACATCTACCATCAGAATTAATTAAAAACCAGGTTCATTATGATGGTGAAATGAAGCTAGTCATCCTTAATAGGAACCCACCAAAATTAATGCATATCAATGCAATGAGCGATTAAATAGTTATTAGGACAGGGAACCACACACTTGCCTTTAACCAAAGACTAGTTACTCACACTAGGATCACTAAAGAACGCCGAGTATGCTTGGAAGGGAAAGGCTTAGTTAACTTTGAAGAGATGGTTGCGGAAGATTGAGCAAGGACCGGAAAGATCACACTAGGATAGAGCTTGATCCTATTGGTTACGCATGAATGAGGGAAACACCGAGAACGGAACTAAACTCGAATAAATCGTAAGATCATTAACAACAACAAAAGACTATGCTTGGCAGGTTTTAATTAAGAAATCATGTGAAAGAATATTTCGAGAGAAATACTCTATGTTACCATTAAACTAGTTATGTTTAATTAAAGAAATCACGATAAACCTAATCATATTTATTTATAACATTCGAGTAAAAGTTATGTCAAATTAACAATTACTTTAGAAATATAAAGCAAGTATAACATACTTAGGCGAGTAACTTTATGTCACGTGTTCAACTAAACATATTTAATATTGAAAAGGCATTTATGATGTCATTAGGCATATTAACTTTATTATGAAAACCGATGTTTAACTCTAACTTCTTTTATTTAGAAAAACTAGTTATGAATAGGGATTAACCAATTACACCATGATTAAAGAAAACCGGATTAGAAAAGCAATGGAATAAGAATTAGTCAAAATTAACATGTAGTTTTAGTGTTAAAACAAGTAACGAGGTGATACACACGCTAACGTACAAATTAAGGTGAAACGAACGAGAACGGTAGAAGCGAACTATAACGCACACGCAAACCTTAGGCTAGGTTTAGGAAAACTAGTCTACGAAGAAAACTCGGATGATCAACTGACACACTAACCAAGGGTGAACTGATCTGACAGGTGAAGCAGATAACAGGGTAAACTCTAAAGAAAGGTAGCTACGATAGATTAGGTACAAGAACACAACTGATTCATAAAGAGACAACCTAACTGAGATAGGATAGGCATGAACTAGATATTGATGAACGAGATTCTAAGGGAAACATGAAATAATCATGATAAGATTACTTGATAAAGAAAGGCAGAACAGAAACTCTAAGATATCTACTAGGATCACCAAAGCACACAAACCATGCTTAGAAGGGAAGGATCTGAATAACTGGACATGGTTTAAGCTTGAGTTAGAGCTTCGGATAGACTTGATCAAAAGAGATAATGAGGTAAAGAACGTCTAACGATTGATTTGCACATATACATGAGCGATGAAGCTTTGAGCTAGGTTTATTTTAATTAACAAAATATTTGTAAGGATATTTCATAAAAAACCCTCATTTGGAGTTAAAGCAAATTAAACTTTGTTTACAAAACCGGTGTAAAGAACTAGTCAAGTTTTATTTATAAAGATTCATATTTTGATTAAACCGATTAAACATTTAATTTAAAAAACTAAACTATATGAACAATCTAAACGAAACTAGGTAATTCGAGTAGATCATATTATTGTTAAAAAAACATTATGGAACCGACATTAATCCAATTAATGTCTATTATAAAGCCGATGTAAAAGCCTAATCAAATTTTAATTAGAAAAGATTAATTAACTATTAAACAAATTAACATTTGGTTTACGAAAACCGAGATAAAGATCTAATTAACTTTTATGTACAAAACATGTGATAGAAACATTAATCAAATTAAATTTGCTTATGAAAAACGATGTATAGATCTAAATAGCTTTTAATTATAAAAGGCATGTATGACTAGACATTAATCAAAATTATTATTAATTTTATTTTCAGAAAACAAAACATGATGAAAACTCACCACTAACGCGTGCTTTACATTATTATGGACCTAACGCAATTTGAACGGATTAAAACGGAGCTACAACAAAGATTTTATGAGATAAACAAGGTAGCGGGGACCTAAACGGGATTAACCATAGATCCGGAGGGCTAGCGAGAAAAGATTCCCGAGACACATCAAACAAGTACTCGCGAATAGATCTAAAGCTAGGGTTAGTTCCGAAAAAGAGCCTCGGGATGGATCTATATGCAAAGGATCTAAAAATTCGAGGGGTTAATTGTAGATCCGCAAGAGACATAGAATAACATAGGGATTTCGGTATCAAACGGGGGCCTAACCGCAAAAAGGGAAAGACCTCATCTTCCACCTCCGGGACAAAACGAACGAGAGGGGGTGCGGCGGGTCTATCCGGCCAAATTGCCGGCGACTCGGCGGCCTAGGAGCGCGGGTGAGACTTTGAACGGAGAGAGGAGGACTAGGGGGTCACGGATTCGTGCTCACCGGCGGCGGGGATGGAATTCCGTAACCGTCTCGGAAGGATTTGGACAACGCCTAAACACATTTTTAGAACCTTTTTGCACTCAAGAAGCACCAAGATGCATTGGCATGAATGCAACACTCATAACTTTTTATTTGCTTAAGAAAATCAAACAAGGATTTTTCCTATACTATATTTCCGTAAAGAAAAAATAAATGTTGAATTGTTTTTTTAAATTATGAGAAAATTGTTATTTAATTATTCTCCCTATTCACATCTTGAAATTGGAAATTTCGGGGTGTGACAAGATATGGTTGCATGTGTGGTATATGTACGTGTTTGTGAACATCTATGTTTGAAAAGTTGTTAAAAATGGTTTGTGAAAAGCCTTTAAAATAGTTAGAGAAATTTGTGTGAAAATTTGAATTTGAAAAGATGTAAAAGATTTGATTTAAAAAGATTTGAAATGGATTTGAAAAAGAAAAGAAAAAAACAAAAACAAACCTATCTAACCTTCCCCGCGAGCCCAACCCACCATCCCCGCCGCAGCCCAATCCTTCCGGCCCACACGGCCCAGAACCCCGCCCCTCTTCTCTCTCTCTCACGCGGTCACCGACAGGTGGGGCCCACCTGTCGGGGTCATCCCCAACCTCCCGCCGCCTCCTTTATCCCCGGCCGCGCCGGCCGCCGCCCCCGCGCCGCCTCCCCACGCCTCTCCCGCGTCTCCCTCCGCCTTCAAGTCTCCATCAAGGCGCGTTGAAGCCCGGCTTCACTCCCCCTCCTTTACTCTCTTCCGTTTCACCTCAATCAAGCGCTCCCTTGATTGCCTTGAAGCAACCGGCCGCCGCCATGGCCATTAATGGACATTGTAGCCCCGGCCGTCACCCTCTCTCGCCTTTCTCGCCCTATAAAGCCGCCCCCAAGGATCCGTGCGGGCTGCTCCTTCACTCTCCCGCGCCTCCCACATCCTCTCCCCACCTCCACAGGCGCCGCCCGATCCCGGAACCCGCCGCCGCGCACCGAGCTCCCACTGACATTAATGGCGGTCTCCACCGACCTCGCTGCCCACCGCCTCGGCCGCCCTTTCCCCTCCCCCGCCTATGCCCTATAAAGGACGAGCAACACCTCCTCTCCATCCCGCGCCCCTCCCCTTCTCTCCTCCCTCTCCACAGTGCCGCTGCCGCGAAGCACCACCGCCACCGCCGCCCCTCGCCGTCGATCTCCTTCTCCACCGCTGCTCTCACCGTTCCAAGCCCCCAGGTAAAGTCCTTGCGTCCTCCTCTTTATTTTGGTGATCTTCCCGTGCGATTCGGTGACCGGGAGGCCGTCCTTGGCTTCTCCGGCGAACTCCGCCCCGCGCGCCGCCGGCGCCGCCGCCGGCCGGCCGTTCCCCCGCCGGCCTCGCCCGCAAACGTCCGGGGACCGTCCGATGGAGACGGGCGGTCCGGATTAAAAGGATCCACGTACCCCTTCGGCGGTCCACCGTGGACCGATGGACCGGGTCCACAGGCGCCGGTCCACCGCTTGCGTCAGCACCGCGTCATGCCTGCGTCAGCACCATCCAATCACGATTCTCCACGTGGCGCCACCGCAGCTCACCCGCCGGCCGCCCTGGTAATCTTGCAAAAAGAACCCTGCAGTTTCAAAAATTACATAAATGCCCTTCGACCTTAAAGAACCATTGCATATAAGTCCCGATTTTCATGCTTAGGCCCCCTGCAAGTCCTTGATTTCTCTATTCTAAAGCCCACCCTTGACCTTTTACATGTTAGACCTCCTAGTTTCACACATAATTATGTTTTAGCCCCCGAAATCTTGCGAGAAAACTCCATAAACTTCCAGATATTCACAATTTAGTCCCTGAATCTTGTTTTAGCCATATCTTTTCCGTCCTAGCTCTGTTTTAAGCGTTCTTGGTGTCCATGCGACCGTCTTTTCAAGCCCGTCAGCTTTAGAACCTTGTTTTGGCCGCATCTTTTGCGTTGTAGCTCCGATTCCACCGTTTCAAGTTGCGTTAGGATCATATCAATTCAAAGTACGCGTTAGGAGCAATGATGTACATGTTCTTTGTTTTATATTTTATTTACATATTAAATATGATTAAATCCTATTACACATGCTTTTCTAATTAAAATCTAATTAGAAGTTTAACACGTGTTTTCATAAGAAAGTTAATATGATTAATATTAAATGAACATTTCTTTTAATTAAAAGTTAATTAGATGTATACCTCGGTTTTATAATCAAATTTAATTTGATTAATGATTAAGCAATTTGCTTTCTACTAAAATGAAACATAGGCTATATCCCGAGTTTTCTTAATTAAATGTTAATTTGATTAAAAGAATATAAATGTGTTTTTAAATTATAATTTGATTAGAACAACTCGAAATATAAAGATAAACGCCTAGATTCTTTTAAATGCTTCTTTTAAAATTAAATGTTTAATTTGCATAAATCATACTTTAATATTTATAAGTAAAATTGGACTAAGCCTACATCGTATTTTAAATACAAATATAACTTGCTTAATTATAAATAGGGTATTTCTCTGAAATAACCTATACACATGATTTTACTTAATTAAAAGATATCAAACGCATAGCTAGCTCTTGTATGTGATCATCCAAATCTCCCGATAGTTCCGAGTGTTCCTTGTGTTCGCTTTCCTAGACCTAAACCTTGTTTTATCTTTAAGCTTTTCATGCTTGGTGTATTGTTTTGTTTATTGTATGTATACTTGTGTGCTCGTAGACATCGTGCCAGTTTCAAGCGAGCAGCCAGTTGAAGTAGATCAAGAGCAAGTGTTTGAAGAAGAAGAACCTTAGTGTTTAAGCAAGGAAGGCAAGTGGTCTTCTCCCCTGCATGATTCTATTTTATCCTATGTAATTGCATGACAACTAAGTTTATATTTATTGATATTGCATTAAATTGATGGGAACACCCTTTTTAAGGACTTACCTAGACTTTTACCCACAATCCTTGGATCAACCCTGTTTAATAAATGTTTTTGGGTAGAATATGCTAGTTGCTCAACTTGGGTTGGATAAAAATGGTTTTCCAAGATAAATGCTTATATGTTTTATGTCGATGATGCTTTTGGTAATACAAGATCATATGATTTAATCGGAACATGGAGAACCACCCAAGAAAACATGCGCAACCACAGTGTTACATGGCTCTGACCTTAGCCAATTAATTAGGTGTGCGATTGATCTGATGGCCCTTTTCCGAAAGGAGCATAGGGGGGATCGGGTTGCGGGGGGTATAGCCCGGTCCTTTTGGGGTAGCGACCTTTGCTAAGGTGCCGACCACTAGGGAGGGTTATGGTCCGCCCCGATCCGTAACTATGCGGGTCGTTAGTCTTTTGTATACCTTTGTAAAGGCTTCGTAGCGTCCCTATGCAATCACACCTCGGAAGTGTGGTATGATGCCCGATCGCATCGCATGGTTGGGTTCAAAGTTCTTCGGAACTTTTACGCGAGCCGTGGGTAAAGTGTGCAAACCTCTGCAGAGTGTAAAGGCGATCGATCAGCCGTGCTCACGGTCATGAGGGGCTTGGACCCTCACATGATTAATAAACTTGAAGATGAGAATAAATCGTGGTTTGGTGAAGCTCGATGAGCTTTGGGTTGTTTTGCTTAAAAGTTTCTTAAGTGGGTTGGTATATACTTACATCTAGTAACTAGGCGTTCTTTAAATAAAAGTTTGACTAACATTAAAATGCTAACCGCCGCAAAACCATAGCCTATCCTTGATAGCCTTGCATATTTCCCCCCACTTGTTGAGTACCAACCATAAGTGTACTCAGCCTTGCTTACCGCTGTTCAGAAGAGAACAATGGTGAAGAGTTCTACTGCGACCTTGAGGAGTTCTGAGGCATGCATCTCCCCCGGTCAAGTGCTCGTGGAAGCGGAAGACGAAGACTCGACGTGTAGTTATCGTTTTCTGATGTTAAAGACCTTCGTGTCTTCCGAATGAGTGTAGTAAGTTGTTAAACCCCTTGTTACGTTTTTACCGTCTATGATATTACACTCATTTCGTCTATCATATGTGTGGAACTAGATCCCGGCACACATATGAGATGCATCTCGGTTTCTCTCCGGAAATCGGGTGCGACAGAGTGGTATCGTAGCAAAGTGTTGACTATAGGAACGCAGCCGTGTCATCCTTCAAAATTATCTTATTTATGCATAAAAATCTAATTTATCCATTGTTCTTTAACAAAACCCATCAATTGTTTTTGATCTATACCGAGTTCGAGTTCTTGTTACGTAATTTGGATCTATCACCAGGTGTTTCCTAGTATAAGTTCTTAGATGGCCTACCCTCTTATCAACCTCGATAGAATCGCTCCCGTGAGGACGTGCGATGTAAATGCTTGATTGTTTGAACTCATGTTTGATTTGGAGTTTTGATTGTGTGAGTTGTATTGTGGAGTGATGGCCACAAATGCAACAAGAAATAAATTGTTAGGTTAATAAAGATAGTTTGGGTTCAAATCTGGGTTATCCTTATCTACCATACAAGTTGGTTGAAGGATGTTTGAAGATCAAAGCTTAAACATCAACAACCGTAAATCTACAAGCATATACAGACATCAACATATGAAAGAAGTTTCTTTCACTCCGTTGTTCTCCTCTCTACCACGGTGTGATTACAATCACAACAACAAAAGATGGATATGATATCAATAATTTTACCTTACTCTTCAATTTGTTTCCAACCTCTTCGAGCTTATCTTTATCACACAACCGGATGGTGAGTCCCAATGGAAATCATGAATATAAAGACAACAAACGAAACATCGATATTCCATCTACAACCTCAGCAATTGAACGCAAGATGCTAGAGTATATGGCAACACAAACTCAGACTCTACAAGCAATGACTCAAACCATGGTTAATATCGATCAATATATTATAGAGCAGGCATCAAATCCTAAGAATTCCAACCTTGTTTTGGGTGAAACCGTCAGATTCCAACTGTTTCATCGTCATTGGACAAAGAAAAGCTATCAGTCATGCAAGCTCAAGTCTTACAAGGACGAAGCGTAACAATACGTCACCCCCTCATAACACGAGAGATAACCAAAAGCGGAGTTCCCGCCGAACCAAGTAAAGAAGCAAGTTGTAGAAGTATGGAATCATCAAAATAATAAGAGCAGTCATGGAGCACCGTAGTTGCGGACGAATGAACAACATGAACATATGAAGACTATAGGAATATGTCAATGTTGTGAGTATTATGGTCGTTCATGTCTCCAAAAAAGAAGCCAGCCTAATGAGAGATGAGGCCATACAATGTTATCATTTGGATGTCAATAAGAAAAGGAAGTTATGTACCCAAAAAAATCCGATCCTAAAAGAAGTTGCTCAAGCCGTAGATAGTAATCGATTATCAACCTTGAGGATTGGAGTATAACTCTCAAAGCATTTCGGCCGATAGAGTCAAACAACTCAAGAAGCCCGCAAGTGAAGAAAGCCAAGACAAAGGTATTAAGAGACTATGTTTCAAATGTGGTGAAGAAGGCCACTATGTTAATAATTATCCAACAAAGCGTAAGAGGACTTTGCCTAGTCACGATGGATTATATTGCCTCAAGCGTGGAGAAAATGGACATCTTGGAAGTTGGTGTGCAAAAGAGGATGGTAATCAACCCCGGGATTGAAGTCTCAATACCCTTACTTCTAGTCAAACATGCAATCGCCAGGATAATAAAGCAAGAAAAGCATGTTTCTATTGTAACCAAGAGGGACATTTCATAAGTCGTTGCCCCAAGTAGCTTTTGGATCAAAAGAAGAAAAAAATATTTGAAGAGTGATTCCAAATAGTCAAAAAAAATGGAGTTAATCCAGCTCTATTCAAATCAATTTATCAAGATAACAAGAAAATTCTACCAAGGCAAGTCAATGAACCCGAGGAAAGGAATGGACAAGTCACGGGCGGTGTTAGGTTGAGTATTCCAATGATGTTTATAAAGTGAGTTGTGGAGAATAAAGAATAATGTTTATGGAGCTTGTGTAAGACGAATTATATGGAAGCAAGATAAGCAGTGTTGGATGCTAAACACCCGAACTCTTGTCTCATGCTAGCCTTTTTGAATCTCGGGATGAGAATCGTCTTAAAGTGGAAGTTCATGTTGCTTCATCTTTTTGAGTTCATCTCTTCATGCATTAGTACACTATTCCTATCCGGAATACCTTTCTCTAACAATCGGATGGTAAGTACCGAGGTCGGGGAGAAGGTCAAGACATTCCATCCGTTGTCCGTGCTCATATTGCTAATCGGCAGAATCAAGCACCACCCCCACCCCTCAACCGGCAAAATGGATCTAGTAACGCAACGGCTCCTTGTCACTCGGATGCGGCTAATCCAAAATCCGACCGCCACTATTCAAAACATTCAAGCTCAAGCAAAATCGGTCACCACCAGCGGCACCACCGGCACGGGTGGACAAGCATAAGGAATTCATGAGTCACCGTCCTCTCACATACTCCTACTCAACTGATCTACTAGATGCTGAGGATTGGTTAAAGACTCGTCACCAAGAAGTTGGAGATGACACAATGCACTGATCGAGAGATGGTCTTGTATACAACAGGCTGTTTGTAAGGATTAACAGTTGAATGGTGGAATGAGTACACTGTCGCACATGTTGTACCTAACACCATCACCAGCGGCAGAATTCGGGGATAGTTTTCGCGTGCACCACATTCCCTCCGGTGTGATCAAGATTAAGCAAAGAGAGTTCCTCTCTCTAAAGCAAGGCAATATGTCGGTTAACGAGTATCCGGATAAGTTTACTCGGTTGTCTCGCTATGCATCAGATGAAGTTAATACTGACCCAAAGAGGCAAGAATGCTTCATGGATAGTCTGATAGGGCCACTCAACTATCAACTACAGAGTCACAGCTTCCCGGACTTCGCTACATTACTGAACAAAGCTATAGGTCCGGAGAACAAACTTGTGGAACTTGGTGAACGAAGCGCAAGTTCCAATCTCGTGGATAATCGCAACACATGCCTCGCTTCAACTCATCACAAGGTTCTCGGTTTAGTTCTAGTGGATCAAGTGGAAATTATTTGCAAAATTCTTAGTCGCGGCGTTCAACCCCAAGCCAGTTCCAAAGATTTCAGCCAACATACACCACATATTCCAAATCATCATCGAGATCGCTCAGGTGCACCAGTACGAAACAACTCTCCAGTTCACCCTAATGGTTGTTTCAATTGTGGAGAATTGGGACATTATGCCAGCATCTGCCCAAATTGTAATATCTAGACTCCCCAGAAAGACAATGGTCAAAGGTTCGGACAACCGACATCTCAGATACACCATGGAAGTGCAAATTCTCCGATCAACAAGGGTCAACGGAATTACGTGCGTGGCAAAGTGAACCACGTGACAGCTGAACAAGCTCCGGACGCTCCCCGATTTTGTGCTTGGATACGTTTCTCGTCAAACTCGTGCCTCGCAACGATTTTATTTGATTCCGGAGCATCACATTCATTCATTGCCGAATAATTTGTGGCAAAGCATAATATACCTATGAGTTCTATGAAGACACATTTGTTGGTTAGTTCCCCGAACGGTGAAATAAAATCCACCCATATATGCCCACAAGTCAATCTTAAGATCAAGGGAATGGATTTTCAAGCTGATCTAGTAGTACTTACATCTAGTGGAATAGATGTGATACTTGGAATGGATTGGTTAAGCGCATGTGACAGAATAATTCTGTGTGCCAAGAAGTCAGTACTCTTAACTAGTCTGCAAGGATATAGTATTGAGGTTGTTGCTACTGCCCTACCCAAAGAAGAAGGCAAAGTGAATCAAGATTAAGGAAAGTAGGTGAAGGAGCTATGCCTGTTGGAAGAAATCAGTGCACAAGATGGACTCAGAATAATACCCTTAGTTCTTTTCAATCTCTCTGAATCTCGGGACGAGATTCTTTTTAAGGGGGGTAGATTTGTAACACCCTAAAATTCCATCACTAAGTTAATGTAAGCATCATGGTGTTTAGATTTTATTTTCTAAGGATTAATTAAATTATCAAATAAATTTGGCCTTTAAAATATTTAAATATCATTTTAATAATTTAGAAGCAATAAGTGCTTGTGCATCATGATTTGAATGCATGAGTTTTGGTTGTGGTGTGGTTTTAAAAGTCTTAAAATATTTGTGAAAAAAGTTCTTAAAAATAATTGTGAAAAAAATTGTGAAAATTTGTGTAAAGGTTTGAATTTAAAATATGTTTGAAAAGTTGTTAAAAATGGTTTGTGAAAAGCCTTTAAAATAGTTGGAGAAATTTTTGTGAAAATTTGAATTTGAAAAGATGTAAAAGATTTGATTTAAAAAGGTTTGGAAAAGATTTGAAATGGATTTGAAAAAGAAAAGAAAAAAACAAAAACAAACCTATCTAACCTTCCCCGCGAGCCCAACCCACCATCCCCGCCGCAGCCCAATCCTTCCGCCCACACGCCCCGAACCCCGCCCCTCTTCTCTCTCTCTCACGCGGTCACCGACAGGTGGGGCCCACCTGTCGGGGTCATCCCCAACCTCCCGCCGCCTCCTTTCCCCCCCCCCGGCCGCGCGGCCGCCGGCCTCCCGCGCGCGCCTCCCCACGCCTCTCCCGCGTCTCCCTCCGCCTTCAAGTCTCCATCAAGGCGCGTTGAAGCCCGGCTTCACTCCACCTCCTTTACTCTCTTCCGTTTCACCTCAATCAAGCGCTCCCTTGATTGCCTTGAAGCAACCGGCCGCCGCCATGGCCATTAATGGACATTGTAGCCCTGGCCGTCGCCCTCTCTCGCCTTTCTCGCCCTATAAAGCCGCCCCAAGGATCCCTGCGGCTGCCCCTTCACTCTCCCGCGCCTTCCACATCCTCTCCCCACCTCCACAGGCGCCGCCCGATCTTGGAACCCGCCGCCGCGCACCGAGCTCCCACTGACATTAATGGCGGCCGTCACCGACCTCGCTGCCCACCGCCCGCCTCCCTTTCCCCTCCCCGCCTATGCCCTATAAAGGACGAGCAACACCTCCTCTCCATCCCGCGCCCCTCCCCTTCTCTCCTCCCTCTCCACGCGCGCCGCCGCCGCGCGAGCACCACCGCCACCGCCGTCCCTCGCCGTCGATCTCCTTCTCCACCGCCGCTCTCACCGTTCCAAGCCCCCGGTGTAAAGTCCTTGCGTCCTCCTCTTTATTTTGGTGATCTTCCCGTGCGATTCGGTGGACCGGGAGGCCGTCCTTGGCTTCTCCGGCGAACTCCGCCGCCGGCGTCGTCGGCGCCGCCGCGGGCCGGCCGTTCCCCCACCGGCCTCGCCCGCAAACGTCTGGGACCATCCGATGGACACGGGTGGTCCAGATTAAAAGGATCCGCGTACCCCTTCGGCGGTCCACCGTGGACCGATGGACCGGGTCCACAGGCGCCGGTCCACCGCTTGCGTCAGCACCGCGTCATGCCTGCGTCAGCACCATCTAATCACAATTCGCCACGTGGCGCCACCGCAGCTCACCCGCCGGCCGCCCTGGTAATCTTGCAAAAAGAACCCTGCAGTTTCAAAAATTACATAAATGCCCTTCGACCTTAAAGAACCATTGCATATAAGTCCTGATTTTCATGCTTAGGCCCCTGCAGTCCTTGATTTCTCTATTCTAAAGCCCACCCTTTACCTTTTACATGTTAGACCTCCTAGTTTCACACATAATTATGTTTTAGCCCCTGAAATCTTGCAGAAAACTCCGTAAACTTCCAGATATTCACAATTTAGTCCCTGAATCTTGTTTTAGCCATATCTTTTCCGTCCTAGCTCTGTTTTAAGCGTTCTTGGTGTCCATGCGACCGTCTTTTCAAGCCCGTCAGCTTTAGAACCTTGTTTTGGCCGCATCTTTTGCGTTGTAGCTCCGTTTCCACCGTTTCAAGTTGCGTTAGGATCATATCAACTCAAAGTACGCGTTAGGAGCAATGATGTACATGTTCTTTGTTTTATATTTTATTTACATATTAAATATGATTAAATCCTATTACACATGCTTTTCTAATTAAAATCTAATTAGAAGTTTAACACGTGTTTTCATAAGAAAGTTAATATGATTAATATTAAATGAACATTTCTTTTAATTAAAAGTTAATTAGATGTATACCTCGGTTTTATAATCAAATTTAATTTGATTAATGATTAAGCAATTTGCTTTCTACTAAAATGAAACATAGGCTATATCCCGAGTTTTCTTAATTAAATGTTAATTTGATTAAAAGAATATAAATGTGTTTTTAAATTATAATTTGATTAGAACAACTCGAAATATAAAGATAAACGCCTAGATTCTTTTAAATGCTTCTTTTAAAATTAAATGTTTAATTTGCATAAATCATACTTTAATATTTATAAGTAAAATTGGACTAAGCCTACATCGTATTTTAAATACAAATATAACTTGCTTAATTATAAATAGGGTATTTCTCTGAAATAACCTATACACATGATTTTACTTAATTAAAAGATATCAAACGCATAGCTAGCTCTTGTATGTGATCATCCAAATCTCCCGATAGTTCCGAGTGTTCCTTGTGTTCGCTTTCCTAGACCTAAACCTTGTTTTATCTTTAAGCTTTTCATGCTTGGTGTATTGTTTTGTTTATTGTATGTATTCTTGTGTGCTCGTAGACATCGTGCCGCTTTCAAGCGAGCGACCCGGTTGAAGTAGATCAAGAGCAAGTGTTTGAAGAAGAAGAACCTTAGTGTTTAAGCAAGGAAGGCAAGTGGTCTTCTCCCCCGCATGATTCTATTTTATCCTATGTAATTGCATGACAACTAAGTTTATATTTATTGATATTGCATTAAATTGATGGGAACACCCTTTTTAAGGACTTACCTAGACTTTTACCCACAATCCTTGGATCAACCCTGTTTAATAAATGTTTTTGGGTAGAATATGCTAGTTGCTCAACTTGGGTTGGATAAAAATGGTTTTCCAAGATAAATGCTTATATGTTTTATGTCGATGATGCTTTTGGTAATACAAGATCATATGATTTAATCGGAACATGGAGAACCACCCAAGAAAACATGCGCAACCACAGTGTTACATGGCTCTGACCTTAGCCAATTAATTAGGTGTGCGATTGATCTGATGGCCCTTTTCCGAAAGGAGCAGAGGGGGATCCGGGTTGCAGGGGTATAGCCCGGTCCTTTTGGGGTAGCAGCCTTTGCTAAGGTGCTGACCACTAGGGAGGGTTATGGTCCGCCCTGATCCGTAACTATGCGGGTCGTTAGTCTTTTGTAGACCTTTGTAAAGGCTTCGTAGCGTCCCTATGCAATCACACCTCGAAGTGTGGTATGATGCCCGATCGCATCGCATGGTTGGGTTCAAAGTTCTTCGGAACTTTTACGCGAGCCGTGGGTAAAGTGTGCAAACCTCTCGCAGAGTGTAAAACCGATCGATCGGCCGTGCTCACGGTCATGAGCGGCTTGGACCCTCACATGATTAATAAACTTGAAGATGAGAATAAATCGTGGTTTGGTGAAGCTCGATGAGCTTTGGGTTGTTATGCTTAAAAGTTTCTTAAGTGGGTTGGTATATACTTACATCTAGTAACTAGGCGTTGTTTAAATAAAAGTTTGACTAACATTAAAATGCTAACCAGTTGCAAAACCATAGCCTATCCTTGATAGCCTTGCATATTTCCCCCCACTTGTTGAGTACCAACCATAAGTGTACTCGGCCCTTGCTTACCTGTTCGGAAGAGAACAATGGTGAAGAGTTCTACCGCGACCTTGAGGAGTTCGAGGCATGCGTCTCCCCCGGTCAAGTGCCCGTGGAAGCGGAAGACGAAGACTCGACGTGTAGTTATCGTTTTCCGACGACCTTCGTGTCTTCCGAATGAGTGTAGTAAGTTGTTAAACCCCTTGTTACGTTTTTACTGTCTATGATATTACACTCATTTCGTCTATCATATGTGTGGAACTAGATCCTGGCACACATATGAGATGCATCTGGTTTTTCTCCGGAAATCGGGTGTGACATATATTGTGTGTTGCGAGTGTGCATGCATGCATGCCACATGTGATATGTAGTAGCATTAGACCGGGATGGTGCAGTTTAAGGTGTCGACGGTGATGAGACCGCTCACCCCAAGCCCAAGGAAGCCTCGGAGGACCTCGAGGATACTGCGGGCGAGGGAAGTGACCCCTCCGGCGGCATTGCAGAGGCACTCGATCTAGATGGCTATGGGTTGAATCGACAGTTGAAGAGCGGTCTGCTGAGATAGTGTTAGTGAACCTGAACCTGAAAGTGGTACGAGGGGGCATGAGCTTGATGGTCCGGAATGATATAGTTTTCAAAAAGATGAAGTTTAATTCGATTTTGCAGGTTATTTTCAGGGGAGTTTACTGGCTACGCTTCTGGGCCCAGTTGCAGCATAAGGAGCAGGCTAAGGATACCCTCATCACCATGAGCAGGAAATTAGAAGTCGTTGCTCTACAGATTGCTAATAGAGGACGGAACAATTTTTTTCGTTTACCTTAGTCGGGGCTTGTTGCCCGTTGCTGCTTTTTTTTACCCTTTAGTGGACGGTTCTTTTGAACTCTGTAATAATTGGTTGTGTACATCTTCGGATGTAGAGGCCGGATTTAATTCTTCAATATCTAAAAAATTGAGCTGGATGGTCCTGGTGCTGGCGCTTGGGCAAGGGCAGAAGCCACCGCGAGCAGGAGAACCGTGGCGAGGAACAGGGTAGCAGCAGACGATTTGGTGGCCATTGCTAGCTATATCTAGTTTCAGGTGTATGATGCTCTCAATCACTCTCGATGGCCTTGTTCTTGGAGATACTATCAACCATGCATGCTGGGTATTTATAGGGGCTCGGCCTCTCATGCATGATGCTAGTCAAACTTTCTCTGATCTGAATTATTGGTGGCTGATCGTCAACATGACAGGTTGCATGCGCACATATGATTCAAAGAGTTGTCATTCGCTTCCAGGCGGTACTGAGTGAGTTGAAATTCAACATCAGAACATGCACTCGTGGACATCCATAGGCTTATCGATAAAATGCATTAATAATTACGTAGTTTCGATTCTTTTGGTGCTCCCATTGTCATTGGTTGTGCTAATAAATCAAACAGTACTTGCTTGTGGTCATCATCAGATGGGAATAATGTTTTTTCCGGAAGATATGATAGCCTAAAAGATTACCATATTAAAATGAACATACTGAAGATCAAGAAACTTTGCAGCATGCATAGTCTTCCGAACTGCTTCCGATCCTCCAGGCCTTCGTTTTGATTTTTAGGTACATCAATTTTGCTATGTATCTAATATAAACCTATATTTAAGAGCATAGAGAAAAATCTATATCTAAAACTCAAAACGACCTATATTAAAAAATGGTGGAGCTGATCTCCACGTGTGTTGAAAAATGTTTTGATTTCATCTATAGTAACATATATCATCATTTTTATACAAGTGATAGTAATGCCCGACAATCAAAAGGTAAAGAGAGTGTCGATAAGTTATACATCAGATTGTATTGCAGTAGGAAGGTTTAGACAAGTGATTGTATTCGTGAAGTAAGGGCCAAACCATTTTAGCGAAGGCAATAAGACCATCCACACTCGTCATACTTCATTTCCTCCTAAAAAACGAATTTTCCCGTCTGGTCATCGATATTCTCTCCTTTATATCTACTCCTCCCGCATTCATCTTCCTTTATATTTCTCTTTTATCCCAACAACTAGACCCACTCAAATTTTTTATCCCCTTCCTCCCCTCCCACCCGCCTACCCCCTATCTCTCCACACCCAGTCTCTCTCTCCTCTTTACTCTCTCACCGCTGGCGAAGAAAGCTTCGGCCCCCTTCTTCTCCACTCCTCCCTCCGGCGCCCTTCCAACGCCGGCGTAGCGCAGGTGAGGCGCGGCCCTCCTACGCCAGTGCACGGTGCGTTGTGGCCCTCGGCTCCTCCGCCGGTATGGGGCGGCCCTCCTCCCATCTGACTCTCGGTCAATCCGCGGCTCGACAGCCCTCTCTTCGGCGACGAAGGCTCGCCCAGAGGCCGGCGCGGCGACAGCCACACCTCCCCTGCTCACTTCCCCTATCCACTACGAGCAGGGACCTCGAGTTCTCTAGCGCAGAGCATAGTGGACAACGACGCCGCCTCCTCCGATGACAGCATCGCGGCCGCTCGTGGTCTCCACCCTGGCGCATGCTTCTCCAGTGGCCGACGCCTTTTCCCTCGTCACCACGGCAGCGCACGGCTCTCATGGCGTGGAGCCTGCCGACACCTCGCCGGTCGCGGTTGTCCACCTCGAGCACGTCCCCCCGCTCCGCCCGTCCCCGCGGCGGCCGCTCGTACGCCTGCGCCGGCAAGGGAAGAGGCGCAGATCTTGGGTACGGCGTTGAGGGCGACCTCCTCCCTGCGCCGGCGGGGGAGGAGCTTTGGGCCTCCTCGCGGGAGGCGGCGGCGGCCGTGGGAGTTCCGGCGGGGTCCTCCGCCAACGGAGGAACCGAGGCTCCTCCCCTACTCGCCGGCGTGCGTGCGCGAGCTTCAACCCTTCTCACTGGCGGGCGTGCGCGAGCTCCGACCCTCCTCGCCGTCCTCGGAGCGACGCAGGCGAATCCATGGGCGGCGAACCTGCATGCCTCTGAGCGCTGGCAACTAGGCGGCCGCACAGCCCTGCGCGCCTCCGAGCGCTGGCGAGATGGCCAGGGTGGTTGGGGCTACCTCGGGAAGCGGATGAAGGTGCTCCTCCATATACGCGACATATGAAGGAATCAGGGGGCGACGGGATTTTCCAAGGAGCTTTGAAAGGCACCGCTGCAGGCCTTTTTCCAGGGAAGGACGACGGGAAAGGGATAATGTGAGTTATCTCATCCCCCGGTGCGGATGGTCTAAACCATTCCATCCTTCGCTATTTGCTTCCTTTTGCTGTATGCCTGTATAGTTCATAACTAGAGTCTGTTTAACTTTTCTACTTTCTGCTTCTTATGTAGTGTTTTTCTCTCAAACCAAAAATCAGCTATACAAATCAGCATGTAGTATTTTTTTCTCACGGAACAAATCAACAATTCAAATCAGTAAAAAAATTCATAGGATATTTGGCTCACCGTGACCGTGAGCCGGCGGTGCTCCTTTAATCGGTGATGAACAAAGAACCGAGGAATATCATGAAATGAAAGAGAGACAAGCCACCGACCAAGCCGGTAAAGATTTTCTCTCACAATAAACCAGCCACCAAAGAACTACCAACAAGATTCTTCTCTCGAACAAACCAAAGACCATCGGCCATCGGCCACCGGCCAACCGAACAAAGTCGAAGGAACGGAAGGAAGCAGGCTTCTTGGACCACCTCGTGGCCTAGTTGGCTAAAAAGAGTCATGTAAATTCATAGCAAAATAGTGTTAATGATACGCATACACACACGTAAAGTCAGTAAGTCACACCCCTAAAATACATGCTACCATAAGACTACAGCAAGTATCTCATCCCTGTCTACAACATCAAAATGAGGAATGGATGGCACTGTTTCGATCTCTGCAGAACTGTGGCCGCAACGGTTCGACGCTGCGGTTGTCTTTGGTGAAGCATATTTGTTTGGCAAAATAGTTTCTGGAAAAAAAAGCTGTGCCAAAAGCACCGTAACTCAAAGAACAAAGAGTTAGGCACACTAGCCTAGATTTGATAGGGTGACCTCAACAGTGCACTCTGGAACTTGCTTGCGTGTGGCACCAGTGAGGCAGTGACCACCCAGTTGCCGACCACACATTTATTAGAGATGGAAATCATCATTAAGTAATGTTTTATTGGAACTGACCTAAGTAGCACTAGAACAATAATTAAATTTCTGTGTCAGATTATATGTATTGATGTCAAACACAGTCATCACACATACTATATATGTAATAATAAGCGGCAACTTATTCATATTGTATTTACTATAAGAGCATCGTATCAGCTAGCCGGCTGCTGTATATACAGCTAGGTGGCTGACGGGTTCCATACAGTAATTCGAGACGAAGAATTAATGAGAGTACACAACAGGCAAAATTATTTTAGCTATAAGCAACATACACATATGCTGCGTGTGTTTACGAGTGTGCATATGCATGCCTGCCGCCTGCCATATGTAGTAGTACTAAACCGGGATGGTGCAGTTTAAGGCGTCGACAGTGATGAGACCGCTCACCCCAAGCCCAAGAAAGCCCCGAAGGACATCGAGGATACTGCGGGCGAGGGAAGTGACCCCTCCGGCGGCATTGCAGAGGCACCGGATCTGGATGGCTATGGGTTGAATCGACAGTTGAAGAGCGGTCTGCCGAGAAAGCGCCAGCGAACCTGAACCTGAAAGTGATACGAGGGGGCAAGAGCTGGATGGCCCTGGCGCCGGCGCTTGGGCAAGGGCAGAAGCCGCTGCGAGCAGGAGAATCGTGGCGAGGAACATGGCAGCCGCAGACGATTTGGTGGCCATTGTTAGGTATAGCTAGTTTCAGGTGTTTGATGCTCTCAATCACTCTCGATGGCCGTGTTCTTGGAGATACTATCAACGATGCATGCTGGGTATTTATAGGGGCTCGGCCTCTCATGCATGATGCTAGTCAAACTTTCTCTAATCTGCATTGGTGGCCGATAATCAACATGCATGACAAATTGCGTGCCCACATAATGGTTCAAAGAGTCGTCCTTCGCTTCCAGGCGGTACCGTGTGAGTTGAAATTCAACATCAGAACATGCACTCGTGGACATCCGGAGTAGTTTCTTTTGGTGCTCCCATTGTCTTTGGTTGCGCTAATAAATCAAACAGTACTTGCTTGCTAGATATCAAAATACATACTGCCGGAAAGAGGCGCGCGCTTGTGGACATCATCATGTTGGAAAAATGTTTTTTCCCAGAATTGATATGATAGCCTAAAAGATCACCATTTTAAAAGGAACATACTGTAGATCAAGAAACTTTGCCGCATGCATAGTCTTCCGACCTGCTTCCGATCCTCCGAGTCTTCGTGTTGATTCTTAGGTACATCGATTTTGCTATGTATCTAATATAAACTATATTTAGGTGCATAGAGAAAATATATATATCTAAAACTCAAAACGACCTATATTTTAAAATGGTGGAGCCGTTGATCTCCACGCGTGTTGAAAATGCTTTTGATTTCTGTAAGACCAGCTCCAGCAACTGTCTCATCCCGGTCTACATCTTCAAGATGAGGAATGGATGACACTATTTCGACCTCCAACAGGCGCCTTAACCGCATGCGCAAAATGAAGATCCCAACTGCGGATACCACATTCTTAGGATTCTCTCTCCTCTCCCGTCCCACTCTCCCTGCAATTGTCGCATCCTCCCGCACTCCTCTCCCACCCCCGCCTCCTCTTCCGCAGGTCGACTCCCTCCACCCACCATGCCCGTCGAGTTGCACACACGCGCCACCGGGACCCGCACAACCGCCCCACACTGGTGCAGATCAGGCTGGTTGCGGCCTACTTCTCCCTACCCAGACCGAGATCTGGCGGTGCCCGCTCCAGGCCAGGCAAAGCAGAGGCAGAGGCGGCTCGGCTAGCGGCGACCTCCCTCACCCCTCCCCAAGCTCAGATCCAGCGAGTGGCGATCACCCGGCGAGGGCACGCCGCCTGCGAGGCCCGAGGATGTGCGAGCGCTCCGACCACCTCCAACCGTGTTGCCTCCTTCCCCGTCCACCTCACCCACCTTCTCCTCCCCTGCCTCCTCCACGGCGGCGGATCCAACAACGGCCAAATCGAGGTCATGGGCGGCGGATTCCGACGGCGGCGGACTAGCTCCCCTACTCCACCTCGCTCCTCCCCAAGACAACGGCGTCTCCCTCCGTCCCGTGTGCCTCCCTCAGTCTCCCGGCGGCATGCGAGGTTGAGGCGGTGGTGCCTCCTCTTCACTCGGCGACCGCGAGCTCGTGCAGTGATGCGGGAGCAAAATGATGCGGCCGATGCATGACGGGAAACGCATCCTGCGTGGAAGCAGCACTGCATGTTGATGAGGATTTATTGCTGGAGATAGTCTAATAATGCTATGAGCACCTCTTCGAGAGACAAGTATATCGTAAAATTGACTGTTATTACTAATGCTTGGTTGTCAACAGAGAGAAAAAACACCAATTAAATATATGAAATAAATCCAAAAATTGTGAGCATCCGTGCTCAGGAACTTGAGCTCGGGTGTGCACAGGTTCCACCAAAAGAAATTTTGCCACGCATTTATTCAAATGCACAATGTCGTTATAATGAAATTATTATACTAGGTATAACTTTTTATCTTACATATTATAAGTTAGACTGTGCATAATATAGAGCCGAGAGTGTGGGAAACAAACATGGTCTCACTGGTAGACAAATAGGCTTTGGTACGCCCCTTTGGTCCCGGTTCAACTTTGGAGCCGGGACTAAAGGGGTTTCATCGACGTGGCCACTAATGCCATGAGTGCTCACTCCCTTTAGTCCCGGTTGATAACAGGGCCCATGACAAAAGGCCCCCCCTTTAGTCTCGGAAGGGGATGACCCTTTTGTAGGGGGGCATTTAGTCTCGGTTCGTAACACGAACCTAGACTAAAGGGGGTGACCCTTTTGTCACGGGTCTTGTTATCAACCGGGACTATAGGGGGGTCTTTTGTCACGGGTCGTGTTACCAACCGGGATTAAAGGGTCTCCCACGAGTTACTATAAGAGGATAGCATCCTCTACTCAGTCAGCTGTGCTGTGTAGGTGAGATGGTGAGGAAGCTACAAGCGAGGCTGGAGGTAACGAGTTCGAATCCACGCACCCGCGCACGCGTATATTTCGCGTGTGTGTGAGGGCCTCTCGGGGATTTTCAAAAAAAAAATTGACTGAACCGGGACTAAAGGAGCCTCCCCTTTTGTCTCTCATCATCAGTCCCGGTTGGACTTGAGGGGCTTATACCCCTTACCAACCGAACCGTAACCCTCGTCTCTACCGGTGTGTTAAGCTAAAAAACACGCACATACAAGTCATGTAGCTTGTGCATGCATGCTTTGTGATATTGCTATGCTACAGACGTCTATGCTCAAGCTCAGTTTCACTGTCCACAATAATTACTTGTGACTTTACAAGTGTTCGGCCGCAAGATACTAGTGGATGCTGCTTTTTTTGTGCTCCTTGTGTGCGCAAGCAGATCAAAGAGTACTTGCTGCCGAGCAGTACTGAGCCGGCGGAAATTCAATGCGATGGCAGAAAGAACTACTTGTGGACATCTAGAGGCCAGTTTCATCGTCTCCTCATTTGATTTATTTGGTGAAACATTGTACATCACTTGGCTTTTATATGGTAGAGACTTTAGACATGAGGTAGCAAAAGAGTCCTTTGCTTGCCAAGCGGTACCGAGCAAGTTGGAATTCAACAGGATAACATGCACTCATGGATTTCGGAAGGCTTTCCGATAAAATGCACTGATAATTTGTTAATTTTTATATGAAAATCCCCTTGAGCTTCATAGGAATACCATTTATTCCATCCACCTCTAGGAAAATTTAGGAAACCCCTCAAGCTTCATAGAAATACCATTAATCCAAAAAAAGTTCCAACTATAACAAAATCGACGTGCAATCCATTACATTAGCTATTTTACATGAGTTCGGTTGCACCTACTACAGTTCAAGCACTAAAACACATTCAAATCAAAATGTGCCGAATACAAAAGTTTTTCAGATTTTAAAATCTACAATTTTTAGACACTATTTCCAAATCCAAAACACTTTTATATAAATAAGGTCATGTATTTTTAAAAAATTATATTGCCCTAAAAACTGACCATTGCACTAGCTTCCCTTTTAATTAGAGCATTCAACCAATTAATATAATTTATCTGTGTTAGTTATCTATAAAACTTATATAGGTGAGACCCACTAACAATCCTGGATAGATTTCTCTCAACTCTCGAGCCGCCACATCATCATGACGTCACCGTATCCACCCTTCCGCGCTCCCACCTCCCTGCCTTTCCACCGCCTCGCCCCTACCCTGCGTCGCCCGTGCCCTCTCGGAACCACGCCGCCCCCACCTCCCCACCACGGCCGCCCCCTCACCTCCTCATCGCCACCGCCCCCTCACCTCCCCATCACCTCGCTTGCCCGCCGGCCCCTCGCATCCCCACCGCCGCCGCCTCCTCGGTCCCCATAAAATCCCTCTGGCCTGTGCCTCCCCTCCATACGCGAAGAGCACAAGATGCGACAGAGACTAGCTCACCTGCACGGATGTTGTCAAATTGACCTCTGATCCGTTCGATTTGAGCCCCGTCACCGTCGAATCGAGCCTCGCCGCCGTTGAATCGAGCTCCACAGTTGCGAAATCGAGACCCGCCGCCTCCAAATCAGGCCCTGCCGCAGCTGAATCGCACGCTCCGCCGTCATATCTCACTACTCCGCCGCCAGTTCGGGTGATGACAGCCGCACTGCAGTTGTTGCCTGGCCTTCGGTGGCCACGACCAGGGTAAGCGAAGGGCCGGCCATGCCGCCAGGAGGATGGCCGTCCCTAGCCGCTCCTCAAGGCCGTCCATGGCCACGGCGTCTGGAGGCTGTATCTCCATGGTGTGGTGTCGAGATTTTGGAAATTTGACCGCGATGTCAAGCATTTGTGAAATGATGCAGAGTTGGGGTGCCTTTGGCTTTTTTGCAGGTATGTAAAATACATGTTGTCATTATGTTAATTTTGATTCAAAACTTCACACATGGTTCAGAAAAATTATACAAATTTATGCAAAATGTCCCGCAGCATCGCGCGGGGAGTTCACCTAGTTATTTAAAAAGTCGAACAACAGCCAACATCCAAAGAATGATATGTAGTTTTCTATATGTGAAATGTTCGCCACTCCTTTAGTAGTAGCTCCTCTCCATTCAGTTCGACAAGTACATATGTAGAAAAATGTTCATATATCTGCTAGAAATAAATCAAAATATAAACTTGGGTTCACCATGCCAATAGGTGTTTCTCTACCATTATTTTTTATCAGTGCTGCAAGCATTCTAGTGAAACCGTTGCGAAGTCAGTGGCACCTCTCGTGCTCTATATAGTTACAACCTAAATTCCATTTTACAAGATTTGCAAACCTGCAACAAAATCCTCCGCCACTTAATCCCTATCTTCACATCAGTTGTATAATCATCTACACCTCCATATATGAGACTCATACGCCACCCCTTGGGCCGGCCCAAGCCGGTGCACCAACGGCGACGTGCCCCGATTTCTAGTGTCACCGAAAACCAACAATATATAAGAAACAAGGTCATGGTAAAAAATTTGACAATATTGGTTTTTGTAGTGTTAAATCAGATGGGGTTAAGATCCAAAACCAAAAGATTTATTGTCGAGCATACATGTGTACGGTTGAGGAGGCTACATGTGTACAGATTTATTGTCGAGCATACACCTCGGGTACCTACAAGGAAGGGAGAAGGTGGCCTTATACTAGAATTCCATGTATTCCTTGCAGAACTCATATCATGTAATCCCACCCCTGGAATATAAAGGAGGGTCGGGGCACCTAGATCGATGGCCCAACACCTCAACACCCAAGCGCAGGGCGCAATATACAATACTCCAAACAGGACATAGGGTATTGCTCTCTGGATGCCCGAACCTGTATAAATATTGTGTCATGTATCCTCGCGCATACCTTTGAGTTTCATGTACTCTCCGACGGGTACCCCTATGGAGGTTGCTGGATATACAACTCCAACATTGATGTCCACCGTGGAGCGATGGTTGAGATCATCGAGCGAATTTGAAGGACCTAATATATCAAGATCAATCTACAACGGTGTGGTCATTGTCAGGAGATGACCAATCTGCGACCCGACGTATTTCAATCTGAAGCGCAAAAGGTAATTCAATGTTGTCTGCTCCACCTACGTCACTCAGCGAGTACATGAAGTCCTTCGCAATGTTGCGATGAAGGAATCTTGCGGGGAATCCATTCACTCGATCGAGTCTGAAATGAAGACCAGCTCGCTTGACCGGAGGCGGAAAAGCGTGCCAATCATCAAATAAAGAAACAACCGCTGCTGCAACCTCTGGTGCATGGAAAATATTTTGGTGTTGTGGCGCACACGTGAAGACCATGGAGTACATCGGTTTTTCGCTACGAGCAACAAAGGAGCCACACACCCATCAATAGAGTTGCAACACCTTGCTTGGGTGGAAAGCGAATTGGCTTGTAGTCCAATGGTAGGACGGTCCAGTGGGATGCTACCCACCAGGGTTCAAATCCTGGTGTTCGCACTCAATTTCCTAAAAATTACTACACACACGGAGATGCACTAAGAAGCTCCAAGATATTCGCTCCCAGTACATAGCAGAGGTACGCGAGTACTACTACATTGAATTCCGACTGCATCAAACCGCGTACGACTCCTTCGACAATTACTCTCGACTAGTTTCGACTAAAAAACTTCTCAAGGACCGGTTCTACACCGTCAACAACTAGTCGGAACCAACTACAACTAGTCGACTTAACCAGCAACTGTCACAACTCCATCACTGATCGCCACAACTTCATCGACACTCGTTCACGAATCAAACTAAGTCACTATTTGAATAATATTTTTTTCTTTGGCTTGTTTTGTGCATGCAGGATAGCACGTTGAAGACTACTTACTTGTGTACGCCTCAGGTACTCACCCTCAGAGTTACACTATGCCAACTATTCTTGAGGTATATCGTCGAAACCGCCATGAGCTTAATACATCACATATGGGGGATACAACCACGATATTCCTGCACTAAGTTTTGGAGGTTCACATTGAATTGTGGAGGCAACAACCATAAGTTTATGTACTTGATGCTGGAGGTTCACAATGGTTATACCCCAAAAAGGTAAACTCTTTGTCCAATCGTGCTCACTTCGATAACAGGCAGCCAAGTCACAACGACTACCTTGTGTACATCTCTCGATGGGAACTACCTTCTAGAGCTACACTTCATGTGCACAAATCTTCTCGACTACATCGATCGGTACTCATCAGAGGGTTTCATACTTGACCTTGAGCACTATTTGTTTTTTATTTTCCACCTTTGTACCACGGGTTCCATACTTGACCCTACATACTACTAATTAGAAGATTTCATACTTGGCCCTGAATACCACTCATTCTCGACTCCGATCGCACTTAAAGCCCGCTCCAGCGGCAAAAGCTGACTCCAGTCGCACTTAAGCTCGCTCCGACGGTCAAGCTTCGGCTATGACACTCCAAGACGCTCTGCATATCTCCAATAACAGCACGACTAGTTCCCAAACTCTGGGACTTAACGCCAAATTACAACTCGATGACGACTCAAGTAGTCTCCAACACCTCACAAGATCGACAGCTCAACACCAAATTACTACTCAAAGACAACTCTAGTAGGTTCAGCTAGCTCTCCAGCTCGGGGGCTCAACTCCAATCACTACTCAACGTGGCTCATACACCAAATTGCATCTCCTCTCTCCTCGAAGGCATCCAGCCGTGCGTGAGAGAGGGCCCAGCTGAGGAGGAGGCCGCTCGTCCGCCGTCGCCGGTGGTGTCCTGGCCCCACCGTGCGGAAGAGGGGGTGGAGGAGGCGCGGGAAGGAGACGGAGTAGAACCAGCACGCTCATCGACGGAGGAGGGGAAGCAGGCTTGGCATCGCTCGTCGCGACCCACCAGCGGCGGAGATGGCTGTGGGAGAGCCCACCGGTGTGGGATGCGCCGTGGGCGAGCTCGTCGACTTTGAAGCAGGCTCTGGCTTCGACAGATGACGAGGGCGCGGATCCGTCCGGGGACGGAGGGGAGGCTGTGGATCCCGCCGGAGATGGAGGGGAGGAAAGGTGCCGACGGCAGACAAAGGGGAGGGAAGGCACCGGCGGTAGACAGAGGCGGCGGCGGGAGGAGAGGGGGGACCGGTGGGGGCAGGGTTTTTTTTGCTTCCCCAGTTTCCATCCGCTGTTGGAGACACGCTATTGTGCATCGTGGAGGCCGCTACCGTACGCGGTGTAAAACAACTAATGCCTCTCTTGTTTTGCATTGCTTTGTGGACGCCTGAGTTGTGACGATATTGCTACAATATGGGTGTCTATGGTCAAGCTCAGTTATTCGTCTCGAAGGTCGAAAAAAATCTAAAAAACACTCTCGATGAGGAGAGATCATCAGACGGTGAGTAGCTGATCGCTAGTGAGGTGGTTCTTGCCCGGTCCTCTTCAGCTTGTGTGGTGGATTTTTTCAGCTCAGCACGGGCTCCCACGTCGTCATGGATTTTTTTCTCTCTCCATGAATTAGACGGTACTACTTGAGTGGTTGGCAATATGTACTCCATTGTCAAGAGTTAACAAAAATAAAATAAGTTAAAATGTTACTAGCGTATGATGTAGTGGCGAAAAAAGGATTTTGGTGGAGGAGAGGAGGCGTTATTGCTAAGCGAGTGTTGTGGCGGTAGCCGAAGCTACCGAGCACAAACAATGAGGAGTAACTAAAGCTCAAGAACCAAAACCAGAATACAAAACAAAGGACAACCAAAAGCTCTTTACTCAACAGTAGATTTCTCAAAAGTCGATCCCCTTTACAAGTGCCGGTCCGTCTCCTTTTATAGGGAGGTGAGCGGACTTTTTACATTCCGAGGATGCCCTCGTATGAAAAGAATCAAGACACAAGATGCTAGGCTATTTTTGGGAGGTCTCCACGTAATTGGCGCTTCATGATGTCATGCCGCAAATCGCGGCGCCTTTCTTGTTGTCATCACGTGCACCTGTCGGGAGAAGACCTTCAATCTTTTGGAGACTCCCCTTTCGTCTGGCACCTCTCGTCACCTGAAACACGGGTCGGATTCAAACTTGAAAACATTAGACGTCAGAGACGATGAAACCCCCTGAGCGAAACCCAGGCTAAGACTAGTTGGGTGGGTAAGATTCATCTCTGGGGTTTCGTCGTAAGGAAAATCGAATGGCCTGACCGAGACCCTAACACCTTGGGTTGCTAGGTTTATTTGGCTGCCCCACAGGTGACGAAGGGTGTTGGTGGAAAGATGGGTTCAGAGAAATGAAAGTGGTTTTAAAAGCTCCTGGGGTTTTGCCGCCGAGCCTTTCGCATCGAACTTCAAACAACTGAAAACACTCTTTCATTTTGGTATACAAAAGGCTTGATTCCGAATCCCCCCAACAGAAGCCCCTCGATGGCGAGGCGCTTGCCTCGATGCAAACCTGAGCAAGCGAAATCCGGGGATCGAGGATCGAGGCGGAAGAAAACGTCTTCCCTGGCGTCGGTTCCCGAGAATCTCGCTTGAATTACCTAAATGCCCTCGATTTTTACCGTTGGGTTCAATATTTTTGACCGTTGCGTTTCACCCCCTATAAATAGACGGGGCCGACGCTGCTGTGAGCCTGCTGCCAGTTTCACCCCCTCTTCTCTCGTTTTATTTTTTCGATTGTCCTTGCCTTCGCCTCCCGCGAGTCACTCCAGCGGAAGCCCCGGTCGACTCGAGAGGTTAGTTTTCTCCCTGGCCTGAGTACATGTTTTCATTTTTTTAGTTTCCGGAGCTACGCGCACGAGTCTAGTTTTTTATGAAATTTATACGGCTCGCGTCAGGCACCCTGATATGGTCATGGAGGACGAAGGGTCGTCATCAAACCGTGGGGAGCGGAAGCTACGGAGGCCATCGTGACGTCTTCCACTTCATCATCCAGCTCGGAGTCTAGTAAGATCTCTGGCCTGGATTGGTCTGCTAGCTCTCGCGAGGGTGGCAGTACTTCATCCACCTCTAGTAGCGATGAAAGTAAAAGTTCGGGTGGTGGGAGTTATGTCGAAATAATGCTGAGCGACACAGATGCTGGAAAACGTGGTGCCGACGTGGAGTAGGGCGAAATAGGAGAGGATGCTGATGCAGCCATTGAAGAAGCTGCGGAAGGGTCCGGGGAAAACCTAGCTGTGGTGAAAGCTGACCTTCGTGACCTAGTGAGGGCCCGGACCTATTTTATTGGCCGATCTTTGATGACACAAGCAGACCTGGATGCTCTGTAGTTAGAAGGTTGCTTCAAGCCCGGAATTTGTCGGTTACCAGGGAAAGAGACCACGCCGAAACCTCAGAAAAATGAGAGCGTGGTCTTTCGGGATTTTTTTGCTGCGGGGCTTCGTCTGCCAGTCTCCAAGAGGTTTGCTGATATCTTGGCAGCTTACAATGTTCAGATTCATCAGCTGACACCCAATTCCATTCCACAAGTGCTGAAATTTCTGTGGGCCTGTCGGACCTTTGCCGGTGATAACGACGTGGAGACTTTCGTTCGCCATTTCGAGATCCACTGGGCGAGGAAGATTATAACAGTCGATGACGAAGAGAAAGAGGCTCAGTATGGCTGTTGTACCTTTCAGACGCGGCGTCCTGGTAAAAATCAAGCTCCGGTTGAATTAGCCCCAGCATACAAGAACAACTGGGCTAACCGATGGACCTCCTATTGGTTTTACGCCCCTATTGCAGTGGTGGGGCGAAACTCGACGCAAGAGGAGGTGACATCATTTGACTTGGCAAGTCGTATGGTAGATTTGGAGGTCGAGCTGTCGCCGGAACTGACGAAGGCAAGCCGCACATCAGCCAGCACAGGTGCATTTTACCAGGCAACTCGCGTGATTACTACGTGGGACGCCCTTAAGGAGTTTGTGGCTGCCGACATTTGGCCGTGCCAGCCCCGATGGGGATCATGGGCATTTAAAGTGCAATGGCTGCTCGGGTTGGATCATGATGTGCGAAGCCCCATATTCAATGTTAAACGGCCTGCGGATAAAACCGACGAAGAGGTCGTGGCCGAGGTTGAAAAGAGAGTTGTCCAGATGATTGGCAACTTCACCCACAAAGAGTGGGAGTGCACCCAAAGGATTTTGAAACACTAGGGCCGGGTTAACCGTGTTTTTGATGAGATGGGTGTCACCTATTCCCCTCGACCAGTGCCCCCGACAGCCGACAAGAAGATGCAGCCACCGGGTAACATTGGATTGGAGCCCGCCGAAACCTCGCGGAAAAGCAAGTCGAGTAAAACAGCTATAACATCGGAGAATGTGGCGAAGAGCACCAAAGCCCAAGATGTCTTGGCCAAGCGAAAAGCGGATGCTGCCAAAGCTACCCTTCCTCCTCTTGCAGAAAAATCTACCAAGTTATTGAAGGTTAACGAAACCTTGGCTCGGCGCAAGGCTGAGGCAGCGAAAGTGGCTGCGGTCGAAAGAGAGAAGAAAAATTCACGACTCCTCCCCTGCTGTTGATGTCGAGAAGCGGGTGATTTCAAAGAAGAGGCCTGTGGATGCCTCAGAAAGGGGAAGACGCGTTGCAATTAAGGAGAAGGTCCCGACGATGATGAGCCCTCCGGGAAAAAGGCACGGGCCAATCCGGTCGCGGAGACGGATGAAGACGTTGACATTATGTCGACGCCTCAGATTCAACCTTGTACATCTTATCCTCCGAGGGGGACTGCGTGGAAAATGACAGAGGAGCCATCGACGGCAGGTCTGGCCAATCCTGAAGAACTGGAGGCACGCGATGCCGGTGGGCAAGCACGTGGGCGGGAATGATTCAGAAGCATATTACCGTGGCCAGCGCAGCCCCGAAGGAGCGTGTGGCCAGCCTTGTAGATGTCGTGGACGAAACCGAGCACCTGTGCTACATCGATGATGACGCTACTTTGGCAATCAGAGATTCGGAAGTTCCTGCTTTGCAGCCCCAAAGCAACCCAGAAGAGACTACAATGAATCCGGGCAAAAGCTTGGGTCTGAAGGCCCAGGACCCAATCGACTTGGATGCTCCGGAAATTGAGGAATCTGCGGCACACGCGTCTCATTCGCCGCCGTCGTGTCGGATGATCTTAACAAGGCTGCTGCGAAAGCTACCGAGGAAATCACACCAGTGTCGGTGATGACAGCCAACGTTTTCCAACTTGAAGACGTTGGTATGATACTTTTACTTGAAGACGATTTTTCGTGTCTTTCCTAGAGAACATGTTTTCCGTTTACTAACGTCTTTCGATTCTATGTTGATTTTAGCGGCTAAGACTTTGGTCACTTTGAGCAGCAAGGACAAAGAAAAAGAGTCGCTGCAACTTGAAGCAGGCCCTTCGGCACCCAGAGCAGGCCTTGACCCTATGTTGGTGGAGCCCGGTACGATATCGCACCGAATGTTTTACTTATAGCATTTTGACTTGCTGCTTCAGCTATCGGAACTGAACGAAGGTGTCTAGACGAATAATGTGTCTGTTGATTGTTTTTTTTTGACAGATTTCGAGCGTTCCCTGGAGGGTTTGAGTGCGGAGGACTTGAGGAAGACGATGCGCACTTTTCTTTCGAAAGGTGTCATCGCTTGCCAGAAAGGGTTTGAGAGAGCGGCTGCGGAGGCCAAGACCTCCCTTGAAGAAAGAAAACTTCTGGAAGACGAGAACCGGCGCTTGAGGGAGGAGAATGAGAAATTGAAACAGGAGTCTCATCAGCTGGCGGACCAACGCGCAAAGCAGCGAGATGCCATGGATGCTTTGAAAAAAGAACTGGAATTGAGCTTGAAATGCTATGAAGAGTGTTGCACCAAATTGAAAGATATGGTTACTCAGTACGATGCGCAGAAGATCCTTTTGGAAGCTAATGCCAACCTCATTGCGGAATTGAAAAGGGTGAAGGGCGAGCTTGAAGACACTTTAGAGAAAAACGAAGCTTATTGCCATCAATGGGGGGCATATTTGGTGACGGCGTATCGTCGTGCGCTAGAGAGCTTTGGTGCCGAAGCCCAGGACTTTAGAATTACTCACAACATCTCGAGCTTTGTGGAGTGGTTGCACAGCGAGCTGAAGCTTCTGCCCGACACTATGAGCAAGGTCGGGGATTATGGAGCGGCGACCTGTTCTGAAATGCTGCTGCATCTTCTCGAGCAACAGGGTTGCGACCATTTTAGAGCTTTCGGAAGTCGGGGCTTCGAATTCCCTTCCCCCGACGATGTGCCAGCCCCAAGCAAGACAGTTGAGCTGATTGACAAGATCATTCTCCGCAACTTTTGGGCTAAGAGTGGGTGAGCGCAATCTCGGAAGAAAGCTGTGGATCGGTTGGCGAAAGTAAGACCTTTCGGTTTGCTTTGACTACGATCATATTTATTAAGCAATCCTTGCGCTAACGCTTAATGTTTTCTTCCTTCTCATATTTCTATTTTGGACAGGCGAAACAAGCTCTGGAGCTTCATGAGCATCGGGCGACCCACGGACCCAACGCGACCCTTGGGCCCTATGGACCCTACCGAGACTAGCCGCCGAAGAAGAACGATGACGCTGTCGACCAAGGAATCCCCAGAGCCCCTAACCGTGAGCCGTCTAATGCCAAAGGTGGCTTAGTGGATTCTGTGACTGGCGAAGCTCTGGCTCCTCTTCATCACGAGGGATTGCCCCGTGACTCCGCCCCTGGTCCAGCCGTTTAGTTCTAGGATGAACCCGAACTCTTTAGGGAATTGGCATAGCGGCCATTTAGATTTTTGATGATCGAAATGTAAGTTTGTATATGTCGTGTTGACAGACTGGGTACGAAGGCATGGCGCTAGAGGTGTTGCCTGAAACTTTTGACCGCACCAGCACTTTTGAATGTTTCAAGCTAAAGCTCTTGCCGCTTTCGACTCAGTGTTTTTGGAAGAAAACGTCTTCCCCCCTTCGGAAGCGGAGAGAGCTAGAGCCCACTCGTTTTTACTTGTACCCGTTAAGTTTGTGTAACATCGTTTAATTTGTACGACGTGCTGAAATGAAGTCACTTGCTTTGCTATTGCAATCTCTCGTTTTGGACGAGGTAGACTGCAATGCAACGCCTAGACGTGAAACACATTGCAGGACTAGAAGCTGTGTGCACCTGTCAAATTTTACAGCTTTTGGGCTGTTTTTTGACAACGTACGCTCTTTTTTGCTTTAGAATAGGTTTCTCATTACAACGGTAAGTGTCGCTTGCGACGATGGTCTTGTAAAAAATCGACGATTATGGGGCCTTGTTCGGGATTCTTCGATTCGAGTTCGAATCACTTTCGCACGCTCTTTTCGGACAAGCTGCCGTGAAGGAAGCTCTTTGATGGATTGATTCTTGTGAATCATTTTGACTGCAGCACTTGTGGGTGGGCTACCCTTGGGTAGCACTTTGATGCACTCGCTTTCGGAGTGGGCTATTCGAGGATAGCACTTCAATTCATCCTCTGTTGGGATGGGCCATCTTAAGATAGCACTTTAAATTATGCGATTGAAAACAACAAATCGTAGGGAGGAACTATTTCATTCATTGGGAAAGAAATTTTACATCAAGACTACCTCGTTAAAAACCTAACGCTCCATGATGGAGTCCTCCCTATGTGAGGAAAAGAGTACCCGCCTTGTTATTGAATTTAAAATGCGCGAAAGTAAAGACTGAAAAATGTAAAACTAGCTGAGTCCTTCGCACTTATAGTTCCGTGCGACAGACTCCTACTGAAACAAACTACGGGAAAAATTTGCACAAGTTGTCCACATTCCACGAATGTGTCAACTCCACGCCTGTCTCATCCTTGAGACGAAAGGCCCCATCTCGAACAGAGCTTGAGATGACATATGGTCCTTCCCAAGCAAATTGGAACTTGCCTACCACGTCGGCATTCTTCTTTCTCTTCAGGACGAAGTCTCCCACCTTAATGTTTTTGAGGGATACCTTCTTGTCTCTCCATCTCCTGGTTTCTTCTTGGTATTTCAGCAGGTTCTGGACTGCGTCCAGCATGTCGATTTCCACCAAGTCCTTGTTGACTTCTTCACAAAACTCTGGCGCTTTCGTTGGCGAGCTCTTCGGGGCACATTGCTTCGGCCCCGTATAATAGTCTGAATGGAGTGAACTTGGTAGTTCTTGACTCTGTGGTGTTATGCGACCAAATGACCCTCGATAACTCATCTGCCCATTTTCCTTTCTTCTGCTCGAAAAGACACTTCTTTATGGTTGAGAAGATTTGCCCATTGGCTCTTTCTATTGCGCCGTTGGACTGAGGGTGGTACACGGACACGAAGCAGAGCTTTGTTCCGATTGAACGACAATACTCCCTGAAATCCTGGCAATCGAATTGCTTCCCATTGTCAACGGTGAGCTCTCTGGGCACTCCAAATCTGCAGATGATTTGCTGCCAAAAGAATTTTCTGATGGTGGTTGAGGTGATGGTAGCGAGAGGCCTCGCCTCAATCCATTTGGTGAAATACTCGATTGCGACCATCGCGAACTTGAAGTTGCCCTGGGCTGTTGGGAGTGGCCCAACGATATCCATTCCCCAGCGTTGTAACGGCCAGGTGGGCTTGATGAGCTGCGATGGAGCACCAGGCTTTCGCTGATGCTTTGCTGTGAACTGGCAAGCTTTGCAAGTCCTGACGATGTGCTCAGCATCCTTTATTGCCATTGGCCAATACAAACCCTACCTAAAAGCTTTTCCAGCCAGTGCTCTCGCTTCTATGTGTGATCCGCACATTCCTCCGTGAATTTCCTTCATGAGTTCGATGCCTTGGTCCTGAGAAATGCACTTTAGCAATGGTGCACATACTCCCAACTTGAACCAAATGTCATCCTTAAGGATGTAACCCTTGGCCCACGACTGCATCCTTTTGAGATCATGAGTTTCAACTGGCTCATAGTGTCCACGAAGAAAAGCGATTATGGGAGCTCTCCAGTCCAAGCTAGCAATTGCGTTGACTGTGCTGAGCGGCTGTTTGTCCGGCCTTGTAGACGGGGCGGTCAGGATCTCAAAGAACACGTCTGGAGGCATCGCCCCCCCTTGCAGCTTTCTTTGCGAGCTCGTCGGCTTCGCCATTGTTTTTTCTTGGCAGGTGCTCAATGGTGAACCCCCGGAAATGCCTTTCCATTTTGCACACCTCCGCGAGATACTTGACTAGCTCCGGCTCTCTGGCCTCGCTTTCTTTCTCCACGTGGTCCTTGATGACCTTGGCGTCTGTCACACCCTGAAATTTCCAATTTCAGGATGTGAATAAAGAGAATAATTAAATAATAATTTTCTCATAATTTTAAAAATTTTCCAACATTTATTTTATTTACAGGAAATATAGTATAGGAAAAATCCTTTGTTTGATTTTTCGAATTAAAACAAAGTTGAGAGTGTTGCATTCATGCTGATGCTTCTTGGTGCTTTTTGAGTACAAAAGGTTTCAAAAATGCGTTTAGGTGCTGTCCAAACCCTTCCGAGAATTTTCCGGATTTTTCTGGAATATATTCTCATTTTCCTTGAGCTATTTCTATTTATTAGAAGGCTCTAAAATCTTTTTCATGAGATCCAAATACTTTATTTGGATTGTTCATGCTCCAATCTAGCTCTGGGAATTTTCCTGAAATTTTTGGGATTTTCAAAATATTTTTCGTGGCTTTAATGAATTATCTAGCTATTTCTAGATTATTCTTTTCACGGAAAATATAATTCTTAAAATGAAAAAAAAGGATTAGTTTTCTTCTCCACTTTCAGCCCGACCTCTCTTTCAGCCCATCTTATTGAAGTATGTTCCCGCCCCTTCATCTCTTCTCTTAGCTCAGCCAAGCAACAACCGTTAGAGGCCCAGCTTGATCCAATCCTACTCAATTAGGCCGCCGGTTGAAGTCTTCTGGTGCCCCCTTAATTCTCCTTCCCAGTTCGCTCAAGTTCTCAGGCCGCAGCCTAGCATCCCTGCCGACCCGGTCCAACTCGCCGGCCCAGCCACGAGCTCGCCAAGGAGCCCATCTGGGTCCAGTCAGCGTCGGCCGCCGCCATGACTCGCCGGAGTCCGGCACCTCCACGCCTCGGCGTCCGTGTCGCGCCCCCGCCCGGACTCCCCGCCCCCGCGTCCCCTTTTAAACCGCGCCCGAGCCGCCTGCGTGCTCCGGCCCGCCGCCGCCCCGCGCCTTGCCCCCCGCGCCGCCACAAGCCCGAGCCGACACCATGGCCGCCTCCGCCGGTCATCGTCGATTCGCCGCCCGAGGACCTGCCGGAGCCACCCGAGGCCGCCGGGAGGACGCCCTCGACGAGCCGCACGCCGCGCCTATCCTCGTCGCCCGATGCTCGCCGGAAGGCCACCGCCCCAAAGCAACGACCGGCCGACCCTGCTCCACGTCGCCGGCCGCTTACCGTCTCTTCCCCTCCAAGGTGAGCACGTCCCCGAAATCCCCTCGATCCCCTCTTCCTCCTGCACCCACCACCCGAGCCCCTAGCTCGCCGGAGCACCGGCGCCGCCGGCCACCAGGGCCGCCGCCGCCCCCTGGTTTGCCCTGTCCGCTCTGTCTAAAGGAGGAAGATGGCGGTTTTGCACTTAACCCCCTGAGTTCCCCTGAATCTATTAGATCCAATTGTGTGTCTTAGATCTTTTGCAGATAACCCCCTAAATTTATTAGATCTTCACAATCAGATCCACCCAACACCCTTTTACAGATCTAACCCCGAGCTTTATCAGTTTCACAAACACTGTTTAATGTGTCTCGGGAATCTTTTCTGCTACCCCTTGAGATCTACAGTTAATCGCGTAAAGGTCCTTCCAATCTTGTTTAATCCCTATCTCCTACGTTTTAACTCCGTTTTAATCCGTTCAAATTGCGTTAGGTCCATAATAATGCAAAGCACACTTTAGTGGTGACTTTTCATCATGTTTGTTTTCTGAAAATTAATTTAATATTAACTTTGATTAATACTTAGTTATACACGCCTCTTATAAATAAAAGTCATATAGATCTATACCCGATTTTATAATCAAATTTAATTTGATTAATGATTGCTTTACATGCTTTTACGAATAAAATCTAATTAGATCTTTTACTCGGTTTTCCATAAGTCAAATATTAATTTGCTTAATGATTAATTAACTTTTATAATTAAAAGATGATTAGGTTTTTACATCAGCTTTTATAATAAATGTTAATATGATTAATGTCAGTTCCTTAATGGTTTTAATAATAATATGATCTAATCGAATTACAAAGTTTCATTTAGATTGTTCCTATAGTCTAGTTTTTCTAAATTAAATATTTAATTGATTAATTCGTATATGAATCTTTATAAATAAAACTTGACTAGTTCTTTACACCGGTTTTGTAAATAAAGTTTCATTTGCTTTAATTCCAACAAAGGGTATTTTATTTTTGAAATATCCTTTATATTTGTTTTATTAATTAAAATGAACCTAGCTCATAATCTTGTTCTATCATAAATGCAAATAATTCGTTAGACGTTTGGTGTCGCCTTTATCTTAGTATCTCTTTTGATCAAGTTTATCGAAGCTCTCAATCTTTCTAGTGTTAGCCCAAGCTAAACCGTGTGCATCTAAGCAAGCCTTAGAGTTTCGTTTAGCTTAGTAGCTTTATCCGTGTGAGTAGTTTGCCTTCGCTCATTTGCCTATCAAGTAATCTTATCACTCTTGTTTCATGTTTATCTTAGAATCTTGTTTATCAAGTTGATGTCTATTCCATCTCTATTAGGTTGTCTTTTTATAAATCGGCTATGTTCTTATGTCCAATCTTTCGTAGCTATACCTTTCTTTAGAACTAATCTTGTTATCGGTTCCTTTACCAACTAGTTTAGCCTACCTTTTGTTCGGCTTGTTGCCCTTTGGTCTAGTTCTCTTCGTAGACTAGTTTTCCTAAACCTAGCCTAAGGTTTCTTATGCGCTTGATAGTTTGTTTCTACCCATCTAGTTCGTTTCACAGTAACTTGTACGTTAGCATGTGTATCACTTGTTATTTATTTTAATACTAAAGATGCATGTTAATCTTGACAAATTCTTATTTCAATGCTTTTATAAATAAAAAGTGATTAGGTTCTAATCCGGTTTTCTTTAATCATGATGTAATTGGTTAATCCCTATTCATAACTAGTTTTTCTAAATAAAAGATGTTAGAGTTAAACATCGGTTTTCATAATAAAGTTAATATGCCTAATGACATCATAAATGCCTTTTCAATATTAAATATGTTTAGTTGAACTCGTGACATAAAGTTACTCGCCTAGATCTCTTACACTTGCTTTATCTTTCTAAAGTAATTGTTAACTTGACATAACTTCCACTCGAATGTTATAAATAAAATATGATTAGATTTATCATGATTTATTTAATTAAATGTAACTTGTTTAATGGTAACATAGAGTATTTCTCTGAAATATTCTTTCACATGATTTCTTAATTAAAATATGCCAAGCGTAGTTTCTTGTTGTTTGTTAATGATCTCACGATAGTTTCAAGCTTAGTTCTGTTTCAGTGTTTCTTGCGCTTGCGTAACCATTACAATCGAGCTCTATCTCTGTGTGATCTTTCCGGTCCTTGCTCAATCTTCCGCAATCATCTCTTCAAAGTTAACCAAGCCTTTCCCTTCCAAGCACACTTTGTGTTCTATAGTGATCCACCTAATCGAGCCTATCCTTTAGTGCGTTCTTTTAAAGTTTCCCTTTTGATTAGTGCATTGTTCTTAGTTGTACTTGTTACTTTGTATGCTTGTGCCCGATGATTGATGCGAGTAGAATGAACGTGGTTCAAGAGCTTGGAAGAATGTGAAGGTGAAGACAATCTGAGCAACTACTCTTTGGTTAAAGGCAAGTGTGTCCTTGTTCTTTTGTCCTAAGAATTATATTTAATCACTCATTGCATTGCTTTGCATTAATTTTGATGGGTTCCTGTTAAGGATGACCAGCCTCTTCTGACCATTATCTTGAACCTGGATTCTTAATTAATACTGATGGTAGATGGTGCTTAGTGTGCTCAACTGGGTTGGTAATAAACAATGTGGATACTCTTTTACTCTATGTTCCAATGTGATATGTGATGTTTAATATACAAGACCATATGTTTAATCGGAACATGGAGAACCACCCAGGAAAACAGTACAACCACAAGAACTAAACGGGCACTGGTCTTGGCCAATTAATTAGGAACTTTAGGTTGGGGTGATCTTACCTGATAAGGACAGGGGATCGGCGGTACTGCGGGGTATGGACTCGCTCTAGCAGGGGGTTGGGTGAGTTATTCTTTTTATGGTGCGGTATCGACCTGCTAGGGACTTTATACCTTGCTAACTGATCCGGACCTTGTGGGTCACAACTTGTTGGAGAACCTTTGTAAAGGCCATGTAGCCACACCTCGGTAGTGTGGTATGGTGACTGATCAGCATCGCATGGTTGGGTTCAAAGTTCTTCGGAGCTTTTATGCTGCTTGTGGTGAAAGTGTACAACCTCTGCAGAGCGTAAAACTAATCGATTAGCCGTGCTCATGGTCAAGAGCGGGCTGGACCCTCACATGATTAATTGAACTTGAAGAGGGACTTAAATCATGGTTATGTTTGCCATATGCTTATGGCATATCTTATCTATCTCTTTATGCTAATTGTGGGATGGTATATACTTATACTTGCTAGTAAATAGTTGTTTAATAAAATTTGACCAACTAAAATGCTAAATGCTCAAAGCTCAGTCCACTATAAAGCCTTTGCATTCATCCTTTCCCCACACTTGCTGAGTACGACAAGTGCTCACCCTTGCTATATACGTTGCTCAGAAAGAGGAAGCATCTGCATCAAGATGACGTGAAGATGTTGTGGAGTTCTAGGCGTATGCAACCCCCAGTCGATTGCTTGTGGAGTTTGGTGTCTTCGTTTCCAGGATTAAGCGTAAACTCTGATGATCTTCCTTTTTCTTACGTGATACTGAACCGTTTTTCACTTCTATGTCACTATATGTATGAAAATAGATCATGGCATACATATAGTTATGGACTTGGTTTTCTTAGGAAAAACAGGTGTGACAGCGTCACACTTGACCAGGAAGTTGTTGGCCCCTAGGGCTCTCACCTTCCGAAGGCCTAGCAGTAAAGCTTCGTACTCGGTGGTGTTATTGGTGCACCTATCGGATGGGTCTTTGTAGTCTAGACTTGCGGCGTATCTTAGCTTGATACCCGTTGGTGAGGTGATGACGGCTGCGATGCCAACACCTTTGCGCCCCCAGGCTCCGTCGCATCTGATCTCCCAAACCGGCACAAATTCTTCGTCAGCAGTAACACTGCTTGGTGATGTCCAATCTACAATGAAGTCTGCTAAGACCTGTGACTTGATTGCCGACCACTTTCCAAAGTCTATTGTATGCTCAGACAACTCAGTTGCCCACTTGGCAATTCTGGACGAGGCCTCCTTGTTGATGAACAAATCATTTAAGGGTTGATCCGTGAGCACGATGACCTTGTGTGCCTCGAAATAGTGCTCGAGCTTTCGCGTGGCCATAATCACCGCGTAAACGATTTTCTCCAGCTCAGAATAAAGCAGCTTGGAGCCTGACAGGGTTTCGGAGACAAAATAGACGGGACATTGAAGCTTTCCTTTTTCGGCCTCCACCTCTCGGACCAGAGCAGCGCTGACCGCAGCTTTTGAAGCGGCAATGTATAAGAGAAGTGGCTCCGATGGCGAGGGTGGTGAGAGTATTGCCATCTTCTCGATGTACTCCTTGAGCTCGGCGAAGGCTTTGCTTTGCTTGGGCCCCACTCAATCGTGCCCTTGCCCTTTAGTGCTTTGAAAAACGGGAGGCTTCGCTCAGCAGATCTTGAAATGAATCTGTTTAAAGCTGCTACTCGGCCATTCAGTTTCTGAATGTCCTTCTTTCTCTTAGGCTCTTCCATCTCTATGATTGCTCTTATCTTGTCGGGGTTGGCTTCGATTCTTTTGGCGGAGATGAGGCATCCCAAAATTTTTCCTTTCATAACCCCGAACACGCACTTCTCTGGGTTTAATTTCAAACCCATCTCATGTTGGCGAAAGTTTCAGCCAAGTCGTTTACGTGACTGGCCCGGTTGGTGCTCTTGACGATGATGTCATCGACGTAGGCCTGGATGTTCCTGCCAATCTGCGGCTTAAACACTGTCCCAGTCATTCTGGTGAAAGTCGAGCCGGCATTTTTCAAACCCTCTGGCATTCGGACGAAACAGAAGGTTCCAAAGGGTGTGATGAAACTGGTTTTTCCTCATCCTCCTTTGCCATCCAACACTGATGATACCCAGAGAAGCAATCTAACAGGGACATGACCGCAGCGTTGGCCGCAGAGTCCACAACCTGATCCATTCGTGGCAATGGATAGTTATCTTTTGGCGTAGCCTTGTTGAGATCAGTGAAATCAATACACATTCGCCACTTGCCATTCTTTTTCTTGACCGGCATCGTGTTGGCCAGCCACTTGGGGTACATGACCTCGCGGATGACAGTGGCGTCGAGCAGCCTCTGAACTTGACCTTGTCGTCGGACATCTTTCTTAGTTTCTGCTTTCGCGGCTTGACCGAAGGGTCGATGTTCAATTTGTGTTCGATGAAGTTTCGATCCACGCCTGTGAGATCTTTGGCGGACCAGGCGAACACATCTTTGTTCTTCTGGAGGAATTGAACTAGGTTTGCTTCCTCGTCAGCCGAAAGGGGGAGATTGAGGACCATGTGTGGTTCGAGGACCAGTGGATGGTCGCTTCCTTGTGTGATGAGTGATTGACAACGTTGTGTGGACTGATTCTTGGCTAAGTATTGCAGGTGCAGGTTGCGGCTTGACTCGTGTTGGTGCAGGTGAAGAACAAGCGTGAAAGGTCGTCGCCGGTGAGGCCTCCCGGGTGTGGAGAAGACAAGTAGGCTTCGTTCGAGGGACCCGGTGGCCGGCGGGGTCAAGTGCGGGCCGCATGGTGGCATGAACAAGCAAGATGAAGTCGTGGACGGTTTCTTGGTAGAGCCTCAAAACCAAGGTCGAGCCGGGACTACGTGGGAGCCGAGTCATGAGTGGAGATTGGCGGAGGCTACACCGAGTTCGCGGGGTTTGCGGTGGTTCGCCGAAAACCATTGGGTTACTCGATTGAGCCACAAAATCGAGGCCGAAGACTCGACGAGGAGGTGCGGCCACCCGTGCCGGTTCAACCGCCCGGGGAGGGCGGTCGGACCGCCCGGGGCCGGTCGGATTGCCGGGCCGGTCTAACCGCCCGGGGGGGCGGTCCGACGGCCCTGGACGCCGGTGCCGAGATGCTTCGAAGCGGAGGACACGCGTCGGGATCGCAAGGCTTGCGTCGAGGCTAAGGGTGTTGTGGTCGCCGAAGAAATTCCGAAGACTTCCAAATCCGCCCTTGAGGGGCTTGTATCCCTAGTTGTTAGGTGAGGGTAGTTTAGTCTTTTGGGTGCCTCCATATATACTCAATGAGTGGATGGATGGCAGCCAACTCTTGGAACCCTAGCTCATTTGTTTTTCCATTTTCGTTCTCCTTTTTCCCTAGTTTTTCCTAGGACTAGCTTGAGAGCTTCATGTGAGATCTAGAGAGAGGGATGGATGTTTGGGTGGCAAGCTAGACCTTGTACGAACCTTCATGGTATGTATAGATGGTTCGGCGTTGTTCCTCAAGGTGGTTTTCCCGTCCTCCTTTGTGTTGATTTTCGGAGCTCTTTGTTGGCGGTGTTTTGAGAACGATTTCTTGGGGTCTTTGGTGGGTGTCACGTATGAGGATCTTGTGCCTCTTTGGCTAGTGACTTTGCCCCCAAATCTCTCTTGAATCGGACTCGATTTGGTGGTTTTTTGAGTTGGGCGAGTTCTTGACCTAGAGAAGCGATTTCGTCGATTCCTCTTGATTGTGAGCGTTTCGGGTCGATTCCTTTAAGGTAGAGGTTGCCCAGGAGGTAACCCAGCTATTCCCGAAGTTTTGCTGCAATCCATGGAGTGATTCGGGAGATCAGGCGTGAGGAAGTTGAGATTTGACCCGTGGGTTCGTTTTCTGGAAGGGGCGGTCTAACCGCCTGGGGGCGGTCTAACCGCCCTGGGGTTTCCAGGTCAAAGTTTTGTTTCGCCGGATTTTCCTCTGTGAGTTTATTCGCCTTGATCAGAGGAGCGTCTGGGTGAAATTTCGGGTCGTTCTCGTGTCGTTTGCTAGGTGTTCTTGGTTGGAGTTTGTTGCTGGGTACCGGAGATTAGACCGCCCCGGTAGCCGGCCTAACCGCCCCTAGGCCCCCGGGTGGAGTTTTGGTTTTCGCCAAGATTTTCTGGTAGCTAGCATGGCCTTGAACAGAGATCTTTGTTAGTGAAACCTTGGTGGGTTTTGGTGCTCGGAAGAGGTGTTTCGGAGGATTTCTTGTTGCCTGGTGGAGGCGGTCTAACCGCCCCCTATACCCGGTTTAACCGCCCCCGGGACGCCCGGCTTTCGAGTTGTTTCCGCCGTCGTGGGTGTGTGTGTGTGTTGACGTTCTTGGTAGTGTTTGTTCCTAGGACCAGTAGCACTCCAGTGGCTACGTGGTTTTGGCAAACGGAAGGTAGAAGTGCGGAGTGTGTGATTTTGGGGTCAGACCGAGCGAGTTCATCTTGTCGGAGTTTCAATCTCCTTCGAGAAGATTTTTTATCGGCTCCCATTCACTACCCCCCCTCTGGTCGCCTAATCGGTCCTTCATGGGTTTATTTAGCTGCCCCGCAGGTGACGAAGGGTGTTGGTCGAAAGATGGGTTCAGAGAAATGAAAGTGGTTTTAAAAGCTCCAGGGGTTTCACCGCCGAGCCTTTCGCATCGAACTTCGAACAACTGAAAACACTCTTTCATTTTGTTATACGAAAGGCTTGATTCTGAATCCCCCCAACAACGAGCAAATGGTCTGAGGACTGGATCATAACTCTACCAAACCATTTTAATTTTAATCATATATGTTGATGACCACTACTCACCCACTTGCTCAGCTTCCAATATTTAACTAGACCAAAGTGAACTATGTAGCATTTCAACCAAACCAAACCAGACCAAACCATCTTCACAAACCACAGTCCAAACTAAATTAAACCAATCATCTACAGTGGTGCTCGCTCTTCTCGAACAACGTCGAAGAGAACGCCCAGTGCGGCAGCGCGTCGCCACACCACCGGCGTCGAAGAGGTTTACAGAAGGGTTGTCATGGCGGGGAGGTGTACCTCTGTCTTTATGCTGTACATTTTACAAATTGCCCCCCGCGCGGCTTATAGATGGCCTTCCCGTCGTCTCCTGAGGGCATGTACAACCCACAGATGGCTAGTCGTCTATTAGAACCTCGATTTTAGCATACAGACACATGTACAGACAACTCATACAACCCACAGACACGGAAGTCGTGTGTAAGTTGTTTAATGTTTTGCATGTAGATTAAGATCAACCATAAATGTATTTGTGTATACCATTGTGTGGCAATTTGATTCATCTTATTTTTTTATTCCTTTCTCGTTTTCGCTTTTCTTTTTTGTCAAAAAAAATCATATTAACCGATCGTGTTATATCACAGTGAAAAATTGAAGCTACATGGCAAACGGATGTCCACATGCTCCACGCCATCTCCTGCCTTCTTCCCCACCACCGTGTATAAAGTTTCGCGTCATGCGGTGAAAAAACAGACAACACGCTCATATATCCAGCAAGCACGAGACCCCATCCTTCCTCTCCACCACTCGTTCCTTCTCTCTTCTCTCTCCAACAACCGAGCTACTCCCACCCCAACTGCGTGCGGGCAGATCGAGCAGCTTCTCCCTGCGGCGGCACTATAGGAAGAGATGCTCCTCCGAGCTGAGGTGAAGGACGGGCGCGCTCAGTGGCGGAGCCACCTATCTGGCGAGCCATGGCGGCCGCCGTACCTCCCCGCCGATGAACCCCCTACCCCTACCAGCCTATCCCCACCAGACCGGCGAGGTCCTCGGGCCCCGCGTCGGCGCCATGGCCGCCGGGACTCGCTCGTCGAGAGATAGAAGAAGGTAACGGTTCGAAAAATAGAGTCCGGCGAGATTTGGGCCTTTGAATTGGCCCACTATCCATCACCGCACCGGCCCGCAGCCCAACTAAAATAGCGAGAGCAGATCGGTTCACGGTCGGATACTCGGATACATCAATCGATCGACGATCATAAGAATCATCGGAGGCAAGGCGTCGTCGCCCGTCGCCCCCATCGGTCGGACCTCATCTTCTCGTTGCCCGGTCGCCGTGACGTGCGGCCGTGCGGAGCCGGGCCGACGGCCACTCGCCCTCCTCTAGAGATTTGACGCGGTGAGTCACCGATGCGCGATGGCGGCGGACGGCACGGGACACGAGCACGAACGGCGTCGCCTCGCCCTCGGTCTTGGTGAAACGGAGCCACAGCCATCTAATCCTCCAGCTCCTCAAGACCCGGATGGCGCTACGACTACTAGCCATCAGCGACGCTCAAATTCAGATGCCGGCACAATTAGGAAAAGATTGAAAGGTGAGAATTGGTCATCTTGGAAAAATTTAATTCAACCGTACTTGTACATGTCGCTATACCATATTTGCAAATGTTGATTTATGTTTAATTCAATGTTTTCAATTGTAGGCATAAAGAGTTTTTTTTAGCCCTCTATCTGGGCAAGAACAATGCTATTCCAGAAGGGGGAGAAGAAAATGAAATTGAAGAGCCTATACAAGAAGCACAAACTGAGAATGCACCGCAACCGCAAACACAAGGTATACAAATAGAAGAAGGTGATGATACAATCCAAGAGTTCAACCAAGATCATATTATTTCTGATCCAGGGCTTCGCTTTCCGGTTGAGAGATTTCATCCCAACATTAGAGATCAAGTGAAGCGAGCTTATTTGTTGAAGGGTCCAACACAACTTAAAGGCCATACTTTTCCCTGTAGACTTTGTGGATCAAATAATGACTATAGATCTTTTAAAGAATCATGGTTTACCAAGTATGATTGGTTAGAATACAGTGTGGCAAAAGATGCTGCTTATTGCTTTTATTGCTTTCTTTTCAAGGACCAACCCTCTGATGGTCATTTTGGGCATGATGCTTTCACAAATTTAGGATTTAATACTTGGAAGAATGCATATAAAGCCTTCCCCCTACATGTTGGTAATGTTGATAGTCAAGCACAACGATGCAAGGAATGCATGTGCTGATTTTAAGAACCGAGGGCAGGTGTAGATCGTAAGTTCCAGGACTATGGTAAAGATTCCGAGAAAAGATATAAAATTCGTCCGACTATCGCTTTAGATTATGCAAAGTACCTCATTAAGCAAGGTCTTCCTTTCGTGGACATGATGAATCTTCCTCGTCGTTAAATAAGGGCAATTATCTAGAGATGATTGATTCGTACAAAGAGAAGGATGAGCAGTGAGGATTGCATTTGAAGAGCTTTGTCCGGAAAATGCTCAAATGCTTTCTCTAGATATCCAAAAGGATCTTGCGAAAGCTTGTGCACAGGAGGTTACGAAGTTATTAAGCGAGAGATTGGGGATCGTCATTTTTCTCGTCCTTATTGATGACTCACGTGATATCTCAATCAAAGAGCAAATGGTTGTCGTTGTAAGGTAATTAGTTCATTTGTCTCCTTTTCATAATATCATATTATTTAAGGCCCCGTTTGTTGCATTAAATAATCAATACTATTTTTTATTTGTTATGCAGGTTTGTAAATAGCAAAGGAAATGTTGTGGAGAGATTTTTGGGCCTAAAGCATGTTAGGGAAACATCATCGGAGGCATTAAAGAAGGCTTTTGTTGAGATGCGTTGGGTAGTCATAAGCTACCAATTGCTAGGATCCGAGGGCAAGGATATGATGGAGCATCCAATATGAGAGGTGAATTTAATGGTTTGCGAAACTAATTCGTGATGAAAATCCATATGCATTCTATATTCATTGCTTTGCACACCAGTTGCAATTGGTAGTGGTTGCTTGTCGGTGAATGTTGCGCAGGCATTAAGGATTTTTTTTACTATGTCAATTTGGTTGTAATCAATGTTGGTGCCTCCTGCAAAAGGAAGGATTTATTAACTCAGAAGCATCATGAAAATATTTTGGATAGATTGGACAGTGGAGAGATACTTTCAGGGAGAGGTCAACATCAAATGACCAGCTTGGTTAGACCTGGTGACACTAGATGGGGCTCTCACTTTAATACATTACTTCGTATTGAGTCAATGTGGGATGCTATTCTACCGGTGTTGATTTTTGTAAATAAAGAAAAGCGGCAAGCAAACAATGCTAGAGGTTTGGTACACATAATGGAAAGTTTTAACTTTGTGTTCATTATGAAGATGATGCTAAAATTATTCTGCATTACAAATGAGTTGTCACAGTGCTTGCAAAAGAGAGATCAAAATATTGTTCAAGCAATGTCATTGCTTGTTGATGTGAAAGCACGATTGGTTGATTTGAGGAGTGAGGCTGGGAGGAACTTTTTACTGAAGTTCAAGCATTTTTGTAATGCAAAAAGCATTCAGATACCATCTATGGATGCACCAAGACCAAGATGGGGTCATTCAAGGCAAGAAAAAGGGATAATGGTCACTGAAGAGCATCATTATCGTGTGGACACCTTCTATGCTGCTGTAGATGCTATAAACACAGACATGAATCATCGCTTCAATGAAGTTTCTTCTGATCTACTTGTATGCTTTTCTTGTCTTGATCCAAGGGACTCTTTCTCTCAGTTCAATGTGGACAAGCTTGTCAAAGTTGCAGGGATCTATGATGCTGACTTCTCTAATGATGATCTTTCAAATATAAAGGAACAACTTTTAACCTTTATTTGTCATGTTAGGAGAGTTGATGACTTTATTGATTGCTGTGATTTTGGGAGTCTGGCAGTGAAGATGGTTGAAAGTAAAAGACATGAGATGTTTCCATTGGTCTATCATCTAATTGAGCTAGTGCTGCTCCTTCCAGTCGCAACAACATCTGTTGAAAGAGTCTTTTTAGTTATGAAAATTATAAAAACCGAACGACGCAATAAGATGGATGATGACTAGCTCAATGATTTAATGAAATGCTACAACGAGAAGGATATATTTAAAAGACTTGATAATGATACAATCATGACGCGCTTTCAAGCCTTGAAACATCGGCGAATGAATCTTCCTCAGCCAGCTCGTCGTACTAAGAGCTTGTAAAGTATGTTCATCTAATCATCCACTTACTCATGCCTATTATTTTCAAATAATTATGACTCGTGAGTTGAAATTTATCCATATTCAATGATTATGTATAGATATTTATAGAATTGCGAACTTTAGTCATATATTATTTTTATACAAATATAAGTAGTCCCATGTGGATTTTAGCCATACTTTAGTTCGCCATAGGTGGATTTTAATCCTGGCTCCGCCACTGGGCGCGCTCCCCCATAGGACGGGCCATGGAGGCCTCCTCCTCCCCATCGAGGCCATGCTCCTTCTTGAGCTCGCGATTCGGCCGGCAGTGGAGCTCTCAAGCTCGCGGTTCCGCGTGGCAGCGAAGCACCTGCGAGCCTGAATCCACGCGGCAATGAGGCACAACTAGTCTCCTCCAGCCCCGACGGAGCCCGCCTCCTCTTCCGTCCCTGGCGCGGCCCAGGTGGATTTGGCGCGAGCGCGCCCCGCATGGGATACACCGAGCCATCGTCCGGGAAAGACGAGGTCGTACAGCGTTATTGCGGTCATCTACCACGCCTGGGAGAATGGGACGACCTCGTCGCCTCGCGAGGCGACGCAGACCCCATCAGTATTGTCGCGCGGGGGCTTTTGTGAAAAAATCATCATACAGACGGGGCTGAACCGACGCGTTGTACATGCCCTGAGGCGACGCTGCTGTCCCGTTCCCCGAGACGGAGCAGATGGATGCGGGCGGGTTGTACGGCCTCGTCGCCTCGAGGAGACTGTGTGGTTGGATCCCGCACGCACAAATGAATCCATCACCCCGCCAAAACCACCTTCGTCTCGCCATATCTCAAGTACCAGCAGCGGCCTGGAGCTTCACCACTGCAGGTGCACGAGCTGGTGCCCCGTCGTCGTTGTGGGAAGGCCTACGGTCGGGGGAGAGAAGGCCGGGGCCGCTGCTGGAGGAGGAAGAGGACGTAGCCCGGACGCCGTCGTCGTCGCCGTCCACGAGCTTCACGCCGTGACCTCGCAGCTCCCGCCCTCCTCAACGTTTGTCGGATCTGAGCCGGAGGGACGTGTAGCTGCTCTACTCCACCACGGCCAAGTGAGGGAAGCCGCCGGCTCGCATGAGCGGTGGAAGGCCACCGCGGGCAGGCCAGCCTGCTCCTTTCTCCTCTGCTGCCCGGGGCGGCGCCGTGGTGCTCGAGCAGATGAGGATGCAGCTGCCGTTGCGTTCTTCTGCGGTTGAGGAGGTGGATTGGAGGAGATTGTGAACATGATCGGAGGAAGGAGAAGGCACTGGCAGGGCGAGATGTAGACAAACAGCGCAAGGAGGTTCGGACGGCGGCGCCGGCTGGTTGGACGCTGCCCTGCGCACGGCTGCTGGAGGCCGCCCCGCGCGGCCGCGCCGCCCAAGCCACCCTCACTAGCTGTGTGGTGTCGGTGTGCTCAAATGCAAACGACAGAAAAATGAGTGTACACGTACTAGAGAGACGCAAGCAGCAAGCGGCAAAAATATCTACACTCTTTACTTTGTTATCATTTACTAGCGTGCATGCATGGGGTTACCAAATTCCCATAGATAGAGCATTAATGTGCAGGGTCCTATTAATGTGCAGGGTCCAAACGTCCATTATTTATATAGTATGTTACATACGTGGCATCTATCCAGGCGAAAGATGAAGATAGGAACTCAGCTGCAACAACTTTTTTTTTTATTTGTGCGTGGCGCTCATTTTGGTGCAGCCTGTCTGTTTTTTATCGGGTCTGCCGGTCTGGGGGCTCGGTTCGGTGCCGCCGGTCCTGTTTTTTTTTCTAGCGGAATCTACTCCTAGTTTGCTTCGGTTTTTAGCTAGACTCCGGTTTTTCTCGTTTCTTACACGATAGACGGACGAAAAATTCGGGCGTAAGCGATCCTCGCTTTAATATTAGGTAGAGATGAAGACAAAAATTTATGAAAGGTCTCTTAGGAAGAGTAGAAGGATATGAATTAAAATAAAATATCACATTTCAGTCCCTGTAGGGGTTGTGTTATAAAGAAATGTGTTTCATATATTTTCTTTCAACTAGTCTCACAACAACGGTGTAAAGTTGTAATAATATTTCTATTATTTATACTTATTATTCAATCAAATAGTCACACAATGGTATACACAAATCAATTGTAGTTGATCTTAAGCTCCATGCAAAGCATTAAATAGCTTACAGGAGACCTTTTTCCTTTTTCTGAACTACATCAAAATGTCGGAGTTAGATTTCGCTTTGAGCTTCTTATTCCTAAATCACACAATTTCGCTAGGGATAGTACAGTAGATGGTCATGTGGCTGGTCCTCATACATGTGCTACTAATCCTCCTCCCTGTTTTGTATAAAATTTGGGACAAAACGGTGCTGACAATAGTCCGCATGAGGGCCATTTCATGCCGGGGTGCACTGACTCGCCGATCGAGACCGATCCTCCTGCCACACGCACAGATGTCCCAGGCGGATCTACTTCGAGATCTCCCCCAGGTGCTGCACCGGCTTCTACAGAGCCGACCAGCATGACACGAGAGGGAATCAGCCTGCACCAAGTGTCGCTATTCCCGTCTCCAGCACGATTGCGTCACCATCACACGGTATGGAGCCTAGATCAAATGCAGTTGCGTATCCTATAGCCAGTCTTTCATCAGTTGAATCTCCAACTCCGACACCAGCTAATTCTCCAACTCCGGTTCCTGAACCTCTACGGTCAACTACAAGATTGCAGCATGGCATTCGACGAACCAAGTAGTATACTGATGGGACTGTCAGGTATAACTTTCTAGCTGTTAATGGTGATGGTGAACCTAGCACTTAGCTGATGCTCTTGGTGATAAAAATTGGAAACATGCCATGGATCTTGAATTTTCAGCATTACAGAAGAATAAAACCTGGCACATAGTTCCCTATTGTCATGGCAAGAATATTATAGATTGCAATGGGTCTTTAAGATTAAGAGAAATCCAGATGGTTCCATTGATAGATATAAAGGTTGCCTGGTCGCAATAGGGTATGGACAGGGGTATGGCATTGACTATGAGGATACATTTATTCCAGTTGTTAAAGCTGCTACTATGAGATTAATATTGTCACTAGCAGTGTCACGTGATTGGAGTCCTCGCCACTTAGATGTACAAAACGTGTTTCTTCATGGTGTTCTTGAGGAAGATGTATACATGAGGCAGCCACCAGGATATGAAGATTGCACTAAGCCTAATTATGTGTGTAAGTTGGACAAAGCCCCATATGGATTAAAGCAGGCACCACGTGAGTGGTATGCAAGGCTAAGTTCAAAATTACTATCCCTTGGTTTCAAGGCATCTAAGGAAGATGTGTCATTGTTCTACTATCATAGAGGCACTGTCACCATATTTCTACTTGTGTATGTTGATGATATTATAGTTGCTAGTTCATCAGAAGAAGCAACACATGCATTGTTATCAAATTTAAAGGCTGAGTTTGCTCTAAAGGATCTAGGTGGGCTGCACTATTTCCTTGGGATTGAAGTAAGAAAGAGAAGAATGGGATTTTGTTGTCCCAAGAAAAATATATTTCTGATCTGTTAAAAAAACTGGAATGGTGAATTGTAAGCAAGTCAACACACCTATGTCAACTACAAAAAAATTATCAGCATAAGTGGGAGATGTGTTGGGACCAGAACATTGCACAAAGTACAGAAGAGTTGTAGGTGCTCTGCAGTATGCAACTCTTACTTGGCCGGTTATTTCCTTCTTAGTCAACAAGGTGTGTCAGTATCTGAATTCTCCAACTACTATACATATGATGTCAGTCAAACGAATTTTACGGTATTTGGCTTATACAAAGTATGTTAGGCTAAAGATCAAGCGTTCATTGACAACACTTGTTAGTGCCTTCTCCGATGCAGATCGCGTAGGGAGCTTGCATTGGATGATAGGAGGTCAACCGGTGGCTTTGCAGTATTTCTGGGAACAAACTTGATCTCCTGGAGTGCTAGAAAACAAGCCACAGTATCGAGATCTTCTACTGCGGCTGAATACAAGTCAGTAGCCAATGCAACAATAGAAGTTATGTGGGTTCGAAAACTCCTACAGGAACTTGGTGTTCCTTCTCCCAAAATGGCAACCTCTCTCTCTCTGCAAATCTAGTGTTCCATGCACTAAACACATGGATTATCATTTTGTCAGAGAACGAGTTGCAGAAAAGTTGTTGACAATACAGTTTATATCAACAGGCGACCAGGTAGCCGATGGGTTCACTAAACCTCTTCCTGTCAAGTTGCTAGAATTATTCAGAAACAATCTCAATCTGGGATGTTGTGATTGAGGGGGAATGTTAAGATATGTAACATGTAACTTGTACAACGAGAAACTCAAGATAGAAACGACTGTAGATGTATATATGTTGTAACAACTCATTGTAATCTAGGTAGTCAGTTAGCCTAATCTTATCTTGAGTTGCTTAACCTGTAAGCCACGCCATGGGGCTATTCCCGGCGTATATAAACAAAGGTGCGGCCCTGAGAAGGGTTCAATGCTTCCAAAATTTACACTGTATGTATATATAGTTACAACCCAAATTCCATTTACAAGATTTGCACGAGCCCATCGTGTGGCTTCATCAATCCACTTAATCCCTATCTTCACACGTCAGCTGTATAATTGAGACACATAGGTTATCCATGGACGAGCCCAAGCTGCTGGCACGCCAACGGTGCGGCCCGGTTCCAAGTCTTACTGAAAACCACTACAACCAAGCACATGGTGAAAATCTGACGATATTGGATTTTGCGGTGTTATATTCAGATGGAGTTAAGAGCCAAAACCAAAAGAAATGGAAGAGTGTTGAGAGTGTCGGTGCGGAATGTGGTCCCGACACTAACCAGTAATAAGCGCCAAGGTCTATCCCTCAATGGTCGATGCCAAGCAATCAGAGACAGAGTTTTATCCCCGGTTCCCGCCGAGGGGCCGTACGTCCAGCCAGCGGTGGTGTGCTCGGGGCACTATATTGCTCGGCAAGACCGGGTGCCCGTAGTGGGGCCGCTGCAAGCAAGGCGGGAGAGGAAGCGTGGCCTCCAAGTCCCCGGTGAAGTGGCCGGAGATGCCGTGGGAGAATTGGAAGGCGAGTGTGTGGTGTGTCGTATGTTGTCCGTTGTTTCTCGTCCCCCGCGGGCAGGGGAGTTCGCCTTCCTTTTATAGGCCAAGGAGAGAGCGAATTACATGCATGCCGCACTATCCGGCCTACATGGGGAAGTGTGGTGCGCCGCGCCGTAGAGTAGGCGGCCGCCTTGACGGTCCTTGCCACGATCCGGCCATCATGGCGTATCTTGTACCCGAACGAGTGGTAGCTTCGAGGGTAGGAGTGCAGTGGATGGCCGTGATGTCCCCAGGCGGGCTCGAGGGGGTTGCTGACGTCGATCCGCACGGGATACGCGCGGGCGGTGCATGGCGGCGTCCCGTTCTCGCATGCTTCCGCGGCCGCCGAGCCGCACACGCGTCCCGCGCGTGGAGTTGTACGCGCGGGGCGGCCGCCCTGCCGTTAACAAAGGGCGGGGATGGCGCCCCGCCGGCCTAACATCACGACCTGGCCCTGCAAAGTCACGGGAAAGCATTTCGAGGGTGTGGCCGGCCCCCCTTCGAGGGCTCCGGCGCATTAGCCGTATGGGGAGTAGGCGGCGCGCGCGTCCACGGGGCTGGCACCGGCCACGTCGCACAGTCCCCCACAGTGGTGGGGATGGGTTCCCTCCTAGGGAGTTGGTGCAACAGGACCGGGGCGTGAGTCCCAGGCGCATGATGGCGCCGCCCCGCCGTTGTCAGAGCATTAAATGCCCGTACCCGCGTACGGGAACGGGTGTGCGCGTGCGGAGCGCCCTCGAGCGAGGCGGAGCCTGCTCGAGGGTGGCGTGGACCCTCGAGCGAGGCGGAGCCCGCTCGAGGTAGCGTACGCCCTCGAACCGGGCGGAGCCCGCTCGAGGGAGGTGTGCGCCCTCGAGCGAGGCGGAGCCCCGCTCGAGCGGATCTTTGAGTGGGCCGCCTCGGTGGGCCGCCGGGCCACCGCGACGTGGGCCGTGCTTTGTGTGCGCACTTAAGCAAGATGCGCTTACCCTTGGTTTTTTGCGTGTTTTAAGTGGGATTTCCCCATTTGTTTAAGGGGACCCGGGGCTCGTCCCCGACGGCAGCCCCGAGCATCCGCGGGTTCGCCGGCCGGTGCCCCGCGGATGCGGGAGCCTACCGATAGGACGTCCTTCCTCCCCGGTTTGCGAATGCTTTCCGTGGGGCCGCGTCGGCGGACCCGCGGGTCTAGCCCCCGAAGCCCCGTAGGAGCGTGGGTGCTCCCGCAGGGGTCTTACCACGAGATTTGGTCGAGGGCGTGGTACGTATCTCAACCGGCGTCGGCAATGTTTCGGCGGCTTCGCGTGACACACGCGCGGTACCGACACTATCCGTGGCCGGTGCAATCCAGGAGGTGTAGCCGTGCATCGAGCCCCCGAGCCTGGGCCCGTTCGAGGCGATCGGATAGAGCTCTACGACTTGTTTCTTAACGCGCCCTCGCCGTCCCTCCGCGGGACGGAGGGTGAGGTTTCTGCAACCCCCATCGATCAGGTCGCGGATTGCGGATTCCTCATCGAGCTGTTAGTGGGTGGTTCGGGTGGACGCCCATGCCCCGTTTGATAAGGGTAGGCCGCGCGGTCCGGGTACGCGTCCATTAAAGCGCTTGCGCGGGTTTGCTAGGTGGGGGCTCGGTCCCATTCGCTAGGGACCGAGGGCGCGGAAGCTCTCCCTCGGTGGGATCCCCCCCGGCTAGCCGCCCTCGCCGGCTCCCGAACACGACATGTGGGGCACCCTCGAGCGGCGGGCTCGAGGAACGGCTCGAGCGCGCGTGCCCTCGTCGTCCCCGACTCGGTGATTTGGGGCGCCCGATCGAACCCGTCGAGGGTCGGGCTTCGAACCTCCGATCGGCAGGGCCGTGCGGGGGTGGCGGCTAGGCGCCCCCGTCTTTGCATCCGTGGGTTCTCGAGGGTGCCCGACCGTGTCGCCCTCGAGACGCTGATCAGTAAAATAGCGCGGGGTGGCGCCCAGGCGCCCCCGTCTTTGCATCTGCGAGTTCTCGAGGGTCCCTGACCGTGTCGGCCCTCGAGACGCCGATCGCAAAATAGCGCGGGGTGGCGCCCAGGCGCCCCCGTCTTTGCATCTGCGAGTTCTCGAGGGTCCCTGACCGTGTCAGCACTCGAGACGCTGATCAGTAAAATAGCGCGGGGTGGCGCCCAGGTGCCCCCGTCTTTGCATCTGCGAGTTCTCGAGGGTCCCTGACCGTGTCATCCCTCGAGACGCTGATCAGTAAAATAGCACATCGAGGGTACCTATGGTGCCTGTTTTACTTCAAACGGGCGCCGAGGTTACCAGCCGATGTTTGCACCCTTTGAGGGTCGAATCTTCTGAGCCAAGGGCTCGCGCCGCTCGAGGGTCTTCCTTACTTGGTAAGGAACTGGGCCATTTAATGCTTGCAGTCGTGGCTGTGGTTTCGCGCCGCGGGCGCGCCTTTTTAGGCGCTGCAGCCGCGCGCGTAGTGGGTGGCGTGGGCAGGCGGATGTGACCTCCCCGCCACGGCCCTCCCGCTTCTACGCCGTTGTTGACAGATAAAACTCGTATCCACCTACGATCCGCAAGCGTACGGACCTACACCTTTTCCACCACGGGATTCCCAAGGTTCTTGTCAATCCGCGGAGCAAGGGGATTACTAGCGCTTAACCAAGTACTAATCTAGTTGACTAAGGAAACCTTTAAAGAGAGTATTAATCTAAAAGTAAAGACAATCTAACCTAAGTTAATCTAAGTTAAGTTGATCAAACAAATATAGGGTTAAACTAGATGATAAAGGGGTGAACACAAGAGAGTGAGCAAGAAAGATAAGCGTTCCCTCCCTAGGATCTAGGATAACATGGTATGTCTTACTACACGAAAGCAGTAAACCAATCTACCGGGGGGTTGTGACCACGGTTTCGCCCTTTCCCTCCTCTCGCATCGTCACTACGCGAAGGTATTCGTGACTAGACCTATGATGGACACGGTATGTTGATGGAATCTATGGGAGTAGCGGATATCATACGCCCGAAAAACACGGTAGCTAACCTTAATCATCAAAGCATCATCAACATGAAAACAATAGATTGAAACCACAAATCGAGTAGCGATCACATAGCATGTATCCATCTAATCCTAGGGATGAACGGAGACATTACCCCATCATCTTACACGGATTGAAGCACATAGGGGTGATGGAGACTCGGAGAACGTCGTCGATGAAGATGGTGGCGATGGAGCTTGGGAACACCCCTAGGCCAACGGCTTGGAGTCCTCCTCTTGCTTCCTTCTCTCCGCCGGCGTTGATCCTTGCGACGAGCTCATCTAACTCTCTCCCTCATCTTGCGGCGGCGGTTTTCGGTGATTGGCGTCGGTAGGATGATTTGTTCGATGTGGCGGTCGACGGCGACGGAGGGAATAAATAGACGAACACCTAGGGCAAAAGGGGGGACCGAACCGACCCCGAGTGGGTGGGCCGGTCGGACCAGGCCGGCCGGCCCGAGCCCACTTCGGCCCGGTTCGGCCCCGGTTTCCTCCCGGTTGCTTCTCGCATGATCCCTTATTCGTGTGCACTTGCATGTGGGCCTTTGACGTCGTTTCCTTCACGGTAAAGGCTTGAATCCTTGCTATGCAAGCTTTGTCGTTTTCGGTTGAGTCCCCCGAAGACTTGCACGTTGACGCTTCGATCCTTGGGTCATTTGGAGTCATGTTCATCGCGTGTCTTGACTCTTGTCGGGCTTCATGATCTTCTTCCAAAGTGCTTGGTGAACTTATCCCGAAAGTCTCCTCATTAGCGTAGATTTCCTGCGTAAACAACAAACTCCAAAATCGACATGCAAGTGTGAACTTGTTATATCATTAGTATGCCTAGTGGCAAGGGTTAGTTGCAAATCATAATCGAAACCAATGTATAACAAGTACTCTAGGTTGACGGAAATTCACCGTCAACATCTCCCCCATGCTTAAACCTTGCTCGTCCTCGAGTAAGTGGTCCTCGCTTAAAAGGGAAATCGCCGTTGCTTTCCAATGTTGTCCCCGCACTTAGTCATTCATGACGAGGCAAATTGCTCTCTCTTAAGAATTTATTTTTAAAGTTCAAGTTGTGACGGCTTCTTTTTCATTATGGAAGATAGACTAACAATAAAGAACAAGCCACATTTAGCACGATGCTCTCAAACTTAAGTGAACTTCAAACCATTACCTTGTCACATGGAAGATTTTCAAAAAGATGCATATCCAACATAAGTGAAAATCTCTTGGTGCATGTCGCTCGCCTTGCGGGGTCAGCACAAGGACGACTACATCCCCTGCACCATGACGACCAACAACGCAGGTTGGGAGCGGGGGTGGTTCTACCTTCACAACGACGAGCCCAGTCTCCCCCCTACACCGGTTTGGTGCTCCGGGAGAGGCCCGACTCTTGGCGCCACGGGGTGTCCCCGCCCCAGCACCGGAATCGGTTGGACTCGCTTCTGGCCGCGCTGAGGAATCTGGCGGGCCGCGGGCTGACCGCGGGGGCCGTCCTCGCCTTCCTCCACCACCGGCGGGTCGTCCCCCTGATGGAGAGGCCGCTCCGTATCTTCGAGATGACGGAGACGGCGGACCCCATCGCGCTGGCGAGGTCGCGGATGCCGCAGCCCCCCCCCGCGGAGTACGCGGCTACCCGGCGCGGAGCGCCGTCGACTCCCGTCCGTGCGCAACGACCGATCCCCGTGGGATCTCGAGATGCTCCCCACCGCAAGCCGGTAAGTGGAGTTCTTGGTTCCGTTTTTTATTTTGCCGATACTTCGGGTTGTTGACGTGCTTCGATGTTTCGCTCGCGGCACCGGTGAGCCCGAGCACCGCGAAGTTCGATCCGCCCACTCCCCGCTCTCGCGCGCTCGGCCGAGCGGCGCGAAGAACGGGAGCGAGGAGCGGGTGGCTCGCAAGAAGGAGCGCGCCACGAGGCATCGGAAACGTCGCGAGCGAGGAACGAGGAGGCACCGCCGCGCGAGCAACGAGGGGCTCTCTTCTCCGGGACCGAGGAGTACTCCGTCCTCCGACGAGGAGGAAGAGGAGGAAGAGGCTAGGGGGCGGTGGCCTCCCCGATAGGTGGGAGCCTCGCGCCCCGCGCGCCGGAGCCGGCCTCCGCGGCAAGAGTAGCATCGCCCGGGGCGGGTGCGGAGGCGCCCGCCGCCGGGCAATTGACGACGGAGAGCGGCGTGGGCCGCGGAGGCGCCGGCGCGCGCCCGGAGGTGCGCGCGACGGATGCGCCCGCGCGCGGGGCGGGGTCCGCACGCGCGGCGGGGAGATGGCGGAGGCGCGGCGGCGGCCGCGCCGGCCGCGCGCCGCGCCGTCGGCCGGACCCTCGAGGAAGAGGAAGCGCGCCTTCTCTTCTTCGAGGTGAGAGGCTTGTTCTTTCGTGGGGTTGCGTATCCGACGGACGGGGACCCGATCGTTTGTTCGTGTCTACGCGGGGTGGTGCCAACCGTGCCTCCCCTCGCGCCGGCCGGGGTGTTGAGGGCGGACGCATCCGTCCCCACCCGGCCGACGCTCGTCGAGGGCGCCGCGGGGGGGGGGGGGGGGGGGGCGGCGCGGCGGCCGCGACGGCGAGGGCTCGCAGACGCACCGAGGCCCTCGAGGCCGCGCCCGGTGGTTCTACCCGCCGCGCGCGCCCCGGCGGCCGTCGAGGAGCGGCGGGCGCCGGCCGTGGTATAGGCGCGCGGCCGGCGGCGTCGGCCGCAGGGGCGCCGCCGGCAGCGTCTACCGAGGAGGGCCGGGGCGGCGCCCGCGGAGACGCGGCCGGGAGGTAGTGGCCGCGCGCGCGCGCGGCGAGAGCCCGCGGCCACGGAGGCGCGGCGGAGGCGTCGGTGGAGGCGCGAGCGAGGGGCCTACACCGCCGGCCGGCTCCCGGCGGTGGTGGTGGAGATCCCGGACGACGACTCCCCGCCGCCCGGTGGGACCGGTGGGTGAGCTTCCCCACGCCGTCCTCCGAGTCCCGGGATGGGGCTCTTGTGAGGCGGCGGAGACCGGCCACATGGTGGCGGGGGCCGAGGGCACGGTGACGAGGCCTCTTCTTCCCCACGCCCGCCGCTCCGCCCCGGGAGAGTGGCGCGTTTGCGATCCGCCCGCCTTCGCCGGCGCCCGTGAGGAGCAAGGAGCCGGTGGGGAGAGCTCCGCGACCACGGCGCCGCGCTCAACCGAGTGTTGAACGAGGTGCTGCGGATTCATGGCGGCCCCGCGTGGCGCGTCTTCCAGGTGAGGCACCGTCGCCTGTTTTCTTTGATTTTTTCGTCTTCACGCTCGATCCTTGCGGCGCGTTGCTTACTAGTTTCGATCTGTTGGCGGTAGGAGCTCGAGCACCGCGCCCGCGACTAGTACGGCGCCTTCGATCAGATGAGCGCCGAGCTCTGCCGGCTCCGGGAGCGGTGCGTCGCCTTCGACGCGCTTGCCGACGCCTTGAGGACCCCCGGACACCGGGTCGTCGTACGGCGGAGGCCCTACGCGACCAGCTCCAAGAGAGCGAGGGGCAGGCCGCGGCGTGCCCCTCCACCCTCGAGCGGGTCCGCATGGCCCTCATCAACTGGGATGAGGCGCTGTGGCAGGCGCGGGCGGACCTGGAGAGGATGCGCACCCTGGCGGCCAACTGGGAGACGGAGGTGGTCACCGTCCGCAACGACAACCTGGAGCTCCATTCGTTGCTCCGGGGGCGCATGCCCGAGAGAGCCAGGCTGAGGAGAGGGCGCGCGCGGCCGAGCGGAGAAGGCCAAGGAGGCCGACGAACTGAAGGCCACCCTCGATGCCAAGGTTGCGGCGCTCGCCATCGCGGAGGACCGGCTCCCCGCAGAACGTACCGCCCGCCAAGGGGCCGAGGGGCAGCTCCGGCAGAAGCGGTGCCGCTCTTGCCAACGCCCGGCCGGCGCTCGAGCAGAGGAGCGCGCCGCCGCGAGGCGGCGCGTGGTTACCGGAGGGGCGGAACGCGGAGTTCTCGAAGCTCGAAGGCGAACCGGTGGTGCTCGCATCACGAGCGCGAGCCGGAGCCGCCCCTCCGGGAGCGCAGCGAGACCGCCGCCGGCCTTCGCCAGGGCGGTCGAGGCCGAGCGCCGCGCGCTCGAGGCGGAGAAGAAGGAGTCGAGGGTGAGTCGCTATTTGTCTTTTGTTTTGCCGATTTTCCCTCAGAGGGTTCGTCCCTTTTTCTCGATTTCCTTCTTGCCGGCAACGTTTAGGCCTCGTGCACCGCGCCGGGGCACGCGGCCGAGCGGGCCGAGGCGCCGCGCACCTCCTACAACTCCTCCGAGCAGAGCCGCCGGAGCCGCACTCCGCGGCCCTCGAGACCGCCGGGCCGTGGAGGAGGGCGAGGTGCGGGCCGGGAGCTCGCCGGCCGCCGCCCGCGCGCCCTCGGCGGGCACGTCACCGGGCGCATGCGCCGGCGCCGCACCTCGGCGTCCGGAAGGCCCCTCGGGTGGTGCGATCTCATTACGAGATCAACTTCGAGGCCGTGGCGGAGGGTTACATCGTCCCCGAGGGCGTCGAGGACGAGGTGGCAATGGAGCGTGTGGACACGTTAGCCGCTGACGCCGCCGGGGCGCTCGCCGAGGCCTTCGAGGAGTTTCTGTTCCCGGATGCCGCCGACGCCGATGCTCCGCCAGCCTGAAGATTGCCGGGCGCCAAGCCCTTTTTTGTTTTTGTGTTAGTGTACGGACCATGTGGCCGTGTAAATAAACAGATTACTTTGTTTCAAACGTTTGTGAAAGTGAAATGATGTCTTTTACTTTATTGTGCTTTTTTGTTTCTCATTCTTCCTGAGTAAATTCTAGTTAGGGAAGTTCGGTTTTCGCGAGCGCCCCCGCCGGGGCCGAGGCAAGAGAGAAGGGTCGTATCCTCGCAGGCGTAGGCTATCTCGGCTCGCGCGTCCTTTCCGCTAGGCCGCCACCGTTCGAATTTTGCTCGAGGCCGAAGTGGAAACATGCTTAGCACGCGTGGTTTTTTTGCGAAGAAATGGGACCATTTTTTTGGGGGGGGGGATGCCCCCCTAGTAGCCCCCGAGGGTAACTTGGGTTTCGGAGGAAAGCCGAGTTGCCCTTTTTATTGAACTGGTGATGTTTACATGGTTGTCACCAACTGGGGTGTTGGGCACGTGATTTACAACAAAAGACTTGGAAATCCTAGCTAGGGATAGAAGCGACGTAGCTGTTGGATGTTCCAAGCGTTGGTGAGTTCTTCGCCGTCCTCGTTGGCTAGCTTGTATGTGCCGGGCTTGAGCACCTTCACCATGACGTAGGGTCCCTCCCACGGAGGTGATAGCTTGTGGCGTCCTCGGTTGTCTTGGCGTAGCCTTAGGACCAAATCCCCCTCGCCGAAGTCTTGCCGCATATCTTCCGTGCCTGGTAGCGCCTGAGGGACTGCTGGTATCTTGCGGAGTGCATCAAGGCCACGAGGCGCGCTTCGTCCAGCTGGTCCAGTGAGTCTTCGCGGGCTTGCTGGTTGGTGTCCTCGTCATAGCCTCGTACCCTGGGTGACGCATACTCCAAGTCCGTGGGGAGGACGGCCTCCATGCCATGGACTAGAAAAAATGGGGTGAACCCAGTGGCTCTGCTTGGGGTGGTCCTTAGGCGCTACACGACCGCAGGTAATTCCTGGAGCCATTTCCGACCAGACTTATTCAGCTGATCGAAAATTCTGGGCTTAAGGCCTTGTAGGATCATGCCGTTGGCATGTTCCACTTGGCCGTTGGTCCGTGGGTGTGCCACACCGCCCAATCCACACGGATGTGGAATTTGTCGCGAGAACTCCAGAATTTCCCCGCCCGTGAACCGGGACCCGTTGTCGGTGATGTAGAGTTTGGCACACCAAAACGATGGACGATGTCGGTGAAGAACGTCACCGCTTGCTCTGCCCTGAGATTTGTAATGGGGCGTACTTCTACCCACTTGGAAAATTTGTCGATTGCAACCAACAAGTGGGTGAAGCCCCCGGGTGCCTTTCGCAGGGGCCCGACGATGTCCAGCCCCCACACGGCGAAAGGCCATGTTATGGGGATGGTCTGCAGGACGTGAGCGGGAAGGTTGGATTTGCGGGCGTAGAACTGGCACCCTTCGCAGGTGCGCACGATCTCGCTGGCATCCGCGACCGCGGTGGGCCAGTAAAAGCCTTGGCGGAACGCATTACCTATCAGGGTGCAGGGCGCGGCGTGATGGCCGCAGATCCCCCCGTGAATGTCCCGGAGGAGCTCGCGCCCCTCGGGGATGGGCACGCATCGCTGCAGGATGCCGGAAGCGGCGCGCTTGTACAGCTCGCCATCGACGAGGGCAAAAGACTTGGCCATCCTGGCGATGCGCCTGGCCTCGGGACGGTCCGAGGGGAGCTCCCCTCGAGCCATCCAGGTGATATATTTGTCGCGCCAATCTGCCCTGATGGGGGCTGGCTCGACATCCATCACGTCGGCCTTGTCGGCGCCGTACCCCTCGAGGAGGGAGAGCACATACGCCTCGTTTGAGGGGTCCTCATCCATGGGCTCCGCGCCTGCCGGATTCGAGGGAGTCCCCGAGGGTTCCGTGTGGTTCGAGGGGTGCGGCTCGAGGGTGACGGAGGGCTGGGCGATATCTCGGGCAAAAACGTTCGGGGGGACGGTGATCCGCCCGGACGCGATCTTGGCCAGCTCGTCCGCCTCCTCGTTGTACCGGTGGGGCACGTGATTGAGCTCAATGCCGTAGAACTTGTCCTCGAGGGCTCGCACGGCCTTGCAGTATGCTTCCATCTTGTCATCGTGGCAGCTCGCATTTTTCATGACTTGGTCAATCACGAGCTGCGAATCCCCCCGCACGTCGAGGCGCTTGACGCCTATCTCGATGGCGATCTTGAGGCCGCAAAGGAGGGCCTCGTACTCGCCCATGTTGTTTGACGCGGGGAAGTGGAGACGCATCGCGTACCGCATGTGCTCCCCGAGGGGTGACACGAAGAGCAAGGCCCGCGCCCGCCCCGGTCTTCATCACCGAGCCGTCGAAATACGAGTCCGGCACTCGCCCGGATCCGTGGCGGCGGCGATTGCGTGTCTGTCCACTCGGCCGACGAAATCCGCCAGGATCTGGGACTTGATGGCCTTGCGCGGGGCGTAGGCGAGCGTCTCACCCATCAGCTCCACTGACCACTTGGCGATCCTGCCCGCCGCGTCCGGATTGCGGATGATCTCCCCCAGCGGAAAGGAGGAGACCACCGTGACAGGGTGGGCCTCGAAGTAGTGGCGAAGCTTGCGTCGTGCAAGGACCACCGCGTACAGCAGCTTCTGGACTTGAGGGTAGCGTGTCTTGGTGTCGGACAAGACTTCGCTGATGTAGTACACCGGCCGCTGGACCGGCAGGGCGTGCCCTTCCTCCGTGCGCTCTACCACGATTACGGCGCTGACCACCTGGGTGGTCGCGGCCACGTAGAGTTGCAGAGGTTCGCCGTCCTGCGGCGGTGTGAGGATCGGGGCGTGGGTCAAGGATGCCTTCGCTTGTCGAGCGCATCCCGGGCCTTGGTGGTCCGGGACAAGCGCTCGTGCTTTTTGAGGAGGCGGTAGAGGGGCAAGCCTTTTCGTCGAGCCGCGAGATGAAGCGGCTCAAGGCGGCAAGGCACCCCAAAGCACCTTTTGTACCCCTTTGAGGTCCCGAATTGGACCCATTCGCTCGAGGGCCGCAACCTTCTCGGGGTTGGCCTCGATGCCTCGCTGGGAGACTATGTATCCTAGGAGCATGCCCCGCGGCACACCAAAGACACATTTTTCAGGGTTCAATTTTACCCCGTTGGCCCGTAGGCAGCCAAACGCGATGTTGAGGTCGCCAACCAGGTCGTCCGCCTTCTTGGTTTTTACGACGATGTCGTCTACGTACGCCTCGACCGTTCGCCCGATGTGATCTCCGAAAACGTGTTGCATGCAGCGTTGGTACGTCGCACCCGCGTTCCGGAGGCCAAACGGCATCGTGACGTAGCAAAACATCCCGAACGGCGTGATGAATGAAGTCGCAAGCCGGTCGACTCCTTCATCTTGATTTGGTGGTACCGGAGTAGGCATCAAGGAAGCAAAGTAGCTCACACCCGGCTGTTGAATCAACAATTTGATCGATACGCGGCAAAGAAAAAGGAACTTTAGGACATGCTTTATTAAGATTAGTGTAGTCTATACACATCCGCCATTTCCCGTTCTTTTTTCTTTACTAGTACGAGATTGGCTAGCCACGTAGGGTGGAACACTTCCTTGATGAACCCGGCCTCGAGAAGCTTCCGCAGCCTCCGCTCCGATCACCGCCGCCGCTCTCGTCGAAGCGGCGGAGCCGTTCCGCACGCGCGCGGGAATGAGGCAGATGTCAAGGGAGTGCTCGGCGACCTCGATGCCCGGCATGTCCGAGGGGCTCCACGCGAAGATGTCGGCGTTGGCGCGGAGGAAGTCGACGAGTACCGCTTCCTATTTCGGGTCGAGGGTGGAGCTGACCCTCAACGCCTTGCCCTCGGGGGCAGCAGGTCGAGGGGCACCTCCTTGGTCTGCTCCGCGGCCTCGAAATTGCCGGCGTGCTTAGTGGTGGAGTCGAGGTCCTCGTTGACCATCTTCTCCAAGGTGGTCACCGCCGCTTCATCCGGCGCCGGTGCTTCCGCGTGCTCCATGCATTCGACGTCGCGGTCGAACGCGTGCTCGATGGATGAGCCCACGGTGATGACACCGTTCGGTCCCGCATCTTCCTTTTGAGGTAGGTGTAGTTGGGGACGGCCATGAACTTGGCATAGCGGTGGCCGCCCAAGTATGGCGTGATAGGCGCCCCGGAACCCCACCACCTCGAAGGTGAGCATTTCCTTGCGGAAATTGCTCGGAGTGCCGAACCAAACCAGCAGGTCGATCTGCCCGAGGGGCTGGACGCGCTTGCCCGGCGCGACGCCATGGAACGGCGTCGTGCTGGGCCGCAGCTGGTCCAACCCGATCCCTAGCAGGCGCAGCGTGTGCGCGTAGAGGATGTTGAGGCTGCTGCCTCCGTCCATCAGGACCTTTGAGAACCGCGCGTTCCCAATGACCGGGTCGACCACCAGTGGGTACTGGCCCGGGTTAGGGATGCGGTTCGGGTGATCTTCACGGCTGAAGGTGATGGCATCCTCCGACCAGTCGAGGAAGGAGGGAGGCGCCTTCTCCGCGACGAGGACCTCGTGCCGCTCCCGCTTGCGCTGGCGGCTCGACATGTCGACGGTCGGTCCCCCGAAGATGAGGAACACATTCTCCACGGCGGGGAAGCCGCCAGCATCGCCATCTCCTCCGTCCTTCTTGGCCTCTGCGTCCTTCGCGGCGGCGCGGCCGTAGAACTTCTTGAGCATATCGCACTGCTCGAGGGTGTGGTTCACCGGTGTTTTGTGATACGGGCATGGCTTCTTTAGCATGTCATCGAACACCCCCGGACCTCGAGGGGCCGGTCGAGGGCCCCGTCGAGCCGGGTCAACAGCAAGGGCCTCGGCGTCATCACCGTCGCGTCCTCGCTCGCGCGCCGCGCGGCGCGGCTCCTTCCCTTTCTTGCCCCGCTTGTCCTTCCGGGTGGGGCTCCCCGGACTTGCTACCCTCCGCGGGCGCGTCGTCCGAGCGCTTGCCCTTCTTGCCGTCAAAGATCGCCCCCACGGCCTCTTCTCCTGAGGCGAAGCTGGTGGCGATGTCGAACAGCTCGTTTGAGTCCGCAGGCGGGCTGCGCCCCAGCTCTCGCACGAGATCCCAGCACGTGGTGCCCTCAAGGAAGGCGTGCACAATATCGAATTGCGCCACGCTTGGGAGCTCCGTGCAGCGCTTGGAGAAGCACCGTATGAAGTCCCGGAGCGACTCGTTGGGCTTCTGGGTGCAGGAGTGCAGGTCCCAGGAATTCCCAGGGCGCACGTACATGCCCTGGAAGTTGCCCACGAACGTGCGGACCAAATCATCCCAGTTATGGATCTGACTGGCCGGCAGATGCTCGAGCCACGTCCGGCCGAATCGCCGAGGTGCGGGGGGGGAGGTTGCGGATGATGACCTTGTCGGCCGGTGGCCCCGCCCAGCTGGCATGCTAGGTGGTAGTCGTTAAGCCACACATGGGGATCTGTCTCCCCGTTGTACTTGATGATGGTCGTGGGTTGGCGGAAGCGCTGGGGGAAGGCCGCCGCGCGGATCTCCCGGGCCGAACACACGGGTTCCGGGGGTTCGGCGTTGGAGAGCGGTCTTCATCGCCGGCGTAGCGTCCACCCCGCCGAGGGTGGTAGCTCGCCGCCGCTCGCGCATCCGCCTTGCTCGTCCGCCGAGCATTGATGACGTTGCGGGCGCCGCCGTCCCGCGCCTCGCGCGTGTCGAGGAGCCGTTCTTTTAGCCGGTGTGCGTCCGGGTTGGCGGGTCGCTCGCGCGCGCTCCGCCCGCATGCACCGAGGGCTCGGCCCCCGTGCACCCCCATCGCTCGGTGCGTCCCCCCGTTGGCGGATGCGGGACGCCGAGCTCTCGGCCCGTTGGACGGCCGCTTGCTCGATGAGCGCCTGCACCTCGCGGTGCAGGTTTTGCGCCTCAGGCGTTGAGGGGGCTGGCATGGCCCGCAGCGGCGTTGCGGCGGCAATAAGCTTCGGCTCGCTCGTGGAGGCGTGTCCGGGTTGTCGACGTTGAAGTCGGCGTTGATGCGGTCGCGGGCCTATATGCCCCGGCTCCGCGCGCGCTCGCGCGCGCGCAAAGGCCTCCCCGGCATAGAGGCGCGGAGCGCCCGCATCGTCCGATACTCCTCCGCCGGCTTGGCTTCGAGTTCGCGAGCACAGGGCTAACCGCGCGTCGATGTCGGCCCCTGCCGGGGGGTGCTCGGTCCCCGCCGCCGAGTGCGGAGCGATCCCCGGGGCGGGCATAACTTCCCCGTCGCCGGCGCCCGCCGCGCCGGTGGCGTTTGCCGGGTTGTTGGCGATGACGACGCAGCATTCCCGCGTGGGGTCGTAGCTCCCGTGCTTGGAGTCGTCGGAGCGGCCGAACCGGTAGTCCATGGCGTCAAGAAAACGCCCCGAACACTTCGGGGTCCCGGCACGCCGGAGAAGTCCCATTCCGCGTACCCATGCGAGTTGGCGGGTGGCAACGCGTCAAGGGAGCCTAGGGATGACTCATCGCCGGCGGAGGCGCTAGGGTCCCTGGCGACGAAGATGTGACGGCCGGGGGGGAACCCCCGCGCATCGTGGTGTTGACGTTGGCGTTGTAGGCTGTCGTGGCGCCGCGCGACCGATGGGGAAGCGCGGCCGGAGACCGCGCGCTCCCCCGCCGGGGTGGCGGTCGTCGTGCCGACGGCGCGCGCCGCGTTGGGGAGGCGGCGCGGTCGGCTTGCCGCCGCTCCAACCGCGCCCGGCGTGAGCGCCGACCGGAGCGGCGGCGGCGCCGTGACGCCGACGGGCCCGCGCATCCGTGCCAGCGGGTGTTTGCATCGTGGCGACGCGCGCAGCGGCGACCGGGACGGACTCGGCTTGGCGCCGCGCACGGAGCTCCTCACGGTTGGTGAGGCGCATCAGGTAGCCGTTCCCCGTGGCCTGAAAATTCAGGCTCCCGAACCGGATTTCAAATCCGGCGGGGAGGGGGTCCGAGCTGCCCATGGAGTAGCGCGTACCGCGGTACTCGGTGCGGATCACCATGGAGGGAGTTAACGGCGGATTGACCTTAGGCGCTCGCGTGCCCCACGGTGGGCGCCAACTGTCGGTGCGGAATGTGGTCGCGACACTAACCAGTAATAAGCGCCAAGGTCTATCCCTCAATGGTCGATGCCAAGCAATCAGAGACAGAGTTTTATCCTGGTTTCGGCCGAGGGGCCGTACGTCCAGCAGTGGTGTGCTCGGGGCACTATATTGCTCAGGACCGGGTGCTTGTAGTGGGGCTGCTACAAGCAAGGCGGGAGAGGAAGCGTGGCCTCCAAGTCCCTGGTGAAGTGGCTGGAGATGTTGTGGGAGAATTGGAAGGCGAGTGTGTGGTGTGTCGTATGTTGTCTGTTGTTCCTCGTCCCCTGCGGCGGGGGAGTTCGCCTTCCTTTTATAGGCCAAGGAGAGAGCGAATTACATGCATGCCGCACTATCCAGCTACATGGGGAAGTATGGTGCGCCGCGCCGTAGAGTAGGCGGCCGCCTTGACGGTCCTTGCCATGATCTGGCCATCATGGCGTATCTTGTACCCGAACAGTGGCAGCTTCGAGGGTAGGAGTGCAGTGGATGGCCGTGATGTCCCCAGGCGGGCTCGAGGGGGTTGCTGACGTCGATCCGTACGGGATACAGTGGCAGGCATGGCGGCGTCCCATTCCTGCATGCTTCACGGTCTTGGCGAGCCGTTACCACAGTGCCCGGCGTGGGGTCGTACGCGCGGGGGCGGCCGTCCGCCGTTGCGGTGGCAGGGATGGCGCCCCGCCGGCCTAACATCACGACCGGCCCTGCAAAGTCACGGGAAAGCATTTCGAGGGTGTGGTCGGCCCCCCTTCGAGGGCTCGGCGCGTTAGCCGTACGGGGAGTAGGCGGCGCGGCGTCACGGGGGCTGGCACCGGCCACGTCGCACAGTCCCCCACGGTGGCGGGGATGGGTTCCCTCCTAGGGAGTTGGTGCAACGAGACCGGGCATGAGTCCCGGGCGCATGATGGCGCCGCCCCGCCGTTGTCAGAGCATTAAATGCCCGTACCCGCGTACGGGAACGGGCGTGCGCATGCGGAGCGCCCTCGAGCGAGGCGGAGCCGCTCGAGGGGATCTTTGAGTGGGCCGCCTCGGTGGGCCGCCGGGGTCACCGCGGCGTGGGCCGTGCTCCGTGTGTGCGCTTAAGCAAGATGCGCTTACCCTTGGTTTTTTGCAGGTTTTAAGTGGGATTTCCCCATTTGTTTAAGGGGACCCCAGGGCTGTCCCTGACAGAGAGGGGGCTACATGTGTATGGATTTATTGTCGACCATAAATCTCGGGTACCTACAAGGAGGGAGAAAGCGGATTTATATTAGAATTCGATGTATTCCATGTAGAACTCATATTATACTATCCTACTAGGACTCCTACCTTGTAAGTGACTAGGAACCCACCTCTGGAATATGAAGGAGGGTCGGGGCACCTAGATCAATGGGCCAACACCTCAACACCTAAGAGCAGGGCGCAATATATGATACTCCAACCAATACGTAGGGTACTACTCTCTGGAGGCCCGAACCTTTATAAATCTTGTGTCTTATGTCCTCGCACATACCTTCGAGTTCCAAATCTGGCAAACGTCCACTATCTGCTCTCCGACGGGTACCCCCTATAGAGGTTGCCAGATATACAACTCTGACACTTATTCCTTCTATACCACTACAACACAACATAATGTATGAGTTTCAAAGCCAATACTAGGGTTATTGATTTATTCAAATGTGCGTTGTTATAATTGGATTATAATACTAGTCACATTTGTTTTAGCTTACATATTATAAACTAGATTACAATCTAGGGTGGGACACTAAACAGGACTTTAAGCTAAAAACGGCACATAGAGGTCATGCATGTAGCTGGTGCATGCATGCTTGATGTGATATTGCCATGCTATGCTCAAGCTCGATTATCACTCTCGAGGGGCCATACCTTAAAGCTATCAACCATGAGGGGTCAGGTATTTACATAAGTACATGTGTTTTGCCAACTCTCACGTCCACTGAACGTTATATCCTCATCCTCTCACATGTATCCTTTACAAAATCACTCAATCTCTCTTTCCCCCCTCTAACGTGTTTGGCAGAATTGTAGCTGTGGCTGAAATGGTTCGACGCTGTGGTTGTGCTGGTGAAGCAGATTTTTCTGATTGTGGCTTATATGGTTGGATAAACATTTGACAAAATAGTTTCTCCTTCTGGACTGGAGAAACTGTGCCAAAAGCACCATAACTCAAAGAACAAAGAGTTCGCACACAGACCTAGACTTGATAGGGTGACCTCAGCAGTGCACGCTAGAGGTTGCTTGCGCGTGGCACCACCGAGGCAGCAACCGCCTGGTTGCCAACCACACAATTATTAGAGATGAAAATCATCATTAATTAATGTTTCATTGGAACTGCCCTAAGTAACACTAGAGCAATAATTAAATATCCATGCCGGATTAATTATATATATTGATGTCAAACACATCATCACACATACTATAGATGTAATAATAATAAGCGACAACTTATTCATATTGTATTTAGTATAAGACCATCATATCAGCTAGCCGGCTACCCCATATACAGCTAGTCGGCCAACGGGTTTCATACAGCAATTCGGGACCAAGAATTAATGAGAGTACAACATGCAAAATTATTTAAGCTATAAGCAACATACACATATATTGTGTGTTGCGAGTGTGCATGCATGCATGCCACATGTGATATGTAGTAGTATTAGACCGGGATGGTGCAGTTTAAGGTGTCGACGATGATGAGACCGCTCACCCCAAGACCAAGGAAGCCTCGAAGGACCTCGAGGATACTGCGGGCGAGGGAAGTGACCCCTCCGGCGGCATTGCAGAGGCACTGGATCTAGATGGCTATGGGTTGAATCGACAGTTGAAGAGCGGTCTGCTGAGATAGCGTCAGTGAACCTGAACCTGAAAGTGATACGAGGGGGCATGAGCTGGATGGTCCGGAATGATATAGTTTTCAAAAAGACAAAGTTTAATTCGATTTTGCAGGTTATTTTCAGGGGAGTTTATTGGCTACGCTTCTGGGCCCAGTTGCAGCATAAGGAGCAGACTAAGGATACCCTCATCACCATGAGCAGGAAATTAGAAGTCGTTGCTCTACAGATTGCTAATAGAGGATGGAACATTCTTTTCGTTTACCTTAGTGGGGGCTTGTTGTCTGTTGCTGCTTTTTTTACCCTTTAGTGAACGGTTCTTTTGAACTCTGTAATAATTTGTTGTGTACATCTTCTGATGTGGAGGCCGGATTTAATTCTCCAATATCTAAAAAAATGAGCTGGATGGTCCTGGTGCTGGCGCTTGGGCAAGGGCAGAAGCCACCGCGAGCAGGAGAACCGTGGCGAGGAACAGGGTAGCAGCGGACGATTTGGTGGCCATTGCTACCTATATCTAGTTTCAGGTGTATGATGCTCTCAATCACTCTCGATGGCCTTGTTCTTGGAGATACTATCAACCATGCATGCTGGGTATTTATAGGGGCTCGGCCTCTCATGCATGATGCTAGTCAAACTTTCTCTGATCTGCATTATTGGTGGCTGATCGTCAACATGACAGGTTGCATGCGCACATATGATTCAAAGAGTTGTCATTCGCTTCCAGGCGGTTGCTAGATGGCAAATTCATACGGTGGGAAAGAGGCGCAAGCTTGTGGTCATCATCAGATGGGAATAATGTTTTCTCCGGAAGATATGATAGCCTAAAAGATTATCATATTAATATGAACATACTGAAGATCAAGAAACTTTGCAGCATGCATAGTCTTCCGACCTGCTTCCGATCCTCCAGGCCTTCGTTTTGATTTTTAGGTGCATCAATTTTGCTATGTATCTAATATAAAACTATACTAGCGAAGTGCCCGTGCGTTACCACGGCATTGGACACTAAATGATTGTATCTTCACATGTACTTAAATTAAATGAAGCATTTCTTCCATTGCAAATACATATTTAAATTAAGGGAACATATCAGGTGGAAACCAACCCCTCCATGCAAACTATGAAAACTTCAATCTGAGCCACACGATGTTGATCCAAGGGAAGACTTATGTAAGGTGGGAGAGGTGATGTGCAAAACTCATGAGAGGTGGAAGGGATGATTTGCAAATGCACTTTTGCAAAACACCCCTCCCACCTCCCATAAGCCCTCCTTTGGATCAACATCGTGTGGCTTAGATTGAAGTTTTCATAGTTTGCACGGAGGGGTTGGTTTCCACCTGATACATTCCCTTAAATTAATATGCTTTTGTTGTACAAGAGACCGAAATAATATTATTTTCTAATGTTCTAGTATTTTACATCTTCTTGGACTTGGATGCGTGAAAGAAGTCCTTTGATATCTTCGGGCAGCAACGATCTCGCTTCATTTGTTTCTGAAGTTAGGAGTAGGGTTGAAAGCAGTCGAACTCAGTGGGGATAACCCCAATATTGTTTTCACTTTCACATTGGATACGAAAATGGAATTGAATTCGAAAAGGTCGGAAACGAAAACGAAAACGAACTTGCGGGATATCGAAAGATTCAGAAATGAACTAATTCAAACGGGAACTTGTCGAACACAGTCAGAATACGAAAAAGTAAATCGGAAACACCGACCGGTAGAACCTAGTTGAGCCCAGCAACAACACAATCACGCAACCAGTCAACCACACACGGTCATGCATAGACATGACAATAAACCAATACGCCCTACGCAGATACATAACACTAATCACGAAATCAAACAATAAAATACACAGTCAAATTGCATAATAGAAGTTAAGAGATAGATAATTAAAAAATGCAAAGTGCAAAAACAAGATGTTTGGCCTAACCAGTCCATCCTATCCTCTCCCGGTTTCACCTCTTCATCTCACCATCCGCTCAACATTGACCTTCATCCATCTGTAAGCCAAGCCAACCCTAGGAGACCACTACTCCAAAGAAATCTTAGGGCGCGATTGGCAGGGCTCTGACTGTGGTTGTGGCAGCTCCGGCTGTGGCTGTGCTGGTAGAGCGGATTCTGTTGGAGAGATGAATCCATTTTAGGAAAACGTTCGGCAAAACAGTTTCTCCTACCTGTGTCACATGGATTAGTGGGTGAAATACCCATAGTGCCCTTCACTTTTCGTTTTTATTTTCCTTAATTTTTTCCACCTATGTTTTCACTTCATTTTTTATTTTACTTTTCCTATTTTTCTCCTTTATTTCCATCTCTCCACCGCAAGCCCTCGTGGCCTTAGGGCAGTCTCAATGGAAAGTTTCTGTACCAATATCCAATGAAGAAAAAATTAATTATAGACTCCACACCTCCCATGCATAGTTTCCTATAACAGTTTCTATATTTAATAATAAGCATCATCCAGCCCGTTCGTTTGGTAGTTCTTTGATGTAGTCTTGATTTGTTACGAGAGGAAAATCTTCTTGGTAGTTCTTCAGTGGTGTTTGTTTCGAGAGAAAAATCTTATTGGTTTGGTGGGCGATAAGCCAAGCGAACAGGGCTGTGGCAAGATTCATGTAGTCATGTCAGTCACACAGCCCCTCTGCCTCACGTTTCTCCCTCCTGGCGTCAGGTGCTCATTGCCAAGCTGTTGGCTCTCCTCATGCTGCTGGCCAAGAACAGAGAAAAACACTCTTCTTCCCTCTTCCAAATCCCATCTCCAAATCCAGCAATCAGGCCATGCATGTCACACCACGGCGTTCTCCTTCTCGAGAGCTTTTCATTCTCGTATGCGGCTCTCCTTGGCGTGGAATATTGGGGGAGATCGAAGAAGGTAGCAAAAGCCATCCATGGCCGCCTCAGCTTTTTCCATGCCACCAGCGTTATCAAGCACCGTGCAAATACCAACTCCTAATCTTTACTTCGGTGTGGCCTTCCTCTTCAACCTAATCTGTCCAGACGGCAGGAGCGAGCACCAGAGCAAATTGCAAGGTGGAGGCGTTGGACCAACGCAATGGAAATTGGCGAGCTGGCGCCGGGAGTGAGCAAGCGACGAGCCATGACCGAGATCGCGACTGCTCGACGACGGCGGCGGCAAGTCCTCCCCTGCGTCAGCCCCAAGGTCACCTCCCACATCCCCTCTGTTCCTGCGCAGAGGAAGGTTGCCCTCGTCGATCTCCCTCTCCAAAGGGTGTAGTTGCGGACGAACTCGTAGACGAGCACCAGCACGCGCTGTCGATGTAGGAGCCGACGAGGGCAACGAGGTGTTGGTGGTGGACGCGGCTGATGGTGTCGACCTCGGCCTCGAACTCGTGCTCGCCCGGCTCACTGCCGGCCCCCAGCAGTAGCAGCAGCAGCACGCCGCGATGAGGCCGAAGAAGAGCAGCACCGCCCCGACAGCGCCGGCGAGGATCTGCGGCGTCAAGGAGAAAGGAGGAAGGGGGGAGAGAGCCGCGGTGGCGGGGACGGCAAGAATGCGGCCACGCGGGGCGCTGCGCGGCCAAGACGACCCGGGAGGGAGCGAGGACCCTGCCCCTCCTCGCCTCGCCGGGGAGGAGGCCACGGGGAGTCGTGCCGCTGCCCTCTTGCCCGTCTGCCGCGGGGTCGAGGCCGGGAAGGAGGCCACGGGGAGCCGCGCCAGTCGGCCGCCGCCGCCGCTGACATTCGCGCCCCGGATCTCCTCGCCGACGTTCTCGCCGTTGCCGCGCCGCACACTCCTGTCCTCCACTCCGTCAGTGAACTCCACATGGGGAGCGGCGAGGGGGAGCGAGAGCTCTTGCTGCCTTGTTGCCGCAGGCTTGGAGGGAGAGTGCCCCTGCGCCACAGCACCCCTCCGGCTAGCCTGTAGCAGAGAAGATGATGGACACAAGGACATTTTAGACTTTCTAACTGGCCGGGCCCACGTGTCACACGACTTAACGGTGACAAATGGATGGAGATGGGACAGAATGGCACAGTGGGCAAAGAAGTTTAAGTCGATGGCACACAGGTGCAAAGAACTTTTTTAGTGGCACATAGGTCAGTGCCATCTTTTTTAATGGTATACAGGTAAAACCCTCAAAAATAATAGATTGGTGTAGATTTAGGAGCATAGAGAAAAATCTATATCTAAAACTCCAAACGACCTATATTAAAAAATGGTGGAGCTGATCTCCACCGTGTTGAAAAATGTTTTGATTTCATCTATAGTAACATATATCATTATTTTTATACAAGTGATAGTAATGCCCGACAATCAAAAGGTAAAGCGATTGTCGATAAGTTATACATCAGATTGTATTGCAGTAACATAACAGCCGCGGAACACAGTTGTTCCGGAAATGACGGAGGGGCGATTGGAGGCGATCGGGCGATCGGGTGTGGTGCCGGCGCGAACTAATCTCCGGCGGCCGTGCGAGCGTTAATGGCTTTCCGGCATGGCCTCTTGAGGCTGACCTATGGGTGGCGGGCGCCGGCGGGCGCGCCGTCTATCGATGATGGCGGCGACCGTACAGGGATATGTACGGGGTGTCGAGGTATGAATGGTGATGAAGTTCCCTGGAAGGAGGCGGACCCGATCAGGGTCTCGGCCGTGATATGGGCTCGAATGGAGGAGTCTCCTCGGTTGCGAGGTTGGGGCCAAGCTCGGCGGCAATGGACGGCGAGGGTCAGTGTGGCGGCCGCAATGTTTGGCGCGACAATGGCGGGCATGCTGCGTACGACGACCTACCCCGATGGAGCAGGGGTGTCGATCGCTAGTCCCTGTGGGGATGCCGCGGTAGGGTACGATGCCCTAAGCTGGCATCGGTCCGAGTTGCCATGGTTGGCGGCGGCAGGAGTCGACGAGGCGTCGCCATGGTTGCTGCATGGCGCAAGGAGCACGAATGGAGTCTTGCTGACGGTGGGCCAGGATTGGGTTTTTCCCTACAGGTCTATCTGGGTCGTTGATCTGTTGCCTCAGGTGCTGAAGGAAGAATCGGACGGTCTGCATGCACCTGGGTGGCTGGGTACAACACGCGACTTGCATGGGCCTATTTGGTCGCCCGGTGGAACCCTAGGGTTGGGGTACCTGTCTTCCTGCCTCAGCCGCCTTTGCTCCATCTATCCTGCATCCCGAACTCGACCTTGGTCTGGAGGTGGGGGTGATACGGGACTTCCGGTGAGGAGGTTTCCCACCCGAAGCTAAAGGGCCGGGGGCAGCGAGAGTGTGCGGGAGGAGCAACCAGGGCTGCTGGAGCGCGACTTGGCGATGGTGCAGGAGGCGTCTGGGATGGAGAAACTAGCAGGAAAGGTTAGTGAGGCCGGGGACGAGGCGAACAAAGTGCAGGATGAGGCGCAGAGGGAAGCTGGAAAGGAGGCGGTCCAAGTTGAGGATAGGCGGCTGATGGTGTTGTGCGAGAGCGGAGGAAGAGCAGGAAGGGGATGATGAGGAGGAGTTCGCATTTGATGAAGCTGATCCAGAGGATGGCCTGCGTAAGGGATGGTTCGCTGTGGCGAGGTACTACTCAGGGCAGAGTTTTCCTGTAAAGGTTCTTTTCTCAGACCTATTCAGGATTTGGGGGGACGGCACGGCAAGGGAGCTTGGGAGTAATAGATACCTGCTAGAATTCTCAACAGAGGATTCGCTAAACTTCGTGCTGCGTGGGGGGGCCCTGGAGCTTTAAAGGAGATGCGGTGATTCTTGTGTTATATGATGGGTTATCCAAGTTGTTGGAGGTGGTCATTGAATCTATCTTCTTATGGGTTCGAATCTATGATGTTCCGGTGGCAATGATGACCAATGCGTTTGTGAAGGCCCTTGGCTCCAAGATTGGCAGGGTGATAGAGATTGGAGAAGCTGTGCGTGATTTCAAAAGGGTGCGGGTGGATTTTGCTTTGAGTGATGCTGTTGTGACAGTTGTGCAAATTAAAGTCAAAGGGAAGGGGCTCATGGAGTTCGTGGTGAAGTATGAGAATGTGTCGCATTTTTGTTTCACCTGTGGGCGGATCGGGCATGCTGAGAGGGAATGCTCCGATGAGGCACTACATGAAGATGGTGTGCATTTCGTCAAGGAGCTGCGTACATCACCATTTAAGCGCGGGGCGAGCAGATTCCTGTCTTATCAGGCTATGGCGACGCCACAAGTGCGGAAGGGCCTAAACTTCAGTGGAGAGCAGAGGGAACGAGTGATGTCCCATACCAGCTCGTCCTCCCAGAATTCTCAGCGGCGGGCTCATCCGCGGGCTGATGGCGGCGGTGCACCGGGGGTTCAAGCTGGAGGGGGTCAGGCTACCTCCCCTGGAATGGCTGACATTCTGGCTAAGGGGGTGCGGGACATGGCAGTTGACAAGAACCCCATCTCTACCTCCCCATTGAGTGGGGGTAGCGGTGTTGGATCAGGGGTACAACGTGTATCTGGTCTTGACTCCTATATGGGCTCCAGCGATATGTCAATGGGGTCAGGCGTGAGCCCTTTCAGGTCTGAACAAGATGGGAGACGCGTGGTGGTCGCTAAGGTGAAGGCAGGAGAGGAGGCGCTCAAGCAGAAGAGGAAGAGGTTTGAGGCTCCTCGGAAGCCTGAGGGCGCAGGTGGTGCTGGACAGGCGCTTGTGAAGGATCAGGAGATGATCGACTGTATGGCTACGGTAGGGGCTGCGGCGGCTCCCAAGATGGATTACGGTGTCGGCAACCTGACGGGACCTCATGGCGAGGCCCGTCAGGAGAAATGAATGCTCTAGTTTGGAACTGTCGGGGGGTGGGGAACCCCCGAACAGTTCGGGAGTTGGACGCACTAGTGCGTCAGTATAACCCCAAGTTGGTCTTTTTGTGTGAAACTATGATTAGTGAGAGTAGAGTTAAGAACTTGACATGGAGATTAGGTCTTAAGGGTTGTTTAGCAGTGGAAAGTAGAGGCAAGCACGGTGGTCTTGCTTTATTTTGGGATGAGAACATTCAAGTTGATCTTTTAGCTATTGATGATCGCTACATTGATGTGTCCGTCCGTGACGACCCCTTGTCTGATCCGTGGAGAGCTACTTTTGTCTATAGGGAACCTCGGGTAGAAGATAGACACCGCATGTGGGAAATTTTGCAGCGTCTCAAAATGAGATCCACTGATCCTTGGATCGTAATTGGGGATTTTAATGAAGCTATGTGGAAATATGAGCATTTTTCGGAAACCAAAAGAGGGGGAAAACAAATGGCTGATTTCAGGGAGGTGCTTGAGTGGTGTGGCCTGAGGGACGTAGGTTTTTCGGGTGTTCCTTGGACCTATAACAATAATAAACCGGGGAGTCGAAATGTTAAGGTCCGGTTAGATAGAGGGGTTGCTAATCAGGATTGGCTTAATCGTTTTTTTGATGCTGCTGTAATTCACCTCACCTCTCCGTGCTCGGATCACTGCCCTTTGCTTTTACAGGTTCAGAGGGAGGAGTTTTCTTCTTCTAGTGGTAGACAGCAATACTATGAAATTATGTGGGAAAGGGAGGCTTCACTAGGGGAGCAAATTCAGCAGGTCTGGGAGGGGGAGCACACGCATGGGGATCTGGGAGTTATTTGTCAGGCTCTCAAGAATATGCTAGGTGCTTTGAAACATTGGAGCCTTAATCATTTTGGGTCAGTTAGGAAAGAGCTAGAAAAGCTAAGGGCTCAGTTAGCTTCCATGCACGCTTCCAACTCTGAGAGTGGCGCGGTTAAAGAAACTATTAGAGCCATGAATGAGATGTTATATAGAGAAGAAATGCTTTGGTTGCAAAGATCTCGGGTGGCCTGGCTGCGAGAAGGGGATCGAAACACAAAGTTCTTTCACCAGCGAGCTGCTTGGCGGGCACGAAAGAACCGTATCAGGAAGCTAAGAAGAGGAGACGGAGAATGGGTACATGACAAGGAAGAAATGAAAGGTATGGTGAATGATTATTTTCGTACTCTATATGAAAAAGATGAAAATGTTGATCCACAAGTAATTACCGGCCTATTTGAACATTGTGTTACTAATGATATAAACGATGGTCTCTGCAAACCTTTTACGGAGGAGGAAATTGGGAATGCGCTTTTCCAAATCGGTCATTTGAAGGCGCCTGGGCCAGATGGATTCCCGGCGCGTTTTTTCCAGAGGAACTGGGGGATCATCAAGGAGGATGTGGTTAGCGCTGTTAGGTGGTTTTTTGTGGAGGGCGCATGCCAGAAGGGGTAAATGACACTGCTATTGTCCTGATTCCTATGGTACCGTACCCTGAAAATTTGAAAGATTATAGGCCAATTAGTCTTTGTAACGTCATGTATAAGGTAGTGTCTAAATGCCTAGTTAATAGACTTCGCCCCATCCTTGATGGCATCATCTCAGAAAGTCAGAGTGCTTTTATTCCAGGGCGAATGATCACAGATAATGCGCTAATAGATTTTGAGTGTATTCATGCCATTCAGCAGGATAATACGGACAGGAGTAATATCTGTGCGTACAAACTGGATCTAGCCAAGGCGTATGACCGTGTGGATTGGAAATACCTTGAGAGTGTTCTCACGAAGCTAGGCTTTCATCGGAAATGGGTACAGTGGGTAATGGAGTGCGTTACCATTGTGTGATACACCGTTCGCTTCAATGGTGTGCTGTTGGACACCATCCAACCTACACGGGGTCTACGACAAGGTGATCCGTTGTCGCCATACTTATTCCTGTTTGTGGCTGATGGTCTGTCAAAGATTTTGCAGTATGGGGCGTCTAATGGAGCCATCCAGGGGGTTAAAGTTACCAGACGAGCCCCGGAGATCACGCAGCTGTTATTTGCTGATGACGGTCTGTTGTTCTTCCGAGCCTCGGTAGCACAAGCAAGTTTGGTTAAAGCTGCACTGGACAGGTATTGTACTGGCACAGGGAAATTGATTAATTTTGATAAGTGCTCGATATTGTTTAATGCAAGACAGGAACCAACAACGATGGAGGGGGTGAAGGCGCAGCTGAATGTTCATAGTTCCACCTTCGAAGCCAAGTACTTGGGCCTACCAACTCCAGAGGGAAGAATGAAGGCGGAGAAATTCACGAATATAACAGATCGACTGGCAAAGAGATGTAGTGCTTGGGAGGAACGAAGCTTATCTTCAGCTGGAAAGGAAACTCTCATTAAATCTGTGGCACAAGCCATCCCGGTTTACGTGATGAGTATCTTCGTCCTCCCGGGAAGGTTACAGGAGGCGCTGACTAGAAATATCAGGAGGTTTTGGTGGGGGAACTGCAGGAAAAAGAAAGTCCCATTGGATTGCGTGGGATAAATTTACGACGAGTAAGAGCAAGGGTGGTTTGGGCTTTCGGGGTATGAGGCTATTCAATCAAGATTTGTTGGCTAAACAAGCGTGGCGACTGATCGAGAGATCGGACAGTCTATGTGCTCGTGTTCTGAAGGCAAAATATTACCCAAATGGAGAGCTACTGGACACGGCTTTTCCAACTAATCAGTCACCAACATGGAAAGCTATTGTACATGGGTTGGAGCTGCTAAAGAAAGGGGTCTGTTGGCGAATTGGGAGCGGCCGTACAGTTCGCATATGGCGGGATCCATGGATTCCCCGCAGCTGGTCTAGGAAGCCAATTGGAAAAAGAAGGTCATGCCGCTTAAAATGGGTTTCGCAACATATTGATGAGTCCAGGATGGAATGGAAAGAGGAGGTGGTGTATGAAAATTTCAGGGATGTGGATGCTCATTTGATTATGAAAATCAGGCTGCCATCTCACCCAGCTAAAGATTTTGTTTCCTGGTTCTATGAAAAGAGTGGTATGTTTTCAGTTCGCAGTGCGTATAGGCTGGTAAAGGAGCTTGAAGAGGAGGAAAGAGGTGGCGGGCAATCTAGTTCAAGGGTACAGGAGGGGCGTCCTATATGGAAAACTTACTGGAACCTACCACTGCCACATAAAATTCTGATTTTTGGGTGGAAGGTAATGAAGAATGGGTTAGCTTCACAGACAAACAAGATAAGTCGGCACATAGTTACAGATGGCACTTGTGAAGTGTGTGGCCGGGAAAAGGAATCGATTGAGCATGCTCTGATCCGGTGCAACCATGCGGCAGCCCTAAGGGAGGGAATGAGGCAATTTTGGCATCTGCCAGATGAGCAACAGTTTGGGGACATTAGCCTTGCCAATCTGCTGCACATCCTAGACTCATTGGGGACGGATATGGGAGCACGAGTCCTGTTATTGCTATGGCGTACGTGGCAGGTTCGGAATGATATCACGCATGAGAATGGAAAATTTTCGATTGAAGGGTCCATCAATTTCCTGCGAAAATACTGGGCGGAACTGTGCACCATTCGACAACAGGATGAACATGGCGACCGGCATGGTAAGTTGCCGGTTTCTGATTCTTTGGTTGCAGGTAGAAAGCGGAAGCCTGCTCAGGAGAAGGCCAAGTGGAATGCACCACAGGAGGGCTGGATGAAGATCAACGTAGACGGCGCGTTTGATGAGAGCTCAGGAAGTGGTGGTATTGGTGTGGTTATCCGGAACTACCGAGGTGAAGTGCAGCTTTCGGCTTGGAGATTCATCCCGATTGGGACTGGCGCGGAGGAACTAGAAGCGCTTGCTTGCAAGGAAGGTCTAACGCTAGCAGCTGCCCAACGCATCCAGAGGGCCGTGCTGGAGACGGATAGTAGCTCCATTGCTGCTATGCTGGCTAGGAAGGGTGGTGATGGTCCCCGCTCAAATTCATAGTAGATGAGGCCCTTGAAGCAGGAGATAGCTTAGCTGAGTGGACAGTTGTCTACAAGAGAAGAGAGAGTAATAGTGTGGCTCATGAACTTGCTCAACCGGCAAAGTCGTCTCGGGAGTCGGTTTGTTTGGCGCTCGCGGAACTCGCGTGCGTTGAGCAAATTATTGCTCGGGAATGTACTTGTGTTTCTGAGTAATAAAAGAGCTCTCTTCTCCTCGCAAAAAAAAGATTGTATTGCAGTAGGAAGGTTTCGACAAGTGATTGTATTCGTGAAGTGATGGCCAAACCATTTTACGAAGGCAATAAGACCATCCACACTCGTCGTACTTCATTTCCTCCTAAAAAACGAATATTCCCGCCTGGTCATCGATATTCTCTCCTTTATATCTACTCCTCCCGCATTCATCTTCCTTTATATCTCTCTTTTATCCCAACAACTAGACCCATTCAAATTTTTTACCCCTTTCCTCCCCTCCCACCCGCCTACCCCCTATCTCTTTACACCCCGTCTCTCTCTCCTCTTTACTCTCTCACCGCTGGCGAAGAAAGCTTCGGCCCCCTTCTTCTCCACTCCTCCCTCCGGCGCCCTTCCGACGCCGGCGTAGCGCAGGTGAGGCGCGGCCCTCCTACGCCAGTGCAGTGTGCGCTGTGACCCTCAGCTCCTCCGCCGGTGTGGGGCGGTCCTCCTCCAATCTGACTCTCGGTAAATCCGCGGCTCGACGGCCCTCTCTTCGGCGGCGGAGGCTCGCCCGGAGGCGTCGCGCCTCCCCTGCTCACTTCCCCTATCCACTACGAGCAGGGACCTCGAGTTCTCTAGCGCAGAGCACAGTGGACAATGACGCCGCTTCCTCCGATGATAGCGTTGCGACCGCTCATTGTCTCCACCCTGGCGCGCGCTTCGCCAGTGGCCGACGCCTTTTCTCTCGACACCACGGCAGCGCACGGCTCTCGTGGGCGTGGAGCCTGCCGACACCTCGCCGCACGCGGTTGTCCACCTCGAGCACGTCCCCTGCTCCGGCCCGTCCCCGCGGCGGCCGCTCGTACGCCCGCGCCGGTGAGGGCAGAGGCGCATATCTTGGCTACGGCGTTGAGGGCGACCTCCTCCCTGCACCGGCGGGGGAGAAGCTTTGGGCCTCCTCGCGGGAGGCGGCGGCCATGGGAGTTCCGACGGGGTCCTCCACCAACGGAGGAACCGAGGCTCCTCCCCTACTCACTGGTGTGCGTGCGCGAGCTTCAACCCTGCTCACTGGCGGGCGTGCGCGAGCTCCAACCCTCCTCACCGTCCTCGGAGCGATGCAGGCGAATCCATGGGCGGCGAACCTGCGTGCCTCTGAGCGCTGGCAACTAGGCGGCCGCACAGCCCTGCGCGCCTCCGAGCGCTGGCGAGATGGCCAGCGTGGTTGGGGCTACCTCGGGAAGCGGATGAAGGCGCTCCTCCATATACGCGAGATATGAAGGAATCAGGGGGCGACGGGATTTTCCTAGGAGCTTTGAAGGGCACCGCTGCAGGCCTTTTTCCACGGAAGGACGACGGGAAAGAGATAATGTGAGTTATGTCATCCCCCGGTGCGGATGGTCTAAACCATTCCATCCGTCGCTAGCAAAAGTTATAAAGCTTCCTTTTGCTGTATGCCTGTATGGTTCATAACTAGAGTCTGTTTAACTTTTCTACAATCTGCTTCTTATGTAGTGTTTTTCTCTCAAACCAGAAATCAGCTATACAAATCAGCATGTAGTATTTTTTTTCTCACGGAACAAATCAACAATTCAAATCAGTAAAAAAATTCATAGGATATTTGGCTCACCGTGACCGTGAGTGAGCCTGGCAGTGCTCCTTTAATCGGTGATGAACAAAGAACTGAGGAATATCATGAAATGAAAGAGAGACAAGGAACGGAAGGAAGCAGGCTTCTTGGACCACCTCGTGGCCTAGTTGGCTAAAAAGATAAATTCATAGCAAAATAGTGTTAATGATACGCATATACACACACGTAAAGTCAGTAAGTCACACCCCTAAAATACATGCTACCATAAGACTACAGCAAGTATCTCATCCCTGTCTACAACATCAAAATGAGGAATGGATGGCACTGTTTCGACCTCTGCAGAACTGTGGCCGCAACGGTTCGACGATGCGGTTGTGCTGGTGAAGCATATTTTTTATTGTGGTTTATATGGTTGGAAAAATGTTTGGCAAAATAGTTTCTGGAAAAAAAAGCTGTGCCAAAAGCACCGTAACTCAAAGAACAAAGAGTTAGGCACACTAGCCTAGATTTGATAGGGTGACCTCAACAGTGCACTCTGGAACTTGCTTGCGTGTGGCACCAGTGAGACAGTGACCACCCAGTTGCCGACCACACATGGAAATCATCATTAATTAATGTTTTATTGGAACTAGCCTAAGTAGCACTAGAACAATAATTAAATATCTGTGTCGGATAATATGTATTGATGTCAAACACAGTCATCACACATACTATATATGTAATAATAAGCGGCAACTTATTCATATTGTATTTACTATAAGAGCATCGTATCAGCTAGCCGGCTGCTGCATATACAGCTAGCTGGCTGACGGGTTCCATACAGTAATTCGGGACGAATAATTAATGAGAGTACAACAGGCAAAATTATTTTAGCTATAAGCAACATACACATATGCTGCGTGTGTTCGAGTGTGCATATGCATGCCTGCCGCCTGCCATATGTAGTAGTACTAAACCGGGATGGTGCAGTTTAAGGCGTCGACAGTGATGAGACCACTCACCCCAAGCCCAAGAAAGCCCCGAAGGACATCGAGGATACTGCGGGCGAGGGAAGTGACCCCTCCAGCGGCATTGCAGAGGCACCGGATCTGGATGGCTATGGGTTGAATCGACAGTTGAAGAGCGGTCTGCCGAGATAGCGCCAGCGAACCTGAACCTGAAAGTGATACGAGGGGGCAAGAGCTGGATGGCCCTGGCGCCGGCGCTTGGGCAAGGGCAAAAGCTGCTGCGAGCAGGAGAATCGTGGCGAGGAACATGGCAGCCGCAGACGAGTTGGTGGCCATTGTTAGGTATAGCTAGTTTCAGGTGTTTGATGCTCTCAATCACTCTCGATGGCCGTGTTCTTGGAGATACTATCAACGATGCATGCTGGGTATTTATAGGGGCTCGGCCTCTCATGCATGATGCTAGTCAAACTTTCTCTAATCTGCATTGGTGGCCGATAGTCAACATGCATGACAAATTGCGTGCCCACATAATGGTTGAAAGAGTCGTCCTTCGCTTGCAGGCGGTACCGTGTGAGTTGAAATTCAACATCAGAACATGCACTCGTGGACATCCGGAGTAGTTTCTTTTGGTGCTCCCATTGTCTTTGGTTGCGCTAATAAATCAAACAGTACTTGCTTGCTAGATATCAAAATACATACTGCCGGAAAGAGGCGCGCTTGTGGACATCATCATGTTGGAAAAATGTTGATAACACGACCCATGACAAAAGGCCCCCTTTAGTCTCGGAAGGGGGTGACCCTTTTGTAGGGGGGGCATTTAGTCTCGGTTCGTAACACGAACCTAGACTAAAGTGCGTGACCCTTTTGTCACGGGTCGTGTTATCAACCGGGACTAAAGGGGGTCTTTTGTCACGGGTCGTGTTACCATCTGGGACTAAAGGGTCTCCCACGAGTTACTATAAGAGGATAGCATCCTCTACTCAGTCAGATGTGCTGTGTAGGTGAGATGGTGAGGAAGCTACACGCGAGGCTGGAGGTCACGAGTTCAAATCCCTGCACCCACGCACGCTTATATTTCGCGTGTGTGAGGGCCTCTCGGGGATTTTCAAAAACAAAATTGACTGTTTTGACGCTGGTATGCCCCTAGTACCGGTTGGTATTACCAACCGAGACTAAAGACCCCCTTTAGTCCCGGGACTAAAGGACCCTATTTTGTCTCTCATCATCAGTCCCGGTTGGACTTGAGCGGCTTATACCCCTTACCAGCCGGACCGTAACCCTTGTCTCTACCAGTGTCTTAAGCTAAAAAAACACGCACATACAAGTCATGTAGCTTGTGCATGCATGCTTTGTGATATTGCTATGCTACAGACGTCTATGCTCAAGCTCAGTTTCACTGTCCACTATAATTACTTGTGACTTTACAAGTGTTCGGCCGCAAGATACTAGTGGATGCTGCTTTTTTTTGTGCTCCTTGTGTGTGCAAGCAGATCAAAGAGTACTTGCTGCCGAGCAGTACTGAGCCGGCGGAAATTCAATGCGATGGCAGAAAGAACTACTTGTGGACATCTAGAGGCCAGTTTCATCGTCTCCTCATTTGATTTATTTGGTGAAACATTGTACATCACTTGGCTTTTATATGGTAGAGACTTTAGACATGAGGTAGCAAAAGAGTCCTTTGCTTGCCAAGCGGTACCGAGCAAGTTGGAATTCAACAGGATAACATGCACTCATGGATTTCGGAAGGCTTTCCGATAAAATGCACTGATAATTTGTTAATTTTATATGAAAATCCCCTTGAGCTTCATAGGAATACCATTTATTCCAGCCACCTCTAGGAAAATTTAGGAAACCCCTCAAGCTTCATAGAAATACCATTAATCCAAAAAAAAGTTCCAACTATAACAAAATCGACGTGCAATCCATTACATTAGCTATTTTACATGAGTTCGGTTGCACCTACCACAGTTCAAGCACTAAAACACATTCAAATCAAAATGTGCCGAATACAAAAGTTTTTCAGATTTTAAAATCTACAATTTTTAGACACTATTTCCAAATCCAAAACACTTCTATATAAATAAGGTCATGTATTTTTAAAAAATCATATCGCCCTAAAAACTGACCATTGCACTAGCTTCCCTTTTAATATAATTTATCTGTGTTAGTTATCTATAAAACTTATATAGGTGAGACCCACTAACAATTCTGGATAGATTTCTCTCAACTCTCGAGCCGCCACATCATCATGACGTCACCACATTCACCCTGCCGCGCTCCCACCTCCCTGCCTTCCCACCGCCCCGCCCCTACCCCCGCGTCGCTCGTGCCCTCTCGGAACCACGCCGCCCCCACCTCCCCACCACAGTCGCCCCTCACCTCCTCATCGCCGCCGCCCCCTCACCTCCCCATCGCCTCGCTTGGCCGCCGGCCCCTCGCATCCCCACCGCCGCCGCCTCCTCGGTCCCCATAAAATCCCTCTGGCTTGTGCCTCCCCTCCATACGCGAAGAGCACAAGACGCGACAGAGACTAGCTCACCTGCACGGATGTCGTCGAATTGACCTCTGATCTGTTCGATTTGAGCCCTGTCACCGTCAATCGAGCCTCGCCGTCGTCGAATCGAGCTCCACAGTTGCGAAATCGAGACCCGCCGCCGCCAAATCAGGCCCTGCCGCAGCTGAATCGCACGCTCCGTCGTCATATCTCACTACTCCGCCGCCAGTTCGGGTGATGACAGCTGCACTGCAGTTGTTGCCTGGCCTTTGGTGGCCACGACTAGGGTAACGAAGGGTCGGCCATGCCGCCAGGAGGATGGCCGTCCCTAGCCGCTCCTCAAGGCCGTCCATGGCCACGGCATCTGGAGGCTGTATCTCCATGGTGTGGTGTCGAGATTTTGGAAATTTGAGCGCGGTGTCAAGCATTTGTGAAACGATGCAGAGTTGGGGTGCCTTTGGCTTTTTCGCAGGTATGTAAAATACATGTTGTCATTATGTTAGTTTTGATTCAAAACTTCACACATGGTTCAAAAAATTATAAAAATTTATGCAAAATGTCCCGCAGCATCGCGCAGGGAGTTCACCTAGTTTTATTAAAAAGTCGAACAACAGCCAACATCCAAAGAATGATATGTAGTTTTCTATATGTGAAATGTTCGCCACTCCTTTAGTAGTAGCTCCTCTCCATTCAATTCGACAAGTACATATGTAGAAAAATGTTCATATATCTGCTAGCAATAAATCAAAATATAAACTTGGGTTCACCATGCCAATAGGTGTTTCTCTACCATTATTTTTTATCAGTGCTGCAAGCATTCTAGTGAAACCGTCGCGAAGTCAGTGGCACCTAAATTCCATTTTACAAGATTTACAAACCTGCAACAAAATCCTCCGCCACTTAATCCCTATCTTCACATCAGTTGTATAATCATCTACACCTCCAGATATGAGACTCATACGCCGTCCACTGGGCCAGCCCAAGCTGGTGCACCAACGGCGACGTGTCCCGATTTCTAGTGTCACTGAAAACCAACAATATATAAGAAACAAGGTCATGGTAAAAAATTTGACAATATTGGTTTTTGCAGTGTTAAATCAGATGGGGTTAAGATCCAAAACCAAAAGAAATGGAAGAGTTGAGGAGGCTACATGTGTACAGATTTATTGTCGAGCATACACCTCGGGTACCTACAAGGAAGGGAGAAGGTGGCCTTATACTAGAATTCCATGTATTCCTTGCAGAACTCATATCATGTAATCCCACCCCTGGAATATAAAGGAGGGTCGGGGCACCTAGATCGATGGGCCAACACCTCAACACCCAAGCGCAGGGCGCAATATACAATACTCCAAACAGGACATAGGGTATTGCTCTCTGGATGCCTGAACCTGTATAAATATTGTGTCATGTGTCCTCGCGCATACCTTCGAGTTTCATGTACTGTCCGACGGGTACCCCTATGGAGGTTGCTGGATATACAACTCCAACATTGATGTCCACCGTGGAGCGATGGTTGAGATCATCGAGCGAATTTGAAGGACCTAATATATCAAGATCAATCTACAACGGTGTGGTCATTGTCAGGCGATGACCAATCTGCGACCCGACGTATTTCAATCTGAAGCGCAAAAGGTAATTCAATGTTGTCTGCTCCACCTACGTCACTTAGCGAGTACATGAAGTCCCTCGCAATGTTGCGATGAAGGAATCTTGCGGGGAATCCATTCACTCGATCGAGTCTGAAACGAAGACCAGCTCGCTTGACCGGAGGCGGAAAAGCATGCCAATCATCAAATAAAGAAACAACCGCTGCTGCAACCTCTGGTGCACGGAAAATATTTTGGTGTTCTGGCGCACACGTGAAGACCATGGAGTACATCGGTTCTTCGCTACGAGCAACAAAGATAGATAGAATAGATAGATAGATTAGATATAGTATAGATAAGACGTATGGATTGTATGGATAGTTAAATCCAACTATTGCCTGTTTCGGTGCGGCGGCCGGTCCATGAAAAATGCCATCGCCCGCAGCAAAACTAGCGACAAAATGAACAGGCGGGGGGCATACCATGAGAAGCGGTGCTAAACCTCCACCACCCCCCTCCCCTTGTTTGAGCTTACAGGTTATAATAGGGTATATTAAGTATAATCTAGGGTGAGGAATAAACAAGACCTTAAATCTATACTGTGCCAACTTGTTTGTTAAGTGACAATGGTGCCTAACAATTAATACTTGTTCAAACGTTTGATGCAATTAATGCCATGCGGTACTATTATGTATGTGATGTTATACCTATTTGAAATATGAAGCAACGCATGTGTATAATCGAAGAGATGGATTGTGTATGGCTTCCAGGTGTCGTGTGATGCAAGGCAACGTGGTCTCTCAAAGATCCAATGTACAAATGCAAAATTTTGATCGTCATTAGTTGGTCATGAACTCATGATTAAGTGTATATATATGATGCATATACTTAACAACAACAATAGCACATGTACAACTCATGTTCTTTCCAAATTTATATCATCATTTGTGTTATATATTGAGCGCGTACCATGGTACATCACAAGCATATAATTTCACATTGCACATAAGAATTCATGTGCCAACTTCGGAATAACACCGTGTAGTACAACAGAGATAATATATGTGTGAGGGATGCGTTTGTGCACTAACTTATTCATATTATATGTAGCATAGGATCATCATATCAGCTAGCCGGCTGCTGCATAGCTAGCTGGATTCCATACAGGAACTTGGTGCAAATTAGACAGCAAGCAATTATTTAAGTGAAGCAACACAAATACTATATATATATGTGTAATATTGCCAGTGTGCATGCCTGCCTGCCATACATAGTATTAGGTGCATGTCAAGTTGGGGATGTTAGAAATATTCAGTTATGATCTCTTGTAACAGCTCCCAGGATATCTAGCTCGGCCATAGATGTAGATATAGTTGTTGTTATCTTTGTAAATCAGTTTGTAACAAGAATATCTAGTAGACAGATAGCCTGGCCGAGCTATACTCCTGGGACCTATATATTGTAACCCTCCTGTGCATTGACGCACACAATTAACACGCATCGACGTCGAGCTCAAGGCAGTCGTTCCACCATCCTCTGCATCTCGATTATCTTTCATGGTAATCAGAGCCATCGCCGCTTAGGTAGATTGCATCCATGGGTTCCTCTGCCGCAAGCTCCAGCACGGCTGCTGCATCCTCCAATCTCTTCTTCGGCATCCAGATATCTGAGAAGCTAACCAAGACCAACCATGCGCTATGGCAAGCGCAGGTGCTCACCTCCATCCGCGGTGCTCGATTGGAGGACACATCAACGGGAAGACCGTCGCCCCTGACGCTGAGATTGAAGTCAAGAAGGGAGAGGTTCTCACCAAAGAGCCCAATCCGGCGTATGAAGATTGGTTTGCCCGGGATCAGCAGGTCCTAGGGTTTATCTTCACATCTGTGTCCAAGGAGGTCCTTGGGCAGATCGCCACGTCGTCCACAGCGGCAGAAGCATGGGATGGCGTGGCGGATGTCTTCGCCGCGCACACCCGCGCGCGTTCTGTTAACGTGCGCCTCGCGCTTGCTACCACGAAGAAGGGTGCGATGACCATCACTGAGTATGTCACGAAGATGAAGGCGCTCGGCGATGAAGTGAAGGCCATGGGCAAGCCGCTTGACAATGATGAGATGGTCGCCTACATCCTCAATGGACTCGACCATGAGTTCGATCCCATTGTCTCCGCTGTGATGGCGAGGGTGGAGGCAATCACGGTGGCCGAGTTGTATTCCCAACTCCTCAGCTTTGAAAACCGGATTGATCTCAAAAATGGCGGCGGCTCCAACAGCAACACGTCTTCCTACAACGCCAACAATTCATCATCCTTCGTCGCTAACGGGGGTCGTGGTGGAAGCCGCAACCGTGGAGGAGGAGGCCGCAACAGCAACAATCAGTGTGGGCGTGGGCGTGGGCGTGGAGATAACACGCGTCCTCGCAACTTCAACAACAAGGAGCGTTGTCAGACATGCTTCAAAAAGGGACATAGTGCTACTGAATGCTGGCATCGCTTCGATGAAAATTATGTAGCAGATGAGAAGCTGGTTGGTGCGGCATACAACTCCTATGATGTTGACACAAACTGGTACACTGATATTGGTGCGTCTGATCACATCACAAGCAACTTAGAGAAACTCTCCGTTAATGACAAGTACAAGGGAAACGATCAGATTCACACCGCGAGCGGTGCAGGTATGAAAATTAGTCATGTTGGTCATGTTATTGTTACGACTAATTCTAGAAGTATGCATCTAAATAATGTTCTTTATGTTCCTAATGCCGCTAAGAATCTTGTTTCCGTTCATCATCTTGCTCGAGATAATTCTGTATTTGTTGAATTTCATCCTGATTATTTTCTGGTAAAGGATCAAGCCATGAAGAACACAATCCTTAAGGGGAGATGTCGCAAGGGCCTCTATCCTCTTCCTTCAACCCGTCCAATAAAGCAAGCATTTGGTGCCGTGAAGCCGTCGTTTGAAAGGTGGCATAGTGGCCTTGGTCATCCATCCTCTCCCATTGTGTCTAGGGTGGTTGCTAGTAATAAGTTACCTTGTTCTCTTGAGTCGAATAAAGAGTCTGTGTGTGATGCTTGTCAAAAGGCAAAAAGTCATCAATTGCCTTATCCCAAGTCATCTAGTAGCTCTAGTCATCCTTTGGAGTTAGTTTATTCAGATGCGTGGGGTCTTGCACCTGATTCGGTTGGAGGAAAGAGATACTATGTTAGTTTTATTGATGATTATAGTAAATTTACTTGGATTTACTTGCTTAAGTTCAAGTCAGAAGTTTTTGAGAAATTTCGTGAGTTTCAGACCCTTGTTGAAAGACTCTTTGATCGTAAAATCCTTACCATGCAAACGGATTGAGGTGGAGAATATCAAAGAATCCATTCCTTCTTTGAACAAATTGGCATCACTCATCATGTGTCTTGTCCTCATGCGCATCAGCAAAACGGATCTGCTGAACACAAACATCATCACATAGTGGAAGTCGGGCTAGCCCTCCTTGTGCATGCCTCAATGCCCCTGAAGTTTTGGGATGAAGCCTTCCTAGCCGCCACTTGTCTCATTAATCGTACTCTGAGCAAGGTTCTTAATTATGTAACACCTTTAGAGTGGCTCTTCAATCAAACACCAGATTACACCTCCCTAAGAGTTTTTGGATGTGCTTGCTATCCTAACCTTCGACCATATAATCGTCATAAGCTTGAATTTAGATCCCAACAATGTGTTTTTCTGGGCTATAATAACCTACACAAAGGTTTAAGTGCCTAAAAACCTCTTCTGGTCGAATTTATATCTCTAGGGATGTAGTGTTTGATGAAACCGAATTTCCCTTTTCTAAACTTCATCCTAATGCAGGAGCTCGCCTTAGAGAGGAAATTTCTCTTCTTCCACAAAATCTTCTTAATTCCTCTGAGTCGGGACAATTACATGATCATGTGGCTAATTTACCTGATGAATCTACTGTTTTTTTGTGGAAGATTTGATGTGAACAGGACTCCAAATGCAGTAAATATAGGGGCTGGCGCAACAGGACAAGGAGGTGCAGGTTTCAGAGATGATTCTGCGGCAGGATCGGCTTCGGGATCGGAGCCTGATCCGCCTCGGGTCCCCGCGTCGCAGCCCCGCAGAGCCGAGTCGCGCGCGCGCGCGCCGCCCCGCCCGACGCGTCACCAGCCGTGCTGCCCGTCGCTTCCGCATCTGTCCCCGCGCCGGGTGAAGGGGAGACAGCATCTGCAGCACCTGGGGCCGACGCGGTACCGCTGCCGCATGCAGATCCACCGACGGGATCTTCTGTGGCCGTCGAAGTCGCTGCACATCAAGAATCTACTCAACAAAGACCTAGAACACGCTTGCAAAGCGGAATTCGCAAGGAAAAGGTATACACTGATGGCACAGTTAAATATGGTTGTTTTACTTCGTCCGGTGAACCACATAATTTAGATGAGGCCCTGCATGATAAAAAATGGAAAGAGGCAATGGACTCTGAATATATGGCTCTTATGAAAAATAAAACCTGGCATTTGGTTCCTCCACAAAAAGGTGTCAATGTGATAGATGCTAAGTGGGTTTGGAAGAAGAAGTACAAAGCTGATGGAAGCCTAGACAAGTATAAAGCTCGTTTAGTGGCTAAGGGTTTCAAACAGCGGTATGGGATAGATTATATAGATACCTTTAGTCCTGTTCTAAAAACCTGTCACCATCAGAGTTGTTCTATCTTTAGCCGTGTCTCAAGGTTGGAATTTACGTCAACTTGATGTCAGTAATGCCTTCTTACATGGTCACCTTGAAGAAGTTGTTTACATGAAACAACCTCCTGACTATGAGAACAAAACATTGCCTGGATACATCTGTAAGTTGGATAAAGCCTTGTATGGTCTCAAACAAGCGCCAAGGGCGTGGTATTCGAGACTTAGTAAACAATTGCAAATGCTTGGTTTTAAGTCATCAAAGGCTGATACGTCACTATTCTTTTTCAAGAAAGGGTCTCTCATCATGTTTGTTCTTGTCTATGTTGATGATATCATAGTTGCGAGCTCTATTCCTAGTGCCACCACTGCATTGTTAAAGCAGCTTAATAAAGAATTTGCCTTGAAGGATTTGGGTGAATTGCACTATTTTCTTGGTATGACACAATGCAAGCTGTTTAGTTCACCATTGTCTACTTCAGAGAAACTTTCGCTTTATGAGGGTACTGCTCTTGAACCAAAGGATGCAACAAACTATAGAAGTGTAGTTGGGGCACTTCAACATCTAACTTTGACAAGGCCTGATATTTCCTTTGCGGTTAATAAGGTCTGTCAGTTTTTACATGCACCTACAACAGTTCATTGGGCAGCAGTCAAAAGGATTCTGAGATACTTGAAGCAATCAACTAAACTTGGCGTAAAAATCAGCAAGTCCTCCTCTTTATGTGTCAGTGCTTTTTCAAATGCAGACTGGGCAGGTTGTCTAGATGATAGGCACTCCACTGGAGGATTCGCTGTGTTTTGGGGAACTAACCTTGTGTCATGGAGTGCTTGCAAGCAAGCAACTATTTCAAGGTCAAGTACTGAAGCAGAGTATAAGGCTTTGGCAAATGCTACAACTAAAGTTATGTGGATCCAAACCTTGCTAATGGAACTTGGGGTTCGTACGCCACGAGCAACAAAATTGTGGTGTGATAATCTTGGAGCTAAGTATCTCTCCGCTAACCCAGTGTTTCATGCAAGAACAAAACATATTGAACTTGACTATCATTTTGTCCGAGAAAGAGTAGCCAAGAAGCTACTTGATATTGAGTATGTGTCTACCAAAGATCAAGTTGCGGATGGGTTCACAAAACCTCTTCCACTGCGGCAGTTAGACATGTTTAAACACAATCTAAACTTGGTGCGTTCAGATTGAGGGGGAGTGTAGAAATATTCAGTTATGATCTCTTGTAACAGCTCCCAGTATATCTAGCTCGGCCATAGATGTAGATATAGTTGTTGTTATCTTTGTAAATCAGTTTGTAACAAGAATATCTTGTAGATAGATAGCCTGGCCGAGCTTTACTCCTGGGACCTATATATTGTAACCCTCCTGTGCATTGACGCACACAATTAACACGCATCGACGCCAAGCTCAAGGCAGTGGTTGCACCATCCTCTGCGTCTCGGTTTTCTTTCAGGGGACATTGATGGTGATGGTGAAGAATGGGAGAATTCCCTCCAGGAGGCGCTTCAGGATCATGCGGCCATGCGGGCATCGGAAGTGACCCCTTGGGCAACATTGCAGAGGCACTGGGTGGCATTAATTCTCGGATTATGCGCTCAGATAGCGACAGCGAACCCGAGACAAGGTCAAGTGGGCACAGGCTGCTGGATGGTCCCGGTGCTGGCGCTTGGGCTAGCGCTGCAGCGAGTAGTAGAATAGTGCCCAGGAACAAGACAGTAGCGTATGATGTGATGGCCATTGCTAGCTAGTTTCAGGTGTATGCTCTCAATCACTCTTGATGGACCGACCGTGCCTTGAAGATCAACCATGCATGATGGGTACTCCCCCGTCCCTTAATATTAGTATTTATAGGGTTCAAAATTTTGCTCACAATATAAGCATTCCTATGGAAGAGGAGTTGGTGGGTGGGTGGAGAGTTGGTGGATAGCTTAAAATGAAGGGTATAGATGTCTTTTAACAGCTCCGTTATTTCTTGAGTTTGAATGCTAGGAATGCTTATATTTAGGGACGGAAGGAGTATATATAGCCCTCAGCCTCACAGCCTCATGCATGATGCTAGTCAAAACTTTTTTTTGGTGCTTCATCCACAAGTTGTGTGCACACGTGCGATTGCAAGAGTCCTTCGCTTGCTTGGCGGTACCCACCCGGTGGAGATTCAACGGAAGAACATGCACAAGTGGACATCCAGAGGCTTTCCGAGAAAATGTACTGGTAATTAGTTTTTTGGTTCTCGGTTGTCTTTCAGTCGATAAGTAAATCAAACACTACTTGCTCTCAAGATGGTACAGGCCTCGCACAACAAATTCAACCGCCGAGAAGAAAATGAGTGCTCATGTTGTACATCCGAAGTAATGGTTGGTTGGAGTCGGCACACTAGCCAGAAAGGTTTAGCGTATTAGAAGGAATATACCGTGACGAGAGACATCCATGCTCATAGCATCATAGAGTACCGGAAAACCTTCAGCCTCATGATGCTAGTTAAAGTTTATTTTTGTGATTGATCCACAAGTTGCATGCCTACATGGGATTCAAAGAGTCCTTTTCCTAGCCACGCAGTACCTACCCGGTGGAGATTCAACGGTAGGACATGCACTAGTGGACATCCATAGTCTTTCCAAGAAAATGTTATAATGCCTAGCATAGTTTTTTGTTTTTAAGCTAGCTAGATTATAAATAATCTAGGGTGGGAGGAAACAAACATGGCCTTAAAAAAACAAGCACACGTACAGCAGGTCATGTAGCTGACTAGCTGGTGCATGCATGGTTGTGATATTGATATACAGACCAGGTGTGTCTGTGTTGATCTATCGACTATGCAAGCTATTTACGAGTGTTCTACCTCATGCATGATGCTAGTCGCGATGCTTTGTTGGTGCGCCTTGTGCACGCAAGTAGATCAGAGAGTATGTACTTGCATTGCTACCTGGTAGCAGTTCCGAGGCATCGGAAATTTAGTGGCAGAGACAATAACTTGCATGCACAATCTCATTATGTTTATTTGACAAAATCCATATAGTACATCACTTGACTTTGAATCTAGAAGAGACTTTACACGCCAGATAGAAAGTTTACTTAGACTTTGTCGGATGGACGTGCACATGATAATTAAATAATAATGAAGTAGGCTATTTGTCTTGGAAATGCGGCATTTCACACTTTTCAAATTCATTCGACGAGAGAGATGGAAATTGATCTATAGATCATCATTTTATCCTCATTAATTATCAAGATGTTGTCCATGCATGGTCGTGGGCTTGCATAGTTGCATCTATCCATCCTTGATGATATCATCAAACAATTGGTATTACGCGCAGATCTCGTGCGGTTGTGCTACGATACATGCTGTTATCCTTGATGAGATCGTCAGACAATCAATTAGCGTTACGCAGGCCTCGCATGGATGTGCCCTCTGAAAAAATCCTGCCCTCCCAAAACTGATCGGCCCCTCCCACAATTCAGAATCAGAAAAATTCATCGGCGCCTCATCCTTCTGTCACCTTTTCTCTGTCCTCCTTGCTCCAAATGTCATCCTCTACATAAACCTACACAGAGATGGAGGAAGAACATCATTCCTCCAATCCTCCTTTCTCGTAGCTGCATAAATGTTAGACCTAAATGCCGAGCCACACTTTGAATGGGTCTTGCTCATGAACCTGTATGGCATGGTTTGGTCTGATGAAGGTAGTATCGTCTGTTCATGTTTTCAATCAGCCCGTGCAACTCATCAGCAGTTTGTGGTTTTGTACCTATACAGGTCATGGAGATGCCAATGTTGAGTTCCCTGATGGTGTTGAAGGAGCTGATCACGAAGGAGTCACTGATGATGGTGTTGAAGGAGGTGCCGGTTCTGATCAGGATGGAGGCCGGAGTCACAGCTGATGACGTTGAAGGCGGTGCTGCTGATGCTGTTCAAGGAGTCATCACCGGCTGATGGTGTATTGGTGTTTAAGGATCTGCTGATGAGAGTAAGTTTCAGAACATGGTGGTCATCTTTCATTCAGTTCATGTTTCTGTTGTCGTCGTCGAACATGGTGGTCACCTTGAACAGATGAATGGAGTACTACTGGCTTGTGCATCATTCCAAACTTGCTGCTTTGGGTGCATACCTCTAGAATAAGTGCCTGTGCTATTGGCTCCTGTCCCGATGGCCTTCATTTTTGTGCCACAACAGAAGCAGCTAAACAATGAACTCTGACTCCCAACTCTAACTTAGCTGGGGGGCATCAAAGAGGAAGAAATTGTTTCCTGAATAACACGTCGAATGACTTTTGGTTCTTCCAATTACTTGGCTAGGGTGTGCATATATATAGATCTTGTGCAGAAGGGATCTATATAACATTATAGAGGTACGGTCTATAAAAAACAGAAGTTTTAAATCTCCCACTACAGCTGCTGGGATAGCTCTTTGAGGAAGGGTCAATTTATTTGTAATAATGTACTCTCTCAATATCGAAATGTTTGTTATCATTAATTTTGGTCATTCATCTTATTCATAAAATATGTAAGTATCATCTACTTTGTTTGTGACATGATTTACTATTATAGATATTTTAAACATGATTTATCTTTTTACATGTTTGTAATAATTTTTTAATACCACGAATGCTCAAAGTTGTAAAGAAAAATCGATGGAAACACTTCGATACGGAGAGAGTATAAATTAGTTGTTATGGTCTCATTGTAGACCCACAATAATTATTAGATGTTCGAGTCCTACGGCTAAAACCCTTATTATATATAGCTCACTATTTAAAACAATGAAGAAAAACTAACAATGCATTAATCCTTTTTTGTTGCAAAACAATACCACGAGAGAGAGAGAGAAAATAACCACGGAGGAAAAATATCTTAAAACATGTCACCTGACATGCATGTACAATACTTGGGATGACAAACCTTTGCTTATACTGGCCAAATGATCACTACCAAACACTTTAGGACGAACAAAGAGGCGGTAGGAGACCACACACACGACAGGAATGAGATGAGAGGATACAATAGGTATAATGGTATATATGGAAGGAAGGAAGGCATGGATGCGCGCGTGCCTGCGATTAGGGCACGATCGAGGCGATATCGATGACGATGTGAATGCGGCGGAGCTCCTCCTTACATGGGAGGAGGGAAAGAGAGACCAGCAGGATCAGCCCACGCGAACCCAGCACCCATGTTGCCAAGCTGCGGCGGCAGCATGTCTGCCCCGGCGGCGCTGGTGCCAGCAGCGGCGGCGCCTCCGACGAATCCCCCGCGCCCGCCGCCGAAGCCGCTGTAGACCAGCGCGCCGAGGTCCCCTCCAGCCTTGGCCACGTCCATCAGCCAGGCCGCCTGTTGGTGCGGCGGCGGCGCCTGCATCATCACGTCCCGGCTGCTGGGCGCCGGCATGATGCCGCCGTACGGCACCAGCGAAAAGCCGCCGCTCACCTGATGAGGCAGCTGCAGCATCGCCGCCGCCGCCGGGCCGTCCTGCCCCTGGAAGCGCTCGAGGGCGGTCCTGATGCCGTGGATGCGGCTCTCCACCATCCAGCCGAGGCTGGCGATCTCCTCGACGGAGAGTCCGGCGAGCCCCGCCGGGCGGCGGCCGGCGACGGCGTCGTGGAGGAGAACGGTTGTCTCGCGCTCGCGGTTCTCGCGCTGCGCCTTGTGGAGCTGCTCTCGGAGCTTCTCGATGCGCTGGCTGAGGAAGCCCTCCATGTCCATCATCTTCTTGCACTGGTCCAGCTCCGGCATGGCCTTGAAGCGGTCCAGCACCTCCGCCACCTTGGGGGCGTCCGGCCACAGCTCCGGCTGCGACTCGCCCTCGCCGTACACGACGACGCAGGCGTCGACGTCGCACAGCGTCGCCAGCTCGCTCGCCTTCTTCATCAGGCCCTTACGCCGCTTCTTGAACGTCGCGCGCCGGGTCGAGTCGTTGGCGATCCACTGCAGGGTCACCTTCTTGCGAGCCATTGCAGGCCCGCGCCGACACCTGCAAAAAGGAAAATGGTTGGGGGTTTGCCGGATTGGTGCGGTTTGGAAGGAAAGGAATGGTGGTTGCTTTATAGCCGTGGCCCGTGGGGAGGAAAGGATACAGATTGGAGCCATTGCCGTAATATGGAAACAAATTATGTGTCAGGATTTGCAAAATCGCGGGAATTACTACGTCCAACCAGGTTCATTCAAATGAGCTAGCTAGCATATAATCCTTCCACCCTTAAAATTGTCCATCTAGAAATGACCATTGCTAGCCGGATATTCATGATCCATCATCATCAATAGTAATCCCTCTGTCCCACATTACTAGTCGTTTTAGTTTTTTTTTATACATTTCTTTTATTTTCTATCTAGACATAAATATATATTTAGGTGCATAACAAAAGAAATGTGTCTAGAAAAGCTACAACAATTAGTAATTTGGGTCGACATAATGACAAAATCAATGGCAATTTCACGAGCGAGTATCATTATTAACACGGAAACCTGGTTGGTTTCAAGGCTACGACTTGTGTACATTTTATCGCTATTCTAGCAATTCTTCACCTGTTATTGTGGCATTTTTATTATTATTATTTCCCACATCACAAGCAAAAGGCAATCTAAACCGCATCGTGTGATTTATTGATCTCACTATCAATCAGAAATACAATAGCGATGGTACGAACATACCACTCCGAACTTAGTTTAAGATGTATTATGCAAATAGTAATCTTCAATCAACTGAAATGAAAAATAGGAAGCACCGCATGAGGCAATACTTGCATGATAGTTGTATTTTTACTCCGTGTTGTCTCTATGCTACATGGTGATGTATAATCTCCAAAAATGGGGGGAAATTCATTGTTGATCATGGTTAAAGAAATCTGTTCAGGGTTATTATAAGGATCAATTAAATTCATTGTTTGGATGCCAGGATAAGTATGGAATAAATATAGAAAGCTAGCTCGTTGCAAGATGTATGCCTTTATAGCAAAAACGGTACCTCTTTTACAAAATACTCCTATATATTTCTCAATTTTAATTGCTCCTATCAATTCCAAATGCAGATGTGTGTCGAATATATTAATAGCACAAATGTAATTCTCTCAATGTTAATATTTAATCCTTTATGTTGTCACCCTCATAGCTCCAAACAGAGTCCATGCAAAATAATTGCCATTTTACAATGGATGCTAAAATTAGATCAGCATCAAGAACGACATAAATTTAATATGTTTTTGTAATGAATTAATATTTGATCTAAATATTGTTAAGATGTCGAGATCAGAACTCCAAACACAAATGTATGCCAAAAGATATTTTACTTAGCGTACTAAAGTAAATCGTTACAATGAACACTAAATTCGATATTTAATCCTTCTTTTGTTCAATATTAATGTTTACTGAAAATGTCATTAAGTAGTCACGTTCAAAGTTCCAAACGTAAATGTGTGCTAAATAAATTAATTTACTTCACATGAATTCAAACAAAAAATTTGCAATGGGAACTTAAATTGCATCAAGAATGATAAATCTTAATACTTTTTTTGTTCATCATTAAACTTTATGCCAAGTTACCAAATATTGAGTTCCGAATAAAAATGTGTCTAAATGAATCATATTTTATAACGAACACTGAAATTATATTCTCATATATATAAACATAATTTGGCCATGAAGCATATCTCATATGGAAAACCGTAATATTAATACTAATTATGGGTAAATGAAATTTGCATTTGCATATTTGATCCTTAAAGTTTTGGATTACTACTTATCTAAAAGTTGGATGCCTTTATTGAGATGAAAAAGATTTTTTGAATTATTTAGAAACAAAGAGATTTGTTACATGATTATTAGCATTGAAAAAGAGTTTTGGATGCCTTCATTGTGCTCAGTTCTACCAAACAAAAAAGAGCCAGACTATATGCCAAAATTCACTCCTTGAATTTCCCTTTGACCAACTGGCTCATTGAAAAAATCTACAGCATTCCTATTAATCAGGTCGGACATTCTGTTTGAAACAATCTGTATTCCTGTTACATGCTAGAAGTAGCTAAAAAACTAATCAAGTCAGACAACACAGGAAGCAAACATCACTCGAAAAAAATTGTAAAGACTGCAAGCACATCATCACTTTTTTCTTGTTAAGCGGAACTTATTTCGTTCCATTAACCACAACCAGAAGGCAGATCACTGGCCACCAAGTCATTCATACAATTTGGGGTACTGTCAGCAAAGTGAGCAGGATCCAGGATATTTTGCAACCCCGGTCAGCCGGTCAGGTGCTGCTTATTCTTGAGCTACTTCGTTACAGTACGGCTCTCCTTGCAGGACAAATGAAATTCTTGAAAAAATATATGAGGATGTGATGATATATACTTAATCTCCCATGTCAAACCACACGCAGTGGTGTTAAATTGAAAGATGTGAAAAATTTTGGAGAAATATTTGGAGTTACCTTTCAAGGTATATTAAGAGTATTAAACGTAGACTAATTACAAAACTTATTACAAGAATGGATTGTAAATCGCAAGATGAATCCATATAATTAATCCGTCATTAGAGATTGGCTACTGTAGCATGACATTGTCTAATCATGACATAATTAGGCTCATTAGATTTGTCTTGAAAATTAAGGTAGAGGTCATGGAATGAGTTTCGTCATTATTCCACATTTGATACTCTTAAATTGATGTGACGGGTAGTTGATGAAATTTTTGGCATGTAAACAAGCCTTGAGTCGGATTCCACTATGTGAAACAGAATGAGAATACATTAGAAAGGCAACGCGGCCTTGCCGCGCTAAGCGTGCACCTTTCATTTATTCATTTTTTAAAATCAAGGAGTTACGGCTGTATGGGTCTTCATAAAAAAATATATGGGTTGATTGATTGTTGAGAATAGTTAACCTTTCAAAGTTAATGTCGGTAGTTTGGGATATTTTTCGTAATGGTGGGCAACGGGTTAATGTGTATAAATTGAGGGGTTAGTTGGAATCATAGGATCGTTTCGTAGAAATGTATGGACTACGAAGTGATTATTGTAGAAGTTCAAAAAAAAATTCAATAAGTTCGGGTTGTGCATTTGCTTTTGGAAAAATCGATAGCCATTGCCGATATAAACTTGACACTTTGTTTCAATTGTTTCGGAGTGCGGTTCCTTTTGTGTAAAATCATGTACGCGAAAGGTGTTTTTCAACGAAATATTAGTGGCCGATATGTAAAAATTTGTGGATTGCGGAATCGATTTTCGGTAAATAGAAGGGTCTTTTGAAAAAATTGTTGCTTGGTCTATTCGAGTCGTTCGCATTGAGGTAGTTATTGGAAGAGGGTTTAGTAATGGTAGGTTACAGATTAATTTTAGTAAATTTAGGGGTTAGTTTGCGAGGGAATGTGAGATTCAAATGTGCTGGGAGTATTGGGTATTTTCGTACAAACCTATGGGAAGTAGATTTTCACAGAAGTTTATGGCCCTTTTGTAAAAAAATTTGTGAACGATGGGCTTTTTTACTATGGGTTTAGTTTTTTAAAAATATAGGTTCTTCTCTATGAAAGTGTGGAGTAAGAAGTGGTTGTTGTAAAGTTTAAAGTGGTTTATGGAAAGTGTGGAGTAAGAAGTGGTTGTTGTAAAGTTTAAAGTGGTTTTTAGTAAGTTTTGAGTGTTTTGTTGATTTGTGGTAAATCATATGTCTATCGTAAAATTCAAGGACTTTCAAGTGGATTATTGTGAAGTTTCAAGTCTTTTTTTTCAAAAATTATGGACTGTATGAATATTTTTCCAAACGTTTAGGGGCTTATCTGTAAAAAACTGTGGATTAAGGGGTTTCTCAGTGGATTGTTGTGAAGTTCAAGGAACTTTTTTTAAAAAATGTGGACTGGAAACATTTTTTCTGAAAGTTTAGAGCTCACCTGTAAAAAAAATGTGGACTGAGGGTTTAATTTTTTTTCTAAATGAAAGGACCTCTTGGCAAAATGTTCATTGTTTGATCGATCTGAACCGTCAGCATGGCCGATCCAACGGCTTTGAAAAGCTGACGACGTGGTCAGCTTCTTTGGCCTTGATATTGACCAAGAATGAATTATAGGTAAAGATAAAGATTTGCCATGCCCTTGGTCAGCTGCTGTTCTGAGTTCTCGGTGCTCGCCAGCAGCTATGTGAAACAGAATGAGAATACATGACTAACAGAAATGGCCAAATGAGTAGTACTTTACATGGTCCAATGGGCCGCAAATACTCTCGTCACGAACACAGCCTGGGCCGTCGCCGCCGGTCACGACGAAACCCGCCCACGCGCCACGTCATCCAGCAGAGCAAGCAAGCACACCAGCTGCGGAGTAGTAGAGAGTTTCGCGCCAATTTGGGCATTTTCTATCTCGACCGCCCTTTGACTAGCAACTTGGCAAGGCGCGACACGCGAGGGAGGTATCTCAACTAATTTTGTTCCAACCAAGACGGCACGTGCTTGCCGGCCGCGGTTCGCGGTTGCATGATCCGTTCCGATCAAGCGGGCTGCGGCACAGTCTCTGGCGGCGGGCCACGGAGGTTAGCTCCGGCGAGAACTGGCCGGAGTGCCGGACCATGGCCAGCGACGCGCTTCTCCCAACTGCCGCGGCGAGAACTGCTCAACCACGTGAACCGGCGCGGCGACGCACATTGCACCAGCCTGCACTGCGTCGTCGCTGGCCAAGCGGGCCCTGATGGCATTCAAATTTCAACCGAAACCGAGCAGCGAGGGCAACGACCGCCCCAGCTCAGCTCCTGGTGCTTGACCTCTCGTTGGTCGGGACCCTTCATCTCGTTTGGGTACTGTAGTTTATTCATGTGGTGACAACCAAGCAAATGTACCCCTCAGTTTTCTTGTGTGCCTGGTCGTCGCCAAGGCACAGATGTTTTGTACCATGCTCGGTGAACATTTTACCTTCGACGCCACGAGTAAAAATGGCGCGAGAGTCAGATAGGCAGCAACTCTCGTTGCAGCCGGAGCCAGGGAACAGCACAGCAGCAGCAATACCCAGCACCAGCAGCTGGTGCTGGGAGTTAGCGAAGTGAAGGCGCCAGCTCGGCCGGCATCGCTCACCGGCCGCGCGAATTGACTCCCGTTTTAATGAGCCGAGCAGCCACGCACAGTGTCTGCCACCCGTAGCTAGCAGCAGCGAGATGGAGAGCTCCCAGAGGAGGAATCGAGGTGGTTGACCCCGAGATTAATAGGGCTACCCCTTCATCAATTCGCGATCTGATTCCCTCCCTCCCTCCTCTCGCTCGTGCCGACGCGGACGCAGATGCAGCTCCGGCTGCTCCAGTCGCATTCAACCGATCGCTGAGCCGAGCCCAGCCCAGCGCGGCGCGGCGCGGCGCCACCTCATTGACCCGGACCTCCCATCCGCTCCGATCGATCCCGCGTCGCCAACGTACTCGATCGGCAGGCATGGGCAGCTGCGTAAGCAAGAAGGCCGCACGCGCCGGCGCGGTCGCCGGCGCCAGGGGCAGTAAGGTGGCGGCCCCGCTCCCGGCCGCGGAGAAGGAGTCGGCTCGTCACGCGCTGCCGCCGCCGCCGGTGGCGGAGGCCGACGTCGAGAGGGAGGAGGTCAAGGAGGTGGTGCTGTCCGAGACGCCGGTGCCCCGCCCGCCGAGGCCGCCGCCGCCGGAGCCGGAGCCCGTCAAGCGGAGCAAGGAGCAGCCGGAGGCCGAGTCCGAGGAGGCGGCGTCCGAGGCGTGCAGCGCCAGCGACACCGCGTCGGTGGAGTCGGCGGCGAAGGCGAAGCTGCAGAAGCCCGGAGCGGAACGGGAGCCGGAGAAGAAGAAAGTGGTGTCGTCGGACGCGCCCAAGAAGAAAGGGAGGACGATGGCGCCAGAGGAGACGGAGAGGGAGAGCAAGCCCCGGGGTGGCGGAGGCGCCGGGACCGGGCGCGCGAGGTCGCCGTCGCCCTCGTCGGCGCACAGGAGGCAGCAGCCGGGCGGCGGGCAACAGTATCCGCCGGCGCCGCCGCGGCCGTGGCGGGAGCATCCCCACGTGGTGTCCGGCATCGGGTGCCGCAGCGGCCGGTTCTCGCCGTCCGCGGCGAGGCGCGCCGCCGAGAGCGTCGTCCGGCGGACGCACTCCGCGCGGGAGGCCGACATGGCGCTGCCCTCGTCGAAGCGCTCCCTGACCGCCGCCATCAACGGCGGCGCGCTGAGCAGGCGGGACCCCGGCGAGCGGTCCGGGCGGCGGTCGGACTCCCCGACGGGCAGCAGGCGCGCCGCGCCCGCCTCCCCCAGCGCGACCCACCGGCCGGCGAGCCCGATGCGCAAGGCGGCCAAGGAGCACGGGCACGGCACTCCCGAGCGAGCCAGCAGGCCGCGGGTCAGAGACGGCGGCGACGAGCAGCCGCCGGCACTGGACGGGCTAGGAGAGCGCAAGAAGGTGGCGGAGGGCGAGGAAGGCGCTGCGCTGGGCCAGAACCCCTCGGTGGCCATGGAGTGCTTCATCTTCCTCTAAGGATCAAGCTAGCAGCTAGCTCCTCTCCTCTCCACGTCCCCTGTTCCTCTTCTAGCTTCGTTCTTCCCTGATCATTCCTTCACCTAGTCTTGTTACTTGCTCAGTAACTTGTCGGGCATGCATCACCGTACCACCATTTGCCGCTCGATCGCTCACCGTGTGACAAATGCCATACGTATCTGTTCTGGCTCCCTATCCCTCCCGTTCTCCGACCAGTAGAGACCGATCGATGGCCGGCCGTTTCCGCCGATGCTCCAGCTCCGTGCCGGTAGCCGCCGGCGCGCTGTCGAGTCCTACGCTCCGACAGCGGCGTGACGGGCTGACGGCGACCGGAGTGGCAACGCTGGCCGTGAACAAAGCGGCAATCAAAGCCTTGCGTCGAGGTAGGTGCAGGGTAGGTCGCTGGCGAATCAGAGACGACGTTACAGCACGACTCGCCGGTGCGACGTCGGAGCAGATCTACTAGGGCAGTGCCGCAGGTCGCTGACGACGTGATGACTGCACTGCACTGGACATTCGGATCGGATTGGTGGCGAAATTGTACGTCGTCCCGCGTGCTTCGGTGCTTCCCTCACCGTGTCGCGCCACCACACTGCCCGCGCCGCGGCGCCCCCGTGGTCCGATTGCGATTGTTTTCATCCGAGATGTCGATGTGCATACTTTTGGCTGCTTGCTAGAGTACTCCTGTCGCCTATACTGATTAGTACTGGTACTAGGAATCTTGTTGAATTCGATCTAATTCAAAAGCAGGGCTTTGGGAACGCGAACATTTGAACCATCGAGAGGGCGTATAATGGTCATGTTTGGATGGAGGTGTTAATGTTAATTTGTAGCAAACTAACATCAAAACTAACACTTTGGAGCTAAACATATGTGTCAGTTTAGTGTTACAAAAAAACTAACACTTCCAAGAGGTGCAAATTTGTGTTACTTTGGTGGACCCCAGCCCTTCTCTCTCCCTCTTCTTTTTCAAATGATTGGAAAAGTTACTTCAAAATGCAAACTAACACCTCCATTCAAACATCCAATGTGTTAGTTTTTACTTGTTAGTTCGGAGGTGTTAAAAACTACCACTAACAGTAACATCTACCATCCAAACACGCGTCTGCTTACGGGCTTTTATCACCATCCAATGGTAAAGATCTTTTTTCTCTGGGAAAAAGCTAATCACCAAAGAATCACCGTGCAAGAAGATCTTTCTCTCGGAACAAACCAAGACTACCATCGACCACCACCAAACGAACATACTGACGGTTAAGGTTAGAGATTTCGGACCCTTTTTCTTTAATCAAGCTCGCAAATTCTTGCGGCAAACGACGGCAAATACATGAACCAAGCATGCATGTGTTCGTAAAAAAAATGAACTAAGCATGCATGCGCTTCATCTTATCGTTACTCGGACAGCAGGTGGCCCGTGGCCCTCAAGTTTTTTTTTCCGAACTAGTTTGCTTTCTTGAACACCAGTTGCTTGCGGTTACACATGAATGGAATTCGTGCACGAGTTGTACCTGCTGGTCGCTGACCAGCGTGATGACGAGCTCCAACCTGAGCCTCCGGGACACTGCTGGCTCCTGGACCATGGACCCGGTGCGTACGCACAGGCACAGAGCCGTCCCGTGACCGAGCAGCAGGCCCAGCAGTACAAAATGATTTGTGTGAGGGCGAACATGAATGCATGTGTGTGGGCCCCCGCAAAATGTTGGTAACGAAATTGAGGAGGTACCTTTCGGTATGCAAGCAAAGCAACAAATGGTATGGTCGCATCGATGTCACCGTATGACTCTGATTCCAAGCACGTCGTGCACGTTACGTGGAAGGAAGGCAAGGTGATGGTGAACGGTAGCGGCGATGGATGTCGTACGTGTCTCAACAAAGAGAGAAGCTTGCCGCTGCACAAAGACGAGTATGGAACGAGCGTCTGATAGGCTTATCCGCCGCCATCAATCAGTAATATTTTTTCTTACAAAAAATTAGTCATTAACAACTAACTAGCAGTATTTTTCTCTAAGAACAAATCAACATCAACCACCAGCCAAACGAACAGACTAGTGGCTGAGTGGGTACGCCGAACACTGCTTATATAGATTTCCAAATGGGCCAAGTACGATCAGCGACACAAGGCACGACCCGAAAAAGCACGACCCTAGCCCGACCCGAGGCACGATCGATAGTGCCTAGTGCCAGCCCGGCACGACGACCTTTTAGTGCCTGGGTGCCACCTCGGCCAGTCTGGCCGGCCGGAAGCACGACCCGATAGCGGGTGGTACGAAAGCGGCCCGACCTGAGGCACGAATCTAGTCCGACCTGCCAAAGGTCTGTTAGTAGCTCATCTACCTATAGTATATAAACAACCTCCTCTCTAACCTTAACCCTAATTTTCTCACCACTAACACTCTTTCCACCTCCCTGGGCCGCCCCCTCCACCCCTGCCGCCGTCGCGGCCCCCCTCCATGTTCACCACGACGGCTAGGGCCGGACGAAAAACTCGAAACTCGCTAGCTCGCTCGACTCGCTCGTTAATGACTCGACTCGTGCTCGACTCGTTTCATAACAAGCCAACTCGATTTAAAACAAGCCGACTCGTTTTTTAACGAGCCGGCTCGCGCGCGCTCGTTAGCTCGAACAAGCCGAGTATTCACAAGTCTAAACAACGGCTCGGTCCATATATTATTCTTGTAGTCATTTTTGCTTGGCGAGTCGGCCCGGCCCAAACGGCCGACCTAAAATCCTAAGCGTCACGCGGTCGGCGGTCACCGGTCGGCCCGCCATTACTCTCTCCGTCTCTCGAGTACTCGGTCGTCGCCCGCCCGGCCATTACTCTCCGTCTCTCGAGTCTCGAACTCTCGATAGCGATACGAGAGGAGATGAAGAGACCACCGCGGCACCGCTACAAGTACTCCCGGTCGCGGGTCGCCACCGCCCATGGCCATGAGTCCACGAGACGACGGACGAGATCCGGCCTGTTCGGCCGTTCCTCGACCGCCGCCGCCGCCCGGTCCGACGCCTCGCTGCGGTCTTTGCTCCTCCGCTCCGCTTCCGCCGTTCGATTCGGAGGCCGGGCGGCGGCTTGCTACCTTGCGCGGGCGAGGGCGGAGGACCGGCCGGTCGAGGGCGGCGAGCAGCGCGCGCGCGCTCGGGCGGCGGCGCGAGCGCCTAGCGGCCCCGCCGACGGGCGACGGCGCGGCCGGCGGACGGTGGGCGCGGCGCGGTGGTGGCTTCGTATTGGCGACGGTGCGGCGGCCAACGGGTAGGCCGCCCGCCGTCTCGCGCCAACAAAACGCGGGTAGGCCGCCGCTAGTCCGATCCCTTGCCCCTCCTCTCTTCTTCTTGAGTAGGTCATGGAGGATGCGAAGCGGAAGAGTCCCAAGTTCGGTGGCCGCTAGTCTTGAATCGAGGAGCAACCGCAAGAAGATGCCTGCCGCGACGAGAATTCGTGGTGGCCGCGCCGAGGTCGAGGATCCGCAGCCCACGACCGCAAAGCCCACCGCACCATCCGCGTCAACGGACACGGTATGTATTCCCCAATCCCCATGTTTGAGTCCGTGGCGATCTCGTTTCTAGATTCTAGGTTAATTTTGTACAACCATTTTTCTTTTAGTATGCATTTCATGTCTCAATCATGTTAATAAGCACTTCGGATATGTAGTAGAAAAGACTTCTCCGTATCTTATATGTTATATTTAATCGTCCTCTTATTGTTTTGGGATGATTCTCTCGTGTTGTTCCAATTTCCTTTGTGTCTTGCATGGACCTTCATACCGTAAAATAGCCAAATGCGGAAATGCCTACCCTCGCTTTTAAGTGTTGAATGGAAGCTATAGCTATCTGCCTATATATGGGGTTGTAGACTTACGTGTTGCATTAATATGCTTTTATCTTTGGAAGGAATGGCACCAGCCATACGAATATGTTCATCTTGCATAATTGATTTGTGACTACCTGTTTTGTCTTCCTGTGTAGCACTTGGAGCCTTTGGTGGAGGGTGAAGAGAATACAAAGAAGTTTGACATGAATGCCGAAATATCAGTAAGTGTGCCAACGGATGAGGAAGGAGATGATGAAGCCGATGCAAGTCGGTTGGAGGGTGGAGATGCCGCAAGTGTGCCTTCAAATCCTTCAGAGGCAACTAGAGAGCGGAAAGGAAAGAGGGTTGGTGTTCATGTATCACCTTCTAAGGTCAAGGTAAAGAGGACAAAGAGGGCTGGTTGTTGGAAGTATTTCAAGCAGATAGAGGTTCCATCTGAGAAGGAGTTTGGTGTTATGGTGTCAAAGGCTAAGTGCAGATTTTGTCATAAGAGTTATGTATACCAACAAGGGGGTGCAACTTCACGGGCTGAACCGTCATCCGGCTAAGTGCTCACGGTTTTCGAACAAGCTTGCTAAGGCTAAACGACAAGTCGTTCAAGGTACTATAAATTTTGTTGCAGATGATGGTTGTCTTGTTGTTAATCCTAGTGAATATGACCATGAGCACACTAGAAAATTGATTGCAAAGATGATAATTGTCCATGATTATTCTTTTAGGATGGTTGAGCATAAATGGTTTAATATCTTGATGAAATGGATGAATAGCAACTATGAAAGTATTGCTAGGAAGACTATTAAAAATGAGTGCATGAAAGTTTATGAATATGAGAAAGAGCAGCTGAAGAAGAGTCTTAGAGAGGCTGAATCAATAAGTTTGACTACTGATTTGTGGATATCAACCAAAATGTTCAGTACATGTGTTTGGTGGCACATTACATAGATAGTGAATGGAATTTGCAATGTCGTGTTCTTAACTTTATTGAGTTAGATCCTCCCCACACTGGTTTGGTGATAGCTCATGTTGTTTTTGAGTGCTTGGTGGAATGGAAAATAGAAGATAAGGTTATGTCAATCACTCTTGATAATGCTTCAAACAATGATGTTGCTACTACAAATTTGTCAGCCAAGTTGCTTGCTAGAAAGAATGGTCTGTTTGATCCCGTATATTTTCATGTTCGTTGTGCTGCTCATATAGTCAATTTGGTTGTCAATGATGGTCTAGAACCTGTGGAACCACTCATAAGTGATCTAAGGAATACTGTGAAATATTTCAAGAGGTCTCCAAGTCGTCTATACAAATTTGTTGAGGTTTGCAATGATTATGCTATTAAAGTTGGAAAATGTTTATCTCTTGATGTTAAGACAAGGTGGAACTCAACATATAAAATGCTTGACACTTGCATTGAGTATAGGTCTGCATTTGGTTATTATGCTCAAGTTGACCAGAACTATGTATGGAAACCTTCAGATTCTCTATGGGACATGTATGAGAAGATTAGACCAATTCTTGGAGAGATGGCTGGAGCTACCACTGCATTTTCAGGTTCAGTCTACCCTACTGCTAATGTCTTCTACCCTTACCTTTTGAAAGTCAAGCTTGCATTGTTGAATGCAAAAAATTCTGAGGACCCGTATTTGAAGAAAATGGATGCTGCAATGTTAGACAAGTTTAATAAATATTGGGAAGAGAAGAACAATGTAATGGTTATTGCTACAATCCTTGACCCTAGATTCAAAATGAGATATATTGAGTTCTATTTTAAAATGCTTTATGACTCCTCACAGTGTCAACATGAGGTTGCCGATATAAAAAGTGAGCTAGAAGAGTTGTACAAGAAGCATGAGTTAGGCCTGCGTCGGAAAATGGGTGGCGAGCGCCTCCTCAACCACTCAATCGGCCTCATCATCAAAGCAAACAACCAGCTCAATGGCTTGTCTTGTTTCAAGAGAATTTGAGTCATTTCTAGAGTCTAGTGCTTCGTAAACTTCAAAATCCGAATTGCTTATCTACCTGGATGAAGCAAACCATCCTTTAAATGATAAGAATTTCAATTTACTTCATTATTGGAAGGTAAATGCTCTCAGATTTCCTGTTGTGTCCACTATGGCAAAGAAGTTCTTAGCTGTACCAGCTAGCAGCGTATCATCTGAGTCGACATTCAGTTGTGGAGGTAGAGTTCTTGATGACTATAGGAGCTCTTTAAAGCCAGCGACGGTTCAAGCACTAGTCTGTGCATCTAGTTGGATACGAGGTTCTAAAAGTCCTCCTATTATTCTGGTATGTGATTTTTAGTCTATTTTGCAACTTTAATTCTCCCCAAGTTTGTGTATATAAATATGTAATGCTTAATTCCTGTTGGTACAGGGAGAAGTTGATGATGGTGACATTGAGGCCGTGGAGCTTCCCAGCAGTGTGGTGGAGAGCAACTAGTGAGGCCGTGGAGACTGGAGACTCATCATGGAGTTGTTCATCTGTTGGCTTTGGCTATGCCTCGTGGCTTCTTTTAGTATATTAATATATATTACCTACTGAGTGTAGCACTCGGGGGGTTGCTCATTTATTTTGTTTCGTTCATGAACTCTATATGGATGAATTAGTGGGGTGTAAAGCGCATGCGTATGCTTATTAAGTCTCATCATCAATTGTCATGGCTGGACACAAATTATGGAATTGTGGTCTTGTGGATCAGCGATCAGTGCATTATGCCATTATATTCTCCATTGTTAAATTTATAAAAACTTTGTAATCTTTGCATTATATTCTAGAATTTCTTTTATAATCAAAACTTCTGTATTTATATGTTTTGGCTCGCGAGCCGAAACGAGTCGCTCGAGCTACTAAGCGAGCCGAGCCGAGCTTCACTTCTAGCTCGTTAGTTAATCGAGCCGAGCCGAGCCAATGTGTTAACGAGCCGAGCTATACCGAGCCGAGCTCTTAACAAGCCGAGCCGGCTCGTTAGCCACCCCTAACGACGGCAGCTCAGCTCCACCTCAGATGTCGACAGCGGCCGCCTCCACAACAACCTCTTTGTCCCAGACGGCGACCTCGGTGGCGAGCCCCCTCCCCTTCACGTCGACGACCCCCGCGACCCTCATTCCTACGACGCGCCGCGGTGGACGCTCCCACTCCCTTCACGCCGGTGACCACGGCGCCTGGCGACCCTCGTCCCCACCCTTCCCTAACTCCTTCCCTCACCAGATCCTCCCTAACGCCACGTCGGGGCAACGACAGGCACCACCAGATGGGTGTCGCCAGGGGCGCGGCGGCGGGCTCGCCGCCGAGGGGCACCGCCGTCGCCGGACCCTTCGCCGCGGAGAGGGGCGCGGCTGGTTGGTAGTGCCGTTCCGGGCCACAACCCGCTCGCGGCCCATCTGCATGTTCGTGCTGCCGACACGACACACCCCGAAAATAGACCATAGGGTCGTGCCTGGGCTGCCAGTGCGGCATGGCGCCCGACACGACCCGGCACGAAAGATCCATCAGGCTGCATAGTGCCGGGCTTTTTCGGGCTAATGTCGGGCTCGGGCCGGGCGGCCCGTTTGGAAATCTATATTTGCTTAGCTGATGATCCAACATTACGAGTATATAAGATATCTCATGCAAGGCTACTACCCTCTCGTCAGAGCAACTCCAAGAGACTAGCTAAAAATGGGATGATCTTGGCTTGATTAGCTAAAAAATGAAAAAATCAACAACAAAAACAACATTCCAACACACTAGTCAAACACTATGCTAGCTATCTTCAATAGCTAAACTTGTGACTTTGCTGGCCAAAGATGGCTAGTGCCCTTTGTTAGCTATCCTTCGCGGCCCCACCACCTCCCGCGCGGTCCCCTCCTGCTCCCACCTCCCTTGCGCGACTAACACGTGGACCTAGTTGTGGGATGGCTAATCATTTTAGTTAGTTTGTTGGAAGAAAAGGAAATATAGAGGAAGGGTATTAGCTAAATGACTTAGTTAAATGTGTATTTAGTTAGTCTAAATTAATTTAGTAAGTCTCCGGTAGTTGGTCTTACCTTACAAATATGAAAAGTGAGGAACTTCGTAACCTTCCGACATAGAGTCCACGATGCTCTGCCTCATGGTTGCATAAAGGAAGACAACGAAGACATCCGCGTGGGTCACCGCGCAAGTATACTTTCTTTTTTTTCGAATTACACAACACATCGGAAACACTCACAACGCACGCACACTCATCCCTATGAATACACGCACGCAAACCCTACCCCTAGGAGCATCTTCGAAGACTGTGCTGTCGACGGGAACGTCGCCTACCACTGAAAGCACAAACACCGTTAAATCCTGAGAAATTCGCTTCCACAGGGAGTCGAACTCAGGACCTGAGGTGCTACCGAGACTCTTGTAACCACTAGGCTACAAGCCCTTTCGCCGCGCAAGTATACTTCCATTGCATAGTATTTATTTTTTCCGACTGGCCGACCGTAAATCTTCTCTGTATCGATGAAAATATATTTACTCATTAGTGCTCCTTCATTAAAAAAAATGAGGGGCGTCAGATATTGATTTTTTTAGACGACGCCAGATGTTGATTGATATATGGATTCATACAAAACTTAATAAAAACATCTCATTAGCCTATTATCTCTACTCACAGCTATCCACGTCATACTCCCGGGCCCCCAATCGTCATCCCCCCTCCCCCGCGCTTGTGCCAGCTTTCTGCCCCGCGTGCCGCATCCGCTAGCCTCCCACGGTGTCCGCGTGGCTCCCAAGCGCCGCACATGTCCCGTGCGTCGGCTCGCATCCCACACCACTAGGCCTCCCTGGCGCCCCCTCTGCTCCCTTTCCCATAAACGTCCGCTGCCGCCAGGGGCATCAATGGTCGGCTGTCATCTGCCCGCTTTTAATCCCAACCAGAGCCGACTCTGTTTCGCTTTCAACACCTATAAGAGCAAGTTTTATAGTCTCGCCCACGAGCGGGCGAGAAGAGCTCCAGCTCAGCAGTACACCGGTTTTTTTATTCATAACCTGTAGCGTCATTTACTGCTATCCTGCCTTTCAAAGCGACGGCAACCAATGAGCAGCGGAGAAAACGCATGCGCCCGCTTTCAGCTAGCGTCTCGCGACTCGCCTGTTTTCTTCTCTCTCCACTTTTCTCTTTCCTCCACATCAGACTCCGCCGGCTACTCGCCAGTTATAATACTTGCTCTAAAACGAGGAGATCGAGCCCTCACATCCCTGATACGTCACCTCGCCCTTGCGCCCCTGTTGCTAGCCTCCTCTCCCCGTTCTCACCTTGATGTGCCCCTGCTGCATCACCGTTGCGACAGAGACTGGTGGAGAGCGTGCACCTCGGCGTCGTGGTCCCCAGGGCAGAGCGCCGCCGGCCTCGCCGTCGGTTCGTCAGTCAGAAGCCCCTGGAACCAAGCCGACGCCGCTAAGGGGACCACGGCGCCGAGGTGCACGCTCTCCACCGTCTCGTCGGCCGCCGGCCACGCGAGAACCGATATAACCATGCCAAGGCATTCAACATTCACTATTTGCTCTAAGAATCCATTCGAGGTGAAAGCTAAACTTGACTTCAAATTATTTATGTTTCCACCTACAAGGCTACTACTTGGTCCGTATGATTATAGATTGAAACACCTTGCTGTGTTGGAGGACAAAGATTACGTTGTTGTTACAGTACAAGTCCTTTCCCTAGCACAACTCTTTGGAATACAAGAGTTAGAGTCGAGGACGACTCCTTTTCAAGGAAGGGAGGATGATATGCACACGCCAGCGTCATCGACTACTCCGACCACTTTGCCGACCTCATCGACAACATTGCCGACCTCTACACCAACACCTACAGGACCAATCACACGTAGCCGAGCTAAAAAGATACAACAAGAGGTGCACGCGCTACTTTGTGAACTTAAACTCAATTCTAATGATAACTTTATGCTACCTAAGTCTTGTATGTTGATACTTCTCAGGTACGTTGAAGAGAATCATCAAGACGAAGGTCACGAAGCTAGAATCGGCAAAGTTCTCGTCATTCAGCAAGGCCATTCGGCAATCGACAATCCATTCGGCAATTTCCCAATCCATTCGGCAATCCATTCGGCGTTTCTGAAGCATAAGTTCGGGCATTAAACTGTACCAATCTACGAAGTTTCACATAGCATGCTATACACCGTTGGAAAGATAATCGAGTTAGCTTTCAAACGCATCCGGCCGTTTGTCATTTGGAGTTCCCTAGAAGAAGTTATGGTCAAAACATTGAAGACTACTCGAAGCCAAACGGCCACGCGGGAAAAGCTCGGAAGACCATTTCGAGGGGACCTTTCACATTGGCGACCTATTCAATTTGTTTTCGTGTTTCCACCCACCTAGGAGGGTTGTTCCTAGTATAAATACCCCTATGTACTACCGAAAACTCGGTTTCGATGAATATGAATTGGTAACCACATATGGTTTGTCGCGGCCACGCCGTCGAGTGCCTTGCACACCCTTGTTCTTCCTTGTTCTTCGAAGACTCGTGAAGAAGATCTCTCCGAGGTCCCCTAGTTCGTGCTCTACGGCTTCCGGTTCGGCCGCACCGTATTGTGTGGATTAGTCCCGGATTGTGGTTCGCGGTCGTTCGGTGATCGAGTCGAAGTCCTCAAGGTTTCGGTGCCTCTCACCCCGTCGCTTGGTCGCATCCAACCTTGGTTGGTATAAAGCTACCCGGATCGTGGTTCCGTGGTCGTTCGGAGATCGAGTCGAAGCTTCTTCGGTGCCTCTCTCCCCGTCACTTGGTCGCATCCAACCTTGGTCGGGTATAAAGCCTTTATCCGCCGATTTTCGGCAAGTTATGTTGTTACAAAACCTACCGCCGTGAAGATCGGGCCATCCCTTGTGCTAATCCTAGATTAGTACTTATCAAGAACCCGACTTGATGCGGCGGAAAAGAGTTGGCAGAGGGAGGGAGGCCAAGAGGAGCGTGGAGTAGAGAGCTTGATTGGGGCCAGGACGGTGTACAACTACGACGACCGCGCAGAGCAGTAGACGGCGGCGGTGGCGGATGTAGGCAGCGAGTGGATGTATCTGTGGCTAGGGTTGGAAGCTGGGGGGGTTTATTTGGTTTGTATGGGCCTACCCGCTAATTTTTTCTTTTTTACATTTCTCTCCTCAATTTTGCAAAAATATATGGTTCGCAAAAGAATTTGCAAAACTATACATCTAGCGCCGTGGGGGACGGCGGAAGGGACCTACCTCCATGCCCCATGGCGGTAGGGGCGCGCGTAGTACTGTAGCGCCTGCTACCGCCGTGGGCCACGTCGGTAGGGTCCAGTCTGTTTCCAAAAATTTGTAATTTTTTTGTTTTAACTCGGATGGAGGTAAACTTTATATAAAAATTGTAGCTTTCAACGAGATCTACAACTTTGTAGTTCAAAGTTTTTCCATTTGAAGTCATCTTCATAGTCAAATAATCGATATACTATCTAGATCTCAGTTTTCATATCGAGATCTCAGTTTTCGGTTTATGTTAAAAAAATTGTAACTTTTTTACATGAACTCGGATGGAGGTAAACTTTTTATGAAAATTGTAGCTTTCAACGAGATTTACAATTTTGTAGTTCAAAGTTTTTCCCATTTGAAGTCATCTTTATACACAAATAATCGATACATTGTTCAGATGTGAAAACTGCAAACTGAGATCTGGATAGTTTATCGATTATTTGACTATGAAGACGACTTCAAATGGAAAAAGTTTGAATCATAAACTTGTAGATCTCGTCGAAGGCTACAATTTTTATATCAAGTTTACCTCCATCCGAGTTCAAATAAAAAAATTACAAAATTTTGAAAACAGACGAGACCTCTACCACCATGGCCCACGGCGGTAGCAGGTGCTACATTACCACGCGCCCCCCTACCGCCGTAGGGCACGGCGGTAGGTCTCTGCCGCCGTGCCCCCACGGCGCTAGATGTATATTTTTGCAAAAAATTTTGGGAACCATATATTTTTGCAAAAAACGGAAAGAAAAAATGTAAAAAAAGAAAAAATTCCCTAGTCTCCATGGGCTGCACGGAATGCACTTTGGGCCAGGCCAAGATCGCGAGTGGAGATTCATTCGTATACGGGGATTCCCAGAACGTCACTTGAGACTTTGCTTTGCTAGACAATGAGCAACCTTATTACAATTTCTGCTAAAAAATAAAAGAAAAAAAAGCTGAAACAAAGAGCTCAACTCCCGGATCTCCCTCAACAAAGGTAGGAGGCTTGATCGTCGGTCTTCTCCCGCTCACCAAAGCCGAATTAATTCCTGGCAGTATGTTTCCAAGTATAACCTCTACACACTGGCATGTTGTGCCAACATCAAACCATCTCTACAAGCAGTTTTTTTTAAATCACACAGTTCAATGTAGACGCTCACAACACGCACGCACACTCACCCCTATGAATACACGTACGCAAACCCTACCCTTATGAGCACCTTCGAAGGACTGAGCACCAGCAGATCCGGAGATTCCCGAAGTCATCATCAGCGCCTCGTCGTCGACGGGAACGTCGATTACCACTTAATGCATAACGCCGGTAAATCCTGGAAAATCCAGGAAAAGGTGCGAGCACCAGGATTTAAACCGTGGTGGGTAGCGTCCCACTGGACCGTCCTACCATTCGACTACAAGCCCAATCGCATCTCTACAAGCGGTTACTTCCATTTGTAGTGAGGGGGCCGAGACAATTCTCATACCATTTAGCATATGTTAATTTGGGGAATCGGTTAACTGCACCCTAAAACCAACCGTGGACCAAAAACCAAACAACAAGGAATTTTTAGCAACCACTTTACTTTTCAACTTTCAAATTTCACCTAAAAATCGTGCTTAAAGAATTTTCACAGCAACACGCGGGATATCACTTAAGCTATCCACATGCTATACTGTCACTGTAAAATTCTCTCAAATCCCGCAGCAACGCGCGGGGAATCACCTAGTATCAATATACATCAAACAACCTTAGCATTTGTGGGTCTTTACGGGCAAGAAAAAGGCCCAACTTGTTTAGGTCCCACTCGTCTACTTGCAACAGGAGCCCAATGGGGCTTGTCTTTTGGGACCGACTAGTGTACTTTTGACCTTGTTTAGTTCGTGGGAAAATTTGTCTTTTCAACGTTGGACGTTTTGCTAAACAGTTTTCCGGAAAAAGTGATTCTCTGCTGATTTTGTGAAGTGATTCTCTGAAATGAACTGAGCGGTTGAGAGCTGAAAAAGTAGTTCTTCTGATTCTGTGAAGTGATTTTACCATCTTGATTTGAAGATGATAAAAAGATTCACTTTCAGCAACAATCACTTCTGTCGGGGACAACCATAAGGGTCCCCTAAATAACCAGGGAAAACCCACTTTCTTTCGCAAAAAACAAAACGCAAACGAACCCAAAACACGCTTAAGATAACTCACGGCCCAACGGCCGGGCCCACGGCCCCAGCGGCGCACCAGACAGTTGGCCCGGCCACCCTCGGGCGGAACTCCACTTCGCTCGAAGGGCACGACACCGCACTAGCAAACACCCGCCTCGCTCGAGGGCTGGGCGCCCCCTCAGGTGAGGTTCCGCCTCGCTCGAGGGCCGGTCGCCCCCTCGGGTGACGTTCCGCCTCGCTCGAGGGCCTCATGGGCTCGCTGCCCCCGTACCCGCTCCCCCGACAGGGGCATTTAATGCTCTGACATTTGCAGGCGCCCAGGTCAAAGACGAATCCACGCCACGCCGCTGACACGCCAGGGAATCACGCCTCGGCGCTGTTCCGCCAACTCCCCCGGTGAGGCCATCCCCGCCACTGTGCGGCATGGCCGGCGTCAGTCACGTGACACTGTGCCGCCCACTCTCGTACGGCTGACGCGCCGCGCACTCGAAAGGGGGACGGCAGAACCCTCGAAAGGGGGCACACAGCGCTCTGAAGCGAAGGCGAGAAGCAAAGGGATGCGGATGCTAAGTGTTGAGGTAAAGGGCTCCCCTCTCCCTCTCCTTGGATTTATAGATCCAGGGGAGCTATGCTCCCCAAACCGCGCGTGCTGCGCGCAATAACTGCAGGTAGCCGCATCTGCTGTTGACGAGCGGGCCCCACATCGCCAAAACGGCCGGGCGCACGCGCACGCGCGATCATTACGCCGCGGCAACCGAAGGGCCGCGGTGGCCTGTCACGTCCACCTCCCACGTCGTCCACTACGCGCGCGGTTGCGTCGCTTGAAAAGGCGCGCCCGCGGCGCACGACCGCAACCACGACTGTGGGCATTTAATGGCCCGGTCCCTTACCAAGTAAGCGTGACCCTCGCGTGGCCCGAGCCCAGGGCTCGAAAAATCAGACCCTCGAAGGGTGCGATTACTGACCAGTGGTCTCGAGACGCGTTCGACGAGAGAGGGCGCCACAGGTGCCCTCGGTTCTAGAGGATTACTGATCAGCAGCTCGAGGGCCGGCTCGGCCACAAGCCCGTGAGCCCTGCAGATATAAATAAGATGGGGGCACCTAGCTGCCACCCCCAACGGCCCTACCGAAAGTGCATCTAGGCCCCTAAGTGGATTTTGGTGAATTGAATGACAAGGCGATTAAAGGACTAACGTTTTTGTTTAAGATCGTGAGCGAGGTTTTCATTATATATTCATGAGCTACTTTTGAAGTATTTTATATATGGATGTATTTTATGGCTCACATCTACAAAGATGAGTATTTGGTGCAAGGCTTCATGAGTTTATTAAAAGAGAACAAGATGATGAGTACACATTTCATGGTTCTAAAAATGGAAGCTTGCATATCCGTTGTCAATCAAGATCAAGCATTTGAAGCGGGACTTTCAAATGAGGGTTAATTGCGTGTGAAGCAAAGTGGAACTCAAAGTGGATTGGATAAGTGATGAAGAGATCAACCGAGATGTCTAGGGTGAGGGACTAAGCAATCTTTGGGGCCGTAGCTAAGCCACCATAAGTGTTTTGCTAGGGTGAAGGTCTAGCATCCGTGGGGTCTTCAAGTATCATATTCAAACCTTAATCGAGGGAAGCTTTGCAAGTCATCAACTCGTTAAGATTGGCAACATGGAGTGGCCATGGATCCAAGTGTGCATTCTTATGCTATATGGAAAGATCCTAAGTCACTAGCTCAAGTATGGACATGCTCAAGTCAAAGGCTATGTTGAAAGCCCTCAAGTGGTTATCGATCAAGTATGGCAAGAATTGAAGTTGTTCAAGCTCAAGGGGTCATCAAAGCTCTTTTACTCTTTTCTTGAGTATAGGTATGCCGTACTATCAAGAGGGATGCAACTTAGCAAGTTGACCAAGTCAAAGTGCTCATTAGTTGACCTAAGTGAGATCTAGCCCTTGAGTGTGCTAACCAACCCTCCTAACCTAACCTGGGTCATTTCATCTTGATGGTGAAGTGCTAGTTTCTCTAAAAAAGGTTTTGGGGCAACTCGGGGCCTGACCGGTCTGACCGGTCAGAGGCACCGGTCTGACCGGTGCCGCTAGCCCAACGGCTAGTTTTTCATACACCGGTCTGACCGGTGTAGGGCTCCGGTCTGACCGGTGCCACCCGGGGTCTAACGGCTAGTTTTCTTCTTTGAGGGGTATAAATACCCCAAGCCCTCTTCGTGTGTGGGCTGCCGCTTCTAGTGTTGTTCTTTGAGATCCCAAGCCATTTCTAACTAGCTCTAAGCCTTAGTGGCTCTCCCCAACCATCTCTTTGTGAGATTTGTGGATTCAAGCCATCATCTTTGTGTTGGGTTGAGAAAGTGAGCCTAGGAGTGACTTTGTAAGCTAACAAGAGCAGGTTCCATAGCTTGAGCACTTTGGTTACGAGTCTACAAACTTTGGTGCATTTGTTTCTCTTGGAGGTTTGCCTCCTAGACGGCTAGGTGTCGCCGGCTAGCTCCCAAGGTTGTGGTGAGCAGCGGGAAGTTTGTAAGGGCTGCGATCTTGCCTCTTCGTGGAAAAGATCACCTTAGTGGAAAGGAGGAAAGTGGTTGAAAGAGACCCGACTTGTTGTGGGAATCGTCCCTTACAAGCTCCTCAACGGAGACGTAGCCATTCCTCAGTGGGTGGTGAACTTCGGGAAACAAATCCTTGCTTCCTCGTGTGGTTCTTCTCTCTAAGTTGTTTTTCTAGCATATATCATTTGCTTCCGCTTCGATCTACTTGGGTGTGTTACTTGTGTGTGCGGGGCTCATTACTCGCTTGTGATCATCTACAAGAGCCACACCCCGAGTTTGGTTCGTGCTAGAAGCCAAGAGGCGCTTGAAGTTGTTTTTGCGGGGTTCTCTTCGTGCTACACCGGTCCGACCGGTGAGGTGCACCGGTCGGCCGTGTCATGCGTGAAGACCGGTGCTTGACCGGTCCGACCGGTCACCACCACCGGTCCGACCGGTGGAGCACTTGTCGACTCAAGTGATTTGGGGGAAAAAGTTTAATTCGGTCGTCACGCTCACCCCCCCCCCCCCCCCTCTAGGCGACATCAAGGTCCTTTCAATTGGTATCGGAAGCGAGTTCTCCGATTCGAGCTTAACCGCTTGGAGTTCTTCGATGTCGACAACTTGTGAGGTACCGTTTGAGCCTCTAGCTCTAGATGGCTCAAACTATTCTTCTTGGTGCCGTAATGTTCACATTGCACTTAAGGTTTTGGGCCCTACCGCTGAGAGCATTATGGTTGCGAGTATCCTTCCAAAGGATGAGACATGTGTCTCGCCAATGGACTTGGAGAAGAAGCAGCTTAATGCTCTTGTTACTAACCTTTTGTGTAGTTGTGTATGTAGCGAACTAAAGTACATTATCCTGAAGAGCAAAAAGATTTCCGAAGATGCTCATCTCATTTGGAAATTACTACTTGAGTTGGTAAACACCAAATGGGATGAACTCGAGAGTGATGATGAAGATGAGTCAGTGGAGATGTGCCCTACCTCTACAACATCCACTGAGCCTCAAGCATCAAACCTCAAGCAAGAAGAAGAGCAAAGAAGCGAAGACGCCTGTCTCTCTCAGGGGACCGGTCGGACCGGTGACACCCACCGGTCGACCGGTGCCGGCAGAGGCACACCAACTTGCTTGATGGCCAAGAAGGAGAAGAGAAGCAAGAAGAAGAGACTAGCCAAAGGGGCTAAGGACCAAAAGATTGAAGCCTTAAGCTCTTCGTCAAGAGAACTTGAGCTTCTCAAATCCGAACTTGCATCCTTGGTTTGTAAGTATGAAACATTGGCTAACAAATATGATCATGACATCAAATCCTTTGCTTGTAGAGCTAAATTAGAAGAAGATGCCAATGATGATCTAGAAGCCAAACTAGCGAAGCTCACTAGCGAGCATATGGTCCTACAAGCTAATCACAATGAACTTGAACTTTCCTTTGAGAAGCTTGTTGATTCTTATGCAACACTAGAGATAGCCCATGAGGTTGTGCTTTCATCGGTAAAATCTCTACAACCTCTATCTCACACATGCACTTGCTCACAAGTTCAAGTTGTTTTATCTAGCGCTAATGATTGTTTGTCTCAAGCAAGCCAATCTAGCATTGAGCATGTACTTGTAGAATCTTGTGAAGACCTCATTGTGCTGAAAATGACAAACTAAAGCAAGAGGTCGAAAAGCTCCAAAAGGACTTGTGTGTGTTGAAGGAGAAGAGCAAAGTGCAACCTTCTCAAGATAACCGTGAAAGCACGGTGAAGAAGCTTGGGAAGGGATCAACCGCCACTAGTTCAACCCCTCAACAAGCTACAAGGTTCCACAAGCACAAGATTCAAGAAAAGAGCGAGGTTGGGCAAATCAAACCCCAATATCGCCCGATCAAGCACAAGGCACAAGAGTCACTCTCCAAGAAGCCTAGAAGCTCCAAAAAGTGGAGGGTGTGCTACAAGTGCGGAGAGAAGGGACACCTTGCCAACTCATGCCCAAAAGCAACAACGGCGCGGTGGCTCGACCGTGACCGGCCGACCGGTGCATGCCACGAGTCGACGGTGTCTTTGGCCGAGATGCCTCACTTCAAGCAAACAAGGCAAGGAAGCCACCTTCTCCAAGAACAAGTCTCGAAGCAAGTGTAGAAAAGAAATTGTAAGGAATGGGGTGACCAACAAGAACAAAAGTCGCATTTGTTACAAATGCCGTCAAAAGGGTCACATGGGCAAGGATTGCCCAAATGGTAACGTTCCTAAATCAAACCTTGTCCATTATGATTTCCATAAGCTTAGGAACGATAAGAATAGAACTTGTGCTATGAGGGAGATTAGTTCACCTCATTGTAGCATGAGAACTATTTGGGTTCCTAAGCACCTTGTGACTAACCCAATAGGACCCAACAAGTGTTGGGCACCGAGGAATGCTTACTGAGCTTGCAGGTTGAAAGAGATGCATTGAGCACATGGTTGGAGGACTTAGAAATCTTGATGGTTTTTGGATCAATATCAACTTAATATCTCTTATCCAAGACTTCCCTAAAGGTTGAAATAAAAAATTTCGTGTTGTGGCTCAATTTTTTGTTTCTCAAGGCCGCACCGTCCGACCGGCAAGCCACCGGTCCGACCGGTGGTGAACTTGAAGTCACATAATCGTGTTTATGCAACCTAAGTGGATGAGAATTGGTCTATAACATATCCGGAGAAGTTTTAAGGAGCAAAATCTCAAAAAGGAGGAAAAGGGACCGGTAATACCGAGGGAATGTCGGTTCTACCGATAAGGACTCTCTGTTGAATTTTATCGGGATCTTCGGTTCTACCGATGGGGGCCGGGAAAAACCGATATGGCCTCTCCGGCTTGACTGCGGGCTCCGTCACCGGCTCGGCCGGTGGCCGTCACGGCCGACCGGTGGACGCCGGCGTCGCCCGTGGGGCCACAAGTAAAAGGAATCCTTTTACCCCCCCTTCCTCTCTCTCTCCTCCATCATTCACCATCCCACCACTGCCTCCAAACCGTGAACACCTCCTCCATCTCCTCTCTTTCATCTCTCTCACAATCCATGGTGATTTGAAGTTTCAACCAAGGAAAAGCCTCAAGATTGGAAGCAAAAGGATCTCCTAAGGCCCCTCTTCACTTTCCCCTTCGTGTTTCTCGGATTCAACTCGAGTTCATCTCTCCAAAGGTATTCAAACCTTTCTTTTGCCCGATCTCCTCACTTGGTGCAAAGTTTTGAATTTCCTTTGGTAGAACATCTTCCGAGATCACCTAGAAGACATTCCTATAGATCCATAGCGTTTTGTTGGACACATTGTGAGAAATCACAAATTGGGTTCGGACGGCTTTCACCTGGGCTCGGCCGGTGGCCGTCACCGTCCGACCGGTGGCGCATGTCCACCCCAAAATGTGTTTCTCTTCTTGTTTTTCAACACATATCTTTTCTAGGATGTCTTTTGTTCATATATACCAAATCTTAGATCAACAATGCTCGGATTGATTGTGAGAGCTATTGGCTCGTTGCGGGTGGCACCGGTCCGACCGGTGCCCCTCACCGGCTCGATCGGTGCAGCCTGAAACGGACCCGCTTGTTCGAACTTTCAAGCTTTAATTCCATTTCAATTCAATCTTTTTCCCTAGAGTCTTATACACTCCTGTCATCCTTTGTGTGACTCGGGACGGCAGCCTATGGTGCGGGAAAAGGAAGGGGCTAAGAAAAGAAGAGAAGAAGTCCTCACTCGCCGAGGAGCCATCCCCGGTGATTTTGGGGAAGGGGGCAAAGCACCGTAAACATCGGCGGCAAGAGATTGAGACGCCGCTCAACTCAAGCTAGTGCCGAGGATCCCGATCTAGGAGGTGACACGGAACAAGCGGCGATGACAATGTTGAAGATGAGACTTATCCGGTCGGTTTGAGTTGAGAAGACACCGGGAGGCCGGGTCGGAGCGGCCGATGGTGCCGGGGATGAGGATGAGGAGGAGGATGAGGAGGAAGAAGAAGAGGATGTGGATGCCATGGAAGAGGACGACGACGATCAGGGTAGGCTGAGGATCATGCCACCTACCTACATTTATCCTGATCGGCCGGTTAAGTACCACGGGTCAGGGATGACCAAGGCCCTGAAGAAGCTAAGGGACAAGAACCCTTATGAGGAGGGCAAGACCGCTTCGGATCCCGCATTTTGGGCTAAATTTCAGCAAGACTACTATGCTACAGTGATTATAAAGAAGCCCAAGATCACACACAAGGCTCAGTTTGTGGATTGGGGGCACATGGCAAGGAAAGGAGACCCTATTTTTGATGAAGTAATCAGCAACTGTGAGAGGCAAAGGGTCAAGTCACTTATGGGGTTCCGACACGATTGGAACAAAGAGATCATTGCCCACTTCTTTGCCACGGGCACTTTGGTCACATTGAGGCCGACAGGGCCATGATTTGGATGACTAACGGCCAAAGGTACTCCATTACATTCCACAGATTCTTGAGATGCTTTGGGATCATGGCAGGAGATGGGGAGTTGAGGAAGCTCCATGATGAGGGGGAGCTAGAGAAGGATGCTTTGCACGTGATGTACCCTCGCGGTGAGCATGCCAACTTTGGGAAAGTGAAGAACCTCTATACCTACTTCGCTGTCCTAAATAGGCTACTTAGGGTATCTATCACACCTAGAGATGGAAACCCCTCGGAAATCACTAAGTTTCGAGAAAAAATTTGATGGTGGCTTTGAGGCCGGGAGCTCCGCAGTTCGGTGTCGGGGACTTCATTTGGCAAGAGATTAAGCATCTATCCGAGGACCCCAAGAAAATGCGGCTACGGCCCCTTACATCATGTATATGATCGAAAAGGTTGCAAAGACCGAGTTTCCGAAGAATGTCACTCACAAGCCTCTAAAGCTCAATCCAAGCAAGAATCCACGGGTTCCATCTCCTAGAGTTGAGCATGCACCGAACGAGGAGGAAGAAATTTTTGAGGAGAGTGCGGGTCGGCCGGTTTCGCCTCCGGGTCGGTGCTCAAAGACCGTCCGGTGACCGGGCCGAGCACCGGCCGACCGGTGGGGAGGCCGGGCAAACCGGGCAGACCCGCAGATCCACCTCTCCTTTGAAGAAGTTTCTCAACTTCATTTTTGGGATGTGTCGGAGCCGCGCATGACATCCGAGTGGAGCAAAGAAAGGTCAAGACGGCAAATAAGCAAATGCGGGATACGATGAAGCTCATGCACAATGCCCAAGGTTTTCAACCACCTCGCTCTCCTCCATCTCCGAATCTCCTCCGTTGAGATACCTTCCTTTGAAGAAAGGATGAGAGGATGGGCCAACTCGGATTTGCTTAACCAATATGGCCCTATGTTCTTCGAGTCCGAGCAAGGACAAGGATCATCCTCATCGATTCCTCCTCCACCTCCACCCTTTGTACCTCCTCCTCCGACGTAGCAGATCGTCTCACTTCATGGAACAGAGCAAGCACCCCCACCTCCTCCACCTCCCGAGCAAGTACACGATTGGGGCGCTCGCTTCTCCGCCGAGATCTTTGGCTACGACCCGTACTTCTATGGTAAAACCGTGCTCCCATAGCTCATCCATCTCGGATCAACGTCTCGGAATCGATTTACCTAAACTCTCCTTTGCATTGGATTCTTGACGACTTTCAAATAGGGAGGGAGCTCTCACCCGGAGACGGATCACAAGGACGATGATCGACCGCCGCTTCTTCTCCGGGCCCTTCTTGGATGCTTGCCGACAAAGGGGGAGAAGAATTGCGATTAAAGCCTCAAGTCTAGGCTTGTCGTGGTCGTTGTCGTGTTGCACCGGCCCGACCGGTGCCCCGCACCGGTCCGACCAGGTGCCTACCGGAAATTGAGAGAAATTGTGTAATAAGTTAGAATTTTAACTTAGTGGACTTGAGAACTTTTGTATGAGTGCCACCGGTGCCTACCGGAAATTGAGAGAAATTGTGTAATAAGTTAGAATTTTAACTTAGTGGACTTGAGAACTTTTGTATGAGTGCCACCGTGTGTTTTAATCCTTATTGTTAGATTGTGATGCATGTTTTAAATGATGATTGTTTGTGTTGGCTAAATGGAGCAAGGTGATCTAAACCAGCCTTGCAACCCCGGCATGACCACCTTGGACCAAATAGCACACACTTCGTTGCTTTGTGCGTCGACCGGACCCGACCGGTCCGACCGGGGTCGGGGGCACCCGTCCGACCGGTGCCGCCCGCTTGAGCGAGCCGGGCCGGGACCGGACCGGCTCGACCGTCGGGGGCACCGGTCGACCGTGCCGCCCAATCGACTCATTTTTCTTTGCTTTGTGCATATCTTGTCATACGCATCACGGATTTTATTTTGTCGCTCACACATGTTGCACTCCACCGATTCTAAGATATAGGGGGAGCTCACACGTCTTTTCTTCCAAATTTGTGCTAATGGCATTTAAGGCCATTTTCTTGAAATCAAACTCAAAGCACAAATTAAGGGGGAGCTCTAGCTATATCTGAGAATCTAAATGCGCTTTATTGTTTTATTTGTAAGCTTTAATCGAGTTGTCATCAATCACCAAAAAGGGGGAGATTGAAAGTGCATCTAGGCCCCTAAGTGGATTTTGGTGAATTGAATGACAAGGCGATTAAAGGACTAACGTTTTTGTTTAAGATCGTGAGCAGGTTTTCATTATATATTCATGAGCTACTTTTGAAGTATTTTATATATGGATGTATTTTATGGCTCACATCTACAAAGATGAGTATTTGGTGCAAGGCTTCATGAGTTTATTAAAAGAGAACAAGATGATGAGTACACATTTCATGGTTCTAAAAATGGAAGCTTGCATATCCGTTGTCAATCAAGATCAAGCATTTGAAGCGGGACTTTCAAATGAGGGTTAATTGCGTGTGAAGCAAAGTGGAACTCAAAGTGGATTGGATAAGTGATGAAGAGATCAACCGAGATGTCTAGGGTGAGGGACTAAGCAATCTTTGGGGCCGTAGCTAAGCCACCATAAGTGTTTTGCTAGGGTGAAGGTCTAGCATCCGTGGGGTCTTCAAGTATCATATTCAAACCTTAATCGAGGGAAGCTTTGCAAGTCATCAACTCGTTAAGATTGGCAACATGGAGTGGCCATGGATCCAAGTGTGCATTCTTATGCTATATGGAAAGATCCTAAGTCACTAGCTCAAGTATGGACATGCTCAAGTCAAAGGCTATGTTGAAAGCCCTCAAGTGGTTATCGATCAAGTATGGCAAGAATTGAAGTTGTTCAAGCTCAAGGGGTCATCAAAGCTCTTTTACTCTTTTCTTGAGTATAGGTATGCCGTACTATCAAGAGGGATGCAACTTAGCAAGTTGACCAAGTCAAAGTGCTCATTAGTTGACCTAAGTGAGATCTAGCCCTTGAGTGTGCTAACCAACCCTCCTAACCTAACCTCGGGTCATTTCATCTTGATGGTGAAGTGCTAGTTTCTCTAAAAAAGGTTTTGGGGCAACTCGGGGCTCGACCGGGTCCGACCGGTCGGAGGCACCGTCCGATCGGTGCCGCTAGCCCAACGGCTAGTTTTTCATACACCGGTCCGACCGTGTAGGGCACCGGTCTGACCGGTGCCACCCGGGTCTAACGGCTAGTTTTCTTCTTTGAGGGGTATAAATACCCCAAGCCCTCTTCAGGTGTGGGCTGCTGCTTCTAGTGTTGTTGCTGAGATCCCAAGCCATTTCTAACTAGCTCTAAGCCTTAGTGGCTCTCCCCAACCATCTCTTTGTGAGATTTGTGGATTCAAGCCATCATCTTTGTGTTGGGTTGAGAAAGTGAGCCTAGGAGTGACTTTGTAAGCTAACAAGAGCAGGTTCCATAGCTTGAGCACTTTGGTTACGAGTCTACAAACTTTGGTGCATTTGTTTCTCTTGGAGGTTTGCCTCCTAGACGGCTAGGTGTCGCCGGCTAGCTCCCAAGGTTGTGGTGAGCAAGGCGGGAAGTTTGTAAGGGCTGCGATCTTGCCTCTTCGTGGAAAAGATCACCTTAGTGGAAAGGAGGAAAGTGGTTGAAAGAGACCCGCTTGTTGTGGGAATCGTCCCTTACAAGCTCCTCAACGGAGACGTAGCCATTCCTCAGTGGGTGGTGAACTTCGGGAAACAAATCCTTGCTTCCTCGTGTGGTTCTTCTCTCTAAGTTGTTTTTCTAGCATATATCATTTGCTTCCGCTTCGATCTACTTGGGTGTGTTACTTGTGTGTGCGGGGCTCATTACTCGCTTGTGATCATCTACAAGAGCCACACCCCGAGTTTGGTTCGTGCTAGAAGCCAAGAGGCGCTTGAAGTTGTTTTTGCGGGTTCTTCGTGCTACACCGGCCCGACCGGTGAGGTGCACGGCCCGACCGGTGTCATCCGTGAAGACCGAGTGCTTGACCGGTCCGACCGGTCACCACCACCGGTCCGACCGGTGGAGCACCGTCGACTCAAGTGATTTGGGGGAAAAAGTTTAATTCGGTCGTCACGCCTATTCACCCCCCCCCCTCTAGGCGACATCAAGGTCCTTTCACCCACTGACCAGGGGTTCGAAGCCTGACCCTCGAAGGGTTCGAACAGGCGCCCAAGATCAATAGAGTCAGGGACGACGAGGGCGCGCCCATTCGAGCCTATCCTCGAGCTCACCAGCTCGAGGGCGCCCCACATGTCGTATTCAAGAGCCAACGAGGGCAGATAGTCGAGGGATCCCATTGAGGGAGAGCTTCCGCGCCCTCGGTCCCTAGCGAACGGGACCGAGCCCTGCCTAGCATACCCACGTGAGCGTTTTCATGGACGAGTCTCCGGACCACGAGCCAACCCTTATCGAACGGGGCATGGGCGTCCACTTGAATCACCCAGTAACAGCTCAACGAGGAATCCGCAATTCGCGACCCGCTCGATGGGGGTTGCGGAAACCTCACCCTCTGTCCCGCGGAGGGACAGCGAGGGAACGTACAAACTAGTCGGAGAGCCCGCCCCGATCGCCTCGAACGGGCCCAGGCTTGGGGGCTCGATGCACGGCTACACCTCCCGGAGATGCACCGAACGCGGATGAATGCCAAAAACGTGCGCATGGCACCGCTGAGGCCGACTGGGATATTGCCGATGCCGGCTGAAACTAACACCTCACACACTGGCAGATCCTGCGAAAAAACCTTGCAGGAGCACCCACGCTCCTGCAAGGCTTCGAGGGCTAGACCCACGGGTCTGCTAGCGCGACCCCACGGAATAGCACAACAACCAGGAGGGAAGAAAGTCCTATCAGCAGACGCCAACATCTGCGGGATCCTAACGGATACACCCGCGGATGCTCGGGGGCTACTGTCGGGGACAACCATAAGGGTCCCCTAAACAACTAGGGAAAACCCACTTTCTTTCGCAAAAAACAAAACACAAACGATCCCAAAACACATTTAAGATAGCTCACGGCCCGACAGCCAGGCCCACGGCCCTGGTGGCCCCAGCGGCCCAACAGACAGTCGGCCCGGCCACCCTCGGGCGGAACTCCGCTTCGCTCGAAGGGCACGACACTGCACTAGCCAACTTCCGCCTCGCTCGAGGGCTGGGTGCCCCCTCGGGTGAGGTTCCGCCTCGCTCGAGGGTTGGGCGCCCCCTCAGGTGAGGTTCCGCCTCGCTCGAGGGTTGGGCGCCCCCTCAGGTGAGGTTCCGCCTCGCTCGATGGCCTCACGGGCTCGCCGCCCCCATACCCGCTCCCCCGACAGAGGCATTTAATGCTCTGACATTTGCAGGCGCCCAGGTCAAAGACGAATCCACGCCACGCCCCTGACACGCCAGGGAATCACGCCCCGACGCTGTTCCGCCAACTCCCCCTGGTGAGGCCATCCCTGCCACTGTGCGACACTGTGCTGCATGGCCGGCGGCAGTCTCGTTACACTGTGCCGCCCACTCTCGTACGGCTGACGCGTCGCACCCTCGAAAGAGGACGGTGGAACCCTCGAAGGGGGATGGACGTCTATTCCACGCTTGCCCAGGACTACGCCGTGACGTCAGGCCAGCGGAACCGGTCACCTCCGTCGCCGTCGGTCCTGTGCGGCCATCCCCGCCATCACGACACCATTCCGGGCACTGCATCACCATCCCCGACGCTGTGGAAGCGCGCGGCGACGGGACATCGCCACGCACGCTGTTGTGCCTCGTACGGCCTCCCGTCAGCGGCACCCTCGAATCAGCATGCGGGCGGCCACCGAACGAGCGACCCCTACACCGCCGCCCTCGAAGCCGCCCCTGGACGGATACAGGGCACGCCATGACGTCCCGCTATAAGCAAGATTCGTCAGGTTGGCCGTCTACTCCACGGCACTACACGCTATGCCATCACGCGTAGATAAAACAGTGCGGCGCGCCTGTAAACTGCCTCCTCCTTGGCTATAAAAGGAGGGGCAGTCCCCTAGCCGCAGAAAAGAGGACGGATAGCACTCGCTCGCACTCTTTCCGGCTTCACCACGATATTGGCACTCGCCTCAATCAAAAAACCTCCGGGACCTAGAGGCCCCGCCTCCTCTCTCGCTTTGCTTGTAGCCCCCCTCTGCAAGCACTACGTTGCAACGCAAATACAGTGCCCTGAGCACACCATTGCTGGACGTACGGCCCCGGCCGGAACCAGGAAAAATCCAGTGTCACCTAGTTGCTTAGCACCGGCCATCGAGAGATAGATCTCGGCGCTCTTAGTAGTTAGTGTCGGGACTACTTTCCGCACCGACAACTTCTCTTAGAATTAGAATATCAGGTCCCACAAAAAAGCATAATCAGATGAAGCTCTACTACCCGCAAAAAAAAAAAGATGAAGCTCTACTATACAAACGCACCCAAGATCCACCGTTCATTGGCTTTCCTTCGTCATCATTGCCCTGGTTGGGTTTGGATCCGCGCGTGAAAGATCACGAAATATAATAATCCACTTCGCGAGCTGATTATTGCTCGATCTCTTTCTATCCTGAATCCTCTCGCTTTCTCGTAGGGTCTCCCGGCGTTCTTGAATCTTTGATGAGGAGACACGACCCCACCACCCAGCACGAGTGCAAAAATCCAAACGCCTCTCCACGAAAGCAACACCACCAGCAGCACATGGACAAAGGGAAATCCCGCCCGGGCAGGCGCGCGGCCACTGCCCCGCCTTCACCAGCAGCCGGCAAAGGCTACGCGACTTCACACACCAGCTAGCTGCCGGGCGGGCACAGTACAACGTGTGGACGACGGGCGGGCACACCGACGTGGGGTGGGTACACAAATCGGGTGCGCTGGCGGCGGCGGCGGCGCCGGCGCGCGCGTCAGCTTGTGTGGAGAAGGCGCTTGCGCTTCCAGGATCCACCCGGAGGAGCCCGGTTTTGTGTGGAGAAGCTGTTTGACACGTAAGGGTGGACTAGTCCTACGGGGCATCTGAGCTGGCCACGCCACCTTTGGTGCTTGGTGGTGGTGCTGCCCGCGTGGTTTCGACTTTCGAGAGAGGAGACGACTGATGCCATATTGCCGTGCTCGTGTAGCCGTGCATTATCAACCAAGCACGCAGATACTTTTTACGTAACCCAGCGGATGAGGCTTCGACAATGACTGTACATTTCAAGTGAAAGTGTACTACGTGACCAATCGATTCCAAAAAAAATCCTCCCTTTATTTTTTTATAAAATAAATCATCTCAATTTTTTAAGATGGAGAATTAAATATCCTCCCACGCCACGGGGGCGTGCGTCCCCACCTCGCGCACCAGAATCTTCACCAAGGGCCCACTGCCGGCCGGGACAAGTGGCTCGCAATCCCTCCCCAAATTCCCCCCACTCCCACCACCACCACATCCTCTTCCTCCCTCCGCTCCCGCCGCGATCGACCACCGACCGAGAAAGCCTCGCAAACGAACGCTCCCAGGCGAGCGAGCGAGCGAGCGCTGCTCACGTCCACAGGGAGCGCCAGCCAGCAGCAGTAGGCCCCCCCTCCACGCCGGCATCCGCAAGCAGCCGCGCCGTGGTGGAGCCAGCGTCACCAGCCGCCGCGGATAAAACCACGCGTCCGGCCGCGAGAGCGAGCGCGTCAGCGTGCGCGTGTGGTGTGGTCGGGTTAGCGAGCCGAGGAGCGCGCGCGGCGATGGCGGCGGCCGTGGCCACCGTGGCCTCCCCATCCCCCGCCTCCAGGCGACTGCTCCCCCTCCTCCTCCTCCTCCGCAGCCCCGTCCCTCCTCCGGCTCCCGCGGCCGGGCGGGCGGCTCCGGCGCGCGCTGCGGGTCGTCTCGGCAGCCGCGGCCGCGGGGGACGAGGCGGATGTGCTCCCGGGACCCGGGGGCGAGGGGGTGCCGGGGAGGCTCGAGGAGCCGCGGGACGAGCCGCTGGGCGGGAGCCAGCTCGACATCGGCGGGCTCGCATTCCAGGGCGACGTGGGCGGGGGATTCGCCGGTGGGGGCGGTGCGGGCTCGGGGGCCTCCGGTGGCGGGGACGGTAACAAGGCGCTGGATCGGGCCATCAACACGGCCATCGTGCTCGGGGCCAGCACCTACGCGCTCACCAAGCTCCTCACCGTCGACCAGGACTACTGGCATGTACGTCTCTCCCCCCATTTTGATTCCCTTCTTCTTCTTCTGGTTGTGGCTTTATTTAACTCTCGATTTGATTCAGATTTAGTACTGTCGCGCCTTTGATTTTGATTTGGGGGTCGTATCGATTGGATTCTGTGCAGGGGTGGACGATCTTTGAGATCCTTCGGTACATGCCGGAGCACAACTGGTCGGCATACGAGGAGGCACTCAAGGCAAACCCGGTACTGGCCAAGATGATGATCAGTGGCGTCGTCTACTCCCTCGGTGATTGGATCGCGCAGGTGCTTGCTCTCATTCATTTCCTAAGCTGCTCTAGCTGTACTCATATGTACAGCTCTGTTGCTGCAATAGTTTGATAGGAGCAACTTAACTAACTCTCTTGTTGTTTATATTGCTTCTTGCAGTGCTATGAAGGCAAACCGATCTTTGATTTCGACCGTGCTAGGATGTTTCGATCCGGCCTTGTTGGGTTCACTCTTCATGGGTCACTTTCGCATTACTACTACCATGTCTGTGAGGTAGCCATTCCCACATTACCTGGTCAAGCTATCTTGTGTTTGTGCGGCTGATTAAGTAACAGTTGTCAATGCTATGCATATTTTGACTGGACCAAAGGCCTAAAGATCCCATTTGATGAAGTGACTAGACAAATGATGCTGGTTTGTTTGGGTTGACGTGTAGATTCCCAAGTGCTAAAATCAAATAAATAAGGAATGGTATCCAGGTATCCAAGTATACGACTGATTGATAAAGGATATTGAGTTGGTGCCTATATCACCCCCCCCAAAGCTATAGAGGGTGGAATACACAACCCCTAATCTACGAAAAAACATAGATCTAAAGCTACAACAAAAAAAAATGTACCATATTATATGTTCATTGTGCAGATCTACTCATTTGGAGTCTTAACACAATTGGATTTTCCTTTTTATGATTTTGCTGTGATTTACTATGATTTTTCAAAATTGCTTTAGGGGGTTAACCAGTTTTTGAAAGTATAGACTGTTTCATAAGTTAGGGGGGTTTGTAGTCCACCCCCCCACAGATGTGTGTGTGTGTGGTGGGGGGGATATAGACCTTTTCCGAGAAAGTAGCATTAAATCTGCATGCAACCTTGTAACTTCTACAAAGCAGGAGAGTGAATATGCAGTCTAACCAGGCCTGAAGCAGTAAATAATTTTCCTATGTTGACAGGCACTGTTCCCATTCAAGGATTGGTGGGTTGTCCCTGCAAAGGTTGCATTCGATCAAACTATCTGGTCTGCGATTTGGAACAGCATCTACTTTGTGGTTTTGGGTTTCCTTCGGTTGGAATCACCAACCACTATCTACAGCGAGCTCAAGTCCACGTTCTGGCCCATGCTTACTGTAAGCATCTGTTTTCTATGAATATATGTATCATCTTTGTTCAGTATATGCAGAAGTATATACTATTCATTTAGTGAAATATGAGCCAACTTTAATTAAATGAAGGCTAAAAATAGCAAACTCATGTAGTTTATTCAATGCTTGTACAACCCCCCACCCCACTTCATTATTATGGAGGATTTCATTCAACTGATTACACAGCAGATCATAAGCTACGTGCTTCTTCATCATGTTCTTGCAAACATTTATACACCATTATACACTACTTTATCTGAGTTCCTCCTGTTATGGCAACTGATAACATTCGGTTTCAATTGTTGTCGTAGGCTGGGTGGAAATTGTGGCCTTTTGCACACTTGATTACATATGGTGTGATTCCTGTTGAGCAAAGACTTCTCTGGGTCGATTGTGTGGAGCTAATATGGGTCACGATACTGTCAACGTTAGTTTTACCATCTTTTTTCTTCTAATTTTAGCAAAAATAGCTAAATTATTTTCTCGAACAAAAAATAGCTAACTTACTAATTCCAAACCTTACCTCTCTTGTTTACCCCTAGTTACTCAAATGAGAAGTCTGAGGCAAGGAATTCCGACGGTACCTCCACCCCAGATGCTTTAGAGGTAAAGTATATCTACTAGATGTCCAATGAATTGTGTCAACATCATCATCAATGTATTATGGTGTTAACACTGAAAGTTCTTCCCTCCTTTTCAGGACAACTCTAGATAGCAGGCAGCCAGAGAACCACGGGAGCAGCTTTGCCGTTCCACTTCGGGGTTGATGTAAATTGTACAATTAGCTGCAGCAGCCCTGCAGGTGTAACCTTTTTTACTTTCTATACAGATAATTAGATACACATGAAACACAAACTGTGCAGCATGTGCTGTAGAAAACAAGTAATTAACTGCTTTAGAACTGCCAGTGAAATCATAGTTTGGCGATAATGCAAATCATGGAGTCGTGGTCCTGAACAATTTTGCCAGTTTAGCGCACTGGATTATTCTGCTGGTTATCAGTTCCAGAAGGTTGATGTGTAGGCACGAGTAAAGAGGAAGCCATGGAACAAAGTCCAACCTGAAACTTCAAGACGCCCCCCCCCCCCCCCCCCCCCCCCAACCACCACGACGCTGGGCATACTGGATTTCTACGAAGGAAACGAGGATGGTAGACAACTGGGGAGGTACAATGGTTGATTTGCTTTCACTTGTACAACTCAACTGGCATAAAACTAGAAAAACTCTAGTGCGGGCACCTGCTAAAACTAAACTAAATTTATGTACATACCAAAACATGAAATCAACGTAGAACTATGAAATTTGGATACAGCAAATCAAGACGTAGCATCAGATCATAGCCAGCTTCCTGACCGTGTATTCTCCCTCAGTTTTGTTGACAAATCATAAGGTTCTTTTAATTTATTAAGAACCCTATTTTGTCCTGAAACTCACTATTATTGTTATGCCAAAATCTTTGCACAGTGGTGATGCAAACTTCCAGGCTATGGGGGTGTTTGAATCCATGAGGTATTTTTTAGCCCACCCCTTTTTAGCCTAAATAGCTCAAATAGCAACCAAACAGGTGAGCTATTTTAGAGCTATTTGCAACTAGCTCACCCAAAATAATTATCCCCAAAATACATGCTAACTGGGCTATTTTTTCTAATGGCAAGGGAGAGAGGGGTAAGAGAGGGGGAGGTCAAATAGCTCAAATAGCTCTTGGACCCAAACAACTCAAGGGCTATTTTATTAAAGAGCTATTTAACTAAACTTTAGCCCTCACAATAGCTCTAGGCTATTTCTCTAAACACGCCATATATGTAATTATAAGGTCGGTCTTAATGTCATGGGCACAGTTACCAAGTCAGTCACATCAGCTTTTCAGCAATCATGACCTCGTCACTCAATGCATAATTTCAGAGATTAAATCTTACATTTGTCGCCATCATGATCTTGTGATCTTTCAATGCAGGGTTAAGAGTATTGGTAAATGTACCTACCTAGGGTCATCACTATGACCCTGAGATTTTCTCACTCTTCAATTTTGTGTCCTGTCTTCAAAATGATAGTTTATTAATTGTTGATGACCCTGCCACTGAGATTGGCCGAAGAAGAAATCTTCTATCTTGGCTTAACATTATATATTTTATAGCTCTTTACTCCCTCTGTTTCAAATTATAAGTTGTTTTGAGTTTTTTAGATTCATATATACTATTATACATCTAAACATAGTGTATGTCTAAATGCACATCTTCTTGTGAATCTAATAAAACTAAAAATGACTTATATTTCGGAATGGTTGGAGTAGTTCTCTTCTGCAGCGTTCCTTTTTTTAATGCAAGTTTAGTTTTTTTTATGGTTGCAGACAGTCGGACAATGGTTTTGCTGAATAATGATGTGGATAATGTTCACAAAAACTACAAATAATGAAGTCGGCAAGTTGTATGATAGAATGATATGCGGTATAAGTACAAAACCACGTAAGGTGAAAAGTCTTTAAATTATCACGCAACAAGAGATGCTGACAGCAAAGGGCGAAGAGAGAAAAGGTCGTGGTATAAGTCACTGTACAGTACTTCACGTATAACTGTTACTGGTATCAGAGGCCCACTGTTAGATATTGTACTGCAGTCAGCCGTTCAAGAAGAACGGACAGATATGCAGCCTGTTCGTTTGGCTGGTGGCCGGTATTGGTGCTGATTTGTTTCGAGAGAAAAATCCGCCGGGCCGGTTGCTAGTGTTGGTTTGTTCGAGAGAAAAAATCTTATTTGGGCGATGGTGATAAGCCAAACGAACGGGCGATGCTTGGTTCAATATACTCTCTCCATTTCAAATTACTATTTATTTGACTTTGCTATACATAGTTTTTACTTTTCAAGATTGTAGGTCATTTTAGCTTTTTTAGATGTACTATCAAAATACCCGTGAGTTGCTACGGTAATATCACTTATGTCTTTTAATAAACTCAAAATCTTTAAATTGTGTACCACTATTTTTTTTGCACTCCATGGATTTGTACACATTTGCTTGGAAACCAACATATTTTGACTTAACAATATCATTTTACTCGAAGACTCATTATATATCTACCTTTTTCACACATTACACTGTCTTGAGTCGCTCCTCCTCGAAAAGGCTCGGGCGGAACGCCAACACCAGCCGCCACCATCGCCCTTCCATCCAGGATTTTTGTAACCGACCGGTGGCCAGCTATCGCCGCCCGACTGTAGCGGCTAATCGGTTCGGTAACCGTGGTCACCGGTAACTACCGGACAAATTCAAATTTCAAACCAAAATATGCAGTTCAATCGGTTGCAAACGGTTAACCGACCGGTAAGATCAGTTAACCGACCAGTAAGATCACTAATAAAGAATTTGGCATGTTTTCAAATTTGAATTAAAAAATTGGAAAATAAAATAAAATTTCCTAAAAATATTTCAAGGTGCGTAGAATCTAATGGTGACAAAAAATTTCAAATATTAGTGCATTTAATATTTTTTGAGGGCATTAGAAGTTCAACGGGTGGATTTTTTTTCTTTTTTTTGTTGTTGAACTTCTAATGCCTGCAAAAAATACTAAGTTAACTAATATTTGAAAATTTTTAGAAATTTTTCTTTTATTTTTCATTTTTCTTGAATTCAAATGTTTTTTTAATTTGAGCGGTTTCTACCGGTACCGCTACCGGTCCGGGCCGGTTACCGCGGTATCCGGATCAGTAACGGTCGGTAGAAAAAACCCTGCTTCCAGCCCATTCGTTGTCGTCAGAGCGGCCACTAGTAGCCCACGTGGTCGCAACAAAAGCGGCGGCGGCAGGATTCCAATGCATACCTCATCCTATCCTTTAATTTCATTCTCCTCACATTCTAGCTCTTTGGAGGATGGCAATGGACATGGCGGCGGCGGCTTCCTCCGGCCGCCCGCTGCAGTTAGATCTGACTAACATTTGGCCTTATGCACCACCTAGGCATATGGATTTGGTACCCGAGCTCTCGGTGTGTCGGGATATGTGGCAGCGGTTGTCCTTGCGGCAACGGTGGTGATAGAGCCTGGTGACCGTGTGGCCGATGTGTGCAGTGGCAACTATGCTCGTGTGCCTTGTCTAGCTTAAGGACGTCTGCGGCTTCCCGCGAGGTGTGTCCAGGCATGGCTGCATGTCAACCGGATGATGTTGTGTATGATGAGTTGAGTTTGAGTGGTGCATTGGCATGATATGACGTGTGTTGAGGTCCCTAGCTAACCGACCGAATGTTGTTTTTACTTCATTCAATCTGAGTTTATTCTTTTTCTACTACTACAATTGATAGTTCTCCTATCCTGTGCAATAAAAAAATAACAAATTATATTTCTAGCTTTTTATTTATTTAGGATGAGTTGCTACATACAAAAATAAGTACAAACCATATTGTACCATAGAACGAAACCACATCCTTAATTGTATTTTTACTCGAGTTAGAGATAGTGAGAGTATATTTCAGGCATTGTATGGTTTAATGAGCATCGTTTATGCCTAATTATAGGGTTGTAGGCGTGGACTCATTTCTTCATGCATGTAGCAAGTAGCGTATAGCCCATGTCATGTCTGCACATTGCTCAACATGCACTAACTCTATCCTTGTAACGGTCGGAGTACGTCACTCTAAAGCACAATTAACGGTCTGAGTATACTCATCTTATACTATTCGTTTTAATTGATCAAATAGTATGCAATGTTTCCAAAAAGCAAATGAAATAGTCAAGCTAAGGGGTGGGCCAGGGGTTCGAATCTTCAGCCTGTTCGTTTGGCTGGTGGCTGGTGCTGATTTGTTGGCTGGTGACTGATGGGTGGTGCTGATTTGTTTTGAGAGAAAAGTACTGCTAGCTTGTTGCTGGTGGCTGATTTGTTCTGAGAGAAAAGTACTGCTGACTGGTAAGCCAAACGAACAGGGCGCTGGAGCTTTTATATTTGACTATTTTATAAGTGTGCTAGTTCTTTTACGTGGGGCGCGCCATGCGGCGCAGATCAGGGCACACGAAAATTATGGGCAGAAGCAATCCTTACTTTAATATCAGGTAGAGATAACATCAACGAACCTAGAAAATCTAAAACGACCTATAATTCAAACAGCTACTCCTTCCGTTCTTAAATATATGATATTTAAGACAAATAAATTAGTTAAAAAATAAACTACTTGTCCTAAACGTCATATATATATTTATGAACAGAGGTAAAAAAATATTTTTAAAAAAGTCAACGCATAATAATTTGGAAGAGGGAGTATATGTGCAGATGGAGACGATGGGTATTAAGAATTTAAGATGTAAACAATCTGAGACATACCGAGAGCATCTCATCTGAGACATATGCCCTTGACTGATAAGACACTTTCAAAACTATGAGCATGTACAAAAGTCTACCGTGCAGCTACGAGATTAGTGTTGAGCACACCATTTGCAAATTACTTGTGCCATCAGCAACCTTCAAATCTTGGAGTACGGCTTTGGCAGCCATTTTTTTAGCGTCAAGCTTGGTAAGGCCAGTCCGAGTGGCCTTGTATGCAGTCCCTTTGGTCTGGACTTCTGCGACCACCAACGGTACACGGTCCTCACGAGTTACAGTGTATGTAATACTGTAAGATTTGCGATCACATAATTCTTGCAGCTCTTTCACAGGGTCAACAGCCAGTGTGTCAGGGGTAGCAAGAGGCTCTAGTAGCCGTTTCATGCTTCCCCAAACAACCTCCTTGTTGCACTTGCTGTCGATATAGATTGCACCGGCAATAGATTCTATCACATCACCAAGAACCTGGTGTAATTGCAGACAAGCAAAAGGTCTTTATCTATGAAACCAAAAAGGTACCCAGAGTACTCAAAATGTGCATCCATTGTCCCAAAAATTGATGGAAAGTCGTACCAATGTGCTACTATGTTAGGGTGCTTCCATTTATCACAAATACCAACAGCCAATTCAGGAACAGGGACTGACTGAGCAGGCTCAGTTGCAGCATGAACAGTCACAGCTAACAGCTTTATGTGGTAGTTAAGGGAGTTTGTCTGAGATAAAATCAACAGACCCTTAATAATGTTAAAAAACCCAATAAAGAGTATTACTTTTTGGGGGATATCAAATGGTGCCAATTCAGTTAGCTATGAGATGCCAATGTTGCATTTTTTCCTTATGTGGAAAGAAAAGTTTGTGATATTAGCCACCTAATGAACACAGTCAAGAAAACTAACCTTGGGTAGACCAATGCCAGCTTCCCAACCATGTGATGGGCCTGAAAATGATTGCTTGAAATTTTCAAGGTAGTCAGCCATCCTTTTGTGCAGTGCTGATGATGAATGAAGAATATGCTTATGTAATCCTGCTTTAACTGCTGCATGAGCATAGCAATTGTTGTTCACAGAAGCAGATCTCAAATCTGTCAACAGTTCTGGGGTGCATTCAGGGTACTGGCTGTAGAAATAATCAGTGAAGATATGATCTAGTACAGCATCTCCAAGAAACTCAAGCCGCTGCACAGGTTCATGGAGCTGTAAGTCGATTACTCAATAAAACATTTTTGCTGTTTGGTATAAACTTTGATTTCAGTAGAAGAGATGCATTAGATGATCGAAAAGATGATAATTTTTCTATTGCAAAAATATAGGAAAGATAATAGTTATTATTTTCTAAGATGTGTAAGACACAAACTGTACCACATGACTTAAAATGTCATGCGGTGAAAAAAACTTAGTTCATGCAATGTAACAAAAAAAAATGTGCATATGTAGTTCATGCAATGTAACAGAAAAGTGCATATGTTCACTAGTTCTAGGGTCATTATTTACAAAAAAAAACAGTGACACTAGAAATTCATAAATCAGAACAGTGTAAATCTATTACCATGTGTTCAAATGAAAAATCAAAGCTTTTTACATCACATATTACTTTTTTGTACAGAAGAGCGAAAGAATTTTACAGTTCTTAACCCATTATAAACTGTTCAGAAAGAGATCAACGTAATATTAACTCAAATATTTTGTAGGGGTCCATGCTACCGTATTTCATTTTGAGAGAGTTCCTTCTTTGGCCTAAAAAAAAGTGAATGGTTCCTTTCTTGGCCCTAACTTCAAGTTTGCTTCCTTATTTGACACTCCATCCACTTTTCCATCAGTGGTCCCTCAAAAGCCACGTAAAAAGATAGTTTTGCCCCTGTGGGCCCACCACCTTCTCCCTCCTTTCCTCCCCTTTTCCCTCCTCTGTGATTCTGTTGCACCTCCTCCGGTGCCATCGAAGGCAACACTGACATTGCCCCCGCGTGGTGTCCCCGCCGGCAACGGCAGCCCGCTTCGCCTGCCTCACACCTGCCATGCCCCACCGCGCTTGCCTCTCGCCCCACTCCCTCTAAAGACCCCCTACCTCCGTTGTATTCCCTACTGCTGTCTAGCCCGTGACGACATTTGGAACAGGTGACGAAAGAAGTTGTGCAACGTGGACACCGCAGTCACCGGCGACAGCGCAATGCGTGGGGTGACGGGGGACGACGGGGGACGGCACATTGACTGGCCAGAGGCGGAGGGCGCTGGTGTGGTCTAGATGTGGGCGGCGGCGGGCGACATGCTCCAACTCGGCTCGGTCACCGGTGAAATATTCACCACCTCGACCGTGCTAGGCTCCCAGCCCAATAGCCGCTGCCACCCTATCCTCAGCTGTGCGCCCCTGTACCTTCCTCGTTCACTCCGCTCAGCACCTTCGCTTGTGGTCGGGCAATCAAGTCGTGCCCACCATTTCCTCACTTCTACTCAAGCTTCCACACCGTCGTTGAGCTCCCACCTCCATCCACCCTCGTCGTCGCCCAACGGCTCAAACGAGAAGTTGGTGAGCCATTGGTGCCCTGTCCTTCTTCCCTTCCTCCTTCCGCCTCTGCCGCCATCGGTAACCGCCACCGTCACCAGCCGTTCCTCCGCTGCTTGCCACTGACCATGGTCCGGTCGTCGTTCGGTTGCAACGAGTACTCTAGTTGGTGCCCCGGCAGTCGTTCGATCATGCCCCGACCTGGGTTGTTTAGGCTACAATTAGAGAGGGGGAGGATGAAAGAGAAGGGTAGCTGTGAGGCCCACACAAGGGCAAAAATATCTTTTCTCACGAACTTTAACGGTGGATGGATGGAAAATGAGACAGAAGGTCAGATAAGGAACGAAGGTTGAAATGAAGGCCTTAGAAGGAAGAAACAATTTTTTTTGGCCAAGACCAAACACACCTGCCAGTTAAATCTACATCTACCCCCAGAATATGTAAAACATAAATTTATATCATTATTAGTGTTTGCACCAGTAATTTTTCTAGCCTAAAAATACACTGGTCTTCCAAAACCTACTAGATAACACTTTATTATACCTGCAACCCTGCAACCAAACAGATCCTAATTCCTACCTTTAATTTAGAGTATAGGGGCTCTGTACAGAGTTGAGGGTTTTACCTGTATGCCATTAAAAAAGATGATGCCGACCTGTGTGCCACTGAAAAAGTTGCTCGCACCTGTGTGCCATCGACCTAAACTTCTTTGTCCTATGTGCCATTCCATCTCAACTCCATCCAATTTTCACCGTTAAGTCATCTGACATGTGGGCCCAGCCAGTCAGAAAGTCTAAAATGCCCTTCTTTCTATCCTCTTCTCTACCACAGGCCAACCGGAGGGGTGCTGTGGCGCTCACGCTCCAGGCCTGTGACAACACGGCAGCAAGAGCTCTCGCTCCCCACGCAGAGTTCAGTAATGGAGTGGAGGGCACGAGTGGGCGGCGCGGCAACGGCGAGAGTGTCGGTGTGGAGGGAGCGAATGTCGGCGTCGGCGGCAGGCGTAAAGCTCACCCGCGCCGGCGGCCGGGCCGGCGCGGCTCCCCTCGGCCTCGTCCCGCGGCGGACGGGCAAGAGGGCGGCGGTAGCGGCCGGCGCGAGCCGGTGCGAGGCGAGGCGAGGCGGGGGCGGGGGCCGCGCTCTCTCCCGGTCGACTTGGCCGCGCGGCGCCCCGCGTGGTGGCATCCTTGCCGTCCCCGCCACTGCGCTCACCAAGCCGGGCTCCGTGTCTTGCCCAAGGACAGTGTCGGAGAGGTCCATCGTGCCCTGGAGACGGTGTCTGGAGTCAGGGTCACACTTGTTGGATCTTCCCCTGCTACAGTGGCGCAAGGGCCGCGCGCGCCCCTGCCCCTTGCTATGGCGTGTGGCACTCCAACAGCAACAGCAAGCTGCTGCGTGGCGCAGCGCTGCTCCCCTGCCCCCCTGCTATGGCGTGTGGCACTCCGACAGCAATAGCAAGCAGTTGTGGCGCAACACTGCTCCTTCATATTTCTTGTTTCTTCTGATTCAGTTCCAAAATTGCACAGAATTTCAATACAGACTCCGTCCGATTCTTTAACCGATCTTATAGAGAAACCATGGGATTGAAACAATTGATTTGAAGTTTTTGCATTTGAGCAATACAATTCAAGGATTTGGAGCTTGAAAATCACGTGAGGCACGCTCTTCCGGCTGTCGCTCCTGCGGCCTTTGTGTGGAGGCACGGAGCTGACGGCTGACCGCGGGCGGATCGCGGCGCTGCTCTTATTCGGCCTCATCGCGGCATGCTACTACTGCTACTGCTGCCCGGGGCGGCAGCGAGCCGGATGAGCACGAGTTCCAGGCCGAGGTAGACACCATCAGCCGCGTCCACCACCACCACCTCGCCCTCGTCGGCTTCTACATCGACGGCCGCGGGCAGAGCCGAGGAAGCGGCAACGAGTGGTGGGGCGCCACGGGCAACGCAGGTGTGCGGGGATGGCGGCTCGGTTGTCGCGAGCGAGCGCCACCTCAGACGGCGGCGGTGGAGTCGAGGTCGAGACCGACGGCACAGCCTAGAGCGAGAGCGCCCCTGCGCCACAGCGCCCCTCCGGTTGGCCTGTAGTGGAGAAGAGGATGGATAGAAGGGCATTGTAGACTTTCTGACTGGCCGGGCCCAGATGTCAGGCAATTTAACAGTGAGAATTAGATGGAGCTGTGACGGAATGGTACAGAGGTCAAAGAAGTTTAGGTCGATGGCACACCGGTGCGAACAACTTTTTTAATGGCACACAGGTCGGCATCATCTTTTTTAATGGCATACAGGTAAAACCCTCTACAGAGTTGCTTAGCTCAAAAAAGTAACATCCATGATGATGCTGTGAAGATTATTTATGAATAACTCACGCTATGATTAACTCTTTGATTTGTATTAGCCGCAAAAAAAAAGGCTAATGCCACTCTAAAAAGGTCTAACTGGTTGTGAAGTTTCTTATTGTGCAAAGCAAAACACTAGGGGCCCACTGTATGCTGGAGCTTTGGCTGGCTCCAGCACTGGCTCCACCACAATGCACTAAGCCGGAGCCTGTTTAGTTAACACTCAGGCTTCACCAGCCCCCTTCCCACCCAGTTCAATTTTTCACCTTGCTGGGGTCGAATTTTGGCTCCACGCCACATTATTCAACAGTACAACTACAGTGCCTGCACCAGATGGAGCTGTAACCAGTGAAAGCAAAGCCAAACAGGGCATACATTTTGACTAAGAAAGCATATTGGTGTGTGTATTCTGGGCTTAAGGATTTTTTTCCGAAAAGCAACAGTAATTTAGCGCTAGCAGAGAAGTGCTAAAGAGGATTCCAGATGAACCTGATAGCATGCAGTAGTACCAGCAATCTGGTATGAACCGTGTGTCAGTGCTTCAACCAACAATGAAGGATCGTTGAATTCATAACCAAGGAGCACCTCCAAACTACTCAGGTTAATGAACTCTTCAGACTTAATTGTAATTTTCCTTTCGACTGGCATTTTGTGAAGGTCTATATCCATTCCTAAAGATATTAGAAAAAGATATGCTGCCTGCTCACCACCAGCACTAAGATAAGCCCCAATTAGGGCCTCCACCGAATCTGCGATTCTCTTACTTTTAATAGACATTTTCCCCACACTGTACATATTGGGGCTTAGGATGATGAGTTTGCTGTTGCTACATGCATCATAGCCAATCCCAGGAATAATCCACGTTTCTGGATTGAAAGCTTCACCTCGAATGTATCCCTGCAAAAACGAAGTGAAACAATGTAATAAAACAAAGGAAAAGGTAAAGACAAGTGTGCAACAAGAAAAGAAAAACAAGTAATAGCATCAAGTTTAAAAGAGAACATTGTGGCTAGGGGTGGTAATCGGTCATGGCCATAATGCATTCTTCACAATCTAACTTAGCTCTAATACTTTTTAGGTCAAAATTGTATATTATTATGGCCCGGCCCTTATATGGCCTGATCCTTAAATTTGCCAGGCTAAATTGAAGGGCCCATTACCAACCCTAATTGTCGCACACTGCATCAGGAACTAGTTGGTATAGAGTTATCTAATCAGCTAGTTAATATTACTATCTAAATTAGTTGGCTACTATTAAACTGTCTGTGAAGATTTTTCTGTTCTTGCCAAGCGGCTGGTATGCATATTGTTGTGAACTTGTGATGACATTCCACACTAAGCGAACAGGGGCGAAGGCACCTTGATGCCTCTGTATTCCTGCGAATACCCTACTATTTTCACAAAAGATCAAATATACTTCATATGTATACATATATGCAAGTAATAGTGAGTCTAATTTTCCATTTTTCGAGTTATAAACACACATCTAAATGATCCAACAAAGCTAGGAATACCCAGTCTAAAATCTTGGATCTGCCACTACCACAGAATAAAGTTCTTCCAAAAACTGCCATTGTTTCACAACCTAATTCCAGTTCAAAAGTTCTTCCAAAAACTGCCATTGTTTCGCATCCTAGGTTCCAGCATTAGATTTTGCATAATTGTTGGTTCAAATCCCAGAATTAGCTACAAGGTAATCATGTGGCAGTATAGTTTTCTCTACAATCATTTCCTTTAACAATCTCATGATGCAACATGATGCAAAGAAATTGGATAGGGAAATAAACAAACAAAATCTTGAATCCATCTATTGCGTATTTCAAAGTGCAATCTCCATATTTTTCATTAATGCCTCTAACTGCATCTTATGCACACAAAGCATGTCTTTACGGTCATTTGCGTCCCTTATTCAGAATTTATAATCAACACTAAGTATTTATTATTGTTGACATAATCTCTTATAGATATGGACACATGATTCTTACGACTTAATTACTTAGAAAAAAACTAGATGAAAACGAATCAAACAAAAGCAGTTTGAGTACCACAAGATTGTTACTGCAAGCTAGCTGGCATAAAGCTGCATTCGATATCAAATTCTTTTTCATCTCGGTAAGCATGCCCTCATGCTGATGTCTGTATTTATTAAAAAGATGTTGAGTTGTGATATACTTGAGGAAAGAATCCCCAAGTGTTTCTAATGATTCCTGTGAAAATTCCTCTCCGCATTTCTTTGTTGTTAGTGCCTCCAAAATCTGCAAGTCATTAAATGAATGGCAAGTATAAAGATAATACTTGAACAGACAAAGTGCAGAAGGAGAATAATGGTGACAACAAATGATGAGCTGCTCTGATACTCCAATAATTACAGAAAAAAGAGGTGGTATGAACAATTTGCATATCTTGCATTTTGAGCAATTTTACAAATCAACATATTACTAGTTTCTATTTGCTAATTCAGCAACAGCCAGACTAACCAGACTAATAACACTTACCCAAGAAAAATATCAAGGACATATAATAACAAACTTATTTGCACATTTTTCAGATTTGATTAATCAACATTTGAAGAACAAGTGACAAGAACATTTATTATAGGCTTTATTTCCACAATCCAGCAGACTACTGATACTAAGAGTTCTGATCTCGCGTGTAAAGTGCAACAAGTAGACTTTGCATCTTGATAACTAAAATACTAATGTACGTGAACACAAAATTGCAACAGAAAGGGAACCTTTAGTGCTGGTATGTCAAACTGGTCCATTCTTTGACTCAATTGGATTTTCAATTTCACAGAAAGAAGCATACACTGGATACGATACATTATAGAAGGAATAAATAGGAAGCTGCGCAAAGTATCAGATGAAACAGGTGACATGACAACTTCACAGAGTTCGGGGGGCAGTTCAAAAGTATTTGTAGTGGTAATTTCTGAAACAAAGAAATAAGGATAATTGGAGTCAGATACAAACAAGTCAACAATTAAAGCATTAAAAGTCAGTTCAAACTACAAATATAGTTTTAACTTTGTACTTTGAAACATTAGTTGATGATGAATTCCGACAGCTAGTCTGCCCAATAAAAAATGATAATTGAAAAGCAAAGAATTAAGAAGCATGTAGTTTTGTGATTATTACTAAATTAAGATTGTAATCACACTGTCTTATTAATCAAGAAGCTTTCTGTTGCACAAAAAAAACTTTCTTTTCTACCATCCAAACATTTTCATTTAGTCCATGTTGTTTGACAGTCAACATGCCACTAAAAAAACTATTTATAGTCATGGACTATAAACATGTCCCACAAGTTCATTATGCTAAGCTCTGCAGTTGTGAGGCCCATATGTTTGAGAAAGAAGTTAGTGGAAGGCATGGGCGCATGTTAAGTCTTTTCCATCTCCCAGGAGTTAAGCAAAAATGATAATTGAAAAGCAAAGAATGAAGAAGCATGTAGTTTTGTGATTATTAATAAATTAAGATTGTAATCACACTGTCTTATTAATCAAGAAGCTCTGTTGCACAAAAAAAAACCTTTCTTTTCTACCATCCAAACATTTTCATTTAGTCCGTGTTGTTTGACAGTCAACATGCCACTAAAAAAACTATTTATAGTCATGGACTGAAAACATGTCCCACAAGTTCATTATGCTAGGCTCTGCAGTTGTGAGGCCCATAGGTTTGAGAAAAAAGTTAGTGGAAGGCATGGGCGCATGTTCAGCTCATAGTGCAAACAGCAAGATGAGCTCTCATCAGAAAGGAACCTTTGTCGCCTTTATAATTGCACTTGTGGAGGAAGTTCCGAACTTTCAAAAGCTTGCTGGCAGCCAAGAGAGGTTGATCTTCCCATGCTAAATCAAGGTCATGCCTGGAGAATGTAAAGCAAGAAATAATATATAGAGAGAAAGATCTTCATGCTAAAACATATCAGACATAAAGAAACCATTGGAAAGGAATAAATACCTAGTTTTAAAATGAGTTTTGTAGCTAATGGCACTGTTACGCATAAGAGAATTTGCATTCAGGTCAAGAAAACCAGAAACAGTATAAAGCATGCCATTATGTGGGGTGCAGACAACAGCATGTTGAAGCATGCATGGGCACAAAGGACCATCTTTTGTCTGCACTAAATTAGTATCTTTATTACAAGAACTGTAGTGTCTCACATCCTTGTCGGTAACTTCAAGCGTTGATGAGGCATAGAATTTGATGCTGCACCAATCGATTTTTCCAGACACTAGAGGCAGAACTAGATACACAACTCCAGGAGATGCTTGCATTTCAAGTAACTTCTTAATAGAATCCCTTTCCTTATGAATAAGTAAAGAAAGAATTGTTGTCTGAAATTTTCTAGCAACAACTACCTGAGCAGAAACAAGCAGTGTATTCATCATGGTGGGCCCAATGCATCAAGAAAACACAAAGAAAGGACGTTTTGGAAATTATGGAACGATACAGTAAGTCAGCAAGTCAAAATTTACCTGTTCCTGATTTAGATGAATTATGCCAACATATCGCATGGTAACACTTGCATGATCTTGAAGACCCCACAATTTGAATGAGTTAGAGATGAAGTCAGATCCCATATCACATTTGACAGCTAAAACTATCTCAGCTGGAGAAATAGCTGTTTCGGAACACCATTCTAGTGAGATCACATAGCAATGATATAGGCCAAGTCGAGAAAAAGATAGCCAAGTATCCACTAGCTGTTCTGGAAAGTAGTCAGGCTGCTCTTTTTGGTATTTGTCCACAACTACATAAATGAGTTAAAGCAAGATTAATACAATATACCAATTCAAAGTTATTTATGTATCCCAAACTGATTTCCCAATTGAAGATATGAGTAAGCATATTGTTTTGACTTATTAGCCTAGACATTTCAAGTATACTGAAAATACGTAAACAACAAGGACAAACTTGATAAAACAAAATCAGAAAACTGGCAAAGAACTTGTTTCATCTTCGACATGGGCAACATAGAAAATATTTATCTCTTCTACCTACCTTGTAATTTACCATGAGTCAACACTACCATTTAATATGAATCATGTCATAAAATTCATTCTCATTTTGTTTATACCTGAATAGACAATTGTATTTGTACACTTATCCTACCCATTCACATGAAATCATCTAAAGTTTTCACTAAGACATGCATTCTCATTATGAGACATTTCTTCAAAACTTAATTGACTAGTAGTCCTGAGACCGTACTCAATGACTCTTGATTGAATGGGTATAATTTTATTAAACTGTATGCCCTATGTAATAAGTCGTTTTCAATAGAAAATACACATTTCTGAGGCAACGTTGAATAATGACCTGTAGAACCCCTGGATGTGTTGATATTAGTGTTGGAGTATGTGTGTGTTGGCCCATGAGGCCTGGCCCATATATGAGGCCCATGTACTGTCTACTATATATCCCACCCTCTAGGGTTAGGGTAATACAGGAAGCATTATCCTCTAACTTGGTAACAGAGCCATTTTTTCGTTCCTGGGAGCTCTTCCTTTGGAGCCGCCGCCGCCTAGGGTTTCCCCTCCCTGCGCCGCCGCCGCTCCCTTCCTCTCCCGAGCTCCCCTCCTTCCGCTGCCTGAGGCGCCCCCGGGGAGGTCACCCATGTCGATCTCCGCCGGGGCCACACCCTCCTCTGATCCCCCCCCCCCCCAATCGCGTTCGTCGTCGTCGAGTAAAGCAAGAAGTAAGGGACCTACCTCTCCAACCGTCGTCGTCGTTCGCCCGGCCCGGCCGCGGCCGGCCTCACCACCCCTCCTCCGCCCGTGGATGCGGCCGGCCTCGCCACCCCTCTCCGCCCGTGGATGCGGCCGGCTTGGGCCCCGCCGCCCCACCTCCCGCGCCTCCCGGATCCGCTCGCCTTGGGCGCGGGTGCGAGGTGGGGGGGGGGGGGGGCAGCGCCACCGCCGTGGGCGCGCGGGATCCCCTTGGATCCGCCACCCCTGTCCGCCGCCACCCTCTGCCTCCCCCCCTCTGTTTCCTATGGCTTCGACCATGTCGGGAAGAGATAAGGAGAGGAGCCGAGAATCGCTAGGGGGCACCGGATAGGTACCAAGGTTCTTGCTGCTGTTGTGTATCCTTTTCTTCTCCCGATAAGAGATCGGATTGCGTCGCCCTGCCGATCATCTTCGCTCTTCGTTGACACTCCTGAAGGACGTTGTTCGTGGTCAAGCCATCTACCGGTATCGCCGCCTCTTCAGGCGGTGGTGCCCCTCGCCGCCAGACATCGTCGAGCAGGTGCTCGATCCGCCTCCGCGCCTCCAACCGTCCTCGCGTGGACACCGCTGCCGATGTTGCTGAAGGAAGACGCCGTCGCCACCCCTGCTCTGAGCGCGACAGCAGCTGCTTTGCGCCGTCGCCACCCGTCCTGAGCGTGACCTGCGCGACAACAGCTGCAACCTGCGCCGTCGCCACCCTTGTCCTGCGCGTGACAGCTGCAGTTTGTGTCGTCTACCGTCGCTATCCACCGCCACCGTCCTGCTGCTGTCTTCGGCGAGTTGTTGCTGAGTTTGTGGATTTGAGCACCTCATCGACGCTTCGACCCGCGCCCCCTCCACGACTTTGACCACGACTACCCCGCCTTCGGCTACCTCGGCACTAAAGGGCTTTTATCTGCATAAGTCTCCAGTCGAAGCTTTCGCACCGGTGTTCAGACTGCGGGGGAGCTAGTCTCCATTGTTCTCCAGTCTATCCGTCCGTGTTGCTACCGCTACGACTGCAGAGGGGCTTTGTCCCCAAGTGTACTTTCATTCGTTCATGTCCAGTCTTGAAACTCCGTTGTGTCGGTAGTTCAGACTGTGAGGGAGTGCTGGAGTATGTGTGTGTTGGCCCATGAGGCCTGGCCCATATATGAGGCCCATGTACTGTCTACTATATATCCCACCCTATAGGGTTAGGGTAATACCGGAAGCATTGTCCTCTAACTATTAGAAAAAATATCACCTGAGAAACTGCAGCAGAGCAGTGGTAGTCCTAAGTTAGTAGGTTCTAATATCTAGGATGAGCTCACACATTGCCCTCTCAGCCGGTAGGCTGCAGGTTGCCAACCACAATCTGTCCCGCTCTCCCTACCACTCACCACGGTACGGCCTACGTCTGATTGCAACCTCAAATGTTGCCACTAAAATCTGTATGCTGAGTTTAGTAGTCTTGGATAGCACAACTATAAACAAGATAAGTAACTGCAAGTTTACCACAGCTCATAGTAAATTATCCAACTTATGGAGGCTATCAAAATACAAATTGTATTAAAAATAAAGAATAAAAAATGTGGATTCATTTTTTATTAACACAGATAATAAAGCATACCAATGTCAGGTCGATCTTCACATGGAACACTCAATTCTGGAAGGAGAGAATCTGAGAGAGCACCAATCGCATGTAATTCCCGACAGGCCTTTAGACAAACAACTTGTTTGAGAACAGAACCTTCTCCTTTTGCATAAATTGTTTGGATAGGACAGCTCTTCGGAAGATGCAAGGTGCATGTACCCAATGCCTTGTCAATACTGAATCTTGGTATGGGTTTAAAATACCTGCCATAGGGAAGTATAATTTGTTAGTACTTACGCCAGAGAATGTTTCATGATATATAAACCAAAAGAAAACCTTATCGAAGAAAAGAAACAGACTCATCCGATGGGAGCTTTGAGCAGAAGAAGTAAATCAATTGAACACTGGAGTTTAGAGTCACAACTGCTCCTGTAGATTGAACACAGTATGATTCTTCCTTGCACATGGTGTTTGGAAGAGGTTGACAAGAAGTGGATGACAATCTCAGAGATTCTTCACGCATTATTTGCCCACCCGCAAGAAACTTCTGTGTCTTAGAAAGAGCTGCTGCATCTCCCCTGATACAGAAACACAGAAAATCCTCAATAATCATGTAAAGGAATATGAAAAAGGTTTGTGTTTAAGTGCAAAGTTGACAGAAAAAGGTAACACAGGTTAAAAGGTCCTGCAAAACTGAAAAATAAATCAACTGAACCTACATCTCAAATTCATCTAACAACTACAAAAGACGCAAAAAAGTTCCACCAGAAACAAAAAAATCATTCTAGAATGAGTAAAAGCTAGGTCTTTTCAAACCCATCCTTCATGGTATTTCTGATGTCACCAGCATGTATCGGAGTCCCACTGGCATGTCAGACAAGTGAACACCAGAATTTAATGGCACTTACTAAGGAATTGTAATGCTTGATCACGATATAAAAATTCAAACAATAAATGTAGTGTCCAAACCAACAAATCACTGCAACCACAAATTCTCTAGCCCACACTGCCAAACATTTAATTCAGTTAGTGAAATGGGAATTCAGTTTATAATATCTACTTTGGACCAGATAAATCAAATTCCTTGAAGCTGAAAGGGTAAATAAAAAATTCCAGGAAACAAAAATAACCTCAGAAATGAAAACATGCCTTTTAACAAGTAAAACATAGTCAGAATTCTGCATCCTGGCTCGACCACGTGACTGTATAAAGCTGCATACAGTTGCTGATGGATCAAAGCGGATTATCAAGTTACAAGTTGGCACATCCAGGCCCTCCTCCAAAATTTGTGTGGCAACAATTAGATGCACCTGCATTAACATCATTACCTCATCAGAGGACAATTATTATTAGAATGCAATCATTAATCAAAACAGCATGACAGCATTAATGGCAAACCTTTCCTCTCCGAAACGAGTCAATAATTTCTGTATGTTCTTTTCTGTTCTGTTGTAGCAAACCACAATTCTTTCCTGCCATATGTTTAATAATCCAGCCAGACATTTGATGAATAGTGGAAAGAAAAGATGCCAATACAATGCTTGTAACAACTCTCTCAACAAAAACAATGCATCTCAAATCTTGCTTCTGTCTGCAATAGAGGAGAGACTAGCATAATTAACAACTGTCTATTCCGTTTCATTTGCAATTAGTATTATGGGCACATGCAGAGCAGCAGCGTGAGGACCAGGATGGCATCAAGATAGGTGGGTGCATGAGAGGAACTAGGATTCCTTAGCAGATCCATAGGATAACGTAGCATACATTTATTTGAATATACACAATAATCTGACCAGTTGGACTAGGATTAGACTATGTTAGGTGTCACATTGGTTTAGATTGGTTTACGTGTATATGACTAAGGTGTAGTTCACCCTACATACACTTTGGGTTTAGATATCACTTATGTATTCCTGTTGTAGCCAAATCACTTCAAATGAAATGGGATTATACTAATACATATCACCAAGCAATTTATCACCTGTACTCCAGAAGAGATTTAATAAGAAAATGAACTTTGGGTGACAATAACCCATCTTGCAAATCAGCTGCAAAGTCCTCACCAATATGTCCTGGTAAATATTTAAGGGTGTAAAAACCACATCAAGATCATATACATACATTTCAAACATTGATATTCCCTCCATCCAGTCATGTAAGGGGTACATGTTTTTGAAAGATTAAAATTTAATAGTGAATATGCATCACAAATAGCGCATCAGTGGGTAAAGATACACAACTTCGTACCAGCAGTATAATAATTTATAAACAAACTTTGAGTTATAACTTATAAGTAGTCATTGGCAGAACAGTGTTACACACAGAAATTCGCATTAAGTCAAAATTTTAAGGAAAAGGTACATTGAATAAACAAAAAAGAAAGAAAGATGCATTACGTTGTATGCCCCTCTTCGTCATCTTCGATACAATTTCTGAGAGACCACGGTATGCATCTTCCATATAGTTTCTAACAAATCCCTCAACCTTCTCATCCAGTTTTTCACCCCAAAAGGATAAGCAGCTTTCCTTACGTGATTGTAAAATCTCAGCAGCCTGAGAGAAAATAGGCATTTCAGGACTGCATAAAAGATTGAGAAAATGTGCATCAGTACAGACCATCATACCTTTGCTGCCATCCATACTCCCAGATTGTGTAGGCAATATAAGAAAGCCGCACCTAATTGTTTTATCTTTTTCACCGCATTTTCCAAAGATGGATCAGGTAGTTTCCCCTTCAGAAATTCTAAATACTGAAATAATGTAACCCATATTATTCATTTGCATATCAACTTAGAACATGTTGAATGAAGTTACTGGAGTTTAAACTAGTACCTTTATTTTGAGTCTGTCCAAGCAACTGATAGCATGGCAACATAACTCAGACGATATGATGTGATCATCATATTGGACAATCTTTGTAGTGGCAAATGGAATGTATTGCGCTAGTGCTAATTCACTTTCAACAGTGTACACCTTCGAAGGGAAACGCATCAAGTCTTTGTCACATTTTACTATAATAGGGTAAAGGATAATGATTGTATGAAATACAACTGTGTGCATGTTTTGTAATATAATCTGACCTTCGCATTCATGAGATTCTCGAGCTCAGATATTTTCACCGAGTAGTCAGCGCGCTGCAAAGCTAAGGAGAAAATTTAACAATAGAATTTGTCAATGTGAGAGAATGTGTATTTAAATATACAATAATATTGCCTCCTTACATTTTGAATTAATGAGCGAGGCAGTCATCCCAAATATTCTTGGTATAGGATCTGATGGCCTAGAATTCAATTGGGGGTGATAAAACTCCTACAAGAAAAGGTCCCATTATAGGATTTAGCTAAATTGTTGGGTGCATGGTAAAAAAAGGAAATCCAAAATCTAAGACACTATATTTCCACTATGATAAAAAAATTTAGACCTCCCAAATTGATACAAGTGGCGAAATGAGCCTTAAAGCTTGTAACTGAATTATGATTTCAAAGCAGATCAATAAATGTGCATCTACCAGCAAAACAAAAGCAGGTGGGTGGCAGACCAAAAATAGCAGGGAGAGCTTCCAGCTTTAGAGCGACCTTAAGAATGTTGGCGTAGGGGGCATTCCCGTTGGAATTGTGGCACTCGTCAAAGATGAGGAGCACGATGTCCCGCAGCCTGAAGAAGCAGTGGCGGAGGTTGTCCAGGAGGATCTGCGGCGTCATGACGAGCACCTCGGCCCCGTCGACGGCGCGGCGCCAGGTGTCGGCGCTCCAGAAGTCGACCCCCATCTCGCCGTAGAACTGCTTGACGCGGAGGTCCGTGTGGTCCTCGATCACCCGCGCCTGCTGGCCGACGAGCACGACCTTGGGGACGAGGAAGACGGCGAAGCAGGGCGGCGGGGCGGAGCGGATGCGGTGCGCGTAGGCGCGGAGGAGCAGCACCGCGATGAGCGTCTTCCCGGAGCCCGTCTCGAGGAACGCCACCGTGTTCCCGGCCAGCGCGCGCTCCAGCGCCTCCAGCTGGTACCTGCGTCAGCAGCACGGGGGACGAAAAACAACCGCATTAGGACGGGAGCCGAGCCGGCGGAGGAGGAGGAGAAGGGGGGCTCGCTGGCACACTCACCCTCTCGCCAGCGTCTCTGGGTCGCAGGGCGGCGGCGGCGGCGGATACTCCTCCTCCGCGGGTGCGGCGGCGGCGGCCATGACGGCGAGGTTTTGGGAGGGGGGGACTGAGGCCGGCCTTGGGGAGGCGGCGCCGCGAGAAGAGAATATTAATACGAGTATGTGGCTTCGTGGAGACGCTTCCGCTGCTGCATCTCGTCGGCCCCTGGCGCACGCTTGCAATAGCAACCGCCGCCCTCAAATCACGAGCGTGCGGGCTGGTGGGAGCAGATTGGTGAGGCGAAGGTGGCGTTGCTTGTTCCCGTGCGCTTTTTGACTCGGCGAGTGATGATGGGAGGGGAAGGGACCCGGGCGCGGGCGGCCGTTTCCACACGGCAGAGGAATCCGATGGAGTCGGGAGAGCTCGATCGCTTTCGCAGGTTGGGCCGGGTGGGCGGCGGGCCGGCGGAAGCTGATGGACGGACCGGCGTGACCGGTGCGCGCTTTCCGAGATTCGCCGTCCTCGCGGGCGCGCTACTTTAAAGGAGGACTTTAAAAAATATACTTTAAAGAGGAATTGGTTCCACATCAGAAGTATTAAAATGAGTCTATTTGCAAAACATTTTCACATATGAGTGCAACTTTGTGTGGTGAATCTAATGAGCATAAGTAATTCATGATTTGCTACAGTGATGTTACATTAACCATCCTCTAATCATATGGCCAAAGAACTCATTAGATTCGTCTCGCGATTTTACCCAGGTTATGGAGGTAGTTTTGAAAATTGACTTTATTCAATACTTTTAATTAGTGGTCAAAGAAATGCGAAAATTTTCTCTCTCGAACACTGGATACCTTCAGGTAGTAAAGAGGAGTTGAAAAGTGATGTGAAAGTTGAACCTCGTTTACTTCTTGAGGTGAAACTTTTTTTTCCTCTTTCAAGGTCTATTAGGATATTGAAAGAAGATTGTTTAAAAAAATAATTACACGAATAGACCGGAAATTGTGAGACAGGTCCATTAAGTCTAATTAATCCGTAATTAGAGATTGGTTACTGTAGCACAACGTTGTCTAATCATGACATATTAGACTCGTTAGATTCGTCTCGAAAATAAAGGTAAGGGTCGTGAAATGGATTTTGTCAGTAATATATATTTAATACTCATAATTAATATTCAAATATTGATGTGAGGGATAATTGGTGAAATTTGAGGATGGGCGGTACGTATGTTCCGGCATGGACATGCTGATGGGCCATACTGTGATAGTAGAACGAAAAAATTGAAATATGACCCAGACAACCATAATCTTTGTAATTTAACTTCATTTACCCAATTGTGCGTTCTCGATTTTCTTGTCCACCGGTGTTCTCCGAGAGGTCGTTCGTGTTTAGATTCCTCTCCAAAAATTTTCGAAGAAAGGAATCTTATATGCATGGAGTACTAAATGAAGTTTATTTGTAAAATCTTTTTATAGATGAGTGTAACTTTGGGTGCTGAATCTAATGAGCATGATTAATTTAATAATTTGCTACAGTAATGCTACAGTAATCATCCTCTAGTCCTGTGCTCAAAGTCCTCATTAGATTTCCTCGGAAATTTACATACGGGTTGGAAGTAATTTTATAACCTGCCTTTATCTAATACTCTTGGTCAAAGTCAGCATTTAATACTTCAAAATGTTTTACTAAACACGAGAGCAATGCAGGTACAATCAGCGTGCACGCACATGCTGTGCTGTCTTTGTTTCCCACTGCCCGCTCTTTAGGGTTGATTGGTTACATGCACACAGGTGAACCAGGTTAGTGAGATTCAAGAAGTAGTTGTAGTTTAAACCTTTTGAGTTCGAGCCAGACTCTCGACGTGCAAACAGATATCTTCGCGGCCGGCGGCCAGTCCAGAGAGAAACGTGGAAATCGGCTTTTTCCAGGCTCACGCGTTGCAGAATTGAACGACTTTTGACAGTGTGCAATGTGCAGAGGAGAAAAGTGGTTGGGATGCTAGCCGTGTGCAGCAGACCATACAACGTCAACCTGTATTTGTACGTGCACGTAACCAATCGCATTGCATTGCATGCAGCCGGTCTGGCCGTGGGGAGGAGGATTCAGGGTGCCTTTGGCACAGCTTCATCAGCCGCTTAGGCAGCTGTCACTGATGCAAATAGACCGCTATAACTTTGATATAACTCCGCTATAGCTTTTTGAGACATGTGCCGCTACGATATTACATATTTTACCGCTAATGCCGCTAACTTCGCTATATCATGAAATAGCTCCGCTAAATTCAATAGCCTAGCACCGCTAACACCGCTATGGTTCAACTACGAACTTATATACTTGACATTTATGAACTATGAGTTATGATTTATCACTTGTCTTCTGAATCAGGACTAATTTACTTATGTTTTCACTAATGCCTACACATATATATGAAATATGAGCTGAAATTTATAAAATTAATAATGTCTAAGTCTAAATTTTATTACTTTTTTCATACTGCTAAAGGTTATAGCTTCCGCTATAGCTGCGCTATAGCTCTTATAGCTTTTTTGGAAGGACTCCGCTAAATTCTATAGCCCGCGATTTGCAACATTGGCAGCTGTTTTTCACCAAGCTGTGCCAAACGCTGGCACAAAACAGCTTCCCCGCCGAAGCGAGCGCAAAAACCGCTCTCTAGAGCGATTTGGCGGGGGCGAAGCTGCAAAAGGGCAGCTTCCCCCGCTTCGCCTTGCGCTTTCCCCGTCTACCCCCAACGCGGGCGTGGGAGACAGAGGAGACCGGTGGAGGAGGCCTGCCGGCCGACGAGCTCCGCCCCGGCTGTCTCCATGGCCGCCGGGGGAGGAGACCGGCGGAGAAGGCCTGCCGGTTTGCGCGAGGCGGAGGAGGTCTCCGAGGCGCGGCGGGGTCGGAGCGACGGATGCGAGGCATGGCGAGTGGATAAGGGATGGGAGGGGAGGGGGTGCGTGGCTTGTGGGAGATATTGATGGGAGAGGAAAAAAGAAAAAAAGTGAGAAGAAGAAAAAAGGAAAAGGGAAAAAGAAAAAAAAGAGAAAATAAAAAAGAAATGAGAAGGGTATTATGGTCATTTCACCCTTTTACCCACCTTACCAAGTTGTTTTGCCAAACGTTCCTCTGAAACGGTTTCAGCTTCACCCCCAAATCCACTTCACCAGTACAGCCACAGTCGGAGCTGCCACAGCCACAACCGTGCCAAACGGACCCTAAGTAACTCAGTTTGACTTGCGCCCACGTACCCACCCTCCAAATTTGATCCAATGGAATAAACGTTTTTATTCCGAGATAGGTATGTGCCTGCTACGGGCAAAACGTCATCTGATTCAACACTGAAATGAGTAAGCATGGATTAATATTCCATCATGAGAAACTAAGCAAAGCGAAATCCTTGATTAGATTAGAGCCATGAAAGGAACAACATACACCAGTGTTTAACCACAATATGCTATGCATGATAAATTGCTAATGGCAACTTCGGTACATGTTATTTGACGTGCACGTTTGATGTAGAAAAAAGACATTGTTTTAAAATAAATTAGGTGATACGCCGCGTGTTGCTGCGGAAATTTCAATACATTTTGAGGATAAAATTTCAAAGTAGAAACTAAAGTGATTGCATCGCAACATTCTACTGCAAACAACACATTGCATACATGGATGCTATTAACCGTAGAAAATCGATAGAAGAAATAATTGATGATTTTAGTGGATGGTGATGTGGACACCTTGCATGTTGAGAGAAGTCACAACCAATGGTAATGTGGCGCGCTACGGGTTGAGAGAACCCGTAATGGAGATCTCTTATATAGTTTTGTATAATGATGATTAGGCGTCACGTATCTTGCCATATGGATATTTAATGCAACTGTGTTTAAAAGGGAATGGTTGCTCTCCAAATGCTTCCAGTGGTACCACATAAAAGTCAGGATTAACTCCAAATAGAAATGACTTGGTTAGATGTCAATGAGGTTTGAAACTGAACTACTTATCACTACAATTTAAAGTTCAGAGACAGCACAAAAATACGATTTAGGATTGATGATGTCTAAACAAATGCCCAGGAGAAATTAAGCACAACATGCTGGAGGTTTTTGGAACACTCCTAAACATGCTTAACACAAACTTGTTTTCGAATTGTGCGTTGAGCATCAGAAATGCTGACAAAACATTGCCTGCTTCACCACCTTCACATCATTCTTGGGCTGAAAGTTGAAACATAAGCATAAGCAGGTTTCGGTGATGAATCAGCTTCTAAATTTGATATCACGGAATCCTGACAATTGACTGAAGATGAACCATGTAAATGTAGAACCTTTTGTTGATCAGCTTGGTTACTCAATGGTAGATCATGATAATTTTGCAGGGCTATGCTGGAACCCTGAGTTGACATGTTGGCTATGAAACCGACCTGGGGGCACATTTGCCGAAGCCCCAACACTACTACAGAACATGGATTCTGTAACACACTTGTGCAACACATTCGATGATGTGTTACAAAGAAATTTCATAGGAACACAAAGCTATGTGTTACCAACAATGATGGTAACACATAACATTTCTTTTGAAAATTGTGTTAGAGATAAATGTTATAGTAACACAAAATAAATGTTACAATTATAGTGTTACTAAAATGATAGTATGTGGTAACCCATTTTTAGAATAAGGCATAAAACATGTCACAAAGTGATGCAAAGAAACTAAAAATATTGAATTCCAATGTTGTTTTCAAAAGTTAGACTGCTAGTGACGAGAACAAGTGAGTGTCCATGATGGTTTTTCTATTTTTCTCAAGGCAACAACTCAAACCTGAATCGTGACATTTTAAATTTCTCTTTAAAATTGCTATTTGGGACCGGCTCATGAGCGGCAAAAAAGGCAAGAAAATGAGTGGCCATGTGGAATCGAAACCAAGAACTAAGTTGTGCAAGAGGTAATGTTAAACTGCTATGCTAAGGGGTAGTACACTTTTCTTCTGTTTAGCAGAGGCTATATCCAATAAAAATGAAAGTCAACGGATTTTTGTGACAATTTTTTTATTCAATAGAACGTGGCATGGCAAAATTTGGTTGAAATTCCAAACCCTACTTATGCCGCTGGCAGGTAGAGTTGTCTCCATCCGTTTATGTTGGAGAAGTACATAGGTAGTGGGGATGTCTGACATAGTGGGGGGAGGTGAGGCTACTGTGGATGATGAGGGGTCGATGGAGTGACGGTGCGACCAAGGTGGACGACGACGAGAGAGGTCGGGCCGATGATGGTGAGTCTGGGGAGGTGTCGGGACAGCAAGGATGACAGTGCAGCTGGGCAGACTACGACGAGGCTGGGGGAGGCACAAACGACGACGGGTGAGGTTGCGGTGGCACTTGCCCGATGAAAACAATGGTGCGACGGGGAAGATGAGATCAAGTAAACGACAGTGAGGCGGGATAGACGATGACGAGATGATGGTGGCAGGGGCGTGACAAGAGACGACGACGAGGTCATGGAGGTGAGGGTGACGAGGTAATTGTCGTATGGACCTCCCCGGGCCCACTACCTCGGTGGGTACCGGGACCGACTACTCGGTGGGCCCCCGGGACTACCGGCTTGCGCTACACGGCACTCGAAGGCATGGAGCACAAGGACTACACAGGAGTAGTACTCGGTTAGGGAGCTGTACATGTTCCGCATTGTATAGAGGACTCCTAGACGTACTCGACTAGTACTCTCTCCCTACTCCGACTTGTAACCCTGCCTCCCGGACTATATAAGGCGAGGCAGGGACCGATCTTTAGGATCACCTCATCCAATCTCATCTCATACAACCCACAGCGCACTATTGCACCATCTTGTAATCGTGTCCAATCAATCCAGAGCTACGCAACATACAGGACGTAGGGTATTACGCACCTCGCGGCCCGAACCTGTCTAAATTGTGTGCCACGTGTCTCTTCCTTCGAGTTACCGATCTCGGCGAGTCACATTCATCTACTTCGGGTACTCCCCTTAGTAGGTCGCCGGTCTAAAACACCGACACCGGCGCACCGAGTAGGGGCTCTCGCCCGAGATCACATGGCGAACTCGACGTCTTCCGTCCGCTTCAAGCCAACCGTCGCCTTCAACCATGGTGACACCTTCGTGTTCGGCGCCTGGGTCTGCACTGCTGATGGCGCGGGCTCCTTCCAGCGCTACCTGACCATGCAGCCCAACCCGAAGACAGGCTTCGTGACGCTTCCTGAAGTTGTCACGGGTGAACTCGCCGGCAAGTTCGGCGAAATTTCGCTCTTCGACCACCACGCTGACTTCGAGCTCGAGTCCACCTTCAACTCGGACTCGACGTCGCCATGGGCCATCGCATGCGAGCCGGCTGCTCGGCCATCGCGCAGGCGATCCCCTCACCTCGCGAGCGCTCCGCGCGTGGCCCCCGCATCCTCAGCCGGGCCCGCATGGGGGCTCCCACTTCGTGCCGAGCCGGCAAGGAGCCCGTACCCGAGTACAGCTCGGACTCCGACGCCGCCCCCGATCGCGCTCCGGACTCCAACCCCCTCTCCGAGTTCTACTCGAACCCGGACTACGAGTTCGACTTCGGATCGGACCCTGAGGAGCCCGAGTCCGAGGACAACCCCACTGAGCTTCCTTTATCAGGGCCAGCCTCTGGGCTAGTTATATCATCCACGCCGGCCGGAAGAAACGTCTACTGGCCAGACCGCAAACCTGCCGACCTGATAAAGGGAGACTCACGCTAGGTCGCCTACATTGACTCGCTACCGTTCCAGGAGGGAACACCGCTAGCCCGGCCGACTCAAGCACACCAACCGAGGTGGCACCCTCCGAGTCCCGGCCTTGGCACACCCGATCGCCAAGTCTTCATGGCTGCCGGCGACACCCCAGGGCCTTCAGGCACGGCTCAGGACAAGTACCTGGAAGACATCTCCTCCGACGAGCTCTCTGCTGATGCTCCACCAAACGAGACTCCGGCGGACGAGAGACGCTCGACGTGAATGTAACCGGAAGCGCAACGAACGTCGTCGACGCCTCCGCGACAACTTCCCCGTCCGCAACCTTGCGGAAGCTCTCAAGGCGGTCGAGAGCGAGAGTGCACACTACCCCCGAGCGAGTGCCTCATGTCGATCACGAGCGATCGCACGCCGGGCTCGGGGCATACGCGCCGGAGAGGTCATCGCCAAGCTCGGCCGAAGAAGCCTACTTCATGCGGGTCGACAACATAGTCAACCGGACCTCCTCCCGGCCGGACCCCGCGACAACGAAGCTACTAGTCGCGGCCGCCAACAACGGTCCTAACCGTACTCGAGCCGACCTCCCCGGCCGAGCCAAACCGTCGTCGCTCCAACGGCGGCGGACCTTCACGGCACGACCACGGCAACCGGGAAGTTGTTCCCCACCGCGCTCCCGCCGGTGGCGGCGGCAACGACCCCCGACGGCGGCGGCGGACGGCGGCGGCGGCTCCAACCATGGAGCCAACGGGGAGAGAGCCGGCGGCGGCGGCGGCCGCGGCGGCCGAGGCCACGCGAACGACCACGCTTCCGTGCCTCACATGGTGGGTACGACGCTCGCCGGAAGATTGAGGGGGCTGCGGCGGAAGAAGTCGACCACCGCAGCCCGAGAGCGACGGCTTTCCCGCCTTCTCACCTCGACTTCGCAACTTGCTCCTCCCCGACAAGTTCAAACCTTTGGGGATTACCAAGTACGACGCAAAGCGGGATCCCATCCGGTGGCTTCGATGCTACGCCCTCTCCATCGAGAACGGCGGTGGCAACGGCGACACCAAATGCCTCTACTTCCCCTTCGCCGGACCAAGCACCACTCACGTGGCTCGAGTCGCTGGACAAGCACTCGATCGACAAGTGGGACCACTGAAGGAGCAGTTCACAAGCAACTTCGCGGGCGCCATGGGCCGATCGGGTACTCGCATGGACTCGGCCATGATCAAGCAGGAACAAGGCGAGACCCTCCGCAAGTACATGCGTCGCTTTTTCGACAAGCGCGCCACCGTCGTCGACGTCACTGACAAGGAGGTCATCGACCTCTTCCAAGACGGCCTCTACCACCGCCGCACCTTCGAAGACTTCGGTCGTCGCCGCCCCGAGTCCATCCCCCACCTCAAGGATATGATCACGTCCCGGGCGGATGAAGAAGACAAGGCCAACGCCAAGTACGACGCCATCCGCGGCAAGACCAAGCGAGAACCGGGGCGGCGGCGGCGGCAAAGAACCCGAACCGGGCGGTCGCAACAACAACTACTACTACTACTACTACTCGGGTCCCAACCGCAAGCACAAGCCGGACAACACCGTCGCGGCTATCCGGCGCCTGCGAAAGGGATCTCGAAGAAGAATTCGGCGGTTTCAAGGACTCGCTAAAGGAGAAGTGCCCGTGGCATCCAAACGGCAACCACACCACCGAGCGGTGCTACCGGCTCGAGCACTCACTCAAGGAGACGCCGAGCCACCGCACCCTCACGACCAAAAGGGCAAGAAGAAGGACGGCGACAACAACGACTTCCAAGAACCCGAGAAGACCGTCAACGTCCTCTTCGGCGGAGCGCCCGGCGAGGCGGGAGCGAAGGCTACCCGTCGTGAAGTGATGTCCATTGAGCCGGCGAGTCCCGACCCCTCTCGGGTGGTCGGAGGTACCCATCACCTTCTCCCCGCGCGGATCAATGGACCGGCTTCTCCGAACCGAGACGGTTCCCCCTCGTCCCGAAGCCAACGGTGGCGGGCTCCAAACTCAACAAGGTGCTCATCGACGGTGGGAGCGGGCTCAACGTCCTCTTCACCAAGACCCCGAAGAAAATGAAGCCGGACATCACTCATATGCTCACCAAGAGCAACGTGCCCTTCTACGGCATCGTCCCCGGCAACGCAGCCTATTCCACCGGGCTCGGTGGTCCCGCCGGTCTCCTTCGGGGCATCTCGGGACAACTACCGTACCGAGTACATCAAGTTCGAGGTCGTGGATTTCGAGACCTCCTACCACGCCATCCTCGGCGGACCGGCCATCGCCAAGTTCATGGCGGTGCCCCACTACACCTACTTGGTACTCAAAATGCCAAGCCCGGCCGGTGCGCTCTCCCTCCAAGGGGACCTCAAGATCTCCCACGACCGCGACACGAAGCCGTGGAGATCGCCTCCACAAATCAAGTACCCAACGCAATGATGGAGGTCTACGCCGCGTCGAAGAAGCTTGCTACAAGTGAACTCGACCTCCCGGCAGAAATCTCGACGAAGCACCAACAAGCCTCGGCCACCCGAGGAGGTACTCGTCAAGACCGGTCGACCTCGGAACGGGCGACCCCAAAGAAGACCACCACCATCGGGTCCGGCCTCGACCCTAAATAGGAAGACGCGCTCATCGGCTTCCTTCGGGCTAACCGCGACATCTTCGCGTGGAAGCCGACGGACATGCCGGGAGTGCCCGGGGAGCCGATTGAGCACCGCCTCAACGTCGATCCTAAGGCCACCCCCAAGCGACAACACCTCCGACGCTTCGCCGACGATAGACGGGACGCCATCAAGAAGGAACTCGCCAAGCTACTCGCGGTGGCTTCATCGGAAGAAGTCTTCCATCCCGAGTGGCTCGCCAACCCCGTCCTCGTCCGCAAGAAGAACTCGAACGAGTGGAGGATGTGCGTCGACTACACCGACCTCAACAAGCACCGCCCCCAAGGACCCCTTCGGGTTGCCGCGGATTGATCAAGTCATCGACTCCACGGCGGGCCGCGACACCGCTCGCTTCCTCGGCCCGCTACTCCGGTACCACCGGATCGCGATCAAGGAAGAAGACCAGGAGAAGACCGTGTTCATCACCCCGTTTGGCGCGTCTCGCTACACGACCATGTCCTTCGGGTTGAAGAACGCCGGTGCTACCTACCAACGAGCTATCCGGGCTCGCTTCAAGAGGCGGCTCAATAAGAACGTCGAGGCCTACGTGGATGACGTGGTCGTCAAGACCAAAAACTCCAGTACCCTCATCGACGACCTTGAAGAGACCTTCGCATCACTACGCGAGTACCGCCGGAAGCTCAACCCGAGCAAGTGCGTTTTCGGTGTCCCTTCGGGCAAACTACTCGGCTTCATCATCGCCCGGCGCGGCATCGAAGCCAACCCCGAGAAGATCTCCGCCATCACCAAGATGAAAGCTCCCACGAGCATCAAAGACGTCCGTGGCGACGGGGTGCATGGCGGCGGCGAACGAGATTCATCTCGAGGCTAGGAGAACGAGGCATCCCCTTCTTCAAACTACTCAAGCATCAAGAGAAGTTCGTGTGGACTCCGGAGGTGGATCAAGCCCTTGCTCGGCTCAAGGACTTCTTATCGAAGCCACCGATCCTCACGGCTCCTCACAAGGGCGAGCGGCCTCATTGCTCTACCTAGCCGCGACTACTCACGTGGTCGGATCTTGCCATCGTTGTCGAGCGGCGGGAAGACGGCCACGCCTACCCGGTCCCGGCGCCCGGTCTACTTCGTCGGCGAGGTGCTATCGAATCCAAGGCCCGCTATCGGCCCGTGCGAAGCTCCCGTACGCACTACTCATCACCTCGCGGAAGCTACGTCACTACTTCCGGCGGTACTCGGTCTCCATCGTCACCGACTACCCGCTTGGCGACATCTCGCGGAACCAAGATGCTACCGGAAGAATCTCCAAGTGGGCCTGTCGAGCTCGGCGCCCTCACTATCGACTTCAAGCCATGCACGGCCATCAAGTCGCGAGCACTAGTCGACTTCATGGCGAGTGGCGGGAGAACCGGCCTACCTACTCCCACCGTGCGACCGAGCATTGGGTGATGTACTTTGACGGCTCACTCAACCTCGAGGGCGCGAGGTGCGGGGGTACTCCCCGATCTCTCCAACGGGCGAACAACTCAAGTACGTCCGCGGATCTTCTCGGAAGGTCTCAAACAACGAAGCCGAGTACGAAGCCCTCCTACACGGGCTCCCGCCTCGCGGCTTCACCGGGCATCAAGCGGCTACTAGTCTACGGCGACTCCGCGGTGGTCATCAACCAAGTCAACAAGTCCCGGGACCGCAACAAGGAGAACATGGACGCCATCGCCTAGAAGTCCGCAAGCTCGAGAACAAGTTCTATGGTCTCGAGTTCCATCATATCGTTCGCGACAACAACGTTGCAGCAGACGTCCTCTCGAAGCTTGGATCCACCCGCGCTCAAGTGCCAGTGGGTGTCTTCGTCCACGAGCTTCACGCGCCATCCATCCCGGAGCTGGCACCACCGACCACTGTCCCGCCCCATCCACCACCGGGCAGGAGGTCATGATGATCGACGTGGGACCGGAGGCAACCCTTCATCGACTACCTCAGCGAGCGAGAAGGTCCCCTCCGATAAGAACGCGGCCGAGCAACTCGTCCTCCGCGCCAAATCCTATGTCCTCGTCGGAGACAAGCTTTTCAAGCGGGGCGCATCTTCCGGAGTACTCATGAAGTGCGTCCCTCGTGAAGAAGGCAAGGACATCTTGGAGGAGATCCACAAGGGCGTCGCGGCAACCACGCGTCCTCACGCACGCCGGTCGGCAAGGCCTTCCGACGAGCCTTCTAGCGGCCCACGGCTGCGGGCGACGCCGAGGAACTCGTCGAAAGTGCCAAGGATGCCGGTGCTTCGCCAAGCGAAGAACACGTCCCGGCCTACAAGCTAGTCACCATACCGCCAACCCGGCCCTTCGCTTGCCGGGGGCTCGACATGATTGGGCCACCGCCAACCGCGCCGGGAGGATTCAACGAGTACCGGTGGCTATCGACAAGTTCACCAAGTGGATTGAGGTCAAGCCGGTCACATGCCCCAAGGCCGACGAGTACTCGACTTCCCGGATGAACTCGCACACCGCTACGGGCTACCCCCCGCATCATCACGGACACGGGCTCCATCTTCAACAACCACCGGTTCCGGGAATATTGCGAGAACGGCGGGATCGACGTCCGATACGTCTCGGTTGCCCATCCACGGGCCAACGGACAAGTCGAGCGTGCCAACGGGATGGTGCTCGACGCTCTCAAGAAGCGGCTACACGACGCCGCTAACTCCAAAGGGGGCAAGTGGATCAAGGAACTACCCAACACACTGCGGGGGCTACGGACTCAACCATACAAGCCAACGAGGCAATCCCCTTACTTCCGGTCTACGGCTCCGAAGCAATCCTCCCCGCCGACGTCATATGGAACTCGCCGGCGGTGGAGCATTACGACGAAGGCGTCTCGAAGACAACGACAAACGAGTTGATATCGACGGCCTCGAAGAAGCTCGCCGCGCCGCCCTCGTCCGGTCGGCAAGGTACCTAGAGGGTATCCGACGCTACCATGATCGCAACGTCAAGGAACGCTCCTTCAATGTTGGTGATCTCGTCCTCCTCCGTATCCCGAACACGGAAGGACTACACAAGCTTAGTCCCCACCGGGAAGGTCCCTTCACCGTCGCAAAGGTGACCGGGCCGGGCTCCTACCGCCTCCAAACACTTGAAGGCGAAGACATCAACAACTCGTGGAACGTCGACCAACTCGTCGATTCTACGCCTAGTCTACACGACTACTCGGGGTTCAAGTCTACACGACTTCATCAACACCCCTTGCCGTAAGCGACCCCCCGGTCCTCGGCTCCGAGCCTCCGGACTTCTCTCCGAGGATCCGGCCCCGTGCGGCTACCTACGGACCCGGGCCGCGACGAGCGTCAAGGACTCTAGCAGCGGTCTACTAAGAGACCACACTCCAAGATCCAGCCTGCACGGCTACCTACGGATCTACGATCCAGCCTACACGGCTACTTACGGATCAACTGCTGTAAAGCGGCTACCCCGCTCCAGTGCTACTCAGCTGTAAGCGGCCCTCCGGGTCTAAGCAACTACTCTGTAACTACGGCCCTGGCCACCCAGGTGTACTTCTTCAGTAATAAAGTTTGATCGTTCATCAACTTCTTTACTGTCTACTCCCTACAACGGGACCACTACCGCCGAGTACTACTACTCGCATCCACTCCACGATGGGGGCTCCGCACTCGAGATCGCGACTACGAGTACTCATTGCTTTGGAAAATTTCTTTCATTGATACTTAAGCAATTCATTACAATTGTTTTCCTTTACAACCATGGCTACTAGCTATCTATTACGGGGCTACCGGAGGTTAAGCTTCTCGCCTACCCGCTCCGCGATGGGAGCCATCTGCTCCCGGCGGCTCCGCATACTTGCTCATCGGAGCGGTTGGCGGCTACCCCACTGGCAACTACCTCCACTGGGGCCTTCGGGAAGTACGACTTCATGAAGGCCAAGACTTGTCTTGGGATCGACCTCGCCATGTGCTTCACGTAGGCGGCCAGCCGGCTCGGAGCTTCCTTGAGGCGATCCACCAGAGGAGCAATCTTGGGGCCGCCCGGGTGCGGCACCAGGAGTCTTGCGATCGGCAGTGCGGCTTCTTCGAGTTCCTTCAGTTGGCCCCGCAATGCCTCGCAGTCTTCATTCAACTTCTGCAAGGATTTGTAGCAGTTGATGAGATCGCGGTCAGAAGCAATCCAGAGCTCCATGTGCTTCTCGCTCTCGAAGGCGAGTTCTTTGTAGTCGAGCTCGAGTACCTGGCAGGCTTCCTGCTCCCGGTAGAAGAGGTTCTTCATGCTCGTCTCCGAAGACTTCAGCTGCTCCACCTGGCCCTCAAGCTCTGCAACAAAGCAACGCAGCAGCAGGTCAGAGACTTCTCGACCTCCAACAAGTACCCGACAAGTTCAGGGGTATACCTTTGTTCTTGTTGCGGAGGCCCTTATTCTTCCGCACCAAGTCGTTGCCCTTCGCCTGCAACTCCCGGACGTCGTTGTGGTACTTGGCGAAGGCGGCGTCGAGCTTCGATCGCATGGCGGCCGCGTGCTTCCGCGACTTCACAAGTTGCTCTTTGTTGACGGATAAAAGACGTATCCCTCTACGATCCGCAAGCGTACGGACCCCACACCTTTTTCACCACGGGATTCCCAAGGTTCTTGTCAATCCGCGGACCAAGGGGGATTACTAGCGCTTAACCAAGCACTAATCTAGTTGAATGGAAAACCTTTGAAAGAGAGTATTAATCTAAAAGTAAAGACAATCTAACCTAAGTTAATCTAAGTTAAGTTGATCAAACAAATCTAGGTTTAAACTATATGGTAAAGGGTGAACACAAGAGAGTGAGCAAGAAAGATAAGCGTTCCCTCCCTAGGATCTAGGATAACATGGTATGCATCTACTACATGAAAGCGGTAAACCAATCTACCGGGGGTTGTGACCACGGTTTCGCCCTTTCCCTCCTCTCGTCATCGTCACTACGCGAAGGTATTCGTGACTAGACCTATGATGGACACGGTATGTTGATGGAATCTATGGGAGTAGCGGATATCATACGCCCGAAAAACATGGTAGCTAACCTTAATCATCAAAGCATCATCAACATGAAAACAATAGATTGAAACCACAAATCGAGTAGCGATCACATAGCGTGTATCCATCTAATCCTAGGGATGAACGGAGACATTACCCCATCATCTTACACGGATTGAAGCACATAGGGGTGATGGAGACTCCGGAGAACGTCGTCGATGAAGATGGCAGCGATGGAGCTTGGGAACACCCCTAGGCCAACGGCTTGGAGTCCTCCTCTTGCTTCCTTCTCTCCGCCGGCGTTGATCCTTGCGACGAGCTCATCTAACTCTCTCCCTCATCTTGCGGCGGCGGTTTTCTAGTGATTGGCGTCGGTAGGATGATTTGTTCGATGGGTAACCACCTTGGGGCGCCTAGGGGGTTGTATTTATGTCCTTGGGGTGTCTTTGGGCGTGCTCCACCTTGCCTTGCACGAAATCCTCCTTGGGAGAGAAGCAAACTTGGTTTCCATAAAATCAGCCAGATTTTCCTGATTCGCAGTCCTTCCTTGCCAAGGCCATATCTCCCACGTTCGGACTCCAAATAATGCAAATTCGGTGTCCAGGTTGTGTGCCACGAAATTATCTTCAACTTTGGTATTCATTTCTTTCCTTAAAAAAGAAGATAAGATCTCCAAATCGGCCTTGGAAGATAATCTGTTCTGATTTCGGACTAACTGCGCCGCAGGGATTTCGGGGGCCATATCTCCTAGCTCCCTTATCCAAATTGGGTCTTCCACATGTCCAAATCGAAGGTATCGTCGAGGCCCACAACTTTGGTAGTCAAACTTTTGCCATTAAAGACCTTTTAAGTCTCCGAATCTGTACCGAAAGATCATGCTGTCTCCGAGTCGCGAGAATATCTCTCGGGCCGAGTTGATCTCGTTGGTAAACATCCAAGTCCCCGGAGTTTTGCGTGTTGATGCTTCAGTCCTTGGGTTGTTTGGAGTCTTGTTCACTTCGTGTCTTGACTTGTGACAGGCTTCATGATCTTCTCTTGAATTGCTTGATGAACTTATCCCGAAAGTCTCATCTTTAACGTTAATTTCCTGCGTAAACAACAAACTCCAAAATCGACATGCAAGTGTGAACTTGTTACATCATTAGTATGCCTAGTGGCGGGTTAGTTGCAAATCATAGTCGAAACCAATGTATAACAAGTACTCTAGGTTGACGGAAATTCACCGTCAACATCTCCCCCATGATTAAACCTTGCTCGTCCTCGAGTAAGTAATCCTTGCTTAAAAGGGAAATCGGTGTTGCCTTCCAATGTTGTCTCGCACTTAGTCATTCATGACGAGGCAAATGGCTCTCTCTTAAGAATTTATTTTTGAAGTTCAAGTTGTGACCGACTTCTTTTTCATTATGGAAGATAGACTAACAATAAAGAACAAGCCACATTTAACACGATGCTCTCAAACTTAAGTGAACTTCAAACCATTACCTTGTCACATGGGAGATTTTCAAAAAGATGCATATCCAACATAAGTGAAAATCTCTTGCAAGAGCTCATGGAACACTCATCTCATCAAGTCACTCAAGCCTATACTAGATTATTTTCAACCTACTCTACTCATATGTGATAGTGAAAGGCTTATGTGGAGCTTGGAAGGTTAAAAACAATCCTAGCAAAACATATATCCGAAATATTGTCAAATTAAGAGAGAGGTCTATTGGAATTACCGAGACTCGTCAAAAAGGCCATGGAAAATAAATGTTGGAAAGAGAGAAGGATGAAACACACACATTTAGATAAGTGGACATGTGCAAGTGGCAAATGGATGATCCCGAGGCACGAGTGAAGTCCTCGTTATCGGATTGCACATGGTTGGAAAATTTGAGTATGGATTTGTCATCAAGGCACTTGATAACTTATGAAGCAAAAAGAACCGAGGAGCATCTTTATTTTTTTCCTTATTTTATTTCCTTCTCATTTTTCTCTCTTTCTTTTTTTCACTTTATTCTTCCTATTTTTCTTACTTTTCTTTTCTTCTTATCATATTTTTTTCATTTTTCATTTTTTTCATTTTTTTTTTTTTTTTTCTTTTTGCTCCTCAAAACTTTTTGCAACATAATACTTACATAGCATTTGTGTCGGAGAATGACTCCTCCCCCATGCTTGAATGATGCTCGTCCTCGAGCATAAAAGAGAGGGGAAATGACCGCTAAAGTAAGTATAAATTCCATAATATTGCGGAATATTTGAATCTCCATCGAGAATTTTACTCCATACTCAAATTGGGTTGTGGACAAGGAGGTGATCACAAAAAGATGTTTTTGGTTTAGGGTGGATGCCCGGCGAAGTTTGTGAAACTTTCGATGTGAAAACCCACAATGCTTGGACAAAAAGGCTAGCATGAAAACGTTACACAAAGGAATGACCAAACTTCTTAGTCTCAAACCATAGAAATCAATCCTAATCCAACTCATCAAAACATATGCTTGCAATCTACGGGTTTTGTTTATCATAAAACATATATGTATATGGCTTTGGTAGGTAGAACTTTGCAAGAGCATCACAAACATGTAGATAGCATAAAAGTTAAGTTTTCATAAAAACAACAAGTTATCCGGCTATCCATAAACTTAAATCAAAGAGCAAAGATATGTATGTGGGTCTAGAGCATAGTCATTTCACCTCCACAAATAAAAGAGCCGGTATTTAAATTAATTTCAGATCATATTATAGAGAGCAATTAGCCAAGACATGTATAACTTCATGTAGGTAAAACAAAGGGGCAACTTTCATCATTTTTCCGTAAGCATAGGCAATATAGAACATCGAGGTGAACACATGGTCATGCTTATCTATTGAAAGTAAAAAGAAACCTAGGTTGTCCTCCTAGTAGCCATGTTATTGTTTGAAGAGAAAAACAAAAGGTTGCACCTAGTTGAGGTTGAAGGCATACTTACAAGCATTTGTGTTTGGAAAAGAGAAGGTCCATGGAGATGTTACCATCCTTTGTAATTCTTCGTTGCCTTCTTCCGACATCTCCTTGTATCGATGTGGCTTTTGCTTTTGTCTTGATTTATTAATGCTCCTAAACTTATGAATTTGATCTTGTATGCTTAATGGAGTCATTGGTCACCCTTCTCTTCAATGTTGTCATCACCATCTCCTATTTCTTGTTCTCATCGTCTCCTTCCTGTCTCTTTTTCATGGATTTCCCCCTCTGTACAGAACAGAACATATATTGAAATATAGATTTATTGAAAAGTTTATAAAATTACCTTTCCAACGTGTGGTCATTCATCGAAAACGGAATTCAAACAAGGGAGCTATGTCCGTTTTACTTCAGCGCTGCGTGCTGTCCAAAACTGATTTCAGGACGTGTTGCACTCGGTGATTCGGGCATAACCGCTTGTAGGAACCTCTGATTGTCTTGATTCTTGATCTGTTGGAATCGTAACTTAATGGGGCTTCTAAGTATCCAAAAATACCCAGTGTTTTCCCTTCGAGACCATGCAGAATTTTGATGAGATCGATAGCTTTTCGCGCATTGATCCGGTGATGTTAACTTCCGTGTTGAAGATTCGGGGTCTCCCCCATGCTTAGCATTTTGCTAGTCATGGAAGAAGAAGACAAAGCACTTCTTAGCCATCCTTCAATTTCCTTGTAGTGAGAGTCTTTATCTTGCCTGTAAGACGTTTTAAACGCACATTCTACCCCCAAGGTGACGGTTGGGAGTAGATAGAATTGCCAACAATCCAACAATGTCTCCTAAGATTCTTAACTTGTGGCATAATTAGTTTAATGAGGAATAAAAACCTAATGAGTGTACGTGGTGCAAGGTGTGTATGCACATGATAGGAAAGCATATAAATAAGACAATGTTTTCACCTAGTTCTAAACACCATGTTTACAACTAGGTTGCTGAATTTCTCCATAGCCATAAAGGTTTATATATCTAGGGTTAAAACACCATGTCTATCCCTAAATCAATAAACCTTATAGCACAAGGAAAATTAAGCGCATTGCGAGCTTATAAACTAACCAATGCAACATGAAAACATATGAAAAGCTAGCAAGGTTTATCGAACTTAACGATGATAGTCCGCAATCATGTTTAAACACCACGTTTACACAAGATCACAAAAGGAAAATACTCATAATGCCTTATGAAGTATTAACATGGAAACTGAAGCATACATCATTAAGTATATGAAACAACCAAGCCAACTATGTGCAAAACATGTATACACAAAGAAACATCACGAGGACAACAAAATGCAATGCATGCAAATAAATAAATATGAGCATGAACATGATGGTGGTTCTAAAAAGGAAATCTAAACTTAGATTAATAACCACAAGTTGATCATCATAAGATGGTGCCATTCTTTATTCTCTCTAAGAAAGTAGTAAAAATATAAAGAAACGGGTTGCCTCCCGAAAAGCGCTTCATTTAAAGTCATAAAGCTCGACTTTCTCACATACCTTCTTTTCGTTGCATAGCCATGGCCCTTCATGCAAGAAGAAAAGGTACCAATGCAGCTTTAATTTACTTCCCATGTTGTGCTTGATCACTTATAGAAGACTTGCCCAAAGCATCCTTTTGTTTCATCATTATCTCCTTCTTTATCATCCTTCGGTGCTGCCTTCACTCTATGAATTTTTTTAATGTCCAGAACAGATAGTATACTCAAGCTCTACTCCATTGAACAGTGCACAAAATTTCCTTTCCAACGAGTCTTTATTTGCTCAAATCGGACTCCGGACAAGAGAGTTACGTCCGTTTTACTTCGGCGATAAAATCTGTCCAGAAATTTCAGAACGCGCAACGCTCAATGTTTCCTCCATAACTCCTTGCACGGGTCTTCAAACTTGTTGGTTCTTGATGCGTTGGAATGGTAATTTGATGGAGCTTCTGAATATCTCATTTTCTTCATTTGTACACCTCTGAACAAGCTCTCAAATTGATGAAGACAGCAGCATCCATCGCGGGATTCGGAGAGGTTGATGATTTATCTTGCAACTCTTTTAGGCATGACTTCTTTTTTTCATTATTCAAGCCTTGTCTACATGGTTAGTGACAATCGGGCCTTTCCCGACATATGATTCTTTAAGGTCATTAGCTTGACCAAGTGCAAAGCATGATCGAGATTTACAAAACTTATTGTAAACATACGCGTCCATAATTAACACCACATGTGAATTGTAGCAACAAGTCAAGGTGTAAATAAAAGAAGCATATGTTTCATGCATAGCACTTAGCTCATCATTAGGCAAAGGTTGTTTAGGTGTGAGATTAATTGGATCAAAAATAAATGTTTCCTCTTTTTCATTCTCAAGAAAATCTAGCCTATAACCATGATCACTATTGGAACAAGGCATAGACATTAAACTATCATTCATACTATTGGTGAGCATGAGTATTTGAATTTATCAACATCAATACCAATAATATCTTGAGATTTCAGCATGTACCTTGGCCTTAGAGATTTTTCAACAAGAGTGATATTTGGTTCATCAAGCGGTGTTGAAGGCGAATCGATCTCAACAAGTGTAGTTGCCTCTTCATCACCATCTTGCAATTTCTTCAACTCATCATGTGGAACATGTAATCCTTCAACTATGTACGCATTCATCTCTTCTTTGAGGTCTTCTTTATCAACCAGATCTTCATCTTCAAAGACTTGTATGTTGCTTTCTTTATCTTCCATGTACCACATGTCATCAAGATCGCTCATTGTTGATTCACTCTTTCCTTCATCCTTGATTACTTCCATGTCTTGATTTGCTAGTGTGCAGGCTTCAATGGCACACAAGCTATCATCTAGCTTGAGTTCTATCTCCTCCCATTTATCCTTTGAGTCACTAGGCTCATCACGGTTGTACTCTTCTCTTCCTTCATCATAAATCTTTGAGTTGTCAAACCGGTCGATCCATCCTTCATCTCCTTCTTCTCTTTCTTCTTCAAACATCTTTTGGATCGACTCTCCACTCATCTCTTGATCAAATATATCTTCAACTAGTTTGGCAACGTGTCGGCGTTCCTCCTTCCTTCGGTAGTTGATTAGTGGGGCGAAATCAACTTGAACCCAACCGGATTGCTTGAACTCCGCCAATGGTCTAGCATTCCACATACTTCGGCCTACATTCATGTTAGTTTCAACATTTTTAACATCCGAAATGACTTCTCTTACCTTGGGAAGTGGATCTTCACTTTCTTGTATCGTCGGTTCATCTTCCTTGACCTCCTGTTCATCTTTTTCGAAATTTCAGCAAGCACCTTGGGCTTGCTTTTGTCATTTTGCTCCTCTCGACAACATCTTTGCCAATCTCGTATTGTTCTTTGTCCATTGCTTATCCTTTGTAAGATTTGTGCGGCTTCACTAATTGTTTTATCAATTATATCACCGCCCGCACACATGCTTACAAAACGAGACGAGTTAGGGGTTAGTGAAAAATAAAAGGTATGCAACATCAAGTCACCGGAAAATCCCAAGTTCGGGCCTCGCTCAAGTAGTTCATTAAAACGGTCCCATGCTTCATCAATTCCTTCATCCTCTCCTTGCTTGAAAGTGAGCACTTGCCTCCTTAAGTCTTGGACCTTGCTTATGGGAAAGAACTTCAAAAGAAACTTCTTCACTAGCTCATCCCAATTTCCTTTTGCTTCAACGGACGCAAGTGTGTACCATCTTCGCGCTTCATCTTTGAGAGAGAACGGAAAAAGATTCCACTTGAACCAAGCGCCGGAACTCCTTTTTGTTGCACCGTGTTGCATAACATCGTGAATTCCTTAATGTGTCTATATGGGTTGTCATCCTCCAATCCTCTAAATGGTTTTGTCGCCACTAACTTGATGATTCCAAGCTTCAATTCATAGTGGGTTGTAGCAAGCGCCAAATCTGATTTTTGCATCTCAATGTCTTCCATTGACGGCATTGCTAGCTCCCTTAGCGACATCTCTTCGTCTTCCAATGGTGAGGTGAACAAATCCATCTAGGCACAAGAAAAGTAGAAAGAAAAACGGAGAAAAGATTTTTTTTCCTTTTTTTAGAAAATAAGGGTTAGGTGTTAGTAATCAACAAAATTAATACTAGATTAAACGTAGCAAATTGGCTTGCTCCCCGGCAACGGCGCCAGAAAAAGGGGCTTGTTGACGGATAAAAGACGTATCCCTCTACGATCCGCAAGCGTACGGACCCCACACCTTTTTCACCACGGGATTCCCAAGGTTCTTGTCAATCCGCGGAACAAGGGGATTGCTAGCGCTTAACCAAGCACTAATCTAGTTGAATGGAAAACCTTTGAAAGAGAGTATTAATCTAAAAGTAAAGACAATCTAACCTAAGTTAATCTAAGTTAAGTTGATCAAACAAATCTAGGTTTAAACTATATGGTAAAGGGTGAACACAAGAGAGTGAGCAAGAAAGATAAGCGTTCCCTCCCTAGGATCTAGGATAACATGGTATGCATCTACTACATGAAAGCGGTAAACCAATCTACCGGGGGTTGTGACCACGGTTTCGCCCTTTCCCTCCTCTCGTATCGTCACTACGCGAAGGTATTCGTGACTAGACCTATGATGGACACGGTATGTTGATGGAATCTATGGGAGTAGCGGATATCATACGCCCGAAAAACATGGTAGCTAACCTTAATCATCAAAGCATCATCAACATGAAAACAATAGATTGAAACCACAAATCGAGTAGCGATCACATAGCGTGTATCCATCTAATCCTAGGGATGAACGGAGACATTACCCCATCATCTTACACGGATTGAAGCACATAGGGGTGATGGAGACTCCGGAGAACGTCGTCGATGAAGATGGCAGCGATGGAGCTTGGGAACACCCCTAGGCCAACGGCTTGGAGTCCTCCTCTTGCTTCCTTCTCTCCGCCGGCGTTGATCCTTGCGACGATCTCATCTAACTCTCTCCCTCATCTTGCGGCGGCGGTTTTCTGGTGATTGGCGTCGGTAGGATGATTTGTTCGATGGGTAACCACCTTGGGGCGCCTAGGGGGTTGTATTTATGTCCTTGGGGTGTCTTTGGGCGTGCTCCACCTTGCCTTGCACGAAATCCTCCTTGGGAGAGAAGCAAACTTGGTTTCCATAAAATCAGCCAGATTTTCCTGATTCGCAGTCCTTCCTTGCCAAGGCCATATCTCCCACGTTCGGACTCCAAATAATGCAAATTCGGTGTCCAGGTTGTGTGCCACGAAATTATCTTCAACTTTGGTATTCATTTCTTTCCTTAAAAAAGAAGATAAGATCTCCAAATCGGCCTTGGAAGATAATCTGTTCTGATTTCGGACTAACTGCGCCGCAGGGATTTCGGGGGCCATATCTCCTAGCTCCCTTATCCAAATTGGGTCTTCCACATGTCCAAATCGAAGGTATCGTCGAGGCCCACAACTTTGGTAGTCAAACTTTTGCCATTAAAGACCTTTTAAGTCTCCGAATCTGTACCGAAAGATCATGCTGTCCCGAGTGCATGAGAATATCTCTCGGGCTGAGTTGATCTCGTTGGTAAACATCCAAGTCCCCGGAGTTTTGCGTGTTGATGCTTCAGTCCTTGGATTGTTTGGAGTCTTGTTCACTTCGTGTCTTGACTTGTGACAGGCTTCATGATCTTCTCTTGAATTGCTTGATGAACTTATCCCGAAAGTCTCATCTTTAACGTTAATTTCCGCGTAAACAACAAACTCCAAAATCGACATGCAAGTGTGAACTTGTTACATCATTAGTATGCCTAGTGGCGGGTTAGTTGCAAATCATAGTCGAAACCAATGTATAACAAGTACTCTAGGTTGACGGAAATTCACCGTCAACATCTCCCCCATGATTAAACCTTGCTCGTCCTCGAGTAAGTAATCCTTGCTTAAAAGGGAAATCAGTGTTGCCTTCCAATGTTGTCTCTGCACTTAGTCATTCATGACGAGGCAAATGGCTCTCTCTTAAGAATTTATTTTTGAAGTTCAAGTTGTGACCGACTTCTTTTTCATTATGGAAGATAGACTAACAATAAAGAACAAGCCACATTTAACACGATGCTCTCAAACTTAAGTGAACTTCAAACCATTACCTTGTCACATGGGAGATTTTCAAAAAGATGCATATCCAACATAAGTGAAAATCTCTTGCAAGAGCTCATGGAACACTCATCTCATCAAGTCACTCAAGCCTATACTAGATTATTTTCAACCTACTCTACTCATATGTGATAGTGAAAGGCTTATGTGGAGCTTGGAAGGTTAAAAACAATCCTAGCAAAACATATATCCGAAATATTGTCAAATTAAGAGAGAGGTCTATTGGAATTACCGAGACTCGTCAAAAAGGCCATGGAAAATAAATGTTGGAAAGAGAGAAGGATGAAACACACACATTTAGATAAGTGGACATGTGCAAGTGGCAAATGGATGATCCCGAGGCACGAGTGAAGTCCTCGTTATCGGATTGCACATGGTTGGAAAATTTGAGTATGGATTTGTCATCAAGGCACTTGATAACTTATGAAGCAAAAAGAACCGAGGAGCATCTTTATTTTTTTCCTTATTTTATTTCCTTCTCATTTTTCTCTCTTTCCTTTTTTTTCACTTTATTCTTCCTATTTTTCTTACTTTTCTTTTCTTCTTATCATATTTTTTTCATTTTTCATTTTTTTCATTTTTTTTTTTTTTTTCTTTTTGCTCCTCAAAACTTTTTGCAACATAATACTTACATAGCATTTGTGTCAGAGAATGACTCCTCCCCCATGCTTGAATGATGCTCGTCCTCGAGCATAAAAGAGAGGGGAAATGACTGCTAAAGTAAGTATAAATTCCATAATATTGCGGAATATTTGAATCTCCATCGAGAATTTTACTCCATACTCAAATTGGGTTGTGGACAAGGAGGTGATCACAAAAAGATGTTTTTGGTTTAGGGTGGATGCCCAGCGAAGTTTGTGAAACTTTCGATGTGAAAACCCACAATGCTTGGACAAAAAGGCTAGCATGAAAACGTTACACAAAGGAATGACCAACGGCTTCTTAGTCTCAAACCATAGAAATCAATCCTAATCCAACTCATCAAAACATATGCTTGCAATCTACGGGTTTTGTTTATCATAAAACATATATGTATATGGCTTTGGTAGGTAGAACTTTGCAAGAGCATCACAAACATGTAGATAGCATAAAAGTTAAGTTTTCATAAAAACAACAAGTTATCCGGCTATCCATAAACTTAAATCAAAGAGCAAAGATATGTATGTGGGTCTAGAGCATAGTCATTTCACCTCCACAAATAAAAGAGCCGGTATTTAAATTAATTTCAGATCATATTATAGAGAGCAATTAGCCAAGACATGTATAACTTCATGTAGGTAAAACAAAGTGGCAACTTTCATCATTTTTCCGTAAGCGTAGGCAATATAGAACATCGAGGTGAACACATGGTCATGCTTATTTATTGAAAGTAAAAAGAAACCTAGGTTGTCCTCCTAGTAGCCATGTTATTGTTTGAAGAGAAAAACAAAAGGTTGCACCTAGTTGAGGTTGAAGGCATACTTAAAAGCATTTGTGTTTGGAAAAGAGAAGGTCCATGGAGATATTACCATCCTTTGTAATTCTTCGTTGCCTTCTTCCGACATCTCCTTGTATCGATGTGGCTTTTGCTTTTGTCTTGATTTATTAATGCTCCTAAACTTATGAATTTGATCTTGTATGCTTAATGGAGTCATTGGTCACCCTTCTCTTCAATGTTGTCATCACCATCTCCTATTTCTTGTTCTCATCGTCTCCTTGCTGTCTCTTTTTCATGGATTTCCCCCTCTGTCCAGAACAGAACATATATCGAAATATAGATTTATTGAAAAGTTTATGAAATTACCTTTCCAACGTGTGGTCATTCATCGAAAACGGAGTTCAAACAAGGGAGCTATGTCCGTTTTACTTCAGCGCTGCGTGCTGTCCAAAACTGATTTCAGGACGTGTTGCACTCGGTGATTCGGACATAACCGCTTGTAGGAACCTCCGATTGTCTTGATTCTTGATTTGTTGGAATCGTAACTTAATGGGGCTTCTAAATATCCAAAAATACCCAGTGTTTTCCCTTCGAGACCATGCAGAATTTTGATGAGATCGATAGCTTTTCGCGCATTGATCCGGTGATGTTAACTTCCGTGTTGAAGATTCAGGGTCTCCCCCATGCTTAGCATTTTGCTAGTCATGGAAGAAGAAGACAAAGCACTTCTTAGCCATCCTTCAATTTCCTTGTAGTGAGAGTCTTTATCTTGCCTGTAAGACGTTTTAAACGCACATTCTACCCCCAAGGTGACGGTTGGGAGTAGATAGAATTGCCAACAATCCAACAATGTCTCCTAAGATTCTTAACTTGTGGCATAATTAGTTTAATGAGGAATAAAAACCTAATGAGTATACGTGGTGCAAGGTGTGTATGCACATGATAGGAAAGCATATAAATAAGACAATGTTTTCACCTAGTTCTAAACACCATGTTTACAACTAGGTTGCTGAATTTCTCCATAGCCATAAAGGTTTATATATCTAGGGTTAAAACACCATGTCTATCCCTAAATCAATAACCCTTATAGCACAAGGAAAATTAAGCGCATTGCAGAGCTTATAAACTAACCAATGCAACATGAAAACATATGAAAAGCTAGCAAGGTTTATCGAACTTAACGATGATAGTCCGCAATCATGTTTAAACACCACGTTTACACAAGATCACAAAAGGAAAATACTCATAATGCCTTATGAAGTATTAACATGGAAAATGAAGCATACATCATTAAGTATATAAAACAACCAAGCCAACTATGTGCAAAACATGTATACACAAAGAAACATCACGAGGACAACAAAATGCAATGCATGCAAATAAATAAATATGAGCATGAACATGATGGTGGTTCTAAAAAGGAAATCTAAACTTAGATTAATAACCACAAGTTGATCATCATAAGATGGTGCCATTCTTTATTCTCTCTAAGAAAGTAGTAAAAATATAAAGAAACGGGTTGCCTCCCGAAAAGCGCTTCATTTAAAGTCATAAAGCTCGACTTTCTCACATACCTTCTTTTCGTTGCATAGCCATGGCCCTTCATGCAAGAAGAAAAGGTACCAATGCAGCTTTAATTTACTTCCCATGTTGTGCTTGATCACTTATAGAAGACTTGCCCAAAGCATCCTTTTGTTTCATCATTATCTCCTTCTTTATCATCCTTCGGTGCTGCCTTCACTCTATGAATTTTTTTAATGTCCAGAACAGATAGTATACTCAAGCTCTACTCCATTGAACAGTGCACAAAATTTCCTTTCCAACGAGTCTTTATTTGCTCAAATCGGACTCCGGACAAGAGAGTTACGTCCGTTTTACTTCGGCGATAAAATCTGTCCAGAAATTTCAGAACGCGCAACGCTCAATGTTTCCTCCATAACTCCTTGCACGGGTCTTCAAACTTGTTGGTTCTTGATGCGTTGGAATGGTAATTTGATGGAGCTTCTGAATATCTCATTTTCTTCATTTGTACACCTCTGAACAAGCTCTCAAATTGATGAAGACAGCAGCATCCATCGCGGGATTCGGAGAGGTTGATGATTTATCTTGCAACTCTTTTAGGCATGACTTCTTTTTTCATTATTCAAGCCTTGTATACATGGTTAGTGACAATCGGGCCTTTCCCGACATATGATTCTTTAAGGTCATTAACTTGACCAAGTGCAAATCACGATCGAGATTTACAAAACTTATTGTAAACATACGCGTCCATAATTAACACCACATGTGAATTGTAGCAACAAGTCAAGGTGTAAATAAAAGAAGCATATGTTTCATGCATAGCACTTAGCTCATCATTAGGCAAAGGTTGTTTAGGTGTGAGATTAATTGGATCAAAAATAAATGTTTCCTCTTTTTCATTCTCAAGAAAATCTAGCCTATAACCATGATCACTATTGGAACAAGGCATAGACATTAAACTATCATTCATACTATTGGCTGAGCATGAGTATTTGAATTTATCAACATCAATACCAATAATATCTTGAGATTTCAGCATGTACCTTGGCCTTAGAGATTTTTCAACAAGAGTGATATTTGGTTCATCAAGCGGTGTTGAAGGCGAATCGATCTCAACAAGTGTAGTTGCCTCTTCATCACCATCTTGCAATTTCTTCAACTCATCATGTGGAACATGTAATCCTTCAACTATGTACGCATTCATCTCTTCTTTGAGGTCTTCTTTATCAACCAGATCTTCATCTTCAAAGACTTGTATGTTGCTTTCTTTATCTTCCATGTACCACATGTCATCAAGATCGCTCATTGTTGATTCACTCTTTCCTTCATCCTTGATTACTTCCATGTCTTGATTTGCTAGTGTGCAGGCTTCAATGGCACACAAGCTATCATCTAGCTTGAGTTCTATCTCCTCCCATTTATCCTTTGAGTCACTAGGCTCATCACGGTTGTACTCTTCTCTTCCTTCATCATAAATCTTTGAGTTGTCAAACCGGTCGATCCATCCTTCATCTCCTTCTTCTCTTTCTTCTTCAAACATCTTTTGGATCGACTCTCCACTCATCTCTTGATCAAATATATCTTCAACTAGTTTGGCAACGTGTCGGCGTTCCTCCTTCCTTCGGTAGTTGATTAGTGGGGCGAAATCAACTTGAACCCAACCGGATTGCTTGAACTCCGCCAATGGTCTAGCATTCCACATACTTCGGCCTACATTCATGTTAGTTTCAACATTTTTAACATCCGAAATGACTTCTCTTACCTTGGGAAGTGGATCTTCACTTTCTTGTATCGTCGGTTCATCTTCCTTGACCTCCCGTTCATCTTTTTCGAAATTTCAGCAAGCACCTTGGGCTTGCTTTTGTCATTTTGCTCCTCTCGACAACATCTTTGCCAATCTCGTATTGTTCTTTGTCCATTGCTTATCCTTTGTAAGATTTGTGCGGCTTCACTAATTGTTTTATCCATTATATCACCGCCCGCACACATGCTTACAAAACGAGACGAGTTAGGGGTTAGTGAAAAATAAAAGGTATGCAACATCAAGTCACCGGAAAATCCCAAGTTCGGGCCTCGCTCAAGTAGTTCATTAAAACGGTCCCATGCTTCATCAATTCCTTCATCCTCTCCTTGCTTGAAAGTGAGCACTTGCCTCCTTAAGTCTTGGACCTTGCTTATGGGAAAGAACTTCAAAAGAAACTTCTTCACTAGCTCATCCCAATTTCCTTTTGCTTCAACGGACGCAAGTGTGTACCATCTTCGCGCTTCATCTTTGAGAGAGAACGGAAAAAGATTCCACTTGAACCAAGCGGCCGGAACTCCTTTTTGTTGGACCGTGTTGCATAACATCGTGAATTCCTTAATGTGTCTATATGGGTTGTCATCCTCCAATCCTCTAAATGGTTTTGTCGCCACTAACTTGATGATTCCAAGCTTCAATTCATAGTGGGTTGTAGCAAGCGCCAAATCTGATTTTTGCATCTCAATGTCTTCCATTGACGGCATTGCTAGCTCCCTTAGCGACATCTCTTCGTCTTCCAATGGTGAGGTGAACAAATCCATCTAGGCACAAGAAAAGTAGAAAGAAAAACGAGAAAAGATTTTTTTTTCTTTTTTTAGAAAATAAGGGTTAGGTGTTAGTAATCAACAAAATTAATACTAGATTAAACGTAGCAAACCGGCTTGCTCCCCGGCAACGGCGCCGGAAAAAGGGGCTTGTTGACGGATAAAAGACGTATCCCTCTACGATCCGCAAGCGTACGGACCCCACACCTTTTTCACCACGGGATTCCCAAGGTTCTTGTCAATCCGCGGAACAAGGGGATTACTAGCGCTTAACCAAGCACTAATCTAGTTGAATGGAAAACCTTTGAAAGAGAGTATTAATCTAAAAGTAAAGACAATCTAACCTAAGTTAATCTAAGTTAAGTTGATCAAACAAATCTAGGTTTAAACTATATGGTAAAGGGTGAACACAAGAGAGTGAGCAAGAAAGATAAGCGTTCCCTCCCTAGGATCTAGGATAACATGGTATGCATCTACTACATGAAAGCGGTAAACCAATCTACCGGGGGTTGTGACCACGGTTTCGCCCTTTCCCTCCTCTCGTACTGTCACTACGCGAAGGTATTCGTGACTAGACCTATGATGGACACGGTATGTTGATGGAATCTATGGGAGTAGCGGATATCATACGCCCGAAAAACATGGTAGCTAACCTTAATCATCAAAGCATCATCAACATGAAAACAATAGATTGAAACCACAAATCGAGTAGCGATCACATAGCGTGTATCCATCTAATCCTAGGGATGAACGGAGACATTACCCCATCATCTTACACGGATTGAAGCACATAGGGGTGATGGAGACTCCGGAGAACGTCGTCGATGAAGATGGCAGCGATGGAGCTTGGGAACACCCCTAGGCCAACGGCTTGGAGTCCTCCTCTTGCTTCCTTCTCTCCGCCGGCGTTGATCCTTGCGACGAGCTCATCTAACTCTCTCCCTCATCTTGCGGCGGCGGTTTTCTAGTGATTGGCGTCGGTAGGATGATTTGTTCGATCGGTAACCACCTTGGGGCGCCTAGGGGGTTGTATTTATGTCCTTGGGGTGCCTTTGGGCGTGCTCCACCTTGCCTTGCACGAAATCCTCCTTGGGAGAGAAGCAAACTTGGTTTCCATAAAATCAGCCAGATTTTCCTGATTCGCAGTCCTTCCTTGCCAAGGCCATATCTCCCACGTTCGGAATCCAAATAATGCAAATTCGGTGTCCAGGTTGTGTGCCACGAAATTATCTTCAACTTTGGTATTCATTTCTTTCCTTAAAACGAAGATAAGATCTCCAAATCGGTCTTGGAAGATAATCTGTTCTGATTTCGGACTAACTGCGCAGCAGGGATTTCGGGGGCCATATCTCCTAGCTCCCTTATCCAAATTGGGTCTTCCACATGTCCAAATCGAAGGTATCGTCGAGACCCACAACTTTGGTAGTCAAACTTTTGCCATTAAAGACCATTTAAGTCTCCGAATCTGTACCGAAAGATCATGCTGTCCTGAGCTGCGAGAATATCTCTCGGGCTGAGTTGATCTCGTTGGTAAACATCCAAGTCCCCGGAGTTTTGCGTGTTGATGCTTCAGTCCTTGGGTTGTTTGGAGTCTTGTTCACTTCGTGTCTTGACTTGTGACGGGCTTCATGATCTTCTCTTGAATTGCTTGATGAACTTATCCCGAAAGTCTCATCTTTAACGTTAATTTCCTGCGTAAACAACAAACTCCAAAATCGACATGCAAGTGTGAACTTGTTACATCATTAGTATGCCTAGTGGCGGGTTAGTTGCAAATCATAGTCGAAACCAATGTATAACAAGTACTCTAGGTTGACGGAAATTCACCGTCAACACTCTTCTAGCGCTTCGGCTCGGAGCACCGCGTCGCCATAGCCCCGCAAAGATGTTCGACTTGTCGCGGGACCGCTCCGCAACGTCCCGCACAAGATAACTCAAGTCACAAGAGTACTCAACAAACGAGAGGATTGACTACTCGGAAGCTACGGCTACTTACCTTCATCCATTGCTCGGCACGGCGGATCGCCTCCGGGTGCTTCGCCACCGTCGCGAGCTCGACAAGATCATCCGCGAGCGGCTCTATCCCGCCGCGACTACTTGCGGTGGCCTCCATCATCGGCGCGAGCGGATGGGCTCGCGTCCCGGATCTCCGGGGAGCGGATAGCCACCTCCGAGCAACCTGCGGCGACGTGGTGACGCCCTCTCCCCCGGCCGTCACGGCGACCTCCTCAACGACCTCCTCCACGGGCTCGGGGCTCCTTCCGCGGCCTCCGAGGCCCCCGGTGTCGACCCTCGCATCGGCACCCCCGCAGGGATGTCACTGCCTTCACCTTCAGCCGCCCGCAAAAAGAAGATGAGTACATCAGCGACTACGACTACTTCCCAAGGGGCTCTATAGCTTCAAGAAGAGCACTCACCTTCGACAACGGCCGGCCTCCGCAACGTCGCCTCGGCGGCCGGCGGCTCGGGCACCGCTCGGGACGCGGGAGTGGACTCCTCTCGCGGGCGACGCGACTTCTTCCGCCACCCCCGATGAGGGCTCATCCCCCTCCCGGGACGGTATCCGTGGATTTCCCGTGAGAAGCACACACAAGTGGACGTCGGTCAACCTCGACTACTACAACAAGTACTACTCGCGAAGATGGAGTACTCACAAGTTCGACGGGACTATTGTCACGGCCGGTGCACCGAGGATGCGGCGATGTCAACCGGTCCACCCTCGGCGGGCGCCTCCTCCCCGCGCCCTGCGGCTACCGCCTCCCTCCCGTGACCGGCGGCCGGCGTAGCGCTCTCCCCGCGCTCCGAAGCCACCACCTCTTCAACGGCGGCGGCTAGAGGCTCCGTGCTCCCCCGTGGAGCGGGGGGGCCGGCGCTCCACCGCGCCAAGAGCTCCTCGACGGGGGGGGGCCGGACTACGACCGCCACCGGCTCCCCCACCGTGTCCCACACGCCTTCGTCGCCCTCTTCAATGGGCTCCGTCGGCGGCACCTCCCGCATACAAGGCGGACTACTCGTCGGCAACCGTACCCGTACGGCGGGTACTTGACTACTACGGTCAAGGCATCTTACCTCCCGAGGCGTGGTCTCCGAGACCTTGAGCTTCTTCGCCACCCGCTCCCCGGCGGGGTGTTGCGGCCTCCGTGGCGGCGCAGCCAGGCTAGCCTCCAGGCTAGTCGGGGGGTCTTGCACCAGAGGAACATGAGGCAAGCCCGGGCGGCTAAACCTCGACCGCAGCTGGAAGCAGTCCTGCAACGTCTCGTCGTCGTCGTCATCGTCGTCGGAGGTGTCCTCCACGATGACGGTGTCATCGCCTGCACCGACTTCTCGCCGCTCTTTCTCCTTGGCCTTCCCCTCCTTCGGGATCTCGATCCCACTTGGGGGCGGCGCGGCTCGGAGATGAATTTCTTCAAGTCATCCCGCAAAGACACGAAGACGTCGGCAAATCCACACCAAGCAACGACTACTCGACAAGGGGAGTACGACTACTCACCTCCTTGGGCGGGCGCGCGTCGGAGTACTCTTCAACGGGGCACGCCGTGTACGGCGGCATATCTTTGAAGATCCGCGACAACCTCTCGATGATGTCGGCGTCGTCCGGCTCGCCTCCGGGCATCCGCGACGTGTCGTCGTCGCCGGTGTACTCGAAGCCTAAGGTGTCTCGAGCCATCAACGGCTGCACCCTCCGCTTCATGAAGCTGAAGGCCACGTGCTCAGCCCTCAGTCCCGCCTCCCTCAGCACCTTGATGCGTGCCAACAACTCGGGAAGCTGGATTCCCTCTTGCATGGTGGGCTCCGAGTTCCACCACTCACGGTGCCTGGGCTGCCTCCCGCTCGGCTTCGGCAGACCAGGGTGGTGGTTCGTGATGTAGAACCACCGCGTCTTCCAATCAGTGTTGGAATCGACAAGCTTGTATGCCAGATATTGCTCTGCGGCGTCTTCCCTCAACTGGATGCCGGCTCCTCCGACTACCCTGGGGTTGGTGGCACTTGGCTGCGGCTTGACGCAGAAGAACTTCCGGAATAGTATCCAATGCGGCTTGATCCCGAGGAAGGCTTCGCAGAAGTGCACGAAGACCGCGGTGTGGAAGACGCCGTTGGGGTTCAGGTTCAGGTACTCGATCCCGTAGTACCCGAGCAGCCCCTTGAAGAAATCGCTGGCCGGGAGCGCAAGCCCGCGCTCCACGAACCGCGCGAACATGGGGATCTCGTCTTCGGCCTTCTCCATTGGATACGGATCTCCAACAGCGACCCTCCACATGTCGACCTCCTTCTCCCTGATGAACCCGCTGTTCAGGAGGGTCAGCAGATCCTCCGTCTTCACTTTGGACTTCTTCCACTCGCGGCTTGGATCGGCCCGCGGTGGAGACATGGGCGGCGCGCGCCCGGTGGCGGCCGCGGCGGCCTCTTCGCGGCCCCTCTTCTTCCCGGCGGCCTTCGACGTCTTGGATGGTGACGGCTTCATCCTCCAAGTGCGGGGGCGTCTTCACGCGCATCCACTCGGGGGCTACCCTAAAAGCGTTGGGTGGCAACGCACTTGAATCTACTACGGCGGCGGCAAGCGCCGGGAGTGGATCAACTTCGGATGGAATCGAAATGACCGCTCGGATGGGTGAAAAACCCTAAGGGTTTTGGCTTCTATTTATAAGTCAAACCGGCTCCGCAACGGGCGGCTGGATAAGTCCATGCGCGGCCGACTCGGCGGGCCGTGCGTGACCCTTTGTCGGTGTTTTAGACCGGCAAACCTACCAAGGGGGTACCCGAGGTAGTAGATTGTGCGGTGAGGATCGTGATCGGGAGACCGAGAACTCGAAGGTATGCGCAAGGACATGGGACACAAGATTTATACGAGTTCGGGTTGCCAAGGTGGCGAACCCTACGTCCTGTTTGGGGGATCAAGTATGCGCCCCGCGCTTGGTGTTGGTTGAGATCGGGTGCCGGCTAGGTACCCGCCCTCCTTTATATAGTCCGGGGGGCGGGTTCCTAGTCGGTTACAAGGCAGAGTCCTAGTAGGATTACACGGAATGAGTCCTAGTAGGATTACGGGGGGAATTCTAGTAGGAGTCCGTCTTCTACTCTTCTTCCTTCCTTGCATGAGTACCCGGGGAGTATGCCCGACAAGCCCCTGAGCACATTGTAGTCGAGAGTAGTAGTTCGAGTAGTCTTTGAAGCCTCTTCGAGTAGTTCTTGAGCGTCCTCGAGTACCGCATGGAGAAGTCTTCAATAGTACTTGAGCGCCGCGAGGCCGGAAGGTGGTCCGACTCATCGGTCTTGAAGTCGAGATTATATGGAAGTGCGATTGCAAAATTGCACTCCATATGGAGTAGCCCCCGAGCCTTAGGTTGAGTCACGAACTCTAGCTGAGGGTCAATCTTGATTCTGAATCTTCCGTCTTGAAAAAATTTGAATGATGGGTGTAGCATAGCAGCCCCCGAGCCTTGAAATGATTAGGTAATCAATCCAAGGGTCTTCAATGTTCGCGAAAGCCATCATCCGAGTACTCTTGCAGTGTGTAGCCCTTAAGATAAGAGAGTCATATGAGCCACATCGAGTAGTTGTTGGTGCGGAGCCCCCGAGCTTGAGAGCGAGCGAAGCCTGCTGAAGTTATCCTTGGGTAGTAATTTGAGTGCAGCCCCCGAGCTGGAGAGATTCCGAGTAGTAATTTCGGCATCGAGTCGTGGAGCTTGAAAAGTAGCCATGCCGTCAGAGCGGACTTTGAATGCGACCGAAGTCGACTTTAGATGCCGGCAGAGCGGACTTTAGAATGCGACTTGAAAACCGAAGTCGACTTTGTGCCGCGCAGAGCGGACTTTGAAATGCGACTTGAAAACCGAAGTCGACTTTAGTTGCCGCACAGGGCGGACTTTGATATGCGACTTTAGAAGTCGACTTTAGGATGCCGGCAGTGCGGACTTAGAGATGCGACTTGAAAACCGAAGTCGACTTTATGCCGCGCGGAGCGGACTTTGATATGCGACTTGAAAACCGAAGTCGACTTTATGCTGCGTGGAGCGGACTTTGAGATGCGACTACCATAGTCGACTTTGTGCCACGCGGGGTGGACTTAAAATGCAAAAAACGAAAAGCACTTTCCGGAAAGCCAAAGCGAATGAAAAATTAGAGAAAACGAGTAGTTTTGCCGCCGGAGCGGGCTTAAGATTGCGACCAAAGTCGGCTTGTGCCACCGGAGTGGGCTTGGGTGCGACCGTTAGCGTCAACTTGTGCCACCGGAGTGGGCTTGGATGCGACCGTTAGCGTCGACTTGTGCCACCGGAGTGGGCTTAAGTACCTGAGCCATGGATTTCAGACCCAAGGTACGGTTGCCGCCGCGAGCGGGCTTGAGGGTGCGACCGGAGTCGGCTTGTGTACCTAGGCCATGGATTTCAGACCCAAGGTATGGTTGCCACCGTAGTGGACTTGAAGGTGCGACCGGAGTCGACTTGCGTACGGGGCCATGGATTTCAGACCCAAGGTACGGAGCGCGAGTACTTAGGGTACTTGGACCCATGGTACAGAGCGTGAAGACCACGTGCAGCTAGGTTCCATCGTCGCCAGGACCCGAGGGCCGCTTACAGCTAGGTTCCATCGAAGCTTACACATGTAGTATGCCATCGAAGCAGGCGAAGATGCGACCGGAGTCGACTTTAAGTTGCCGCACGGAGCGGACTTTAGAATGCGACTTTAGAAGTCGACTTTAGATTGCCGCGCGTAGCGGACTTTAGAAAGTCGCCTCCTAGGGATAGCCCCCGAGTTGATGAAGTAGACTCGTGACGACTTGATTGATATGCCCCAAGAGTAGTCACCAGAGTGTAGCTCCCGTGAAAACCCGTCGAGAAGCATACACAAATGAGTAGTCGGCAAGTAGTGCTACATGATGAGGAGAACAAGCCAAGAGAACAGTAATCATTTAAATAAATGACTTAGCCGTTGCTACCGAGCGGACTAATGATGAAGCCGTGGCGGTCGGCGATGGAGCCGCGATAGTTGTTGTTAAAGTTGACTAGTCAGAGTTGATTCCGACTAGTTGTTGGGGGCGTGACTGCCGTTCTCGACTAGTTTGGAAAACTAGTCAAGATGAATGGTCGACGCGATGCGACCGAAGACGACGTTGTGGTGGCGCGCGGCATACTCGAAGTAGAGCCAGTGTTGCCGCGAGACAAGTAGTCACGACGCACGGCGTGGATGAAGTAGAGCCAGCGTGGCCGCAAGACGAAGTCGCGGCGCACCGGAGTAGTCGACGACGAGCCTGCGCGAGGCGGAGTAGTCGACGACAAGCCTGCGCGAGGCGGAGTAGTCGACGACGAGCGGCGCGACGAGCCGCGTGACGAGCCGCGCAACGTGCCGAAGCAACCGAAGCGCGGTGTAGGAAAATTGATTCCGCTTTAACAAGAGCAAGGCGACTTGCTTCAATGGATCTCGGCGAGTCGACGAGTAGATTGATCTTGTTGACGAGGGTCCTTCGAAGTCGCCGGTGGTGATGATCACCCCTACCCGGCGCGCCGGTGTCGGTGTTTTAGACCGGCAAACCTACCAAGGGGGTACCCGAGGCAAGAGATTGTGCGGTGAGGATCGTGATCGGGAGACCGAGAACTCGAAGGTATGCACAAGGACACGAGACACAAGATTTATACGGGTTCGGGTTGCCAAGGTGGCGAACCCTACGTCCCGTTTGGGGGATCAAGTATGGCGCCCTCGCGCTTGGTGTTGGTTGATATCGGGTGCCGGCTAGGTACCCGCCCTCCTTTATATAGTCGAGGGGGCGGGTTCCTAGTCGGTTACAAGGCAGAGTCCTAGTAGGATTACACGGAATGAGTCCTAGTAGGATTACGGGGGAATTCTAGTAGGAGTCCGTCTTCTACTCTTCTTCCTTCCTTGCATGAGTACCCGGGGAGTATGCCCGACACCCTTCGCATTCTACTAGTCGACGCGCCTCACCTCGGGGGCTCGGCTACTTCTACTCGACTACACGGGAAGCGGCTAGTCTCAAGAGCATCTCGGGACACATTTTTCAAGATGACCCTTCAATTCGAGAGGAAGTACTCGACTCAAGGCTCGGGGGCTCCGTGCCACGTGTCCTTCGCTTTTTTCTCTCCGGATTTTTCGGGATTTTCTTGCCAAGACTTCGGATGGACCCTCGGCCCGGAGCCTCGCGGCTCAACCTAAGGCTCGGGGGCTACTCCATATGGAGTGCGATTTTGCAATCGCACCTCCATATCGCTCCGCTTCAAGACAAGGCGGGCGGTTTTTGAAGACCTTCGAAGGCGGCACTCGAGGACGCTTGGGACTACTCGAGAAGACTTCAAGATTGCTCAAACATCGGTGGAGTACATTCCGGCCCTCGGGATGCTTCGGCTACTCTTGAGGACTTTGACTTGTAGCACTCGGGGACGCTTGAGGGCTACTTGTTAAGGCCGTCAAGACTACTTGAAGCTATCCTTCTCGACTACAAAGTACTCGGGGGCTTGTCGTATGGACCTCCCCGGGCCCACTACCTCGGTGGGTACCGGGACCGACTACTCGGTGGGCCCCCGGGACTACCGGCTTGCGCTACACGGCACCGAAGGCGTGGAGCACAAGGTCTACACATGAGTAGTACTCGGTTAGGGGAGCCGTATATGTTCCGCACCGTATAGAGGACTCCTAGACGTACTCGACTAGTACTCTCTCCCTACTCCGACTTGTAACCCCCGCTCTCCCGACTATATAAGGCGAGGCGAGGGACCGATCTCTAGGATCACCTTATCCAATCTCATCTCATACAACCCACGACGCACTATTGCACCATCTTGTAATCGTACCCAATCAATCCGAGCTACGCAGCATACAGGACGTAGGGTATTACGCACCTCGCGGCCCGAACCTGTCTAAATTGTGTGCCACGTGTCTCTTACTTCGAGTTACCGATCTCGGCGAGTCACATTCATCTACTTCGGGTACTCCCCTTAGTAGGTTGCCGGTCTAAAACACCGACGAGTAATGGTGCGGTCGAGGTGGATGATGGGGAGGTCGGAGAGGCACAAATGATGGCGGGTGAGGTCGTTGTGGTGCCTGTGCAACGGGAAGAATGACAAAATGGTTGGGGACAGCGAGACCCCCGACATGACAAACGATAACGAGATTGGGGAGGTGTGGATGATGATGGGGATGACGACGGGTCTGGAGACGGCATGGTAGAGGATTACATGTGGGACCCACACAAAAGAGTGGGATTACACAATTTATTTTGACCGGAAACAACCAAGTAAATTACTCGTGCCGTCTGGCCCAAAACCTGGTCAAACAGAAACCGCTAGCCTCCAGGGGCTTCTCCGTGCCTTGTGTGGAGGGAGATCGCGACCGCGCGATGCTTCAACCACCTGCCGGTTGCCGCCGCCGCTGCCTTCGTGCCTCACGGTGCGATCCCTTCATACTCCTCACAGTGCCACCGTCCATCCCGCTTGACGTCCGATCCATTGATCCTTTGTTTGGCGAGAACGATCCCTGATTCTTGGCAAGGTCGTGATTACGGCCACCCTGAAGTCGTAGATCGACGACAAGGGAACAAGATCAACAACTATGTGAGTGCCATCTAATCTCTATCTCTATCTCTACTCCTGAAAAGAATGGACTGGAGAAGAAAAACGATACGATTTTTCCTCCAGTCTCGCGCGTCTGCCGTGTCGCGTGGTGCACCAGTTTTCCCTCGACACCTTCCTATCCAACACTGCATTTTTTTCATTCGACGGCAACCGCCCCAATCGACCGCAACCCTGCTCCGCGTGAGATGCCGTGAGCTCCACCGCAACCGTACCCCGCGCGCCGCCCCGTAAGCTCCGCCGCAACCCTACCTCGCGCGCCGCCTCCCCTTCACGCCCCCTCCGCACGCCGCCTTCGCATCTCCTACGCACCGCCTGTGCCTGCTCGTCGTCTCCACGCGGGCGCGAGGGTGGAGCCTGAAGGCGAGGACCTCGAATCCGTGCCCGAGGATGGCGAGGGCCTCCTTCTTCCTCGAGGAGGACGGCGAGGGCGTCCTGGAGGGGCCGAACGCGCACGCACACCGGATCCGGTCCCCGCCTTCGGGGAAGTAACCCAAGCTCGATCCGCCACCGCCAATTTCCCGTCCGCGTGCGAGCTGCGAGATCTCCGTCATGCCGCCTCTATTCGTGGATGTCTTCGCCTGTGTATGCCTTCTTCCACCCCCATGCCCTGCATCGTTGTCGCCACAATCTCGCCCCGCGCCGCCACCACTGCCTGATGCTTTGCGAGCCCCTGTACCCTAGCCATGGCGAATGGAGCCCCCGCGTCGTTGACGGTGGCGGCCAGACCCTCCTCCGTGACGGCAGCGTCGTCGCCCGCCGCGCTGGCGCTGATCCATTCCTTAACATCTGCGGTTGTCTCAGCATCGTCACCACCGCTACCACGCTCCTCTGTGTCGCTGTCAACGTCCTCTTGGCCATCCATACGTTCCGTGCTAGGTCCAATGTAAGTCTCTCTCTCCTTCCCTCCCTCTCTTCCTTCCTCTCTCCTATCTGGGCCTGTGGCGATGGGAACATGGGGTGTTGGGATCTATTGCTGCAGGATGAGTGGTTGGGTGGCCGAAGCAACAACAAAAACATTAAAGAGGAGATAGAATCATCTTTTCTTTTACATCACTCACACCAGATGCCTCTAGCGTGTCTCCTGCTCCTCAAATGTTCTCAAATTTTTTATAGCTTGGACTTCTCAATTCTGAATTTTCCACAATTTTGTTGAGCCATGTCTGATTTTGATAGCAAAAAAGGTCAAATCGACAATGGGTTGTGTGGAGATGCCCATTGAAGAATTTCTTCAATGTGATGCGGCAAGTAGCAACAGGAAGAGGGATGCAATGCTCTTCTCTGTGCATACTAATCGATTGATGTGTAATTCCCATGTTATTGTACCCAGAACTTTACCACCGTGCTGTGAGTTAAAAAAACAAGAACCAGGTACCTAAGTTTCCCCCAATATGTTCTTATGACATTGAGTATGAATTATCTGGTTGGATTTGGCTATGACTATAGTAGGCAAGGTGAATTATCAGGTAGGCAATGGTAATGTGAGCATCACTTTTTTTTTGAATTGTGCAATAGTTTCATATGAAAATTATGAATGGTGGCTAGCTATGAAAACCAATTTACAAGCAATAGTCTGGTATTCATTACCGGATTCAGATTTGTTATCCAACTGTGATAACCCTTTTTTTCCCATCACCTTGTATTATAGTGAGCAAAATGAGAGATTTGTGAATGCCATGAAATTTATTGCAGATTGGAGTTCTGCCCGAATTTGGAGGTAATCATCATGGACAGAATAATTTGTCCTAGCTACCACTTTCCTTCGTTATCTTCAACTCTCTCTCTCTTTTGGTAGAGGAAGGCATTCCCTTTTCACACATTGGAGGCAACCATGAAGGTATTATTTCTGATTTGCAGTTTTTACAAGACGAAGATTGGTGCATATACAAGGCACATGATATTTCAGAATTTCTTACAGACCCTTTCATGATCGTTTTGTCAGTAATTAGTGTAGCTTAAATACAGGTACTTTCTGAACTATATCTGAAAGAGGAGGCTACTACTTCTAGACAGATAATATAATAATTACATTTGGAAGTAATACAAGATAACTTGCAGATCGCTGATATCTTGCATTTTTGCCCTCTTGCTTTGATGCTCTACTTGTTAATCAGAATTTGATGCTCCAAACATCCAGTAAAAGTCATGTACATATTTTGCAATACTGCAACTTGGAGGCTGTTAAAGTGTTATCTAGGCTTGAACTTTTCTACAACAGTTGAAGTTGTTTGTTCATGTGAGTTTCTTGGGGTGTCCAAAATACAGGTGACAAGTTTTGGATTTGTAAATCATGCACTGTTAGTGATTTAATTTGAAATTTTTGAATAAAAATGTGTGATGAACTGCAGATTTTTTCTATATGTGGGCGATTTGAATGTCCGACAAGGAATGATCATCATTAGTAACTAAAATATGTTTAATGCAAGTTATACAGTTCTCCTTATTAGTAATTTTTCCAGTAGATGGCATTAACATCAAATGCAATTCTAATGTTATTTGGGTTTAGGGAATGATCACCTTTGCTGCTTAGTCTGTGTTCTATCTCTTAACACATAACACTGACAGATTGATCATTGATGTTCATTGTGCAGGGTCCCACCTAAACTCAGAACCTCAGGGATTCACTAGCTGAAGCAAAGTCAGACATTGTTTCGAAGGTTAGTTCTCTTGTAAGGAGTAGTATATATCAGCCCTGGTACATGGGGCTGTGTTTTGATATGGAAACCGCATTGACCAAAACATCTAAACAACATAGGCCTACATGTTTTTCCGAAAAAAGTTGTACTATGTGGAGCTTCACTGAAATATCTTTGTAACTCCATGACATGCCTATGTTGGATTTGAAAGTACTACATATAGTTTCTGAGATAATCACAGTTGCTCATATTGTTATTCAACATGCATTACTTGCTATCTTGCTCTTTAAATCTGTTAGCTGAAGCAGTCTGGTGTCCTGTTTTAGTTTTGACGAAATCTATCAAAGTAAATAATCTTGCTCATATTGTTAATTTTTCATTTTTTAATTAATCTTATCTGCATCTACATCTAACTTATAAAAGTTTGACACATGACACTTATCCATATTTCTGATCAGCTTTAGTTATCACCATGAGTATTCTATTTGAATGCTATTTGTCTTTGCATTGCCCTGTATAGAGTGAGAAACCACATGAGACACGATTTGATTCTTCTTCGTGTTCCCTCACGCATGTTTGAACTTGATCCGAACTTGATTACGAAGAGCCGAGCGAGAGCGGAGCTAGGGTCAACTACGGTTCTACTGCTAAGTGTTGGAAAAAATTGACCGAACCAAATTGCTTGACGTCCTTGAGTCGAAATACCGGTTTGGTGATCAGGAGATTAAATTTTATTATCTTATCCATGGAGGAAGTCAAAAGAAAATAAAGTTCAGAGGTAACTATCATGTAACTTCGGTATATATTCCATGGTAGCCTATGCTACCTGAAAACCATAGAAGATTATGTTTATGCATGCCTGTCTTTGCTTATTATTTGATACTAAACCGGGAAGCTCATCAATTGGTCTATCTCCATGCCCTTTTGTATTAATGTGAAGATGGACTTGCAAAGCTCTTTTAAAAATTAGTCTGGTGATCAAAATTATGCTATTATCTTAGTTACTCTTGTGTTTCTTAATAATTAATACACCGCACACATAGAAAAAAATTGGGTAAATTGCATAAGCTGCCCTTGTTTTCAAGTCTAACCTGCACGGTTGCCCCTCTTTTTTCGACTTTGCACGTTTGCCCCTGTTTTTTGAATCCTAGCATCCGGTATGCCCCCGTTCCGTGAAGCCCGGTTAACACCGTTAACAAACGAGTGAAAGAGACACAAATACCCCTAGCCGGTTTTTGCAAAACTACCCTCATTTTGAAAGGATACAAGTAAATAACAACATAAAATTTAGTTTAAAATACCAAACTATCATATTTTTAAGGGCGGACGGCAGATTCGGATATAATGATATAGCTTATATTTTGGATGGAAAAAAGTACGGGGCATATTTAAGCATTTCACAATAACATCATAATATTTGTTCATCACTTTTAATCTCAATTGATGCATCTTCCAACGCACGCCAAAAGCAAATGTCTTGCTTTGAACCCCACACAAAGTGTTGACCTATCCAATCCACTAACCGAACCAAGCAATAGTTATGTCTATCAACAATTGCGGTCAATGATTCCCTCCTTCGATATGTCTTTGGACCACCATCGGGGCACGCTCCGGTGTGACCGGATGTTAACAACAAGTTTTATTTCACCGTGATTCGGCCTACAAATCACAAGCATATTCAATTTTTAGTTAGTACAATTCCTCCAATTAACATCGATTCTAGCCTAATTGCCCTACAAATCGTCAATTGACAATGCACGGATTGAGATTCGGGGAAGAACTTACCCATCTTGAAGGCCGGATTCCATGGCCGCCGTGCTCGCACAACTCGTTGTCGTCCGCGCCGCGACCTCTCGCCGTGCGGTGTCCGGCCGTAGGGGAAGAGCCGCCCGTTGTGCCGCCCCCGCCTTGCCCCCGCGCCGCGCGCGCCGCCTTCGCCTCGCGCCGCGCCCGCCGCCTTGCTCCGCGCCGCACCGGCCGCCTCCCCCGAGCCGCGAACGCCGCCGCCGCCGCGAGCACCCGAGCCGCGCCGCGCCCCGCGAGCACCGCGCGCCGCGCGCGCGAGCACCCGCGCCGCGCCCCGCGAGCACCCAACGCGCCCGAACCCGCGCCGCAAGCCGCGCCCACCGGGCGCGGCCCTCCCCGCTCGCCGCCGGGCGCAAGCACGCCGCCTATCGCCCCGCGCTCACGGCGTGTGGAGAAGGGGATAAGGTTGGGAGAGGATGAGGCCGGGGGGAGGGTCGCATGTGTGGTGTTGAGATGACGGGGGCATTATGGTCATTTTACCCCGATTTTCTTTTTTCAATCTTTATTTTCTACAAAACGGAATCGGTAACCTCTCGCTTCTCCTTACGACGTCGACAAACAAGGGCGGACGGCGATTCGGATTCAAAAAACGGGGGCAAACGTGCAAAGTCGAAAAAAGAGGGGCAACCGTGCGGTTAGACTTGAAAACAAGGGCAGTTATGCAATTTACCCAAAAAAATTGGTGCTTACTATGAGACCATATACATTGAAATTAGCTAAAGCTTTGCTCCTGTTGCCTCCATTATCTGTATCAAATTATAGTCTCAATTCTGTGCCTCGTCTATTAGGGTAGTAACTAAGTGGTGAGATGTGGGATAAAACCAAAAGGGTGGTTGATTAGTAAACTTTATATACAGATTTCTCATTCATAAGCTCTTGTAATCATGCTTGTTAGTATAGTAGGATAGCCAAATTAGTAGATTGATTTGAATAGGCACGACACAGGTTACTCAGAGGAGGGGCAAAGCAGTAGGAAAGCCTACTTCAGCCTACATCAGTTATATCTCATATTCAATTTCTACAAAAACTGCATATGTACTTCTTTCTTGGGGAAGAATGGTCAGAGAAATGTAGACCTGGAAGAATTCAGTATATCTGAAGTTATCTATACTTACATCCGCACACCAAATTTTGTACATCCTGTATCTAAAATTGTAAAAGTATGTTCTGTATTTCATTTTCTTTCAGGTTGCACGTTCATTTTTTTCATTTTGTTAACCTATCGATTTTATTTTATTTTTCCAATAAATTCCACTCAATCATGTTTGAATGTTTCCGGTTACCAGTTGTTACCTAGGAGGAGTGCATAGTAAATGGTAAATCACTGCTTAATTTTCAGCTGCACTTTTTTTATTCCTGTCCCCAGAAATTTTTGAATGTATAGGTGATTGACAAAACATTCCTATCATTTTCTGAATGTATAGGCGAGTTTCGAACGAAGGAAGTATATCCTATTAGGATGGATCTAATGAATCTCTGTTTTATAAAAGTAGTAGTAGAGTCCCGAACGTGTGCCGTAAGTGACCATATCATGTACCTTTTGTTAATTAGTTTGAAGACCATCGAACGATGTTTTATCTTATCTATACATAATTTGAGCTTTTACTTCAATATTCGTTTTCGAGACCTAACCATGCTAATTTCTATGCAATCAAATTGCGGTAATTGTCGAGTGATGGCCGAGCACCGACACTATCGGTTTGAATGCTTCGTACCATGATTGCTTAAGTAGGCATGTTAATTCACATTTCACACTCGCCACCATCATCTAAAGAAACTTGAGATATGCACTATCCGACATAATTTCTACCGCATCTTTGCTACCAGGGCCGTAGAACGGAGTGACTATATATTTGTAGGTAAAGATTCTCATCTGCTTTGCCATGATCTTCTCATTCTATTAAATAAAAAAAGAATGTGTCCTTGTTATGATGTGGATTTGTATCGAATTTGGTACTTAATGACTCAATGCAAATGTACACCATCATCCTATTTTGTGTGACATGGATCCAATAGCAATGTTAGATGCCAATAATTAAGCTGCAGTCACTAACATGTTTGATGCAGTTAGCAAGATACTTATAAAAATGTTCTCTTATTTTCTATGCTCTATAAAATACAATTAAAATTTATATAGCCCGTAGCAACGCACGGGCATGACCCTAGTGTGTACTATAAAGAACGAGTTCTTTTGAAAACACGTTTTTACCAAAAGTTCTACCCCTTACCCCTCACAGGAGGACCCACCTGTCATAAAAAAGGCCCACGGAATCAGTAGTTGCGGACGACGAAGGGGGTAACCATTTTCTCGACGTTAGAAAATACTTTTGGCGATTTTGGCTTTCTTTTCTCACCTGGCTGAAGTCTACCCGCCCAAGTACCCACATTTTCATTTTGGAAGGTGTGGTGGCCTTGTTTACCCGCCTCGTGTACCCACATTTTCATTTTGGAAGGTTTGATATACTTCCACCAAATACCCACATATAATTTCCTCCTTGATTAATGGTTTCCATTATTTGTTTTCTTTCCTTTCCTTGATTAATTGTGCCGTTTAAAGTCCTTGGCGCTTCTCTTCCCCCCTCAAATTAGAAGTATGGACGAACCTCAACTTCAGCCTAGGGGTCGCAAAAGGCCTCAAAGTGGTGACCCTAATGTGTCCAATGACGCATCATCAACGTTAGGTATGATTTTGGTTTGTGTTTTTTTTTCATCCATAGCGCTTTTTGGGTTGTGATTTTAAAAGTTTTCGGTGTTTTAAATGTACCTATGCAAGAACAAGTTCGTGTACCTCTTGGTGACATGAGTAACCAAGTAGAGGTTCGTCCCAATGCAGGTTGAGTTTTCTACAGATCAATAGTTCAAACATGTTTTTTTCTGTTTATAATTTCTACTGATCTATTGGTAATTTATTTGTTAGATGCTGGTGCCCGGAAGAGAGAACAACGTCATCAGTTGTACACAGCATCTAAGGATGCCATAAACGCCAGGAGGAGAGAAATATACACACAAAAGAAGGCCTCTACGGCGGTGACTCTTCAAACTAACAATGGATCTGTGTTGTCTGAACATGAGAATTTATTAGACGGTGACGATGATAGCTGGCTTTGCCGCAACAGTTCATATGCAAGATCGGAGAATGTTGTTCCAGGTAAATATATTGTAAAATTCATAATTCGAGAATGTTTTTCTTAACATTATTATTAATATTAACAGAAGATGCGCGTCGTCGTCGTCAATTGGAAAAATGCCAGATCGAAACATAAGAGAAAATATGAGCATCAAACAGATGAAGTAAGATCTTCGATAAACGACAGAAGACGTTTGGAAAGAAATGGTGACGCTGGTACGACCATTCAACTACCGATGCTTCCTTCAGTTTATTCTGACTAACATTTATATATGAAAATTTCAAGTACGGATGGGGTTTGTACAATGCAATCTGTAGTGACGAAACAAACTCTTTCCCCTTTCGATCGTGTAGTAACTGGTCTTAGTGTCGATGAAGGTGCGTGATTCTATAGTGCTTTGTAGTATAGATATTAAATATTAATGAGTTTTATATTTACTTTGCAGCAACTCCTAGGACGCAACAGTTTGTTGCAACAGGCATGGTTACACATACAACATCAAGATGTGTCAATCAATGTATGTATAAATCTGAAATGGTTATTGTTTGGTACCAGTTTAATTAAGTAATTAAAATTTCATTGCATTATACGGGAAACTTGCTCCCTAAACCCTGGATCAGCCACCGTCGAGCGAACTTCCGCTTCGCTCGATGGTGGGACGACACCCGGACAAACTTTCGCCTCGCTCGAGGGTCTGGCATCCCTCGATTAGCCTCCACGCATCGCTCGAGGGTTCTCCATCAACCCGAGGTGCTCTACCTGCTCCTTCCGATAGGGCCATTAGAGCAAAGATATTATATATTAAATATTTTTTCTATTTACTTTGCAGCAACGCCTAGGACACGTGAGTCTGTTGCAACAGGTGTGGTTACACGTTCAGCATCAAGATGTGTCAACGAAGGTATGTATAATTATGAAATGGTTATTGTTTGGTACCAGGTTAATTAAGTAATTAAAATTCCATTGAATTATACGGGAAACCAGCTCCCCAAACCCTGAATCAGCCACCCTCGAGCGAACTTCTGCTTCGCTCGATGGTGGGACGACACGCGGACAAACTTTCGCCTCTCTCGAGGGTCTGGCATCCCTTGATTAGCTTCCATGCCTCGCTCGAGATGTGGCACCCCTCGATTAGCTTCCACGCATCGCTCGAGGGTTCTCCATCAACCCGAGGTGTCGGTGCGGAAAGTAGTCCTGACACTAACTAGTACGAGCGCTGAGATCTATCTCTCGATGGTCGGTGCTAAGCAACTAAGTGACACAAGTTTTATCCTAGTTCCGGCCGGGGCCGTACGTCCAGCAGAGGTGTGCTCGAGGCACTGTATTGCACTGCACCGTGGTGCTTGCAGAGGGGAGCTACAAGCAAGGCGGGAGAGGAGGCGGAGCCTCCAGGTCCCTGAGGTTTGATTGAGGCGGGATGCCAATATCGTGGTGAAGGCGGTAAGCGTGTAAGTGTGCGCTCACCGTCGCCCCCCCTACGGCCGGGGGACTGCCTCCTCCTTTTATAGGCCAAGGGGAGGCAGTTTACAATCGTGCCGCACAGTTTCAGCTACATGTGGCGGTATGGTGTACAATGCCACGGAGTAGACGGCCGTCCTGCCGAATCTTGCTTCTGGCAGAGCGTCACAGCGTGTCTTGTATCCGTCCAGGAGCGGCTTCGAGGGTGGCGGTGTGGGAGCTTCTCCTCTGGTCGTCGTGCCTGCGTCAGCTTGAGGGTCGGGCTGACGGAAGGCCGGCGGTCGCACAACGGCGGGCGTGGCGATGTCTTGTTGTCTGGACTCCCACAACGCTGGGGATGGTGCTGCAGTGCCCGGGATGGTGGCGTGGCAGCGGGGATAGCCACACAGGGCCGATGGCGACGGAGGAGACATGCGTCACTGGTTTGACGTCACTGCGTCGTCCCGTGAGGGCGCGAGACAGGTGTCCGTACCCTTTTCGAGGGTTCCACCGTCCTCTTTCGAGGGTGCGACGTGCGGGCCGTATGAGAGTGGGCGGCACAGTATCACGGAGCTGACACTTGCCATACCGCACAGTGTCGTACAGTGGCGGGGATGGCCTCACCGAGAGGGTTGGCGAAACAGCGCCGAGATATGATTCCCAGGCGGTGTCAGAGCCATGGCGAGGATTCCTCCTTGACTCGGGCGCCTGCATTGTGTCAGAACATTAAATGCTCCGGTCGGGGGAGTGGGTGCGGGAGCGGCGAGCCCACGAGAGCCTCGAGCGAGGCGGAATCCCACCCGAGGGGGCGTCCGGCCCTCGAGCGAGGCAGAATCCCACCCGAGGGGGCGTCCGGTCCTCGAGCGAGGCGAAGTCTCACCCGAGGGGGCGTCCAGCCCTCGAGCGAGACGGAGTCTTGGTGGTATGGCGGTGTACCCCTCGAGCGAAGCGGAGTTTCGCCCGAGGGGTGCCGAGGCCGATCGTTTTGGTGGGCCGCTGAGGTTGCTAGGGTCGTGGGCCCCTGCCACCCGGTCGTGATTGTTTTGGGTGTGATTTATGATTTGTGAGTTCGTTTGTGTTTTGTTATTTGCGAAAGAAAATGGGTTTCCCTCGATTATTTAGGGGACCCCCATGACTGTCCCCGACACGAGGCTCTCTACTTGCTCCTTCCGATAGGGCCCTTAGAGCAAAGATATTATATATTAATTATTTTTTCTATTTACTTTGCAGCAACGCCTAGGACACGTGAGTCTGTTGCAACAGGTGTGGTTACATGTGTTGGGGAAAATGACCTTCGGAAGCTTTGTCCACGTCCAGCCGGGCTGACGGCTTCGGCTCGCGCGCAGCTTCGGCTATGTGGGGGAAGTTTTGCAGTGGTGGTTTAACGGAAACACTGACGCTGCTCGAATTATATGAGTTTTGTTGTGCAGGTGCAACCCATCTGAACGGTGCTGGCCTTCGTTGCCGAAAGCACAGACAGTTGCCTTTCGGCGCCGAAGGTTTGGAAGAGCCTGAAGCGCCGCGCGTCGAGTGCGCCTCGACCCGGGGCTGGAGGCGGCCCGGGCGAGACGCCCCAAAAGGCACGACGCGACCAGGGCGAGATCGTGGGCTGTTTCGGCGCCGAAGATGCGATGCGTTGGGCACGTGGTTGCCGCGAACGTGTAAAGGGGGCACCGTACGAGGCGAGAGACAAGGGGTGCCGCGTGTAAAGGTGTTTCGGCCGTACGAAGACACGCCGGAGGCTTGTACGACGCGGGGAGTTACTTGTTATACCCTTGTAAAGTTTTTAAAGCCGTTTGTCGGGGAACGAGAAAAAGGTGTAATTGGGGCGGATGATCATGCCCGGGGGGTCTCCTATAAATAGTGAACCCCTTGTAATGAAATGGACACACCGTAATGAGAAGAGAGCACCGAAGGCTCCTGCCGGTCTTTCGGTCTTCGGTTGTTTCCTTTCCCTGTCTAGAGTTAGTAGAAGTAGCTTCGTAGCAGCAGCGAAGGAAGAGAAACACTTAGGGGGTTGTTGTGTTGGCGTCCACCTTCGGGCCCGATTTCCACCAACAGTTTGGCGCCCACCTCGTGGAAGAATCCAAGACCGCATGGCGAGGACGCGGTCAACAGGCGCCGAAGCCACCACAGCTCAGGCGTCAACCCCTCCGCTAGCACCGGAACCCGCCAACCTGTCGGCTTCGGCCATCCAACCTTTGGCGGGGACCGGTGCTGGACCGAGCGCTCCGGAGGTCAAGCACACCGCCTCGGGGATGTTCGAGGTCAGCCTTGAGGGGCTGGGGGCTTCGGTGCAAGACATCGAGGCTCTCCGAAGGATCCGGGCTCTCATCGCGGGCAAGTCCGTGGCGGCCCAACAAGAACAAGAGACGCGGCCGTCCTCGTCGCAAGCGCAGCCGTCCCAGCAGCAGGACGTGGTTCCACCGCACGCCGCTCCAGACTCCATCGACTTCAACATCAGGCAAGCTGATCGCTACCTCGCTCTGCTTCAAAGCCAGATCGCCGGCACGTCACCGCCGCAACAAGCCATTCCTACACCGACTGCTCCAGCACCGACGCCCGCTGCGCACGCTGCGCCGGCGGCTCGGCGGCGATGCCGGCACACCTTGCGGTCCATGCGGGCTCGGGCCGGATCAATGGAGGTAGCAGAAGGACGCATCCGAAGGGCAGAGCATCGGCCATCACCGAAGAAGGGGCGGGCACGGGGAGCACTTCGCGCCCGAGGATGCACCGCTTCGCAACGTCGTCCCGGTGTCCCCGCTCTCAGTCGAGCTTGAGAGCGTGCCGTGGCCCCGTCGTTTCAACGCCAACACTCTGCCCCAGTACGACGGTGACTATGACCCAAAGAGTTCCTTATGAAGTTCGAAGCGGCAGTGGAGTCCAACGGAGGCGATGCCACAACGAAGGCAAAGGCTCTTGTGCCGGCCCTCAAGGGAGAGGTTCAGTATTGGTATGCAAACATACCGAAGGGGCACATAACATCTTGGTTTCAGCTGCGAAACAAGTTGCTGTCCAGTTTCAAGGGCATGCAAGTCGAAGAGCTAGACTCCAATGACCTTGTCAACATGTGTGTCCAGGGAGACAGGGAGTCACTGCAAGAGTACATGCACAGGGTGGTGAAGCTAACAACGCGTGCGCCCGGGGTGTCCGAAAGCAGCATCATCGACGCCATTGTTGGGGGCCTGAGAGTTGGAAACTACCAGGATGTGCTTGATAGAGTCAAGCCAAAGTCTCTGCAAGAACTCTTTGAAGTCATGCAAGAATATTGCAAGTCCGATAAAGGCCGCCGCCGAAGGCTTGACAGAGCCAATGCGGCGAAGAAGCAAAAGCAACAGGGGCAGTGGGACCAGCCGAAGGGGTGGCAAAATCACCCACCGAAGCAAGCAAACCGTCAGATCAACAACGTATCGGCACCCCCTGACCAGAACTAGAATCAGAACAGTGGTGGGCACAAAGGCGGATACAAAAATGGCAGAGGGCCGAAGCTGCAGCAGCAAAACCCGCCTCAGCGGGGCGGCGGTGAGCGGTTTTTCTGTTGGCTCCATGGGATCGACGCCCAACATCACACACATCAATGCCCCTCGGCGATCAAGATGAAGTTGGAGTGGGAAGCTGAGGAGAAGGCGAAGGCAGCGGGTATGGCTGCAGCAAAACCCGCCTCAGCGGGGCAGCGGTGAGCGGTTTTTCTGTTGGCTCCATGGGATCGACGCCCAACATCACACACATCAATGCCCCTCGGCGATCAAGATGAAGTTAGAGTGGGAAGCTGAGGAGAAGGCGAAGGCAGCGGGTATGGCTGTAAATCACGTCATGAAGTACTAGAACGCGGGGCAGTTCAGGGCCCTGCCACCACCATATCACCACCAATCTTTCCAGCCTTCGGCACCCACGCATGCGTTCCACCCACCGCAGTCATACACGCCTTCGGCGCCGCAGCTGCCTCCCCCCTCCCATGCACGCGCAACAATCATCGGTATTTGTGCCCTCGTGGCCGAACCCAGCCGCCCACCATCAAACGCATTACGCCCAGCCACCTCCCCCACCTCTGCCAAAGCAAGAGGCCCCTGACTCTAGCAGCTCGGGAATGCTGGGCATGGTCAACATCATCAACACATTCTCGGGCGGATCCAATGAGCCAGTGCACGAGATGAAGAGGCAACAACAGGAATACTACCGAAGTGTGTCGCACATTTGCTCCGGCAAGTACTTCCATTTGCCATGGTCCCACATCCCAATAACTTTCACGATAGATGACATTCGGCTGCAACACTACCCTCACAATGACCCCCTCGTCATAAGAGCAAACATTGGCAAGAACACGAAGTACTACTTCGACAATGATGTGGGAAGAGTCCTAGTGGACAATGGCAGTTCGGCAGATATATTGACATGGCAGTGCTTCTCCGGCATGGGTTTCAAAAAAGAGGATTTGAAGAAAGCGGAGCACCCGCTGTACGGCTTTGGCAACAAGAGGATCGAAGCCCTGGGCAAGATTGATGTCAACGTGACTTTCGGCCAAGACGCCACCATGAGAACGAAGGTCATAACCTTCGATGTTGTTGACTTCGTGTACCCATATAATGCCATCTTCGGTCGCAACACCATAAACAAGTTCGCAACAGTCATCCACCAAGGGTATCTGCTGATGAAAATACCAACGGCAGCGGGGATAATTTCGGTGGATGGCGGGGCGGGAGGAGGCTCGGAGGGCCGAGCGCAACACGTCGCGTGCATAACGAAGGGAGTCCATGTCATCAACGAAGATGAGGGCAACGAAGCGGTGGTAGCAGAAGAGCAGAGGCCGAGGCCCAAATGAGACAGTCCATGAAAGGGTCCGAAGCCGAGCGCATGAAAGCAATTGATGTCACAAAGACAGTCCCTCTGTGCGCGGACGTGCCAAGCAGAACTGTCATGATAGGCATCGAAGTCAGCATGGAGGATGAAGGCAAACTCCTGCAGTTCCTTCGTAACAACCAGGATGTGTTCGCGTGGTCCAAGTCGGATTTGACGGGTGTCCATCGGTCGGTCATAGAGCACGCTTTGAACACTGACCCGAAGGTCAAACCAAAGCTGCAGAGGCAGCGGCCGATGTCGGCCGACAGGGTCAAGTCTGCGGAGGCCGAAGTGCAGAAGTTGCTTGACGCAAGAATCATAAGAGAAGTGCATTACCCTGTCTGGGTGGCCAATGTGGTGATGGTGCCGAAGAAGAATGTCAACATGCGCATGTGTATTGACTTCACAGAACTCAACAAGGCGTGCCCGAAGGACCCTTACCCGCTGCCACGGATTGATGTCATCATTGATCAGGCAGCTGGATGTGATATGCTGAGCCTCCTGGATTGTTTTTCTGGATACCACCAGGTGTGGATGCGAAAGGAGGACGAAGCCAAAACCGGGTTCACAACCCCCTTCGGCATTTTTTGCTTCGTTAGAATGCCAGAGGGCCTCCGTAATGTTGGATCAACTTTCAATCGCATGATGAAGCTGATTTTGGGCAACCAGCTGGGGCGCAACGCCTCGGCTTGTGTCGACGACATCGTCATTATGAGCGAAAAAGAAAAATATCACATTGCGGACCTGACCGAAACCTTCGACAACATGAGGAGGAATGGCCTCAAGCTTAATCCCGAGAAGTGCATCTTCGGCATTCGGAGAGGGCAACTATTGGGGTGCATGGTCTCCAAACGGGGCATACAGGCAAACCCCCAGAAGATCGAAGCACTACGAAGAATGCAGCCACCGAGTAGCAGAAAGGAGGTCCAAAGGCTCACGGGCAGAATAGCATCACTAAATCGCTTCATTTCCAAGGCTGCTGAACGAAGCCTACCCTTCTTCAAGGTGCTTCACGCGAACTCAGCTTTTCAGTGGGGCCCGGAGCAACAGCAAGCCTTCGACGACCTCAAGAAATATCTAGAAGACGCAGCAGTCATGACCAAACCGTCGCCGAAGGGTGAGCTGCTGTTGTACATTGCAGCAACCGACACAGCGGTCAGTGCAGTGCTTGTGGAAGAATGAAAGGAAGTAGATGCTCTGAAGCAGTTTCCCATCTACTACGTCTCCGAAACTTTGAGCAGCTCCAAACTCTTCTACTCTGAAATGGAGAAGATGGCATATGCAGTGGTGATGGCAAAGAGGAAGCTTCGGCATTATTTCCAGAGCCACAATGTATCAGTCCCCACAGCCTTCCCTCTTCATGGCATGTTTGAGAACAAGGAATCCACAGGGAGAATGGGCAAATGGGCCACAGAGTTGGCGGAGCATGTTATAAACTTCGTAGCTCGCAGTGCGATAAAGTCTCAGGTCCTCGCTGATTTTGTGGCCGACTGGACGCCTTCGGCGCCGAAGGGGGAAGCCATAGTCACGAAGCCAGTATGGGAGGTTCAATGCGATGGTGCATATTGCCATCTGGGGTCAGCAGCAGCGGCAGTCCTCAAGTCCCCTTCGGGAATCAAGCTTCGTTATGCCTTGCGGTTGAATTGTGACAACCACACAAACAACATGGCTGAATACGAAGGTTTGCTGCTCGCGCTCCGGAAGGCTAGGGCGGTGGGGGCAAGGAGGCTTGTCATCTTGATAGACTCCGAGCTCGTCGCCGGCCATATTGGGAAAACTTACAAGGCAAAGAAGCCAGACATGATGAAGTATCTGCAGGCTGTTTGAAGCATGGAGAAATTTTTCATTGGCATCACAGTGCGAAGCTTTCCCAAGAACTACAACAAGGAGGCCGACGCCATTGCAAAGGCAACCGCTTTGCTTGAACCTCTGCCCCCGGATGTGTTCTACGAGACAACAAGCGTAAGATCGTCGGCCGACGAGCGGCGCCCCCAAGTTTGTGAACGCCATACGGAGCGAGGATCGGCGCGCCCTAATAGTTGCGGCGGTGAAAGGATCAAGATGTCGACTAGAGGGGGGGGGGGTGAATAGTCGAACCCGAAAATCACAAACTTTTTCACGGTCGTTAGACCCGTGTCCGGGAGACTACGGATATTTTTTCGGATACTCCGGGAAATCCGGAGAATCCGGGAAAATGTCCGGATAGTTCGGCGCTAGGGGAGAATTAAATCGACGAATTTAAACTTGCTCAAAAGTAGATCCGTGAAAATAGGTTATGCACCGAGGAGAGACAAGCTCCGTTTATCCACTCAAAACCTGTAGGGACCTCAACACGAAGTAGATCGGCACCAAACCCTAGATAAGTGTTCAAGCAAGAAACAAGCATGCAACAAGATGAACAAGCACAAGAGACACAAGATTTGTTACCGGAGTTCAACCTCACACCTTGAGGTCTACGTCTCCGTTGAGGTACCCACGAAGGGTGGACCTTTACACCTAGGTCACTTTCCTCCCTCTAGCGACCACGAAGATCAAGCTAGAGTTACTTACTCAATGTCGAGGTGATACAAACTTCCTTGGGTGAAGCGTCCCCTCATCAGAGGTGACTAAATGTGACACAAATACCAGTCCCAGGAGGCTGGTAACACATTTATTACAACAGGTGGAATCAGTCTTTTACATCACGGCGACACAGAGGGCACGGTAGTGCCAACGCTACAATGAACAACACCAAAGCTAACGACCACACTACAATAGAAAAGGCTTAGCCTCCTCGAGTACCACACCATGGAAGCTTTCGGTAGGGCCACGGGTACACGAGGCACGGTTGGGTGTAGGGCACGACCTACTCAACGTCTTCGGGAATGTAATCGGGATCCTCCTCGTAAAATAGTTAGTAAACAGGGGTGAGCACATACGTACTCAGCAAATCCAACCCCACCCACGGAGGGGCTTATAAGCAGAATCATGCATAGAGTATAACAAGGATCAGGTTAGGGTTCATTTTACAAACTTCCACATGCAGGGGTTCATTTCAAAAAGGTTTTCGCAAATCATTTTCATAACCCAAGTAACTCAACAGTTTTAGGGAAACCACTGTGGAACTACCGGACTTCCCGTCCGTCGTAGCCCAGGCACACAGCCACACACTTCACCCAGAAATCAACTCACACCAGAAAACAACCCATCCCCAAACACTAGTTTTTGTGACCACACCGTGACTCGTCCAATACCGTGGACACGGCTATTCGAATAGGTTTGACACTCTGCAGAGGTTGTACATCTTTACCCACAAGTAGGGTACCGTCACACGGACACCTCGGCGCGGTACGGATCCTATCATAGCCATTACCCACCTTAGCTAACACTACGAGCCACCACGGAAGCACCCAAGGGGTTATACCACATAACCGGGCGTACCTCACACGGAGCGTACCCCTGCTCCTTGGTCTCCCGTCGCTCACCCGCACACCCCGATGACAAGTAGATTAACTAGTGGGGTTTATGCTAAGCCGTTGCCACATACAACGGTCGAGTGGTTGTACGATGATTTGGGTCGGGTGAGATGTCACGCAACCGGTCCTCAATTGACAAGATGGACAACTCCCAACACGCTCAACCACACGGTACGAGCTCACCCATACTCCCGGCACACACGTCCATCCCGTCTACCCGAGTTCTTTACTCATTTTCCAAACGTATCCCCTTTTCATTTTTAAAACACTCACACATTTTGAAAGCACTCACACATTTTTAAGCAAACATTTAGGCCAAAACAAGGTTCAATCATAGCAATCAAGGGTGGCTATCCTACCATGTTTTGCGGTAAAACAATATGCAATTTATAAAACGGGTATAGGGTATATTTATAAAACTAGGACGAGAAGCATGCATCAAAGGGGGAGGTTGAACTTGCCGTCTTCGAAGTCTTCGGGGAGTGCGGCTCGGCGTTCGGGGCTTCGGGCTCCTGCTCGCGGTAGTCGGCTTCGATCTCGGCTCGGGGTACCTTCCTCCGTCTACTCCGTCGGCTATAGCGCACACACGGGCAAGCAAGCAATATTAGCACACATATTTCCGCCGAGCTCGAGGAGGGGGAGTGAGCGGGGAGGGGGTATATATAAGCCCTAGGGGGTTGGTTCGGCGGGGGGGGGTACCGCCGGGAGAGGTGTGGTAAAGTTTGGATTTAATCGGGAAATGAATCACCGAGTTAAAGAGGGGTTAAAGGGCTAAGGACCTATTAGCAATTTCTATTATTGGAGATAGGGGTGTTTATGGTAATATAAATTTGGTTAGGGCCTGGTTATAAATTATTTAGGTTTTGTCGGTATTTAATCTATAATCAATTATTAACTCGGGGGCTATTTGAAAAGAATAAAGAGAGAGAAAGAATAGGGCATGGGCTTTAGGGGAAAAGGAAGGAACGGGGGGGGGTTTTGGCAAAAACTTCATCTTCTCCCCCCCCTTCACGGTTTGGAACGAGAGAGGATAGGAGGGGGGCGATGGCCGGTGCGGGAGGGGAGGGCGCCGGCGGCCCTAGCCACGGTGGCGGCGGGAGATGGGGCAAAACGGAGAGGAGACCGAGGGGATCCCATCCCCGTGCTTACCTTGGGCCGAAGTCGCTTGGGGAGGCGGCTCCGCGGCGCGGTTCGGGCGGCGGCGAAGGCTAGAGGTGGCGGTGCGATTGGGGGCGGTGGTGGAGCAAGGGAGGGCTGTTGGGGGCTCGGTTGTGAGGTGTGGGGCGGCGAGGGACCGCCGGCCTCCTTTTATAGGCATGGGTAAGGCGGCATGGCCGGAGATTTTTCGAGCTCGGGGAAGCTTCGAGGTGCAACAATGGAGGTGGAAAAATCTTGCCGTTGACGATCTTCCGGCGAAGGCCGTGGCCGGCGACCGCGGTGGGGGCGCGGGGCCGTGCGATTGGACGCGTCGTGCGGGGGGCTCGGGAAGGGGAAGGGGCGACACGGTGGCGTGTCCGGCGAGCTCGCCTTTAATGGCGGTCGCCGGCCCGTCCGGCCGTGCGCGGGCGAGGAGGAGGGGGAGGCCGGCGCGGTGGCGTGCTACCGGCCCGGCGCGGGCCCGTGCGCCGCCGGCCCCGGCCGGTCCACGGCGCCGGAGCACGCGCGCGGCGGGTCGCGGGCCCGGGGTCAACCGGTGTCAGGGCACCGGTCGGGGGGCGCGGGATCCTGGCCGCGCGGGAGGAGGAGGAAAGGAGGGAGAGAGAGAAGAAAGGAAGAAGGAAAAGGAAAAAGAAAAAAGGAAAGGAGAAAAGAAAAAGAAAGAGAAAGAGAAGGAAGAAAGGAAGAAAAAGGGAGAAGAAAAATAGAAAAAAGAATTTGGAAAAGTTTAGAAAATTAGGGGAAAATGTTAGGGAAATTAGAGGAAGGGTTTTGCGGGATTTTCCCGGTTTCCGGGCGTCGGCGCGTTTTCCGACCGCACGCATCCGTTGTGGAGGACGTGTCCCGGCCGGAGCTCTTGCATCTCACAACCCCGTCGAAGGAGAGAAGGTCCCTACACCCGTCCGAAGGTCGGCACACATCCAAGGCATCAAGCGCAAAGACTACAAGGAGGTGTCGCCGAGCCTAAGGATTATGGGGATAGCGACTACTCCGACGATCGTAGCCCGAGCTCGTGGGCGGCCGCGGTAGAGATGATGATGATTGGGATGAGCGGCCCAAGGAAAGGACTCCGAAGGCCCCAACGGCGACGGCAACGAAGGCAACGACAATGGAGGTGGCAACGACGGTGGTGACAACGGTGGAGATTATGGCGACGACGACCCCTTCGGATTGCATCCGATGTGTTGTCGAGCTTGCCGTCAATCCATCGCGGATCTCTACACGTCGGCCGACGAATGTCTCCAAGCCATGGAAGCGATGAAGCAGCGTATGGAGGACTTGGAGCGCGTAGTTGAAGATGACTACAAGTTCCTAAACCGCAACGTGCGCAAACTTTTCGGCATGGTTGGAAACATGAGAGGCAAGTGGTGCAAAACTTGCTTGAAGTACCACTAGATCTAGTTTTCCCCTTAGGATTTTTGTAAGATACGACGAGGACGTCGTATGTTTTAAGCGTGGGGGAGAGCTAGCTCGCTAGCCTTAGCTTTTGAACTTCAAGTTTAGGTTCGGTTTAATCTTCGTGTGAGAGTCTTAGCGTTTTAATGAGTCTTTAGTTTTTGAGTGTGTTTTAAAATTTTTTGCAAGTGTCTTAAATTAGTGTTGAGTCAAGAAAATCAAATAAAAAGAGTCTTTATATATCTTTGTGTTTTATGTATTGCTTATCTTTATTCACTTGTTTGTTTAATCTTCGATTCTTGATATATGAACACAAGTATGTGGTTTGAAAAATGTTTACCGTGGTGCTTAGTGGAATCGCTACTACTTAAAGTACCCATACCGCACTTTGATCTTGAGTTTCACATGTTAGTTGTGCTATGTTCGATGCTAAAAATTGAAGGATTTCAGTTCTGAAAATTATCTTAAAACCCTTGTAATAAAGGTTAGCAAAACCTCTTTTTCCAAGTTGAGAGTAAGAAAAAATTCCTATCCAAAGCCAAGTTTTTTTCGCTCCACCATAAGTGTGATTAGCACGATGAGTTAGGCTAGGACCCTTCTCTCTTGGTGAGTTTTAATTTTGAGCAATGATCATGTTCTTGTGCTTATCTTTTGTTGCTAGCCTCGTCATATATTCGGTCACGTGACTTTCACAACGGAAGTCACGTATATCGCCGGATTCCATACCCAACCCTATACATCTCTTTTGTACATCGTATTCCTTGAACACAACCTATTTTCAAAGTTTCGTATCGTCTCTAGCATGATTTATTTAAAAATTCAGATTGTATGCATGCAAGGAAAGAGAGAATTGAAAGCTTTGAAAAGTTGTCAAGAGAGAGAAAAATAAAGAGAAAAAGTATGTGTATGGAAAAGAAAGAAAGAAAGAAAGAAAGAAAAAGAATCATATGTGAATAAAAAAAGAGAAAAAGAGAAAAAGATGAGGTAGCAATGAAGATATGAGAGGGATGGATCAAGTGAAAGAAAAGAAAAAAATAAAGTGTAAGGAAGGGTGTCACGTTGATTGTGAGACGAAACTTTTACTCTATTTCCAACCATGTGCAATCCGACAACGAGGACATCATTGGTGCCTTGTAGTCACAAATTTCTTTTGCCCTTGCACATGTCCACCATTCTAAATCTTCTCATCCTTGATATCCCTACATATGGTTAATTCTCATGATCATTGGCTTTGAAAGGTAGACAACCATTAGAGGAAGTTCTTAGTTTGACAATACTTGTGTTGATTGCGCTAGCCCTACCTATAGCTCCACTTTACATGATATATGAGAGATTAATGAGAGGTGAGTGTCGTATGGACCTCCCCGGGCCCACTACATCGGTGGGTACCGGGACCGACTACTCGGTGGGCCCACGGGACTACCGGCTTGCGCTACACGGCACCGAAGGCGTGGAGCACAAGGACTACACGGGGAGTAGTACTCGGTTAGGGAGCCGTACATGTTCCGCACCGTATAGAGGACTCCTAGACGTACTCGACTAGTACTCTCTCCCTACTCCGACTTGTGACCCCGCCTGGGACTATATAAGGCGAGGCGGGGACCGATCTCCCTCATCCAATCTCAATCCCCTACAACCCACGGCGCACTATTACACCACCTTGTAATCGTGCCCTATCAATCGAGCTACGCGGCATACGAGACGTAGGGTATTACGCACCTCGCGGCCCGAACCTGTCTAAATTGTGTGCCTCGTGTCTCTTCCTTCGAGTTACCGATCTCGGCGAGTCACATTCATCTACTTCGGGTACCCCCCGTAGTAGGCTTGCCGGTCTAAAACACCGACACCGGCGCGCCGGGTAGGGGCTCTCGCTCGAGATCACATGGCGAACTCGACGGCTTCCGTTCACATCAAGCCAACCGTCGCCTTCAACCGCGGCGACACCTTCGTTTTCGGCGCCCGGATGCGCACTGGCGATGGCGCGGGCTCCTTCCGGCGCCGCGACCATGCGGCCCAACCCGAGGGACGGCCGCGCGACGCTTCCCCGAAGCCGTCGCGGGGCGAACTCGCCGGCAAGTTCGGTCGAAATCTCGCTCTTCAACCAGCACGCCGACTTCGAGCTCGAGTCCGCCTCCAACTCGACCTCGACGTCGCCATGGGCCATCGCTTGCGAGCCGGCCCGCTCGGCCATCGCGGACGGCCCCCTTCACCACGCCCGCGCCCGCGCGTGGCCCCCTCGTCCTCGGCTCGGGCCCGCACGGGGGCTCCTACTCCACGACGGGCCGGCAAGGAGCCCGTAACCGAGTACAACTCGGACTCCGACGCCGTCCCCGATCACGTCTCGGGCTCCAACCCCCTCTCCGAGTTCTACTCGAACCCGGACTACGAGTTCGACTTCGGGTCGGACCCCGAGGAGCCCGAGTCCGAAGACGACTCCCACCGAACTTCCTTTGTCGGGGCCGGCCTGCGGGGCGGTTATAAGATCAACACCGGCCCGTGCAGATACGTCTACTGGCCGGACCGCAAGCCCGCTGACCTGGCAAAGGGAGACTCACGCTACGTCGCCTACATCAACTCACTACCGTTCCGGGAGGGAACACCCGCGGCCGGGGCCGACTCCAATACACCCACTGAGGTGGCACCTTCTGAGTCCAGCCTTGGCACCCCGACCGCCAAGTCTTCATGGCTGCCGGCGACACCCGGGAACCTCAGGCACGGCCGCAGACAAGTACCTGGAGGACATCTCCGCAGACGAGCTGTCTGCTGATGCCCCTGCGGGCGAGACCGACGCCAACAGGGGACGCCCGATGCGAGCGTAACGGAGAAGCGCAACCAACGGCGCCGGCGGCTCAGAGACAACCTTCCCATCCGCAACCTTGCGGAGGCTCTCGAGGCGGTCGAGAGCGAGTCCACACCACTCCGAGCAATGCCTCATGTCGATCACAACGATCGCACGCCGGGGCTCGGGGCATACGCGCCGGGAGAGGTCATCGCCAAGCTCGGCCGAAGAAGCTTACTTCATGCGGGTCGACAACGAGTCGGCCCGGCCTCTCCCGGCTAAGCCCCGCGACAACGAAGCTACTAGTCGCAAGGTCGATCTTGGTCCCAACCGTACTCGAGCCGACCTCCCGCCGATCCAAACCGCCGCCGCTCCAACGCCGGCGGACCTTCACGACAAGACCAAGGCAACCGAGAAGTCGTCCCCCACCGCTCTTGCTAGTCCTAGAGATGGCCGGTACGGGAACAAGCGCTATGCACCCGCGTTCCTTCCCCCCCCCCCCGTTCTTCCGCGCACGGGAGGGTTGCCGCAGAGGCTCGGCGTGCGCTCGCGGTGCCGGCGTGCGTGCGCACGCGTGCACGGCACGCCCGCACCGCGCGGATCGTGATGGCCGTCCACCGGCCGGCGCCCCCTACCCAACTCCGTAGGGTCACGAAAAGTGAGATCGGGAGGGGCGCCGCCCCCTTTCGAGGGCCGGCGCGTTAGCCGGCATCCGTAGTGGGCGCGCGGTGTCACGGACCGGCCACCGGCCGTACGCGCACGGTCCATCCTCCACAGGTGGCGGGGATGGGCTCCTCCCCGGGGAGTTGGTGCGGCGGCACCGGGCGTGAGCCCGGGGCGCATGATAACGCCGTCCTCGCAGGTGTCGGGGCGTTAAATGCCCAAGTACGGGGCCGGCGCACGCGCGCGGCGCGCCCGGGTGAGCGTGGCGGGCCCCGGCCCGAGGGCGGAGCGGACCCTCGAGCGAGTCGAGACCCTCGCGCGAGGGGGGGGGGGCGATCCCTCGAGCGGGGCGGGACCGCTTGAGGGAAAGGGTTGTCCCTCGAACGGGTCGGAGGCCCCGCCCGAGGGGGAGCGCGTCCTCGAGCGAGGCGGAGCCTTGCTCGAGGGGTCTTCTCCGTGGGCCGTCTCGGTGGGCCGTTCGGGATCCCGACGTAGGCCGTGTCCCGCATGGTTAGTTACCCGCATGGTTAGGCTTAGTGTGTTTTGATACGGGATTAAGTGAGGATTCCCCGTTGTTTAAGGGGACCCCTAGGGCGGTCCCCGACGGTAGCCCCCGAGCATCCGCGGGTTTGCCATCGAGGCTCCCGCGGATCCCGGAACCTAGCGATAGGACGTTCTTCCCTCCTTGTTTGCGAATGCTTTCCGTGGGGCCGCGTCGGCGGACCCGCGGTCTAGCCTCCGAAGCCTCGCAGGGTGTGGATTCTCCTGCGAGGGGTTAACCGCGAGAACTTTGGTCGAAAGGCGTGGCACATATGCCAACCGGCATCGGCGGTGTTTCAGCCCGCTTCGGGGGTGCACGCTCCCCCTGTCGCCGTCTCTCGGCGGTGCAATTTCAAGGAGGTGTAGCCGCGCGTCGAGCCCCCGAGCCTTGGCCCGTTCGAGGCGATCGGGTCGAGCCCCGACGACTTGTTTTTTAACGCGCCCTCGCCGTCCCTCCGCGGGACCGGAGGGTGAGGTCTCCACGACTCCCCATCGAGCGGGTCGCGAATCGCGGATTCCTCGTCGAGCCGCTAGCGGGTGGTTCAAGTGGACGTCCATGCCCCGTTTGATAAGGGTAGGCCGCGCGGTCCGGAGACACGTCCATGGAAGCGCTTGCGTGGGTTTGCTAGGTGGGGCTCGGTCCCGTTCGCTAGGGACCGAGGGGCGCGAAGCTCTCCCTCGGTGGGATCCCCCGACTAGGCCGCCCTCGCCGGCTCTCGAACACGACATGTGGGGCACCCTCGAGCCGACGGGCTCGAGGAACGGCTCGTATGCGCGTGCCCTCGTCGTCCCTAACTACGTGATGCGGGGCGCCCGTTCGAACCCGTCGAGGGTCGGGCTTCGAACCTTCCGATCGGTAAGGCCGTGCGGGGGCCGTGCACCGGACAGCCCCGTCTTTTCACGTTTGCGGCGCGTCGAGGGGTGCCGGGGCGTGCCGACCCTCGAGGTGCTTGTTGGCGGCACGGCGCGACATGAGTGCTTTCGGTGCCGCTCTATTTCAAGCGTGACACGGGCGATCCTCTTACGCGCGTGCCTTTTTTTAGAGGGTTGACATTGTCTCGAGTCGGGAGGGTCATGCCGCTCGAGGGCTTCACGTGGCATGGGTGCTCGCGGTTGCCTGCTCTACATCGAGCAGGTCCCGGGCGACCTTCTCACGCGGATATCCCATCGAGGGTCGCCTTTGTTTCGAGTCGAGGGTCACGCCGCTCGAGGGTTCTACGTGGCATGGGTGCCCGCGGTTGCCGCTCTACGTCGAGCGAGGTCCCGGCGACCTTCTCCACGCGGATATCCCATCGAGGGTCGCCTTTGTTTCGAGCCGAGGGTTCGCCTCGCTCGAGGGCTCTCCTTGCTTGGCAAGGGACCCGGGGCATTTAATTGCCTTGCGGTCGTGGCCGCGGTTTTGCAGCGTGGGCGCGCCTTTTTAGGCGGCGGCGCGCGCGCGCGCGCGTAGTGGGCGGCGCGGTGGCGGACGTGACGGTTTTGCCTCGGTCGCAGCCGTTCCTCGCCGTAATGATGACCCGCCCGAGTAGTTAGGAGCCGCCGCGCGGTCGTGGTGGGGCCCGCCCGTCGACGCGATGGAAAGATTCCCCGCGAGTTACGGCGGGCGGGCGTCCGCTCCGGAGAGCTCGCCCGTCGCCCTATAAACCGCGCGGAGGGAGGGGACGGCGGTTTTTTACCTTGGCATCTTACCGCTTTCAGTTCCCCGTCCCTTCGCCTTCGTCTCGCTCTTGCCATCGCGCAGGCTCGCTGTTAGAGCTTTTTTCCTCCGCTCCTCGTTCTCCGCCTTCGCATTCCTTCGTCCCCCCTCATGGCGCCTCCTCAGCTTCCCGTTAGGATCCTGGAGCCGTACGCCTGGGAGAGATCGACGGTGACTCGGGTCGCGCTTGGCGAGCTGGTCGCCGCCGGCCAGCTGTCGGCCAACGAAGAAGGGCGCCCGGCGGAGTGGATCGTGCCGCCGGCGGCGCACCACGAGCCCAACCCGCCGGAGGGCTACGTGGTGAGCTTCCTCCGCTACCACGAGCGCGGCTTCAACGCGCCGGGCGAGCACCTTCATGCGGGCAATGTGCTACTATTACGGGGTGGAGCCGCACAACTTCGCCCCCCAACGCGATCTCGCGGGCGGCCACGTTCGTGGGCGTCCGCGAAGGGCCACCCGGGGATCCCGATCAAGCGGGATCTCCCGGGTTCACCTTTTCCGGCGGGGAGCTCGTCACGCAGCCCCACATCGGAGCGCGAGGACCCGCCGTGCGGTGCGCGCCGGCGGGATGTCGCCGGCCTCGCGGGGGGCGGCTCAAGGATTTCTACATCCCCCCTCGCACCATGACGACGAACAACGCCGGCCGGGAGCGGGGATGGTTCTACCGCGTAACGCCGAGCCCGGCCTTCCCCCCCACACCGGCCGGTGTTCAAGGAGAGGCCCGCCTCCCGGGGCTACGGGGTGTCTACGGCCCAACATCGGGCGCGGCAAGAGTCCGTCCTCGCCGCCCGCGGCGGCCGGCGAAGGACGGGCTCAACGCGATGGGCGTCCTCGCCTTCCTCCATCACCGGCGGGTCGTGCCTGCGGCGCAGGCCACTCGCATCTTCGAGATGACGGAGGCGGCCAACCCCGTCGACACCGGCGAGGTCGCGGATGCTCCCGACGCCGCTGGAGCCGGCCGTACGCGCTCACCCGGGCGCGGAGCGCCGTCGACACCCGGACGCCGCCACCGCGGGTCGGACCCCGGTGGGACATCGAGATGCTCCCTACGGGCCCGCGGGTGAGTTGGGTTCCCGATTTCGTTTTAGTTCTTGGTCTTGCTTTCGTCTCTGATTCGCCATTGTCGCTCTTGTGCGCGGTGGTGGAGTTCAACATCGCCAAGTCCGTTCCACCCCCCCCCCGACCTCCCCGCCCGCTCGGCGGGGCGGCGCGGCGGGAGCAACGGAGAGCGGGCGGCGCGCAGAGGGAGCACGCCGGGCGTCGCCAAGCGCGCCGCGACCAACGGTCCGCGGAGTACGGCGGCGTGAGGAGCGGGGCTCTCCTCCCCGGATATCGAGGAGCCCTTGTCCTCGGGCCGAGGACGAGGAGGAGGAGTACGAGGGGGAGGGCCCCTCGGACGGTGGCGGCCGCGCCCCGTCCCCGCCGGCCAGGAACCGGCCGGCGTCGGGGGGTGGCTTCGTCTGCGGGCGGCGCACCGGCGCCGCCGCCGCCGGGCACTCGTCGTCGGGGGCGGCGCGCGCGCGGGGGTGCCGGCGCGTGCCGGCGAGGTACGCGCGGCGGACGCGCCTGTGCGCGCGTCGAGCGTGCCCGCGCGCGGAGGGAGCGTGTCCGCACGCGCGGCGTCGTCGTCGAGGGCGCGTCGACGGAGCGTGCCGCGCGCGGGGCAAGCGTGCCCCCGCCGCGCGGTGGCTTCTTCGGGGGGTGCGGCATTGGGCGCGCCCCGCGGCGCGCGGGGCGGGCGTGCCCGTGCGTGTGGCGGCGCCGTCGGGGAGGCGTTGCGGCGGGCGCGGGCGGCCGCGCCCGCCCTCTTCGCAGAGGCCTCGAGGAAAGGGAAACGGGCCTTTTCCTCCGCGAGGTAAGGAGCTTGTCCTCCTTTTTTTTGGTTTGATTTGCCGGTGATTAGGTGCTCTAACCCTCCGTTCATGCTCGCGCGGGCGGTGCCAACCGTTCCTCCTCTTGCACCGGCCAAGGTGTCGAGGACGGACGCATCGATCCCCACCCCGGCGGCGCTCGTCGAGGGGGTCACGCCTGGGGACAAGCGTGGCGGCGGGCACTAGCTTGCAAGGCCGGCGGGGCCTCGGGGCCCCGGCCGGCGGATCAGCCCGCCGGCCCGGCGCGGGTCGGCGGTCGGGGGGGACGGCCGGCGCCGGTCGTCACGGAGACGCGGCCGCGGCGGCCGGCGGCGGTGGTGGTGGAGCCCGCGGTGGGCGCCCGCGCGGAGGAGGTGGAGCGGGCGCAGCCGGCGGGAGCGCCCGTGGATGCGGTGGTACGGCGGAGGTGGCGGCCACGGCGGCGCGGCGGGCGCCGTGGCCGCGGAGGCGCGGGTGGAGGTGCGCGGCGGAGGCGGCGCAAGCGGGCGCGCCGCCGGCGATTTGCGGGGGCGGAGGGTGGTGGAGCTCTCGGACGACTCCCCGCCGCCCGGGTGGAATCGGGGGGCTAGGCGGCCCACGAACTTCCCCGAGCCCCGGGGAGGGGGGGGGCCCTCGTGAGGCGGCACGAGGGTCACATGGTGGTGGGGGGCCGAGGACACGGTCTGGAGGCCTCGTCCTCCTCCCGCGCGGCCGCCCCGCCCGGTGGGGGGGGGGCGTGTGGAGGATCCCCTCGCGTTCGCCGAGCGGGGGGCGGGGAGGCTGCGGGGGCGAGCTCGGAGCCACGGCGCCACGCTCAACCGCGCGTTGAACGAGGCCGCTGCGAGTCCACACGGCGGCCCGGCACGGCTTGTCTTCCGGGTGAGCCACGATGCTCGTCCCACTTCCCTTTTCGTCTGCGTGTGCCTGCATTCAAGCCTTGACACTTACGAGAATTGATGTGTGGATGCCGGGGAGCTCGAGCGTCGCGCCCACGACAAATACGACGCGTTCGACGGGTGAACGGCGAGGCCCGCCGGCTCGGGGAGCGATGCGGCGCTTTCGACGCGCTTGCGGACACTCTTGGGACGGGACGGGCCGGGCCGGCGTATCGGGCGGCGGCATGGTGCGACGAGCTCCCGGGAGAGTTCGGGACGGGACGCCCGGCGGCGTTCGAGCCTCGAGCGGATTCGTGCGGCCCTCGTCGATCGCGACGAGGCGCTGTGGAATGGCGCGCGTGGACACGGGAGAAGGCGCGGACGGGCGCGCCAGCGGGGAGGCGGAGGTGGCCGCTCGCGCCGGAGCCTCGGGAGCTCCGCACGTCGCTCGAGGGGGGCGCGGGCGCTGCACCGCCGAGCCGAGGAGCGAGCGCGCGGGGTGGAGCGGCCGCGCCAAGGAGGCCGATGACCCGAAGGCCGCCCTCGACGCCAAGGCCGCGGCCCTCGTCGTCGGCCGAGGAGCGGCTCTCGCAAGAGAGCGCCGCCCGCCGAGGGGCGAGGAGCGGCTGCAGCAGGGGCAGGCCGCCCTCGTCGATGCCCGTGCGCGCCGGGAGCGGGGAGCGCGCCGCCCACGAGGGGACGCGGAAGTCGTTGGAGGAGCGGAGCACCGCGCTCTCCAAAGTTGAGGACGAGGCGCTCGTGCTCAGCATCAGCAACGCCAACCAGGAGCTGGCCCTCCGCGAGCAGGGCGAAACCGGGTCCAGCGTCTCGAGTTGGCGCTCGAGTCCGCGCGCCGCGACCTCGATTTGGAGAGGAAGCAAGTCGAGGGTGAGTCACTTTTTGACTCTGTCTGTTGGTTTTTTGCTTTAGAGGATTCGTTTCTCCCTTTCGATTTCTTGTCGTCTTGTTGACTCCGGGCTTGCGCCTCGCCCTTGGGAGCACGGCTCGCCGGGCGGGGCGGGGCCGCTGCGAGCTTCCTACAACTCCCTCCCCGAGCGGGGAGGCTGCCGGGAGGCTGCGTGACGCGGCCCTCGAGACCGCCGCGTCGTCGAGGAAGGCGAGGCCCGGGCGGGCGCCCGCCGGCGGCCGGCCGCTGCGCGCCCTAGGCGGCCACGTCCACGGAGCGGATGCGGCGGGCGTTGCACCTAGGCGTCGGAAGGCCCTCGGGTGGTGCGATCCCACTACGAGGTCAACCTCGAGGCGGCGGAGGGCTACATCGTGCCCGAGGGCGTCGAGGACGAGGTGGCCATGGAGCGCGCGGAGCCGCGCCTGCTCGCCCCGGCGCCGGCCGGGTCGCTCGCCGAGGCCTTCGAAGAATTCCTCTTCCCCGGACGCCGCCGATCTGCTGCTCCTCTGCTGCCGATTGGGCGCTAGGCCCATTTTTTGTTTGCGTGTATCGGAATTCGGCCTCGTGGCCTTTTGTAAATAGACAAGTTATTTCGCGAACATAAACGATTCCTTTGTAAATGATGTCTTGCTTGTTAATTACGCTTTTTGTTTCTCCTTCTTCTGAGTAGATTACGGTTTAGGGAAGTTCGATTTTTCGTAGGGGGCCCGCGGGGTTAGAGGCGAGAGAGAAGGGCCATAGCCACGCGGCGTAGGCTATCCTCGGCTCGCGCGCTCCTTCCCCTTTGTGCCGCCCGCGCCCGTTCGAATCGTGGCTCGAGGGTTGAAGTAGGAAACAAACTTAGCGCGTGTTGTTTTGTTTTTTGCGCGAAAAAATGGGGCCATTTTGGGGGGGGGGGGGTGCCCCCCGCAGGGGGCCCTCGAGGGTAACTTGGGTTTTCGGGGAAAGCCGAGTTGCCCTTTTATTAAGTTTGGAGCGTTTACATAGTTGACACCAAGCTGGGCGTTGGCCATGTGATTTTACAACAACAAAAAACACTTGGAAAATCCTAGCTAAGGGTAGAAGCGACGTAGCCGTTGGATGTTCCAAGCGTTGGTGAGTTCTGTCGCCGTCCTCGTTGGCCGCCTTGTACGTGCCGGCTTGAGCACTTTCACCACGACATAGGGTCCCTCCCATGGGGGCGATAGCTTGTGGCGCCCCTCGGTTGTCTTGGCGTAGCCTTAGGACCCAGATCCCCTTCGCCGAAATCCCTCAGAGACGTATCCTGGCATGCTTGGTCGCGTCGTGGAGGATCGTTGATACCTTGCGGAGTGCATCAACGCCACGAGGCGTACTTCGTCTGGGCCGGTCCGACGAGTCCTCGCGGGCTCGGCGGTTAGCATCTTCGTCGTACCCTCGAATCTCGGGGCGACCCATATTCCGGAGTCCGTGGGGGGGACGGCCTCCGCGCCATGGACTAGGAAAACGGGGTGAACCCGGTGGCTCGCTTGGGGTTGTCCTTAGGCTCCACACGATTGCTGGTAGTTCTTGGAGCCATTTTCGGCAGTTGTTGAGTTGGTCAAAAATTCGGGGCTTGAGGCCTTGCGGGGGAATCATGCCATTGGCACGCTCCACTTGGCCGTTGGTCCGTGGGTGTGCCACGCCCCAATCCCACGCGGATGTGGAACTTGTCGCGAGAACTCCAAAAACTTCCGGCCGTGAGCGGGACCCATTGTCCGTGATGATGGAGTTTGGCACTCCAAAGCGGTAGACGATGTCGGTGAAGAATGTGACCGCCTGCTCAGCCCTCAAATTCGTGATGGGGCGCACCTCCACCCATTTGGAGAATTTGTCAATCGCGACAAGCGGGTGGGTGAAGCCCCGGGCGCCTTCGCGGGGGCCCGACAATGTCCAACCCCCACACGGCGAACGGCCATGTTACGGGGATCGTTTGCGGGGCGTGAGCGGGCAAATTGGACTTGCGGGCGTAGAGCGGCACCCTTCGCGGGTGCGCACTATTTCGGCGGCATCGCGCGACCGCGGTGGGCCGGTCGAAGCCCTGGCGGAACGCGTTGCCAACGAGGGTGCGCGGCGCGGCGTGGTGGCCACGGATCCCCGCGTGGATGTCCGTAGGAGCTCGCGCCCCTCGGGAATGGGTATACACCGGCCCGGAGGATGCCCGATGCGGCGCGCTTGTACGGCTCGCCGTCGACGAGGGTGAAGGATTTGGCCATCACTGCGATGCGCACGGCCGCGGCCGGTCTTCGGGGAGTTCCCCTCGAGCAATCCGGGCGATGTACTTCTCCCGCCCCGGTCCGCACGGGCCGGGAGCCGGCTCGATGTCCATCGCGGACGGCCCTCGTGGGAGCCGTACCCCTCGAGAAGGGAGAGCACGTACGCCTCGTTCGAGGGGTCCTCTTCCATGGGTTCCGCACCCCCGGGTTCGAGGGAGCCCCAGGGTCCGCGCGTCGCTCGAGGGGTAGGGCTCGAAGGTGACCGAGGGGCGCGCGATGTCGCGCGCGAAAACGTTCGGGGGGAACGGTGATCCGCCCCGGATGCTATTTTTGCCAACTCATCTGCTTCCTCGTTGTACCGGCGGGGTACATGCAGTTAAGCTCGATGCCGTAGAACTTGTCTTCGAGGGCCCGCACGGCTTTACAGTAGGCCTCCATCTTGTCATCGTGGCAGCTCGCGTTCTTCATGACTTGATCGATCACGAGCTGCGAATCCCCTCGTACGTCGAGGCGCTTGACGCCCAACTCAATGGCGATTTTGAGGCCGCAGAGAAGGGCCTCGTATTCCGCCATATTGTTGGATGCTGGGAAGTGGAGGCGCACGGCGTAGCGCATGTGTTCCCGAGGGGGTGACACGAAGAGCAGGCCCGCGCGCCGCTCTGTCTTCATCACCGAGCCGTCGAAGAACGAGTCCAGCACTCTAGCTTGAATGCCGGGGGCGGCGGCTGCGTGTCCGTCCACTCGGCCGGCGAAATCGGCTAGGATTTGCGACTTGATGGCCTTGCGCGGAGCGTAGGCGAGCGTCTCACCCATCAACTCCACGGACCACTTGGCGATTCCGCCCGTGCGCGTCGGGGTTGCGGATGATCTCTCCTAGCGGGAAGGAAGAGACCACCGTAGCGGGTGGGCCTCGAAGTAGTGGCGGAGCTTGCGCCGCGCGAGGACTACCGCGTACAACGGCACGGACACGGGGGGTAGCGCGTCTTCGTGTCCGACGGGACTTCGGCGATGTAGTAGGCCGAGCCTCCGCACGGGCAAGGCATGCCCTTCCTCGTGCGCTCCACAACGACCACGGCGGCGACCACCCGGGTGGTTGCGGCCACGTAGAGTTGGAGGGGTTCGCCGTCTCGCGGCGGCGTAAGGATTGGGGCGTGCGTCGAGACGCCTTCCGCTTGTCGGCGCTTCCGGGCCTCGGCGGTCCAAGAGAAGCGCTCGTGCTTCTTGAGCGGCCGGTAGAGGGGCGGGCCCTTCTCCAGAGCCTCGAGATGAAGCGGCTTAAGGCGGCGAGGCACCCCAACACCATGCACTCCCTTGAGGTCCCGAATTGGACCCATTCGCTCGAGGGCCGCGACCTTTTCGGGGTTGGCCTCGATTCCCCGGCCGGGGAGACGATGTACCCTAGGAGCATGCCCCGCGGCACTCCAAAGACACATTTTTCGGGGTTTAACTTGACCCTGTTTGCCCGTAGGCAGTTGAATGCGACGCCAAGGTCGTTAACCAGGTCGTCCGCCTTCCTAGTCTTGACGACGATGTCGTCCACGTAAGCCTCGACCGTCCGCCCGATATGGTCCCCAAAAACGTGCGCATGCGGTCTGATATATCGCGCCGCGTTTCGAGGCCAAAAGGCATCGTGACGTAACGAACGTCCCGAACGGGTGTGATGAACGAAGTCGCGAGCTGGTCGGACTCCTTCATTTTTATTTGGTGATATCCCGAATAGGCATCAAGGAAACGAGTAGTTCACACCGTTCCGTAGAATCAACGATTTGATCTATGCGTGGCAAAGGAAAAGGAACTTTTGGACATGCTTTATTGAGGGCGGGTGTGTAGTCTATACACATCCTCCACTTCCCATTTTTCTTTTTTACAAGCACAGGGATTAGCTAGCCATGTAGGGTGGAACACTTCCTTGATGAATGCGGCCTCGAGGAGCTTCCGCGGCTCCGCTCCGATCGCCCGTCGCCGCTCCTCGTCGAAGCGGCGCAGCCGCTGGCCCGCACGGCGCGGCGTTAGGCGAGATATCAAGGGAGTGCTCGGCGACCTCCCTCGGGATGCCGGCATGTCCGAGGGGCTCCACGCGAAGACGTCGGCGTTGGCGCGGAGGAAGTCGACGAGCACGCGCTTCCTATTTGGGGTCGAGGGTCGGCCGACCCTCAACGCCCCGCCCTCGGGGGCCGACGGGTCGAGGGGGGACCCCTTTGGTTTGCTCGGCGGCCTCGAAGGTGCCGACGTGCTTGGTGGCGGGGAGCCGAGGTCGTCGTTGACCATCTTCTCCCAGCGTGTTCACCAGCGCTTCATCCAGCGCTAGTGCCTCTGCATGTTCCACGCACTCGACGTCACAGTCGAATGCGTGCTCGATCGACGACCCGACGGTGATGACGCCGTTTGGACCCGGCATCTTCATCTTCAGGTACGTGTAGTTGGGGACCGCCATGAACTTGGCATAGCATGGTCGCCCAAGGATGGCATGGTAGGCCCCTTTGAATCCCACCACCTCGAAGGTGAGGGTTTCCTTGCGGAAATTCTTGGGGGTCCCAAACCGGACGGGCGGATCGATCCCGCCCGAGGGGTTGAACCACGCTTGCCGGGCGCGATGCCGTGAAACGGCTTTGTCTTCGGGGGCCGCGGCCGGGTCCGACCCAATCCCCATCGGGCGCAATGTATGCGCGAAGAGGATATTGAGGCTACGCCTCCGTCCATAAGGACCTTCGAAAACCGGGCGTTCCAAATGATGGGATCGACCACCGGCGGTGCGGCCGGGTTCGGGATGCGGTTTGGGTGATCATCCCGGCTAAAAGTGATGGCGTCCTCCGACCAGTTGAGGAAGGCCGGAGGTGCCCTCTCTGCGGCGAGGACTTCGTGCCGCTCCTTCTTGCGTTGCTGGGTCGACATGTCGACAGTAGGTCCCCCAAAGATGAGGAACACGTTTTCGACAGCAGGGAAACCGCCTGCGTCGCCATCGCCCCCATCTTTCTTGGCCTCTGCCTCCTTCGCGGCGGCACGACCGTAGAACTTCTTGAGCATGTCGCATTGCTCAAGAGTGTGGTTCACGGGGGTCTTGTGGTAGGGGCATGGCTTTTTCATCATGTCGTCAAACACCCCCGGGCCTCGAGGGGCCGGTCGAGGGCCCCGTCGAGCCGGGTCGACAGCGAGGGCCTCGGCGTTGCCGCCGTTGCGCCCCGCTCGCGCGCCTCGCGGCGCGGCTTCTTCCCCCTTCTTGCCCCGCTTGTCGTTGCGGCGCGGCTCCTTGGACCCCGCTGCCCTCCGCGGCGTGTCCTCGGAGCGCTTGCCCTTCTTGCCGTCAAAGATTGCCCCCACGGCCTCCTCTCCCGGAGAGCGAAGGCGGTGGCAATGTCGAACAACTCGTTCGAGTCCGTGGGCGGGCTGCGTCCCGGCTCGCGCACAAGGTCCCGGCACGTGGTGCCCTCGAGGAACGCGTGCACGATCTCGGAGGCCGTGCCACGGCCGGGTAGCTCCGTGCGGCGCTTGGAAAAGCGCCGTATGAAGTCCGCCGGCGACTCGCCGGCTTGCGTGCGGGGAGCGCGCATCCCGAGGAATTCCCGGGGCACACGTACGTGCCACGGAAGTTGCCCACGAACGTGTGGACTAGATCGTCCCGGTTATGGATGCGGGGCGGCGGGCAAGTGCTCTAGCCATGTTCGGGCCGCGTCGCCCGGGTGCGGGGGCAAGTTGCGGATAATCACTTCGTCGTTAGTGGCCCCGCCCGGTGACAAGCTAGGCGGTAGTCGTTGAGCCGGACGCGGGGGTTCGTCTCCCCGTTGTACTTGACGATTGTCGAGGGGGCCGACGGAAGCGGCGGGGGAACGCCGCCGTGCGGATTTCCGGCCGAACACACACGGGTGCCGGGGGGCTCGGCGTCGGGGAGCGATCCTCACCCCCGTCGTAGCGTCCACCCCTTCGAGGGGTGGTAACCCCTAGCCGCTCGCGCGTCCGCCTTCTGCTGGTGCGCCGGCGTTGATGACGTTGCGGGCATCGCCATCCGGCGCCCGCGCGTGTCGAGGAGCCGTTCCTTGGCCGGCGTGCGCCCTGGTCGGCGGGTTGACCCACGTGCACCGAGGGTTCGCCTCTCGGTGCGGGATCATCACCCCGTGCGTCCCCCGTTGGCGGATGCGTGAGGCCGAGCTCTCGGCCTCGCTGGACGGCCGCTTGCTCAAGGAGGGTCCGCACCTCGCGGTGCATGTCTCGAGCCTCGGGGGTCGAGGGTGCGGCATGGCGCGTAGCAATGTCGCGGCGGCGATGAGCTTTTGGCTCGCCCGTGGTGGAGTATCCGCGTTGTCGACGTTGGGGACGGGGTTGAGGCGGTCACGGACTGTCGGCCCGGCTCCCGCGCGCGTTCGCCTCGCGCGGAGGCCTCCCCCGCCATCGAGGCGCGGAGCGACCGCACCGTCCCGTACTCCTCGCGCGGCTTGGCCTCGAGCTCGCGGGCTTGGGCCGGTGTGCGTCGACGTCGGCCCCGGCGGGGAGCGCTCGGCCCCGCGGCCAGGCGCGCGGCGATCCCTGGGGCAGGTGTGACTTCCCCGTCTCCAGCACCTGCCGCACCAGCGGCGTTGGCCGGGTCGTTGGTGATGACGGCGCAACACTCCCGCGCGGGGTCGTAGCTCCCAGTGCTGGAGTCGTCGGAGCAACCAAACCAGTAGTCCGCGGCGTCGAGGAAGCGCCCGAACGCGGCCCCGGGTCCGGCACGCCGGAGAAGTCCCCACTCCGCGTACCCGTGGCGGTTGGCGGGTGGCATCGTGTCGACGGAGCCTAGGGACGACTCGTCTCTTGCCGAGGTGCGGGGTCCCTGGCGACGAAGACGTGACGGCCAGGCGGAACCCGGCGCATCGTCGTGTTCACGTTGGCGTTATGGGCCGTCGTGGCGCCACGCGGCCGATGGGGATGCTCGGTCCGAGGCCCGCACGCGGTCCCGCCGGGGGCGGTGGCGGTTGTTGTGACGGTGGGCGCACCGCGTTGGGCGGCGGCGCGCTCGGCTTGCCGCCGCTCGGACCGCGCCCCGCGCGAGCGTAGCCCGGAGCGACGACGGCGTCGCGGCGTCGACGGACCCGCGGCATCCGTGCCCGCGGGTGTCCGCGCGGTGTCGTGCGTGCGGCGGAGACCGGAGCGGACCCGGCCTCGCGTTGCGCGCGAAGCTCCTCACGATTGGTGAGGCGCATGAGATAGCCGTTCCCCGTGGCCCGGAAGTTCAAGTCTCCGAAGCGGATCTCGAACCCGGCGGGAGAGAGGGTCCGAGCTACCCATGTTGTAGCGGGTAGCACGGTACTCGGTGCGAATCACCATGGAGGGGAGTTGGCGAAATGACCTTAGGCGCTCGTTTGCCCCACGGTGGGCGCCAGCGTCGGTGCGGAATATGGTCCCGACACTAACCGGTAGATAACGCCTAGGTCTATCCCTCAATGGTCGATGCTAAGCAACAAATGACCCAAGGTTTTATCCTGGTTCCGCCGAGGGGGGCCGTACGTCCACGAGGGGGCGTGCTCGTGGCACTATATTGCTCAGCACCGGGGGTGCTTGTAGTGGGGCAAGTACAAGCGAGGCGGGAGAGGAAGCGTGGCTTCCAAGTCCCTGGGAGAGTGGCTGAAGATGTTATGGGAGAATAAGAGAGTGAGTGCACGGTGTCTTCTGTTTCTCTGAACTCGTCCCCCGCGGCTGGGGGCTCGCCTCCCCCTTTTATAGGCCAAGGGGGCGACGGGTTACATGCACGCCGCACTACCTAGCTACGTGAGGGAGCACGTCGCGCTACGGTGTAGAGTGGGCGGCCGTCCGGACGATCTTCGCTGCGATCCGGCCATGATGGCCTACCCCGTACCCGAACGGTGGCGGTTCGAGGGGTAGGAAGGCGGCGGATGGCGGTGGTGTCCTTTGATAGGCTTCGAGGGGAGGTGCCGATGATGGCCGGTACGGGGGAACGGGCGCGGGCGAACGGCGTTCCTTCCCAATGCGTTCCGCGGCGGCGGAGTGGTTCTTGCGGTGCTCGGGCGTGCGCTGCGCGGTGCCGGGCGTGCGTCCGCACGCGTGGGTACGGCGGCCGCACCGTTACGGTGGACCGGGATGGCCGTCCACCGGCCTGGCGCCCCCTACCTAACCTGTAGGGTCACGGAAAAGTGAGATCGAGGGTGCGCCGGCCCCCCCCTTTCGAGGGCCGGGCGCGTTAGCCGTCTTTGTAGTGGGCGCGCGGTGTCACGGGGGCGTCACCGGCCGTACCGCACAGTCCATCCTCCACGGTGGCGGGGATGGGCTCCTCCCCTGGGGAGTTGGTGCGGCGGCACCGGGGCGTGAGCCCGGGGCGCATGATAACGGGCGTCTGCGGTGTCGGGCGTTAAATGCCCAAGTACGGGGCCGGCGCACGCGCGCGGCGCGCCCGTGAGCGTGGCGGGCCCCGGCCGAGGGCGGGAGCGGACCCTCGAGCGAGTCGAGACCCGCTCGAGGGGGGGGGGGGGGCGATCCCTCGAGCGGGGCGGGACCGCTCGAGGGAAAGGGTTGTCCCTCGAACGGGTCGGAGCCCGCCCGAGGGGGAGCGCGTCCTCGAGCGAGGCGGAGCCTGCTCGAGGGGTCTTCTCCGTGGGCCGTCTCGGTGGGCCGTCGGGATCCCGACGTAGGCCGTGTCCTGCATGGTTAGTTACCTGCATGGTTAGGCTTAGTGTGTTTTGATACCGGGATTAAGTGAGGATTCCCCGTTGTTTAAGGGGACCCCTAGGGCGGTCCCCGACACGTGTTCATGAGCTTGCTGAAATCACTTCCAATGGTGGCGAGGACCGAAGTGCTACGAGGAACACCCCCGGGGATTGAAGCGTAAAAGATCAAACTTCATGCGAAGAGAGCCTCCATCTTGGACGCGAGGATAACGGCATCAAAATCATGCGGGGTGGAGGGGGCAAAGTTCATAAGTGCACGAGGACCCACGGAGCAAAAGGGGCAACCGAACCGGGCCGGAAGTGGGCACGGGGCCGGCCGGCCCGGCCGGCCGGCCCGGCCCGGTTCCGACACCGGTTCGGTCCCGTTTTCCTTGCCCTCGAAGGATCTTCGACCCTAAAACCCCCGAGGCGCCGCCAACACGGGAGAAGGAGTCATTCGCACCGGGAAGGCCATCCACAAGCTAGAGAGAGAGGAGGAGGATCTCCGGGGGAGATCAACCACCTCGAAGGAAGCACCCTCTCGTGGAGAAGAAGGAAGACACGGCGGAAGGGAAACCATGATCAACGGTGCCATGATCAGCACCTTGATGGGGTAATCTTCTCATTCGTCCATGGGTTGTAATCGATATTGAGATGTAATCGCACTTTGTCGGATTATCTATCTATCATCTTGTGTTGAATATACTTTAATGCTTAAGGTTAGCTACCTTGCCGTAAAGGAAGTAAGGCCTCAATGCTTCCTTGGATCCATTCAATGCGCCGTGTCCATCAAAGGTCTAGTCATGAATACCTTCGCGTAGTGACGATACGAGAGGAGGGAAAGGGCGAAACCGTGGTCACAATCCCGATAGATTAGATTGGTTTTCATGTCTTTAAGCGATTGCATGCTCTAGTATCGTAGACCCGTGGGCGAGTGTCTTCTACCTTGATATCTTAATCATTCTCTCTAGTGTAGTTTAGTTGTTTTCTAGTATAATAGTAGTTAGGGTTTTAGTAGCTAGTGTGTCGTTGTTGATCGAACGCTTGTAATCCCCTTGCTCCGCGGATTGACAAGAACCTTGGGAATCCCGTGGTGAAAAAGGTGTGGGGTCCGTACGCTTGCGGATCGTAGAGGGATACGTCTTTTATCCGTCAACATTGTCTCTCATAGGTTTTGTTTTAGCAACTAGAGCACCTGTTCGACTCTTGGAAGACATGATTCCTATCCCTCTTGATAGTACGACATTCCTAGGACTCAAATTCAAAAGTAAAAATAAATAAGCCTTCTTAGGAATCCTTTTTATGTAGTCAACGAGCTTTGATTGATGCCATACATAATTTTAATACCTGCTCATGGACTAGATAAATTCATTAGCCACTTAGGTGTGTGTCATTATATCACCAAAACCCACTTAGGGGGCCAAGATACTCTTCAATCTCCCCCTTTTTGGTGATTGATGACAACACAGCTAAGTCATATAAGAGATAAACAATGAATATTTGAAAATTTTTGTAATACTCCCCCTTAATATGTGCATTTTGATTTTGAATATCAAAGGTCCTATTAGGGCCAATATTTGCACAACAAGAGAAACAAGAGAGTATTACAACGAGTGGGGTGCTTGTGATGTGCTCATGACAACGGGTGAAATGCTCATGACAGGTTATGCATTCAACAAAAGAGAAAAAGAAATCTGGTGCTGAGAAGTCCGGAGTCTCCGGGCCAGGTCCGGAGTGTCCGGAAATTCCGGATACTCCGGGAAAAAGTCCGGACTCTCCGGGTTTCAGCACAGCAGCAGAAAAACAGACAACACACAGTTTTTCAATCTAGCATAAGCTGTCCTTAGCAGATAAAAAGCAGATAAAACACCACAAGCACACAAGCAAATGTCTCAAGCTTCACATAGTCTCACACGAGCGAATAATAGAGTTATTACAAGCCAAGTTCCAAATCAAATTATTACAAACCAAGTTCAATGTTCCAAAGGCACAAATAGATAACTTCACTCCCCCTTTGGCATCAAGCGCCAAAAAAGAAGTGTAGAGCAGCGGCGGAGTCACTCGGAGTCGTCGTCTTCCTCCTCCTCTTCTTCTTCATTGCCCTCCTCTTCTTCTTCTTGGGCACCTTGGGCGTCCCACTCCGCAAACGGGTCATCAAACTCGGGAAGCTTGGGTAGGGGTCGGTGGGCAGGCCAAGGTGAGACTTGATCTCGATGATGTCGCGGCGGTTCTCATTTGTCTCTGTGGCTATGGTCTTGCACATGCTGAAAATGCTTTTAAGCACTCTCTTGATCATTGAGCCACGGTGCCGACGAGGAGGTGGAGAAGAGGAACGTGCAGCGGGCACATCATCATGGGAAGGAGCTGCACTCGATGATCCAACATACTTACGGCCTTTGGGAGGCCTCTTTGCACGATCACAGAGGTGGCGAAGCGGCTCATGGACAACATCCTTGGAATAGCAGACATTTGTCACTCTCTCAATCATATACATGAGATAGGGGGCATAAGGAAGATGCTTCATTGGATCATTCATGGCTCTCAACTCATTCCAAATGAAGTCAAAGACACAAAAGCTTTCTTCATCCGGTGCCATCCTATTGAGAAGATTTGGAGCAAAGTACCTCAAAGCTGTGACATCTCCAATCTTAGGGTCGATGGTGGCACAAAAGAATTTATTGAGATAGTAGTAGTAAGGGTTAAGTTGGTCTGCCTTGCCCTCAATGGCCGCATCTCGGCTTGGAAACATAAAGGGAAGCTCCTTGGGCTTGTACTTGTTCTCATTGTGCACGGGGGTGCGTCTTTCGTCCTTAGAACCAAGACCCAAGAGCCGAGAGAAAGACATGTAGTCGATGGTGCACTTTTGGCCTTGAGTTGTCCATGTGATGGTGTTGTCATGGGAATTGAAGTAGTAAGAACAATGGAATTGAGCAAGGATTTCTTTTTTCCAATTGTACCTAAAACCCATGATGTCGTAGAGCCCGACCTCCTTGCACTTGTCTATCACCGAGTTGAACACGGTATTGTTGAGCTCTTCATAGTACTTCCAATCGATATACTTCATTGGCACAATGGGGGCCATGTTCTTGGAGGCTAATTTGGGATTGCGGATCACGGATTGATAGAAATCCCTATGAAAGTCACACCAAAATCTTGCGTCAAGTCCCTCTCCCTTGAGATACAAGTAGACATTCTCCTCCCTTTGCTCCCTCACTTGCTAGGGAGTTCCTTGAGTAGTCCCTAATCATGTGTTCGGCAAATCCAAGGACCGAGCACGGGTCCCTTATCTTGATAGGTGTCTCAACCACTCGGACATTGGGTGGAAGGGTAGGAATAAGTCTAGGAGGGGTTTTGGGACGGATGTGAGCGAGCCACTCCTTGCTTATGTTTAGGAGGAACTCGAGTAGCTGGGCGGCTTTGGTGGACACAGGGGGCTTGATGGCTCTTTTTGGGATGGGGCTTGTAGCGAGATCTCTCTTTGGCTGGCCCCTTCCCATGACGACGAGGAGGCTCGGGGGATTGCTCATATGTTTCATCTTCAACCTCATCATCGTCGCTTTCTGTCCTCTCCTCCTTCTCCTCCTCCACAATTTCTTCTTCACTCCCTTCGGCATAGGAGGGAGGAGGATCACCCCGTCTTGGTCTAGAGCTGCGCTGCGAGCTTTCTTGCCCCAAGGCTTCTTGCACGGCCCGAAAAGCGGCGGGGTCATGCCTAGCCTTGGTCCTCCTTTGGGTGGAGGGCTCCTCATTGCCACGGCTGACCTTCAACCTCACCATCTGAATAGGTAAAATGATATGGATGTGAGAGTTTATCAAAGGTGGAGACACACTGCATTAGTGGTTTAGGGTTGCAGTGCGAACCCCGGATACTCCGGGAAAAAGTCCGGAGACTCCGGATATTCGGGGAGACTTCGGGTCCTTCGACCCCGAGAGTCGGGTTTCGCGGACCGAAACCCTAAATCACAATGCGATGAAGTACGTCCATCAAGGCGAGAGGAAACACGGATCTAGAGTCCAAAGAGTGTTTCCTACCTATTCCCTACGAGGATACTATAAGAACTACGCTAGGAAAGTAGATCCGGAAAGTTGCTTTTGAAAATACCTTGGGGAGAGAGGGAAGAGGACTTGGATCCTTTGAAACTTGACTAGATCCTTGATCTCCACGCCTTGGAGCCTTCAAATCCTCACTCTCACGAGATTTTTAGGGTTTGGACGAGGAAATCGCCCAAGGGGAGAGGGTAGGCAACGGGGAGAGAGGAAGGCACGGTTAAAAGATGGAGTGGGGGTGAAATAGAGGTTTTCACCGCGGTCAAAACCTTATATACTTTTAAAACCCGGAGTCTCGGGTCGGGTCGAGTCTCGGGAAACCGGAGAGTCCGGCCTCAACCCGGATACTCCGCTCCCCCCGAACCCGGCGAGCGATTTTCAAGGAATTTGTGAATAGATTTGGAAGGTTGCTTATGTGATAAAAGTGAGCACGAGCGAGTATCAACATCTTGGACTAGCCACAAACAAGCAAAGGGAACAATAGTCCAAGTGTTGTACCCAAAGATCCAAATTTTTCAAAACAAATGCAATCTAAGCTTTTCACAAAACTTCGTTTTCAAGGATTCTAAACTAGGTCACTCAAACATGTGCATGATCTCAAGCCAAGTTACGAGAATCCAAGATATTTAGCTCACTCCTCAAAGCACAAAACCTTAGTTCATCAAGAGGCTTTGTGAAGATATCGGCTAGTTCCTTATCGGTGCTCACATGACTTAAAGCGATATCTCCTTTGGCTTCGTGGTCTCTCAAGAAATGGTGTCTTATGTCTATGTGCTTTGTTCTTGAGTGGTTTACGGGGTTGTTAGCTAGCTTAATGGCACTCTCGTTGTCACACAAGAGTGGCACCTTGCTAAAATTTGCAACCAAAGTCTCTCAAAGTGAGCCTCATCCAAAGTAGTTGAGCACAACAAGCGCCGGCTGCAACATACTCGGCCTCGGCGGTGGAAAGGGCAACGAAGTTTTATTTCTTGGAACTCCAAGACACCAAGGACCTTCCAAGGAATTGGCAAGTCCCGGATGTACTCTTTCTATCTACTTTGCAACCGGCATAATCCGAATCGGAGTAGCCAAGTAGATCGAAAGTGGAGCCCTTAGGATACCATAAACCAAGGTTAGGAGTATGAACTAAGTATCTAAAAATTCTCTTAACGGCCATTAGATGACACTCCTTAGGATTAGCTTGAAACCTTGCACACATGCACACACTAAGAATAATATCGGGCCTAGATGCACAAAGATAAAGCAAAGAACCAATCATGGAGCGATATACCTTTTGATCAATGCTTTTGCCTTCCTCATTTAGATCAAGGTGTCCATTTGATGGCGTAGGTGTTTTGATGGGCTTGGCGTTGTTCATGTCAAACTTCTTAAGCATGTCGTGGGTGTACTTGGTTTGACTTATGAAAGTGCCATCCTTGAGTTGCTTGATTTGAAAACCAAGAAAGAACTTCAACTCGCCCATCATTGACATCTCAAATCTTTTAGTCATGATCCTACTAAACTCATCAACCCAAATTTGATTAGTAGAGCCAAATATGATATCATCAACATATATTTGACATACAAACAAATCATTGCTTTGTTTACGAGTGAAGAGAGTAGGATCGGCTTTGCCTATTTCAAAGCCTTTCTTTAAGAGAAAATCCTTAAGGCATTCATACCATGCTCTAGGAGCTTGCTTGAGCCCGTAGAGCGCCTTATGGAGCTTGTAGACGTGGTTTGGGAGTTGTGGATCTTCAAAGCCCGGTGGTTGCTCAACATAGACTTCTTTGGAGATTGGACCATTCAAAAAAGCACTCTTGACATCCATTTGATGTAGCTTGAAGTTGTGATGTGTGGCAAAGGCTAGGAGTATACGAATTGCTTCAAGTCTTGCCACCGGTGCATAAGTTTCTCCAAAGTCTAAGACTTCTACTTGAGTATAACCCTTTGCAACCAATCTAGCTTTGTTCTTGGTCACCACGCCGTCTTCATCTTGTTTGTTGCGAAACACCCACTTGGTTCCAATCACATTTTGTTTGGGGCGTTCCACTAAGGACCAGACTTGACTCCTAGTGAAGTTGTTGAGCTCTTCTTGCATGGCCATCACCCAATCAACATCTCCAAGAGCATCTTCAACCCTAAGAGGTTCCAACATGGAAACAAACAAGTAATGTTCACAAAAATTTGCTAATCTTGAATGAGTTGTTACCCCTCTACGAATGCTTCCAAGTATGTTATCAACGGGATGATCCCGTTGAACACTTTGTCGAACTCTTGGATGTGGATCAGACACTTCTTGTTGAATCAAGTCCTCATTTTCTTGACTGCATTGCGAAGTTTCAGCAGCAGGTCCGGAGTCTCCGGACTTATCTCCGGAGTCTCCGGAAAATCCGGAGTCTCCGGGTTTTTGTCCGGATACTCCGGGTTGCGCAGCAGGGGGCAGATCTGCTGCATCTTCAATTATGCAGTCCTCATCATCTTCTTCTTGAGGTTTGATTTCTCCAATGGCCATCCTCCTTATAGCCTTTTCAGCGGGTACTTCCTTGCCTACACACAATTCATCAACTTGCTCCTCTTGAGAGCCATTAGATTCATCAAACGTCAAGTCACACGTGACTTCAACACAACCGGTGGTTTTGTTGAGGACACGATAGCCATGAGCGTTTGAGGCGTAACCAAGAAAGATGCCTTCATCAACTTTAGATGCAAACTTAGAGCTTTTGGGATTCTTGTTGAGAATGAAGCACTTACAACCAAAAACTCTAAAGTAAGAGACATTAGGCTTTTTACCAATTAGGAGCTCATAGTCGGTCTTGTGGCGAAGCTTGTGAAGATACAAATGGTTGATGGCATGACATGCGTGTTGATTGCTTCCGCCCAAAAACTATCCGAAGTCTTGTACTCATCAAGCATGGTTCTTGCGGCTTCAATAAGAGTTCTATTCTTCCTCTCTACAATCCCATTTTGTTGTGGAGTATATGGGACGGAGAGCTCATGACCAATGCCTTCTTCATCAAGATACTCTTCAATGATGGTGTTCTTAAACTCGGTGCCATTGTCACTTCTTACTCGTTTGATCTTCACATCAAACTCATTTTGGGCTCTTGTTGCAAATTTCTTGAATATTTCATGAACTTTGCTCTTGTCTTTCATAAAGAATACCCAAGTGTACCTAGAGTAATCATCAACAATGACAAATCCATACTTGTTCCCCCCAATGCTAACATAGGCTACCGGACCAAAGATATCCATGTGAAGTAGTTCCAATGGCCTTGTGGTAGACACAACATTCTTGGCGGGATGAGGGGCACCAACTTGCTTTCCGGCTTGAAAAGCACTACAAATTCTATTTTTCTCAAAGAACGTTTGTTAGTCCTAGGATGTGTTCCCCCTTTAGAAGCTTATTGAGATTGTTCATCCCAACGTGAGCTAGTCGGCGATGCCAAAGCCAACTCAAGCTAGACTTTGCCAATAAGCATGTATCAAGTTGGGCTTTATCCGATGAAAAGTCCACCAAGTAAAGCCTTCCCTTGAGTTCACCCTTAAAGGCAACAGAGTCATCGCCCCTTCTAAAGACGGTTACACCCTCATTTGTGAACAAACAATTGTAGCCCATCTCACAAAGTTGTGAGACGGACAACAAGTTGTAGTCCATAGATTCAACCAAATAAACATCGGAAATTGAATGATTGATTGAGATAGCAATTTTACCGGGACCAACAACCGTTCCTCCACCATTGCCTCCAAAGGCAATGCTTTCAATAGGATTTTCAATCATATCACAAGATGTAAACATTTTCTTCTCTCCGGTCATATGATTTGTGCATCCACTATCAATCACCCATTTTGTTCCACGGAGGGTATGCCTACAAAACAAATTATGCTTGTGTTTTAGGTACCCAAGTGGATTTGGGTCCTAGAGTGTTAGTCACAAGAATCTTGGGCACCCACACACTCCTTTTTATCATTGTCCCTTTTGTGCGAGGCCCTACATACTTGGCAACCACCTTACCCTTGTGATTCCAAGTCAACACATAATCGGCATAAAAACTATCTTGTGATGCATGAGGTTTGGGCTTCTTGATTGACTTGTTTAGCTTTGAATGTGGTGCTTGTGAGGTCACTTGGGTGCTCTTGAACTTGATTGGAGTGTTGTATCTCACTTGATTGTCATGCTTCTTGACACCCATTTGCTTCATGCCGTGCACCACATTTCTTGTTCCCATACCTTTGGTGTGGTGGTTCTTGATGAATGGGATGGGGTCTTTTGTACCTTGTTCTTGCTTACCGAGCCCCTTCCCATCCTCAAAGCCAAACTTCTTCATGTAGCTTGACCCAAAACCTTTGGTGTGGTTTTCAAACTCACCTCTCTTGGGTTCTTTCTTCTTTTCAATTATAAGAGAGTTCGACAACCTAGCAATTTCCTTTCTCATGGCATTCATCTCGGCAACTTTAGTAGCACAAGCATTTATATCAAATTTATAGCATCTAGAACAACCTTTGCTTGTTGATGTTTGAGAGTTTGAGAGAGCATCATTAGATGAAGTTGTAGCATTGTTCTTGAGGTTGTCAAGTTGAACTTCTAATGCTATGTGACTAGTCTTTAAGCTATCAAAGCTCTTTTGAAGCTCAAGCTTTTCATCCTCAAGTTTCTTGCAAGCATCCTTAGCTAGGAAAGATTCCCTAGTTAATTCATCTACCAACAACTTATCTTTAGCTAGGGATTTCTTGAGGCTAAGAATTTCTTTCTCCTTTTCCTTGAGCGAGTCCTCTTGCACCTTGAAACCCTTCTTTTCAATTACAAGGGCATCCCAAGGGCAATGGTTTTCTCCCGCTCAAGTCTAAAGAGTTCTTCTTGCACTTCAAGAGTTCCATCTCTATTCTCAATTTCTTTCATTAAAAACATGATTTTCTTAGTTGCCTTTTTACCGAAGCTAGTGATCATTTTTTCAAAATCGAAATCATTTTCACTATCATCGTCTAGGGGCGGGGTGGGAGTGTCTACCTTGGAGCCCCTAGCCATGAGGCAAGTGTGGGTGAATTCATCTTCATCATCGGTGAGATCTTCAAATAGTGATGACTTGTTGATTGGTTCCTTAATGGTTATGGTAGCAAGACCGACTTCTATGTCGGAGTCGGAGCTATCATCATTTGAATCTCATTCTTCACCCAAATGAGCTTCACCAACTTCCTTTCTCTTGTTCTTGTCAAACTTGTTGGTGTCTCTTCTCCTCACCTTTATGTTAGGGCACTCCGCAATGAAATGTCCCTCCTTGCCACAACCAAAGCATGGTCTCTTTGAAGTTCTCTTGGTCTTGATCCTGTCCTTGTCCTTGTTCTTGTTGAGGAAGCCACTCTTCTTGAACATTTTGTTGAATTTCCTTACAAAGAGAGCCATTTGTTCGGGGGTCATGTCCATGTCACTATCTTCATCATCACCTTCCTCGGCCATGATTCTTGAGGTTGATGAGCTTGACCTTTTCTCCTTGCTAGATGCTTTGAGGGCCACTCCCTTGTTCTTCTCAAGTTGTTCATGCATCTTTGACATCTCTTGTGAGAGCTTGGACTCCTTGACGGTGATAAGGTGTTCTTCCATTCTTCCAATCACATCCGCCGAGTGAACTTGTTGAATCCTCTCTTTTCCCTTATGAGAGTAGGGAGTTGAACATCCCTTGCCATGTACGCGGAGAGGATCTTGTCAACCACTTCTCTTCTTCCCCATCTTGTACTTCCAAGTGATTTGATCTTGTTGATGATCTTGTTCAATCGGTTGTACATGTCTTGTGGTGATTCATCGTCCTTGATGACAAACCGGTTGAGCTCACTTTCCAAGGCTCGGATCCTTCCTTCCCTTACTTGCTTTGTCCCTTCATGATTGATGAACAAGGTGTCCCACACTTCTTTGGCGGACTTCAATCCATCTACCTTGTCATATTCTTCGGCCGTGAGTGAACTCTTGATGATGCGGATGGCTTGATAGTTTCTTTGTATCTCATTTGCTTGATCTTGAGTTAGCGTCGCATCACCACTTGGAAATGTAATGCCCCTGTTCACAATAGTCCAAAGTGCGGGATTCACCACCATCAAATACTCCTCCATCGAGTTCTTCCACTTGGAATAGCCAGTTCCATCAAATTGGGGTATCTTCCCAATGTGGCTAGAACCCGATGGATGGTTAAAGGATAAGTGAGAATAATCGAAAGAGGTTCGAGTGTAATCCCTTGATGGTCGACGAGCGGAGCGGGTGGATCTTGCATCATCGAATTCTTCGTCCTCACTATCGGAGGACTCATCACCTCGTCCGTGTGCTTGATGACTAGTGCTTGCACCACGGGTGTTGTCTCCTCGAGGGGGAGGAGGCATGCCAACAACATTGTTGACGGGATCACCTTTGGCGAGAGGTGTGGCTTGATCATTTGGATTCGACATCTTCTTAACTCCAAGCGGTTAGGCTTCAAACACGGAGCACCAAGCTCTGATACCAATTGAAAGGATCAAGATGTCGACTAGAGGGGGGGGGGGGGTGAATAGTCGAACCTGAAAATCACAAACTTTTTCACGGCCGTTAGACCCGAGTCCGGAGACTCTAGATATAATCCGGAAAATGTCCAGGATAGTCCGACTGCTAGGGGAGAATTAAATCGACGAAATTTAAACTTGCTCAAAAGTAAATCTGTGAAAATAGGTTATGCACTGAGGAGAGACAAGCCTGTTTATCCACTCAAAACCTGTAGGAACCTCAACACGAACTAGATCGGCACCAAACCCTAGATAAGTGTTCAAGCAAGGAACAAGCATTCAACAAGATGAACAAGCACAAGAGACACATGATTTGTTACCGGAGTTCAACCTCACACCTTGAGGTCTACGTCTCCGTTGAGGTACCCACGAAGGGTGGACCTTTACACCTAGGTCACTTTCCTCCCTCTAGCGACCACGAAGATCAAGCTAGAGTTACTTACTCAATGTCGGGGTGATACAAACTTCCTTGGGCAGCCACAACCTTTGGATGCTCCAAGGCAACGCCTAGCCGGCTAGGAGCTCAAAGCTCCAAGAGTAACAAACACGAATTTTGCCAACCAAGCGAAGAACTAGGTGCTCTAGAGATGGGAAATCAGCTCACTAGCACTCTCCAAGCCCTTGCTCTCAAATCCTCTTAACTCCCACAACAAATCTCACCAACTTTGAGCCAAAGGGAGAGAGGGGAGGAGTAAATGAGGTTTGCAACGGTTCGGGACGAAAATGGCGGGGAGTAAAGTAAATGAAGGGGTGGAGGGGGCTTTTATACCCCCTCACCCCGAATATAGCCGTTGAGGCTTTATGACTGGAGTATCCGGGATAAACCCGGACTCTCGGGGAAGTCCGAGTCTCCGGGCAAAAACCGGACACTCCGGCCTTCCAAGGCTAGCACCCAAGATAAGATCCCCGTGAATGTGTTGGTGCAAAGTTGTCTCTCATAGGTTTTGTTTTAGCAACTAGAGCACTGTTCGACTCTTGGAAGACATGATTCATGTCCCTCTTGATAGTACGGCATTCCTAGGACTCAAATTCAAAAGTAAAAATAAATAAGCCTTCTTAGGAATCCTTTTTAGAGCACCACTTTCTTTTTGTGTAGACAACGAGTTGTGCTTGATGCCATACATAATTTTAATACCTGCTCATGGACTAGATAAATTCATTAGCCACTTAGGTGTGTGTCATTATATCACCAAAACCCACTTAGGGGGCCAAGATACTCTTCGGGCGGTTAGGGGTTACTATGAGGCCGAAGATGGCGTCACCGATAAGAGAGTGGCCATCGGGGTGAGGAACTACCACATCATTGATGGTAACTTTGTACCGAAAGGGGGTGTGCGCCCCATTGCTAAAGTGCATATCAGTGACCGAGGGCAAGAAACTACTCCATGAGATCCACGGTGGCATGTGCTCACACCACCTCGTCACGAGAGCCTTAGTGCGAAGGCTTTTCGCCGGGGGTTTCTATTGGCCTTCGGCGGTCGCGGATGCACACGACATTGTGCGCCGGTGTCCGAGTGTCGGCGCCATGCGCCTTACGGCAAGTTCGCATCAAACGAGATACAAGCGATACCACCGGTGTGGCCCTTCACTCGATGGGGGTATTGACATCGTCGGCCCGCTACCGACAAAGCACCGGGAATTACACTCACGCTCGTAGTAGCGGTGGAATACTTCTCCAAATGGGTAGAAGCAAAACCATTGCTGAGCATTAGTTCAGCCACAATATAGAAGTTCTTTTGGCAGAACATCGTGTGCCGCTTCGGTGTGCCGCACGAAGTCACCGTGGACAACGACAAGCAATTTGACAGCGCCGACTTCAAGGAATTCTGTACATACCTGGGCACCAAGCAGTGTTTCGCTTCGGTCTACCACCCGCAGTCCAATGGGGCGGTAGAACAGGCAAATGGAGTAATCTTCGTATAAAAAGGAGCATCACTGATCTACCCAAGAGCAATTGGGCTGAAGAACTACCGAGGGTGATCTGGTCCCACAACACCACTACATCTAGGACCACTCAGTTTTCGCCATTCAAGCTGCTGTACGGGGAAGAGGCTATGTTGCCCGAAGAGCTGTGTCTGGGCACTTGGAGGGATACCCCCTCAGGCGACGAAGACCTCAAAGCTTCGGTCCAGAACATTGAGGAGGTACGCTTGCAAGCAGCAGCGAACCTGTCGTCGTACCAAGATGAAACACAAAGGTGGAAAAATAAGAAGATCAGGCCGAAACTCATACGGTCAGGGGATCTGGTGCTGTGAAAGGTGCCGAAGGGAAAGCTGAAAGGCAAGATGCACGGGAAGTGGGAAGGCCTGTTTATAGCAACCGCGACATCGAACGAAGCAACATTCAAGTTGCGTCGGCTGACCGGTGAAGAAGAGCCCTACACTTGGAATGTGGACATGCTTCAGAACTACTTCGTCTGAAGTCGCCATGGGCGGCTGTTGTAGTTTGAGTCTCAGCACTTCTTTTTTCTTCTCTTTCGTTGTGTTCAGAAGTTTGTAATATACGTAGGGGGGACGTACTCTTTTCCTCACGGGGGAGGCTTCGTGGTTCCCTTCCAGACCCGCGAAGTGTGAGGTTTTTAACGAGGCGGGCCCTTGTACCCCGTTTCTGACATGTAGTATAAGTCAGTGTCCCCCCAACCCTTCGCGTCCAATGTTTTCCCTTTCGAGTATGCTTTCGCAACACTATCGAAGCTATGCTACCCCCACGAAGGGGGCATAGTCTTCGAGGTGGCCTTCGGTGGGGTAAGTAACGGCTCGGGCACGAGCTGCATTGAATGCGCACGGGCCGAGTTTGTCACTTATCGTCATGACCGAAGGTGAAGTCCGCTTGATGCGGCGTGAAGGCCCCGATTTGGCCTGAGTAAACGCACGCCAAAGGCGTTGCGTCGGTCACGACATGACCGAGGGTGAAGTCCGCTTGATGCGGCGTGAAGGCCCCGATTTGGCCTGAGTAAACGCACGCCGAGGGCGTTGCGTCGGTCACGACATGACCGAAGGTGAAGTACGCTGATGCGGCGTGAAGGATGCGATTTGGCTCGAGTAAACGCATGCCGAGGGCGTTGCGTTAGTCACGACATGACCGAGGGTGAAGTCCGCTTGATGCGGCGTGAAGGCCCCGATTTGGCCTGAGTAAACGCACGCCGAGGGCGTTGCGTCGGTCACGACATGACCGAAGGTGAAGTCTGCTTTATGCGGTGTGAAGGCTCTGATTTGGCCTGAGTAAACGCACGCCGAGGGCGTTGCGTCGGTCACGACATGACTGAGGGTGAAGTCCGCTTGATGCGGCGTGAAGGCCCCGATTTGGCCTGAGTAAACGCACGCCGAGGGCGTTGCGTCGGTCACGACATGACCGAAGGTGAAGTCCACTTGATGCAACGTGAAGAGCCCGATTTGGCCTGAGTAAATGCACGCCGAGGGCGTTGCGTCGGTCACGACATGACCGAGGGTGAAGTCCGCTTGATGCGACGTGAAGGCCCCGATTTGGCCTGAGTAAACACACGCCGAGGGTGTTGCGTCGGTCCCGATATGACCGAAGGTGAAGTCCGCTTGATGCGGTGTAAGGGCCCCGATTTGGCCTGAGAAAACGCACGCCGGGGGCGTTGCGTCGGTTCTGATACGACTTTATAGGCCACGATTTGGTCTTTGTGAAAGCACATCAGAGGCGATGCGATCGGTCCAGCCGTGACCGGAGGGAAGGCGCGGCGGCGTTTCGTTTTGACACGGCTATGGGACAGATCCGTTCTAAAGAGATGCGAGGATAATGTCACCGGCCGGAGGCAGCGCTACCCCTCGTAAAATTCACGATGACAGCGCAGAACGCAAATGCAGAAACGAAGGGGACAAATGGTGGTCACAGACACCCTCCTTGTTTCCTCTTATCACATTTTGAATATACAATGTATTTCGGTACAACAATTTAGTATTACACTTTGATACAACAATACAGTCACAAGTACATTTCTTCACAAACACACACTTTACAAATCAGTTGGCGCCACGCCGCCCCAGCATGCCGCGAACACTTCCGGGGGGAGTTCCGAAGTGAATCGCTTCAAGTCTTCGCGGCATCACATGGCGCAACGCGGGGCCATGGCCAGTCAGTGCCTCCGAGCAATCAATCCTCGTTAAGCACGTCCTCACAAATCTCATCGAGCAAACGAAGAAACGCCGTGTCTAGGATATCCAACGCCATTTGTCAGAGCTCACTGTCGGTGGGCATCCGTCTTGCGCCGAAGATGAGATTACAGTCAGTGCATGGGCGCTCACTCTGGCTCGGTCTTCGCAACCACAAGACCGCCCGATGAAACATTAGGAATCAATTATACATATTCAGGCGGTCCGATGACCCCCTCCTCGACCGGTTCCGGCTTCGGAACAACCCCTTCGGTCACGAAGGGGTCCACTAAGTTTCACCTAGCCGCTCTACGGGCGGCTCGTTCTCTAAGGATGGCTTCCCGGCGCGAAGGATCCTTCGAAAAATCCGGAAAGAAATGCTTAGCGACCTCGTTGTGGAGACGGTAACGCTCAGCACGATACGATAGAAATTCCGAATACGACACGCCTGGGTGGCATGTACTAAACTTAGTCCACACGTTCGGGGCAACAAAAAAAGAGTTTAAGGGCAGGAGCGGGTTGCTCGCACCTTCGGCTCTCTGCGCAGGCGCCACCGAAGGGACTGCGCGAGAGACACCTTACATTAGTGTTTTACATAACCACGGCTCCAGAAGGAAGTGTTTCATCTATTTACAAAGTCGGGCCCGGTGCCCCGTCGGACCTCGGCTTTGGCGACGACGACCGGAGCTTCGGCTAGCGCCGCGGCTACGAGCTCCGTGGGGCCTTCGCGCCTGGAAGAGCTGGCGGCTAGCAGCGCGGCCTCATGCTCCGCGGCGTGCGCTGTCTCTGAGGTGTCTCCTCCAACATTCTCTTCAGTGTTGACGGCGACGGGGGCGGCCTCGTCGGGTGCAGGTGCAGCATCGACCTCGGGGACAGCGGCGGCTTCGAGCGAAGCAGGCGCAGGGAAAACAGTCTCCATGGCTGCCTTGGTGCGCTCGACTTCGTCTGAAGGCCCTGTTGCCCTGTCCACGCGCGCTTCATCGGACGTCGGCCCTGTTACCCCTTCTGCAGCAGGAGCACCGTCGCCGGGAGCGTCGGACACATTGCCCTCCTGCGCCGCAGCGGCCTCGGGATCTCTGGCGGTGATCAGGGGAACCCCGGGCATGGTGATCCAGTCGCCCTCCATCATGAACCGGGGCTCGGGAGGAGTGCCACCGAACCGAATTCGAAGGCGATCGTAAACACGCGCACACGGCCGAGGCCTTATGCCGCGGAACACCGAAGGCAGCACGTCAGCACGGGCGCGAGTCGACACCACCATTAAAGTTCTCAAAGCAAAAATAAAAGTGGTTTCGGAGAACCTGAGAACTTAGACGAACTGATTTGTCCAACGTGAGATGGAACCCGGGCTGGGCGAAAAAGGTGTTCATGAAGTTCTTAGCAAGGTTCTTGGCCAGCACGGGGAGCTGCGCAACATCAAGTTCCGCGTCGGTGGGCCACTCAAAGTTATCCTTCGTCGGCTGCCGAAGATCGCCCTTGCTGATTGTTTTCTCTGAAGAGGGACGATCCACAGGAACCAAAGAGCACACGGAGTACGCCAGCGTGCGAACCCCGACCGCGGAAAATCTTCGTGTTCATGGTGACGAGGTCGAAGCAGGCGTTCACCAACTCGTAGAATGCTTCGACGGTGCACCAGGGAAACGAAATAGGCGGCGCACCGAGGTTGCACTGCCCCAGCAACTCGAAGATGTCTGTGCGAAGGGTCTCCGCGCTCCGGATGTGATCTGTTTGGTACCGTTCCAGCACGCCGCTCAGTTGGCTCGTTTCCCTCTGTGCTTCGGCCAGCTTGGCTTCCTTGTCGAGGAGATGAGCGTGCAAGTCCTCCTTGGTGCTGGTCAAGGCCTCCACGTCGAGACGAAGTGCTTCAAGGGAAGCTTCGGAGGATTTCACTGCGTCTTCCTTCGCTTGCAGCAGCTGTCAGTTCCGCTCCTGCGCGGCAGCCAACCGCCCCTCCAGGTCCGCCACTCAATTTTGAAGTGAGGAAGTCGCGGCGGCTGTCAGCTCCTTCGCCTCTTTGCTTTCTTGTTCTAGCCTTCGGGCGAGGCACCGAGATGCAACGAAGGCTTTCAGGGACAGATCCCCGCACGTAGTGGTAAGCTCAGTGGAGCTGAGCTTCCCGAAGTACTCCTCCTCATGAGGAATAGTGAAGCTCGACCCCGCCTCCTCCAGGAATTTACGCTCGTGTCCGCCGCTCGTCAAGCCTAGGAAGCGAATTTGTTTCCCTCCAATCAGCTTGGCTTCGGCGGGAACTTGAAGGCGGACAGCGGCGGCTTGGGGCTCCTCCGGCGTCACCCGATAGCTGCTGCTCTCGGGCTCCTCTTCTTCGCCTTCCTTCATAGTGACAACAAAGTCGTCTTTCTCAGTGGCCGTGGCCGAAGGGGAGGTGGACTGCTCGGTACCTTCAGATGAGGAGCTGGATGAACTGGTGGAGGTGGAGCTGGACTTGCCCTCGTCCTGAGGGGCTTTGGGGCCAAAGGCGGTTGGGCTGTGCCCGCGAGGGGCGTCACCAACAGAAGACACGATGCGAACGTCGCTGTCATCATCGCTGTCTTTCTCCTTCGGGCTGAGGGGCACGAGCAGCGGTCCGCCGGCTTCCCCACCGGCCTCAGCCGAAGGTGCGGCCGAGCGCAGTGGCGCGGCAGCAATCACGTCCTCGACGAGGCCGGTCTCGACGTCTACGACTCGGGTCCTCTTGGGCGAGGGGGGCGAGTTCGCCGGCCGCCCACCTCGTTTCTTCCAGGCCCTCCCTTCGGTGGTGGCGGTGGCTGCAGTGGGGGTGCCCCTCTTGCTAGCCTTCTTCGGAGCGGCGCGCGGTGAAGTCGTCGTCTCGTCAGCGTCTGCTTCGGCGGCCGCAAGCGCTGCAGCCTCCTCTCGGCTGCCTCACAGTGCTTGGCAAATCCGACGCGTTCAGGCGGATTGACCTTGAAAAACTCGAACACCCGGTTTGTTCGAGACCCGTTGAGCTCCGTAACAGTATCCTTGTATTCCTTCGACAACACAGGGCCGAGGATGAAATCACCATGGGCCTCCACCTTCCTTTTCTTCAGCACTACAAACCAGCAATTTCGAATGGTCAACACTTGAAACATTGAAGGTACAAGAAGAAGGGTAAGGCACGACGAAAGACCCAAGGGCACTCACAATCGGAGGTGAAGTCAAACACCTTCGTCCAGTCGGGGCACGGGATGCCGCCGATGTCATCCGCCCAGGCATCGTCGGTCACAGACCAGCCGTCCACTAGCGGGCACACCGGGATGCTGCGGTATTCCTCCACGATGTCACGCGTGCTGCGAACCGGCGGAGCATCATCACAAATTCGTCGCCTTCGGGGCAGGAGGGATTCTTCGTGTAGGACTCGTGAAGGGGAGGCAGCTCCTTCGTAGCCAGAGGGTGAGATTCTCCGGGGGCGGGAGGAGTCACCGTGTGGTAGAACCGATCTTCTGCCGCGTCCGAAGGCCACTTGTTCCGGTAGGCGGTCACGGGGCTCACCACGCCGGACTTGTACGAAAAATTTAGACAGCCAAATTGGCAGTCCTTCTCTACGGATTGGTCCCCCTCCTCTTCAAAGACCGTCTGTCTCTGGTGGTGGACTTGATGTGCCGAAGCAAACCCCTCAGCAGAAGGCTTGATCTTCGTTGTGCGGAATATCCACATGTACACCGACAGACGAAGGATTGCGTTGGGGGTGAGTTGGTGCAGATCGATGTCGAAGTACCGAAGGATGTCGACGACAACGGGGTGGAGGGGAAACCGAAGCCCGCGTACATGAGATCGCGGAAGATGATGACCTCGTTGTCGCGAGGCTGCGGTACAGTCTCCCAGCCAGGGGCTCGGTCGGCCCCTACCATGCGGTTCTTCACGAGGGAGCCCACGTCGGTATTGTCAATTTGGCTTCGACCGAACGTGTACGTCTTCGGGATCTCCTTCGCGACGGCATCGCGTCTCCTCTTCGGGGCCATGTATGCAATCTAAGTGCGAAGTAGAACAAAAGTAGCGGGGGACGAAGGAAATCTTACGACAGTGCCTTCGGAACTTTCATGCGTCGTGGATGCAGAGCGCAGCCGTAGGGTGGGGCAGCCCAAGGGTCAGTCCCCTTTTTATAGTGCGCCAACGCCGATAATCACACCGGTAACGGGCAAATTTACCTTTTTACCCCGACAACCACCTCTCACAATGGTAAAGTCTCCAAAGGGCAGAACACGTCTTTTACTCGGATCCGCGCCAGCGTGGGCCGTCCGTGGGAGTTCCGAAGCCCGTTTTTCGCCCTGTGGAAGATTGGTCGTAAGTTCGGCCCATCTTGGAGGTGGGACGACCCTCACCAACGAGGGGCTACTGTTGGGGAAAATGACCTTCAGAAGCTTTGTCCACGTCCGGCCGGGCTGACGGCTTCGGCTCGCGCGCAGCTTCGGCTATGTGGGGGAAGTTTTTCAGTGGTGGTTTAACGGAAACACTGACGCTACTCGAATTATATGAGTTTTGTTTTGCAGGTGCAACCCATCTGAACAGTGCTGGCCTTCGGTACCGAAAGCACAGACAGTTGCCTTTCGGCGCCGAAGGTTTGGAAGAGCCCGAAGCACCACGTGTCGAGTGGGCCTCGGCCCGGGGATGGAGGCGGCCCGGGCGAGACGCCCCAAAAGGCACGACGCGACCAGGGCGAGATCGTGGGCTGTTTCGGCGCCGAAGATGCGATGCGCTGCGACACGTGGCTGCTGCGAACGTGTAAAGGGGGCACCGTACGAGGCAGAGACAAGGGGTGCTGCGTGTAAAGGTGTTTCGGCCGTACGAAGACACGTTGGAGGCTTGTACGACGCGGGGAGTTACTGTTATACCCTTGTAAAGTGTTTAAAGCCGTTTGTTAGGAATGGAAAAGGTGTAATTGGGGCAGATGATCATGCCCAAGGGTCTCCTATAAATAGTGAACCCCTTGTAATGAAACGGACACACTGTAATGAGAAGAGAGCACCGAAGGCTCCTGCTGGTCTTTCGGTCTGCTAAGTGTCTCCTTATTTCATTTCCTGGACTGTTAAGTATTTCCTTGTTTCCTTTCCTCGTCTAGAGTTAGTAGAAGTAGCTTCGTAGCAGCAACGAAGGGAGAAAACACTCAAGGGGTTGTTGTGTCGGCGTCCACCTTCGGGCCCGATTTCCACCAACAACATGTTCAGAATCAAGATGTGTCAATGAAGGTATATATAATTTTGAAATAATTATTATTTGGTACCATGTTAATTAAGTAATTAAAATTTCATTAATTTTTTATCAAAAAGGAATCGGTGTCTGGGAGCCGGACGATCCTGATATTGCCTTACCAGGTTTCCTCTCGTAACTATTGTGAGTTTCTTGACTAAAATGTACATATTCATGTTTTGTATCGTTCAACTATTGTAGAGGAGGACTTAGATTGTAACAATCCGGATGAACGTTCGCGTGATGGCATGCAAGAAGATGATCCGAGAGTGAGCTATGAAAAAGGTAAATAACAATAACATTCATAATTTATGGTCAATTTTACAGCCTTTTTACTATTGTGTTTGGTTAATAACAGTTGTAAAATACAAGACACGTCGGGATCCTGATGTGGTTATTGTAAATAAAGAAGATCCATACCAATGGATGTATAAAGACTTACCAAAAAAACATCACGTGCTACGGAAAGTTCCAATCTGTGAGTAACTTGGTGCTTTGAGATTCAGTAGCGAAATACCGGCGTTCTGTTGCAGGAAAGGGAAGGTTCACATTTGTGTGCATGACCTAACATTTGAAATATGTTGTTTATTTGATAGTCAAACAGATTGTGATGCCAAGTATTTTAGAAACAACATACGTTATTTCAACTCACATTTTTCGTTCACATCATTCGGTGCTATGGTTGACGAACACACAACCACAGACAAAGGTATATACAGATTTGTATGCATTATTTTACTTTTGTGATGTGATATTAGTAACTTTACATTGATTGCATTATTTTATTTAAACATAGGCATCAAAATTTATGCATTCAAAGTACATGGTCAAATTTATCACAAGATTGACCAATTAATACCTGGTGGGAAGGGACCACGCCACATGCAGCTGTATTTTTATGACACAGATGAGAGTATGGTGCATAGGAGGAATAGATCTCCTCATCTTGATCAGAATTTGATCCAGGAGATCCTTCGGATATTGAGCGATGTAGCTAAGAATCCATACATACATAATTTCGAAGAGTACAAGATTGAATTAAATACGAGCATTTCTGTTGATCAAAGGAGGTTTAATGCGCCTGCAATGGACCAGGTAGCTGCGATATGGAAAGATGGGTCTGATGAGCATCGAAAATTCAAGCGAAATATAATGATTTATGCAAATTCTGGGCATGCCACCTTTATACATGCTTATCATGGTTGCTATGACCCGTTAGCTTACCCGCTCTTTTACCCTGGTGGTGAGACGGGGTGGGAAGACAAAAAGGTGTTGTTGGAAGAAAATCCCGTTCTACAATTCCCGAGGGTAAAACGAAAATACACAAAAAAGGATAAAGGTACGTTTTTATGGAAATGTTTAAATAATTTTAATTCACATTATATAATGAAAATGTTTTATGTTTGTTTTGTTTTGCAAATGATGCTGCCGGCATGTCTAATGTAACGTCAGAAGGAAATGGGAACATTGCAAGGACAAAAAATGATGTGTCAGTGCTTCCATCTTCTGTTGAAGATTCTGGTGAGAACATAAAAATGTCGTCTGTTAAATTAATATTTCTCGAGATCTATCTAACTTACTTGTCATGACAAGTCGTTGATGCGGATGTGGATGACGATGGTAACAGTGGTCATGACAACGACGACGGGGGTGAAAATGACCAAGATGGTGGTATGTTTTTTCACAGCTTTTCTTGCTGCTGTATATATAACGGTGGTCTTTGATATATTGGAAATTAGAGTATTTATGGAAAATTACCTGTACTTATGTATACTAGGTTTGAGGCTCTATGTCAGCACTCGGGAGTATTATTGTTATCTAATGCAAATACGAGATGGTGTGTTTAATGTATTTTTTCATGGCGGACGTCTCTTCCAGCAGTGGGTTGTTGATATACATAAAAATTGAATCAATGCGGCTTGATTGGTACTCCCCTGTTAATCAGAAAATTATTCGAGCAGGTCTATACAGGTTAGTGTGAATTGTAAGGTACAAGTAGTTTATTATTATATAGATAAATACTAAATAATTGTTCTTTAACAGGTTTCTCATTGTGGAGGGTATCGTAGATTGCTTGGCACTCGGTGATTCTGATGCCAGAAAGGTTGGTAAACATATCATTGTAACATCCCTGATGTTTATTTGTGCTAATGACATTACTTAGCTGTGTTAATCAAGGTTAATTAGGTTCTAAGCATGTTTGACATGTTTTGTCACAAATTTGCACAAAAGACCTTGGTCAAAATCCCAAATCACGGTCAAACCCTAGATCTCCTTAAAAGGCTGATTTGGTTTTCTTGCGCGTTCTCCAAATTTCACTATAGAAGTTCAAAATCAGCCAATTTGAAAGTTGTTCGTTATTTCCGGGAACACATTTTTCGTAATTGGTGGACATTCCAATTTTGAGTGCAAATTGACAAAAAATCAAGTTGAACGCGCTGTGAACAGTAACTTGGGGCCGAGAATTCTGCCAACTTCGACCAACGTTCCCAGACAAACTGTTGATCAAAACATATGTCGCCCTTTGGGAAAGTTGTAGGTCTATAGCTCCTCTACAACTTTTGTTTTTGGAAATTTTCAAGTTTGTTGACGATTTTTGGAGTTTTGCAATTTCGAAGAGGCTTAAACGAAATAGTACTGGAGACGGGCGACGTCGCGCGCGCGTCTGGGTTGCGCCGGCCATGTGTCACTCGCGTATATCTCCGGTGTACGGATGCTTGGATGCCCCCGCTGTGGACTGCGTGACGCCGTGGGGTCTCCGCCCGAGCAGTCTGCCGTACGCCGCGCCTAAGCATCGCCGCCCTCCACACGACGCCACGCGCCGTGCGACGCCCGCGCAGCGCGCCTCGTGCGCATGCAGCCGGGTCCAGCTGGCTGTGTTGTGCCTTAAGGCGTCCTTGCCTCGTCCGCTTTGCCACGCTCACCCGTCTATTCCGTCTCTCGCTCGCCGCCGTGCTCCGGCCGCCCCAGCGAGCGCCGCCGGCGCCATTACCGCCACCGCAGCCGAGCAAGCTTCGTGCCCTCTTTCGCAGCGGCACGACCCCCTCCACCTCTTCCCTGAGGCACGCCGAAGCTCCCCGAGGTCGCCCGTTGCCGGCCCGACCCGAGCCCGGCCGAGGGACATCGAGCCGCGGCGTCCAACCGGCCATCTCCCCGCGGCCGACGCTCGTCCGCGCCGCCACCGTCCGTCTGACCCCCATAATCGCTCGCAGGTAATCCCCTTAGCCCCCAGTAGCACGTCCCGGTCACCACCGCCCGCAATTTGGCCGCCGCCACCGTCGAGCCGAGCTCGGGCCGCCGCCGTCCCCCGCGCGCCGCCGAGGGGCCGCCGGCCGCTCCGCCGGCCGGACCAGGCACACCTATAGCACCGGGTGGACCCGCTGGTGCCCCACGGGCACTCACCTGCACCCGTCTGCCTCTCCTCCGGCCGCCAGAGTTGGCCCTTGCGCCGGCAAGGGTATGGATGCAGTGATTGCAATCTTTTCAGGGTGTTTTGTGTAAAGGAAGGGCACATCTGTGAAGTAGGAAAGGTTCCCGAGGGTCCCTCTGTAAGTGTGTTTTAGGGTTTCGGCTGAAACTTCCAAAATTCGTTAAAAATCGTAGAAAAATCAGAAAAATGCAAATCCAATTTGTTGGGTTCCTGGTGAAGAAACCTACCTTTTCTAGAAAGCATGTATAGGGTTTTTCTGTGCAGTTTTTGAATTAAAAATTCAAACTCAGTTTGGTGTGTTTTTGGTGTAGTTAAAAATTTACACATGCTATGGACTTGAATTTTGGACATGTTGCTCTTTATGGCATGTCTAGATCTGTGGCAAAAGTTTGCATGATTTTGATATGTATATTTTCAGTTATGATTTATGTAAGCTTTATGCTAGATTAATTTTTGATGCTTTTATAGCCCCCTATAATGAACTTTTCTGTAGCCCCATGTGCACCCTAGGGCTTTGCCTTGTTGATTAGTACCTCTGGTATGATGGATGTGATTTTAGGGAATTGTTTAATAGATGATTTGGATTTAATCTTGTGTAGGAGTTTAAATTCAAAATCTTTAAAATAATTTGAATCTGCACTCATGCTTTGGTCAGAAGCTTATATTTGTCATACATGACTTGTAGGAGAAAGTTGAGATCAAAAAGTTTATTAAATCTTTTTATATGAATTAATGGTGATTTACTAGGCTGAAATTTGTCTTTTTCATATAAATTAATTTATAAATGATCTTAAGCTATATTTTGGTTTGAGAGCTTAAAATAGGCATATGTTGCTGTGTGCAAAAGCTTAGGCTCATTTGAGTTGTTTTTTATTTAATACGGATTTAGGGTTGTAAAGCTTGTTCTAATTAATTAAATAAAGAAATAGCGATTAAAGTGTTAAATTGTGAAATCATGTTTGTTCCTATTTTTATTAATTTAAACACACCCCCTTACTATTTGGTGAAATTAAGTAACTTAATTTTCTTATATGTACACAGTCACCATCAAGATTAACTTTAATTAATGCATATGCATGTATACGTGTAGATTTACCGGACGGTACGTACACACTCACCCAGGAGGGAGACGGGACCGTTGATGGTGAACTGAACGAGTTGAGTGTGCAGCAAGACCTGGACCAAAGTCCAGAAGAGCCCAAGGCTAGCGTTAGTGTTGAGTCAGAGCAAGGCAAGCACCGGTTCATCTAACCCTTTTTCTTTAAAATTTCATACCTTTTACTTTTCAGTATTTCTTGGTTACTTGTGCATTTCAGTTTAAGGAGTTTCTTTGAAACCTAGATGCATGATCCTTAGGACTCCTATGCTCTTTTACTAGTATGTTAGGACGCTAGTGCCATGCTTTAAGGACACGGTACAAGTCGAGTAATGACTCATTGCTCGCGAGATATAAGATATTCTTGTTGGAATCATAAGTTGGTTAAAACGACTCGCTCATGTGGTAAGAGCAATGGGTTTAAGCTATTGAACGTACCAAGTGCTTGTCGGGAATGGGACCGGTAAGCCTAGTACCTTCTGAACCGGGGCGGGATCTTTCTAGCTACCCGCTTGTGATGCGTCTCCAGGCTAGCTACCCGTGGTATAGTGTGTGAGTCGGACCGGGTCGGGTTAGACCCTCCGGATAACCGTGTACCAGAGTTTGTAGCATTTGATCCCAAACTGTGGGATGTTGGGAACCGCCTGGTCGGGGTAGACCCTGCATTTGCTTTTATTTGAATTCTTGGGGTCTACTTCTTCCGTGTATCTTGGGTTTACCTTGCAAGGCTATAAATCGATCGATCGTCGGTCACTCGCCATTATCTGAGTCGGCTTGACCACTGGCTACCCCATGTTTATTTATGGAACATTTTGGATTAATATTGTTACCTGTTTAATATTGTTTGCACAACATGCTTGTTTAGTGCAGGTGCTCACCTAGAATGGTTAACATACTAGAATTGGAGCTAAAATCTGAAAATAAGGATCAACTCTTAGTTGCTTTTGGCAAAACAAACCCAGCAGCCAAAAAGCCTTGCATGTCTGGTTGTACTTTATTTTTGTCGGGTAAGTCTTGCTGATTATTAGTATACTCAGCCTTGCTTAATTTGTTGTTTTCAGGTAATCCCATCTGGCCTGGTTCTATCCGAGATGGTTGGGAGCTTGAATGGGAGAACGATGATGAGGAGTGATATGCATGGATGGCCTCCTGTGTGTATCATGCGTGTAGCTTACTTTCCGCTGTTTAAACTCTGAACCATGTTTACTTTTATGTATGAAAAACCTGGTTTGTAATAATGTTGAACTTGTGGACTTTTATGTAATGTAATGTTGTACTCTGGTCCCTCCTTCGTGTGGTCTTAGCTCATATCTCGATCTTGTTGTAAGTGATTTACCGGGCTTTACCCGACGGAAGCGACTTAATAATTCTTTATTATCGCTTAATGGCCATGTGGACAGGCTTAGGCGATAATATGGAATTATTTTGGGTGGTTCTGTCACAATCGTGTTGTCACAGGGATGTTCATTCACGTTTTATGGTTGCTATGGCTCTGGTGGCATGGTATGGGCGTCCTGATTTTTTCGTTACAATAACATACAATCTGTATTGGCTAGAAATTACAGACCAATTGCTACCTGGTCATACCCCGCAAGATAGACCTGACATTGTTGCTAGAGTGTACCATGCTAAGCTACGCGATCTTCATGCTAAGCTACGTTGTACCATAAGTTGTTAACGACCGTGTAAAGCAAATACTTGGTGTCTGTGCAGAAAGTAGTCCCGACACTAACTAGTAGATGCGCTGAGATCTATCTCTCAATGGACGGTGCTAAGAAACTAGTGACACGGTATTTTTATCCTGGTTCCGGCCGGGGCCGTACGTCCAGCAGGGGTGTGCTCGGGGCACTGTATTGCGTTGCACCGTGGTGCTTGCAGAGGGGGGCTACAAGCGAGGTGGGAGAGGATGCCGGGCCTCCAGGTCCCAGAGGTACTGATTGAGGCAAGTGCCAATGTCGTGGTGAAGGCAGAAAGCTTGCGAGTGAGTGCTCTCTGTCGTCCCCCTTGCGGCTAGGGGACTGCCCCTCCTTTTATAGGCCAAGGAGGAGTCAGTTTACAGGTGTGCTGCACTATTCTAGCTACGTATGGCGGTATGGCGTACAGTGCCGTGGAGTAGATGGCCGTCCCGACGAATCTCGCTTCCGGCGGGACGTCATAGCGCCCCTTGTATCTGTCCAGGAACGGCTTCGAGGGTGGCGGCGTAGGGGCTTCTCGTTTGGTCGTCGTCCGTACATTAGCTCGAGGGTGCGGCTGACGGGAGTCCGCAGGGCGCACAGCAGCCGGCGTGGCGGTGTCTTGTCGCTCCGTACCCCCACAGCGTAGGGGATGGCGATGCAGTGCCCGGGATGGCGTTGGGATGGTGGGGATGGCTGCACAGGACCGACGGCGACGGAGGTGACCGGTCCTGCTAGCCTGACGTCACGACATGGTCCTACGCGGGCGTGGAGTAGTCGTCTATCTCCCCTTCGAGGGCTCCGCCATCCTCTTTCGAGGGCGCGGCATGTCAGCCGTACGGGAGTGGGCGGCACAGTGCCACGGGACCGTCGCCAGCCACGCCTCACAGCGTCGCACAGTGGCGGGGATGGCCTCACCGGCGGAGTTGGCGGAACAGTGCCGGGGCGTGATTCCCAGGAGCGTCGTGGCGCGGATTCGTCTTTGACCTGGGCGCCTGCGAATGTCAGTGCATTAAATGCCCTTGTCGGGGGAGCAGATATGGAGGCGGCGGGCCCTTGAGGTCTCGAGCGAGACGAAACCTCGCTCGAGGGGGTGTTCAGCTCTCGATCGAGACGGGACCTCGCACGAGAGGGCGTCCAGCCCCCGAGCGAGGCGGGACCTCTCCCGAGGGGGCGACGAGCCCTCAAGCGAGGCAGAACCTCACCCGAGGGGGTGTCCAGCCCTCGAGCGAGGCGGAGTTTTATCAGTGCGGCACCGTGCCCCTCGAGCGAAGTGGAGTTCCGCCCGAGGGTGGCCAGGCCGACTGTCTGATGGGCCTTGGGCCCGTGGGTTTATCTCACGCGTGTTTTTAGGTTCGTTTGCCTTTGTTTTTTATAGAGGTAAGCGGGTTTTCCCTGGTTGTTTAGGGGACCCTTATGGCTGTACCTGACAGTAGCCCCCGAGCATCTGTGGATGTATCCGTGAGGATCCCGCAGATGCTGACGCTTGCTGATGGGATTTTCTTCCCCTTGGTTGCCGGTGCTATTCCGTGGGGCCGCGCTAGCGGACCCGCGGTCTAGCCCCCCGAAGCCTTGCGCAGAGCGTGGGTGCTCCCCGCAAGGTTTTTTCACGAGATCCGCCGGTGTGCGGGGTGTTAGTTTCAGCCGGCATCGGCAATATTCCATCCGGCCTCGGCGGTGCCGCACGAACGTATTTGGCATTGTCTGCGTTCGGTGCACCCCAAGAGGTGTAGCCGTGCGTCGAGCCCCTGAGCTTGGGCCCGTTCGAGGCAATCGGGATGAGCTCTTTGACTTGTTTCGTACGCTCCCTCGACGTCCCTCCGCGGGACGGAGGGTGAGGTTTCCGTAACTCCCATTGAGCGGGTCGCGAATTATAGACCTCGTTGAGCTGTTATCGGGTGATTCAAGTGGATGCCCGTGCCCCATTCGATAAGGGTAGGCTCGTGGTCCGGAGACTCGTCCATGGAGGCGCTTACGTGGGTTTGCTAGGTAGGGAGCGGAAGCTCTCCCTCATACTAGCTGCCCTCGTTGGCTCTTGAACACGACATGTGGGGCGCCCCTGAGCTAGTGGGCTCGAGGATAGGCTTGAATGCGCGCGCCCTCGTCGTCCATGACTCTCTTGATCTGGGGCGCCTGTTCAAACCCTTCGAGGGTCAGGCTCTGAACCCCTGATCAGTAGGGCCGTTGCGGAGTGGCATCTAAATGCTCCCCGCCTTTTTTACATCTGTAGGGCTCATGGGCTCATGGTCAGGTTGGCCCTCGAGCTGCTGATCAGTAATCCTCTGGAATCGAGGGCACCTGTGGCGCCCGCTCTCGTCGAGTGGGTCTCGAGACCACTGGTCTGTAATCGTACCCTTCGAGGGTCGGATTTCTCGAGCCCTGGGCTCGGGCCGTGCGAGGGTCACGCTTACTTTGTAAGGCACCAGACCATTAAATGCCCACAGTTGTGGCTGTAGTCGTGCGCGCGCGGCGCGCCTTTTCGTGTGACGCGGCCACATGCGTAGTGGCCATCGTGGGGGGGGGGGGGGGGGGACGTGACGGCCCGCCGCGGCTCTTCGGTTGCGCCACGCCGTAATGATCGAACGTGTGCGCACGCCTGGCCGTTTCGGTCTTGGTGGGGCCCACTCGTTAGTGACAGGCGCCGTTGCCTGCAGTTAATGCGCGCGGCGCGCGCAGTTCGGGGAGCATGGCTCCCTTAGATCTATAAATCCAAGGGGAGGGAAGGGGGTCCCTTACCTCAACACTTAGCACCCGTCGCCCCTTGCACCTGGCTTCCGCTTCAGAGCACCGCGTGCCCCTTCATTTCCGCCTAGTGCTCGCTTCGCCTCCGTGCTCCTCTGCCAATCGCAATGGCTCCCACCCAGCCATTCCAGGTGCTGGACCCGCTGCCGTGGCATCGCTCGATGGTGACGGACTTCGCGTTGAACGAGCTCGTGAACGGCGGCCAGCTAGCGCCGAATGTGGAGGGGAAGCCTCCAGAGTGGATCGTTCCGCCGGCGGTGGATCGGGAGCCCAACCCGCCATTCGGCTACGTGGTCAGCTTCATCCGGCACCACGAACGCGGCTTCACTGCGCCGGAGAGCCGCTTCATGCGCGGACTATGCCACCACTACGGGGTGGAGTTGCACAACTTCACCCCGAACGTGATTTTGCAGGCGGCCACCTTCGTCGGTGTCTGCGAGGGGTTCCTGGGGATCCTAGTGAACTGGGATCTCTGGGTCCACCTCTTCCGCGCGGAGCTGCACAGGCTCACTACGCACGAACCGCGGGTGCGCCGCGCGGTGCGCGCCAGTGGCCTGTCGATCTCGCTGCGAGACACGAGCAGGGAGTTCTACATTCCCTGCACGATGACCTCCAACAACGCAGAGTGGGAGAGGGGATGGTTCTATCTCCGCAACGATGGGCCCGGCCTCCCCCTACACCGGCAAGATGCTGAAGGAGAAGGCTGACTCCTGGCATCACGGCGTGCCCCCCTCTTCGCGCCAGGATCAGCTGGAGTCAGTCCTGCTCGCGTTGAAGGGCCTGGCGGATGCTGGGTTGGGCGCGGCTTCGGTCCTCGCCAACCTCCACCACAGGCGAATCGTCCCCCTCGTTGGTGCGCTCGTGGTTGCTGCACGACCGCTTCCCCTTGGAGTACGCGACCACGAGGGTGAAGCGCGCCATTAGCCTCAAGGCCATCAGGCACGGCAACGACAACCTCTGGTCGTTTGTTATGCTTCCTGACGCCCCGCTGGTGAGTAGGCTCCCCCCTTCCTTTATTCCTCCAGGATGCACCGCCGCGACTCTGACATTTAGCTCTTCCTAGCAGAGGGTGGCCATGAACGCCGCGCGGTCTAACCCACCCACGCCTCGAGCCCGAGCGCGCGCACGCGGCGCAGCGGCGGGAGCAAGAGCGGGCAGCGCGCAAGAAGGAGCGTAGGATCCGGTGGCGGGAGCGTCGGGAACAGCGGGACGAGGAATACCGGCTGCGCGAGTAGCAGGGACTCTCTCCCTCGACGACCTCGGAGTACTCGTCGTCGGGAGAAGGAGAGAAGGAAGAAAGTGACGGGAGGCAGGACCCCTCTGAGAGGTGGGAGCCCGCGCTCCCCTCACCAAGAGCCGCGGAGGCGGCAGAGGAACAAGTGCTTGGGGCGGGCGCGAAAGCGCCTGCCGCCAGGCAGTCTACGGAGGAGGCGGCACGCGCCGCGAGGCGTCGACGCCCGCCGCGGAGGCGTCCTGGGAGTGCTGTCGTGGTGACGCCGGCCGCCGCCACGGCGTCTGTCGAGCCCTCAAGGAAGAGAAAGCGGGGCTTCTCCACCTTGAGGTAAGCAATCGCCCCTCAGTCGTTTGGGTTTTGAGGGGTTGGAGCTCAAACTTCTGTTTCCATGTTCGCAGGGCGGCGCCGATCGTCCCCGACCTCGCGCCTGCTAAGGTGCTAAGGTCGGGTACGTTCGTGCCCATGAGGCTGCGCTCGTGGAGGGCGTCGTAGACAGCAGAGAGCGCGGCGGCGACGAGCGAGCCACCGCGCCCTGCGACCAAGGTTACAGGGTTGCGGCAGGAGGTGGCGGTCACAGCGGCGGCGACCGCTGTGTCGGAGGTTCCCCCGGCGCCCGTCCCCGCCACAGTCGATTAGGCGGCTGTGGTGGAAATCCCTGATGACGACGCCCCACCACCTGGATGGGGCCAATGGGAGAGCCGGCCCGGCCCCCGAGGCCGTGGCGGGGGTACTGGTGGTGCGGGAAGACGACCGTGTGGTGCCGCGGCGGCCGGCGCACAGCGCCGAGGCCTCGTCGTCACGCGCCGGCCTCCCCGTCCCGAATACTACCGTGGCGCACCTGGAGCAGGAGCGGGAGCCCGCTGGTGCGCCACCAGCCTACTTCAACGAGGCCCAGGCCGAGCAGGAACTATGGCCAGAGTTTCGAGACCATGTAGTCTCGCTCAACAACGCGTTGAACGAGGCCCTGCGGATCCATGCTGGCCCTGCATGGCAAGTCTTCAAGGTACATTCTCTCATCGTCAAATTCGAGGCTTTTTTCCTGTTGCTTTTGCTTTCGTGCATTCCATGACTCCATCTTCTCCTGCGTCTCGTCCACCGTCGACAGGAGCTCGAGGGCCAGGCTCGAGAGAGGTATAACAATCTCGATCAACTGAGCTCCGAGCACGACTGGTACTGGGACCAGTACGACGCTCTGGACACTCTCGTTGAAGCTCTGCGAACCGACAGCGGGTGGCTGTATTACCGACTGCAAGCCGTGCGGGACGAGCTCTTGGAGGAAGACGCCCAGGCTACGGGAGACATCTCCGCAGTGGCGAAGGTGCGGGCGGCGCTCCTGGAGCGGGACGAGGTGCTGCAGAAGGCGCGTGAGGATGCGGCTGCGGTGTGGGTTGCGGCGTCGGAATTCGAGAGGGAGTTGGCTTCTGCCCGAGCTCAGCTCCAGCAAGACCGTGCTACCCTCGAGGGGGCGCGGTCCTGGCAGAGCCAGGCCGAGGAGAAGTCTAAGGAGGCTAAGCTACTGAGGGTCAGCCTGGCGGACAAGGCAGCTTCTCTCGTCTCGACGGAGGAGCAGCTTCAGCGGGAGCGGGACGCGCGTCAACAGGCAGACGCTCAGCTTCAGCAGGAGCAGGCCGCCCTAGATGAGGCTCAGGCCGCCCTCGAGCGCGAGCGCCTGGCGCGGGAAGAGGCCCAGGGTCGACTGCAGCAAGAGCACGCCACACTCGAGGGGGCGGAGACGACCCTCAAGCAGCGGGACGAAGAAGTCTCCCGACTCAACGGGGAGCTGACCCAACTCAGCGTCTCGCATGAGGACCTGCGCCAGTCCCTCGAGGAGCAGGAAGCCACGGTTCTCAGCCTGCGGCAGGCAGCTGAGGACGTGCGCAAGACCCTCGAGGCGGAGAAGAAGCAGGTCGAAGGTGAGTCGTTTTTTCGCCTGTCTTTTGCTTGTCGATTCGACTTGTTTGGGGTCCGCTCCCAACTTTTGTTTTTCGTTTTTGCTTTCAGGCTTGCGGACCGCCCTGGGGAACTCGACGACCTAGGCTCAGGCTGTTCAGACGGCCTACAACTCCTATCAACAAGAGTTGGAGGAGCTGCGGGCCGCCGCCCTCGAGGCATGCCGGGAGGTTGAGGAAGGTGAGGCACAGGCTGGGAGCTCGATGGAGAGCCGTCTCCGCGCCCTCGGTGGGCACGTCACCTAGCGCATGCGCCACACCCTTCACTTGGGTGTCCAGAAGGCGCTCGGTGTGATGGCTTCCCACTATCAGGTCGACCTCGAAGCCGTCTCGTCGTCCCTGTCGGCGTTGACGTCAAGGTGGCGATGAATCGCGCGGACATGCTCGCCGCTCCTGCTGCCGACATCCTCACCGAGGACTTCACGGACTTCCTATTCGCAGATGCTCCCGCGACAGGCGATCCCCGAGCCTAAAGATCACTAGGCGTTTTAGGTGTTAGCATTCGAGCTGTGTGGCTGTGTAATAAACGATTATGGTTTAAAACGTTTGAATGCTTGTAAATTGAAATAGTCGTTGTTTTACTCCGGCAATTGTATTGTTCCGCCTCCCAATTTTCTTAGGTGAACCTTGGCTGGGAAAGGTTTGTTCGCACGAGTAGCTTGCAGGCGAAGTGGCGAGGCGGAAGGGCCATATCCTGCCGGAGGCATAGGCTATCCCCGACTCGCGCTTCTTCGCCTTTCGGTCGCTCGTGTCTCACGTAGGTTCTCCCAGAATTTGGGTCGAGACGTACTTAGCACATTTGCGGTGAATTTTGCGAAAAAAATGGGACCATTTGGGGGGGGATGCCCCCCGCAGTAGCCCTCGAGGGTGACTTGGTTTTCAGGGGAAAGCCGGGGTGCCCTTTGTATTTATTTATCTCGATGACATTTACATTTGTACAACCAACTGGGGTGTTGGGTGTGTAAATAACAAAAAGAACTTGGAAACCCTCTCTAAGGGTAGAAGCGACGTAGTTGTTGGATGTTCCAAGCGTTGGTGAGTTCCTCGCCGTCCTCGTTGGCCAACTAGTAGGTGTCGGGCTTGAGCACCTTGACAACGACGTAGGGTCGCTCCCACGGGGGTGATAGCTTGTGGCGGCCTCAATGGTCTTGGCGCAGCCTTAGGACTAGGTCCCCTTCGTTGAAGTCTCGACGCCGTATCTTCCGGGCCTGGTAGTGCCTTAGAGCCTGTTGGTACCTTGCTGAATGCATCAGTGCCACTGTGCGGGCCTCATCTGGTTGGTCCAGCGAGTCCTCGTGGACTCGTTGGTTGGCGCCCTCATCATAGCCCTGAACTCTGTGCGACCCATATTCCAAGTCCTTGGGGAGAACGACCTCCGCGCCATAGACAAGGAAAAATGGGGTGAATCCCGTGGCCCTGCTCAGAGTGATTCTGAGGCTCCACACGACTGCTGGTAGTTCCTGGAGCCATTTTCGGTCGGACATGTTCAGTCTGTCAAAAACTCTGGGCTTGAGGCCCTGCAAGATCATGCCGTTGGCCCGCTCCACTTGGCCATTGGTCTGTGGGTGTGCGACGGCTGCCCAATCCACACGGATATGGAACTTGTCGCAGAACTCCAGGAACTTCCTGCCAGTGAATTGAGACCCGTTGTCGGTGATGATGGAATTAGGCACCCCGAACCTGTAGATGATGTCGGTGAAGGACGTCACCGCCTGCTCTGCCCTGAGATTCGTTATTGGGCGCACCTCAACCCACTTGGAGAACTTGTCGATGACAACCAGTAGGTGGGTGTAGCCCCCGGGCGCCTTTTGCAAGGACCTGACAATGTCCAGCCCCCACAGGACGAAGGGCCACGTGACTGGAATTGTTTGGAGGGCGTGAGGTGGGAGGTTGGTCTTGCGGGTGTAGAATTGGCACCCTTCACAGGTGCGCACGATCTCACTGGCGTCAGCGACCGCGGTGGGCCAGTAGAAGCCCTGGCGGAACGCGTTGCCCACGAGGGTGCGTGGTGCTGCGTGGTGGCTGCACACGCCCGCGTGAATGTCTCGAAGGAGCTCGCGCCCCTGAGGAATGGGTATGCACCGCTGCAAGACGCCCGACGCGACGCGCTTGTACAGCTCGCCGTCGACAAGGGTGAACGACTTGGCCATTCTGGCGACGCGCCTAGCCTCGGATCGATCCGAGGGGAGTCCCCCTCGATCCATCCAGGCTAGGTATTTGTCCCGCCGGCCCCCCCCGCGCGGGGGGGGGGGGGGGCTGGCTTTGTGTCCATGGCCACTTCCTCGTCCGCGCCGTAACCCTCGAGCAGGAAGAGCACGAACGCCTCGTTCGAGGGGTCCTCGTCCATAGGCTCCACGCCCGTTGGATCCGAGGGATCCCCCGAGGGTTCCTCCTGACTCGAGGGTGCCAGCTCGAGGTTGACGGACGGTTTGGCGACATCCCGCGCAAAAACGTTCGGGGGAATGGTGATTCGCCCCGACGCAATTTTGGCGAGCTCGTCCGCCTCCTTGTTGTACCTGCGGGGTACGTGGTTAAGCTCGATGCCATAGAACCTGTCTTCGAGGGCCCGTACGACATTGCGCTATGCCTCCATCTTGTCGTCGTGACAACTCACATTCTTCATGACCTGGTAGATCATGAGCTGCGAGTCTCCCCTAACGTCGAGGTGCTTGATACCCGTCTCGATGGTGATTCTGAGGCCACAGAGATGGGCCTCGTACTCCACCATGTTGTTCGATGCGGGGAAATGCAGGCACACTGCGTACCTCATGTGCTCCCCGAGGGGTGAGATGAAGAGCAGGCCCACGCTCGCCCCTGTTTTCATCACCGACCCATCGAAGTAGAGGGTCCAGCACTCAGCCTGGATTTGCGGCGGCGGCAGCGGTGTGTCCGTCCATTCGGTGACGAAATCCACTAAGATCTGGGATTTAATCGCCTTGCGCGGCGCATAGGCGAGCGTTTCGCCCATCAACTCCACCGACCACTTGGTGATCCTGCCCGCCGCGTCCGGGTTTCGGATAATCTCCCCCAACGAGAAGGAGGAGACTACCGTGACCGGATGGGCCTCGAAGTAGTGGCGGAGCTTGCACCGTGCGAGCGCCACCACGTAGAGCAGCTTCTGGATCTGCAGGTACCACGCCTTGGTCTCGGACAACACCTCGCTGATGTAGTACATGGGCCGCTGGACTGGTAGGGCGTGCCCCTCCTTCGTGCGCTCTACCACGATGACGGCGCTGACCACCTGTGTGGTTGCGGCGACGTTGAGATACAGAGGCTCGCCGTCCCGGGGTGGCGTTAGCATTGGCGCATGGGCGAGCGTCGCTTTGAGTTTGTCAAGCGCCTCTTGGGCCTCGGCGGTCCAGGAGAAGCGCTCGTGCTTCTTCAGAAGCCGGCAAAGGGGTAGCCCTTTCTCGCCGAGCCGCGAAATGAAACAGCTCAAAGCGGCAAGGCACCCCAGCACCTTCTGGACCCCCTTGAGGTCTCGAATCGAGCCCATCCGCTCGAGGGCTACGACCTTCTCGGGGTTGGGTTCGATGCCCCGCTGGGAGACTATGTATCCCAGCAGAATGCCTCGCGGCACTCCGAAGACGCACTTCTCGGGGTTCAACTTCACCCTGTTTGCTCGCAGGCAGTCGAATGCCACGCGAAGGTCACTAACTAGGTCGTCTGCCTTCCTAGTTTTCACGACTATGTCGTCAACGTAATCCTCAACAGTCCGCCCGATGTGGTCTTCGAACACATGTTGCATACACCGCTGGTACGTCGCGCCTGCGTTTCGGAGGCCGAATGGCATCGTCATGTAGCAAAACATTCCAAACGGCGTGATGAATGAAGTCGCGAGCAGGTCGGACTCCTTCATTTTTATTTGGTGGTATCCGGAATAGGCATCAAGGAAGCATAGAAGCTCACACCCTGCAGTCGAGTCAACAATTTGATCAATTCGTGGCAAAGGAAAAGGAACTTTAGGACATGCTTTATTCAAACTAGTGTAATCTACACACATCTGCCACTTCCCATTCTTTTTCTTAACTAGTACAGGCTTAGCTAGCCACGTAGGGTGGAACACTTCCTTGATGAACCCGGCCTCGAGGAGCTTCCGCAGCTCCACTCCAATCGCTCGGCGCCACTCTTTGTCAAAGCGCTGCAGCCGTTGTTGCACGGCTCAGGAGTGAGGTAGGATATCAAGGGAGTTCTCGGCGACCTCCCTCGGGATGCCTGTCATATCCGAGGGGCTCCACGCGAAGATGTCGGCGTTGACGCAGAGAAAGTCGACGAGCACCACTTCCTATTTCGGGTCGAGGGTGGAACTGACCCTCAATGCCTTGCCCTCGGTGGCAGCAGGGTCGAGGGGCACCTCCTTGGTTTGCTCAGCAGCCTCGAAGCTACCGGCGTGCTTGACGGTGGAGTCGAGGTCCTCATTGACCAGCTTCTCCATGCTCGCCACAAGCGCTTCATCCAGCGCTAGTGCCTCAGTGTGCTCCACGCACTCGACGTCGCAGTCGAACGCGTGCTTGATCGATGAGCCCACGATGATGACGCCCTTGGGCCCCGGCATCTTCATCTTGAGGTAGGTGTAGTTCGGGACCGCCATAAACTTGGCGTAGCACGGCCGCCCAAGAATGGCGTGGTACACGCCCCTGAACCCCACCACCTCGAAGGTGAGCATCTCCTTGCGGAAGTTGTCCGGTGTGCCGAACCAGACCGGCAGATCGATCTGCCCGAGGGGCTGGACGCGCTTGCCCAGCGCGACGCCATGGAACGACGTCGTGCTGGGCCGCAGCTGGTCCAACCCGATCCCCAGCAGGCGCAGAGTGTGCGCGTAGAGGATGTTGAGGCTGCTGCCCCCATTCATCAGCACCTTGGAGAAGCGCGCATTGCCGATGACCAAGTCGACGACCAGCGAGTACTGGCCCGGGTTAGGGATGCGGTTCGGGTGATACTCGCGACTGAAGGTAATGGCGTCCTCCGACCAGTCGAGAAAGGAGGGAGGAGCCTTTTCCGCGGCGAGGACTTCGTGCTGCTCCCGCTTGCGCTGGCTGTTGGACATTTCCACGGTCGGTCCCCCGAAGATGAGGAAGACGTTCTCCACTGCGGGGAAGCCACCGGCGTCACCGTCACCCTCGTCCTTCTTGGCCTCACCATCCTTCGCGGCGGCGTGGCTGTAGTACTTTTTGAGCATGTCGCACTGCTCTAGGGTGTGGTTGACTGGTGTCTTATGGTACGGGCAGGGCTTCTTCAACATGTCGTCAAATATGTCGGGGCCTCGAGGGGCCGCTCGAGGACCCCTTCGAGCTGGGTCAACTGCGAGGGCCTCGTACCCGTCGTCGTCGTGTCCCTGCGCGCGCACCTTGCGGCGTGGGTTTTTGCCCTTCTTGCCCCGCTTATGCTTCTGCTGGGGCTCCTTGGACTTGCTGCCCTCTGCGGGCGTGTCGTCCACGCGCTTGCCCTTCTTGCCGTCGAAGATGGCCCACACTGCCTCCTTGCCGGAGGCGAAGCTGGTGGCGACGTCGAACAGCTCGTTGGAGTCGACGGGCGGGCGGCGCCCGAGCTCGCGCACGAGGTCTCGGCAGGTCATGCCCTCGAGGAAGGCGTGCACGATCTCGGACTGGGCCATGCTCGGGAGCTCCGTACAGCGCTTGGAGAAGCGCCGTATGAAGTCCCGGAGCGACTCGCCGGGCTTGTGGGTGCATGCGCGCAGATCCCAGGAGTTCCCAGGGCGCACGTACGTGCCCTGGAAGTTCCCCACGAAGGTGCAGACCAGGTCATCCCAGTTGTGGATCTGACTGGGCGGCAGGTGCTCGAGCCACGTTCGCACCGAGTCGGCGAGGTGCAACAGCAGGTTGCGGATGATGACCTCGTCGGTGGTGGCTCCGCCCAGCTTGCACGCCAGACGATAGTCATTGAGCCACACACGGGGGTCCGTCTCCCCCGTGTACTTGTCGATTGACGTGGGCTGGCAGAAGCGCTCCGGGAAGCTCGCCGTGCGGATCTTCCGGCTGAACACGCGGGTCCTCGGGGGCTCCAGCGTTGGTGAGCGGTCCTCGCGGCTATCATAGCGCCCGCCCCGTCGCGGGTGGTAGCCCACCATCGCCCGTGTCTCCATGTTGCCCGTCCGCCGGGCGTTGATGACGTTACGGGCGTCGCCATCCTGGGCCTACCCACGCGTGTCAAGGATCCGCTCCTTGGCCGGCGTTCGGCCCTGGTTGGCAGGTTGTCTTGTTGCGCTGCCTGTGTGAACTGACACCTCGGGGCCCTGCGCGCCCCCGCCGTCCTGCGCGCTTCCCTGCTGGCGGATGCGAGACGCCAACTCTCGGCCTGTTGCATGGTCGCCTGCTCAATGAGCGCCCGCGCCTCGTGGTGTAGGTTTTGCGCCTCGGGCGTCGAGGGAGCATGCATGGCTCGCAGCAGTGTCGCAGCTGCGATGAGCTTCTGGCATGCACCCGGGGGTGTGTTCGGGTTGTTGACGTCGAAGTCAGTGTTGATGCGGTCGCGCACCTGCCTGCCCAGCTCGCACGCGCGTTCGCCGCGCGCGGAAACTTCTCCAGCGATGGAGGCGCGATGCAGTCGCACTGCACAATACTCCTCCGCAAGTTTTCCCTCGAGTTCGCGCACTTGGGCTAGCTGCGCGTTGATGTCGGCACCCCACGCCGGTGAGGTGGGGGCGCACTTGGCCCCGTGCCCTGGAGTGGTCTAGTTCCCAGGTTGGGGGGCCTCTCCGTCGCCAGCCCCCGCCGCGTTCGCACCGTTCGCTTGGTCGTCGATGACCACGACAAAGCACTCACGTGCGGGGTCATAGCTCCTGGTGCTGGAGTCGTCGGAGTAGCCGAACTAGTAGTCCGCGGCATCGAGGAACCGCTGGAACATCACCGGGTCCGGCACGCTGGAGAAGTCCCACTCCGCGTATCCGTGCGAAGTGGCGGGTGGTAGCTCGCTGGCGGAGCCGTGGTAGGACTCGTCATTGGTGGTGGCGGTGAGGTTCCTGGCCGCCAGGAGGTGGCGGCCGGGATGGTTTTCGCGCGCCATCACGTCGGTGCTGGCGGATGAGGCGTACGCCGGCGTTGCGCATGCCGTGGGGGAACTGCGGCTCGGGAACCGCGCGCTCCCCGCGGGCGTGGTCGCTAACTCGCCGGTGGGTGCGTCGCGTTGCGAGGCGACGCGCGCGGCCGACGTCGTTCCATCCGCGCCCGTCGAGAGCGCCGGCCGTAGCGTCGTGGTGCCGAGGGACCCGCGCGTCCGCCTGGGCGGGCGCCGGGGCGTCAGCACCGGGCGTGACGGGGACCGGACCTGGTCTGGTCGACCGCCACGGGTGAAGCTCGTCGCGGTTGGTGATGAGCATGAGGTAGTCGTTCCCCGTGGCCTAAAAGTTCAGGCTCCCGAACCGAATTTCGAATCCGGCTGGGAGGGGGTCTGAACTGCCCATGGCGTACCTATGGCCCCGGTACTCGGTGCGAATCACCATCGAGATGGCTGGTGGAAGCTGATCTTCAGCACGCACTCCCCCTACTGTGACAACCCGCCCAGGAAAACACCGTACTATCGCCTAAAACCAATCCACTTTGGTCATTAAGCAATAGTAAGTATCATCCTGTCGTTAGTTGCCGGGTTAATGCTCGGTAAATCACTGGGAATTCATACAGAGGATCGACATATGCATTAAAACTAACGCGAAGGCGAGTCCAGAGTACAACACGAGTTACAAACAATTTATTGCAAACCATTGTTCATGACATGAAGTAAATGTTCAGAGTTCGAAAGCAGCGGAAATAAATTAAACTAGCGCAATGGTCAACATCACAGGAGGCCATCCGTGATGCCAACACTTGTCGTCATCCACCCGGTCAACAGCACCTGCACAACAGTTTTAAATTAAGGCTGAGTATACTAATACTCAGCAAGACTTAACCGTTGGGTGATAACTACACCACCAAACTCTAGACATGAAAGGCTTTATGGCTGGTGGAGTTTCTTTTGCCGAACAGCCACGAAGAGTAGGTCCTTACTTTCAATTTTTTAGCACCAGTTCTAGTTGATTACCATTTCTAAGTGTGCCAACTAATTAAATCAAGAATTTGGTCAAGCAATTAATTCATACAACCATATTCACCAAATTCCATCATTACGAGATATCATGGCTAGTTGATTAAGTAGTATCGGATAACAGTGAGAGGCCGACAATCGATTGATTTAAACCTTGCAAGGTAAACCTAAGCACACGGTGGGATGCCCCCACGAGGACAACCACCAAGCGGTTCCCAAAACTTTTTGGGTCGGGATCGAATCTTACAATCTTTGGTGCAGGCTATCCGGAATACCCCGCGAGGCACCCAGACTCACCATACACCACCGATAGCTAGCCATGAGACGCATCCCAAGATGAGTAATAGTAAGATCCCTCGCCGCCTCATTAAGGTACTAGGCTTACCGGTCCCATTCCTGACAAGTGCTTAGTACGTTCAAAAGCTTAGCCCACGAAAGCCACTGGACCGGAGCCCAAATCCCATGCTCTTACCACATGAGCAGTCCATTTATAAATATCTTATGATTCCAACATAAGAACCTATTCTCGCGAGTGACGAACATCACTCGACTTCTACCGGTCCTATAGCATAGCAGCTATCGACCTAGCATACTACTGATAGAGCATAGGTACCTAGGGATCATGCATCTAGGGTTTCAAACAACTCCTGAAACGTAAATGCACGTACGACAGCTCTTCATTAGCACCTTCGTCTCCTTCTTCCAGCACGAGCGTATCTCTACCGTCAAGAAGATCTACACGAAGATGCAAATGCAAGATTTATTCGACGATTTTTATTTATTTAATTACAAACAATAGATGACCACCATGGGGTGCATTGTTTGAACACAATCACCTAGATAAGAAATACATTCAACATACTCTTCCAAAAAGGAACAATATGCAGCTCTTTATTAACTATTCTTTTTGATAGTGACTGTGTACACATATATGGAAATAAATTGATTTAACTTCACAACAACAGTGGGTTGGTACATTTAGCCTGTTAAAATGATTTACATCCACACACAAGGTCATTAAAGGTGGGTTGGTGATTTCCCCCTATTTAAATGACTATTAAGCCTTAATTGCTCCTATAGCCTTTATTCATAATTTAATTAATTAAAATTCAGTGGAAGTGTTCATTAGGCACTAATCACCTACAACAAGCCACTGAACACACATGTACGCTTAGGATAGCTAGGAAATTAATTATTTTGAAAATAACAAAAGCTAGCTACTGAAACAAGGTAAATGCACACAAAAATAAATACTCATCAAAATGATCCTAACTTTCTCATACATGTTTTATGGTCCAAAACTAACCTAGGAATGCAGCATATACATCTAGGGCTATTATGAATCTTGAGTTATGCATTTTCAAAGAAAATCAAGCATATTTCAAGATTAACTATCTGTGTTAAATATAAAATTGTGATTAATTCATCACAGGTGTGTTTTGGAATAACAAGGCAACATGCAGAAGTTGGGCACAAAAACATAAATATTTTTGGCTACAAAAATCATCTAGGCAGATTCTGCAGAAATGGAAAACAATTTTTAGAAAACGATTTACCACATAACTTTGTGCAATTTTTGGTACAGAATCTACTCATGGCATAACACACAACATATCCGAAAACTAGCTAAAGAGGATGTATGGATTTTGAGATATAGCAGATCTAGTGTTTTCGCAATTCTATTTTTCATGCTAAAAATATCAAGAAACAGCTCAGGAAAGAATAACAAAGGTTGTAGTACTTTTCACCAGGAGTCAAACAAAATTGAGTTTGCATTTTTCTGAATTTTGTACGATTTTATATGGAGTTTACAAGAATCCGCAAAACTACTTCACTATTTACGAAACCGACTTTCACTGAGGTCCCTGAAAGTTTAAGATCCTTACAGAAGTACCCTTGGTTTGCGCTTAGGCCCCCAGGAAGAATCGGGACTTCACAATGTAGTCCTTGGGCACCGGTCGGCGGCGGTCCGGCCAAATTCCGGCGAATCGGCGGCGGGGACGGCGGGCGCGGGCGGAGGACGACTAGAGGAGTCCCTAGGCCCGATTGCGACCGGAGTTCGGGGCGGCAGTGGTGCCAGTGGGGTCTTGCGGTGGCGGCGACGGTTGCTGGCCGCGACACGCCCTGCTCCGGCGAAGTGGAGCCACGACAGCGGCTAGGGGCGCGCTGTGAGCTACGATGGGGCTAGAGGATGGCACTAGGGTGGTGGTCCGGTGACGGACTCGAGGGAAAAGCGGAGTTCAACAGCGGCGGCCATGGCGGACCATGGCGGACCGACAACTCATGGGCAGGGGGTTGTGCGCTAGGGGAGGGCGACGGTCTCCTTTATAGATGACACACGCGCCTGCAAGTACCCAGTGAACCGACGGGGTACCTCGGTACGCGCGCGACCGGACGACGGCGGACGGACCGGCGATCTAAGGCGTGGTGCACGATCGGCGAGTGAGGGCTCTCCACGTGGCGTGCGAGAACTTCGAGGGCGGCCTCGGGGCGCGTGATGCCTTGGGAAGGCGCGGCCTCGGTCGGCACGCGGTCCGGACGCCGAGGGTGGCGGACAGCCAAGGCGCGGCGCGCGCGGGCGCGCCGGCGCGGCGACATCGCGACGCGGCCCGGTTCCAGCGCTACAGTTTCAGACTAGGCTACTTCGAGCACATTTTTCTCCCAATTTTTGAACTAAAGTGCACCAAGCGGTGAATAGTAAAGTTGTAGATCTCACTACCCTCTACAACTTTTACGAAGACTCTAGGGTGTTTTTCTCAATGGATTTTGCATAAAATGCAGCCAAACTTTGAATGTCGCCATGTCTTGGTGAACAGGAGCTGTTGTCGGTTGACCACATTTTTCACCAATTTCCACTCAAAATTTGAAATGCCAATCTACATGAAAGTTGTGTCCCTCGACAAACTGGACAACTTTCATATTGGTAAATTTTGAAGTGTTTAGGTGAATTTTGGAGAACACGGCAAAAGTTCCGGAAGACATTCGCCGACGTCAGTGTTCAAGTGGGGTTTGACCGTGTCTTTGACCAAGGGTTGACTACAAGGGTGTGTTGACTTGGTCAAGGGGTTCAATAGGGTTTGCCGGTGAGGTTTTCAAGGTGATGACCCAGGTTGACCTAGGTTTGACCAATGTCAGCCGGTTCGACTTGGCTGATTCGGTCATTAGCGGTAATAACGCTAATAAAAAACCTGGGGCGTGACACCTACCTGGCGCGCCAACTGTCGGTGCGGAAAGTAGTCCTGACACTAACTAGTAGATGCGCTGAGATCTATCTCTCGATGGCCGGTGCTAAGCAACTAGTGACACGATATTTTTATCCTGGTTCCGGTCGGGGTCGTACGTCCAGCAGGGGTGTGCTCGGGGCACTGTATTGTGTTGCACCGTGGTGCTTGCAGAGGGGGGCTACAAGCGAGGCGGGAGAGGAAGCCGGGCCTCCAGGTCCCATAGGTACTGATTGTGGCAAGTGACAATATCGTGGTGAAGGAAGAAAGCGTGCGAGTGAGTGCTCTCTATCGTCCCCCTTGCGGCTAGGGGACTGCCCCTCCTTTTATAGGCCAAGGAAGAGTCAGTTTACAGGCGTGCCGCACTATTCTAGCTACGTGTGGCGGTATGGCGTACAGTGTCGTGGAGTAGACGGCCGTCCTAACGAATCTCACTTCTTGCGGGACGTCATGGCGCCCCCTATATCCGTACAGGAACGGCTTCGAGGGTGGCGGCATAGGGGCTTCTCGTTTGGTCGTCATCCGTACATTAGCTCGAGGGCGCGGCTGACGGGAGGCTGCAGGGCTTACAGCAGCCGGCGTGGCGGCATCTTGTCGCTCTGTACCCCCACAACGTAGGGGATGGAGATGCAGTGCCCGGGATGGCGTTGGGACGGCGGGGATGGCTGCATAGGACCGACGGCGACGGAGGTGACCTATCCCGCTAGCCTGACGTCACAACGTAGTCCTGTGCGGGCGTGGAGTAGTCGTCTGTCTCCCCTTCGAGGGCTCCGCCGTCCTCTTTCGAGGGCGCGGTGTGTCAGCCGTACGGGAGTGGGTGGACAGTGCCACGGGACTGTCGCCGGCCACGCCGCACAGTGTCGCACAGTGGCGGGGATGGCCTCACCGGGGGAGTTGGCAAAACAGTGCCGGGGCGTGATTCCCAGGCGCGTCGTTGCGCGGAGTCATCTATGACCTGGGCGCCTGCGAATGTCAGTGCATTAAATGCCCCTGTCGGGGGAGCAGATATGGAGGTGGCGGGCCCTTGAGGTCCTCGAGCGAGACGGAACCTCGCTCGAGGGGGCGTTCAGCTCTCGATCGAGACGGGATCTTGCTCGAGGGGGCGTCCAGCCCCTGAGCGAGGCGGGACCTCTCCCGAGGGGGTGACCAGCCCTCGAGCGAGGCGGAACCTCACACGAGGGGGTGTCCAGCCCTCGAGCGAGGCAGAGTTTTATCAGTGCAGCACCGTTGTCGGTGTTTTAGACCGGCAACCTACTAAGGGGAGTACCCGAAGTAGATGAATGTGGCCTCGCCGAGATCGGTAACTCGAAGGAAGAGACACGCGACACACAATTTAGACAGGTTCGGGCCGCGAGGTGCGTAATACCCTACGTCTTGTATGCTGCGTAGCTCTGGATTGATTGGGCACGATTACAAGATGGTGTAATTGTGCGCCGTGAGATGAGATTCGATGCTAGAGAAGGGTCCCTGCCTCGCCTTATATAGTCCGGGAGGCAGGGTTACAAGTCGGAGTAGGGAGAGAGTACTAGTCGAGTACGTCTAGGAGTCTTCCATACAGTGCGGGACATGTATAGCTTCCTAACCGAGTACTTCTCCTCCATAGTCCTTGTGCTCCACGCCAACAGGTGCCGTGTAGCACAAGCCGGGTAGTCCCAGGGGCCCACCGAGTAGTCGGTCCTGGTACCCACCGAGGTAGTGGGCCCGGGGAGGTCCATACGACAAGCCCCCGAGTACTTTGTAATCGAGAAGGATAGCTTCAAGTAATCTTGACGGCCTTAAAGAGTAGTCCTCAAGCGTTCCCGAGTACTACAAGTCAAAAGTCCTCAAGAGTAGTCGAAGCATCCCGAGGCCGGAATGTACTCCGGTCGATATCCGAGCAATCCCGAAGTCTTCTCGAGTAGTGCCAAGCGTCCTCGAGTGCGCCCTCGAAGGTCTTCAAAAATGCTGCGTTGTCTTGAAGTCGAAGGCGATATGGAAGTGCGATTGCAAAATCGCACTCCATATGGAGTAGCCCCCGAGCCTTAGGTTGAGTCGTAGGCTCGGCGGTCCATCCGAAGTTTTGGCAAGAATATCCCGAAAAATCCGAGAGAGAAAACCGAAGGACGGGTGGCACGGAGCCCCCGAGCCTTGAGTCGAGTACTTCCTCTCGAATTGAAGGGTCATCTTGTAGAATGTGTCCCGAGATGCTCCCGAGTCTTGTCGCTTCCCGGGTAGTCGAGTAGAAGTAGCCGAGCCCCCGAGGGTGAGGCGCGTCGACTAGTAGAATACGAAGAGTCACGCGCGGCCGGCCGAGTCGGCCCGAGCGCAGACTTATCCATCTGGCCGTTGGAGGGCCGTTTTGACTTATAAATAGAAGCCAAAACCCTTAGCGTTTTTCACCCATCATTGCTGTAGCCATTTCGAATAGATCTTGGCCAGAGTCTCCTCTAGCGCACGCCGCCACCGCTGTAGATCTAAGCGCACCGCCACCCAGAGCTGCCAGAGTAGCCCCCGAGCGAATGCGTGTGAAGACGCCGTGCACTTGAAGAATGAAGCCCTCGCCGTCCAAATCCGCGAAGACCGCTGGGAAGAAGAGGGGCCGTGACGAGGCGGCGCCGTGGCCGCCGCGGGGGCGGCACCGCCAATGTCTCCACCGCGGCCAGATCCGAGCCGCGAGTGGAAAAAGTCGAAGACGAAGATCGAAGATTTGTTGGACCTCCTCAACGGCGGATTCATCCGTGAGAAGGAGATGGACAGTTGGAGGGCCGCCGCCGGGGACCCGTACCCCATGGAGAAGAGCGAAGACGAGATCCCAATGTTCGCGTGCTTCGTGGAGCGCGGACTCGCCCTTCCGGCGAGCGACTTCTTCAAAGGCCTCCGGGGTACTACGGTGTCGAGTACCTCAACCTCAACCCCAATGGTATTTTCCATACCGCTGTCTTCGTCCACTTCCGTGAAGCGTTCACGGGGATCAAGCCCCCACCGGATCTTGTTCGGAAGTTCTTCCGGTGAAGCCGCGGCCGAGCGCCGGCAACCCGCGAGTAGTTGGTGGAGCAAGAATCCGAAGTGGGAGGACGCGGCGGAGCAGTACCTCTCGTACAAGCTCATCGACTCCAACCAGGACTGGAAGGCGAAATGGTTCTACATCACGAACCACCACCCCGGGTTGCCGAAGCCGAGCGGGAAGCAGCCCAAACATCGCGCCTGGTGGAACACGGAGCCCACGATGCAGGAGGGGATCCAGCTCCCCGAGCTGTTGGCGCGCATCAAGGTGCTGAGAGAAGCCGGGCTGAGGGCCGAGCACGTGGCCTTCAGCTTCATGAAGCGCAGGGTGCAGCCACTGATGGCCCGCGACACCCTGGGCTTCGAGTACACCGGCGACGATGACACGTCGCGGATGCCTGGAGGCGAGGTCGACGACGACGACATTGTCGATAGGCTGACGCGCATCTTCAAGGACATGCCACCGTACACGGCGTGCCCAGTCCCGGAGTACTCCGCCGCGCGTCCGCCAAAGGAGGTAAGTAGCTGTACCCCCCGCCGAGTACCCATTCTTTGTGAGTAGTCGCGCCGATGTCTTGTGTCTTGCGGGACGACTTGAAGAAGTTCATCTCCGAGCCGCGGCCGCCCCTCGGGGAAGGCGAGATCCGGGAGGAGGGAAAAACCAAAGTCAAGGAGCGGCGGGAAGTTGGCGAAGGAGACGACACCGTAGTCGTGAAAGATACGTCCGACGAGGACGACTACGAGGAGACGACGCGGAGACCGCTTCCGGTACCGCGGTCAAGGTTCGGTCGTCTCGGCCTACCTCACGTGCCCCTCATGCAAGATCCGCCGGCTAGCCCGGAGGCTAGTCCGGCCGCGCCGCCACGAGAGGCCGCGCAACCCCCCGCAAGCGGGTGACGAAGAAGTTGAAGGTCTCCGAGACCACGCCTCGGGAGGTAAGACGTCTTGAGTATTGTAGTCGATTACTAGTCTCTTGAGTTCACTTGCCGACGACTAGACTTCCTTGCTTGCGGGGAGGTACCGCCTACGGAGCCCGCCGATCGGGCGACGAAGGCGAGTGGGACATGGTGGGGGAACCCGTTGGGAGTCGTAGCCCAGCCCCCACTGTTGAAGAGCCCTTGGCACGGTGGAGCGCCGGCCCCCCCTCGCTCCTCAAGGGAGCACGGAGCTGCGCAGCCGCCGCTGCGACGAAGTGGTGGCCGCGGGGAGCACGAGAGAGCGCCGCACCGGCTGCCGTCGCCGCAGAAGAGGCAGTGGCCGCAGAGGCGCAAGAGGAAGCGCCCGCCGAGGGTGGACTGGTAGATATTGCCAGCATCCTCGGTGCCCCATCCGTGACAATAGTCCGGTCAAGCTTGTAAGTTCTGGGTCTTCCCGAGTAGTAATTGGTGTAGTAGTCGAGCTTGATTGACAACCAATTTGTGTACTTCGCGCAGAAATCAACGGATCCGTCCCGGGAGGGAGATGAGACCTCTACGGCGGTGGCGGATGGAGAAGCCGCGCCGCCCGCCGACGAGTCCACTCCCCACTCTTCGGGCGGAGTACTCGTGGCGACCGGAGGAGAGGAGGCCACCGTGCCGCCGCAGGTCGCTCCGGAGGTGATTGTCCGCTCCCCGGAGATCCAAGACGCGAGAACCCATCCGCTCCGCGTCGGTGATCGGGGAGCCGCCACGAGTAGTCGTGGCGGGGTGGAGTTGCCGGCGGACGACTTGGTCGACCGGCGACGGTGGCCGAGCACACGGGAGGCGGTCCGCCGAGCCGAACGGTGGATGAAGGTGAGTAGTCTTAACTCCCGAGTAGTCAATCCTCTCGTTGTTGAGTACTCATTTGACATGTGTTGTCTGTGCAGGACGTCGTGGAGAGGTCCCGCAAGAAGTCTAGCATGCCTTGCAAGGTTTCGGCGACACGGTGTTCGGGCTGAAGCGCTGGAGGATGAACTCTTGAAGTCGCGGAAGCACGTGGCCGCCATGCAGTCCAAGCTCGACGTTGCCTTCGCCAAATATCACAATGACATCCAGGAGATGCAGGCAAAGAGCGACGACTTGGTGCGGAAGAACAAGACACTCCGCAACAAGAACAAAGGTACACCGCTTGACTTGTTGAGTAGTTGTTGGAGGTCGAGAGGTAGTCTAACCCGCTGCACCTTGTTATTTTGCAGAGCTTGAGACCCGGGTGGAGCAGTTGAGGACCTCAGAGACAGACATGAAGAACCTCTTCTACCGGGAGCGGGGAGGCCCGCGTGTACTCGAGCTTGACTATAAAGAACTTGCCTTCGAGTGCGACAAGCACATGGAGCTTCGCATTGCTTCCGATCGTGACCTCGTCAATCGCTACAAATCGTTGCGAAGGCCGAACGAGGATCGCGAGGCGGCGCGGGCCCAGTCGAAGGAACTTGAAGAAGCCGCGCTTCGATTGCAAGACTCTTGGTGCCTCATCCCGGCGGCCCCAAGATAGCACCGCTCGTGGATCGGCTCAAGGAAGCCCCCGGCCGGCGGCGGCGTATGTGAAGCATCCGGCGAGGTTGATCCCGAACCGGTGTGCTGGTCTTCATGAAGTCCTACTTCCCGAAGGCGCCCGTGGAAGAAGTCGGCGGCGGGGCAGCCGCCAACCGTACGTACGAGCGACGCGGAGCGGCCGGAGCGTATGGCGCCCATTGCGGAGCAAGTCGCCAAAAGCTTAACCTCCGGTAGCCCCGTAATAGTTAGCTCATAGTAGTATATGTACAAAAACATTTGTAATGTGATTGTTCAAGTATTAATGAAAGAAAAGTTCCATCAATGAGTACTCGTAGTTGTGATCTTAGAGTGCGGAGCCCCATCGTGGAGTTGATGCGAGTAGTCGTACTCGGCGGTAGTCCCATTGAGGGAAGTAGACAAGAAAGAAGTTGATGATCAATCGACTTTATTACCGAAGAAGTACACCCGGATGGCCGGGCCGTAGTTACAGAGTAGTCGCTCGGGACCGGAGGCCGCTTATGGCTAAGTGGTGCTAGGGGCGAGTAGCCCCTACCGGTGCGCCACTGTCGGTGTTTTAGACCGGCAACCTACTAAGGGGAGTACCCGAAGTAGATGAATGTGGCCTCGCCGAGATCGGTAACTCGAAGGAAGAGACACGCGACACACAATTTAGACAGGTTCGGGCCGCGAGGTGCGTAATACCCTACGTCCTGTATGCTGCGTAGCTCTGGATTGATTGGGCACGATTACAAGATGGTGTAATTGTGCGCCGTGAGATGAGATTCGATGCTAGAGAAGGGTCCCTGCCTCGCCTTATATAGTCCGGGAGGCAGGGTTACAAGTCGGAGTAGGGAGAGAGTACTAGTCGAGTACGTCTAGGAGTCTTCCATACAGTGCGGGACATGTACAGCTTCCTAACCGAGTACTTCTCCTCCATAGTCCTTGTGCTCCACGCCAACAGGTGCCGTGTAGCACAAGCCGGGTAGTCCCAGGGGCCCACCGAGTAGTCGGTCCTGGTACCCACCGAGGTAGTGGGCCCAGGGAGGTCCATACGACAACCGTGCCCCTCGAGCGAAGCGGAGTTCCGCCCGAGGGTGGCCAGGCCGACTCTCTGATGGGCCGTGGGCTCGTGGGTTTATCTCACGCGTGTTTTTAGGTTCGTTTGCCTTTGTTTTTTATGGAGGTGAGCGGGTTTTCCCTGGTTGTTTGGGAGACCCTCATGGCTGTCCCCAACACTTGGCACCAACGAATTCCTGGTTGGAGTCGACAACAATCGTCCTCTTGTATTTCTTGCAATTGGGCAACAAGAGGGCTGCTCAAAGGCCATAGGGAAAACCTATTATTGTCGTAATATAGTTATTGAGTTTCATCGTATTCACTACCTTGGTTTGTATGATTGATGTATGACAGTTGATGGAAATGAAAATCAATAAATATCAAGTAGTTTCCCCATATGCTAATGATTCGCCCGCATGTAACGACATGGTGATGTTGATTCTACGTATCATGGAAAGTGTAATGTTATATATTATTATTATATCAACAAAGAAAAGATTCATAATTAATTACTTGAGCGACACTATTAAGACAATAAAAATATTTCTATGATCCTCTTATCGCAGGCGCATCAAATCTATAATTATAGGTATCATACCATACTGATAATGATGACGACAACCATGATAAGGCAAGTAAGACAATATAAAGTAGTAACAATTAATGAAATTATTTTATTTCCATATTAGGATATAATTGATGTGCTATTTAACACACGTAGGTTGAGCACTCCTGTGTGGCCTTTTCAACAATGATCTCATCCGGAGTTTTCCTTACGCTAGAAGCTGCTCTTGCAAAGCCTCATGGTACCCAAGTTTGCGTCATTACTGTTGTAGCGTCTGTTGGCCCAACTGAATTAAAGGGTTTCAGGCCGTTCTACACACGGGAAATTTGTTTGAAGGACACGAGGTTAGTATTGATTTATATTGTTCATACTTTTTATGCATATATATTATATAATGTAACATGTAATATTGTCGTGACACATTTTTTGCATGTAGCGGCATAGCATTTCTTCATGTCCTCACTGACGAATACACAAAATATGGCAGTTTATTCACGCAACCCCATACGCGTAATGATTTTGTCATTGCCACAAATGTCGTTGTTAATCATGATATATGTGAGTACCATATCAATATCATTGGATTTTCGTTCCACAACATGTCCTGTATAAATTTTAATGAATACTTTTGTTTTATTCCATTATCTAGATTGCCTAGAGGATTCATACGATGCGTCTATTACATTCTTTCAAAACAGATGGTATCCATGGCCAACTAACCTTGAAGGTGATTTATAATATTTGTAGTGGTAACATTTGTTCATATGATTTTATAATTATTTTATTCCATTATTATGTGCACTCTGGTTACATCGTTCATATTCTGATTGTGCAGGAGTTAGGAATGGTTTGAGAAATGATTGTACTATGTGTGATGTTGTTAAGGTTGCATTAGCTGCACGAGAAAATGAGATAAACAATGTTGATCCAGTACAGAATCAAACTTGATTTCCTCGGTCTGCACGCGATGCTTTTAAACTTATGATAGACGGAAAACGTTTGCTTATGGGTATTGATAATGAAGATGATTATTGTGTATGTGGAATGGTCGAGGACGGAGGTGGCGAGGTTGTTGACGGTGTATTTTGGTACACCAAACATGTTCATTACACTTTGGTTTGGATTTGATAATTGAACTAACCGGCCACTAGGCACACTAATCATATAACAAGTTCATCTTTGTGCATGCATTTGGAAGTGTTATGTTTATGTAGGAAAACATGGACATAAAGGACGGATTTACAACAAGTCCAAAGGAGCAATTAAGGAGTCTTTTTCGTGTTCATGAGCTTGATGAAATTACTTCCAATGGTGGCAAGGACCGAAGTGCTACGAGGAAAACCCCGGGGATTGAAGTGTAAAAGATCAAACTTCATGCGAAGAGAACCTCCATCTTGGACGCGAGGATAACATCATCAAAATCATGCAAGTGGAGGGGGCAAAGTACATAAGTGCATAAGGACCCACGGAGCAAAAGGGCGACCGAATCGGGCCGAAGTGGGCCCGAGCCGGTCGGCCCGGAGCCGGCCGGCCCCGCCCACTCCGGTGGCCGGTTCGGTCCCGTTTTCCTTGCCCTCGAAGGATCTTCAACCCTAAAAGCCCCGAGGCACCGCCAACACTGAGAGAGGAGTCATTCACACCAGAAGGCCATCCACAAGCTAGAGAGAGAGGAGGAGGATCTCTGGCGGGAGATCAACCACCTCGAAGGAAGCACCCTCTCGTGGAGAAGGAGGAAAACACCGACGGAAGGGGAAACCATGATCAACGGTGCCATGATCAACACCTTGATGGGGTAAACTTCTCATTCGTCCATGGGTTGCAATCGATCTTGAGATGTAATCGCACTTTGTCGGATTATCTATCTATCATCTTGTGTTGAATATACTTTCATGCTTAAGGTTAGCTACCATGCCGTAAAGGGAGTATAGGTCTCAATGCTTCCTTGGATCCATTCAATACGCCGTGTTCATCAAAGGTCTAGTCATGGATACCTTCGCGTAGTGACGATACGAGAGGAGGAAAAGGGCGAAACCGTGGTCACAACCCGGATAGATTAGATTGGTTTTCATGTCTTTAAGCGATTGCATGCTCTAGTATCGTAGACCCGTGGGCGAGTGTCTTCTACCTTGATATCTTAATCATTCTCTCTAGTGTAGTTTAGTTGTTTTCTAGCATAATAATAGTTAGGGTTTTAGTAGCTAGTGTGTCGTTGTAGATCGAACGCTTGTAATCCCCTTGCTCCGCGGATTGACAAGAACCTTGGGAATCCCGTGGTGAAAAAGGTGTGGGGTCCGTACGCTTGCGGATCGTAGAGGGATACGTCTTTTATCCGTCAACAAGCCCCTTTTTCTGGCGCCGTTGTCGGGGAGCAAGTTAGTTTACATCGTTTGATTTGCATCTAACTTAGTTTTATATTTTAGTTTATCTTTTATTTGCTTTATCTAACATATATTATCTAGAAAAACACTTGTTTCGTTTTTGTTTTTGTTTTTATCTTATTGTCTAGATGGCGTTCGTTAATCAACCCGTGGAAGAACTGGAGAAATCACTAAGGGATTACGCTAGCCCTCGATGTGAAGACATAAAAGTACAAGAGTCGGATTCGAAGCTCGAAGCGACCAAGTATGAGATTAAATCCAAGATCATCGAGATGGAGGCGGCGAACCCATTTGAAGGGATGGTTACGGAGAACCCATATAGACACATAAGGGATTTCACGACGATATGCAACACGGTGCGTCAAGAAGGAGTCCCCGATGAATGGTTCAAATTGTTAACGCAAAACTTGCACCTAGCGCCAAGCACACGGCGAAGCCGAACAAGCCGGCTTCACACGTGCAAAGAATCACAAGATGTGCCGATCAATTTTCCCCGAAAATTAACAAAAAGAGAAAGTAGTTAGATACCAAAGCTTGGAACTTGCCGGGAGGTACCGGACAGTTCCATATTTACGGCCACGAAGCCGGGTAAGACGACATATAGCTATGGAAAGCTATGCGCAAAAACCGACACCATTCGGGAGCTTAAAGAAGGAAAAAGTAACATAGCCGAATGGATGACGTAAGCACAACGGCGATCGGTCTTTGTTTGGACAAAGATGCACGTGCGCGAGATCACGACCGATCTCCATGGTGATCAACATTAAATAAAGTAAAGCGCGAGCATAAACATGTAATAAACAAGCTTGCATAGATCCAAAGCACTAGTCTACCGCATGTCTAGATACTTTAAAAAATCCGTCGGGTACGATGCCAAACAAACCTATCCACCGCATGATACAACTTGCATGAAAATCGTACCACTTCCCACAAATAGATCTATCCACCGCATGATACAATCTAAATATGGAAAGGTAAAAGCATACATTATTTAAAGCATGAATTACGCATGTGTTCTACTCGTGAGAAACATAACCGAATACGGCCGAACAAACCGATTCGGGGTCCATGAAGAAGGAACGAACATTACCAAGTAAAATAAATCTATCGATTGATTTTGGAATCTAATCCACCGGATGACTAGCTCCAAAGCAACCCAAAAACCGCATCTACCGCGTGATACTCAGTTCTTTCAAGATTTATTCCAACGTTAGCAAGCTTGAACCCGCAACACGTGACAACCTAGATCGATTCGGTTTCGGCTATCGGAAAGCACAAGATCCACGTGTTAAAGCACGAATTCTACTCGCATAAGGATCACAAGAGGGATAAAGCCGATCCAAACCCATCTAGATTGGGCAAAAGATGTTACATGAATTTAAACATAAAGTAAAAACTCAAAGCAACACGGGGTAACTTAATGAATCTATTGGATCTTGCCAAAATCCAATAGAGCCGATAACTAGCTTCAAGCTAGATCTTAGCCTACCGCATGGCTCATGACCTAACAAGAAACCCTCTTGAACCAAGCTTGAATCTACCGCATGACACGAAGCATGGTAACAAGACTACTTGCATCAGATCTAAATCCACCGCATGATACTAGATATGATACAAGGTTGCCGGTACTCACGGAGGTCGACGGATCGATGAACCCTCTCGAAGAACTCGACGACACGACAAATGGACTCTAGGGTTTGGCGTAAGGCCGGTTTGTATTGATGAATGATTGTGTGTTTTTCATACATTCGGGGCTCATATTTATACCGCCAAGTACAACTTCGAATGGATTTGTTACCTAACTTATCTCTAAGCTTGATCGCCTATCCATCCATTCGTCCTTCTTGCTTGAGCCACGTCACCGTCCAATCCCGCGAAATCGGCTCAAGCGTTCCCTTGCCGAACGAAAGCGATGTACCGATCGCGGATCTTTCTACCAAATATATCCGAAAAAACCTTCCTTCCACCGGACGGACTCCTCATCGAGTCGGACCCACAAGTCGACTCCTTACCAAATTTTGGTGCTAACACATGCCCCTTCAATTGCGGGATAAAAGTGATTTTGTTCCGGAATTGACTCCGACCACAAACATTTTCAAATCGAATCCGTCAACACCTTTTGCTCTCTCTCTTCGCAATCCGCCGGAATCCTCGTCCGGATCCAAACCCTAGATCCCCTTGTTCCGAGCTCACATCCGGATTTCTTGCCCCTAACACCCACTCCTCTGTTTTAGATGTCTCCGACGGGTACAACAACTTGAAAACGGCTTGGGACGACTTAGTGGAGGCCGCAAATCATGGTCACCCCCGTGCATTCCAAGTCGCCGTCACGGTGGTCTTGGAGCAAGCGAAGAGGGAGCGATCGAAGAAGCAAAGAAAAGATTGAATCATACTTTCGCTTCTTTCTTCACGCCTTCGCTTCCCACCTCCTCGTAGTCTAGATCACCGGGGTTGTTGGATGTAAACCCGCAAGAGGCGGTTGTAAAGTAGTTTGGTGCTAAGGGCAATGCATCTAGGCACCGGCCATTTCTCCCGTTTGTGTATTTTGTTACGAAGGCGGCCTCGCCCTTGAGCGCCGGCTATCTCTTGTGTCAGATGCTTGTAATCCCACTGCTGGTGATCATCGATCGATTTCAATACTAGGATAATATTTCTTCAAATATCTCCCATTTATTGCAGCAGAAAATTCCTCTCCTAGTAAAGTTTTCAATATGTATGCATTACCGGGGACCCATCCGACCACGCGAAAGGGTCCTTCCCAATTAGGGGACCATTTGCTGAATTCGTCGTATTTGGTTCCAATCGGCAATAGTGCTTTCCAAACCAAATCCCCTTCGCAAATTGCCCGACTTTTACCTTCTTGTTATAATACTTGGCAACCCGACTTATTCTTCTCGATGTTTTCCGGGGCCCCGAGACGGATCATGTGTAAATCCTCTAGCTCATCCATCATCGAGGCTACCGTAATCTTTGGAGCTCAAATCTTTACGTAACACGATTCTCCCGGAATCCGATTGCATCTCCCAAGGTAGAACCGCATGATGCCCGTAAACCAATTCGTAAGGAGAAGTTTTTGTAGCTCCATGAGGGGCCATTCGGTAAGCCCACAATGCTTCACCGAGTACCGAATGCCATCTCCTTGGCTTCGGTCGATCTTCTTTCGTATTAGCTTGATCATGATCTTATTAGAAACCTCTCGCTTGACCATTAGCTTGGGCATAATAGGGAGAAGAGTTAAACAATTTGATTCCCATGCTTTCGGCAAATTCTCTGAACTCCAGGGACACGAATTGAGCCCCTTGATCAGTTGTGATGGTCTGAGGGATTCCAAATCGATAGATGATGTGCTCCTTGACAAATTCAACCATGTTTTCCGACATCACCTTTTTCAGTGGGATCGCCTCAACCCATTTGGTAAAATAATCTGTAGCCAAAAGCACAAACTTATGCCCCTTGCTAGATGGTGGATTAATCTGGCTAATCAAGTCTATACCCCAGCCCCTGAATGGCCATGGTTTGATGATGGGATTCAATGCCGATGCGGGGACCCTTTGAATATTTCCAAACCTTTGGCAATCCCGACATCCTTTGTAATACTCAAAGCAATCCTCTAATATCGTCGGCCAAAGCACCCGGCTTGCTCGACAACCCATTTCATGCGGTAGGCCGATTGGTGTGCTCCGCATATCCCATCATGCACTTCACTCATCATCTTCTTCGCTTCTTCTGGACCCAGGCATCGTAGCAACACCCCATCTAATGATTTGTAAAACAAATTGTCATCCAGAAGAACGAATTTTATGGCCTTGTACCGAGTTTCCTAGAGACCTTTCGGGACGGATCCTTCGAATAGTCGACGATCTCTTTTCTCCAATCATCCTCCGCATGATCCGTCCCTAGTGCACACACATCCGCAGCAAACGCGTCTTGGTTTTCTTTGTAACCCGAGGCGCTCCGAGCCGACTTTCCGTTCGCTTCTTCGTTATGTTCTCTAGGAATATCGTCGTAGAGTTACCAACGGAAAGCTCTTCAAGATTTCCCCGCATTCTTCGTAGTAACTCCTCGGTGCTTCACTTTTGCATTCGTATTGGCCGTTCAATTGCTTGATCACCAGCTCCGAATCTCCATAAACCTCAATCGAAACGGCCCCGCTTCTCTCAAATATTGAAGCCCTCGAAGTAATGCTTCGTATTCGGCTCGATTATTTGTGACGGTGGGGCTGTATAGGGATGGCAAATTCAAACATCTCACCTCTAGGCGAAATCAGTAGGATCCCTACTCCCCCACCTTTACCACATGATGACCCATCAAAAAATAAAGCCCAAGGAGTAATTTCGAGCAGATCAATTGATGGATCGCGATGTTCAGTTATGAAATCGGCAATGATCTGACCTTTGATAGCTTTTGCCGATTCGAACTTCAACTCGAATTCGATAAAGCCAAAATCCATTTGCCAATCCCGCCGTTCAAAATTGGCATAGATAACATATGTTTTATTACATCAAACTTGGAATACACAAGTGCATTCGGCATTCAACAAGTAGTGCCAAAACTTTGTACACGAGTAGTATACGCACGTACACGCCTTCTCTATAGCCGAATACCCTTGGTCTCAGGATCAAGTAATTTTCGGCTAAGATATACTACTACCCGTTCCTTCCCTTCGAATTCTTGAATAAGGGCCGATCCAATGGTTTGGGTATCGGCCGCCACGTACAACTTGAAAGGCTTGTCCAGCTGAGGAGGGACCAGTACTGGTGGCTCCTTCATGTATTTCTTGATCTCATCGAAAGCCTTTTGTTGTTCATCGCCCCATGTGAATTTCTGATCCTTCTTTAGCTTCAACAGTGGAGAGAATGGCAAAACTTTCTGTGACAAATTTGAAATGAATCTCCTCACGAAGTTAATTTTGGCGAGTAGTGATTGTAACTCCTTGAGATTACTTGGCGGAACAACTTCATCGATGGCCTTCATGCTTTTCTTGCCAACTTCAATCCCCCCTTCGTGGACCAAAAATCCCAAGAACTCTCCGGTGATACCCCAAAAGCACACTTATTTGGATTCATCTTTAAACCATGCTTTCGGGTACACTCCAAGGTCCTTTTCACATCTTCCAAATGTGTGTCATGACTTATGGACTTGATCACCACATCATCGATGTAAATTTCAACAACTTTGCCGATCAACTCATGAAAGATGTAATTCATGGCTCGCTGATAAGTTGCACCGGCATTCTTCAATCCAAAAGTCATGACTATCCATTCAAATAGGCCTATATGACCGGGACATCCGAAGGCCGTCTTCGATATATCCTCTCTCGCCATGAAAATTTGGTTGTATCCCGCATTGCCGTCCATGAAACTGATAACCTTATGCCCGGCAGCGGCGTCAACCAACAAATCGGCAATAGGCATGGGGTAACCATCCATCGGAGTAGCTCTGTTCAAGTCCCTGAAATCTATGCAGACCCTCATTTTTCCATTCTTCTTGTAAACATGGACAATGTTAGAAATCCACTCCACATATCGCATGGCCGAACGAAGTTGGCATCAAGTAATCTTTCAACTTCTTTCTTCACATCGGCCAATACCTCATCCTTGTAGATTTTTCGGGGTGGTTGCTTGTATGGTTTGAAACCAGATTTGATGGGCAACCTATGCTCAACGATGGAACGATCCGATCCGGGCATCTCCGAATAATCCCGGGTGAAGCAATCTCTATATTCCTTGAGCAGCCTGATTAATTCCTCCCTGAAGTCTGATTGCAAGTTTGCACTGATGAACGTCGGCCTTGGCTTATCACCACTTCCAATATCAACTTCTTCTAATTTGTCAGCCGACATAAATCCTCGCCCCAACTTGCCGTCAGTGCCATCGACGGGGTTCTCCATTAAAAATTACTATAAGAGCCGACTGCTTGAATCGGCTGTTGATCGCCGCCGATAGGTTCAACGGGACCTTCTCCCCGCTCTTCCCCGAGAAACAATCAATGCCTTGGTATTCCCGGAAAAGCTGGTTCCATGTTCGCAACGCTCAAGGAGTCATGCGCTGGACGACCTCAATATCATCATCCACTCACTGGATAAGCCGCCGATGCATGGTGGATGGGACGCAACAATTGGCATGAATCCGGTCCCGTCCAAGCGAGAGGGCTGTAGGCTCCTTTACCTTCGATAACAAAGAAGGTCGTGAGCAGTGTCTTGGACCTGATCATCAGATCCACGTGAGCGCATCCCTTGGTGTCTGAAGGATTCCCGGCGAAATCGTTCAGTATTATGCTTGTAGGCGTCGGATCGCTAGGGCCCATGCCAAGTTTCCTGAAGGTGGTGTACAGCATTACATTGACCGCCGCTCCACCGTCGACAAACATCTTGGTCAATGGCTTGCCATTGACATATCCCTTCAAGTACAGCGGCCTCATGTGTCGATTTTTGGTCGGTTTGTCGAAGATGGCCTACTTGGCTAGCACCAACTGCGCCATCATCCCCTCGATCTGCTCATCATCTAGGGACGCCTCTTCCTGCACAACCTGATTAGCAGGAGCCATAAACTCATTCGGCAGAAAATATACCATGCACGTTGGAGCCGAACGCTTTGACCCTTCAGGTTGATCCTTTGGACGCCACACCTGCCTTGTTTGGATCCCAGCCTGCCTCAGTTCGCGGTTCCTCAAGCGTTGAACCCGTCTCTTCTGACTTTTCCTTAGGCCAGGCGGGCACCATTGCCCTTTCTGCCAGATGTACTCGTCCTCGTCTTCCTCTTGATCAGCCCACCTTAAATCAGCTTGCCTTTTCTCGGGATGATCGATGATTTCAATTTTTTGGCGCCGATCCTCGTTAGGATGGATCCTTCCAATTCTCTCATGGACGGATCGGCGATTGGCGCTCTCTCCGCCCGTACTCAAAATACCCGTCCGCATTCGGGGCGGTTCCTCGGCGTGGGCGGCTTCAAACCCTCATTCCAACGGTGCACGAAGAACGCACATCCCCAGTGCGCGCGCTCCTGCTCGCGCGTGTATTGCTCCGGTGTCCTTTCGTGTGCTTCCTCTTCGGCTCTGCGCTTCTCCTCCTCGTATCTTCGCTTCTGGTAGCGCTCTTTTTCCAAGCGGCGCGCCACTTGTTGAAGAGGATGCGCGTGGTCACCCCGAGCTTGGTTCGGATGATTCCCCGGCTTCGATGTGGCTATTGAGAATGCGGGGGGCTTCACCATGCACTTGCTCCAAAGTTACTTGTCACTCCGGGTCCCATTGTTCCATCTGCCTAGCCCCGGCCGAGGTCAAGACTTTGACCTTGCCCTTCTCCTCACTGTCACCATGTTGAAACAAAAGCCCACCATGTTCGAGGGAAGGGGTGGCCATCCAGCTTCATCTTGTTGTCAAATTTGAGGTGCCCTTCCTGGATGGCTTTCTGGATCCTCATCCTGAAGACCCGGCAGTCGTTGATGGAGTGCGAGTTCCTGTCGTGAAAGCCGCAGTAACGCTTCTCCTTTACCCCATCGGACCGAAGCATGGAATGCCCTTCAGGCAATCCGATTCGGCCTTCCTTCACTAGGAGCTCAAACGGCTTGTCGACCTTCGTGATGTCGAAATTGTAGGTACCTTTGGTCTGTTTGACCCGGCGATTCATCGTTAATGGCTCTTTTCCTCACATAGTTTCGGCCGCGGCCACGTCCGGTTCATCATCGAATCTTCTATCGGGTCGGCCTTGTCCAAGAAGCGGTTGTAGATGTCCGCCACGTCATCTTCGCTTGCCAAACCCGGCATTTTTCTTGAAGCCATACGCTTGGTTGCTCAACAATGACAGCTTTTGAGACGACTGGCCCCGGGTTTTCAAACTCCATGCCAAACAACTTCTCACACACGGCGGCGGCATCCGGCGACGGCCATGTCGACCAACCGGTCGTCCGGCGAGGTTGAGCGAGAAGCACATGCCCTTGACTTCACCGAACCTCCCGAGAAATTCCAATGGCGTCTCGCCGTGCCTCTCGCTTCGGGGTGGCAAGGTCGATCGGCTTCTTCTGCGAGCCGCCGCCGAAATAGTGGGCGTGGAATTTCCGTTCCGAGTCCTTCCATCTGCTAACTGACTCAGGGGGCAAGGACGAGAACCACTGGAATGCCGGGCCGTCAGTGACGCGGGGAAGTATCTGACCCTGAACGCCTCCTCAGCTGAGCATTCTCCGAGCTGCATCAGGTAACGAGCAATGTGCTCCACCGTGCTTGTGTCGTCTTGCCGGAAAATTTCGTGACTTCCGTTGGAGGTTTCACTCTTGGCGGAAGGAGCACGTTGAAGTACCACTCTGGGAACGGCGGCTTGTAAGCGGGGTCCCCGCATTTTCGGTTTGAGGCCGAACTGATTTTGCATCAACTCGGCCATCTTCTGCGCCAGGGCGTCGTCCTCCTGTGCGCCTGCAGCCGGTGCGTAACCCGGATGCGGGAAGGCGTCTATGGCACCGTAGTTCCCCACCTCGTGGTAGCCTCCGCCGTAGAGATTCCTCTCGCAGCCGTTGCTCGCCGGAGCAATCCGTGGCCGGAAGCAAGCGGGGCCCCAGGCGAGCCGAATGCCAAGTCCCCGTACGTGGGTTGGTACGGGTTCGGCGCGTTGCACGGAGTTGACCCGTGCCGCCCGTGGCGGTGGCCGAAGCGGTCGTCCTCCCTGCCGCCCGCAGCGAGGGGCCGAGACGGCCGACCCCCCGCACCTTGTGGAGGAGGCCGGAAAGCTTGACTCCCCGCGCTCCGAAGAGGAGGCCGGGCCCGGCCGGCTCCGCGTTGGCGGCCGAGAACCGGATTCGCCCAACTCTACGGTGCCCCCTTGGATGGGTGCCTTGCTCGAATGCCTCGCTCCATGCCCGGGCCAAAGACAAACCCACCATCATTTGCCGGAACGCACTAAGGAAAGCTTTGTGGTGCTTGCTCAAAACGTGATCCGCGGAATCCCGGAACGCTTGCGGTGCTTTCCTCTCTCTCCTGCCGGGTCGTGGCGTCGCTCTCCCCCCGGCAACAATACCCCGGGCATGTCATTCTTCGGGTACGGGACGCCCACTTCGTTCTTCTTGAAGGACGAGCGGACACTTCGCCGGAATTGGTCCACGGCGTCCGGAGGCTGCCGCCGTTGCTCGGAGAGAGGTCTTCAATGTTGACATCCATGATGTCCCCGATGTCGAGCATCTTGATCTTTTCGGTTGTGGTCCCACCGGGCGTGCCAAAAAGTGTGTTGACGCAAAACGTGCACCTAGCGCCAAGCACACGGCAAGCCGAACAAGGCGGCTTCACACGTGCAAAGAATCACAAGACGTGCCGATCAATTTTCCCCGAAAATTAACAAAAAGAGAAAGTAGTTAGATACCAAAGCTTGGAACTTGCCGGGTGGTACCGCACGGTTCCATATTTACGGCCACGAAGCCGGGTAAGATGACATATAGCTATGGAAAGCTATCCGCCACAAACCGACACCATTCGGGAGCTTAAAGAAGGAAAAAGTAACATAGCCGAATGGATGACGTAAGCACAACGGCGATCGGTCTTTGTTTGGACAAAGATGCACGTGCGCGAGATCACGACCGATCTCCATGGTGATCAACATTAAATAAAGTAAAGCGCGAGCATAAACATGTAATAAACAAGCATGCATAGATCCAAAGCACTAGTCTACCGCATGTCTAGATACTTTAAAAAATCCGTCGGGTACGATGCCAAACAAACCTATCCACCGCATGATACAACTTGCATGAAAATCGTACCACTTCCCACAAATAGATCTATCCACCGCATGATACAATCTAAATATGGAAAGGTAAAAGCATACATTATTTAAAGCATGAATTACGCATGTGTTCTACTCGTGAGAAACATAACCGAATACGGTGAACAGCGATTCGTGGTCCATGAAGAATGAACGAACATTACCAAGTAAAATAAATCTATCGGATTGATTTTGGAATCTAATCCACCGGATGACTTGCTCCAAAGCAACCTAAAAACCTCGCATCTACCGCGTGATATTCGGTTCTTTCAAGATTTATTCCAACGTTAGCAAGCTTGAACCCGCAACACGTGACAACCTAGATCGATTCGGTTTCGGCTATCGGAAAGCACAAGATCCACGTGTTAAAGCACGAATTCTACTCGCATAAGGATCACAAGAGGGATAAAGCCGATCCAAACCCATCTAGATTGGGCAAAAGATGTTACATGAATTTAAACATAAAGTAAAAACTCAAAGCAACACGGGGTAACTTGATGAATCTATTGGATCTTGCCAAAATCCAATAGAGCCGATAACTAGCTTCAAGCTAGATCTTAGCCTACCGCATGGCTCATGACCTAACAAGAAACCCTCTTGAACCAAGCTTGAATCTACCGCATGACACGAAGCATGGTAACAAGACTACTTGCTTGAGAACTAAATCCACCGCATGATACTAGATATGATACAAGGTTGCGGTACTCACGGAGGTCGACGGATCGATGTACCCTCTCGAAGAACTCGACGGCACGACAAATGGACTCTAGGGTTTGGCGTAAGGCCGGTTTGTATTGATGAATGATTGTGTGTTTTTCATACATTCGGGGCTCATATTTATACCCCGCCAAGTACATCTTCGAATGGATTTGTTACCTAACTTATCTCTAAGCTTGATCGCCTATCCATCCATTCGTCCTTCCGCTTGAGCCACGTCACCGTCCAATCCCGAGAAATCGGCTCAACTCGTTCCCTTGCCGAACGAAAGCGGACATACCGACCGCGGATCTTTCCGCCGAATACATCCGAAAAAACCTTCCTTCCACCGGACGGACTCCTCATTGAGTCGGACCCACAAGTCGACTCCTTACCAAATTTTGGTGTTAACACATGCCCCTTCAATTGCGGGATAAAAGTGATTTTGTTCGAATTGACTCCACCCACAAACATTTTCAAATCGAATCCGTCAACACCTGCTCTCTCTCTCTCTTCGCAATCCGCCGGAATCCTCGTCCGGATCCAAACCCTAGATCCCCTTGTTCCGAGCTCACATCCGGATTTCTTGCCCCTAACACCAAAGCCTCTCGTTTTAGATGTCTCCGATGGTACAACAACTTGAAAACGGCTTGGGACGCCTTAGTGGAGGCCGCAAATCATGGTCACCCCCGTGCATTCCAAGTCGCCGTCACGGTGGTCTTGGAGCAACTGAAGAGGGAGCAGTCGAAGAAGCAAAGAAAAGATTGAATCATACTTTCGCTTCTTCCTCCACGCCTTCGCTTCCCACCTCCTCGTAGTCTAGATCACCAGGGTTGTTGGATGTAAACCTGCAAGAGGCAGTTGTAAAGTAGTTTGGTGCTAAGGGCAATGCATCTAGGCACTGGCCATTTCTCCTGTTTGTGTATTTTGTTACGAAGGCGGCCTCGCCCTTGAGCGCGAGCTATCTCTTGTGTCGGATGCTTGTGATCCCACCGCCGGTGATCATCGATCGATTTCAATACTAGGATAATATTTCTTCAAATATCTCCCATTTATTGCGGCGGAAAATTCCTCTCCTAGTAAAGTTTTCAATATGTATGCATTACCGGGGACGCATCCGACCACGCGAAAGGGTCCTTCCCAATTAGGGGACCGTTTGCCGAATTCGCCGTATTTGGTTCCAATCGGCAATAGCGCTTTCCAAACCAAATCCCCTTTCGCAAATTGCCTCGACTTTTACCTTCTTGTTATAATACTTGGCAACCCACGACTTATTCTTCTCGATGTTTTCCGGGGCCCCGAGACGGATCATGTGTAAATCCTCTAGCTCATCCATCATCGAGCTACGTAATCTTTGGAGCTCAAATCTTTCCGTAACACGATTCTCCCGGAATGCGATTGCATCTCCCAAGGTAGAACCGCATGATGCCCGTAAACCAATTCGTAAGGAGAAGTTTTTGTAGCTCCATGAGGGGCCATTCGGTAAGCCCACAATGCTTCACTGAGTACCGAATGCCATCTCCTTGGCTTCTGGTCGATCTTCTTCGTATTAGCTTGATCATGATCTTATTAGAAGCCTCTGCTTGACCATTAGCTTGGGCATAATAGGGAGAAGAGTTAAACAATTTGATTCCCATGCTTTCGGCAAATTCTTTGAACTCTAGGGACACGAATTGAGCCCCTTGATCAGTTGTGATGGTCTGAGGGATTCCAAATCGATAAATGATGTGCTCCTTGACAAATTCAACCATGTTTTCCGACGTCACCTTCTTCAGTGGGATCGCCTCAACCCATTTAGTAAAATAATCTGTAGCCAAAAGCACGAACTTATGCCCCTTGCTAGATGGTGGATTAATCGGCCAATCAAGTCTATCCCCGGCCCCCGAATGGCCACGGCTTGATGATGGGATTCAATGCCGATGCGGGGACCCTTTGAATATTTCCAAACCTTTGGCAATCCCGACATCCTTTGTAATACTCAAAGCAATCCACTAATATCGTCGGCCAAAAGCACCCGGCTTGCCCGACAACCCATTTCATGCGGTAGGCCGATTGGTGTGCTCCGCATATCCCATCATGCACTTCACTCATCATCTTCTTCGCTTCTTCCGGACCCAGGCATCATAGCAACACCCCATCTAATGATTTGTAAAACAAATTGTCATCCGAAGAACGAATTTTATGGCCTTGTACCCGAGCTTCCTAGAGACCTTTCGGGACGGATCCTTCAAATAGTCAACGATCTCTTTTCTCCAATCATCCTCCGCAAGATCCGTCCCTAGTGCACACACATCCGCAGCAAACGCGTCTTGGTTTTCTTTGTAACCCGAGGCGCTCCGAGCCACTCGTTCGCTTCTTCGTTATGTTCTCTAGGAATATCTTTTAGAGTTACCAACGGAAAGCTCTTCAAGATTTCCCCGCATTCTTCGTAGTAACTCCTCGGTGCTTCACTTTTGCATTCGTATTGGCCGTTCAATTGCTTGATCACCACGCTCCGAATCTCCATAAACCTCAACTCGAAACGGCCCGGCTTCTCTCAAATATTGAAGCCCTCGAAGTAATGCTTCGTATTCGGCTCGATTATTTGTGACAGGTGGGCCGTATAGGGATGGCAAATCCAAACATCTCACCTCTAGGCGAAATCAGTAAGATCCCTACTCCCCCACCTTTACCACATGATGATCCATCAAAAAATAAAGCCCAAGGAGTAATTTCGAGCAAATCAATTGATGGATCGCGATGTTTAGTTATGAAATCGGCAATGATCTGACCTTTGATAGCTTTTGCCGATTCGAACTTCAACTCGAATTCTGATAAAGCCAAAATCCATTTGCCAATCCTGCCGTTCAAAATTGGCATAGATAACATATGTTTTATTACATCAAACTTGGAATACACAGTGCATTCGGCATTCAACAAGTAGTGCCGAAACTTTGTACACGAGTAGTATACGCACAGACACAGCTTCTCTACAGCCGAATACCTGGTCTCAGGATCAAGTAATTTTCGGCTAAGATATGCTACTACCCGTTCCTTCCCTTCGAATTCTTGAATAAGGGCCGATCCAATGGTTTGGGTATCGGCCGCCACGTACAACTTGAAAGGCTTATCCACCTGAGGAGGGACCAAGACCGGTGGCTCCTTCATGTATTGCTTGATCTCATCGAAAGCCTTTTGTTGTTCGTCGCCCCATGTGAACTTCGATCCTTCATTAGCTTCAACGGTGGAGAGAATGGCAAAACTTTCTATGACAAATTTGAAATGAATCTCCTCACGAAGTTAATTTTGCTTTGAGCAGTGATTGTAACTCCTTGAGATTAGTTGGCGGAACAACTTCATTGATGGCCTTCATGCTCTTCTTGCCAACTTCAATCCCCCCTTCGTGGACCAAAAATCCCAAGAACTCTCCATGATACCCCAAAAGCGCACTTATTTGGATTCATCTTTAAACCATGCTTTCGGGTACACTCCAAGGTCCTTTTCACATCTTCCAAATGTGTGTCATGACTTAGGGACTTGATCACCACATCATCGATGTAAATTTCAACAACTTTGCCGATCAACTCATGAAAGATGTAATTCATGGCTCGCTGATAAGTTGCACCGGCATTCTTCAATCCAAAAGTCATGACTATCCATTCAAATAGGCCTATATGACCAGGACATCTGAAGGCCGTCTTCGATATATCCTCTACTGCCATGAAAATTTGGTTGTATCCCGCATTGCCGTCCATGAAACCGATAACCTTATGCCGGCGGCGCGTCAACCAACAAATCGGCAATAGGCATGGGGTAACCATCCATCGGAGTAGCTCGTTCAAGTCCCCGAAATCTATGCGGACCCTCATTTTTCCATTCTCCTTGTAAACGGGGACAATGTTAGAAATCCACTCCGCATATCCGCATGGCCGAACGAAGTTTGCATCAAGTAATCTTTCAACTTCTTTCTTCACATCGGCCAATACCTCATCCTTGTAGATTTTTCGGGGTGGTTGCTTGTATGGTTTGAAACCAGATTTGATGGGCAACCTATGCTCAACTATGGAACAATCCAGTCTAGGCATCTCCGAATAATCCCAGGCGAAGCAATCTCTATACTCCTTGAGTAGCTTGATTAATTCCTCCCTGAAGTCTGGTTGCAAGTCTGCACTGATGAACGTCGGCCTTGGCTTATCACCGCTTCCAATATCAACTTCTTCTAATTTGTCGGCCGACATAAATCCTCGCCCCAACTTGCCGTCAGTGCCATCGACGGGGTTCTCCATTAAAAATTACTATAAGAGCCGTCTGCTTGAATCGGCTGTTGATCGCTGCTGATAGGTTCAACAGGACCTTCTCCCCAGTCTTTCCCTGAGAAACAATCAATGCCTTGGTATTCCCAGAAAGCTGGTTCCATATTCGCAACGCTGACGGAATCATCTGCTTGGACGACCTCAATATCATCATCCACCCACTGGATAAGCTGCTGATGCATGGTGGATGGGACGCAGGAATTGGCATGAATCCGGTCCCGTCCAAGCAAGAGGGCCGTAGGCTCCTTTACCTTCGATAACAAAGAAGGTCGTGAGCGATATCTTGGACCCGATCATCGGATCCACGTGAGCGCATCCCTTGGTGTCCGAAGGATTCACGGCGAAATCGTTCGGTATTATGCTTATAGGCGTCGGATCGCTAGGGCCCATGCCAAGTTTCTCGAATGTGGTGTACGGCATTACGTTGACCGCCGCTCCACCGTCGACAAACATCTTGGTCAATGGCTTGCCATTGACATATCCTCTCAAGTACGGCGGCCTCATGTGTCGATTTTTGGCCGGTTTGTCGAAGATGGCTCCTTGGCTAGCACCACCGCGCCATCATCCCCTCGATCCGCTCATCATCTAGGGACGCCTCTTCCCCGCACAACCCGATTAGCGGGAGCCATAAACTCATTCGGCGGAAAATATACCATGCACATTGGAGCCGAACGCTTTGACCCTTCGAGTTGATCCTTTGGACGCCACACCTGCTTTGTTTGGATCCCGGCCTGCCTCAGTTCGCGGTTCCTCAAGCGCTGAACCCGTCTCTTCTGACTTTTCCTTAGGCCAGGCGGGCACCATTGCCCCTTCTGCCAGATGTACTCGTCCTCGTCTTCCTCTTGATCAGCCCACCATAAATCAGCTTGCCTTTTTCTGGGATGATCAATGATTTCAATTTTTTGGCGTCGATCCTCGTTAGGATGGATCCTTCCAATTCTCTCATGGACGGATCGGCGATTGCGCTCTCCTGCCTTGTCCTCGGCGTGGGCGCTTCAAACCCTTGTTCCAACAAGTGCTCGAAGAACGCACATCCCCGGTGCGCGCGCCTTGCTCGCGCGTGTATTGCTCCGGGTCCTTTCGTGTGCTTCCTCTTCGGCTCGCGCTTCTCCTCGTATCTTCGCTTCGGTAGCGCTCTTTTTCCAACTGGCGCTGCCACTTGTTGAGGAGGATGCGCGTGGTCACCCTGGGCTTGGTTCTGGATGATTCCCCGGCTTCGATGTGGCTTTTGAGAATGCGGGGGGCTTCACCATGCACCTGCTCCAAAGTTACTTGTCGCTCCGGGTCCACTGTTCCATCCTGCCTAGCCCTGGCTGAGGTCAAGACTTTGACCTTGCCCTTCTCCTCAGCCGTCACCATGTTGACGGAAAAGCCCACCATGTTCTGAGGGAAGGGGTGGCCATCCAGCTTCATCTTGTTGTCGAATTTGAGGTGCCCTTCCGGATGGCTTTCCGGATCCTCATCCCGAAGACCCTAGCCGTTGATGGAGTGCGAGTTCCCGTCGTGAAAGCCGTAGTAACGCTTCTCCTTTACCCCATTGGGCCGAAGCATGGAATGCCCTTCGGTGCAATCTGATTCGACCTTCCTTCACTAGGAGCTCAAACAGCTTGTCAGCCTTCGTGATGTCGAAATCGTAGGTACCTTTGGTCTGTTTGACCCAGCGCTGATTCATCATTAATGGCTCTTTTCCCCACATAATTTCGGCTCTGACCACGTCCAGTTCATCATCAGAATCTTCTATCAGGTCGGCCTTGTCCAAGAACTCGGTTGTAGATGACCGCCATGTCATGCCGCTTGCCAAACCCGGCATTTTTCTTGAAGCTATACGCTTGGTTGCTCATCAATGACAAGCTTTTGAGACAAGCTGGCCCGGGTTTTCAAACTCCATGCCAAACGGCTTCTCACGCACGGCCGGCGGCATCCCGGCGACGGCCATGTCGCCCAAGCGGTCGTCCGGGCGGGTTGAGCGAGAAGCACATGCCCTTGACTTCCCCGAACCTCCCGAGAAATTCCAATGGTGTCTCGTTGTGCCTCTGCTTCAGGGTGGCAAGGTCGATCAGCTTCTTCTCTGAGTTGCCGCTGAAATAGTGGGCGTGGAATTTCCGTTCCGAGTCCTTCCATCTGCTAACTGACTTAGGGGGCAAGGACGAGAACCACTGGAATGCTGGGCCCGTCAGTGACGCGGGGAAGTATCGACCCCCGAACGCCTCCACACTGAGCATTCTACGAGCCGCATCGGTGTAACAAGCAATGTGCTCCACCGTGCTTGTGTCGTCTTGCCGGAAAATTTCGTGAATTCCTTTGGGGGTTTCACTCTTGGCGGAAGGAGCACGTTGAAGTACCACTCGGGAACGGTGGCTTGTAAGCGAGTGTCCCCGCATTTTCGGTTTGAGGCCGAACCGATTTTGCATCAACTCGGGCATCTTCTCGCGCCGGGGCGTCGTCCTCTGTGCGCCCGACGGCGGTGCTTAACTCGGATGCGGGAAGGCGTCTATGGCACCGTAGTTCCCCACCTCCCGGTAGCCTCCGCCGTAGAGATTCCTCTCGAGCGTTGCTCGCCGGAGCAATCCCGTGGCCGGAAGCAAGCGGGGCCCCGGCGAGCCGAATGCCAAGTCCCCGTACGTGGGTTGGTACGGGTTCGGGCGATGCACAAAGTTGACCCGTGCCGCCCGTGGCGGTGGCCGAACCGGTCGTCCTCCTGCTACTGCCGGCAAGAGGGGGCCGAGATGGCCGACCCCCCGCACCTTGTGGAGGAGGCCGGAAAGCTTGACTCCCGGCACTCCGAAGAGGAGGCCGGGCCGGGCCGGCTCCGCGTTGGCGGCCGAGAACCGGATTCGCCCAACTCTACGGTGCCCCCTTGGATGGGTGCCTTGCCGAATGCCCGCTCCATGCCTCGGGCCAAAGACAGGCCACCATCATTTGCCGGAACGCACCAAGGAAAGCTTTGTGGTGCTTGCTCAAGACGTGATCCGAGAATCCCCGAATGCTTGCGAGGCATTCCTCTCTCCCTCCGGGTCATGGCGTCGCTCTCCCCCGGCAACAATACCCCGGGCATGTCATTCTTCGTGTACGGGACGCCACTTCGTTCTTCTTGAAGGACAGGAGACACTTCGCCGGAATTGTCCACGGCGTCCTGGAGCTGCCGCCGTTGCTCGAGAGAGAGGTCTTCAATGTTGACATCCATGATGTCCCCGATGTCGAGCATCTTGATCTTTTCGGCCGTGGTCCCACCGGGCGTGCCAAAAAGTGTGTTGAAGCAAAACGTGCACCTAGCGCCAAGCACACGGCAAGCCGAACAAGCCGGCTTCACACGTGCAAAGAATCACAAGACGTGCCGATCAATTTTCCCCGAAAATTAACAAAAAGAGAAAGTAGTTAGATACCAAAGCTTGGAACTTGCCGGGTGGTACCGAGCACAGTTCCATATTTACGGCCACGAAGCCGGGTAAGACGACATATAGCTATGGAAAGCTATCCCGCAAAGAACCGACACCATTCGGGAGCTTAAAGAAGGAAAAAGTAACATAGCCGAATGGATGACGTAAGCACAACGGCGATCGGTCTTTGTTTGGACAAAGATGCACGTGCGCGAGATCACGACCGGTCTCCATGGTGATCAACATTAAATAAAGTAAAGCGCGAGCATAAACATGTAATAAACAAGTATGCATAGATCCAAAGCACTAGTCTACCGCATGTCTAGATACTTTAAAAAATCTTCGGGTACGATGCAACAAACCTATCCACCGCATCATACAACTTGCATGAAAATCATACCACTTCCCACAAATAGATCTATCCACCGCATGATACAATCTAAATATGGAAAGGTAAAAGCATACATTATTTAAAGCATGAATTACGCATGTGTTCTACTCGTGAGAAACATAACCGAATACGGCCGAACAATGTACCGATTCGGGGTCCATGAAGAAGGAACGAACATTACCAAGTAAAATAAATCTATCGGATTGATTTTGGAATCTAATCCACTGGATGACTAGCTCCAAAGCAACCCAAAAACCTGCATCTACCGCGTGAAACTCGGTTCTTTCAAGATTTATTCCAACGTTAGCAAGTTTGAACCTGCAACACGTAGCAACCTAGATCGATTCGGTTTCGGCTATCTGAAGAGCACGTAATCCACGTGTTAAAGCACGAATTTTATTCGCGTAAGGATCACAAGAGGGATGAAGTCGATCCAAACCCATCTAGATTGGGCAAAAGATGTTACATGAATTTAAACATAAAGTAAAAACTCAAAGCAACACTGGGTAACTTGATGAATCTATTGGATCTTGCCAAAATCCAATAGAGCCGATAACTAGCTTCAAGCTAGATCTTAGCCTACCGCATGGCTCATGACCTAACAAGAAACCCTCTTGAACCAAGCTTGAATCTACCGCATGACACGAAGCATGGTAACAAGACTACTTGCATCAGATCTAAATCCACCGCATGATACTAGATATGATACAAGGTTGCCGTACTCACGGAGGTCGACGGATCGATGAACCCTCTCGAAGAACTCGACGACACGACAAATGGACTCTAGGGTTTGGCGTAAGGCCGGTTTGTATTGATGAATGATTGTGTGTTTTTCATACATTCGGGGCTCATATTTATACCCGCCAAGTACAACTTCGAATGGATTTGTTACCTAACTTATCTCTAAGCTTGATCGCCTATCCATCCATTCGTCCTTCCGCTTGAGCCACGTCACCGTCCAATCCCGCGAAATCGGCTCAACCGTTTCCTTGCCGAACGAAAGCGCATACCGACCGCGGATCTTTCTCGCCGAATACATCCGAAAAAACCTTCCTTCCACCGAGACGGACTCCTCATCGAGTCGGACCCACAAGTCGACTCCTTACCAAATTTTGGTGTTAACACAAATAGAATCTATTTCCCTACTCACTTGCCGGCAAAGCAAAGACATGGTATTCGGTTGTGTCCTTTGAAGTTGAAGGCAATTGGAACAAGTTGACAAAGAAGTTTTGCGAGAAGTTCTTTCCAATTAGCAAGGTTCAACATCTAAGGAGGCAAGTGATCACTTTCATGCAAGGAGAAGAGGAAGGGATAGACCAAGCCGCGGGATAGGTTTAACGGATTGATCGAACAAGGACCAAAACTCGGCTTCACCGGTGACGTACTCTTGCATACATTTTTCTTTTCCCTAACCCCTAGTTGCATGCAACACGTAGAAATGTGTGCGGGTGGGGATCTCATGGAGAAAACACTCACGGAAGCCGCCCAACTTCTACAAAAAGTTAGTAAAGCGGCCGCCATGCGACGAGATTGGGAAACAAGACTTGCGGAAGAGCCGAAATACAATTCAAGGAAGAAAAAGTGTGCTGATTTTTCTAAAGAGGCAAACCCGAAGTCACAAAAGAGGAACCAATCGCGGAAAAGCTTGAACAAGAACACATCAAGTCAAGAACTACACCAAATGTCGACTTCGCCGTACCAAAGGAGACGAACAAGAGAAGCATGTCAAGCGCGAAGCCACTAAGGGAGTTCGAACCAATGGATTGGGTTCCTATTGATTACGGAGAAGTATTCGACAAGAGAAGATCGTTCCCTAATCAAAAGGGAATGGCGAGAGCACCGGAAGTGGATTTCCCACCGGAGAAGGAAGCGGAAAATTCATACGACCTTGAAACCACCGTTGAGATTTTTCAAAAGCTCTTTGGAGATGATATAGTGGATCCGGAACATATTGCCGAGGTGAAGAGAATCATGGGGATCAAGCCCGAGGCATCACCATACGCTCGCCTCGCTGAAATTTACGCGATAGGATCCGAAGAAGAAGAGAAGACGACACCACACTTGAGTTGCGAGGTCAACGGAATTCAATGCAAAGCTTTATTCGACATCAAAGCCCAAGTAAGTGTTCTATCTTCTAAAATTTACGATAAAGTTCAAGACCACAACCTAGACTTAGCTCCAACATCAACGAAATTAATTATGGGAGATGGTAGAACTATCAAACCTCTAGGTATTGCGTGCAACATGAAAGTAAAAATCTCTAGAAACTATATACCAACCGATTTCTTTGTTATTGATGCTTACCATAGTAATCATGATCATATAATCTTAGGTAGGCCTTTTCTTAAGTTGGTTGATGCCGTGTTAGATGCCGGAGAAGGCAAAGTAACAATGAACCTTAATGGAACAAAGTACACATATAACTTTCTTCGTGCTTCTAAACACCTTACACCCTTTCCTCCCGATGATGAAGAAGTAGAAGAGATAGATAGTCTTTGTTTTGTTGAAACCCTTAGAGACCCGCTGCAAAGAGCGATGGAAAATCAAATTAGTAATCAACAAGATGAAGAGCTAGAGGAAGCAACAAAAGGCTTAGAGCCGCATGATGGTAGTATGGAGGAAGAGAAATTCGAAGACATAGGAGAAATCAAACCCGAGGAGCCACAAGTGCCCGAGGTAGACCTTAAACCTTTGCCCAAAGGATTAAAATATGAATTTTTGGGCCCAGACAAAACTTATCCAGTCATTGTGAGCGACGAGTTGAGTCCCGAAGAAAATGAAGCGTTGTTGATCTTATTAAAAAACATAGGAAGGTGATTGGATATTCGATTAATGATCTCAAAGGTATCGGCCCGGCCTTTTGCACTCATCGTATACCAATGGAAGACCAATGTAAGCCCGTAGTGGACCACCAAAGGAGGCTAACTCATGCCATGCGAGAGGTAGTAAAGAAAGAGGTTATCAAGTTACTTGATGCCGGAATCATCTACCCGGTTCCGCATAGCGAATGGGTGAGCCTGGTACATTGTGTACCAAAGAAAGGAGGTTTGACCGTGGTGAAGAATGAGAAGAACGAATTGATACCGCAAAGAACTGTGACCGGGTGGCGGATGTGTATCGATTATCGTAAGCTTAACAAAGCGACGAAGAAAGATCACTTCCCCCTACCGTTCATCGATGAGATGCCCGAGAGGTTAGCAAACCACGCTTATTTTTGCTTTCTCGATGGATACTCGGGGTTCACGCAAATTCTCATTCACCCGGAAGATCAACATAAGACAACGTTTACGTGCCCTTACGGAACGTTTGCATATAGGAGGATGCCCTTCGGCCTATGCAACGCTCCGGCCTCTTTTCAACGTTGCATGATGGCCGTGTTTTCGGAATTCATCGAAGAAATTGTTGAAGTGTTTATGGATGATTTTTCTGTTTACGGGAAAACGTTCATAGATTGCTTAGCAAACTTAGAAAAGGTCCTTACGAGGTGTGCGGAGGTAGATTTGGTGTTAAACTGGGAAAAGTGCCACTTCATGGTTAAGCAAGGCATAGTGCTCGGACATGTTATATCCGAGAGAGGAATTGAAGTGGACAAGGCTAAGGTAGAGACGGTTGAGCAACTCCCACCTCCTACGGATGTTAAGTCCTTAAGGAGATTTCTAGGCCATGCCGGATTCTATAGAAGATTTATTAAGGACTTTTCAAAGATCACGAAGCCTTTAACACATCTCCTTCAAAAGGATGTGGCTTTCGACTTTGATGAGAAGTGTCTAGCGGCATTCCGGACCTTGAAAAATGCGTTGGTGAGTGCTCCCATCATCCAACCTCCGGATTGGAGCCAACCTTTCGAGATCATGTGTGACGCAAGTGACTACGCCGTAGGCGCGGTCTTGGGTCAAAGAAAGGAAGGCCGAGTTCACGCCGTTTACTATGCTAGCAAAACTCTTAGTGGGACACAATTAAATTATGCCACTACGGAAAAGGAGTTGCTAGCGGTGGTATTCGCTTTCGAAAAATTCAGATCTTACATCGTGAACTCGAAGGTCATTGTTTACACCGATCACACGACCATCAAGTATCTCTTGGCTAAGAAGGAAGCTAAACCACGTTTGATTCGTTGGATCCTTCTTCTCCAAGAGTTTGATGTTGAAATTCGTGATAAAAAGGGGGTGGAAAATGTTGTGGCCGATCATTTGTCTAGGATGAATCGTGGACAAGATGATAAAGAGCCCATAGAAGATAATATGAGAGATGACCACCTCTATAGAGTGCTTGATAAAGACACATGGATGATCGACATCATTCGAGCAATTCGAAAGATGCCTCTTGACCATCTAGATAAAAACACTCAAAAGAAGATAATCCCCGAAAGTAGGAAATACTTTTGGGATGCACCATACCTCTTCAAACTTGGCAATGATGGAGTGATGAGAAGATGTGTGCCAAGAGAAGAGAGGGTAGAAATCCTAAGGAAGTGTCACTCGGCGGAGTAGGTGGACATTATAGCCATTTTCGAACCCAAGCAAAAGTATGGTCGAGCGGATTCTTTTGGCCGGAGATGCATGAAGATACTAAAAGATATGTTGCATCATGCCCCGAATGCCAAAGAACCGGAAACATCTCTCAAAGAAATTCTATGCCTTTGAAATACAACCTACAAATCGACATATTCGATGTATGGGGTATAGACTTCATGGGACCTTTCAAAAACTCATTTGGATTTGAGTATATCCTAGTCATGGTTGATTATGTATCCAAGTGGGTAGAGGCAATACCATGTCGTAAAGCTTCCACGGAGGAGTCCATTACTATGATCAAGAACGTGATTTTTCCCCATTTCGGTACACCGAGAATCTTGATAAGTGATGGAGGAACTCACTTCACCGGAAGAATTTCAAAAAGTGCTTGTCCAAGTTAGGAATTGAGCATAGGGTCTCTACGGCCTATCACCCACAAACCAACGGACAAGCGGAGACGTCAAATAGGCAATTAAAAAGCATACTCAACAAGACCATAGAGAAGGGAGGCAAAGATTGGTCAAAAAAATTAGACGGAGCTTTATGGGCTTATCGAACGGCGTTTAAAACACCGATAGGTATGACCCCTTATCAATTCGTCTATGGAAAAGCTTGCCACCTTCCGGTTGAGTTGGAACATAAAGCCTATTGGGCGATTAAAGAGATGAACCTTGATCTCGATGCCGCGTTGGTGAAACGAAGAATCCAAATAAGCGAGCTAGAGGAGTTGAGGTTGAAAGCATATGAAAACGCAAGCATATACAAGGAGAGAATCAAAAGGTGGTATGATAAAAGATTAAAGAAAAAAGAATTTAAAGAAGGAGATAAGGTCCTCCTCTACAATTCGAGGTTTAAAACCTTCGGAAAGGGGAAATTGCAAAGCAAATGGGACGGACCTTATGCGTCGTGCATTCGGTGTTCTCCAACGGAGCGGTAACCATTATGGATATAAATGGCGATCAATTTTTGGTGAATGGTCGGCGGCTTAAGGTTTACTACGAACCCGACGTCGTGCCCCTTCACCATGTTGATGTCTTCACCATGGAGGAAGAGCCCGAACGTCCCGCCTAGGACGAAAAACAAGGCATGAATTTCGTAAATAGTTTTTATTTTAGTTTTTTGGAGTTTTTCGCGAAGATTTACTGGGCCAACTTTTTTCCATGGGGTAAGGAAGAAAAAAACGGGCGGTGTGCAAAACCCGGCCGGCCCGCCCCCGAGGCGGGTGGGCCGGCGCCGGCCGTGCCGACCGGCCCGAGAAGGCTCCGGCGGCCGATGACGCCGAATTTCGCCCCGAATTGCTCCTATTTGACTTGCTTGTTTGGTCGAAAATTTTAAGGGAAGTGTAAAAAAGGAAAATAAGGTTCCCGGGGAGGATCAAACCTTTCAAGCAATATTTTGCACCCTTGTAGCAGCCATTGTGCCCTCAAGAAGCTTAGAGTTGAAGCTAGAAGCCAAGAAGTCATCGATGGAGGAGGCGATGCGATGCGAGCTCAAGCTACCCGTCAAGAGGACCGCATGCATCCGTTGCGGAGGGCGTGTCCCGACCGGAGCTCTTGCATCTCGCAAACCCGTCAAAGGAGAGAAGGACCCTACACCCGTTCGAAGGTCGGCACGCATCCAAGGCATCAAGCGCAAAGACTACAAGGAGGTGTCGCTAGAGCCTAAGGATTATGGGGGTAGCGACTACTCCAACGATCGTAGCCCGAGCTCGTGGGCGGCCGCCGGAAGAGATGATGACGATTGGGATGAGTAGCCCAAGGAAAGGACTCCCGAAGGCCCCAACGGCAACAGCAACGATGGCAACGAAGGCGACGACAATGGTGGTGGCGACGATGGCGGTGACGATGGTGGAGATGATGGCGACGATGACCCCTTCGGATTGCATCCGATGTGTTTTCGAGCTTGCCGTCAATCCATCGCGGATCTATACGCGTCGGTCGACGAATGTCTCCAAGCCATGGAAGCGATGAAGCAGCGTATGGAGGACTTGGAGCGCGTAGTCGAAGACGACTACAAGTTCCTAAACCGTAACGTGCGCAAACTTTTCAGCATGGTTGGAAACATGAGAGGCAAGTGGTGCAATACTTGCTTGAAGTACCATTAGATCAAGTTTTCCCCTTAGGAATTTGTAAGATACGACGAGGATGTCGTATGTTTTAAGCGTGGGGGAGAGCTAGCTCGCTAGCCTTAGCTTTTGAACTTCAAGTTTCGGTTTGGTTTAATCTTCGTGTGTGAGTCTTAGTGTTTTAATGAGTCTTTAGTTTTTGAGTGTGTTTTAAAATTTTTGCAAGTGTCTTAAATTAGTGTTGAGTCAAAGAAAATCAAATAAAAAGAGTCTATATATATCTCTTTGTGTTTTATGTATTGCTTATCTTTATTTACTTGTTTGCTTAATCTTCGATTCTTGATATATGAACACAAGTATGTGGTTTGAAAAACGTTTATCGTGGTGCTTAGTGGAATTCTTTGCTTCTTAAAGTACCCATACCACACTTCGATCTTGAGCTTCACTTGTTAGTTGGGCTATGTTCAATGCTAAAAGTTGGAGGATTTCAGTTCTAAAAATTATCTTAAAACCCTTGTAATAAAGGTTAGCAAAACCTCTTTTTTCCAAGTTGAGAGTAAGAAAAAATTCCTATCCAAAGCCAAGTTTATTTTTTTCGCTCCACCATAAGTATGGTTAGCACGATGAGTTAGGCTAGGACCCTTCTCTCTTGGTAAGTTTTAATTTCGAGCAATGATCATGTTCTTGTGCTTATCTTTTGTTGCTAGCCTCGTCATATATTCGGTAACGTGACCTTCACAACGGAAGTCACGTACATCGCCGAATTCCATACCCAGCCCTATACATCTCTTTTGTACATCGTATTCCTTGAACACAACCTAGTTTCAAAGTTTCGTCTCGTCTCTAGCATGATTTATTTAAAATTTCAGATTGTATGCATGCAAGGAAAGAGAGAATTGAAAGCTTTGAAAAGTTGTCAAGAGAGAGAAAAATAAAGAGAAAAAGTATGTGTATGGAAAAGAAAGAAAGAAAGAAAGAAAGAAAGAAATTATATGTGAATGAAAGAAGAAAAAGAAAAAGATGAGTTGGCAATAAAGATATGAGAGGGATGGATCAAGTGAAAGAAAAGAAAAATAAAGTGTAAGGAAGGATGTCACGTTGTTGAGAGACGAAACTTTTACTCTATTTCCAACCATGTGCAATCTGACAACGAGGACATCATCGGTGCCTTGTAGTCACAATTTTCTTTTGCCCTTGCACATGTCCACCATTCTAAATCTTCTCATCCTTGATATCCCTACATATGGTTAATTCTCATGATCATTGGCTTTGGAAGGTAGACAGCCATTAGAGGAAGTTCTTAGTTTGACAATACTTGTGTTGATTGAGCTAGCCCTACCTATAGCTCCACTTTACATGATATATGAGAGATTGATGGGAGGTGAGAGTTTTATAAAATTTGGTTAGAATAGCCACTTCATATGAGTGACTTGAGAGAGCTTGGAGAAAGGTTTTGTCTAATACTTGTTGCAGGAATTTTTGTTTTGAAAATCATAAAAACCCTCCGATGGAAGCAAAGAAGTAAGCATGGTTGAGATTGAAAGCTTCGAGTGAAGAGTTTGAGTTGTGGGGTAAAACTTGATGTGGTAAAAATTCTAAACGCCCATGTTTATGTTTGATGATCATTACTTTATGTTTATGTATTAAAGATGAAGGGATTGACTAACTTGTGAAGAAGGATAAGTGGATATGATTACAACACCTTGGACGAAGTTCTTTCACGAGTACTTGCTCGAGGACGAGCAAGAGCTAAGCGTGGGGGAGATGTTGACGGTGTATTTTGGTGCACCTAGCATGTTCATTACACTTTGGTCCGGATTTGATTATAGAACTAACCCGCCACTAGGCATACTAATCATATAACAAGTTCATCTTTGTGCATGCATTTGGAAGTGTTGTGTTTATGTAGGAAAACATGGACATAAAGGACGGATTCGCAACAAGTTCAAAGGAGCATTTACGGAGTCTTGTTCATGTTCATGAGCTTGATGAAATTTCTTCCAATGGTGGCAAGGACCGAAGTGCTACGAGGAACACCCCGGGGATTGAAGTGTAAAAGATCGAACTTCATGCGAAGAGAACCTCCATCTTGGACGCGAGGATAACATCATCAAAATCATGCAAGTGGAGGGGGCAAAGTACATAAGTGCATAAGGACCCACGGAGCAAAAGGGGCGACCGAACCGGGCCGAAGTGGGCCCAGGCCGGTCGGCCCAGGCCGGCCGGCCCGGCCCACTCCGTGGCCGGTTCGGTCCCGTTTTCCTTGCCCTCGAAGGATCTTCAACCCTAAAAGCCCCGAGGCGCCGCCAACACCGGAAGAGGAGTCATTCGCACCAGAAGGCCATCCACAAGCTAGAGAGAGAGGAGGAGGATCTCCGGCGGGAGATCAACCACCTCGAAGGAAGCACCCTCTCGTGGAGAAGAAGAAAGACACCGACGGAAGGGAAACCATGATCAACGGTGCCATGATCGGCACCTTGATGGGGTAAACTTCTCATTCGTCCATGGGTTGCAATCGATCTTGAGATGTAATCGCACTTTGTCGGATTATCTATCTATCATCTTGTGTTGAATATACTTTCATGCTTAAGGTTAGCTACCATGCCGTAAAGGGGGTATAGGTCTCAATGCTTCCTTGGATCCATTCAATACGCCGTGTCCATCAAAGGTCTAGTCATGAATACCTTCGCGTAGTGACGATGCGAGAGGAGGGAAAGGGCGAAACCGTGGTCACAACCCCAATAGATTAGATTGGTTTTCATGTCTTTAAGCGATTGCATGCTCTAGTATCGTAGACCCGTGGGCGAGTGTCTTCTACCTTGATATCTTAATCATTCTCTCTAGTGTAGTTTAGTTATTTTCTAGCATAATAATAGTTAGGGTTTTAGTAGCTAGTGTGTCGTTGTAGATCAAACGCTTGTAATCCCCTTGCTCCGCGGATTGACAAGAACCTTGGGAATCCCGTTGTGAAAAAGGTGTGGGGTCCGTACGCTTGCGGATCGTAGAGGGATACGTCTTTTATCCGTCAACACGAGTGCATCTGTGGAGGTAGTTATAACTATTAGTTGATACAATAATGTATCTTTATGAATAGAATAAAATTTTGTGCACACTCAAGAAGTAGATGTATGTTTTGGTGTGTCGGGGACAGTCCTGAGGGTCCCCTAAAAAGCCGGGGGAATCCTGCTTAAAACCTGCAAAAAAACAAAAACAAAACACGCCTCTCACTTAAACGCGCACACAGGGCACGACCCACGCTGCGGTGGCCCCCGCGGCCCCCGGAGTGGCCCAGTCGATGGGCCCCTCGAGCAGGTTCCGCCTCGCTCGAGGGCTCACGCCTCCCTCGAGCGGGTTCCGCCTCGCTCGAGGGCTCACGCCTCCCTCGAGCGGGTTCCGCCTCGCTCGAGGGCTCACGCCCCCCTCGAGCGGGTTCCGCCTCGCTCGAGGGCTCATCTCCGCCTCGCTCGAGGCCCCCTCACGAGCACGCCTGCTCCCGCACGCGCTACGGGCATTTAATGCTCTGACACGGTAGAGCCGCGCCATCATGCGCCTGGAAATCACGCCCCGGCGCTGTTCCGCCAACTCCCTAGGGGAAACCCATCCCCGCCACTGCTGGGAGCTGTGCGGTATGGCCAGTGTCAGCCCCGTGACACTGTGCTGCCCACTCCCGTACGGCTAACGCGCCGCGCCCTCGAAGGGGGGCCGGCTGCACCCTCGAACCCTTCTCTCGTGAATCTGCAGGGTCAAACCATGATGTCAGGCCGGCGGGAGTGCCATCCCCGCCACTGTTGGTCCTGTGCGGCCGCCCCCATGCCCGCAGCGCCACACCGAGCACTGCTACAACAACTCCAGGCACTGTTGGGCACGCGGGGACGGGACGCCGCCACGCCTGCCACTGTACCCCGTACGGATCACTATCAACGGCTTCCTCGAGCCCGTCTGAAGACGCCCCGGACAACCACTACGCTCTCACCCTCGAAGCCGCCACTGTTCGGGTACAGTACACGCCACGACGACAAGACCGTAGCAAGGACCGTCAGGACAGCCGCCAACTCCGCGGCGCTGCACGCCATACTTCCCCATGTAGCTAAATAGCGCGGCGTGACTGTAATTCGCTCCCTCCTTGGTCAATAAAAGGAAGGTGAACCCCCTCGCCGCAGGGGACATCGAACATCAGACAGAGAACAACTCACACGTGCTCCTCAACTCACCCACGATATTGGCACTCGCCTCAATCACTCCGCTTGGGACTTGGAGGCCACGCCTCCTCTCCCGCCTTGCTTGTAGCCGCCCCACTACAGGCACCCCGGTGCAAAGCAATACAGTGCCTCGAGCACACCCCCTCGTCGGGACGTACGGCCCGGCGGGAACTAGGATAAACCAAGTGTCTCTAGTTGCTTAGCACCGACCATTGAGGGACGGACCTTGGCGCTTACTATTAGTTAGTGTCGGGACCACATTCGCATCGACGGTTGGCACCCACCGTGGGGCTCACGAGCGCCGAAGGTCAACTCGTCACCGCCTCCCTCAATGGTGATTCGCACCGAGTACCGCCGCACGCGCTACTCCATGGGCGGCTCGGATCCCCTCCCCGCCGGGTTCGAAATCCGGTTTGGGGGCACACATTTTCGGGCCACGGGGAACGGCTACCCGATGCGCCTCACCAACCGTGAGGAACTCCGCGCACGGCGGCAAGCCGGGTCCGCCCCGGTCGCCACCGCACGTGTCGACGTGACGCCAACGCCCGCCCGCACGGACGTTGCGGGCCCATCGGTGCCACGGCGCCGCCGCCGCCCGGCCGGCGCTCGCGCCGGGCGCGGACGGAGCGACGGCATGCGAGCGCGTCGCCTCACAACGCGGCGCGCCCGTCGGCACGATGACGGCGCGCCCCGGCGGGGGAGCGCTCGTCTCGGGACCGCGCTTCCCTATCGGTCCGCGCGGCGCCACGGCGGCCTACGCCGCCAACACCAATGCCGCCGCCATGATGCGCGGGGTTCCCCCCGCCGCCACGTCTTGGTCGCCGGGGACCCTAGCGCCTCCGCCGGCGATGAGTCATCCCTGGGCTCTCTCGACGCGCTACCACCCGCCACCTCGCATGGGTACGCAGAGTGTGTCTTCTCCGGCGTCCCGGACCCAGTTATGTTCAGGCGGTTCCTCGATGCCACGGACTACTGGTTCGGCTACTCCGACGACTCCAGCGCGGGAAGCTACGACCCCGCGTGGGAGTGCTGTGTCATCATCGCCAACGATCCAGCAAATGCCACCGGTGCAATGGGCATCGGCGACGGAGAGCTTCCTCCTGCCTTGGGGACTGGGTCGCGCCTGGCCGCGGGGCCGAGCGCCCCTCCTCCCTCACCACCAACGGGGGCCGATATCAACGCGTAGCTGGCCCAAGGACGTGAGCTCGAGGCCAAGTTGGCAGGAGAATACCGCACCGTGCGGCTGCTTCGCGCCTCCATGGCGGGGGAAGCCTCAGCGCGTGGCGAACGCGCGAGCAAGCTGGGCAGGCAAGCCCGCGACCGCATCAATGCCGACTTCAACGTCGACAACCCGGATACGCCCCCACGAGCGAGCCAAAAGCTCATCACCGCCGCGACACTGCTGCAGGCCATGCCCGCCCCTTCGACACCTGAGGCGCGGAACCTGCACCGCGAGGCGCAGACGCTCATTGAGCAAGCGGTCGTTCAACAGGCCGAGAGCTCAGCGTCCCGCATTCGCCAACAGGGGAGCGCGCGGGGTGATGGGGGCGCGCAAGGCCCTGAACCCTCTGTACACGCGGGTGCAGCGGCGGAACGCCCCGCCAACCCGGGGCGCACGCCGGCCAAAGAACGGCTCCTTGACACGCGCGGGCAAGCACGAGATGGCGATGCCCGCAACGTCATCAACGCTCGGCGGACGAGCAAAGCAGAGGCACGGGCGGCAGCAGGCTACCACCCTCGGCGGGGTGGACGCTACGATAGCGATGAGGATCGCTCGCCGACACCGGAGCCCCCGGGAACCCGTGTGTTCAGCCGGGAGATCCGCACAGCGACCTTTCCCCAACGCTTCCGCCAGCCCACAACCATCATCAAGTACAACAGGGAGACGGACCCCCGTGTGTGGCTCAATGACTACCGCCTGGCATGTCAGCTAGGCGGAGCCACCAGTGACGAGGTTATCATCCGCAACCTCCCCCCTCGCACCTCGCCGACTCGGCGCGGACATGGCTCGAACACCGCCGCCGGTCGGATCCACAACCGGGACGATCTAGTCCGCACGTTTGTTGGCAACTTCCGGGGCACGTACGTGCGCCACGGGAACTCCCGGGACCGCGCTCTTGTACCCGAAGCCGGCGAATCGCTTCGGGACTTCATACGGCGCTTTTCCAAGCGCTGTACAGAGCTCCCCAGCGTGGTGCACTTTGAGATCATGCACGCCTTCCTCGAGGGCACCACATGTCGGGACCTCGTGCGCGAGCTCGGGCGCAGCCTGCCGGTCGACTCCAACAAGCTGTTCGACATCGCCACCAGCTTTGCCTCGGGCGAAGAGGCAGTGGGGGCAATCTTCGACGGCAAGAAGGGCAAGCGCGCGGACGACGCGCCCGCGGAGGGCAGCAAGTCCAAGGAGCTCCGCCAGAAGAACAAGCGGGGCAAGAAGGGAAAGAAGCCGCGCCGCGAGGCGCGTGAGCAGGGGCGCGACGATGACGGCGGCGAAGCCCTTGCTGTTGACCCGGCTCGACGGGCCCCTCGAGCGGCCCCTCGAGGCCCGGGGATTTTCGATGACATGCCTGAAGAAGCCATGTCCCTACCACAAGACATCGGTCAACCACACCCTCGAGCAAGGCGACATGCTCAAGCGGTTCTACGGCCCGCGCCACCGCGAAGGACGACGAGGCTAAGAAGGACGGGGGGTGATGGCGACACCGGCGGCTTCCCCGCCGTGGAAAACGTCTTCCTCATCTTCGGGGGGGCGAGCATTGACATGTCCGGCCGCCGGTGCAAGCGGGAGCGGCACGAGGTTCTCACCGCGGAGAAGGCGTCTCCTTCCTTCCTCGAGTGGTCGGAGGACGCCATCACCTTCAGCCGCGAGGATCACCCGAACCGCATCCCCAACCCGGGCCAGTACCCACTGGTGGTCGACCCAGTCATCGGGAACGCGCGGTTCTCGAAGGTCCTGATGGACGGAGGCAGCAGCTTCAACATCCTTTACACGCAAACGCTGCGCCTGTTGGGGATCGGATTGGATCAGCTGCGACCCAGCACTACGCCGTTCCATGGCGTCGCGCCGGGCAAGCGCGTCCAGCCCCTCGGGCAGATCGACCTGCCTGTATGGTTCGGCACGCCAGACAACTACCGCAAGGAGATGCTCACCTTCGAGGTGGTGGGATTCAGGGGCGCTTACCACGCCATACTTGGGCGGCCCTGCTACGCCAAGTTTATGGCAGTCCCCAACTACACCTACCTCAAGATGAAGATGTCGGGGCCCAACGGCGTCATCACCGTGGGCTCATCCATCGAGCACACCTTCGGATCGCGACGTCGAGTGCGTGGAACGCGCCAAGGCCCTAGCGCCGGATGAATCGGCGGTGGCCAACATGGAAAAGTTGGTCAACGAGGACCTCGGCTCCACCGCCAAGCACGCGGCGGCTTCGAGGCCGCCGAGCGGACCAAGGAGGTGCCCCTCGACCCTCGCTACCCCCGAGGGCAAGGCGTTGAGGGTCGGTTCTACCCTCTACCCGAAATAGGAAGTGGTGCTCGTCGACTTCCTCGTGCCAACGCCGACATCTTCGCGTGGAGCCCCTCGGACATGCCGGGCATCCCGAGGGGAGGTCGCCGAGCACTCCCTTGACATCCTACCTCACTCTCGCGCCGTGCGACAACGGCTCCGCCGCTTCGACGAGGAGCGGCGGCGGGCAATCGGAGCGGAGCTGCGGAAGCTCCTCGAGGCTGGGTTCATCAAGGAAGTGTTCCACCCAACGTGGCTATCCAATCCTGTACTAGTAAAGAAAAAGAATGGGAAGTGGCGGATGTGTGTAGACTACACTAGTCTTAATAAAGCATGTCCTAAAGTTCCTTTTCCTTTGCCACGTATCGATCAAATTGTTGATTCGACCGCTGGGTGCGAACTACTCTGCTTCCTTGATGCCTATTCCGGGTACCACCAAATAAAAATGAAGGAGTCGACTAGCTCGCAACTCCATTCATCACGCCGTTCGGGATGTCTTTGCTACGTCACGATGCCGTTCGGCCTCGAAACGCGGGTGCAACATACCAGCGGTGTATGCAGCACGTCTTCGGAGACCACATCGGGCGAACCGTCGAGGCGTACATAGACGACATAGTCGTGAAAACCCGGGGAAGATGGACGACCCGGTTAGCGACCTCAGCATCGCGTTCGGCTGCCTACGGGCCAACGAGGTAAAATTAAACCCCGAAAAATGTGTCTTTGGCGTGCCGCGGGGCATGCTTCTAGGATACATAGTCTCCCGGCAAGGCATCGAGGCCAACCCCGAAAATGTTGCGGCCCTCGAGCGGATGGGTCCGATTCGAGACCTCAAAGAGGTGCAAAGAGTGCCGGGGTGCCTCGCCGCCTTGAGCCGCTTCATCTCGCGTCTCGGCGAGAAGGGCTTGCCCCTCTACCGCCTCCTCAAAAAGCACGAGCGTTTCTCCTGGACCGCCGAGGCCCAGGAGGCGCTTGATAAACTAAAGGCGTCCCTCACTCACACCCCGATCCTTACACCGCCGCGAGACGGCGAGCCTCTGTACCTCTACGTGGCTGCGACCACTCAGGTGGTCAGCGCCGTGATCGTGGTAGAGCGCACGGAGGAAGGCCACGCCTTGCCGGTTCAGTGGCCGGTGTACTACATCAGCGAGGTCTTGTCCGACACAAAGACGCGCTACCCACAAGTCCAGAAGCTGCTCTATGCAGTGGTTGTCGCGCGGCACAAGCTTCGCCACTACTTCGAGGCCCATCCTATCACGGTGGTCTCCTCCTTTCCGTTAGGGGAGATCATTCGCAATCCGGACGTGGCAGGCAGGATCACCAAGTGGTCGGTGGAGCTGATGGGTGAAACGCTCGCCTACGCCCCACGCAAGTCCATAAAGTCCCAAATCTTGGCGGATTTCGTCGCCAAGTGGACGGACACACAATTGCCGCCGCCACAGATCCAGGCGGAATGCTGGACTCTGTACTTCGACGGCTCGGTGACGAAGACAGGGGCGGGCGCGGGCCTGCTCTTCGTGTCACCCCTCGGGGATCACATGTGGTATGTTGTGTGCCTTCACTTCCCCGCATCGAACAATATGGCTGAGTACAAGGCCCTGCTCTGCGGCCTCAAAATCGCCATCGAGATAGGCGTCAAACGCCTCGACGTGCGGGGGGATTCACAGGTCATGAAAAACGCGAGCTGTCATGACGACAAGATGGAGGTGTACTGCAAGGCCGTGCGGGCCCTCGAGGATAAGTTTTATGGCATTGAGCTCAACCACGTGCCCCGACGGTACAACGAGGAGGCGGACGAACTCGCCAAGATCGTGTCAGGGCAGATCACTGTCCCCCCGAACGTCTTCGCCTGAGATATCGCCCAACCGTCCGTCGCCCTCGAGCCGCACCCCTCGAATTGCACAGAACCCTCGGGGGCACCCTCGAACCCAACAGGCGCGGAGCCCATTGACGAGGACCCCTCGAACGAGGCGTTCGTGCTTCCCTCCTCGAGGGGTATGGCGCCGACGAGGCCTGAATTCATGGACGTCGAGCCAGCTCCCAGCGGGGCGGATTGGCGTGACAAGTACATTGCCTGGATGGACCGAGGGGAACTCCCCTCGGACCGGTCCAAGGCCAGACGCATCGCCAGGATGGCCAAGTCCTTTGCCCTCGTCGACGGCGAGTTGTACAAGCGTGCCGCCTCCGGCATCCTGCAGCGATGCATGCCCATCCCCGAGGGGCGCGAGCTCCTCCGGGACGTACACGCGGGTGTCTGCGGCCACCATGCCGCGCCCCGCACCCTCGTAGGTAATGCGTTCCGCTAGGGCTTCTACTGGCCCACCGCGGTCGCTGACGCCAGCGAGATCGTGCGCACCTGCGAAGGGTGCCAGTTCTACGCCCGCAAATCCAACCTCCCTACGCACGTCCTGCAGACTATCCCCATCACATGGCCTTTCGCCGTGTGGGGGATGGACATCGTCGGGCCCTTGCGAAAGGCGCCCGGGGGCTACACCCATTTGTTGGTCGCGATCGACAAATTCTCCAAGTGGGTGGAGGTGCGCCCCATCACGAATCTCAGGGCTGAGCAAGCGGTGATGTTCTTCACCGACATCGTCTATCGGTTTGGAGTGCCGAACTCCATCATCACCGATAATGGGTCCTAATTCACAGACAGGAAATTCCTGGAGTTTTGCGATAATTTCCACATCCGTGTGGACTGGGCAGCCGTGGCACACCCACAGACCAACGGCCAAGTAGAGCGTGCCAACGGCATGATTCTACAAGGCCTCAAGCCCAGGATCTTCGACCAGCTGAACAAGTCTGGCCGTAAATGGCTCCAGGAGCTCCCGGCGGTTGTGTGGAGCCTCAGGACTACCCTAAGCAGGGCCACCGAGTTCACCCCATTCTTCCTGGTCCATGGCGCGGAGGCCGTCCTCCCCACGGACCTGGAATACGGGTCGCCCAGAGTCCGGGGCTACGACGAAAATACCAACCAGCGAGCCCGCGAGAACTCGCTGGACCAGCTGGATGAAGCACACCTCGTGGCCCTAATGCACTCCGCGAGATACCAGCAGTCTCTAAGGCGCTACCAAGCTCGAAAGGTACGCCGACGGGACTTCAGCGAAGGGGATTTGGTCCTAAGGCTACACCAAGATAACTGAGGACGCCACAAGCTATCACCTCCGTGGGAGGGACCCTACGTCGTGGTGAAGGTGCTCAAGCCCGGCACATACAAGCTAGCCAACGAGGACGACGAGGAACTCACCAACGCTTGGAATTTCCAGCAGCTACGTCGCTTTTACCCCTAGCTAGGATTTCCAAGTCTTTTGTTGTAAATAACATGCCCAACACCCCAGTTGGCAACGAAAATGTAAATAGCAACAAGTCAATAAAGTCAAAGGGTAACTCGGCTTTCCCCTGAAACCCAAGTCACCCTCGGGGGCTACTACGGGGGGCATTCCCCCCCAAAAAATGGTCCCATTTTTTCGCAAAATTCAACTTGCAAACGCGCTAAAGTATGTTTCGACCGGAGTCTCGAGCGAACCAAGGCTAGGCGTGGATGGTCATGTGGAAAGGACGCGCGAGTTAGAGATAGCCTACGCCTCCGCGAGGATACGGCCCTTCTCTCTTGCCTCCGGCCCAGCGGACCGCTCATGAAATCGAATTCTTCCAACCCAAACTCGCACGAGCAAAGGAAAAAACAGAAAGGCGCGATAAATAAGAGACATCACTTGAATTTACAAGTATCCAAACAACTCCACAAGGTTTACTTGTTTATTTACATGGCCATAAGGCCCAGAATACTGACATCTAAACAAAAATGGGCATAGTGCCCAGCAGGTTTTCAGGCCTGAGGCTCGTCGCCGTCGGCAGCGTCCGGGAACAGGAACTCCGAGAACGCCTCGGTGAGCGCATCCGCAGCCTCAGCGGCAAGCGCGTCCGCGCTCCATCGCCGCCTCGTCCTCGACGCCTTCGGGACGACGTAGCCCGACGCCACGGCCTCGAGGTTCACCTCGTAGTGGGAACGCACCACGCCGAGGGCCTTCGGACGCCTAGGTGGAGCGCGCGACGCATGCGCCCGAGACATGACCGCCGAGAGCGTGCGGGCGGGCGGCCAACGAGCTCCCGGCTTGCGCCTCGCCCTCTTCTACGGCCCGGCGAGGTCTCGAGGGGCGCGGCACGCGGCTCCACCGGCTCTGCTCGGAGGGAGTTGTAGGCGGCTGCGGCATCTCGCCCCCGATTGGTCGCGTGCCCCGGCGCGGTGCGCGGGCTCGAACGTCACAAGCGAAAGAAATCGAAAGGGAACGAACCCCCGGGGGGGAAAGATTAGCAAAACAAGAAACAAAGCGGTGACTTACCTTCAACTTTGCTTCTTCTCCACCTCGAGAGCGCGGCGCTCGGCCTCGGCCGCCCGCGCAAGGCGACGATGGTGGCGCCACGCTCCTCGAGGGGCCGCTCCGGTCCGTGTTCGAGATGCGAGGGCTATCAACTCCCTGTCGAGCCTTGAGACCTCGGCATCCCGCTCCTCCGGCGACTTCCGCGCCCCCTCGAGAGCGGTGCGCTCTGCTCGAGGCGGACGGGCGTCGCAAGGGCAGCCCGCTCCTCGCCGGAGGCCGGCCCTCGGCCTCCTGGCGGACGGCACGCTCCTGCCGGAGCTGTTCCTCCGCCGTGGCAAGCGCGGCGACCTTGGCGTCAAGGGTGGCCTTCAACTCGTCAGCCTCCTTGGCCTTCTGCTCGGCTTCGCGCGCCCTCCCCTCGGCCGCGCTCTCGCGGGACCGTGCCTCCCCGGAGCCACGTGCGGAGCTCCCGGGTCTCGGCCGGACGGTCCCCACCTCCGCCTCCCGGTCGGACGCCACGGTGCGCACCTTCTCCCGGGTCCCCCCTCGCTGTGCGGCGCGCATCCCGATCGATGAGGGCGTGCAAATCCGCTCGATGGCGGGGGGGACGCGCCGCGGCTCTGTCCCTCGTGCTCCAAGAAGCGGTCGCGCAGGGCCTCAGCCCGGTACGACAGCCAGCCGTCTTGGGTCCTCAGGGCCTCCGCGAGGGCATCGAGGGCGTCACGTTGCTTCCGGAGCTAGCGGAGCTCGGCACTCATTTGGTCGAAGGCGCCGTACTTGTCGCGGGCGCGATGCTCGAGCTCCTGCCGCCAACAGACCAAAACCAATGAGTGTCGCACCGCGAGAGATAAGCACAGAAACGACAAAATCGAAGAAAAAGGAAACAACACCTTACCTGGAAAACGCGCCACGCCAGGCCGGCGTGGATTCGCAGCGCCTCGTTCAGCGCTCGGTTCAGCGAGGCGCCATGATCGCGGAGCTCCTCCCACAACTGCTGCTCCTCCTGGGCGTCGGCGGAGGCGCGGCGGCTCGTCGACACTCCTCGCCCAAGCCGGGGAGGGCGGCGTGGGACGAAGAGGCCTCGACGCCGCGTGCGGAGCCCCCGGCCACCATGCGGCCATCCCACCGTCAACAAGCGCCCCCACCGGGGCTCGGGGGCGACGTGGGCGAGCTTGCCCACTTGGTCCCCACCGGGCGGCGGGACGTCGTCATCCGGGATTTCCACCGCCATCGCCCGAGAGCTACGGCGAGAGCGGGCTCCGCCGCGCCTCCACGACCACTTCCGGCCCGCGCCTCCGTGGCCGCGGGATCTCGCTCGCGGCGCGCGCGGCCGCCGCCTCCGGCCGCGTCTCGGCGGCCGCGGGCGCCGAGCGGCTCCCCACGGCGATGCTGCCGGCAATGCCACTACAAACGGCGCCGCGGTTGTACCTCCGCCTCCCGGGTGCGCTTCCGTCGCGGCCGTCACTTGTTGCGCCTCCACCGCGGCCGGCGCCGCCGCGCCTCCGCAATCGCCGGGCTGCGGCCCGGTGGGCGATGTCACCGGTCGTGGCTCGGAGGCCTCGCCCGCGCCTTGCGAGCTCCCGCTAGCCGGTGCCGCCGCGCGCCGCCCCCACCGCGGCGCCCTTGACGAACGCCGCCGGGTTGGGATGGACGCATCCGCCCTCAGCACCTTGGCCGGTGCGAGGGGAGGCACGGTTGGCGCTGCCCTGCAGACACGAAAACAGACCGTCAGGTTCCTGCCCGACGGGCACGCGACCCCTCGAGGGACAATTCCTTACCTCAAGGAGGAGAAGGCGAACTTCCTCTTCCTCGAGGCCCCCGCCGACGTTGCGGGTGCGGCGGCGCGGCCGCCGCCGCACCTCCGCGCGGGGACGCCTCCGAGGCGCGCGCGGTGCCTCCGCGGACCGCGCCGCCTCTGTCCGCCGCACCGCCTCGGTGGCGGGTGCCTCCGCGCCCGCCCCGGGCGATGCTACTCCCCCGCCACCGGAGCCGGCTCCGTGTGACGGGGGGTGCGAGGCTCCCACCGTCGGGGAGGACCTGCTCCCTAACCTCTTCCTCCTCTTCCTCCTCCTCCTCGTCCGATGACGAGTACTCCTTGGTCCTCGGAGAGAGGAGCCCCCTGCGCTCGCGCGGCCGAACTCCTCGCTCCTCCGCTCGCGACGCTCCGGTGCCGCGCCTTTGCGCGCTCCCTCCGCGGGCCACCCGCTCCCACTCTCGCTGTTGCGCCGCGCGCTCTAGCGCGCAGAAACGGGGTGTGGGCGGCTCGGACTTCGCGGCGCTCACCCTCACCATCTGCAGGGGTCAGGCAAAGCATTAAAACGCGTCAACAACCCAAAAAACCGACTAAACTGGAAATGGAATCAAGAACTCCGCTCACCAATTGGCCGGTAGGGAGCATCTCGAACGCCCACAGGACATCATCGCCCCAGCGCTCCCGACCTGAGGTCGATGGCGCGCCACGCCTGGGTGGCTGCGAACGCCCGCAGGAAGGGGTCCGGCAGCAGCCGCGATCTCGCCCGGCGCGACGGGGTCCGCGATCTCGGTCATCTCGAAGATGCGGAGCGACCTCTCCATCAAGGGGACGACCCGCCGGTGGTGGAGGTTGGCGAGGACACACCCCGCCGTCGGCCCCGCGGCCCGCCAAATTCTTCGGGCCGCGGCCACGAGCGAGTCCAAGCTCGCGCCTGGTGCTGTGGCGGGGGACACCCCGTGGTACCGAGGGAGGCGGCCCTCTCCCGGAGCACCATGCCGGTGTAGGGGGAGGCCGGGCTCGGCGTTGCGGGAGGTAGAACCACCCCCGCTCCCGGTCCGAGTTGTTGGTCGTCATCGTGCGGGGGATATAGTCCTCCTTGTGTTGGGTCCGCACGGCGAGCGACAAGCGCCCGGCGCGCGCCACGCGACCGGTCCTCGGCTCCGACGTCGGCGGTGTGTGTAGCTCCGCGCGGAAGAGATGGACCCAGAGATCCCAGTTCACGGGGAACCCCGGGGAAGCCCCTCGCGAGGGCCGACGAACGTGGGCGCTCGCGAGATCGCGTTTGGCACGAAGTTGTGAAGCTCCACGCCGTAGTGGTAGCAGAGGGCCCGCATGAAGCGGCTCGCCGGCGCCGTGAAGCCACGCTCGTGGAAGCGGATGAAGCTGACCACGTAGCCATACGGAGGATTGGGCACTCGCTCCCTCTCCGATGGCACGATCCACTCGGCCGGCCGCCCATCCTCGTTTGCCGCCAGCTGGCCACCGGCCACCACCTGACCCAAGGCCAGCAGCGTCGCCGTCGATCGCTCCCACGCCGGTGGGTCGATGATGACGATGGGCTGCTGGGGAGCCATGCGAACGAACGGGGGAGCGGGGAACCGGGACCAAGGAAAGCTCTAAGAGCAGAAGCGCGATGGCGAGGACGGCTCGGGGGCTGGAGCGCAGGAGGCAAGAACGGCGAACGCTAAGCGCAAAGGTAAAAAACCGCCCCTTCCCGCCTATCAGATTTATAGGCTGCGAGGCGTGCCCTCCGGAGCGCACGCCCCGCACGCATCAACTGTAGGTGAAGCGCCCACTCACTGACAAGCGGGGTCCACCACGACCGCGGCGGCCACGTAACCGCACGCGCGCCATCATCACGGAGCGGTAACCGGGGGGCCGTGGCAGGCGGTCACGTCCGCCCGCCCACTCCACCCACTACGCGCGCGGCCGCGGCGCCCGAAAGGCGCGCCCACGGCGCGAGACCGTAGCCGCGACCGTGGGCATTAAATGGCCATGTCCCTTACCAAGTAAGAGAGACCCTCGACCGGCCCGAGCCCGGCCGGCTCCAAATAAGTGCGACCCTCGAAGGGTGCGAACACCGACCCGGTGGCCTCGAGGCCTCGTTTGAAATAAACGGGCGCCACGGGTGCCCTCGATTCACGAAAGTACCGATCGGCGGCTCGAGAACTAGCATGCCCGGGGACCCTCGAAACCCGCGGATGCGAAAGACGGGAGCACTTGGTCGCTACGCCACACGGCCCTCCGATCGGGGTTTGAAACCCGACCCTCGACGGGTTCGAACGGGTGCCCCGCGATCACCGAGTCGGGGGACGACAAGGGTGCGCATTCAAGCCTTTCCTCGAGGTCACCAGCTCGAGGGTGCCCCACATGTCGTGTTCAAGAGCGGCGAGGGCGGCTAGCGGGGGGATCCCACCGAGGGAGAGCTTCCGCGCCCTCGGTCCCTAGCGAATGGGACCGAGCCCCACCTAGCAAACCCGTCCGAGCGCTTTAATGGACGAGTCTCCGGACCACGCAGCCTACCCTTATCGAATGGGGCATGGGCGTCCAATTGAACCACCCGCTAACAGCTCGATGAGGAATCTGCAATCCGCGACCCGATCGATGGGGGTTGCGGAAACCTCACCCTCCGTCCCGCGGAGGGACGGCGAGGGCGCGTTTACAATAAGATGAAGAGCTCGCCCCGATCGCCTTGAATGGGCCCAGGCTCGGGGGCTCGACGCACGGCTACACCTCCTGGGTTGCACCGGCCGCAGATAGTGCCAGTTGCGCGTGCATCACCGAAGCCGGCTGGAACATTGCCGACGCCGGTTGGAATATGTACCACGCCCACTGACCAGATTCCGCGGTAAAACCCCTGGGCAGAGCACTCACGCTCTCCCGGGGGCTTCGGGGCTAGACCCGCGGGTCCGGCGACGCGGCCCCACGGAAAGTGTTGGCAACCGGGGGGAGGATGTCCCTATCGGTAGGCTTCGGCACGCGGGAGCCACGGCCGGCATGCCCGCGGATTCTCGGGGGGCTGCGTCGGGGACAGCCCTGAGGGTCCCCTAAAAAGCTGGGGGAATCCTGCTTAAAACCTGCAAAAAACAAAAACAAAACACGCCTCTCACTTAAACGCGCACACGGGGCACGGCCCACGCCGCGGTGGCCCCCGCGGCCCACCGAAGTGGCCCGGTCGAAGGCCCCCTCGAGCAAGGTTCCGCCTCGCTCGAGGGCTCACGCCTCCCTCGAGCGGGTTCGCCTCGCTCGAGGGCTCACGCCTCCCTCGAGCGGGTTCCGCCTCGCTCGAGGGCTCACGCCCCCCTCGAGCGGGTTCCGCCTCGCTCGAGGCCCCCTCACGAGCACGCCTGCTCCCGCACGCGGGTACGGGCATTTAATGCTCTGACACGGTAGAGCCGCACCATCATGCGCCTGGGAATCACGCCCCGGCGCGTTCCGCCAACTCCCTAGGGGAAACCCATCCCCGCCACCGCCGGGAGCGTGCGGTATGGCCGATGTCGCCCCGTGACACTGTGCTGCCCACTCCCGTACGGCTAATGTGCCGCGCCCTCGAAGGGGGCCGCCGCACCCTCGAACCCTTCTCTCGTGAATGCGGGGTCAAACCATGACGTCGGGCCGGCGGGAGCGCCATCCCCGCCCCCGTTGGTCCCGTGCGGCCGCCCCCATGCCCGCAGCGCCACACCGGGCGCTGCTACAACAACTCCAGGCACTGTTGGGCACGCGGGGACGGGACGCCGCCACGCCCCGCCACTGTACCCCGTACGGATCACCATCAACGGCTTCCTCGAGCCCGTCTGAAGACGCCCCGGCCAACCACTACGCCCTCACCCTCGAAGCAGCCACTGTTCGGGTACAGGACACGCCACGACGACAAGACCGTAGCAAGGACCATCGGGACGGCATGACTGTAATTCGCCCCCTTCTTGGTCTATAAAAGGAAGGTGAACCCCCTCGCCGCAGGGGACATCGAACATCAGACAGAGAACAACACACACACGCTCCTCAACTCCTCCACGATATTGGCACTCGCCTCAATCACTCCGCTCGGGACTTGGAGGTCACGCCTCCTCTCCCGCCTTGCTTGTAGCCGCCCCACTACAGGCACCCCGGTGCAAAGCAATACAGTGCCTCGAGCACACCCCTGCTGGACGTACGGCCCCGGCCGGAACCAGGATAAACCAAGTGTCTCTAGTTGCTTAGCACCGACCATTGAGGGACAGACCTTGGCGCTTACTACTAGTTAGTGTCGGGACTACATTCCGCACCGACATGGTGCTCTGCAAAAATTGTTCACTAATTTTCAGCTATAATTTTTTGACAAATATTTGGTTGCACTGAGTTATGTTGATAATCTGTATTATTGTTTGTTTCACAGTCGTACTTTCGGCCGAATGTAACCTAAATTGGGATCCTGGTCGGGTTGAGTCTAGCTTGGGTTGTAGTCTGGTCCCCGTTGCCCCAAATTTTATAGTGTAGATTTTTTTGTGCCTTTCGTTGATATTTTGCATGCTGACGTATTGCTATGCCCAAACATCGTGTGTACTAAGGATAACGTACATGTGAGATGTTACTACTAGGGAAGAGCAAAACTGGTCAGATATATTAAAAATTTTCATTTAATTTATAGCCAAAAAGAAAAGAAAAAGAAGAAAAAGAAATAATAAAAAGGATAAAGATACGTAAAGACAAATATAAATATAAATATTATCGCATTGACATGACATCATGTGATTATTAGTCTATGATCATGGGATCATCAGCTGTCCCAGTGTTCTGTGGAGGTTCTTCGTTCTCGCCACCAACGCTCGGGCTGCCTGGATCCGACGACGATGGAGATGGGCTCAACCAAATTTTGATCCGTTTGCGTAAATGGTGCTCCTCCTCCTCATCGAAGTTAGACATGTATCCTTCATTTTCGTCTTCATCTTCGTCTTCTTCATCTTCGTCTTCACCATCTGGCGTGACAGCGGGGTGCAACTCTGCCATCGCCATAATGGCCCTAATGTCACTATCACTCTCGGATGGAGGCTTCTCTTCCCAGTCATCTTCGAATGACTAGTCAGGTGACGACGGTGGAGGAGAGTCGCTTGGGGAGTCGTCGGAGCTTTGCTCGGTGGGTAGCACATGCTCCTCCTCATCCGAAGACTCATCCGACCCCCACCTGAAGCTGCCCGGCATGGCGTTGTGGAAGCTGTCGGTGTTTTAGACCGGCAACCTACTAAGGGGAGTACCCGAAGTAGATGAATATGGCCTCGCCGAGATCGGTAACTCGAAGGAAGAGACACGTGGCACACAATTTAGACAGGTTCGGGCCGCGAGGTGCGTAATACCCTACGTCCCGTATTGCGTAGCTCGGGATTGATTGGGAAAGATTACAAGATGGTGCAATAGTGCGTCGTGGGTTGTATGAGATGAGATGTGTTCCTAGAGAACGGTCCCGCCTCGCCTTATATAGTCCGGGAGGCGGGGTTACAAGTCGGAGTAGGGAGAGAGTACTAGTCGGGTACGTCCGGGAGCCTTCCATACGGTGCGGGACATGTACGGCTTCCTAACCGAGTACTTCTCCTCTGCGGTCCTTGTGCTCCACACCTTCGGGTGCCATGTAGCGCAAGCGGTAGTCCCGGGGGCCCACCGAGTAGTCGGTCTGGTACCCACCGAGATAGTGGGCCCGGGGAGGTCCATACGACAAGCCCCCGAGTACTTTGTAGTCGAGAAGGATAGCTTCAAGTGGTCTTGACGGCCTTAACGAGTAGTCCTCAAGCGTCCCCGAGTACTACAAGTCGAAAGTCCTCTAGAGTAGTCGAAGCATCCCGAGGCTGGAATGTACTCCGACCGATGTTTGAGCAATCTTGAAATCTTCTCGAGTAGTCCCAAGCGTCCTCGAGTGCGCGCCTTCGAAGGTCTTCAAGAAATGCCTGTCTTGTCTTGAAGCCGGAGCTAATATGGAGGTGCGATTGCAAAATCGCACTCCATATGGAGTAGCCCCCGAGCCTTAGGTTGACCCGCAGGCTCTGGCTGAGGGTCCATCTGAAGTCTTGGCAAGAAAATCCCGAAAAATCCGGAGAGAAAAAAAACCGAAGGACATGTGGCACGGAGCCCCCGAGCCTTGAGTCGAGTACGTCCTCTCGAATTGAAGGGTCATCTTGAAGAATGTGTCCTGAGATGCTCCTGAGCCTTGTCGCTTCCCCGGGTAGTCGAGGTTGAAGTAGCCGAGCCCCCGAGGTGAGGCGCGTCGACTAGTAGAATGCGAAGCGTCACGCGCGGCCGCCGAGTCGCCCGAGCGCGGACTTATCGATCCGGCCGTTGGAAGGCCGGTTTGACTTATAAATAGAAACCAAAACCCTTAGGGTTTTCCACCCATCTGTGCTGTAGTCATTTCGATTCCATCTGAGGTAGATCTACTTCCAGCGCACGCCGCCGCCTTAGTAGATTCAAGTGCGCCGCCACCCGAGCTTTTAGGGTAGCCCCCAGAGCGGATGTGCGTGAAGATGCCTGCACTTGGAGAATGAAGCCTTCACCGTCCAAGTCTGCGAAGGCCGCGGGAAGAAGAGGGGCCGCGAAGAGGCCGCCGCGGGCGCCACGAAGCGGCACCACCAATATCTCCACCGCGGGCCGATCCAAGCCGCGAGTGGAAGAAATCAAAAGTGAAGACCGAAGATCTGTTGGCCCTCCTGAATAGTGGATTCATCCAGGAAAAAGAAGTTGATATGTGGAGGGCCGCCGCCGGAGATCCGTATCCGATGGAGAAAGCCGAAGATGAGATTCCAATGTTTGCGTGGTTCGTGGAGCGCGAACTTGCGCTCTGGCTAGTGATTTCTTCAAGGGCCTCCTCGGGTACTATGGAGTTGAGTACCTGAATCTGAATCCTAACGGTATTTTCCATACCGCGGTCTTCGTGCATTTTTGTGAAGCTTTCCTTGGGATCAAGCCGCACTGGATCCTCTTCCGGAAGTTTTTCCGGGTGAAGCCGCGACCAAGCGCCACCAATCCAAGAGTAGTCGGAGGAGCCGGCATCCAGTTGAGAGAAGACGCCGCGGAGCGTGCACACGGCGTACAAGCTCGTTGACTCCAACACCGATTGGAAGACGAGGTGGTTCTACATCACAAACCACCACCCGGCGGCCGAAGCCGAGCCGAGAGGAGGCGGATGGCTGCGGGCGCGGGGAGGAGGCGCCCGCCGAGGGTGGACTGGTAGACATTGCCGGCATCCTCGGTGCCCCGGCCGTGACAATAGTACGGTCAAGCACGTAAGTACCGCATTTTCCCGAGTAGTACTTGTTGTAGTAGTCGAGGTTGACCGACGACCAATTGAGTATGCTTACGTAGGAAGTCGGCCCGATCTATCTGGGACGAAGATGAACCCTCTTCGGCGGTGGCGGAAGAAGTCGAGGCGCCCGCTGAGGAGCCTGCTCCTGCTGCCCAAGCGGTGCCCGAGCCGCCGGCTACCGAAGCGCCGTTGCCGGAGGCCAGCGTAGTCGAAGGTGAGTACTCTTCTGAAGCTGTAGAGTTCCTCGAGGGGTAGTCGTAGTCGTTGATACACTTGTCGTCTCTTTGACAGGTGCTGAGGCCGAAAGGAGTGACATCCCTGCGCGGGGGGTGCCAATGCATGCGAAGTCGACACCGGGCATGCGGAAGCCTGCCGGAGGAGCCCCCGAGCCCATGGAGGAAGTCGTCGAGGAAGCCGCCGTGGTGGCCGGAGGAGAGGGAGTCATCACGTCGCCGAGAGGTCGCTGCGGAGGTGGCTATCTCGCTCCCGGAGATCCGGGACGCGAGAGCCCATCCGCTCGCGCCAATGACGGAGGCCGCCGCGAGTAGTCGTGGCGGGATAGAACCGCTTGCGGACGATCTTGTCGACCGGCGACGGTGGCTAAGCACACGGAGGCGGTCCGCCGGGACGAGCGGTGGATGAAGGTAAGTAGGCGTAGCTTCCGAGTAGTCAATCCCCTGTTGTTGAGTACTTGTTGACGTGTGTTGTACGTGCGGGACGTCGCGGAGAGGTCCGCGAGAAGTCCAACATCTTTGCGGGGGGGTTTTGGTGACGCGGTGCTCGGGCCGAGGCTCCGGAAGAGCGACTTTTGAAGTCGCGGAAGCACGCGGCCGCCATGCGATCTAAGCTCGACGCCGCCTTCACCAAATATCACAATGATGTCCAAGAGTTGCGGGCGAAGGGCGACGACTTGGTGCGGAAGAATAAGAGCCTCCGCAACAAGAACAAAGGTACGCCGCTAGACTTGTCGAGTAGCCGTTGGAGGTCGAAAGGTAGTCCGACCCGCCGTACTATTCTTTGTGTTGCGAGCTTGAGGGCCGGGTGGAGCGGTGAAGTCCTCGGAGACGAGCATGAAGAATCTCTTCTACCGGGAGCAAGAAGCCCGCCGGGTACTCGAGCTCGACTACAAAGAACTTGCCTTCGAGTGCGAGAAGCACATCGAGCTCGGATTGCATCGACCACGATCTCGTCAGCTGCTACAAATCATTGCGGAAGTTGAATGAAGGCCGCGAGGCGGCGCGGGCCCAACCGGAAGGAGCTTGAGGACGCCGCGGCGCCGATCGCAAGGCTCTTGGTGCCGCACCGGGCGGCCCCAAGATTGCTCCAGCGGTGGATCGCCTCAAGGAAGCCCCAAGCGGGGCCGGCGGCTTATGTGAAGCATATGGCAAGGTCGATCCCCGGTGGAAGTAGTCGCGGGGCGGGGTAGCCGCCAACCGCACCGATGAGCAAGTACTCGGAGGCTGGCTGGAGCGGATGGCTCCCATCGCGGAGCAAGTAGCTAATAAGCTTAATCTCCAGTAGCCCTGTAATAGATAGCTAGTAGCCAAAGTTGTACAAAAACAATTTAATGAATTGCTTAAGTATTAATGAAAGAGAATTTCCACCAATGAGTACTCGTAGTCGCGATCTCGAGTGCGGAGCGCCCATCGTGGAGTGGATGCGAGTAGTCGCACTCGGCGGTAGTGGTCCCATTGAAGGGAGTAGGCGGTAAAGAAGTTGATTGAACGATCAAACTTTATTAGCGAAGAAGTACACACGGATGGCCGGGCCGTAGTTACGAGAAACCGTCTGGACCGGAGGCCGCTTACGGTACCGAGTAGTGCTAGAGCGGGTAGCCGCTTACGCGAGTAGATCCGTAAGTAGCCGTGTAGGGCTGGATCTTGGAGTACATGGTCTCTTAGTAGACCGTCGCTAGAGTCCTTGACGCTCGTCGCGGCCCGGGATCCGTAGGTAGCCGCACGGGGCCGGATCTCGGAGAGGAGAAGTCCGGAGGCCCGGAGCCGGGGACCCGGAGGCCGCTTACGGCGGGGGGGGTGTTGATGTAGTCGTGTAGACTTGAACCCCGAGTAGTCGTGTAGACTAGGCGTAGAATCGACGGAGCCGGTCGACGTTCCACGAGTTGTTGATGTCTTCGCCTTCAAGTGTACGGAGGCGGTAGGAGCCCGGCCCGGTCACCTTTGCAACGGAGAAGGGGCCTTCCCGGGGGGGCCGAGCTTGTGTAGTCCTTCCGTGTTCGGGATACGGCGGAGGACAAGATCTCCCACGTTAAAGGAGCGTTCCTTGACGTTGCGATCATGGTAGCGTCGGATACCCTCTAGGTACCTTGCTGATTGGACGAGGGCAGCGCAGCGAGCTTCTTCGAGGCTATCGATGTCAACTCGTCTGCTGTCTTTTGAGACGCCTTCGTCGTAGTGCTCCACTGCTGGCGAGTTCCATATGACGTCGGCAGGGAGGATTGCTTCGGAGCCGTAGACCAGGAAGTAGGGGGATTGCCCCGTTGGCTTGGATGGCTGAGTCCGTAGCCCCCAAAGTGCGTTGGGTAGTTCCTTGATCCACTTGGCCCCTTTGGACTTAGCAGCGTCGTGTAGCCGCTTTTTGAGAGCGTCGAGCACCATCCCGTTGGCGCGCTCGACTTGTCCGTTGGCCCGAGGATGGGCAAGTGAGACGTATCCTACGTCGATCCCACTGTTCTCGCGGTACTCCTAGAGCGGTGATTGTTGAAGTTGGAGCCCCGGATCCGTGATGATGCGGTGGGGTAGTCCGTAGCGATGTACGAGTTCATCCGGGAAGTCGAGTACTCTGTCGACCTTGGGGCATGTTACCGGCTTGACTTCGATCCACTTGGTGAACTTGTCGATGGCCACCGGTACTGCGGTTGAAACCACACGGCGCGGTTAGCGGTGGCCCAATCATGTCGAGCCCCCGGCGGGCAAAGGGCCGGGTTGGCGGTATGGTGACTAGCTTGTAGGCCGGGACGTGTTCTTGCTTGGCGAAGTATTGGCATCCTTGGCATCTTTCGACGAGTTCTTCGGCGTCGCCCGGGGCGGTGGGCCAATAGAAAGCCCGCCAGGAAGGCTTTGGCGACCGGCGTGCGTGAGGACGCGTGGTTGCCGCACGCCCTTGTGGATCTCCTCCAAAACGTCCTTGCCTTCTTCCCGAGGGATGCACTTCATGAGTACTCCGAGAAGATGCACCCCGCTTGTAAAGCTTGTCTCCGACGAGGATGTAGGACTTGGCACGGCGGATGAGTTGCTCGGCCAAGTTCTTGTCGGAGGGAACCTTCTGCTCGCTGAGGTAGTCGATGAAGGGTTGCCTCCAGTCCACGTCGATCATCATGACCTCCTGTCCAGCTGGTGGGTGAGCTGGGACAGTGGTCGGTGGCGCCGGCTCCGGGATGGATGGCGCGTGAAGCTCATGAACGAAGACACCCGCTGGGACTTGAGCGCGGGTAGATCCAAGCTTCGAGAGGACGTCCGCTGCAACGTTGTTGTCGCGGACGATGTGGTGGAACTCGAGACCGTAGAACTTGTTCTCGAGCTTGCGGACTTCTAGGCAGTAGGCGTCCATGTTCTCCTTGTTGCGGTCCCAGGACTTGTTGACTTGGTTGATGACCACTGCGGAGTCGCCGTAGACTAGTAGCCGCTTGATGCCTAGTGAAGCCGCGAGGCGGAGCCCGTGTAGGAGAGCTTCGTACTCGGCTTCATTGTTTGAGACCTTCCGGAAGATCGCGGGACGTACTTGAGTTGTTCGCCCGTTGGAGAGATTAGGAGTACCCCCCGCACTGCGCCCTCGAGGTTGAGTGAGCCATCGAAGTACATCACCCAATGCTGCGGTCGCACGGTTGGAGTTGGTAGCCGGTTCTCGCGCCATTCCGCCATGAAGTCCACTAGCGCTGCGACTTGATGGTTGTGCGTGGCTTGAAGTCAATGGTGAGGGCACCGAGCTCGACTACCCACTTGGAGATTCTTCCCGGTAGCATCTTGGTTACGCGGGATGTCACCGAGCGGGTAGTCGGTGACAACGGAGATCGAGTACTCACGGAAGTAGTGTCGTAGCTTCCGCGAGGTGATGAGTACTACGTACGGGGAGCTTCTGCACGGGCCGATAGCGTGCCTTGGACTACGATAGAACCTCGCCGACGAAGTAGGCGGGCGCCGGGCCCCGGGTAGGCGTGGCCGTCTTCTTGCCGCTCGACGACGATGGCGATGCGACCACATGAGTAGTCGCGGCTAGGTAGAGCAAGATGCCGCTCGCCCTTGTGAGGAGCCGTGAGGATCGGCGGCTTCGACGGAGAAGTCCTTGAGGCCGGGCAAGGGCTTCATCCGCCTCCGGAGTCCACACGAACTTCTCTTGATGCTTGAGTAGTTTGAAGAAGGGGAGTCCCCGTTCTCCGAGCCTCGAGATAAATCTATTCGGTGCCGCCATGCACCCGGTCGGCGTACGGACGTCTTTGATGCTCGTGGGAGCTTTCATGCTGGTGATGGCGAGAGATCTTCTCGAGGTTGGCTTCAATGCCGCGGCGGGCGATGATGAAGCCGAGTAGTTTGCCCGAAGGTACGCCGAAGACGCACTTGTTCGAGTTGAGCTTCCGGCGGTACTCGCGCGAGGGATGCGAAAGTCTCTTCGGGGTCGTCGATGAGGGTACTGGAGTCTCGGTCTTGACGACCACGTCATCCACGTAGGCTTCGACGTTCTTGTTGAGTTGCCTCTTGAAGCAGGCCTGGATGGCTCGTTGATAGGTGGCGCCGGCGTTCTTCAACCCGAAGGACATGGTCGTGTAGCAATACGCGCCAAACGGGGTGATGAACGCGGTCTTCTCTGGTCTTCTTCCTTGATCGCGATGCGGTGGTACCGGAGTAGCGATCGAGGAAGCGAGAGCGAGTCGCAACCCGCCGTGGAGTCGATGACTTGATCAATCCGCGGCAACCCGAAGGGGTCCTTGGGGGCGGTGCTTGTTGAGATCGGTGTAGTCGACGCACATCCTCCACTCGTTCGAGTTCTTCTTGCGGACGAGGACGGGGGTTGGCGAGCCACTCGGGATGGAAGACTTCTCGATGAAGCCGGCCGCGAGTAGTTTGGTGAGTTCCTTTTTGATGGCGTCCGTCTTTCGTCGGCAAAGCGTCGAGGTGTTGTCGCTTGGGGGTAGCCTTAGGATCGACGTTGAGGCAGTGCTCAATCAGCTTCCTGGGCACTCCTGGCATGTCCGCTGGCTTCCACGCGAAGATGTCGCGGTTAGCCCGAAGGAAGCTGATGAGCGCGTCTTCCTATTTGGGGTCGAGGCCGGCCCCGATGGTGGTGGTCTTGCTGGGATCGCCTGTTCCGAGGTCGATCGTCTTGACGAGTACCTCCTCAGGTGGCTGAGGCTTGTTGGCGCTGTCAGACTTCTCTGGGATGTCGAGTTCACTTGTAGCAAGCTTCTTCGACGCGGCGTAGACCTCCATCATCGCGTTGGGTACTTGGTTTGTAGAGGCGATTTCCACGGCTTCTGTATCGCAGTCGTGGGAGATCTTCAAGTCCCCTTGGAGAGAGAGTACACCCGCTGGGGTTGGCATCTTGAGTACCAAGTAGGTGTAGTGGGGCACCGCCATGAATTTGGCAATGGCCGGTCTGCCGAGGATGGCGTGGTAGGAAGTCTCGAAGTCCGCGACCTCGAACTTGATGTACTCGGTGCGGTAGTTGTCCCGAGATTCCCCGAAGGTAACTGGCAGGACCACTGAGCCCAGTGGAATAGCCGCGTTGCCGGGGGACGATCTCGTAGAAGGGCGTATTGCTCTTGGTGAGCATGTGGGTGATGTCGAGCTTCATTTTCTTCAAGGTTTTGGTGAAAAGGACGTTGAGCCCGCTTCCACCGTCGATAAGCACCTTGTTGAGCTTGGAGCCCGCGACCACTGGCTTCAGGACGAGGGGGAACCGTCCTGGTTCAGAGAAGCTGGTCCATTGATCCGCGCGGGAGAATGTGATGGGTACCTCCGACCACCTGAGAGGGGTCGGGACCGCTGGTTCAATGGACATGACTTCACGACGGGTAGCCTTCTGCTCCCGCCTGCTGGGTAGCCCGCCGAAGAGGACGTTGACGGTCTTGTCAGGCTCCTGGAAGTCGTTGTTGTCGCCGTCCTTCTTCTTGCCCTTTTGGTCGTGAGGGTGCGGTGGCTCTGGCGTATCCATGAGTGCATGCCTTAGTTGGTAGCATTGCTCGGTGGTGTGGTTGCCGTTTGGATGCCACAGGAACTTCTCCTTCAGCAGGTCTTTGAAACCGCCGGAGTTCTTCTTCGAGTTCCCTTTCGCAGGGCGCTGGATAGCCGCGATAGTGTTGTCTGGCTTGCGCTTGTGGTTGGGACCCGAGTAGTTGTTGTTGTTGTTGTTGTTGCGACCGCCTTGGTTCGTGTTGACGGTGTATTTTGGTGCACCTAGCATGTTCATTACACTTTGGTTTGGATTTGATTATTAAACTAACCCGCCACTAGGCACACTAATCATATAACAAGTTCATCTTTGTGCATGCATTTGGAAGTGTTGTATTTATGTAGGAAATCATGGACATAAAGGACGGATTTGCAATAAGTTCAAAGGAGCATTCATGGAGTCTTGTTCGTGTTCATGAGCTCGCTGAAATTACTTCCAATGGTGGTGAGGACCGAAGTGCTACGAGGAACACCCCCGGGGATTGAAGCGTAAAAGATCAAACTTCATGCAAAGAGAGTCTCCATCTTGATCGCGAGGATAACGGCGTCAAAATCATCCAAGTGGAGGGGGCGAAGTAGATAAGTGCACGAGGACCCACGGAGCAAAAAGGGCGACCGAACCGGCCGAAACCGGGCTCCGGGGCCGGCCGGCCCGGTCGGATCGGCCCGGCCCACTTCGGGCACCGGTTCGGTCCCGTCTTCCTTGCCCTCGAAGGATCTTCGACCCTAAAACCCCCGACGCGCCGCCAACGGACGGAGAGGAGTTTATTCGCACCGAAGGCCATCCACAAGCTAGAGAGAGAGGAGGAGGATCTCCGGGGCGGAGATCAACCACCTCGAAGGAAGCACCCTCTCGTGGAGAAGGAGGAAGACACGGCGGAAGGGAAACCATGATCAACGGTGCCATGATCAGCACCTTGATGGGGTAATCTTCTCATTCGTCCATGGGTTGTAATCGATCGTGAGATGTAATCGCACTTTGTCGGATTTTCTATCTATCATCTTGTGTTGAATATACTTTAATGTTTAAAGGTTAGCTACCATGCCGTAGAGGGAGTACGAGCTCCAATGCTTCCTTGGATCCATTCAATACGCCGTGGCCATCAAAGGTCTAGTCATGATTACCTTCGCGTAGTGACGATACGAGAGGAGGGAAAGGGCGAAACCGTGGTCACAACCCCGATAGATTAGATTGGTTTTTCATGTCTTTAAGCGATTGCATGCTCTAGTATCGTAGACCCGTGGGCGAGTGTCTTCTCTCTTGATCGTTTATCATTCTCTTTAGTGTAGTTTAGTGTTTTCTAGTATAATAGTAGTTAGGGTTTTAGTAGCTAGTGTGTCGTTGTTGATCGAACGCTTGTAATCCCCTTGCTCGCGGATTGACAAGAACCTTGGGAATCCCGTGGTGAAAAAGGTGTGGGGTCCGTACGCTTGCGGATCGTAGAGGGATACGTCTTTTATCCGTCAACGGGCCCCTTTTTACGGCGCCGTTGCCGGGGAGCAAGTTAGTTTACATCGTTTGATTTGCATCTAACTCAGTTTTATATTTTAGTTTATCTTTTATTTGCTATATCTAACATATATTATCCAGAAAAACACTTGTTTCTTTTTGTTTTTGTTTTTATCTTATTGTCTAGATGGAGTTCGTTAATCAACCCGTGGAAGAACCGGAGAAATCATTAAGGGATTACGCTAGCCCTCGATGTGAAGACATAAAGGTACAAGAGTCGGATTCGAAGCTCGAAGCGACCAAGTATGAAATTAAATCCAAGATCATGAAGATGGTGGCGGAAAACCCATTTGAAGGGATGGTTACGGAGAACCCATATAGACACATAAGGGATTTCACGACAATATGCAACACGGTGCGTCAAGAAGGAGTTCCCGATGAATGGTTCAAATGGAATCTCTTTCCCTACTCACTTGCCGGCAAAGCAAAGACATGGTATTCGGTTGCGTCCTTTGAAGTTGAAGGCAATTGGAACAAGTTGACAAAGAAGTTTTGCGAGAAGTTCTTTCCAATGAGCAAGGTTCAACATCTAAGGAGGCAAGTGATCAATTTTATGCAAGGAGAAGAGGAAGGGATAGACCAAGCCTGGGATAGGTTTAATGAATTAATCGAACAAGGACCAAAACTCGGCTTCACCGGTGACGTACTCTTGCATACATTTTTCTTTTCCCTAACCCCTAGTTGCATGCGACACGTCGAAATGTGTGCGGGTGGGGATCTCATGGAGAAAACACTCACGGAAGCCGCCCAACTTCTACAAAAAGTTAGTAAAGCGGCTGCCATGCGAAGAGATTGGGAAACAAGACTTGCGGAAGAGCCGGAATTTAATTCAAGGAAGAAAAAGCTTGCTGATTTTTCTAAAGAGGCAACCCGGAAGTCACAAAAGAGGAGCCAATCATGGAGAAGCTTAAACAAGAACACATCAAGTCAAGAACTACACCAAACGTCGACTTCGCCGCACCAAATGAGACGAATAAGAGAAGCATGTCAAGCGCGAAGCCACTAAGGGAGTTCGAGCCAATGGATTGGGTTCCTATTGATTACGGAGAAGTATTCGACAAGAGAAGACCGTTCCCTAATCAAAAGGGGATGGCAAGAGCATTGGAAGTGGATTTCCCACCGGAGAGGAAAGCTGAAAATTCATACGACCTCGAAACCACCGGTGAGATTTTTGAAAAGCTCTTTGGAGATGATGTGGTGGATCCGGAACATATTGCCGAGGTGAAGAGGATCATGGGGATCAAGCCCGAAGCATCACCATACGCTCGCCTCACTGAAATTTATTCGATCGGATCCGAAGAAGAAGAGAAGATGACGCCGCACTTGAGTTGCGAGATCAACGGAGTTCAATGCAAAGCCTTATGCGACATCGGAGCCCAAGTAAGTGTTCTATCTTCTAAAATTTACGATAAAGTTCAATACCACAACCTAGACTTAGCTCCAACATCAACGAAATTAATTATGGGAGATGGTAGAACTATCAAACCTCTAGGTATTGCTTGCAACATGAAAGTAAAAATCTCTAGAAACTATATACCAACCGATTTCTTTGTTATTGATGCTTACCATGGTAATTCTGATCATATAATCTTAGGTAGGCCTTTTCTTAAGTTGGTTGATGCCGTGTTAGATGCCGGAGAAGGCAAAGTAACAATGAACCTTAATGGAACAAAGTACACATATAACTTTCTTCGTGCTTCTAAACACCTTACACCTTTTCCTCCCGAAGATGAAGAAGTAGAAGAGATAGATAGTCTTTGTTTTGTTGAAACCCTTAGAGACCCTCTGCAAAGAGCGATGGAAAATCAAATTAGTAATCAACAAGATGAAGAACTAGAGGAAGCAACAAAAGGCTTAGAGCCGCATGATGGTAGCGTGGAGGAAGAAAAGTTCGAAGACATAGGAGAAATCAAACCCGAGGAGCCACAAGTGCCCGAAGTAGACCTTAAACCTTTGCCCAAGGGATTAAAATATGAATTTTTGGGCCCAGACAAAACTTATCCGGTCATTGTGAGCGACGAGTTGAGTCCCGAAGAAAATGAAGCGTTGCTGATTTTATTAAAAAAACATAGGAAGGTGATTGGATATTCAATTAACGATCTCAAAGGTATTAGCCCGACCTTTTGCACTCATCGTATACCAATGGAAGACCAATGTAAGCCTGTAGTGGACCACCAAAGGAGGCTAACCCATGCCATGCGAGAGGTAGTAAAGAAAGAGGTTATCAAGTTACTTGATGCCGGAATCATCTATCCGGTTCCACATAGCGAATGGGTGAGCCCGGTACATTGTGTACCGAAGAAAGGAGGTTTGACCGTGGTGAAGAATGAGAAGAACGAATTGATACCGCAAAGAACCGTGACCGGGTGGCGGATGTGTATCGATTACCGTAAGCTTAACAAAGCGACGAAGAAAGATCACTTCCCCTTACCGTTCATAGACGAGATGCTCGAGAGGTTAGCAAACCACGCTTATTTTTGCTTTCTCGATGGATACTCGGGGTTCATGCAAATTCCCATTCACCCGGAAGATCAACATAAGACAACATTTACGTGTCCTTACGGAACGTTTGCATATAGGAGGATGCCCTTCGGCCTATGCAACGCTCCGGCCTCTTTTCAACGTTGCATGATGGCCGTGTTTTCGGAATTCATCGAAGAAATTGTTGAAGTGTTCATGGATGATTTTTCCGTTTACGGGAAGACGTTCATGGATTGCTTAGCAAACTTAGAAAAGGTCCTTACGAGGTGTGCGGAGGTAGATTTGGTTTTAAATTGGGAAAAGTGCCACTTCATGGTTAAGCAAGGCATAGTGCTCGGACATGTTATATCCGAGAGAGGAATTGAAGTGGACAAGGCAAAGGTAGAGACGGTTGAGCAACTCCCACCTCCTACGGATATTAAGTCCTTAAGGAGCTTTCTAGGCCATGCCGGATTCTATAGAAGATTTATAAAGGACTTCTCAAAGATCACCAAGCCTTTAACGCACCTTCTTCAAAAAGATGTGGCTTTCGACTTTGATGAGAAGTGTCTAGCGGCATTCGGACCTTGAAAAATGCGTTGGTGAGTGCTCCCATCATCCAACCTCCGGATTGGAGCCAACCTTTCGAGATCATGTGTGACGCAAGTGACTACGCCGTAGGCGCGGTCTTGGGACAAAGAAAGGAAGGCCGAGTTCACGCCGTTTACTACGCTAGCAAAACTCTTAGTGGGGCACAATTAAATTACGCTACTACGGAAAAAGAATTGCTAGCGGTGGTATTCGCTTTCGAAAAATTCAGATCCTACATCGTGAACTCGAAAGTCATTGTTTACACCGATCACGCAGCTATAAAGTATCTCTTGGCTAAGAAGGAAGCTAAACCTCGTTTGATTCGTTGGATCCTTCTTCTCCAAGAGTTCGATGTTGAAATTCGTGATAAAAAGGGGGTGGAGAATGTTGTGGCCGATCATTTGTCTAGGATGAATCGTGGGCAAGATGATAAAGAGCCCATAGAAGACAAGATGAGAGATGACCACCTCTATAGAGTGCTTGATAAAGATACTTGGATGATCGACATCATTCGAGCGATTCGAAAGATGCCCCTCGATCATCTAGACAAAAACACTCAAAGGAAGATAATTTCGAAAGTAAGAAATATTTTTGGGATGCACCATACCTCTTCAAGCTTGGCAATGATGGTGTGATGAGAAGATGTGTGCCAAGGGAAGAGAGGCTTGAGATTCTAAGGAAGTGCCACTCGGCGGAGTACGGTGGGCACTATAGCCATTTTCGAACCGAAGCCAAAGTATGGTCGAGCGGATTCTATTGGCCGGAGATGCATGAAGATACTAAAAGATATGTTGCGTCATGCCCCGAATGCCAAAGAACCGGAAACATCTCTCAAAGAAATTCTATGCCTTTGAAATACAACTTGCAAGTCGACATATTCGATGTATGGGGCATAGACTTCATGGGGCCTTTTAAAAACTCATTTGAATTCGAGTATATACTTGTTATGGTCGATTACGTATCCAAGTGGGTAGAGGCTATACCATGTCGTAAAGCTTCCACGGAGGAGTCCATCACTATGATCAAGAACGTGATTTTTCCCCGTTTCGGTACACCGAGAATCTTGATAAGTGATGGAGGAACTCATTTCACCGGGAAGAACTTCAAAAAGTGCTTGTCCAAGTTGGGAATTGAGCATAGGGTCTCCACGGCCTATCACCCACAAACCAACGGACAAGCGGAGACGTCAAATAGGCAATTAAAAAGCATACTTAACAAGACCATAGAGAAGGGAGGCAAGGATTGGTCAAAGAAATTAGACGGCGCTTTATGGGCTTATCGAACGGCGTTTAAAACACCGATAGGTATGACCCCCTATCAATTCGTCTATGGAAAAGCTTGCCACCTTCCGGTTGAGTTAGAACATAAAGCCTATTGGGCGATTAAAGAGATGAACCTTGATCTCGATGCCGCGGTGGTGAAACGGAGAATTCAAATAAGCGAGCTAGAGGAGTTGAGGTTGAAAGCTTATGAAAACGCAAGCATATACAAAGAGAGAATCAAAAGGTGGTATGATAAAAGATTGAAGAAAAAAGAATTCAAAGAAGGAGATAAGGTCCTCCTCTACAATTCGAGGTTTAAAACCTTCGGAAAGGGGAAATTGCAAAGCAAGTGGGACGGACCTTATGTTGTGCATTCGGTGTTCTCCAACGGAGCGGTAACCATTATGGATATAAACGGCGATCAATTTGTGGTGAATGGACAGCGGCTTAAGGTTTACTACGAACCCGACATCGTGCCCGTTCATCATGTTGACGTCTTTACCATGGAGGAAGAGCCCGAACGTCCCGCCTAGGACGAAAAACAAGGCACCAACTTCTCGTAAATAATTTTTCTTTTAGCTTTCCGGAGTTTTTCGCGAAGATTAACCTGGGCCAACTTTTTCCACGGGCCGAGGACGAAAAAAAATAGGGCGGTGTGCAAAAAAAACCGGACCGGCCCGGCCCCCGAGGCGGGGTGGGCCGGCCGGCCCGGCCGGATCGGCCCAAGGGGGGCCCGACGCCCGATGTCCCCGAATTTCGCCCGAATTGCTCCTTTTCGACTTCCTTGTTTGGTCGAAAATTTTAAGGGAAGTGTAAAAAAGGAAAATAAGGTTCCCGTGGCTTTTCTCTCGGGACTATATATTTGGCCGAATTGGGAGCTCGAGAATCAATCCTTTCAAGCAATGTGTTGCACCCTTGTAGCGACCATTGAGCCTCCAAAAAGCTTAGAGTTGAAGGTAGAAGCCAAGAAGCCATCGATGGAGGAGGCGATGCGATGCGAGGTCAAGCTACCCGTCAAGAGGACCGCACGTATCCGTTGCGGAGGACGTGTCCCAACCGGAGCTCTTGCATCTCGCAACCCCCGTCAAAGGAGAGAAGGTCCCTACACCCGTTCGAAGGTCGGCACGTCTCCAAGGCATCAAGCGTAAGGATTACAAGGAGGTGTCGCCGGAGCCTAAGGAATATGGGGATAGCGACTACTCCGACGATCGTAGCCCGAGCTCGTGGGCGGCCGCCGGTAGAGATGATGATGATTGGGGCGAGCGGCCCTACGAAAGGACTCCCGAGGGCCCCAACGGCGACGGCAACGGCGGTGGCGAAGGCGACAACAATGGAGGTGGCGACGACGGTGGTGACAACGGTGGAGATTATGGCGACGACGACCCCTTCGGATTGCATCCGGTGTCTTGTCGAGTTTGCCGTCAATCCATCGCAGCTCTCTACGCGTCGTCCGACGAATGTCTTCAAACCATGGAAGCGATGAAGCGAGCGTATGGAGGACTTGGAGCGCGTAGTTGAAGATGACTACAAGTTCCTTAACCGTAACGTGCGCAAACTTTTCGGCATGGTTGGAAACATGAGAGGCAAGTGGTGCAAGGCTTGCTCGAAGTACCATTAGATCTAGTTTTCCCCTTTGGTTTTTGTAAGATACGACGAGGACGTCGTATGTTTTAAGTGTGGGGGAGAGCTAGCTCGCTAGCCTTAGCTTTTGAACTTCAAGATTAGGTTCGGTTTAATCTTCGTGTGAGAGTCTTAGCGTTTTAATGAGTTTTTAGTTTTCGAGTCGTTTTTAAATTTTTGCAAGTGTCTTAAACTAGTGTTGAGTCAAGAAAACCAAATAAAAAGAGTCTTATATATATCTTTGTGTTTTATATATTGTTTATCTTTATTTACTTGTTTGTCTAATCTTCGATTCTTGATATATGAACACAAGTATGTGGTTTGAAAATCGTTTACCGTGGTGCTTAGTGGAATCGCTACTACTTAAAGTACCCATACCGCACTTTGATCTTGAGCTTCACATGCTAGTTGTGCTATGTTCGATGCTAAAAATTGGAGGATTTCAGTTCTGAAAATTATATTAAAACCCTTGTAATAAAGGTTAGCAAAATCTCTTTTTCCAAGTTGAGAGTATAAAAAATTCCTATCCAAAGCCAAGTTTGTTTTTTTCGCTCCACTATAAGTGTGATTAGCACGATGAGTTAGGCTAGGACCCTTCTCTCTTGGTGAGTTTTAATTTCGAGCAATGATCATGTCCTTGTACTTATCTTTTGTTGCTAGCCTCGTCATATATTCAGTTCATGACTTTCGCAACGAAAGTCATGCATATCACTGAATTCCATACCTAACCTTATACATCTCTTTTGAACATCGTATTCCTTGAACACAACCTATTTTCAAAGTTTCGTCTCGTCTCTAGCATGGTTTATTTAAAAATTTCAGATTGTGTGCATGCGAGAAAAGGGAGAATTGAAAGCTTTGAAAAGATGTCAAGAGAGAGAAAAATAAAGAGAAAAAGTATGTGTATGGAAAAGAAAAAAAAAGAAAAAAGAAAAAAAAATCATCATATGTGAATGAAGGAAGAAAAAGAAAAGAGAAAGATGAGTTAGCAATGAAGATATGAGAGGGATGGATCAAGTGAAAGAAAAGAAAAATAATAAAGTGTAAGGAAGGATGTCACGTTGATTGTGAGACGAAACTTTTACTCTATTTCCAACCATGTGCAATCCGACAATGAGGACATCATTGGTGCCTTGAAGTCACAATTTTCTTTTGCCCTTGCACATGTCCACCATTCTAAATCTTCTCGTCCTTGATATCCCTACATATGGTTAATTCTCATGATCATTGGCTGCGAAAGGTAGACAACCATTAGAGGAAGTTCTTAGTTTGACAATACTTGTGTTGATTGCGCTAGCCCTACCTATAGCTCCACTTTTACATGATATATGAGAGATTAATGGGAGGTGAGAGTTTTATAAAATTTGGTTAGGATAGACACTTCATATGAGTGACTTGAGAGAGCTTGGAGAAAGGTTTTTGTCTAACACTTGTTGCAGGAATTTTTGTTTTGAAAACCATAAAAACCCTCCGATGGAAGCAAAGAAGTAAGTATGGCTGAAATTGAAGGCTTCGAGTGAAGAGTTTGAGTTGTGGGGTAAATCTTGACGTGGTAAAAGTTCTAAACGCCCATGTTTATGTTTGATTATCATTACTTTGTGTTTATGTATTAATGATGAAGGGATTGACTAACTTGTGAAGAAGGATAAGTGGTACACGATTACACGCCTTGGACGAAGTTCTTTTACGAGTACTTGCTCGAGGACGAGCAAGAGCTAAGTGTGGGGGAGATGTTGACGGTGTATTTTGGTGCACCTAGCATGTTCATTACACTTTGGTTTGGATTTGATTATTAAACTAACCCGCCACTAGGCACACTAATCATATAACAAGTTCATCTTTGTGCATGCATTTGGAAGTGTTGTATTTATGTAGGAAATCATGGACATAAAGGACGGATTTGCAATAAGTTCAAAGGAGCATTCATGGAGTCTTGTTCGTGTTCATGAGCTCGCCGAAATTACTTCCAATGGTGGTGAGGACCGAAGTGCTACGAGGAACACCCCGGGGATTGAAGCGTAAAAGATCAAACTTCATGCAAAGAGAGTCTCCATCTTGATCGCGAGGATAACAGCGTCAAAATCATCCAAGTGGAGGGGGCGAAGTAGATAAGTGCACGAGGACCCACGGAGCAAAAAGGGCGACCGAACCGGGCCGAACCCGGGCCGGGCCGGCCGGCCCGGTCGGATCGGCCCGGCCCCCACTTCGGGCACCGGTTCGGTCCCGTCTTCCTTGCCCTCGAAGGATCTTCGACCCTAAAACCCCCGACGCGCCGCCAACAGACGGAGAGGAGTTTATTCGCACCGAAGGCCATCCACAAGCTAGAGAGAGAGGAGGAGGATCTCCGGCTGGAGATCAACCACCTCGAAGGAAGCACCCTCTCGTGGAGAAGGAGGAAGACACCGGCGGAAGGGAAACCATGATCAACGGTGCCATGATCAGCACCTTGATGGGGTAATCTTCTCATTCGTCCATGGGTTGTAATCGATCGTGAGATGTAATCGCACTTTGTCGGATTTTCTATCTATCATCTTGTGTTGAATATACTTTAATGTTTAAAGGTTAGCTACCATGCCGTAGAGGGAGTACGAGCTCCAATGCTTCCTTGGATCCATTCAATACGCCGTGGCCATCAAAGGTCTAGTCATGATTACCTTCGCGTAGTGACGGTACGAGAGGAGGGAAAGGGCGAAACCGTGGTCACAACCCCGATAGATTAGATTGGTTTTTCATGTCTTTAAGCGATTGCATGCTCTAGTATCGTAGACCCGTGGGCGAGTGTCTTCTCTCTTGATCGTTTATCATTCTCTTTAGTGTAGTTTAGTGTTTTCTAGTATAATAGTAGTTAGGGTTTTAGTAGCTAGTGTGTCGTTGTTGATCGAACGCTTGTAATCCCCTTGCTCCGCGGATTGACAAGAACCTTGGGAATCCCGTGGTGAAAAAGGTGTGGGGTCCGTACGCTTGCGGATCGTAGAGGGATACGTCTTTTATCCGTCAACGGTTCGCATTGCTGCGCCGCCGCCGCCCCGGTTCCCGCTTGGTCTTGCCACGGATGGCGTCGTACTTGGCGTTGGCTTTATCCTCTTCATCCGCCCGGGACGTGATCATGTCCTTGAGGTGGGGGATGGACTCGGGGCGGCGACGACCGAAGTCTTCGAAGGTGCGGCGGTGGTAGAGGCCGTCTTGGAAGAGGTCGATGACCTCCTTGTCGGTGACGTCGACGACGGTAGTGTGCTTGTCGAAGAAACGAGCGCATGTACGTGCGAGAGGGTCTCGCCTTGTTCTCGCTTGATCATGGCCGGGTCCATGCGAGTACCCGATCCGCCCATGGCGCCGACGAAGTTGCCGGTGAAGCTGCTCCTTCGGTGGTCGCACTTGTCGATCGAGTGCTTGTCCGGCGACTCGAGCCAAGTGAGTGGAGCCTAGTCCGGGCATAAGGGAAAGTAGAGGCACTTGGTGTCGTTGTTGCCACCGCCGTTTTCGATGAAGAGGGCGTAGCACCCGAGCCACCGGATGAGATCCCGCTTCGTGTCATACTTGGTGATCCCCAAAGGCTTGAACTTGTCGGGGAGGAGCAAGTTGCGAAGTCGAGGTGAGAAGGCGGGGAAGCGCGTCGCCGTCGCCGCGGTGGTCGACTTCTTCCCGCCGTCGCTCCTCAATCTTCGGCGGGCATCGTACCCACCCCGTGAGGCGCCGAGGCGTGGCCGTTCGCGTGGCCTCGGCCGCCGCGGCCGCCGCCGCCGCCGGCCCTCCCGTTGGCTCCATGGTTGGAGCTTCCGCCGTCGGCCGTCGCCGCCGTCGGGATCGTGGCCACCGCCGCCGGCCGAAGCGCGGTGGGGGATGACCTCGCGGTTGTTGTGGTCGCGCTGTGGACGTCCGCCGGCGTTGGAGCGGGTGCGGTTGGGTTCGGTTGGGAGGTCAGCTCGAGTACGGTTGGGACCGTTGCCAGCGCTGCGACTTGTAGCCTCGTTGTCGCGTTGCCTGGCGGGGGGAGGCTGGTTGACCCTGTTGTCGACTCGCATGAAGTAGGCATCTTCAGCTAACTTGGCGATGACTTCTCCCGGCGCGGATGCCCTGAGCCTGACGTGCGATCGCTGTGATCGACATGAGGCATTGCTCAGGGGTAGTGTGTACTCTGCTCTCGACCGCCTCGAGAGCTTCCGCAAGGTTGCGGACGGGGAAGTTGTCGCGGAGGCGCCGGCGACGTTCCTCGCGCTTCGGTTGCGCTCGCGTCGAGCATCTCTCGTCTCGCGGGGTTCTCGTTTGGCGGAGCATCAGCAGAGAGCTCGTCGGAGGAGATGTCTTCCAGGTACTTGTCCCGAGCCGTGCTCGAAGGCCACGGGGTGTCGCCGGCAGCCATGAAGACTTGGCGATCGGGGGTGCCAAGGCTGGACTCAGAAGGTGCCACCTCAGTTGGTGTGTTTGAGTCAGCCTGGGCAAGTGGTGTTCCCTCCTGGAACGGTAGCGAGTCGATGTAGGCGATGTAGCGTGAGTCTCCACTTATCAGGTCAGCAGGCTTGCGGTCTGGCCAGTAGACGAATCTGCCGGCCGGTGTGGATGTTATAACCAGCCCAGAGGCCGGCCCTGATAAGGGATGCTCGGTGGAGTTGTCCTCGGACTCGGGTTCCTCGGGGGTCGGACCCGAAGTCGAACTCGTATGTAGGGTTCGATTAGAACTCGGAGAGAAGGTTGGAGTCCGAAGCGTGGCGGGGGCGGTGTCGGAGTCCGAGTTGAACTCGGGTATGGGCTCCTTGCCGGCCCGACGCGAAGAGGGAGCCTCGCGTGCGGGCCCGGCCGGGGATGCGGGGACCACGCGCGAGCGCTCGCGAGGTGAGGGGACGGCTCGCGATGGCCGAGCAGCCCCGGCTCGCATGCGATGGCCCATGGAGACGTCGAGTTCGAGTTGGAAACGGACTCAAGCTCGAAGTCAGCGTGGTGGTTGAAGAGCGAAATTTCGCCGAACTTGCGGGCGAGTTCGCCTGTGACAACTTCGGGAAGCGTCACGAAGCCGGTCTTCGTGTTGGGCCGCATGGTTAGACGGCGGCCGGAAGGAGCCCGCGCCGTCAGCAGTGCAGACCCAGGCGCCGAACACGAAGGTGTCGCCGCGGTTGAAGGCGACGGTTGGCTTGAAGTAGACGGGAGCCGTCGAGTTTGCCATGTGATCTCGGGCGAGATCCCCTATCGGCGCGCCACTGTCGGTGTTTTAGACCGGCAACCTACTAAGGGGAGTACCCGAAGTAGATGAATATGGCCTCGGCGAGATCGGTAACTCGAAGGAAGAGACACGTGGCACACAATTTAGACGAGGTTCGGGCCGCGAGGTGCGTAATACCCTATGTCCCTGTATGCCTTTGTGTAGCTCGGATTGATTGGGCACGATTACAAGATGATGCAATAGTGCGTCGTGGGTTGTATGAGATGAGATGTGTTCCTAGAGAACGGTCCCTGCCTCGCCTTATATAGTCCGGGAGGCAGGGTTACAAGTCGGAGTAGGGAGAGAGTACTAGTCGGGTACGTCCGGGGAGCCTTCCATACAGTGCGGGACATGTACAGCTTCCTAACCGAGTACTTCTCCTCTGCAGTCCTTGTGCTCCACACCTTCAGGTGCCGTGTAGCGCAAGCCGGGTAGTCCCAGAGGCCCACCGAGTAGTCGGTCCTGGTACCCACCGAGGTAGTGGGCCCGGGGGAGGTCCATACGACGGGAACTAATAGTGAAAGTTTCTCGCTTAATTGGATGAGGAATTGGAAAAATGATGTGGTGGTATTTGTGGACGGAGTAAAAATATTTGCAAAGTTGGAGCGGTTTTTATAGATGGATATCATCTGGGCGCCGCGTTTGAGGAGGTGAAGTCAAAACGATCCATCTCTGGTGGATTCCTTAACGTTTTCCATTCACACAACTCTCTTCATTCACCTGTTCAAGTCCCATTACGAAGTTGGACAATTTATCCTAGGGAAGGCCTATTCCTGTTTTCCACGGGTGTTCACCGCTTCGTTAATCCGCATTGCGCAGTTAAAACGTAGTATGACTACTCGCATCGGGAGTAAAACGCGTGTGGCACTTATCGGATCTGTTATCGAGATGGAGTTTAATGAGTTGTGGTTTTCACCACTTGGTCAGTTCGTGAAGGGAGCACCTTTTTTAACTTTACACTTCCATTCTTATTATAGCTTGTCCATTATTTATGGTATAACAGAAACAACAAGTGCGTGTACATTTGCAGAGATTGTATTCTAATTGAAAAAATATCAAACACATAGAAACAATGACATTCATTCAGCAGAATATTAGAAACTAATTTATGATGATTTGGATATTCTAAAAATAATACACAAAATATTAAATTCCTTGATTTCCTTAATTGTTTATGGATTGTAATTTTTCGTGCTTGTGATTTTTCTATTTTTATTTATTCTGTATGGAAAGATATCATTTTGCTTGTTTTTTAGAATAATATCATTTTGTTTCTCCTTCTATTAACAAACTGTTCGGTGTTGTTGACGTCACCGCATGATGACGTTGATTCTTTTATTTTAGAAAGTTATTTATTGCTAAATATATATAACTTTCCAAATTCTATACTTACTTACTCTATATATACTTACTTACTCTATATATATATCAACATTGAAGAGCAGTTCCTCATCTGCAACAATATATAGTCTCCCTGCTGTCGAGAGGGAGGCCATTCATCACCTATAGCACAACATCTGCAACAATTGTAAGTTCATTCATGTATAATATACGTGTATTACTTATTTTTATCTATATATATATATAGATAGATTTATATTATATAGATTTATATAGTATATATATGTGTGTGATTGTGTGTATACATATAGATACTACAACACATTTTTTATTTGTTCTTGACTTGATTATTATTAGTTAATGTTTTCCTGAACCCATGCATGTTAGATCTGGTTGTGCCCACGGCTTTTGTCGAAGAAGATGAAGCTGCATCTACCGGAGACGATGTCAGAACCGAACCGAGTGTCAATGCTATGGCCACTGATACTCAAGAGGAATCCATGGCGGATATAACTGATGAAACTGCATCCACGGGTAACCTTGGAACCGTCAATGATTCGATGGATCTGACTAACAATAGCATGGAGACTGATACTCCAGTAGTAGACAAGCATGCATCAATCGTTGATGGTAAGGTATTATCTAATGTAGTTAATGATTCAGCGCTCATTACTTCACTATTCTCTGATAGAGGATCAACAAGCATGGACATAACGGAAAATGTTCTGAGTAATAATGAAGAGGTTTCCCATCGAGTCTCTCCTATTGGGACCAGCGAGAGTTGTTCGATTAACACTAAATTGGATTCAACTAAAGATTTCGTGAGGAGGACAACTGATTCAGATGTTATGACACGTGTTGAGGAGAAACGCCACCGTCATAACAAGCCCAAAAAAGCACATGTAGAGCAAATCGGTGTTCAAGGTACCATATTTGTCCCCATCAATAATTATTTTCCATTATCCTAAATGCTAATATATATATTTTCATGTTCGGTTGAAGATTATCAATGTGACATTCATGATATGATAATAATTGATTCAATAATGTTATTCGATGCGAAGACAATAGTTGCCAGGGTCAATGACTCCTGTGCTACCAGGAAACATTTTGGATGTCTTTTAGATCTGGAAGCATTTGTTGAGTCGGATTAAGTTATATACAAAATTTACCTTTTTTTATTTATGTATCGATGAAAATTATAAATATCTTGTATGTGTGTTAATGAAGGTCGTGGACGTTTACATAAATTGCATAGAGGCTCAAACAGACCTCAAAAGCAGGGATGGTTGCGACGTATATTTGGAAACCTCCTTCAATTCGGAGCTGCACCTCAAATACGGCCAATATAAGGATAACCATAGCGAAGCAGATAGAAATAACGATCCTGTCATTGAAAGAGTCAGAAAATATATACAACATGACCTTGTAAGTGTGATTTTTATTACAAAAAAATATCAAGTATATATCGAGCACCTAATATGATTTTTTTGAACGTGTAGGTATTCATTTCTGTTAACATTAAAGACTGTCATTGGTACCTTATGGTCATTAATGCTCCTAGGTGTGAAATTCAGTTTTTGGATTCCTTTGGAGATTCATTTGACCGTCAGATGGGTAATGACATAGTGAGTTTTGGTTTCCGAAAAAATACAAGTTTTCCTTTTCTCTTGCCAAACACATTCCTTTTTTTAATCTCATTGTGGTGTATTTGTATATTGAATTCCATCAGTTTAATGGTATAGCGTTTCAAATTAATATAGTAAAAGAGTTCATATAGACTGAATGTATGAAATGGCCAGACCTTGACGTACACTCTTGGCCTCCAAATGAAGTCTTCAAAAACTGGATGCAGTCAGATGGGTACAAGTGCATACATTTATTTTTTATTTATTATTGCTTATATATGGATAATTTTTAATTTGAACCAAATTCGAAATTAAAATATATATACATCCTCAAATTTCCCAAATAGAGTATCATGCTAACTTTTCATGCTTTATTTCATGGAGTATTGGATGGGAAACCAGGACGAAGTAACGCAGGTGATCATCGGTCTAATTAATTTACAATTAGGCGTGAGAAAGTTGGATTTCAACGTATATTCTTTTTGTAGGAGTACATGACCTTTTTTAGGTTCAAACTAGTAGCTATTATTCTGCATTCGCCATTGAACAGTGTTATTCTGAATGATCCCTCCAACTTGTCACTTTCGATTGAAGGAAGTGGCATTGCAGAAGATCCTGAACATAGTAACTCGAGAACCATACATCCCTCTATACGGATATTGTCTGAAATGCTTTCTGGTATAAGTTCAATGAGTAAAGTGGATCTTTCTTACGGAATTTGACAGAGCATTTTATTAATTCAGAGGGAAGATTACTTGAGGTAAATGCTTCTCTACACTTTATTTATGTTGATTAACATGTAAATCACAGTGTATTAAGTTGGAATAATATATATTATTCTCAGCAAAGTGTGGGTGCAAAGTTCCAAGCCATATCCTATACGTATCACACTGAAACAAATTCAGGAAATACTTGATACGAGCAAACCAATGGATGTGGATTGCTTCAACATGGCCGTTCAGATTATTGCAGATGATGAGTTCGTGTTCTTTAGAGAACCGATGCCATATTATTTGGACCTCAAGTTTTGTGTATGTATTCAACTCATTTACCTACTAATGAGAAACCCTGAGTGCAAACTGTTGTTTTAACTCATCTTTTCGTTGGCTATTCAGGTGGACTGTAACTACCAACATTACTACACGCATCGTGTTGTCCTAGATCGTAAGAAGCTGAAAGAAATGTTTGAAGGGTGGCCTAACGTTGGTGTGCCATTATCTAAATGCAATGAGGTAAGACATATCTTTACTCAACTGCACTATACTTTATTTACAAGAATCAGTTATACTTCAGATGTGATCTGACTTCATACTCCTGGTGCTCGTAGATTATGATACCATTCTGGTGCTTGGGAACATACATGATGTTCTCCTTCACTTGGGTCGTAGGACAATATGTATATTTGATACAATGCAGGATCACAGGCGATTACCAGGTGATGACCCGACCTCTTATTATCTGGGTCACATACAAAAAATTGGAAAAGTGCTTGACCTTGTTATGGAAGAGGTGAACCCAAAATGGAATGATGACGTATATGACTGGATATGCAGCTTAGCACCATGTTTGATGAAAACTAGGGACAGTAATTTTACTTTGCTCACGTAATTAACCATGCTTTACTTTGACACATTGACATGTCTACATATTGTGTGTACAAGAACATGTCAGGTTACGCAATCATCAACTACATGGACTTGTGGGATGGGGAACACATATGTGCTCAGCTACGAGATGTGCGTCTTACAAACCCTATCTCACTATATCATTTGTATAGATTTGTTTTTCGGAAATATTCACGACTGCACACCATTAAACTTCAGGATTCAGGTACTCTCAAAAGGTGGTTCTTGATTGATTTGCTTAAACACATGATGAATGAGTGTGTGTGGATAATATCCCCTACAAATTGAGATTTCTTGTAAGGCAAGCCTGTGGGGCGAGCAATGAAAAATATTGTTAGTAAAAATGATGCAAATTAAGTGATATGAATTAATGCATCCAAAATGTGGTGCCCATAGTCGTGGGCTTTGGATGAGGACAGAACCCAGTTCTCATCCAAAGCCCACGACCTGATGCAACCCAACGGCGTCCGTGGCCCATCAAACAAGCGCACCAGCCACCCTCGAGCGAAGCACCCCTCGAATAACTATCCGCCTCGCTCGAGGGCATGGCACCCCTCGAATAACTATCTGCCTCGCTCGAGGAGCCAGCGCACCCCCCAGTGGGTCTACGCCTCGCTCGAGGGTCTCCCTGTCGTATGGACCTCCCTGGGCCCACTACCTCGGTGGGTACCAGGACCGACTACTCGGTGGGCCCCTGGGACTACCCGACTTGCGCTGCACGGTACCTGATGGCATGAAGCACAAGGACTACGGAGGAGAAGTACTCAGTTAGGAAGCTGTACATGTCCCGCACTGTATGGAAGACTCCTAGGCGTACTCGACTAGTACTCTCTCCCCAAACCGACTTGTAACCCTGCCTCCCGGACTATATAAGGCGAGGCAGGGACCCCTCTCTGATCATCTCATCTCACGGCGTACAATTGCACCATCTTGTAATCGTACCCAATCAATCCAGAGCTACGCAGCATACAGGACGTAGGGTATTACGCACCTCACGGCCCGAACCTGTCTAAATTGTGTGCCACGTGTCTCTTCCTTTGAGTTACCAATCTCGGTTTGGCCACATTCATCTACTTCGGGTACTCCCCTTAGTAGGTTGCCGGTCTAAAACACCGACAGATCGTAAGCCTGCGAACCTGATAAGTGGAGACTCACGCTACGTCGCCTACCTCGACTCGCTCCCGTTCCAGGAGGGAACACCACTTGCCCGGGCTGACTCGTATACTCCAACTGAAGTAGCAAGCTCTGAGTCCAGCCTTGGCAATCCCGATCGCCAAGTCTTCATGGCTGCCGGCGACACCCCCGGACCTTCAGGGACAGCTCAAGACAAGTACCTTGAGGACATCTCTGCAGATGAGTTGTCCGCCGATGCACCTGCAGACGAGACCGCAGCCAACAGGGACGCTCGACGCGAGCGTAACAGGAAGCGCAACGAACGGCGTCGGCGTCTCAGAGACAACCTCCCCATCCGCAACCTTGCGGAAGCTCTCGAGGCGGTCGAGAGCAGAGTACACACTACCCCCGAGCAGTGCCTCATGTCGATCACAGCGATCGCACGCCAGGCTCAGGGAATACGCGCTAGAGAAGTCATCGCCAAGCTCGGCCGAAGACGCCTACTTCATGCGGGTCGACAACAGGGTCAACCAGCCTCCTCCCGCCGAGAACCGCGACAACGAAGCTACAAGTCGCGATCTTGCCGACCTCGGACGCAACCGTACTCGAGCCGAGCTCCCGGCTCGCCCCAACCGCACTCGTGCGAACGCCGGCGGACCCTCACGGGGTGGCAACAGAACCGTGAGGTCGTCCCTCACCGCGCTCCCCGACGGCGGCGGCCGTGACCCCGACGGCGGCGGCGGCCGACGGAAGCTCCAACCACGAGCCAACGGGAAGGCCGGCGGCGGTGGCAACCTCGGTGGTCGAGACCACGTGATCGGCCACGCCTCCGGTGCCTCACAGGGCGGCTACGACGCCCGCCAGAAGATTGAGGAGCTGCGGCGGAAGAAGTCGCCCATCGTAGGCGACAACGACGGCTTCCCCGCCTTCTCACCTCGACTTCGCAACTTGCTCCTCCCCGACAAGTTCAAGCCTTTGGGGATCACCAAGTACAACGCGAAGCAGGACCCCATCCGGTGGCTCGGGTGCTATGCTCTCTCCATAGAGAACGGCGGCGGCAACAACGACACCAAGTGCCTCTACTTCCCCTTCGCTCGGACCAAGCTCCACTCACATGGCTCGAGTCGCGAGACAAGCACTTGATCGACAAATGGGACCAGCCGAAGGAGCGGTTCACCGGCAACTTCGCGGGCGCCATGGGCCGATCGGGTACTCGCATGGACCCGGCCATGGTCAAGCGAGAACAAGGCGAGACCCTCCGCAAGTACATGCGCCGCTTCTTCGACCTCTTCCAAGACGGCCTCTACCACCGACGCACCTTCGAAGACTTCGGTCGTCGCCCGCGTTTGGTGTTGGGTTGTTGCGGTCCTCCGGCTAGGTACCCTACCCTCCTTTATATAGTCCGGGGGGGCGGGTTCCTAGTCGGTTACAAGGCAGGAGTCCCGGTAGGATTACGGGGGAATTTCAATAGGAGTCCGTCTTCTTCCTTCCTTGCATGAGTACCCCGGGAGTATGCCCGACAAGCCCACGAGCACATTGTAGTCGAGTGTAGTAGTTTGAGTAGTCTTGAAGCCTCTGCGAGTAGTTCTTGAGCGCCCTCGAGTACCGCTTTGAGAAGTCTTCGTAGTACTTGTGACGCCGCGAGGCCGCAAGGTGGTCCGACTCATCCGTCTTGAAGTCGAGATTATATGGAAGTGCGATTGCAAAATCGCGCTCCATATGGAGTAACCCCCGAGCCTTAGGTTGAGTTGCGGACTCTAGGCGGGGGTCAATCTTGATTCCGAATCTTCTTTCTTGAAAAAATTGAATGATGGGTGTAGCATAGCGACCCCGAGCCTTGAAATGATTAGGTAATCAATCCAAGGGTCTTCGTGTTCGCAAACGCCATCATCCGAGTGTGTAGCCCCCCAAGATAAGAGAGTCGTATGAGCCACGTCGAGTAGTTATTGGTGCGGAGCCCCCGAGCTTGAGATCGAGCGAAGCATCTTGAAGTTATCCCCGAGTAGTATGTTGAGTGCGGCCCCGAGCCGGGAGAGATTCCGAATAGTAGTTTGGCGTCGAGCCGGTGGAACTTGAGAAGTAGTCGTGCCGTCGGAGCGGACTTTAGATGCGACCGAAGTCGACTTTAGATGCCGGCGGTGTGGACTTTAGAATGCGACTTAAAAACCGAAGTCGACTTTGTGCCGCGCGGAGCGGACTTGGAGATGCGACTTGAAAACCGAAGTCGACTTTATGCCGCGCGGAGCGGACTTTGATATGCGACTTGAAAACCGAAGTCGACTTTATGCCGCGTGGAGCGGACTTTGAGATGCGACTACAATAGTCGACTTTGTGCCGCGCAGAGCGGACTTTGATATGCGACTTGAAAACCGAAGTCGACTTTATGCCACGCGGAGCAGACTTTGAGATGCGACTACCATAGTCGACTTTGTGCCACGCGGGGTGGGCTTAAGATGCAAAAAATGAAAAGCACTTTCGGAAAGCCAAAGCGAATGAAAAATCGGAGAAAACGAGTAGTTTTGCCGCGGAGCGGGCTTAAGATTGCGACCGAAGTTGGCTTGTGCCACCGGAGTGGGCTTGGATGCGACCGTTAGCGTCGACTTGTGCCACCGGGAGTGGGCTTGGGTGCGACCGTTAGCGTCGACTTGTGCCATCGAAGTGGGCTTGGGTGCGACCGTTAGCGTCGACTTGTGCCATAGGAGTGGGCTTGAGTACCGAGCCATGGATTTCGGACCCAAGGTACGATTGCCGCCGGAAGCAAAGCTTGAAGGTGCGACCAAAGTCGACTTGTATATCCGGGCCATGGATTTCGGACCCAAGGTACGGGTGCCACCGTAGTGGACTTGAAGGTGCGGCCGGAGTCGACTTGTGTGCACGGGCCATGGATTTCGGACCCAAGGTACGAAGCGCGAGTACTTAGGGTACTTGGACCCATGGTACGGAAGCGTGAAGACCACGTGCGGCTAGGTTCCATCATCGCCGGGACCCGAGGGCCACTTACGGCTAGGTTCCATCGAAGCTTACACACGTAGTATGCCACCGAAGCGGGCGAAGATGCAACCGGAGTCGACTTTAAGTTGCCGCACGGATCGGACTTTAGAATGCGACTTTAGAAGTCGACTTTAGATTGCCGCGCGTAGCGGACTTTAGAAACGCCTCCAAGGGATAGCCCCCGAGTTGATGAAGTAGACTCGTGGTGACTTGATTGATATACCCCAAGAGTAGTCGGCGGAGTGTAGCTCCCGTGAAAACCCGTCGAGAAGCGCACACAAATGAGTAGTCGGCAAGTAGTCCTACATGATGAGGAGAACAAGCCAAGAAAAGAAAACGATAATCATTTAAATAAATGACTTGTTATTCTTTGCTGAGCGGCGTACTGTTGATGAAGCCGTGGCGGTCGGCGATGGAGCCGCGACGGTTGTTGCTGAAGTTGACTAGTCAGAGTTGATTCCGACTAGTTGTTGGGGGTGTGACTGCCGTTCTCGACTAGTTTGGAAAACTAGTCGAGATGAATGGTCGACGCGATGCGACCGGAAGACGACGTCGTGGCGGCGCGCGGCGTACTCGAAGTAGAGCCAGTGTTGCCGCGAGACAAGTAGTCACGACGCACGGCGTGGCTGAAGTACAACCAGCGTGGCCGCAAGACGAAGTCGCGGCGCACGGAGTAGTCGACGACGAGCCGCGTGACGAGCCGCGCGACATGCCAAGGCACCCGGACGCGCGGCGGAGACGAAGTAGTCGACGACGAGCTCGCGCGAGGCGGAGTAGTCGACGACGACCCCCGCGCGACGCGGTGTAGTCGACGACAAGCGGCGCGACGAGCCACGTGACGAGCCACGCGACGTGCCGAGGCACCCGAACGCGCGGCGGAGGCGAAGTAGTCGACGACGAGCGGCGTGACGAGCCGCGTGACGAGCCGCGCGATGTGCCGAGGCACCCGGGCGCGCGGCGGAGGCGAAGTATTCAACGACGAGCGGCGCGACGAGCCGCGTGACGAGCCGCGCGACATGCCGAGGCACCGGACGCGCGGCGGAGGCGAGGTAGTCGACGACGAGCCCGCGCGACGCGGTGTAGTCAACGAGCCGCGCGGCGTGCCGAGGCACCGGACGTGCGGCGGAGGCGAAGTAGTCGACGACGAGCGGGGCGATGAGCCGCGTGACGAGCTGCACGACGTGCCGAGGCACCCGGACGCGTGGCGGAGGCAAAGTATATCCGTTGTGTCCGCGAGACGGGTAGTCACGACGCACATCAAGGTTGATGTAGAGCTCGTGCGGCCGGGTAACGAGTAGTCGCGGCGCACGACGTAGTAGTGCTCGTGTACGTCTTGCGTGTACTCCAAGCGATGGTCTTGAAATCTCCTGGTAGCTTCTCTGTGTGCGAGTAGCAATTTGCAAGAAATTTGAATTTCCCAAATACTTTCCATGGTCTTCACGTGTGTGTCGGAGACAAGTGATTGCCCCGGTCCGCTGCTAGCTCGAATGCTTTTTTTTTTCTTTCCACCACGTAGATTGCTTGCCACCCGGTTGAAAACATAGTACACAAGAGAAACTAGTACTCCGTTCCAGCCTTGAGTACATATTCCGTGTAGAAGTTGAACTCAATGCTGACACGTTTCATCTTGATCGGATGCGAATTCCGGCTTGGGTTGTTCGCTTCTGACTCGGACTTGCTGACCGAGACAAAGTTGATTCCGTTTTGACGAGACACCACGAGACGGCGATCCGAAGGGTTGCCGACCGGGTGACGGCGAGTCGGGCCGATCCAACGGGTTGCGACCCCGGCGAGTTGGGCCGAATTTCGGCCGGCCGTCGTTGCGGTAGATTGATTTTGCGGATGAGGTCCTTCGAATTCGCCCGGTGGTGATGATCACCCCTACCGGCGCGACAGTTATGTCGGTGTTTTAGACCGGCAAACCTACCAAGGGAGTACCTGAGGTAGTAGATTGTGCGGTGAGGATCGTGATTGGGAGACCTAGAACTCGAAGGTATGCGCAAGGACACGGGACACAAGATTTATACAGGTTCGGGTTGCCAAGGTGGCGAACCCTACGTCCTGTTTGGGGGATCAAGTATGGCGCCCTGCGCTTGGTGTTGGGTTGTTCTGGTCCTCCGGCTAGGTACCCTGCCCTCCTTTATAGTCCGGGGGGGCGGGTTCCTAGTCGGTTACAAGGCGGAGTCCTAGTAGGATTACACGGAATGAGTCCCGGTAGGATTACGGGGGGAATTTCAATAGGAGTCCGTCTTCTTCCTTCCTTGCATGAGTACCCGGGAGTATGCCCGACACCGCCCCAAGTCCATCCCCCATCTCAAGGACATGATCACGTCCGGGCGGATGAAGAAGACAAGGACAATGCCAAGTACGACGCCATTCGTGGCAAAAACAAGCGAGAATGCGGGCGGCGGCGGCGGCAACAACGGGAACCAAGGCGGTCGCGGCAACAACAACAACTACTCGGGTCCCAACCGCAAGCGCAAGCCGGACAACACTTGTCGTGGCTATCCGGCGCCTGCGAAGGAGAACTCGAAGAAGAACTGCGGCGGCTTCAAAGACTTGCTGAAGGAGAAGTGCCCGTGACACACGGACGGCAACCACACCACCGAGCGGTGCTACCAACTCGGGCGAGCACTCAAGAGTACTCCCGAGAATCACCGCACCCTCACGACAAGAAAGGCAAGAAGAAGAATGACGGAGACAATGGGGACTTCCGGGGAACCCGACAAGGCTGTTAACGTCCTCTTCGGCGGACTACCCAACGGACGGGGAGCAAAAAGCTACTCGTCGAGAAGTCATGAGCATTGAACCGGCGGTTCGACCCCTCTCGGGTGGTCGGAGGTACCCATCACCTTCTCCCGTGCGGATCAATGGACCGGCTTCTCCGAACCGGGGTGGTTCCCTCTCGTCCGAAGGCCGGTGGTCGCGGGCTCCAAGCTCAACAAGGTCCTTATCGACGGTGGAAGCGGGCTCAACGTCCTTTTCACCAAGACCTTGAAGAAGATGAAACTCGACATCACCCACATGCTCACCAAGAGCAACACGCCTTTATACGGCATCGTCCCCGTAACGCGGCTATCCCCCTTGGGCTCGGTGGTCCGCCCGATTACCTTCGAGGAATCTCGGGACAACTATCGTACCGAGTACATCAAGTTCGAGGTCGCGGACTTCGAAACATCCTACCATGCCATCCTCGGCGGACCGGCCATCGCCAAGTTCATGGCGGTGCCCCACTACACCTATTTGGTACTCAAGATGCCGAGTCCGGCGGGTGTACTCTCTCTCCAAGGGGACTTGAAGATCTCGCACGGCGCGACACGGAAGGCGTGGAGATCGCCTCCACAAATCAAGTACCCAACGCGATGATGGAGGTCTACGTCGCATCGAAGAAGCTTTCAACAAGTGAACTCGACATCAGCGATAAGTCCGACAAAGGCAACAAGCCTCGGCCCACCGAGGAGGTCCTGGTCAAGACGATCGACCTCGGGACGAGCGACGGTAGCAAGACCACCACCATCGGGGCCGGCCTTGACCCCAAATAGGAAGACGTGCTCATCAACTTCCTCCGGGCTAACCGCGACATCTTCGCGTGGAAGCCGACGGACATGCCAGGAGTGCCCAGGGAGTTGATCGAGCACTGCCTCAACGTCGATCCTAAAGCTACCCCCAAGCGACAACACCTCCACCGTTTCGCCGACGACAGACGGAATGCCATCAAGAAGGAACTCGCCAAACTACTCGCGGCCGGCTTCATCGGAGAAGTCTTCCATCACGAGTGTCTCGCCAATCTCGTCCTCGTCCGCAAGAACAAATCAAACGAGTGGAGGATGTGCGTCGATTACACCGATCTCAACAAGCATTGCCCCAAGGACCCCTTCGGGTTGCCACGGATTGATCAAGTCATCGACTCAACGGCGAGCTGCGACTGCTCTACTTCCTCGGCGCTACTCCGGGTACCACCGGATTGCGATCAAGGAAGAAGACCGAGGAGAAGACCGCGTTCATCACCCCCGTTTGGCGCGTCTTGCTACACATGTCCTTCGGGCTGAAGAACGTCGGCGCCACTTATCTACGAGCTATCCGGGCACTGCTTCAAAAAGCAACTCAATAAGAATGTCGAAGCCTACATGGATGACGTGGTCGTCAAGACCAGAAACTCCAGTACCCTCATCGACGACCTTGAAGAGACGTTCGCATCTCTGCGCGAGTACCGCTGGAAGCTCAACCCAAACAAGTGCATCTTCGGTGTACCTTCGGGCAAACTACTCGGCTTCATCATCAGCCAACGCGGCATCAAAGCCAACCCCGAGAAGATCTCCGCCATCACCAGCATGAAAGCTTCCACGTGCATCAAAGACGTCCGAAGCCGACGGGTGCATGGCGGCCTTGAACAGATTCATCTCGAAGCTTGGAGAACGGGGGCTCCCCTTCTTCAAACTACTCAAGCACCGAGAGAAGTTCGTGTGGACCCCGAGAGGCGGACCAAGCCCTTGCCCGGCTCAAGGACTTCCTATCTAAGCCGCCGATTCTCACGGCTCCTCGTAAAGGCGAGCGACCTCTTGCTCTACCTCGCCGCGACTACCCATGTGGTCGATCTTGCCATCGTTGTCGAGCGGCGGGGAAGACGACCATGCTTATCCGGTTCGGCGCCCGGTCTACTTCGTCGGCGAGGTCTGTCGAGTCTAAGGCACGCTATCGGCTGTGCGGGAAGCTCCGTACGCAGTACTCATCACCTCGCGGAAGCTACGACACTACTTCCAAGAGTACTCGATCTCCGTCGTCACCGACTACCCGCTCGGCGACATCCTGCGGAACCAAGATGCTACTGGAAGAATCTCCATGTGGGCGATCGAACTCGGCGCCCTCACCATCGACTTCAAGCCACGCACAGCCATCAAGTCGCAGGCGCTAGTCGACTTCATGGCGGAGTGGCGGGAGAACCAGCTACCTACTCCAACCGTGCGACCGAGCATTGGGTGATGTACTTCGATGGCTCACTCAACCTCGAGGGCGTGGATGCGGGGGTACTCCGATCTCTCCAACGGGCGAACAACTCAAGTACGTCCTCCAGATCTTCTGGAAGGTCTCAAACAACGAAGCCGAGTACGAAGCTCTCCTACACGGGCTCCGCCTCACGGCTTCACTGGGCATCAAGCGGCTACTAGTCTACGGCGACTCCGCAGTGGTCATCAACCAAGTCAACAAATCCTGGGACCACAACAAGGAGAACATGGACGCCTACTGCCTAGAAGTCCGCAAGCTCGAGAACAAGTTCTATGGTCTCGAGTTCCACCACATCGTCCGCGACAACAATGTTGCGGCGGACGTCTGTCGAAGCTCGGCTCTACTCGCGCTCAAGTACCCGGCGGGTGTATTCATCCACGAGCTTCACGTGCCATCCATCCGGAGCCGGCCACCACCAACCACGCGTCCCCGGCGCATCCGCCGGTGGCCGGGAGGTCATGATGATCGACGCGAGGCCGGAGGCAACCCTTCATCGACTACCTCGGCGAGCGAGAAGGTTCCCTCGGACAAAAACTTGGCCGAGCGGCTCATCCGCCGCGCCAAGTCCTATGTCCTCGTCGGAGACAAGCTTTACAAGTGGGGCACATCTTCCGGAGTACTCATGAAGTGCGTCCCCGAGGCAAGAAGGCAAGGACATCTTGGAGGAGATCCACAAGGGCGTGCGGTAACCACGCGTCTTCTCGCACGGCGGTCGGCAAGGCCTTCCGGCGAGCCTTCTATTGGCCCACGACGCGGGCGACGTCGAAGAACTTGTCGAAGGTGCCAAGGATGTCAATACTTCGCCCAAGCGACAACACGTCCCAGCCTACAAGCTAGTCACCATACCGCCAACCTGGCCCTTCGCCTGCTGGGGGCTCGACATGATTGGGCCACTGCCAACTGCGCCAGGCGGATTCAATAGAGTATTGGTGGCCATCGACAAGTTCACCAAGTGGATCTAGGTCAAGCTAGTCACATGCCCCAAGGATGACGAGTACTCGACTTCCTGGATGAACTCGTGCATCGCTACGGACTACCCCACCACATCATCACGGACACGGGCTCCAACTTCAACAACCACCGGTTCCGGGAGTGCGCGAGAACAGCGGGATCGACGTCCGATATGTCTCAGTTGCCCACCCTCAGGCCAATGGACAAGTCGAGCGCGCCAACGAGATGGTGCTCGACGCTCTCAAGAAGCGGCTACATGACGCTGCTAATTCCAAAGGAGGCAAGTGGATCAAGGAAATACCCAATGCACTTTGGGGGATACGCACTCAGCCTTCCAAGCCAACGGGGCAATCCCCCTACTTCCTGGTCTACGGCTCCGAAGCAATCCTCCCTGTTGATGTCATATGGGATTCACGAGCAGTGGAACACTACGACGAAGGCGTCTCTGAAGACAGCAGACGAGTTAACATCGATGGACTCGAAGAAGCTCGCTGCGCTGCCCTCGTCCAATCAGCAAGGTACCTGGAGGGTATCCGACGCTACCACGACCGCAACATCAAGGAATGATCCTTCAACGTTGGCGATCTCGTCCTCCGTCGTATCCAGAACACGGAAGGACTTCACAAGCTCAGCTCCCCTTGGGAAGGTCCCTTCACCGTGGCAAAGGTGACCGGGCCGGGCTCCTACCGCCTCCAAACACTTGAAGGTGAAGATGTCAACAACTCGTGGAACGTCGACCAACTCTGTCGGTTCTACGCCTAGTCTATACGACTACTCCGGGGCTCAAGTCTACGCGACTACATCAAGACCCCTCCGCCGTAAGCGGCCTCCGGGTCCTGGTTCCAGTCTCCGGACTACTTCTTTGTTGTAAGCGGCCTCCGGGTCCAGGCTCTAGTCTCCGGACTACTTCTTCGCTGTAAGCGGCCTCCAGGTCTAGGCACCAGTCTCCGGACTACTCTCCTCCAGAATCCAGCCCACGCGGCTACCTACGGATTCTGGGCTGCGACGAGCGACAAAGGACTCTAGCAGCGGTCTACTGAGAGACCATGTACTCCTAGATCCAGCCTACACGGCTACTTACAGATCTACTGTTGTAAGCGGCTACTCGCCCTAGCACCACTTAGTCGTAGGCGGCCTCCGGGTCCTGGTGACTACTTTGTAACCACGGCCCGGCCATCCAGGTGTACCTCTTCAGTAATAAAGTTTGATCGTTCATCAACTTCTTTACTATCCACTTCCCTCAACGGGGCTACTATCGAGTACGACTACTCGCGACAACTCCACGATGGGACTCCGCACTCTGAGATCGCGACTACAAGTACTCATTGATGGAACTTCTCTTCATTAATACTTAAACAATTTCATTACAATTGTTTTTGTACATCTACTGCTACGAGCTAACTATTACAGGACTACTGGAGGTTAAGCTTTTCGGCGACTTGTTCCGCAATGGGCACCATCCGCTCCAGCAGCTCCGCATATTGCTCGTCGGTACAGTTAGCGGCTAGTCCGCCAGCGACTACATCCACGGGTGCCTTCAGGAAGTAGGACTTCATGAAGGCCAGCACTTGGTTCGGGATCGACTTCGCCAGATGCTTCACGTAGGCCGCCAGCCGGCTGGGGGCTTCCTTCAGTCGATCCACCAGTGGTGCTATCTTGGGGCCGCCAGGGTGAGGCACCAGCAGCCTCGCGATGGGGAGCGCGGCTTCTTCAAGCTCCTTCAGCTGGGCCCGCGGCTTCTCGCCGGTCCTCGTTCGGCACGCAACGATTTGTAGCGATTGACGAGGTCACGATCGGAGGCAATACGAAGCTCCATGTCCTTGTAGCACTCGTAGGCAAGCTCCTTATAATCTAACTCGAGTACACGGCGGGCCTCCTGCTCCCGGTAGAGGAGATTCTTCGATTTGTCTACGAAGTCTTCAACTCGCTCTACCGGGTTTCAAGCTCGCAACCAACAAGGAAAAGCGGGTTAGACTACCTCTCGACCTCCAACAAGTACCCAACAAGACAAGTGGTGTACCTTTGTTCTTGTTGTGGAGCGACTTGTTCTTCTGCACCAAGTCGTCGCTCTTCGCCTGCATCTCCTAGATGTCGTTGTGGTATTTGGCGAAGGCGGTATCAAGCTTCGACTGCATGGCGGCCGCGTGCTTCCGGGACTTCACGAGTTGGTCCTCCAGCGCCTCAGCCTGAAGCACCGTGTCGCCGAAGCCTTGAAGAATGCTGGACTTCTCGCGGGATCTCTCTACGACGTCCTGCACAGGCAACACATGTCAGATGAGTACTCAACGCTAAAGGATTGACTACTCAAGAGTTATGACTACTCACCTTCATCCACTGCTCGGCATGGCGGTCCGCCTCCAGATGTCGAGCCACCGTTGCCGAGTCGACCAAGTCGTCCGCCAACAACTCTATTCCGTCACGACTACTTGTGGCGGCTTCGGTCATCAGTGAAGAGCAGATGGGCTTCGCGTCTTGGATCTCCGGGGAGCGAACGACCACTTCCAGAGCGGGTTCTGGCTGCGTGGTGGCCTCCTCTCCCCTGGTCGTCGCGGCGGCCTCTCCGGCGGCCACCTCCATTAGCTCGGGGGCTCCTTCAGTAGCCTCCTGATTTTCTGGTGTCAAGTTCTCCACGGGCACCGCCGATGGGATGTCATTCCTCTCGGCCTCAGCGCCTGTCAACGAGAAGACAAGCGCATCAGCGTTATCTGACGACTCTGACTACTCTTCGGGGATACTACAGCCTCAGCAGAGTACTCACCTTCGACTACGCTGGCTTCAGGCAACGTAGCCTCAGCAGCCGACGCTTCGGGCTCCCCCTGAGGGGCGGGAGCGGACTCCTCAGCGGGCGGCGCGGCTTCTTCTTCCGCCACTGCTGCAGAGGGTTCATCCCCCTCCCAGGAGAGATCCGTCGATTTCCTGCAGAGTACACAAGTTGGTTGTCAATCAAGTACGACTACAATATCAAGTACTACTCGGGAGATTCAACACTTACAAGCTTGACCGGACCACCGTCACGGTCGGGGCGCCAAGGATGCTGGCGATGTCTACCAGTCCAGCCTCGGCGGGTGCCTCCTCTTGCACCTCTGCGGTCGCTGCCTCTTCTGCAGTAACAGCAGCGGGTGTAGTGCTCTCATGCGCTTCTGCGGTCACCACCTCTTCCGCAGCAGTAGCAGCGGACTCTGTGCTCCCCTGAGGAGCAGGGGGCTGGCGCTCAATCTGCGCCAAGAGTTCTTCAACAGTGGGGGCTGGGCTACGACTCCCAGCGGCCTCCCCCACCGTGTCTCACTCGCCTTCGTCGCCCTGACCAACGGGCTCCGTAGGCGGCAACTCCTGCAAGCAAGGAAACTTCTTCATCAACAAGTGAACTCTAGACACTAGTACTCGACTACACTACTCAAGACGGCTTACCTCTGGGGACGTGGTCTCAGTGACCTTCAACTTCTTCGTCACGCGCTTGCGGGATGCATTGCGCGGCTTTCGCAGCAGCGCGGCCAGACTAGCCTCTAGGCTAGCCGGTGAATCCTGAACAAGAGGAACGTGAGGCAAGCCAGGATGGCTGAACCTCGACCGCAGTTGGAAGCGATCTGCGGCGTCTCCTCGTCGTCGTCCTCGTCGGACGTGTCCTCCACGACAACGGTGTCGTCTCCTTCGCCGACCTCACTCCGCTCCTTGGCCTTGGCCTTCCCCTCCTCCGGGATCTCGACTTCCTGAGGGGGCGGCGGCGGCTCGGAGACAAACTTCTTCAAGTCGTCCTGCAAGGCACAACCCATCAGTACGACTACTTACACGGAATGGGTACTCGACACTGGGTACGGCTACTTACCTCCTTTGGCGGGCGCACGGCGGAGTACTCCGGGACGGGGCACGCCGTGTACGGCGGCATGTCCTTGAAGATCCGCGCCAGCCTATCGACAATGTCGTCGTCGTCGACTTCGTCTCCAGGCATCCGCGACGTGTCGTCGTCGCCGGTGTACTCGAACCCCAAGGTGTCGCGAGCCATCAGTGGCCGCACCCCGCGCTTCATGAAGGCGAAGGCCACGTGCTCGGCCCTCGGCCCGGCTTCCCTCGGCGCCTTGATCCGCGCCAACAACTGCGGGGGCTAGATCCCCTCTGCATCGTTGGCTCCGTGTTCCACCACGGGCGATGCTTGGGCGCTTCCCGCTCGGCTTCGGCAACCCGGATGGTGGTTCGTGATGTAGAACCACTTGGCCTTCCAGTCTTGGTTGGAGTCGATGAGCTTGTACGAGAGGTACTGCTCGGCGGCGTCCTCCCGCATCTGGATTCCCGCTCCTCCGACTACCCGCGGGTTGCTGGCGCTTGGTTGCGGCTTCACCCGGAAGAACTTCCGGAACAAGATCCAATGGGGCTTGATCCCCAGAAAAGCTTCGCAGAAATGTACGAAAGGCTGGTGTGAAATATCTTGTTGGGGTTGAGGTTGAGGTACTCGATGCCGTAGTACCCCATGAGCCCCTTGAAGAAGTTGCTCGCCGGGAGCGAGAGCCCGCGCTCCGCGAATCGCGCGAACATCGGGATCTCGTCTTCATTCTTCTCCATCGGGTATGGATTCCCGGCGGCGGCCCTCCACATGTCCACCTCCTTCTCCCGGATGAATCCGCTGTTGAGGAGGGCTAGCAGGTCTTCGGTCTTCGCCTTCGACTTCTTCCATTCGCGGTTCGGATCTGGTCGCGGTGGAGACATCGGCAGTGATGTCCCAGCGGCAGATCCGGCGGCTTCGTCACGACTCCTCTTCTTCCCGCCGGTGGCCTTCGCGGTCTTGGACGGATATGGCTTCATCCTCTAAGTGCACGGGGTCTTCACGAGCATTTGCTCAGGGGCTACCGCGGTGGCTCTCTCTGGCGGCGCGCTCGGATCTACACTTCACTCAGCGGAGGCAGCGCGCACCGGTGGTGATTTCTGGCCAAGATGTGTTTGGAATGGCTACAGCTGCGTAGGGTGAAAAACCCGAAGGGATTTGACTTCTATTTATAAGTCAACGCGACCCTCCAACAGCCGGATGGATAAGTTTGCGCTCGGCTGACTCAGCGGCCGCGAGTGACTCTTTGTATTCCACTAGTCGACGCGCCTCACCTTGGGGGCTCGGCTACCTATACTCGATTACCTAGGAAGCGACAAGACTCAGGAGCATCTCAGGACACATTCGACAAGATGACCCTTCAATTCGAGAGAAAGTACTCGACTCAAGGCTCGGGGGCTCCGTGCCACGTGTCCTTCGGTTTTTTCTCCGGATTTTTCGGGATATTCTTGCCAAAACTTCAGATGGACCCTCAGCCAGAGTCTACAACTCAACCTAAGGCTCGGGGGCTACTCCATATGGAGTGCGATTTTGCAATCGCACTTCCATATCAGCTTCGGCTTCAAGACAACACGGGCATTGTTGAAGACCTTCGAGGGCAGCACTCGAGGACGCTTGGGACTACTCGAGAAGACTTCAAGATTGCTCAAACATCAGCTGGAGTACATTCCAGCCTCGGGATGCTTCGACTACTCTTGAGGACTTTTGACTTGTAGTACTCGGGGACGCTTGAGGACTACTCGTTAAGGCCGTCAAGACTACTTGAAGCTATCCTTCTCGACTACAAAGTACTCGGGGGCTTGTCGTATGGACCTCCCTGGGCCCACTACCTCGGTGGGTACCAGGACCGACTACTCGGTGGGCCCCTGGGACTACCCGACTTGCGTTGCACGGTACCTGATGGCGTGAAGCACAAGGACTACGGAGGAGAAGTACTCGGTTAGGAAGCTGTACATGTCCCGCACTGTATGGAAGACTCCTAGGCGTACTCGACTAGTACTCTCTCCCCAAACCGACTTGTAACCCTGCCTCCCGGACTATATAAGGCGAGGCATGGACCCCTCTCTGATCATCTCATCTCACGGCGTACAATTGCACCATCTTGTATCGTACTCAATCAATCCAGAGCTACGCAGCATACAGGACGTAGGGTATTACGCACCTCGCGGCCCGAACCTGTCTAAATTGTGTGCCACGTGTCTCTTCCTTCGAGTTACCGATCTCGGCGAGGCCACATTCATCTACTTCGGGTACTCCCCTTAGTAGGTTGCCGGTCTAAAACACCGACACTCCCTCAACCCGAAGAGCGCGAGGAAAACACGATAGCGTATGCAATAAAAGTCGCAAATAAAAAATGTGCATAACATAATATATATTGTTTCTATAACGTCCAATGGGCGTCGATTCATGGAAATTAGGAGTTGAATACAACACAGATTGTGTGCTACCAACCTTAATTAAAAATAAATAAATGAATTTAAGATTTGGTGCATTATTTTAGGATCTCCATACATACCCTTTTGTCAATAAATTGAAAATTTTGGGGAGTGCCATGTTTTTATTAAATGTTACGGAAATGTGCTGCAAAAGGATAGAAAGCAATTTGTGGTTTCATGAATTACTTTAGAATCCTTGTTTTTATGTGTTACATTCAATTTGAATTGTCACGTAACCATGATCATCACGTAACTGAATCCGAATTTATAAACGGGGATCGCGTCGCCAGCGCCGTCTCTGAGTTGTGGGGCTTCCGTCGGATTTCCCTCCGGCCCAGTTTTGCCTGGAGACCGGCCCAGCTACCGGAACCACCGAGGCAATGCCTCCAGTCCCCAAGGCGTGTCGGCTGCAGGGTGGCAGGCTACCTCACATCACCACGGTCCTGCATGGTTCCCGTGCACAGGTGGTCGTGTGCTCCCGGTGCACGCCACCTGCCCAGGCGGACGGCCCCCAGCCACTCATCCGGACACCTGGCGCTTTCGGCCCATGTGATGGGTGCAGGTGGATCCTGCCTCTTCCCTTCCTTTTCCCCCTCTTCCGGGCGCTGCAGCTTCACCTGGAAGCTCAGTCCAAGAAAACCCCGCCGCTCCACGGCGTATGTGCCGCTGCTGTTGCGTTCGGCCACTTTGAGCGCCAGTGTCGCGCCCCCCGTCGTCGTCGCCCTGCCGGCATACCTGGGATTCCCTTCGACGGGATCCCCGCCTCGTCCTCGCCTCCACATACAGGGCATCGCTCCGAGGCCACCTCCTCCTCCGACTCAGTGATGGAGGAGCTTGAGGAGCTCCCGGACGCCGAGGATCATGAGGAGCCTGTGCGCCCCCAATCCATTGATGTCTACATGTCATTCGTCAACGTGTCGCACTTCAATCATCTCGCGTACGCCACCATCACTCAGCAGCACAATGCACTCGCTGACAACATCTGCAATGCTCTCGTCGTGCAAGGTGGTATTGCTCATGTCACCCTTGCTCCCTCGTCCTATGGTGCGATGCTCTTCATGTTCGACGCCAATGCTCTTCGCGAGGGCGCCATCAACGCTCCTCCGTTCGTGGGACAGCATCACACCATCGTCCTGGAACGCCAAGAGGACATGCTGAATCGGTTCCACTTTGAGCATGAGGCGGTCGTCTCCATTGCCATCCGCAACTACCCCCTCAACACTGGAACCGGGAACGCATGTTCTACGCCGTCGGACCCTTCACCAATGTTGACGGTGAAAATCCGTCAACCTAGCCATGAGTTTACCTTCGGTGTTGGCATGAATTTTGTATCTTATTCATTGGTACTAACCCCCGTGGTATAACAAGTTCACTTGTGCATGTCGGTTTTGGAGTTAAGTGTTTACGCGAGATTTTAACGTTGAAAGCAAGACTTCGGGATAAGTTCATTAAGCACCTCATGACAAGACCTTGAAGCCCGATACAAGTCAAGCAATGAAGTGAACATGACTCCAAGAGCCCAAGGACCAAGCCCGAGAAGATGATAAACTCCGAGGACTGAACCCAGAAAAGTGCTGAATCTTGCAAGACAAGGAATTGAGTCCAATTCGGAGAGAAACCGACGTCAAGGGCCCACATGCAAAAGGGGAGAACATCTAGAAGACGTGGGAAGCAACACGGGCGAAGCGAGGGCGCGGGATGGGCCGGGTGGGCCCGGGCCGGCCGGCCCGGCCCTTTCGGGGCCCAATCGGCCTCCCCTTTGACCTAATTGCTTCTCAGGCTATAAATAGCCCCCCCGACCGAGAGCCACGCGAACCGAAGTCGTAATCCGCCGCCGAGGAGCGAGAGAAGCTTGAGGGACACCATCTCGGAGATGAGGGTCGTGCTAGTTGTCTAGGGTTTCCCTAGCCGACGTGGGAACCTTGCATGGAAGACCACGTCGGAGCTCGGAGCGAGGATCAAGATCGAGGGAGGGCCCGGTGGTGATCTTGTTCATGTAATCATTCATGGTGAAGTTTGTAAGTGAATCCGATTTCTAGCGATTAAGTGCCTTCTCGATGATTTTGATTTCTTCTTGGTTTTGCTTCTTCTACGATCTAGTCTATAGCTAGATTACATAGGGTGCTCTTGTAGCCGCGGTGGCTAGAGGTGCATACGGACCGGCCAAGTGATTTCAACTTGTTCTATCGAACTCGCCCTAGACTACCCACATGAATAGGGATACGTTGTGACGAACGGGGGTCTCGAAAGGCGGATGTTTTCGGAGTCGGATGGGAAGGCCACGATTTAAAGATGCTTTTAATGAGATTCGCTTTACTATCTTCATCTATCTTGTTTGGAGCTACAACATAAGCATGATCTAGATTCTCTAGATTGGTTATCTCTTTCTTTCTCTTGCTACCTCTTTAGTAGATTAGATTAGATTCGTTTACTTGATCATATCTTAGATTAGATGCATCTTTGTTCTTCAATAGATAGCTTTACCTTGCTTTACTAGATTGAATCCTTGCGTTGCACATTGTTCCACGGATTCGATACCTTGGGTTCACCACTCGAGGGAAGAAGGGTCCCTTGACTACGACGGGAGACTTGTCCGCTTGCAAGTCACAAACGAACTTTGATACAATTATTAACCGTCAACAAGCCCCTTTTTCTGGCGCCGTTGCCGGGGAACAAGCAATCAAGATCCGATCTAGTATCGCTTATCTTTTAGTTTTTCTTTTGATTTTCTTTTGCATCTCTTATGTTTGATCATCCCCAAAAGGAAAAAAAAGAGTCAATCTAATCTAGTTTTTATTAACCCTAATTTTTCGCTTTTCAGATTTTTATTTTATTGCTAACCCTAACCGGAGATGGTTGGCTACCTCTCCAAGAAACCAAAACTTTTTTGTGGATGATCCAGGAAAACTTTACAGGCAAAGGAGACGTGCAACACAAGCTAAAGGGTTGGAAACCCTAGATTCGAAAGTTGAAGTCGAAGGACCGTCGAAATCTCCAAGGGAATCACCACCTCCAAGTCAAGACGCCGGGAGGCCGTTCAAGATCAAGGTCTCAACTATCCGCATGACGATTGCGAGAGCCGAATGCATACGAGCCGGATTCCTTGAGTGGCATATCGGTTTACTTAAGAGGAGGATGGAGAAGATGGAGATGGAGAAAGAAGCTCAACACCTAAAGGTTGCCAAGGCAAGATCCACATGCAAGGAGTGTGTGGAGTACGACCATGTCCAAGGTAACTCCGATTTAATGCAAGTTCGTCCATTCAAGATTTGGTTCCTCTTTGTGCACAATTCAAGGACTTGATGGACGAGCAAGCTAAGATCAACAAGGACGCCGTCACTAAGTTCGAGGCTATGGAGAAAATATTGAAGAATTTAGATGGCAAGGTGACGGAGGTCGGAAGCTCTATACGTGAAGTGTTCATCGTGAAAGATGCTAGACGCAAGTGGGACAACTTGCCGGGCGCCCGATGGGTAACAAAGAAGAATATCCGAGACAACTCCAAGGTCCCAAGACGGCGAAGGCTACTCAAACTCATTCGGGAGAGATGGAGGATTACACTAAGGAGACCATGAAGATCACAACCGAAGACCGGAGTTCGAGATGCCGAGCCACAAGGAAGACGTTGCATCCGTCAAGACCAAAGGACAAGGCCAGCCTGTGAAGACCAAAAAAATGACTAAGCCAAAGTGGGTACCCAAGATTGCAACGCCCGCAAAGAGCGTTGATCCGGAGTAATCAAGTGAAGAAGTCTAGCCATGGACTATAAACGAAGCGCTAGGCGGGGAGGCAACCCGTTTCGTCGAGTCAAGAATAAGCTACGGGAGGACAACCCGATTCCGGGTTTTTCGAGTCTTTATAATTCAGTTTCGAATTTTACTACGCAAAACCTTAGACTTAGAATGGTTGAACAATATTAGAGACATAATTCTTGGTTGAATATTTTGCTTGATCATAAACCCTTTACATGAGCCATCCTATGTGTTTGTTTGCTTCTTTTTCGAGAAACCACAACCAAAAAGAAAAAAATTTCAGAACCTAACTCAACCCTTCACCCTCATTATGGTGCTGAGGTTGACTTGTTTTTCATGCTAAAAACACACGAGTAGAGCCACGACTTGTATCTAGATGTTATTTAAATTTCAGCATGTGGTAGGACTCGCGTGAACCTAGAAACTTGATTTTTGGTTGGTCTAAAAATCCATATCCTTGGTTTCTCTAAGATTAGAATTTTTCTAAGCCTCACTTAATTTTATTTCATTCAAAATCTCTCTCATCTAATCAAAATTAGGACCTAAACCTATGCCCCCATGATCAAGCCGGGAAAAGCTTGCTCTCAACTAATGAAGGCAAACTATACCGGTGAGACCGAAATCGACGTAGTCGAAAAATATTTTCGACTTACATTTGTTTTTAATGGTTTAAAAACTTCTCTAAATTTATGCTTGAGCTCTTGCATGGCTCTGAAAAATATTTTTAAATTTCGAAATAAGAGGAGTGCTTAGCCTTAAACACACTTAAAGGGAGGCAATCTAGTTAACCTAACCATGCATGCACCATGATACATCACGGGATGCCCCTCCAACATATTTAAACCACATGCAAAGTACAAGCATGGGGGGCAGCCAAGGCTTTGTTTTGTAGGAATATCACGGATGCATGTGAGGCAATGGAGTATGGAAGTGAATCAAGCGAAAACATCAAGTGGAAGGAGCAATAATGCAAGCGAAGGAGTGGACGGGAACGTTTGGAAGGTGTACGCGATCACGAAGCAACACGAATGCACTAGAGAAGAACCGAGCCAAGAGGAGGAGAGAGGTAAGTCTTTCATCCAACTCTTTGTTCGTGTGCTCTAGTTTGTAGGTCGGAATCACCTTAGACTAAGCCATCCACCGCGTTTGTTTCGTGCAACAAATCACATCCTTAATCCACTCAAAGTCCGGACTCCAAAATAATATTTGTGTACCTTGTTACCGGGTGAAAACCCGGATATTTATTTGTGAGGGAGAGTGCTGCAATCATGGAAGAAAACTACAAGCCTTTTCACCGAAGAAGAAGGGATCATCGTCGTCTAAGCCATCATCGACAACCTCTTCGAGGAGGTGCTCGGTTTCCGAGTCTCCTTGGAGTATGGGGGAGGACACGGCACACCGAGGAGGAACACTCTTCTCCTTGGTGGCATGAGGGCCACACAAAACTCGTTTATTAGGTTTACCAAACTTCAATAACATATAGAGGAGCCGCCCGTCCAACCTCGCCACTTGACACGATCATCCGCTCCACCTCCATATGCTCCGCGGTATTCCGAGGGGGTATGTCATCATGACGGAGGAGGAGAAGAAGCTCGCTCGCCTTAAGTAGAGGCTTGTAGCGAACGTCGACATCGACGACCAAGCTCTCCACATATTGGGTTTCACACGGGACACCGGTGCAATTCTCTAGCGGAGTGTCAGCGAACACCCACAAGAAATTCGCCTAGGAAATTTTCATGACCATGGCGTATACCCTTGATGAAGGAGTCTTGAGTCTCTCATTCCGTTGGAGGGAGCCCACAAGAGGATAAGAAGGAAGACACCGTCGGAAGGGTAACCTTGATCAGTGATGCTATTTCTAGCACCTTGATGGGGTAATCTCCTTTCATCCATGGGTTGCAATCGGTCTTGAGATGTAATCGAACTTTGTTGGATTATCTATCTATCATCTTGTGTTGAAAATACTTTAATGCTTAAGGCTAGCAACCATGCCATAAAGGGAGTAGGGCTCCAATGCTTCCTTGGATCCATTCAACACAATCCCCGATAGATCGATTGGTTTTCATGTTCGAAACGATTGCATGTCTAGTATCGTAGACCCATGGGCGAGTGTCTCCTATTTTCAAAATGGAGCTCCGGAACAAGATGATGTGCATGAAGGCACATGGGAAAGTCTTTGGAGTATGATCGCGGGAGGAGACCATCAACAAAAAAAAATACTATCCGGAACCCATTATCCAAGTGTGTCACTTTTGTGCAAGTGGATTTTTGGGAGAACAAGAGAGACAAAGATAACCAACACGGAGTTGAATTGGCTTTACTCGGCTTTGATTGCCAAGTGGCCAATAGACCCCACTCACCTATGATCAACCGGTGGTGTTGTTGCAACATCGAGTTCGGAAGATATTGGTTCGGGGTGTTACCTCTCCATGTTGACTATCTCTTTAAAACCGGGTATTACAAGGAACCCAAATCATCTCCTACCCGGGACTTCCCTAGGAATATATGAAGAAAGGAAAATATAAGAGTGAAGATGAGAGAGGAGGCTTCCAAGTGGCCTAGGTGAATTTGCCCCTTCCGGATTGAAGATTAAAACTTTTTTTTGAGAGGAAGAAGATTGGTTAGAGGAAGGACTTCTTGTGCCGGCGAAGAAAAAAATAATAAAAGAAAAGAATTATAGGAGAAGGATCTTCTATGGCCCAAGAAGGAGGTGCACAACAAAATTATGTTCCACCATTCGGAGAAATTCCGGCATCGCCAAATTACTACGGTGGTGTACCAATGCAAGCATGGGGGAGTGGTGCAGCCATACCCCCACCATTTTTGCGGTGCCCAACGTAGCCTTTGCGGAGCCATTTGCACACCTTCCTCAACCACAACAAAATGGAGCCACCATTGGAGGATACGCTGCAAGGAACATGCAAATTATTGCAGCCATCCAAACCAATGCCAACCAAATGGGTGAAGGAAATGCAAACGTCGCTTATGTGCTTGGACACCTTCACCTAGCACCGTCAGACAATTCATAGGAGGAGAGGCGCATTCCTATTACAAGTAAGGGTACAACAACCAAGACTATCAATATCAACCACCGGCGGAAGATTAGAGAGAAGAGGAGCTTTAGTTATCTTTCCTTTACTCCATTTTCTTTAATTTTCAGCTTGTTTGCGCCTATGTATGCGTAGTGTTTTCAGTTTTTTATTTAAATTTCAGAAAGTGTGTTAGTTTAATTTTTTCAGCATGTATCTTAGTGTTTATTTTCATCATGAGTAATGTCGCCACCAAGTTTTTACCTTTGGTAAAGTTACAAAGTTTGTGCCATAATGATATATGATTATAATTGCCGCTCTCGTTTATCTTTGTAATTGATTTATGCATGTTTAACCTAGTGCTCTCTTAAAAATACAAATCTGAAATTATCTAAATGCTAGCTTAATCTTCAGCGGAGGTTATGATTAAAATAAAGACCCATAGTGTTTTATGTGCTCTCAAGTTATGAATAGATTAAAGATGTCTTTTATGCTCAAAAATATTGCTAACCTTGTCATAAATATCACTTGTGTGTTGCTCAACCTATCCGAGCCTTATATATATTTGAGTGCATAAACTTTAGTGTACAAGATTTATTTTGAGTGAGTTATTGCAGGCCATGATTTCTCCGGCCCGAGACTAGAGAAGTTGGTCATTTCGTTTTTGCGTATCTATCTTTTTGCTAGCCTTTTATCCGTGCATTGTGTATCCCCGCATCGGAGATCTCACAAACCTCGCCGGATATCCACCCTTAAACCAAATATCATCTTTTGTGATTACCTCCTTGACCACAACCTATTGTTGAGAATGGATCATCAATTCAAGGAAGATCGCAAGACGGTGCCAACATTGAAGATTTCAAGTATCTCTCCAAGGAAGAATATTTCCGGTACCTACCTTATTTTTCGCCTCTCGCTCGAGGACGAGCAACGTCTAAGCATGGGGGAGGAGGTAGGTACGGTGCAGTTTTAGAGTTCAAAAAGGGAGTATTTTAAAAAATATATATATAATGAAATAATGATGAAAGAAAAAAATTCGGCGATATGTGTGACTTTCAAGGTAAAGAAAAATATATATATTGAATGAAAGAAAGAAAGAAAGAAAGAAAGAAAGAAAGAAAAGAATGAGAAATATGAGAAAGAGAAAAAAAATATGTGCGTAAAGTAAACTCCTCGGTTCTCTAAGAGTGCATTCAAGGCTTCAAGTTAAAAAGATCCATTCTCATTTTCCAACCATGTGCAATCCGATAACGAGGACTTCCTTTGTGTGTATTTTTCTCTTTCCCCTCCTTGACTTAACATTATTTTCCAATGACCTTTTTGACGAGTCTCGGTAAGACCATGAGAAGCTTGTCTTGTTTTGACAACACCTCATTTATAAAATCTTGTTAGGACTAAACTTTCCCAAAGCTCCATATAAAGCCTATCACACATATATATATGAGAGGGAAAGGAGTAGAATATATAGGCTTGAGAGACAAGTGAGATGAGAGTTCATGAGCAACATGCAAGGTGATTTAAATTTGTGAACTTGGTTTAGCTTTTCTTTATCTCGTTCTTTATTTCAAAAATTTCGAGATCTATTTAAACTTTGTGAGCATGTTAATACTTGTGGGATAAGCTTAATAAGAATCTACCCTCCGTAGAGGTGAAGGCTAGTACATTATGGAACTTTAACGAATTAAACTTTTGAGAGCATTATGTTTTTTTCATGTATGATCAAGTGCAAGGTTTAAACATTGTTTGGCAATGATGATATCCATCGAAGGCTTACTCGAGGACGAGCAAGGTTTAAGCATGGGGGAGATGTTGACGGTGAAAATCCGTCAACCTAGCCATGAGTTTATCTTCGGTGTTGGCATGAATTTTGTATCTTATTCATTGGTACTAACCCCCGTGGTATAACAAGTTCACTTGTGCATGTCGGTTTTGGAGTTAAGTGTTTACGCGGGGTTTTAACGTTGAAAGCAAGACTTCGGGATAAGTTCATTAAGCACCTCATGACAAGACCTTGAAGCCCGATACAAGTCAAGCAATGAAGTGAACATGACTCCAAGAGCCCAAGGACCAAGCCCGAGAAGATGATAAACTCCGAGGACCGAACCGAAAAGTGCTCGAATCTTGCAAGACAAGGAATTGAGTCCAATTCGGAGAGAAACCGACGTCAAGGGCCCACATGCAAAAGGGGAGAACATCTAGAAGACGTGGGAAGCAACACGGGCGAAGCGAGGCCGCGGGATGGGCCGAGGTGGGCCCGAGCCGGCCGGCCCGAGCCGGCCGGCCCGGCCCTTTTCGGGGCCCAATCGGCCTCCTCTTTGACCTAATTGCTTCTCGGGCTATAAATAGCCCCCCGACCGAGAGCCACGCGAGAACCGAAGTCGTAATCCGCCGCCGAGGAGCGAGAGAAGCTTGAGGGACACCATCTCGGAGATGAGGGTCGTGCTAGTTGTCTAGGGTTTCCCTAGCCGACGTGGGAACCTTGCATGGAAGACCACGTCGGAGCTCGGAGCGAGGATCAAGATCGAGGGAGGGCCCCGGTGGTGATCTTGTTCATGTAATCATTCATGGTGAAGTTTGTAAGTGAATCCGATTTCTAGCGATTAAGTGTCTTCTCGATGATTTTGATTTCTTCTTGGTTTTGCTTCTTCTACGATCTAGTCTATAGCTAGATTACATAGGGTGCTCTTGTAGCCGCGGTGGCTAGAGGTGCATACGGACCGGCCAAGTGATTTCAACTTGTTCTATCGAACTCGCCCTAGACTACCCGCATGAATAGGGATACGTTGTGACGAACGGGGGTCTCGAAAGGCGGATGTTTTCGGAGTCGGATGGGAAGGCCACGATTTAAAGATGCTTTTAATGAGATTCTCTTTACTATCTTCATCTATCTTGTTTGGAGCTACAACATAAGCATGATCTAGATTCTCTAGATTGGTTATCTCTTGCTTTCTCTTGCTACCTCTTTAGTAGATTAGATTAGATTCGTTTACTTGATCATATCTTAGATTAGATGCATCTTTGTTCTTCAATAGATAGCTTTACCTTGCTTTACTAGATTGAATCCTTGCGTTGCACATTGTTCCACGGATTCGATACCTTGGGTTCACCACTCGAGGGAAGAAGGGTCCCTTGACTACGACGGGAGACTTGTCCGCTTGCAAGTCACAAACGAACTTTGATACAATTATTAACCGTCAACAACCAATCCACACAGCGTCACCCCTGTCTGCCTTCAGGGTGTCGACTTCTCTGCCGTCCTGATGCAGGTGGAGGTTGAGGACGCCACAGACATCCCACTTGAGGAGTACTTCAAAAACCATTCCGGTCTTGGCGCATATGCTCGCGTCTCCATCACGGACATTGGGGCGCTGGATGAGGATTCGGACTCGGGTGACTCTGGACCACGCTCCCCTGACCCAGGGAATGCTGCACAGTTGGGCGGAGCGCTCGGCCTTGGCGACGCGCCAGGCCCCCATGGCGCGCCCCCGCGCCCGCCATGGGCACGGCGAATGGCCCCGCCCTCGCGCGCGGCCGGCGGCCGGGTGCATCCGGTCCACCCCAAGATTCGGCCGCTCCGGGCACTCCGGAGCACATGTCTGTCCGCAACATCCCGCCTGTGCCTGTGGGACGCCTCCGGGGCTCCACCATCCTCCCCTCGGTGGAGGCGCGCCCGCTCCTTGTCAAGCCGGACACGGTGGACATCACCCTGCGCGATGGGTCCTTCTACAAGATCCGTGCCACTGGTCCCAGCAACTATGTTGGTGTGTACCGTGTGTCGCTCCAGCCAGCGCGTTCCGGTCTCCGCGGTGACCAGGGTATGCTTGTGGTTAACCTATGCTCTGCCTCCATTGGTTTTCTCCATCAGGTCTACACTGTTGGCACCAGCAACTGCACGGGCTTCTCTGTGGATCCCATCTGTTCTGGTGATGACTCGGCTCTGTCACCGTCCATACCGCTCAAGGATGCGGCGCGCCTGTGCGATGGCGCACCGCTTCCACGCGGGTTCCCTGGTGTGGGCGTCCTTCTTGTGCCTGGAATGGGGGACCCTACCCCTGTAGCACTATTTTTAGAAGCAGGGATCATGATTCTATTTTTATTTTATTTATTACCATGTCAATTAATTTATTTCTATAAATAGCATATCGTTGCATGTATCTATAGAAATTTCCGTGCCCATCGGTATGTATTGCTGACTGTCATCACGATATCTAGCACTATTTTAGGAACACGATATTTATTGTGATTGCCTATCAACTTGTTTGACGGAAAACTACCTTTCCTTTGCGTCCTCCGTATAGAAAGTCACGAAACCATGCTGTCTCTACGATCCTGTGGTTTTCTTTCTATTTGTAAGCTCCTGAATATTTTGCAGGAAATAGATTTTGCTTGATTTTGTAGGTATATGTACTTCCTTTCTAATATAGGTTCATGTACTTCCCATATAAATTTAATGTTACCTTTTTTATACATGTATATTGCTATATATAACGTCAACCAGCAGGTTTAGTTTTCCAATCATCTCATTCATCCCCTCGACACACAACAAAAAAGACAACAAAAAAGAAGATGACATCGAAGAAATGGGAAGGTACACTACTTGACGGTGAGTACACGGCAGTAGTAGAAAAATGTAGTGTTCATTCCCATTCCGCCAATGTATGTCTGTTTTCATTATAAACTTACAGCATTGCTTTTGGATGTTGTCATATCCATTTCCCCTGTATAGATAGGATTCATTTGTTGTTGATTTTTCAGAAAATAATGGCTTCAGGTGGTTTTCGTATGTGTGCTTCGAGAGTGGTTGCTGAGATGCTTGGTGTTCGACATGGTCCTCAAGGTACGGTTGTTTTGTATCGAGTTGATTGTGTTAAGTACAGTCGGTACTTCACTGTGTTCCTTGTTCTGCAATACATTCTTGGGTATCAAGAGTTTCATTTCGTTTTAGCAAGGCAAGGTGAATATATGTACGTCAGCATGCCTACCTCTGAAATGGTTGAGACTTTGCATGGACACCGTTACAAATGGAAAAGGGAGGAGGTGTCATTCCATCGTATTACTTATCTCAACATATGCGACTATAATAAGGCAGATGAGGAGGGTCGAGATGTAGTAGAGATGCTATATTAGTCACTGTACCTCTGGTGTGTTTCACGTGTGATCACACAACAAGAGAAGAATATTTTTTACAAATAAATTCAGTTATAGTCAGTTTTAATGTTGCTGTCATTTTTCAGATAGCGTTCTTCACTAAATGTAAATGAATTATTCTAAGCAAGCATATGTTGCAATGAAGGTTCGTGCATAACAAACCTGATCACCGCGTGTCTTTAACGAAATATCTATATGTATTATATGCCTTTTTTATGTATAATAACATGTGCAGGCTGATAACCTTCGGGATGTCCACATTCAAGCGACGAAGGTTCTCAGATCTGTTATACAGGAATTAGGAGGGTCTAAGCCGGTTTATGATGACTTGTCATTGTCCTTCGAGATACCTTCAAAGCTCACGGGGGCAGGTATGGTACGTGTTAGCATACGCACGGTGATGCCCGAAGGAGCTAGCAAAGACGATGCTTGTGAACGAACAGCACTCGATGCTTTGCAGCTGCTTCAGCATGACCATGACCTTAATGTTCTGGATTGTAACTGGTCTGAAGCTTTGGAAATTCGAGCTCGGTGTGCTATTCTGGTGGATCAGTTTGTTGAGATCAGAAACATTCATGGGTTGGTACACTCCAAGTGTTTGATGGTCACGGAAGGCATAGGCTTTGCATCTGACGTGTTGTTAAACAAAGTTATGAAATCGAGAACAAAGTTGTGAAGGATATTGGTCAAGTTGATATGGCAAAAGTTTATAGAGATTGTGCTAATCAACTTCAACTAATAAGTGAAAGATCAACGGGTGAGGTGCAGTGGCAATATGGATTTACTCAGGCGTTACAAAGCTTGTACAGATCGAAACTACCCAGGCCATACATCGATTATACCCGATTGTTGCTCAGGGTCAGTATTTTCTACATGTGATGTGATATATTCTCTATAAAAATAATGGTAGATATATCTACACTATGCTTATATGCTGCTGATTGTGAATGTCTTCTTTTTTATCCATCTTACTTGCTATTATTACTAATATTACTAATATTATTAATATTTATAGGTAGGTGATGTTAAAATTATAGGCGGGCTTGAAGTTATTCTCGAGGAAATGGCATCCAGCGTAGGGTTTCAATATATTGACACCAAGATTTGCGAGGTTAATGGTGTAGGATACATTGGTGCAGTTCATCTTTTACACCTGCGTTCTGGAGATGAAACATGTTTTGAAAGCAACACCGTACATGACAGGTCTGAAGCTGTCTTTACATCCATAGACCGAGCCATTCGACACCTCTGTCAAACATTTGGCCTACGAGTTATTGATCCAAACTTCACTGTAGTTTGAGAACTTGAAGAGGTTGAAAAGGCTTTGAAAAAAATGGAAAAGCTTGCTGATGGTACTGGTGCACTGGAAACTTGGCCTCATGAAGCAATACTTGAGATTCACAGTCTGGCCGACTGGTTTGATGGAGACGAGTATATCCACCATTTGTTGGTTGCTATGTGTTTTGATTTAGCACCTAGATGTTGTACCCCAGCTGATCAAAGATGTAGAACGTAAGATCAATTTTTGATTTTACTATCATTCTAGGCGTGATTTTGATTTTTACTCATTCAATTTCCCATGTACGGGTTTGCACTATTTTAATAAATATATAGTTGTATTATTTTCGGTCAAATTATGCAGCATCATTTTAAAATATAAAATACCCGCTGGGGGCGCTACCCCCTCGAGCGAGGCGGAAAGCTACTCGGGGGGTGCCAGGACGTCGAGCGAGCCAGAAGTTCGCCAGCGTGGCGTCCGACCCTCGAGCGAAGCGGAGGGTCGCTCGAGGGTGGCTGGTGCACTTGATTGATCGACCGCGTGCTTTCGATGACTACCTCGAGCAAGCATCTTCGTGGTCGCCCTTGACCCTGAGTGGCCGTCACGGTCCCCTCGAGGGATCAGGCCTCGAGCCCCCATTTGATTGGACCTTTGGGTTCACCTTCTCTCTTGGAAGGAATAATGAACAGGGCTATCACCTTCTTTGGCCGGATCTTCCAATCTTTTTAGAAAATCAGTTCACTGCGCGCCCCACCCCGTCATCGGTCCTGTGTTGCCTATGCTTGCGCCCCAAAATGGTTGTTGACTTTGTACAACTCCGTAGGGCGCGCTACGGCAACACAGCCTACGTTTGCTGCTTGCTGGTTTTTCATCATCCAATCCACAACAAATCGAATGAAACCGCTTCAGATTTCTTTTGATGAAAACCCTTATTCCGCTCTCGCTCACTACTACTAACGGGATCTATTTTGATTTTCCTTCCTTTAGCTACTCAGATGTTTCAGTTCGTTAAGTTTGAAAAAATCCAAAGAGCGCAGACTAGCCACGGAGCTTGGATGCGATTTCCCGATCGGAGATCCATGGATCACAGACGCTCTCTCTCCCCATGGCCTTTCGCCTCTGAAAGCGTCCTTCCTTCTCAATGCCAGGGCATCCATCCAATGCATGATTTTCGATAGCGTCAAACATGAGCGGTAGACTGAACACCCACACAATCTCGATTTGACACAGCAACACTTGAAACACAGCTGAATCCTCACGCAATTTCGTGTCGACCGTGGACCCGGATCCTGTACATGGTCGTGGCCCACGTGGCGTTGCACAAGTGTGATGCGCGCACCTTTTTAGGCGGAGTAAACGGGCTGTTCAAGGATTTATGTCTGAGGTGGTTGGCGTTTTTACCGCGCCGTCATGATGGCGCTCGCGCGGGAGTGGTTTTCAGGAGTAGTGGGACCCAGGCGGTGTCCATCACATTAACTGCGGGCGCTCGCCTCGACCCCGGCCCCGGCAGTTCGATCTGCTTGGCCTCCTTTTACAAAATTTATGGTAAGTGAGTAGAGGGGAGAATGTTTACATTATCCAGTCGCTCGCATCACACCCGCCTTCTTCCTCCTCGCGCCCTCTGAGATCACGCCCACTAGGTCCCCCCACCATCGCACTCGTTCTCCGCTTCCGCCCCAACCATGGTTGAGTACCTCAGGGTCGGGCCGTGATACCGGTCCAACGTGATCGCGCACAGCCTCCAAGGGCTCGTCGACGGCGGGCAGCTGACGCCCAACACCGACTCGAGCAGGCCGGCATGGATCGTTCCGCCGGCGCGTCATCAGGAGCCGCAGCCCCCGGAGGGGTACTTGGTGAGCTTCATTCGCCTTCATGAGCAGGGATTCAATGCCCCCGCCAGTAAGTTCATGAGGGGTTTGTGCTACCACTACGGCGTGGAACTGCACAACTTCGCCCCCAACTCCACTTCGCAGGCGGCGACCTTCGTAGGCATCTGCAAGGGGTTCTTGAGCGTCCCCGTCTCGTGGGACCTGTGGCTCCACCTCTTCCGGGGCGAGCTCTTCATGACTGGCGGGGCAAGGGTAAGCGACTGCCCGTTCATGCCGGTGGGCTCACGTTCTCACTGCGGAAGAGGGGATTCGGCGTGTACCCGCCCTGCAACATGACGACCAACAACTTGGAGTGGGACAAGGCGTGGTTCTACCTCCGCAATGACGGCGCCGGCCTCCCACCCTACACCGGCAAGGTCCTGGACAGCCGCCCGTACAGCTGGTCTTTTGGGGTGTCCGACGAGGTGCGACGGGAGAAGCTCGCTCCCTACATGAAGGCTCCGAAGGCCTTGACGGATGCGGGGCTGACCGTGGCGGCCGTCCTCACACAATGCCACCGGCGGCGGGTGATTCCCCTCATGGAGAGGGCGCTTCGCATCTACGAGATGGCGGAGGGCACGGACCCCAACGCGCTGGCGCGCTCGCGGCTGCTGGCCGAACCCTTTGCCTCGGTGTACGCGGCCCAGAGGCAAAGCGCACGGTGGACACGAAGAAGATGGTGTGCGAACCCGACGAGGTGTTGTGGTCGCCCTGTATGCGTCCCGACGACAGGCACATCGAGTTGGTAAGATAATTCTGCCAACCTCGTTTGTTTTCGATTTATGTTTAATCTCGTCGGCTCATCCTTGACAATCGTGGCGACGGCAGCTGGAGATGCAAATGAGCGCCTATGGCTCAGATCCTATCACGCCTAGGTCCCACGCGGTCAACCGCGTGCGGCAGCAAGAGCATAAGGAGCGGAAGGATGCAGACAAGGCGACGAGGAAGAGGCGCGAGGAACACCGCAAGGCGCACAACCTGGTATGGGTGCAGCGGGAGAAAGAAGGTCTTTCTCTGCCGTCGACCCCAGAGAACACGGACAGCGACAGCGACAGCGACGGCGGCGTGGTCTAGTCGGAGCTGGAGGAGGGGAGTGATGACGATGTGCCTTTGGCCGCTTGGGCCAAAGGAAAAGATGTTGTTCAGGCCCGCGCCGCAGCTGCCTCCGCAGCGGGCGCAGCTTCGGCTGCGAGGGCACTGCGACGGTGGGTGTTCCCGGCACGGGGGGGCGCACCGTCGGCACAGGCCTCGAAAAAACGCAAGCGTCAGGTGTCAACCCGACGGTAAGCAGCATCGTAGTGGTCTGTGTTTTGCCCAATTTCGTTCCGTCTAGTTCCTGATGTTTCCTTTTCATTTTCTCCCAGGCGCACTAGTGATCCCATCGCACCCGAGCTGGCGCCAACCAAGGCGCTGAGGGCGGGGGCGCGCGACGATGTCCGCACTACGCGACCTCGCTCGGCGAGGACATCGCGGTCGGCGACGACAACGGAATCGCCGCTTCAGATGGTGGCGTTGTAGGGCGTCCTGCGGGAGGAGGAGCGGGCCCCTGTGGCCAGGTCTGGTACGGCCGGAGCGATGGAGGTTTCGCCCGCGGCGGATGCGGTGGACGACAGCAACGCCACGCTCCGGTTCGCACCCATGCCGCCGAATTGCACAGGCGGACGGGGCCGGTGCGTCCTCATCACGCCAGCCCAGCGGTGACAGTTTCCCCGGAGATTGGTGCACCAAGCTGGAACGGCCCGAGGTCCCATGACAGACGGTGGAACGCACGAGATCAGAGTACAACGACTGGCAGGAGTTCCTTGAGGTTGGTGCCAATGTGCAGCGCCTGCTTCGCGAAGCTGAGAGGCTACACACAAATGTGGCGGCGGCGCTCTTCCGGGTACGTGTATTCATTTCGTCGCTCCTTTCATCTTCTTTCCACTCCCACTTGAGCCCCATCCAAGTCCTTTGCACCTCGTTTGTGTTGGCAGCGGCTGCATTGCGATGCAAGGGACAAAATCACCCACATCGCCAACCTACAAACTGTCCTAGAGGCGGTGTGCCAGGAAAACGACCATTTGCGCCCGATGATCGGTCGTCTCCACGAGGAGCTGGATGAGGTGCAAAGGTACTTCAATATGAGGGAGAATGAACTGCGTCGTACAGAGGAGAAGCGCAACACCCACCGTTCCGTGGTGGAACAGAAGGCCAAGGAGATTGAGCAACTCAGAGTCGCGCTGCAGGGCAAGGACGGCGAGCTCCAGCAGGAGCGTGCTGCTCTCGGCAAGGTGAGGTCCCAGATCGCACTGAAGGACACCACCTTCACTGAGGCGCAGGCACGCGCTGAGCGCGAGTGCATGGCACTAGAGGACGCGCAGGCATGCCTCGCTCAGGCTGAGCGAAAGGCTCAGGAGGTCGAGGGGCTTGCCAACACTCTGAATGAAAAGAGCGATGCGCTAGCGGTGGTGGAGGGTCAGCTTGGCGAGGAGCGTACCACTTGTGTTACTATAACTTTGTTGTAACACATCTTTTCATAAATACGAACACATATATTGTGTTATGATAGATGTACCTATGGTAACGCTGCAAATAAGAACACATATCAATTGTGTTACTATCTATCTTAGTAACACTTTTGTTGATCTATAGTAACACATAGTGGTGTTACCGAATGTCTGTTTTGTAGTAGTGCAACCACCGTATGGCCAAGCCGCCCGCCGTTTGAAATGGCGGTTTGGTCACCCGGGCCCACCGGCAACCTCGTCATGCCACATGTCATTAGCTTCTCTCCCAAGTCCCGACTGTCAATTCAAACAGCGGTAGCAGCTTGCTGTCGTTTCATTCAGCGGACGCCGTTTGAATTGTTGGTTGGGGTCAAATTCGCCTAGAAATTCATTTTTGCAAAATTGTAAAAAGATATATAGAAAACTCTTGTGTGAGAAGTGGGATTGACATGCAGGCCAAACCAGTTCTTGTGCTTCTTGGGCCTGGGCACACCCATGTCGTCACCTCAGTCAAAACGGTTTGTGCACGCCTTCAGGCTCAGTGACAGCCTGGGCTTAGGCACGCTAGTAGCCCAGCCTGCCAACGACCCATCTCCCCTCCATCCCCGCTCCTGCAATCGGTCGTTGGATGAACCTCTCGCTCTCCCCGGGCGTTAGATCCATCCTTTGGAAGCTACGTATATAAGTCGTTGTGGTCGCCGCCCCCAACTCGCCCTAAACCCTAGCCCCCTCAGGCCTGTCTCGGTGCATGGTTTCATTGCACTATTATCAAGATTGCAATGTCATCTTTTGAAGTGAATGAAACTCTAACTCGCAATGCACAATTTCATTGCACAACTTCAGTGACAACTTGTAGCATTTAATTTTTGCATGGAGTTAGTGATCATATGTGTCATGTGATGAAACTATAACACCCTCAATGCAAATTTCATTGAGTTTCATGGGACTAGTAAGTGTGCCATGTGAGTTTCATGGTGATGAAACTCTTATCACCACTCTCTTCATAATTATAGTGTCAAGTCATCAAATGTGCTTATGTGGTACAGGATTTAATATCCATGAAATGTCCCACGACACTCAACTCTGGCCTCATTCTCTCCTCTCCCGCTTGTCGTTCTCTCCGTCTTGCCCCTCGCAACGCCTCCTCTCTCTCTGCTCTTACTCCCCATCTCTCACTTCCTCCTCAGCGCTTTGGGATAGAGGTCGTGCCAGCCACCGCGCCAACCACCCGCCGGCCACCTGTTGCTGCGCAGCGAGAAGGGAGCCGCACCACCACGTGTCGGTGCTGCGCACAAGAAAGCGTAATCTTATCCTTACTATTCGTGCCAAAGTCTGGTCGAGTGATAGCTTAGAGGGTGTTTGGATCCCATGACTAGAGACTAGAGACTAGTTTTAGTCACCTTTAGTCACTAAACCTCCAAACACCCTTGACTAAAGGGTGACTAAAACTAGTTTAGTCTCTAGTCACCCATACCCCAACTTTTGGTGACTAAAACACCCTCTCTCAACTAATTAATTGCTCATACCATTAATTCTGTGGACCCAACAAGAGATAGGAGAGGAGAGAGAAAGGAGTGAGAAAGAACAATTTAATGTTAAGAACCATTAATGCTGACTAGTTTTAGTCACCATCCAAACAGGGGCAGACTAAAAAGTTTTAGTGTGACTAAAGGGATCCAAACACCCTCTTATTTTGAAATGTGACGCTTCTTACCACGAGCATTTGTGGATGATCTTTCGCTTTCTGCTACTTTTGCCCTCCAGTTGTGGTAACCCTGTGTGTTAACAACGACCGAAGGGTAGAGATCTACCTTAGGCCAGTTTCGGTGGAAGGTGTTAACACCAAAATTTGGTAAGGAGTCTGACTTGTGGGTCCGGCTCGGTAAGGAGTCCGTTTGGTGGAAGAAAAGGATTTTTTCGGATGTATTCGGCAAAGAAGTACGCGGTCGGCTATCCGCTCCCCGTTCGGCAAAGGGACAGTAGAGCTGATTTTGTGGGATTGGACGGTGACGTGGCTCAAGCAGGAAGGATGAATGGATGGATAGACGATCAAGCTTAGAGATAAGTTAGGTAGCGAATCCATTCGAGATTGTACTTGGCAGGGTATAAATATGAGCCCTGAATGTATGTAAAAAACACAATCATTCTTCAATACAAACCGGCCTTACGCCAAACCCTAGAGTCCTTTTGTCGTGTCGTTGAGTTCTTCGAGAGGGTTCATCGATCCGTCGACCTCCGTGAGTACCGGCAACCTTGTATCATGTCTAGTATCATGCGGTGGATTTAGATCGATGCAAGTAGTCTTGTTACCATGCTTCGTATCATGTGGTAGATTCAAGCTTGGTTCAAGAGGGTTTCTTGTTAGGTCATGAGCCATGCGGTAGGCTAAGATCTAGCTTGAAGCTAGTTATCGGCTCTATTGGATTTTGGCAAGATCCAATAGATTCATTAAGTTACCCCGTGTTGCTTCGAGTTTTTACTTTGTGTTTAAGTTCATGTAACACTTTTTGCCCAATCTAGATGGGTTCGGATCGGCTTTGTCCTTCTCGTGATCCTCGTACGAGTAGATTTCGTGTTTTAATACGTGGATCTTGTGCTTTCCGATAGCCGAAACCGAATCGATCTAGGTTGTTACGTGTTGCGGGTTCAAGCTTGCCAATGTTGTTACAAATCTTGAAAGAGCCGAGTATCATGCGGTAGATGCGGGTTTTTGGGTTGCTTTGGAGCTAGTCATCGGTGGATGAGATTCCAAATCAATCGATAGATTTATTCGCTTGGTAATGTTCGTTCCTTCTTCATGGACCCCAAATCGGTTTGTTCGGTCGTATTCGGTTATGTTTCTTCACGAGTAGAACACGTGCGCAATTCATGCTTTGAATAACGTGTGCTTTAGCTTTCCATATTTAGATTGTATCATGCGGTGGGTATATTTATTTATGGAAAGTTGTACGATTTCATGCAAGTTGTATCATGCGGTGGATAGATTTGTTTGGCCTCGTACTCGACGGGTTTTTTTTTAAAGTACCTAGACATGCGGTAGACTAGTGCTTTGGATCTATGCACGCTTATTTATTACATGTTTACGTTCGTGCTTTACTTTATCTATTCATTTAATGTTAGTTATCATGGGGATCGGTCATGACCTCGTACACGTGCATCTTTGCTCAAACAAAGACCGATTCTTGTCATGCTTGCGTCATCCATTCGACGGTGTTACTTTTCCTTTTATAAGTTCCTGAATGGCTTTCAATTTATCGACGAGTAGCTTTCTATAGCTATGTGTCATCTCATCCGGCTTTATAGCCGTAAATATGGAACCTGTCGGTACCACCGGCAAGTTCCAAGCTTTGGTATCTAATCGCTTTGTCTTTTGTTAATTTTCGGGAAAAATTGAGCGGCATGTCTTGTGAGTCTTTGCGCGTGTGAAGCCGGCTTGTTCGGCTTCTTTGTGTGTTTGGCGCTAGTTGCACGTTTTGCGTCAACACACTTTTTGGCACGCCCGGTGGGACACGGCCGAAAGGATCATGATGCTCGAAATCGCGGACATCATGGATGTCAACATTGAGGACCTCTCTCCGAGCGGCGGCGGCAGACCTCCGGGACGCCGTGAACCAATTCCCGGCGAAGTGTCCGCTATCCTTCAAGAAGAACGAAGTGGCGTCCCCTACCCGAAGAATGACATGCCCGGGGTATTGTTGCCGGGGGGAGAGCGACGCCACAACCCGGCGGGGAGAAAGAGGAATGCCTGCGGGCGTTCGGGATCTTGCGGATCTCGTTTTGAGCAAGCACCACAAAGCCTTTCTTGGTGCGTTTCGGCAAATGATGGTGGTGTCTTTGGCCCGGGCATGGAGCGAGGCATTCGGCAAGGCACCCGTCCAAGGGGGCACGCGTGGAGCCGGGCGAATCAAGCTCTCAACCACCACCGCGGAGCCGCCAATTCGACCTCCTCCCCGAGCACCGGAAGTCAAGCTTTCCGGCCTCCTCCGCAGGCGGCCGGGGGTCGCCGGTTCGGCCCCCACTGCAGGCCTCGGGGAGGACGACCAATCCGGCCGCCGCCGCGGGGGAAGCACGGGTCAGCTCCGTGCGATGGCCGAATCCGCACCGGCCCACGTACGGGGACCTAGCATTCGGCTCGCACGGGGCCCCGTTCGCTTCGGTCACGGGATTGCTCCGGCGAACAAGCGGGTGCGGAGAGAAACCTATACGGCGGAGGCTATCACGAGGTGGGAAACTATGGAGCCATTGACGCTTTCCCACATCCGGGTTACGCGCCGGTTGCGGGCGCACGGGGAGGACGACGCCTTGGCACGGAAGATGGCCGAGTTGAAGCAAAATCGGTTCGGCCTCAAGCCAAAAATGCGAGGGTCCCGCCTACAAGCCGTCGTTCCCGCAGTGGTACTTCAACGTACTCCTCCCACCAAGAGTGAAACCTCCAACGAGTTCACGAAATTTTTCGGGCAAGACGACACAAGCACCGTGGAGCACATTGCTCGTTACCCGATGCGGCTCGGAGAATGCTCCGGGGCGAGGAGACGTTCGGGTCGAGATACTTCCCCGCGTCGGCCCGACGGGCCGGCGTTCCAATGGTTCTCATCCTTACCCCCTGAGTCAGTTAGCAGATAGAGGGATCTGGAACGGAAATTCCACGCCCATTATTTCAGTGGCAGCTCGGAGAAGAAGTTGATCGATCTTGCCACCGTGAAGCAGAGGCACAGCGAGACACCATTGGAATTTCTCAAGAGATTCATGGAGGTTAAGGGCATGTGCTTCTCTCTCAACTTGCCAGACGACCAGCTAGCTGACATGGTCGTCGCCGGGATGTTGCGGCCGTACGTGAGAACTTGTTCGGGATGGAGTTTGAAAACCTGGGCCGAGTTTGTCTCGGAAGCTATCGTTGATGAGCAACCGGGCGTATGGCTTCAAAAAGGATGCCGAGGTTTGGCAAGCGGCATGATGTGGCGGAAATCTACAACCGGTTCTTAGACAAGGCCGATCCGATCGAGGATTCGATGATGAGCTGGATGTGGCCGCGGCCCGAAATCATGTGGGGGAAAGATCCTCTAACGATGAATCGGCCGCCGGGTCAAACGGACCAAGGGCACTTACGATTTCGATATCACGAAGGCCGACAAGGCCGTTTGAGCTCCTAGTGAAGGAAGGCCGAATCGACCGCCCGAAGGGCATTCCATGCTTCGGCTTTGATGGAGTCAAGGGGAAACGTTATCGCGGCTTCCACAACGGGGATTCGCACTCCATCAACGATTGCGGGGTCTTCGGGATGAGGATCCAAAAAGCCATCCGGGAGGGTCACCTCAAGTTCGACAACAAGATGAAGTTGGATGGTCACCCCTTCCCGCGAGAACATGGTGGGCTTCTCTGTTAACATGGTGACGGCTGAGGAGAAGGGAAAGGTCAAAGTCTTGACCTCGGCCAAGGCTAGACGAGGATGGAACGGTGAACCGGAGCGCCAAGTAACTGCGGAACAGGTGCACGGTGAGGCCCCCCGCAATCTCAAGAGCCACATCGAAATCGGGGAGTCATCCGAGCCAAGCCCGGGGTGACCACGCGCATCCTCCTCAACAAGTGGCGGCGCCGAGATGGAGAAAGAGCGTTACCGAAGCGCGGATACGAGGAGGAGAAGCGCGAGAGGCTGAAGAAGAGGCACACGAAGGGACACGGAGCAATACACGCGCGAGCGGAGCGCGCGCACTTGGGATGTGCGTTCTTCGAGCACCTTTGTTGGAACGAGGGTTTGAAGCCGCCCACGCTAAGGAAGCGCACGAGTGCGGTGACGGGTATGCGAGTACGGGCGGGAGAGGCTGTCAATCGCCGATCCTTCCATGAGAGAATTGGGAGGATCCACCCTAACGGGGATCGGCGCCAAAAAATTGAAGTCATTGATCACCCCAGAAAGCGGCAAGCTGATCTAAGGTGGGTTGATCAAGAGGAGGACGAGGACGAGCACATCTGGCAAAAGGGGCAATGGTGCCCTCCCGGCCTAAGGAGAAGTCAGAAGAGACGGGTTCAGCGCTTGAGGAACCGCGAGCTGAGGCAGGCTGGGATCCAGACAAGGCAGGCTGGGATCCAGACAAGGCAGGTGTGGCGCCCAAAGGATCAACCTGAAGGGTCAAAGCGTTCGGCTCCAACATGCATGGTATACTTTCTGCCGAACGAGTTCATGGCTCCTGCTAACCAGGTTGTGCAGGAGGAAGCGTCCTTAGATGACGAGCAGACCGAGGGGATGATGGCGCAGTTGGTGCTAGCCAAGCAGGCCATCTTCGACAAACCGGCCAAAAATCGACACATGAGGCCACTGTACTTAAGGGGATACGTCAATGGCAAGCCATTGACCAAGATGTTCGTCGACGGTGGAGCGGCAGTCAACGTGATGCCGTACACCACCTTCAAGAAACTTGGTATGGGCCCGAGCGATCGACGCCTACAAGCATAGTACTGAATGATTTCACGGAAATCCTTCGGATACCAAGGGGTGCGCTCACGTGGATCGATGATCGGGTCCAAGACGCCGCTCACGACCTTCTTTGTGATTGAAGGTAAAGGAGCCTATAGCCTTTTGCTCGGACGGGAACTGGATTCATGCCAATTGTTGCATCCCATCCACCATGCATCGCAGCTTATCCGGTGGGTGGATGATGATATTGAGGTCGTCCAAGCGAGATGACTCCGTGAGCGTTGCAAACATGGGAACCGGCTTTACGGGAATACCAAGGCATTGATTGTTTCTCGGGGAAAGGCGGGGAGAAGGTCCTGTTGAACTGTCGGCGGTGATCAACGGTCGATTCAAGCACTCGGCTCTTACGGTAATTTTTAATGGAGAACCCCGTAGATGGCACCGATGGCAAGTTGGGGCGAGGATTTATGTCGGCCGACAAATTAGAAGAAGTTGACATCGGAAGCGGTGATAAGCCAAGGCCAACATTCATCGGCGCAAACTTGCGGCCGGACTTCGAGGGAGGAATTGATCAAGTTTGCTCAAGGAATACAAAGATTGCTTCGCCTAGGATTATTCGGAGATGCATGGATTGGATCGTTCTATCGTAGAGCATCGGTTGCCAATTAAATCCGGTTTCAAACCATACAAGCAACCACCCGGAAAATCTACAAGGATGAAGTATTGGCCGATGTGAAGAAGGAAGTTGAAAGATTACTTGATGCAAACTTCGTTCGGCCATGCGGATATGCGGAGTGGATTTCTAACATTGTCCCTATTTACAAGAAGAATGGAAAGATGAGTGTTTGCATAGACTTCGGGGATGCGAACGAGCTACTCCGATGGATGGTTACCCCATGCCTATTGCCGATCGTTGATTGACGCGCGGTGGACACGGGGTGATCGGTTTCATGGATGGCAATGCGGGATACAACCAAATCTTCATGGCAATAGAAGACATATCAAAGACGGCCTTCGGATGTCCTGGTCATATAGGCTTTGTTTGAATGGATAGTCATGACATTTGGGTTAAAAAATGCCGGTGCAACTTATCAACGAGCCATGAATTACATTTTTCACGAGTTGATCGGCAAAGTTGTGGAAATCTATATTGACGATGTGGTAATCAAGTCCCTGAGTCATGACACGCATTTGGAAGACGTGAAGAGGACCTTGGAGTGCACCCGGAAGCATGGTTTAAAGATGAATCGAAACAAGTGCGCTTTTGGGGTATCAGCTGGAGAATTCTTGGGGTTTTTAGACCACGAGGGAGGAATTGAAGTTGGCAAGAAGAGCATGAAGGCCATCGATGAAGTCGTTCCTCCAACTAATCTCAAGGAGTTGCAATCACTGCTCGGCAAAATCAATTTCGTGAGAAGATTCATTTCAAATTTGTCACGAAGGTTTTGCCATTCTCTCCATTCTTCGAAGCTAAAGAAGGATCAGAAGTTCACATGGGGCGACGAACAACAGAAGGCTTTCGATGAGATCAAGCAGTACATGAAGGAGCCACCAGTGTTGGTCCCTCCTCAGCTGGATAAGCCTTTCAAGTTGTACGTGGCGGCCGATACCCAAACCATTGGATCGGCCCTTATTCAAGAATTTGAAGGAAAGGAACGGGTAGTAGCATATCTTAGCCGAAAACTACTTGATCCTGAGACCAGGTATTCGGTACGTAGAGAAGCGTGTACGTGCGTATACTACTTGTGTACAAAGTTTCGGCACTACTTGTTGAATGCCGAATGCTTTGTGTATTCCAAGTTTGATGTTATAAAACATATGTTATCTATGCCAATTTTGAACGGCGGGATTGGCAAGTGGATTTTAGCTTTATCGAGTTCGAGTTGAAGTTCGAATCGGCAAAAGCCATCAAAGGTCGGATCATTGCCGATTTTATAACCGAACATCACGATCCGTCAATTGACTTACTTGAAATTACCCCCGGGCTTTATTTTTTGATGGATCATCATGTGGTAAAGGTGGGGGAGTAGGGATCCTACTAATTTCACCTAGGGGTGAGATGTTTGAATTTGCCATCCCTATACGACCTTTGTCACAAACAATCGGGCCGAGTACGAGGCCTTCGCTTCGAGGGCTTCAATATTTGAGAGAAGTTGGGGCCGTTTCGGTTGAAGTTTATGGAGATTCGGTAGCTGGTGATCAAGCAATTGAACGGCCAATACGAGTGCAAAAGTGAAGCGGCGAGGAGTTACTACGAAGAGTGCGGGGAAATCTTGAAGAGCTTCCCGTTGGTAACTCTCTGACATATTCCTAGGGAGCATAATGAAGAAGCAAACGGTGGCTCAAAGCGCCTGCGGTTACAAAGAGAGTCAAGAAGCATTTGTTGCGGAGGTATGTGCCTTGGGGACGGATCTCGCAAAAGATGATTGGAGGAAAGAAATCGTTGATTACTTGAGAGATCCATCCGGAAAGTCTCTAGGAAGCTCGGGTACAAGGCTATAAAATTCGTTCTTCCGGATAACAATTTATTCTATAAATTATTAGATGGGGTATTATTACGATGCATGGGTCCAGAAGAAGCCAAGAACATGATGAGCGAAGTGCACGATGGGATATGTGGAGCACACCAATCGGCCTATCGTATGAAATGGGTTATCGGACAATTTGCCGGGTGCTTTTGGCCGACGATATTGGAGGATTGCTTTGAGTATTACAAGGGATGTCGGGGATTGCCGAGAGGTTTGGAAATATTCAAAGGGTCCCCGCGTCGACATTGAATCCCATCATCAAGCCATGGCCATTCAGGGGCTGGGGTATAGACTTGATTGGCCAAATTAATCCACCATCTAGTAAGGGGCATAAGTTCGTGCTTTTGGATACGGATTATTTTACTAAATGGGTTGAGGCGATCCCAACGAAGAAGGTGACATCGAGAAAACATGGTTGAATTTGTCAAGGAGCACATCATCTATCGGTTTGGAATCCCTCGGACAATCACCAGCGATCAAGGGGCACAATTCGTGTCACTCGGAGTTTAGAGAGTTTGCCGAAAGCATGGGAATCAAATTGTTTAACTCTTCTCCCTATTATGCCCAAGCTAATGGTCGGGCGAGAGGCTTCTAACAAGATCATGATCAAGGCGATACAAAAGAAGATCGACCGAAGCCAAGAAGGTGGCATTCGGTACTCGGTGAGGCACTATGGGCTTACCGAATGGCCCCCCATGGACCTACAAAAACTTCTTATGAATTGGTCTATGGGCACCACGCGGTTCTACCTTGAGAGATGCAATCGAGATTCAAGGAGAGTGGTGTTGCGGGAAGATTTGAGCTCCAAAGATTACAGCGTCCTAATGATGGATGAACTAGAGGATTTACATATGATCCGTCTTAGAGCCTTGGAAAACATCGAGAAAAACAAGCTGCGGGTTGCCAAGTACTATAACAAGAAAGTAAAAGTCAGGCAATTCGCAGAAGGAGATTTGGTTTGGAAAGCGCTATTGCCGATTGGGACTAAATACAGCGAATTCGGCCAATACGAGTGCAAAAGCTAAAAGGCTTGGTGGAGAGCTAGGGGCACCTACGGTTTCATTTATAGGCACTGGCAAGACGGATCGTGGCCTCAAGTCGTGGCTGCGGATCGTGGCGCATATCCCAAGAAGATCGGAAGGTGGAAAGGCTTCCTTGACCAATCCGCCAATGGGTCGTTTGGAGTTCTAGGTGAGTCGTGTTCGGTTGACTGGCTCGGCTAAGGGGAGTCAAGGTACCATTCGGGTATTGGCATGTCTTTGCCGAATGGATCGTTCGGTATTACGTTGAAGGAGCGCGGCGAGGAAAGGGAAATGAAATTGCAAGAACGGATATTACAAAGCAGCCAACTCGGTTATACATCAAGCATTCAAATGTTCAAGTATTTTGCAATTACACTACGGACATTGGATATTGTCCGACGAATATTGTCCCACCGCTCCGATAATCTTTTTGGGCACTAGACAAGGTGATAAGCTCTGCATCGCATTGTTTCATCTTGGCCATAGGCGATTTTGCCTCCTCTTGGGTCTTCTCTATCAATTCGGGGAGCTCGGCTATTTTCCTGTCATCGACCTCTATCTCGGTCGACAAGCTTCTCAATTCTGCTTCTAGAGCGACTTTCCCGGCAATTTTTAAATCACGAGAGGCTTGCGGATTGGCCAATGCATCTTTGTGGCTCTCGGTCTAAGATTGTGCCCCGTTCATGGCTTGTTCGACTCGGTTCTTTTACGTTCAATAGCGGGCGGGAGCGCACCTTCCTCAAAGCCTTCCTTATGGGCGCATAATGATCCTCCGGGCCACGGATAGATGCGAGAGAAGCATTGATGTCCTCGGGAAGCTCTGATCGATAGACTCGAGCATTTCTTTAAAATGATCGAGATCTCTGAACGGATATTGTGTATCCTTTTCCAGCCAGGCAAAGATCTCCCTGAGCTTTTCTAGCACTTCCTCGACGGGGTCGATGCGTTTCTTCTATCACCTCTGCAACTGGATTGTTCCCTACGACGGGCTTGATGATGATGGGGCACGATCCTAAGAAGCGAGTATTGCGGGTTAGGAGTGCTAAAAGTAAAGGTAGCGAGAGTTAAGTGCAAATGAGTACCTCATGTCGATTTCTTGGTGGGGGAGGACTGCGGTCGGGGGCGATCACGGGCGAAGGAGGTGTTCTAGGCAAGGCCCGAAGCTTCCATGTGAGAAGGCGCGTTGTTGGCGGCTCGGGGGCTTACGGCCGAAGAGGAGATGGGTTCACCTCTGTTGGGGTTGGTGTCTCTGCACGACCGGCGGGTGATTGTGCTCTGGAGGACTTGACGATTCTGGCTGCGGACCGGGAGACTCATATCTAGAGAATTCATTGCTTACGAGAAGGTGATTGAGTCCACGATGAAGATGAAATCTCCTTCGGGATAGGTAATTCAACCCCGGGTGGACTTGTTTGTTGAGACAACGGGACATCCACAAGTTGTTCTGCCATTGTGTTTTCTGCAAATGTCAAATTAAAAGATAAATGCTAGTGTTCATCCTCAAAAGGGGACGGTGAAGGTCATACCGGTGGATGGAGCATTGGCGGGTTCCGCACCGAAGATTGTTGGGCTCTGGGCTGAAAATACACAAGATATGATTTGTCAGAGCCAGAGTAATTTTGTGATCGAGGAAAAGAAAGGGTTTTTACCTCAACAAGGACCTTTTTAACAGTTCTCCTCCTCTTGGCATTTGGAGGAGCAATCAGGGTCAAACCTTGCCTCCTGTCAGCAGCAAGGCTGGAGAGGCTTGGGTCTGTTGTGGCAAACACGGCCATTAGGCGAGCCGGGGTTGGGGACACGAATCCCGATCTTTGAGATCGGGCCTACAGCATTGTAGGTGATGTTCCGGCTCGAGGGGCGAGACGCGTGTTCGTGAGCAAAAGGAAAATAAAATCGGAATCATGTTTGGAAGAGAAAATGTCGATCCAAAGGTTAGTTATATTACCTGCGAAGTTGGTGAAAATCGAGGCATCAACTCTGCACAGAACAAATGCACAGGCTCACTGAAGATATGATCATGGAATTCTTGCCACCATGAGTTGAAGGTGGGGTGAGCTATTGTTGTAGGTACAAAAGGCCGGGTGTAGACAGTAGGACTGCACACATAATGGAAAATTCTGCTCACTCTTGTGCATAAGTTCTTTAATTTCCTCCCACGGGCTTGAGGAATTCATGCAGAAAGAGCCTTGGGGGCATCTGGCCGCACCCAAGTTGCCGAGCCATTACATTGGGCTGATAATATTCATAAGTGCTATGATTCAACCTTCCTCCATTAAATTCAGCCGGCAGCATACATGGGCGGATTATGATGTTCAAGATCTCTAGAAATCTCCCATCTTGGTGTTCAGTTTCAAAGGAGAATTCACAGGGGAGAGTCAAAGTGTCATTATCCGGATAAGGGAGCCGAGAGAGGGTTTTGGAAACCTTTGAAGAATAGCTTGAAGAGGTGGGCTGATGTCTGTCGAATAAGAACGAGTTGAAGCGACTTCTCCATAATTCGGCATCCTGCGGTGGCTTGGGGTACCCCTTCGGGGTGATTGGATGAAGGGGAAGAGCCCGGTGTTCAAATCAACACCAACAATCGATGCATGTGGAGGCTGCGGCCACATTTGAACGAACCACCAAGGGCCATTGACACATGCTATCCTGCGGCTAGTGTACATCCGGGTGACGAGTTTGGTGAAGCATATGGTACGCCTTGCCTAGTAAGAATTTCCCAAGGGGGAGGCGGTTACCGGCCGACCGGATGAGAAGCCATGGTGATGTGATTCGGGGTGGGTTCATTGGCTTTACCACAGAAGACGAATCTGCCTAGCCACATGTTCAGAAATGCCCTGTATTCAATTTCACCAAGGGGATTGTCTTTCATGTGGCTCAGGATATACTGTTTGTATCCGTTCCCTGGTTTTACCCCTGTTTGGCGTGAAGAACATTTGAAATTCCAGGGTTGAACGGATCCTGTAATATCAAGGCCGGTGATCATGTACACATCGGCCAGAGTTGGAGACATCGGGCCGTGGCCAAAGAGGAAGGTGTTGACACCGTTTGACCAAAAGTGGCAGGCTGCTATCAAAAGGTCTTCGTTTTTGGGGGTCTCGGCCAAAGATAACTCCAGGCATTGAGCAATGCGGAGGGTATCCCAGTTTCGGGTTAAGGCACTCTTATCTGCACGGATCCTCCGGTACCAATTTTTCCAGCCTGCGATTGGAGGCAAGGGCCAGTTCTTGAAAGCGTCTTGCCACGGGGGGGTGGAGACAGAGCCGCCTTGAATGGGATCCTTTGAGATTCAGCCGTGATGAAATCTCGAGGATCAGAGTTTCCCACGGGACCAAGGTAATAAGATCTTGAATTGGCCTCGGTGCGAATGAAAAGCTCGGTAGAAGGCTCTGAAGAAAAGCGGAAACGAAATCTCGGGTAAAATTGAAAACTTAAATGCCGAATGAAGCTTACGGGAGGGGAATTTACCTAAGCATCTTGGTGTTGAGCCGCCATTGGAGATTTGATCTTAGAACAAAGGGATCTAGGGTTTGGAAGTAGGCGAAGACTCGGCGGATTGCGAAGAAAGAAGAACGGTGTTGACGGATTCGATTTGAAAATATTCGTGGGCTGGAGTCAATTGCGGAACAAAATTACTTTTATCCCGCAATTGAAGGGGCATGTGTTAACACCAAAATTTGGTAAGGATTCTGACTTGTGGGTCCGGCTCGGTAAGGAGTCCGTTTGGTGGAAGGAAAGGATTTTTTCAGATGTATTCGGCAAAGGAGTCTGCGGTCGGCTATCTGCTCCCGTTCGGCAAAGTGACGGATGAGAGGCGATTTTGCGGGATTGGACGGTGACGTGTCTCAAGCGGGGAAGGACGAATGGATGGATAGACGATCAAGCTTAGAGATAAGTTAGGTAGCGAATCCATTCGAGATTGTACTTGGCGGGGTATAAATATGAGCCCCGAATGTATGTAAACACAATCATTCTTCAATACAAACCGGTCTTACGCCAAACCCTAGAGTCCTTTTGTCGTGTCGTCGAGTTCTTCGAGAGGGTTCATCGATCCGTCGACCTCCGTGAGTACGGCAACCTTGTATCATGTCTAGTATCATGCGGTGGATTTAGATCTGATGCAAGTAGTCTTGTTACCATGCTTCGTATCATGCGGTAGATTCAAGCTTGGTTCAAGAGGGTTTCTTGTTAGGTCATGAGCCATGCGGTAGGCTAAGATCTAGCTTGAAGCTAGTTATCGGCTCTATTGGATTTTGGCAAGATCCAATAGATTCATTAAGTTACCCCGTGTTGCTTCGAGCTTTTACTTTATGTTTAAATTCATGTAACACCTTTTGCCCAATCTAGATGGGTTTGGATCGGCTTTGTCCTTCTCGTGATCCTCGTACGAGTAGATTTCGTGTTTTAATACGTGGATCTTGTGCTTTCCGATAGCCGAAACCGAATCGATCTAGGTTGTTACGTGTTGCGGGTTCAAGCTTGCCAATGTTGGTATAAATCTTGAAAGAGCTGAGTATCATGCGGTAGATGCAGGTTTTTGGGTTGCTTTGGAGCTAGTCATCGGTGGATTAGATTCCAAATCAATCGATAGATTTATTCGCTTGGTAATGTTCGTTCCTTCTTCATGGACCCCAAATCGGTACATTCGGCCGTATTCGGTTATGTTTATTCACGAGTAGAACACGTGCGCAATTCATGCTTTGAATAACGTGTGCTTTAGCTTTCCATATTTAGATTGTATCATGCGGTGGATAGATTTATTTATGGAAAGTTGTACGATTTCATGCAAGTTGTATCATGCGGTGGATAGATTTGTTTGGCCTCGTACTCGACGGGGGTTTTTTTTTAAAGTACCTAGACATGCGGTAGACTAGTGCTTTGGATCTATGCACGCTTATTTATTACATGTTTACGTTCGTGCTTTACTTTATCTATTTATTTAATGTTAGTTATCATGGGGATCGGTCATGACCTCGTACACGTGCATCTTTGCTCAAACAAAGACCGATTTCTTGTCATGCTTGCGTCATCCATTCGGCGGTGTTACTTTTCCTTTTATAAGTTCTCGAATGGCTTTCAATTTATCGACGGGTAGCTTTCTATAGCTATGTGTCATCTCATACGGCTTTATAGCCGTAAATATGGAACTGTATGCGGTACCACCGGCAAGTTCCAAGCTTTGGTATCTAAGCGCTTTGTCTTTTGTTAATTTTCGGGAAAAATTGAGCGGCACGTCTTGTGAGTCTTTGCGCGTGTGAAGCCGACTTGTTCGGCTTCTTTGTGTGTTTGGCGCTAGGTGCACGTTTTGCGTCAACGGAAGGAGTCACGTATGATTTTCCAAGAGTGACACATCATCTAAACCGAGATGACACACCCTCTCTCAATACACAGAGTCATAACACAGTTTCATAGGTTCACGTAAATATTTAATTGTTGCATGTTGGTTGGTCAATTGTGCTATACAAATTGTCTCAACCTGTCTCAGTGGGAGGGTAATAGGGGTATCATGAGGATAACTCTGATTTCCTCTCTCTACTATTAAATGTCATCTTTTTTGCATATGTGGTGCCATATTTAATGCCTACGATCATCCATTGAGACTGGGCTTAGGAGTTTAATTGCCTGTTTTTTAGAAAACCTATCTTTACAAGATCTAAAAGGGGGGCAATTTTTGCCCCACCATTATGCCACATCATCAAGAAAATCACAGCCGTCATATCACGTGTTGATGGCTCGGGTCATCCACATATACTATTCACGCGGGACCCGTCTGTTTAGATGGGACCCACATGCGGGACCCACGTGGATTCAAGTGATATTCATGTGGGACCCACACATATTAGTTGTGCTAACCCTGTGTCTTAACTCAAAATTTTATGGAAAAGTCTCCTAACTCTATCGCAATGAATTCACGAGTCATGCCTTTTAACTAAGAAATACTCTATAAAGTCTTATATAGGGAATTAATCCACCACCTAAAATCTGCAAAATATCTTCAACCTTCCTACTCATCACTAGGCTACCGGTGGCGAATCTAGGATTTTAGCTTAGGGTATGCCACTCACAAAATTTATGTACAATTCGGTAAATTCATTTTACTAATTCGATAATAATAGTAAAATTGATAATATAATTTGCTATATGTGCACTAACCATTAAGTAATACAACTCGGCTTCAAGTAATCGGTCGTGCAAAAACAACACATTTGTATATTTTTTTTAAAAAAATACGTATATATACATGCATTGGGTGGAATAGCAAGGTATCTGGGTGCATACCTAGCATACCCTTTGGCTCCGCCACCGTGGGCTACATGTCATGCCGCAGTAACGTCGCGCCGGTCTTTTTAGTGAACTTAAACTTTGTTGCTTTGGTAATAAAATCCGGACCCAACCGTTGTTATGAAAAAAGGTTAATTGGAAATATGCCATTACAATTTTCAAATATTGGAGATCTGCCATTAAAAAATCACCTAATTGGAAATTTGCCATTGCAATTCAACCACACGCCAAAACTTGACATTACAATTCAGAGTGATATGGAAACTTGTCATTGCAATTCAGAGCGATATTGGAAATTTACCATTTCATTTCGACGTCTAGTTGAACTGCAATGGCATACATCCAATTTCACAAATTGTAATGACGTACCTCGAAATAGCAAAATTTGTAATGGTAAAAAAAAATCGTGCCTCCCCCTTCCTCCTTCCTCCAATTCTCTCTCGTCCAAAAGACCAAAACCTGCACCTTTCCCTATCCCCATCTGCGGTCTCCGATGGCTTTCTCCCTCCTCCGCGCCTCGCCCCTCTCCCTCCTCTCACGCCTAAAGCCCAGACCGTCCGCCCTGCACCTCCGCCGCCTCCTCCCGCTCTCCAGCACCTCGGCCGGCCCCGCGCCCCAGCTCCGAAGCTTAGCGTCCGCGGCAGCCACCGACGCCGCAGCGAGCCCGCCGGATGAGGCGGCGGCGGCGGCGCCCGCGGAGGCTGGTGCGAAGGTCGAGAGGCTGCAGCCTCTGCAGTGGCCGCCTAGGGACGCGCTGTGCGGCGATCTCGGCGCCGGGGATGCCGGGAGCAGGGTGCGGCTCTGTGGATGGGTCGCGCTGCGGCGCGCGCACGCCGGGCTCACCTTCCTCACCCTGCGCGACCGCTCCGGAACGGTGCAGGTGGGTTGTTTTTTAAGTCGTGGTGGCTGCGTTAGTGATGGTTTTCTGCAGTGCTGACTTACTATGCTGGTAGTTGTAATCGTTGCAAGCTGCTGCAGTACGTTGTTTTGTGATATCGTATTTGTTAGCTCGTGATACATTGATGTAGCTGCTGCTTCTATAGAGACAAACTCGAAAAATTGATGTTAATTTCACATTTCCCCTAAGCTTTCAACCGCTTGATGCGTGTTTTCTGGAATGGTTGTTGCATCACTTATTCCTGTACTGTTAATTGTTGTGCATAGCTGGTAAACTAGCATCAGGTATTGTTCCCTACCCCCAAGTGATCGGTAACTTGCGGCTAACAGAAGGGCAATGGAGCAGCCGTTTGCTGTTATTAACAACAATTTGTCTTTGAATGAGTTGCATGCACCAACCAGTTCAACCCAAAAGCTTAAGCTGATGGGGAAAGGTGGACAATTCACTTATACTCCAACACTCCCCCTCACGTGCAGGCTCCTCCAGGCCGCATACGTGGAATATTGGAGTGTGCTGTAATTATTTTAATTAACGCGCCCGCCGGGATTCGAACTCGAGACCTCGGCTCGGTACCATATTGAGTTGCATGCACCAACCAGTTCAACCCAAAAGCTTAAGCTGATGGGGAAAGGTGGGAAATTCACTTATACTCCAACATCTGCTCAGAAAGTGTGAACTTCTATGGTTGCTTAGGTTTCCTTATTGTGCTTGCTACTGACACCGAATGATAGGTGTTCACATTATCACTACATTACTGACAATTCTTGTCCTATCTGATTTGTGGACTATGGTAAAATCGCCGACATTGATTAGCATAGTGATAATTCTTACAGGATTATGTATAATTGTTATGGATGTTGATTTCATGTCATCATTATCGAATGATCATAGGGGTTTTTATTTGGTACTCTGTGGCTTTGTGCAGGTGACAACATTGCCAGAGTGCCCAGAAGTTTACAATACAGTAAATAAGCTGAGAGTAGAGTCAGTGGTTGCTGTTGAGGGGGTGGTCCGGCCGCGCCCGGCAGATGCCATCAATGCAGATATGAAGACCGGGGCAATAGAGGTATTGGTTGTTACATAGCACTTACGTTGTTTTGAGATCAATAAGCTAGAGGTGAATTTTCATGGCTTGAATTTGATATCATGATCTATTGTATTAATATTTCTGTTGAGAAACCCCCATTTTCTTTATAAAGTATGTTTCGGACATGCAAAACGTATGTAACCATAATAGTTTTTTTTAATTGGCGTCAACTGTTCTATTTTCTTTGATGTTCACCCAGAAACCGGCATGATTCTAACTATATTGTTGTGTTGGTGCTTTGAAGGTTGCTGCAGATCGTGTTTTAGTGCTGAACTCAGTAACTCGTTCATTGCCATTTCCAGTCACAACTGCTGAAACTGTAAAAGAGAAGTTTCCGGAAGAAATTAGATTGAGGTAAATCATTTACAATCTATGATCTGTATCTGCAAATTTGTTTTTGCACTTGCCTTTTCGGATATATCTGTAAGAATGGTGAATCATACAAATTACCTACATTTATCAAAATTATGCTGATATGTGATTAGATAGTGTATAGTACACATAAGACTTCAGGTGAGATAATGCTCATGCGTCTTAGGCATTGTCAAGCACTTATTCTAGCATACCTGGTATTTTCTAATTATTGGGAGCATGGCATTTGCATTTGGTATAATGAGGTGCATTGTGAATTCTATGCATAGATGACAAACATTTGCATGATTGCCTATCATATTTTTGTAACTGTGAGATTGCTGCAGTAATATTCACTTCAGTATACTCTATGCATAATTATGTTCATGTATATATTTGGATTTTGTTCTTTTAAATATTAGCTTATTTGATATTGTGATGGAGGTGTGTAGATACGGTGTTGTCAGGTTTGCCATCATTCTGACTATGCTAACTTGTAGCAAGTTATTTAACTATGTTACAGTAGCCAACCCGGCCACTGGATTCTGCTGGATTAGGCTTCTTTACACTGTCTGTAATTTGCTTCTTGATCTGTACAATAACTCCGGTCCAGATATTAATGTTGTTGTCAAAATGTGGAGCCTTTTTCTTAGCTGAAAGTTGATCGTCTTGTTCTTATTCTTTTCCCCTTTCAGCAGTTAAAATTACTGTTATGATAAAATTTATATAAATGACGTTTTATGCTCTTCAAGTTTAAGTAATGTGCTTTTGTGTAACTTCCTACTATTGTTCATTGAATATTTTAGGTTTAGAGTGCTGGATTTGCGTCGGCCTCAGATGCAGTCGAACTTGCGGTTGCGCCATAATGTTATTAAACTCATTCGTCGTTACTTGGAGGATGAACATGATTTTGTTGAGGTATACTGATTATATTTATTATTACACATTGATTTTACTTGATTTGGCAATCCAATATGTCCTACTTCTTGTCATAGACCTGTTGTTTTCATTTAGTCATATAGTGCTAGACGGTCAATCTTAAATTGGGGCTCTAATATTTCAACCTTTATGGTAGCATCATATAATTATCTTTAAAGTCTGCTATTGCCTGTATCCTTTAACAACGAGTCTTAAATTTAATGTGCCGCTAGTTGCTAGGACATCTCAACTACTATGAGTCCATGACTATAATAGCATTACAATTTGTACATTTTTTACTACTTGACTTTAAAACCTTCTGTTATTTCTGATCTAAAGTTACATGTTAAGGTAGATTGAGACTCCAGTTTTATCGAAGTCTACACCAGAAGGTGCTCGGGACTATCTTGTACCGTCAAGAGTTCAGGTGATTAAACTATGCACAACTGATCTGTTTCTTCACAGGCGAATTTTCATTTCCTCTGTTAAAAGACACATTATGCCCTTTGCAACTTTGAAGATTTAATGCCTAATGTCATGTTTGGACTTTTTTTTTTTTTTTGCAAAAGCAACTTTGTCCAATATGAATACTCTTATCACAATTTAAAATGGACATATTTTACATTCTTCCTTTTTCATTGTGCTTGTTGATTCTGATGTTTGAGAAAATTGCTTTTGAGGTATTAGTTCTGGAAGACTTATTCTTTTTGGTGGTGCATTCACTTCAGTTTCGAAGTTGGTCCATGCGAGCATATTACTGTAGTGTTTATAAACCACTCCTTTTGTCCATCAATTTGAGGTGTATGTGAATCGAAAATGTTGAACTTGATAACTTCTAACCATCAAAGTCAAATTATATACATTTTTTCATTGTGCTTGTTGATTCTGATGTTTGAGAAAATTGCTTTTGAGGTATTAGTTCTGGAAGACTTATTCTTTTTGGTGGTACATTCACTTCGGTTTCGAAGTTGGTCCATGCGAGCATATTACTGTAGTGTTTATAAACCACTCCTCTTGTCCATCAATTTGAGGTGTATGTGAATCGAAAATGCTGAACTTGATAACCTTTAACCATCAAAGTCAAATTATATACATTTTTAGTGTACAAATTCATAAAATATATATAAGATGATATTGAATTTCTAGCATTTTTTATACTGTATTGCAAGATACTGTATCTCAGTGAAACTAAGTTGAAATCTAGTTTTGAAGAGTTTCTCCTAGAAAACAAATACACCTTGCACTGTTGGAACTTGGACGGAGTGAGTACACATTATCATGCATCAGAAATATATTGTAAGTGACCGTTGGTGGGTAGGTCTAATAGCTAGCTGGTGGTGTTTCTTGTGTTTTTATTTAAGTGATACATCTCCCCTGATTTCTCGCAATATGGTTTCTGAAGCCAGGAACATTCTATGCTCTCCCTCAAAGCCCTCAGTTGTTCAAGCAAATGTTGATGGTTTCTGGCTTTGAAAAATACTACCAGATTGCAAGGTAATTGTGCTGTTTTGTAGATATAATTGTGCTTTTGCTTGTTTTACAGATCACAAGTCTCTTGTTTTGTGACTTGTTTAGCATCCTTTTTTTTTGCATATGTCAATCAGCTGATTTTTTTAAAAAAAATTTATTCCCAACTCTTCCAGACTATAGGCAAAAAGCTCATAGCACATGTATATGTGATCACATCCAGTTGACATATAGCAGTATTAAACCAATTAACTACTATTTTAAAAGCTGCATTGCATGATTCTTATAGGTGCTTCCGGGATGAAGATTTGCGTGCAGACAGGCAACCGGAGTTTACACAACTTGATATGGAGATTTCCTTTACATCAATGGAAGATATGTTGAAGTTGAATGAAGATTTGATGAGACATGTATGCTGGTTTTGACATTTGTTTTTCCTTCTTTCTTTCCTAGCAAATTGAAATTTTATTTGAGTACCTGCCCCAAGCCTTGCCTGTCAGTGGTTGCCATGTGTGTAAGTTAACTACAAATAGTGTTAAAAGTTGGTATAGGTAGGATGCTGAGATATACAACGTTAAAGCATGTTTTGTAAGAAAAAAATGACACGGTCTGCGACTCTATTAAATAGTTTGATAGTTTTAGCAAATCAAGCTCTTGGTTCAGAAAATGCCATTTTTCTTCACTACCACCACTGTTTATGGTTCTTGAATTAATGAATGATGGAAGACTTCATATTACAGGTTTTTCAAGTGGTAGGAGGTATCAAGCTGCCAAATCCATTTCCAAGATTAACATATGGAGAGGCAATGGACCGCTATGGCACAGATAGGCCTGACCTTCGGTTTGATTGGGAGCTGAAAGATGTGAGAATTTCTGACCTTTCTGCAGACCTTTGTATTGTGATACTTAACTTGCGTCCAGAATTCACATTAGCATGCTTGTGCTGTACTTGTATTGCTATACGGTTTGTTAGTGGCCTATCCTGTAGATTTTATACTGCTTTTGCTATGCAGTATACACATTGAACATGTCCTAAGAATGCTTCCCCGGTTGATTTAGTCACAAATTCGATCCTCTTGTTCTTATTTGGTCCAGGTTAGTGATGCATTTTTGGGAACTAGCTTCAAGGTTTTTGCCGATACATTGGAAAATGGAGGTATAATAAAGGCTCTGTGTGTTCCTGGCGGTGCCACAGTGTTTTCAAACACTGACCTAAAGAAAGGAACTGTTTACACGGAAGCTTCCAAAGCTGGAGCCAAGGGCCTGCCTTTTCTCAAAGTTATAGAGAATGGTAAGACAGAAGTAGTATTTGCTCTTCTTTAGAGAAATTTTTTATGGCATCGCTTACACAATTGTTCTGTATATAAATTTATTTTCTTTCATAGGAGAGCTTGAAGGAATTAATCAGCTGGTATCGAGTATGAAACCCGAAAAGAAAGAACAGCTTGTGGAACTTCTGGGTGCAAAGGCGGGTGATCTTATCCTGTTTGCACTGGGTGATCGATCATCAGCCAACCGGATTCTTGGCCGGTTAAGATTATTTATTGCTCATAAGTTGGAAGTGATAGACACGGTGAGTCACAAACTGAGGAGTATCCTTATTTTTGATATGTTGTATACATTCTTGGCCGGTTAAAATTATTTATTGCTCATAAGTTGGAAGTGATTGCACCTACCTATTTTTTTTATATATCAAATAAGTTTTTTAAATATATTTTGAGAATACTTATGTTTCTTGTTTAAACTCCTGACATCTACCTTTGCATTTTCTAGTCAGCACATTCAGTTTTTTGGGTGACAGATTTTCCAATGTTCGAATGGAACAGTGATGAGCAGAGATATGAGGTCAGTTGCTGGGAATTATAAGAACTGCTAAATCTTTTGTAATTCTCCAAAACCAAAATGGTTATTACTTTCTGTTTCTGATGACATTATTTTAGACAGCTGTCTATACTTTGTATCTTGAAAGAGCTTGATATTATATTGTGTTAGCACTTGACATTACACCATCAGTAGAACTTGGTACAGTAGGTTACGACATTTTACCACCAGAGTACCCACCATTATTGGAATCAGTCTTCCGAGTTTGTACATATAATCCTAGCAAGTAATGGTACGACACACACATCATGTTTCTTATATCACATGCTAATGCCAATTGATTACAGCAGATGCCCACTGTTCTAAAATAAGGCCCAGTACAGTTTGCAAGTCCCTAGAAGTCGCCTTGTCTGATTTTCTCTTTTCTGAGTATGCCTGTTTCTGAATTTATGAACACAAGGCTTTACACCATCCTTTCACCGCACCAAATCCTGAAGATATGGATGATCTACCATCAGCTCGTGCCCTGGCTTATGACATGATTTACAATGGTGTGGAGGTATACATTCTGTTTCCATCTTTCTCGGTGTACAAATGTACACGCAAGCTAACTTTGTATATTTTCTTATCTCTTTTAATCATATGATGCACCTTTTTTTAGTTTCTTCACTTCGTTTTTGAGTTGTTTCTCTGAGTTTTATTTTCCTGGGACCTTCGTGCTCATGGGAGACCTGTTTTGTACAGTTCTTTCTATATTAATATATAATACCACAGTGGGGGTCTCCCCCGCTGTACAGTTCAAAAAAAAGTTCACTGTTACTACTGATCGTAGTTATTCATGTTCTTTTTGTGATTTTGCTTAACAAATTTCTAAACCTTCATACAGATGCAATTCTCATCCAGCATGTGTTTCAGAAAAAAAGACTAATGCACAGCACACATTTTATTTACATATTTTACCCATGATGTATCTAATTGAATAGCCCTTCGATTTGAACTAATTTTTGTTATTGCATTAGACCTAGGATTTTACGTAAACTTTGAATCAGAAATTGTAATCAAGTTACAGCTGAGGATACATATTGCATGTTGGCTGGCATTTGACATATGAATCAATGTTGACTACATATTTTTGTGAAGTACAAGCCGAGTTCTTGTTTGTTTTCTGTTGAGCTTTTCTTGGATCGGATATGGGTCCCTAAATGAAGACAATACTCACAAATACTTGCAACCTTGACCTTGCATATGGTAAATTATTTCTCTATAGAACTGCCTGTGTGTGTGCCCCCTTCTTCTGGTATTAGCGATGATTTGTCAAATACATGATATATCTGTGTTACTGGAATATATCAAAAGATCGCTAAAATTAATGATGTAGTGATAGTTGAAAAATATACAAGACATCTAATATTTGGTCTTGCTATGAATAGATTGGAGGTGGCAGTTTGAGAATCTACAAAAGTGATGTACAGCAAAGAATTTTTGAGATCATTGGTATCTCCCCTAAACAGGTATGACTTCAGACATGTTTTCCCTTCATAAGTTCATGCCCTCATTATGGTAAATAGCATGTTTTTGGTTCTCAAATATTACATACATTGCGTTGGTGAAACAGAAAAGGACAGTAATAAATTTTGTTGAGAAGAGAATGTGTCCAACTGCTACATTTTGCCTGCTTTTGCTCGCTAAAAGCATATCAAGACAATTCTGAATAATGTCATGTTTAAAACTTTTTATGATAATTCATCACATGACTGTTTGGTTCATATATGATATATGTACCTCTAAATTTAGGAGAGATCCAAGTTCCCCAATGGGCTTTCATACATGTTAAACTGTTTAGGCACCAAGAGTGTGCTGGTTATCTTGATATTGTACTTGTATGGACAATTTGTCTACTTCGAGCATAGTATCAACTTATTGCACCCCATGGAATTCAAACTTGTTCCTTGAATCTTTAAACAAAAATGCTCCAATCAAGTTGTCACTAATTGTTTGGCAGCCTTGAATGGCTTATTAGATGTAGACACCAACTGTTTGGCAGCCTTGAATGACTTATTAGATGACCAAGTTAGCAGAATCAAGTTCACTATAGGTATTTATGTTTAGAAATTTGATCGCAAGATAATGGTATCTGAACCGGCACCTTTCTGCGATCATTGCATTTTTTATCCAAAACATTCTGCTCTAACATATTGTTTCTTATTTCTAATGCAGGCAGAGGAGAAATTTGGCTACCTTTTAGAATCTTTTGACATGGGTGCTCCTCCACATGGTATGTATGTTCAGTTACAATAAAATAAAATCTAATTCTGTAATTAAAATTTCTAATTTTGTATTCAGTTTTACAGTTCAGCTGTGTTGCAGAAACCATCTTGCGGTTCTGTGGTTTTCCATTAAGCTGTTATTCCCCTCATTTTTTTTCCTAGCAGCCCTTTCAAAATAATTCCACTTGTCATATGCCTTCTGACACATTGCTCACTATTCTAGAGTATGTGTATCATATGTCGCTGTATAGTCTTTCTGTTTCCTTATTATTTTGGTGTATTGAAAATTTTTACTGCAGGAGGCATTGCCTATGGATTGGATCGGCTGGTGATGCTCTTGGCTGGTGAGAGCTCAATCCGGGATGTGATAGCATTCCCCAAGACCACGACGGCACAGTGTGCACTCACCAAAACACCATCTGCTGTAGACCCTCAGCAACTGAAGGATCTCGCCTTCCCGAAGGCTACTTCGTGATATACTTTTCAAAAAAAAGAAAAAATGGGTGGGGTGGGGGTGAAGAACAACTACAGTTGATTCCAGTTCCTTCTATATTTTGGGCACATTCTATTTTTGCATGGTAGGGAATGTGCTTTGTTTCATAAGAATTTTCTGACCCTGACAAATCTGTAGAAGATGTCAGACACAGTTTTGGAATTATGGAATCATGAGGGTTCCGAACTTCCGATAGATGCTACGTGTTTGTGTACATGTTTGTCCCTGTAAATCATTAATCAGAGTATGCATTTTCGTGCAAAATGTGAACAGTAGTGTGGTGATGTTTTACAGATCATCTGGATGGAAAAAGCGTTGACGTTTGCCATTTTCAGAAATTTCAGGCAAAACAGGCATATCCAGAGTTCAAAACCAACAATCAGGCTCATCATGCTGCAAGGGACAGGCACACAGGCATAGAGGTCAATGCAACTAAGTTAATACAACCAGCTAGCTGATAAAAGAACATCAGTGGAAGGAAAGTCGTATGAGGTTGGACACCTTGCCAGTTGTTTTGGTAGTTTGCGAGTAACATAAGATTGATTTACAAAAGGAGAAGCCTAGATGCAGGGATGCAGATGGCATTCAGGAATGCAGCCAATAAACATGGTGGCGGCACTAGAACATTGACCCTATGAGGTACACTTAGCATATCTTCAATACAGATATGTTAGGCTGACTTCAACAAGAGCAGGCAATTGCAATTTTTGCCTCCCTGCGGCTACTGTGCCTCTCCTGCATCTTCTCCAAAAGAGAAGGCAAAGTGCCTTTGGAGGAGAGAGGAGATGCAAAAATACACTCCCTCTCTCCTCAAAGGCAAACTCCCTCTCTCCTCAAAGGCAAACGACGAGCGCCGGGGCAGATGCTTTTGCTTTTGCTTCGCTGTGTTGGAGATCAAATATTTTCCACTGCCGCCTCAGCTACTGTTGGCGTTGCAAAACAGAAGATGCACATCTCGTTTTGCATTGCATTGTTGGACTTAGTCTTAAACATCCATGATGATGCGGTGAAGATTATTTATGAGCAACTCATGCTATGAATAACTCTTTGATTTGTATTAGCTAATGCCACTCTAAAAAGGTCTAACTGGAAGTGAAGTTTCTTATTGTGCAAAGCAAAATATGAGCAACTCATGCTATGAATAACTCTTTGATTTGTATTAGCTAATGCCACTCTAAAAAGGTCTAACTGGAAGTGAAGTTTCTTATTGTGCAAAGCAAAATACTAGGGGCCCGCTGTATGGTGGAGCTTTGCGGCCTGTTCGCTTGGCTTATCGGCCACCGGCCAGAAGATCTTTTCTCTCGAACAAATCGGCCACCAAGCAACCAGCCAGCGGAAGACTCTTCTCTCCGAACAAACCAAAGCACCAGCCATCGGCCACCAGCCAACCGAACAGGCCGTTGGCTGGCTCCACCGCAATTGCGCCAACTGTGGTGAGCCAGAGCCTGTTTAGCAAACACTCTGTCTTCACCAGCTCCCCTTCCCACCCAGTTCATTTTCACCTTGCTGAGGTTGAATTTTGGGTCCACGCTACAGTATTCAACAGTACAACTACAGTGCCTGCACCAGATGGAGCTGTACCCAGTGAAAGCAAAGCCAAACAGGGCATACATTTTGACTACGAAAGCATATTGGTGTGTGTATTCTGGGCTTAAGGATTTTTCCAAAAAGCAACAGTGATTTAGCGCTAACAGAGAAGTGCTAAGAGGATTCCAGATGAACCTGCTAGCATGCAGTAGTACCAGCAATCTGGTATGAACCGTGTGTCAGTGCTTCAACCAACAACGAAGGATCGTTGAATTCATAACCAAGCATCGCCTCCAAACTACTCAGGTTAATGAACTCTTCAGACTTGATTGTAATTTTCCTTTCAACTGGCATTTTGTGAAATTCTATATCCATTCCTAAAGATATTAGAAAAAGATATGCTGCCTGCTCACCACCACCACCAGCACTAAGATAAGCCCCAATTAAAGCCTCAACCGAATCTGCGATTCTCTTTTAATAGACATTTTCCTCACACTGTACATATTGGGGCTTAGGATGATGAGTTTGCTGTTGCTACATGCATCATAGCCAATCCCAGGAATAATCCACGTTTTTGGATTGAAAGCTTCACATCGAATGTATCCCTGCAAAAACGCAGGAAGTGAAACAATGTAATAAAACAAAGGAAAAGCTGAAGACAAATGTGCAACAAGAAAAGAAATACAAGTGATCGCATCAAGTTTAAAAAAGAACATTGTGGCTGGGGGTGGTAATGGGTCATGGCCCTAATGCGTTCTTCACAATCCAACTAAGCCCTACTACTTTTTAGGTCAAAATTGTATATTATTATGGCCCGGCCCTATATGGCCTGATCCTTAAATTTGCTAGGCTAAATTGGAGGGCCCATTACCACCCCTAATTGTGGCACACCGCATCAGGGACTGGTTGGTGTAGAGTTATCTAATCATCTAGTTTATCATGAGGCAGTATAGTTTTCTCTACAATCATTTCCTTTAACAAAATCATTTGTGGGCTTTTGAAACTTCTGCAGGTGCTCTCGCGTGCCACCGGCTACTGAAGCTTACTCTTGATAGCCGACCCGCAGCCTGTTCGGTTGGCTGGTGGCTGATGGTAGTCTTGGTTTGTTACGAGAGAAGAAATCTTCTTGGCTGGTTGTTGGTGGCTGGTTTGTTCGAGAGAGAAAATCTGCTTGGTGGTGGGCGATAAGCCGAGCGAACAGGCTGCTGGGTTCGAGACCTGTGTTCTTAATTTCTATTAAAAGCACTGGAGCTCTGCCCCATGCTTCTTGTTTTTATAACTTTTGGTTTGTGAGGTGTATATGTACCATAGGGGGGCCCGGTCTAACCAGTGCAACATGATGCAAAGAAATTGGATAGAAAAATAAACAGACAAAATCTTGAATCCATCTATTGCATATTTCAAAGTGCAATCTCCATATTTTTCATTAATGCCTCTAACTGCATCTTTTGCACACAAAGCATGTCTTTATGGTCATTTACATCCCTTATTCAGAATTTATAATCGACAGTAAGTATTTATTATTGTTGACATAATCTCTTATAGATATGGACAAATGATTCTTACGACTTGATTACTTAGAAAAAAACTAGATGAACAAGAATCAAACAAAAGCAGTTTGAGTACCACAAGATTGTTACTGCAAGCTAGCTGGCATAAAGCTGCATTCGAGATCAAACTTTTCTTTATCTCGGTTAGCATGCCCTCATGCTGATGTCTGAATTTATTACAAAGATGTTGAGTTGTGATATACTAGAGGAAAGAATCAAAAAGTGTTTCTAATGATTCCTGTGAAAATTAATCTCCACATTTCTTTGTTGTTAGTGCCTCCAAAATCTGCAAGTCGTTAAACGAGTGGCAAATATAAAGATAATACTTGAACAGACAAAGTGCAGAAGGAGAATAATGGTGACAACAAATGATGAGCTGCTCTGATACTCCAATAATTACAGAAAAAACAAAGGTGGTATGAACAATTTGCATATCTTGCATTTTGAGCAGTTTTACAAATCAACATATTCCTAGTTTCTATTTGCTAATTCAGCAGCAGCCAGACTAATAAGACTCACAACAACAACAACAACAACAACAACAACTTAGCCTTTTGTCCCAAGCAAGTCGGGGTAGGCTAGATAAGACTCACCCAAGAAAAATACCAAGGACATAAAATATAATAACAAACCAACAGTGCACATTTGTCAGATTTGATTAATCAACATCTGAAGAACAAGTGACAAGAACATTTATTATACGCTTTATTTCCACAATCCAGCAGACTACTTAAGTTTATGGGATACTAAGAGTTCTGATCTCGCGTGTAAAGTGCAACAAGCAGGCTTTGCATCTTGATAACTAAAATACTAATGTACGTGAACACAAAATTATACTAATGTACGTGAACACAAAACTGCAGCAGAAAGGGAACCTTTAGTGCTGGTATGTCAAACTGGTCCATTCTTTGACTCAATTGGATTTTCAACTTCACAGAAAGAAGCATACACTGGATACGATACATTATAGAAGGGATAAATAGGAAGCTGTGCAAAGTATCAGATGAAACAGGTGACATGACAACTTCACAGAGTTCGGGGGGCAGTTCAAAAGCATTCGTAGTGGTACTTTCTGAAACAAACAAATAAGGATAATTGGAGTCAGATACAAACAAGTCACAACAATTAAAGCATTAAAAAGTCAGTTCAAACTACAAATATAGTTTCAACTTTGTACTTCGAAACATTAGTCCGATGATGAATTCCAACAGCTAGTCTGCCCATTAAAAAATGATAATTGAAAATCAAAGAATTTAAGAAGCATGTAGTTTTGTGATTGTTAAGAAATTAAGAATGTAATCACACTGTCTGATTAATCAAGAAGCTCTGTTGCACACAAAAAAAAAACTTTCTTTTCTACCATCCAAACATTTTCATTTAGTCCATGTTTGACAGTCAACATGCTACCAAAAAAAACTATTTATAGTCATGGATTGAAAACATGTCCCACAAGTTCATTATGCTAAAAGCTCTGCAGTTGTGAGGCCCATATTGTTTGAGAAAAAAAAGTTAGTGGAAGGCATGGGCGCATGTTAAGTCTTTTCCATCTCCCAGGAGTTAAGCACAAGGTATTGATTCAGCTCATAGTGCAAACACCAAGATGAGCTCTCATCAGAAAGGAACCTTTGTCTTCTTTATAATTGCACTTGTGGAGGAAGTTCCGAACTTTCAAAAGCTTTCTGGCAGCCAAGAGAGGTTGATCTTCCCATGTTAAATGAAGGCCATGCCTGGAGAATGTAAAGCTAGAAATAATATATAGAGAGAAAGATCTTCATGTTAGAACACATCGGACATAAGTAAACCATTGGAAAGAAATAAATACCTAGTTTTAAAATGGGCTTTGTAGCTAACGACACTGTCAGGCATAAGAGAATTTGCATTCAGGTCAAGAAAACCAGAAACAGTATAAAGCATGCCATTATGTGGGGTGCAAACAACAGCATGTTGAAGCATGCATGGGCACAAAGGACCATCTTTTGTCTACACTAAATTAGTATCTTTACAAGAACGGCAGTGTCTCACATCCTTGTCAGTAACTTCAAGCATTGATGAGGCATAGAATTTGATGCTGCACCAACTGATTTTTCCAGACACTAGAGGCAGAACTAGATACACAACTCCAGGAGATGCTTGCATTTCAAGTAAGTTCTTAATAGAATCCCTTTCCTTCAACTGATTGGTATGAATAAGTAAAGAAAGAATTGTTGTCTGAAATCTTCTAGCAACTACCTGAGCAGAAACAAGCAGTGAATATGGTGGGCCCAAAATAAATGCATCAAGGAAACACAAAGAAAGGACGTTTTGGAAATTATGGAACGATACAGTAAGTCAGCAAGTCAAAATTTACCTGTTCCTCATTTAGATGAATTATGCCAACATATCTCATGTTAACAATTACATGATCTTGAACACCCCACAATTTAAATGAGTTAGAGCTGAAGTCGGACCCCATATCGCATTTTACAGCTAAAACTATCTCAGCTGGAGAAATAGCTGTTTTGGAACACCATTCTAGTGAGATCACATAGCAATGATATAGGCCAAGTCGAGAAAAAGATAGCCAAGTATCCACTAGCTGTTCTGGAAAGTCGTCAGGCTGCTCTTCTTGGTATTTGTCCACAACTACATAAATGAGTTAAGCAAGCTTAATACGATATACCAATTCAAAGTTATTCATGTATCCCAAACTGATTTCCCAATTGAAGATATGCATATTCGATGAGTAAGCATATTAGCCTAGACCAACAATCAGGCTCATCATGCTGCAAGGGACAGGCACACAGGCATAGAGGTCAATGCAACTAAATTAATACAACCAGCTAGCTGATAAAAGAACATCAGTGGAAGGAAAGGCGTGTGAGGTTGGACAGGATGAATACCTTGCCAGTCATTTTGGTAGTTTGCGAGTAACATAAGATTGATTTACAAAAGGAGAAGCCTAGATGCAGGGATGCAGATGGCATTCAGGAATGCAGCCAATAAACATGGTGGTGGAACTAGAACATTGAACCCTATGACAAGCCAAATAGGTACAGTTAGCATATCTTCAATACAGATATGTTACCCAAAAACAGCATCAGAATTAACATATCGAGTAAATTTACCATTATTCATCTCCAGAACAGAGACTGCAATGCCCACGCCCTAGAAGGGTCGCAGCTTCCTACACATTCTCAAGTTTTCAGAGCAGGCGCTGTTGAAATTACTGGGATTAGCTGCAAATTTTCACATTTCAATGCACTTAGATAAGCAGAAAAACAATTTTGATTAAGATGTCTTACATAGTTTTGCACATACAGTTATCAGAACACTAAGCACAACTCACGCGGCAAGAGAATCAATCGTAACAGAAATCAAATGTAGAACGATCACTGTGACCATTCCAGATCCATACACAAACGATGTTCCAATAGCACCACATGATTCTTAGTTTCTCACGGAAGCCCAACCACACACAGATCATACTCGATCCATTTCAAGTTTCACAACAACTTACTACCACTAGCCCTACCGGATAAACTGAGCCACATCTACCAACACCACCGAGCAGCTACCACCACCAACCTAAGATGAGGTGAACTTGGTGACGGCCTTGGTGCCCTCAGAGACGGCGTGCTTGGCGAGCTCGCCGGGGAGGACGAGGCGGACGGAGGTCTGGATCTCCCTGGAGGTGATGGTGGGCTTCTTGTTGTAGCGGGCGAGCTTGGCGGCCTCGCCGGCGAGCTTCTCGAAGATGTCGTTGATGAAGGAGTTCATGATGGACATGGCCTTAGAGGAGATGCCGATGTCGGGGTGGACCTGCTTGAGCACCTTGAAGATGTAGATCTTGTAGGTCTCCACCGACTTCTTCGCCTTCTTCTTCCCCTTCTTGCCCTCGCCGCCCTCCTTGCCGGCAGACTTGCCCGCGGGGAGCCGCTTCTCGGCCTTGGGCTTCTTCCCCGCCGGGGTCTTCTCCGCCGCGGGCTCCTCCTCCGCTGGCTTCTTCGCCGCCGGCTTCTTCTCCGCCTTGGGGGCCATGGGTGCGGGTGGCTAGGGGGGTTCGCGGCTGGGAGGGATTCGCTCGACGCTCGGTCGATTTGGGGAGGGGAATTTCGGTGGCTGTGGAGAGGAGAGGTGAGGGGTGCGGGAGTTTTATAGAAGGGAGCAGCGGGTGCTGATTGGTGGAGGCTTTGGTGCCGCGGATCGCTGACGTGGAGGGGTGCGATGCGTTGGGAGCTGTCCCAGTGGACGGTGGGGATGGGTTTTGACGTGGTCAGATTGGTGGGCGGGAGGAAGCAGAGGGAAAACTGGATTTGCGCGCGCAGAGGTGGGCGAGGCGGTTGGTTTTGGCTGGGTCCGGGGGCCCAGCTGTCGGACTCGATGGCATGCTTTTGGGCCCGCTAGTCAGTGGTGCAAAATCACATCCGGTGAGCCAGCATTGTGAATGGCACTAAAGCACTGTGGTTCGGTTCCTGAAACAAAATTAATTTATCTGTACTTCTTATAGCCTGTTTTACCACGAATTACTGGATCATTTCGTGGCTCTAAGGGTTGAAGCATACTATACCTCGCAATGCCGCAAAGCCGGATCGCCGCGCGACGCCGCCCGAACAAGTCGCTCCGCGCCGCCCGCACCATCGCCGACGCCCGCCGCGCATGCTTGCGCCGGCGGCCCCAAGAAGCACGCCCCGGCTCACCCCCGCAGCCATGCGGGGCTCGGGCCGGACCAATGGAGGCGGCGAGAAGGATGCCTCCGAAGGGCAAAGCATAGGCCACCGCCAAGACGGGGGACGAGGCGCACGAGCACTTCGCTCCCGACGACGCACCACTCCGCAACGTCGTCCCGGTGTCCCCGCTCACGGTCGAGCTCGAGAGCGCGTCGTGGCCTCGTCGGTTCAATGCCAACACCCCGCCCCGTATGACGGAGACTACGACCCCAAAGAGTTCCCGATGAAGTTCGAGGCGGCGGTAGAATCCAACGGGGGCGACGCCACTACGAAGGCCAAGGCCCTCGTGCTCGCGCTCAAAGGAGAAGTCCGGTATTGGTATGCCAACATTCCGAAGGGGTACATTACATCATGATTCCAGGCGCGAACAAGCCGCCGTCCGGCTTCAAAGGCATGCGGGTCGAAGAGCCGGACTCTAACGACCTCGTCAACATGTGTGTCCGGGGGGACCGTGAATCACCGCAAGAGTACATGCACGGGGTTGTCAAACCGACGGCGCGTGCGCCCACGGTGTCCGAAAGCAGCATCATCGACGCCATCGTCGGGGGCCTGAGGGTTGGAAACCGCCAAGATGTGCTCGATAGGGTCAAGCTGAAGTCTTTGCAAGAGTTATTTGAAGTTATGCAAGAATACTGCAAGTCCGACAAAGGCCGCCGCCGAAGGCTCGACCGGGCAAACGCAGCAAAGAAGCAGAAACAACAGGGGCAGTGGGACCAGCCGAAGGGGTGGCAAAACCAACCGCCGAAGCAAGCGAACCGTCAGATCAACAACGTGTCCGCGCCCCCCGACCGAGCCGAACGGGGGCGGCGGGCACGGGGGCGGGTACAAGCATAACAAGGGGCCGAAGCCGCGCAAGAAAGATAACCGACCGCGGCGGGCCGGTGGTGAGCGGTTTTTCGCTAGCTCCACGGAATAGATGCCCGGTACCACACGCACCGGTGCCCTTCGGCGGTCAAGATGAAGCCGGAATGGGGAGGCGGAGGAGAAGGCGAAGGCGCGCAGGCATGGCCGTGAACCATGTCATGAAGTACCGAAATGCGGGTCGGTTCAAGGCCCCGCCACCACCATACCACCACCGGCCTTACCAACCTTCGGCACTGCGCATGCCTTCCACCCACCACGCCCATACGCACCTTCCACGCCACGGTACCGCTTCCACCTCCTCCCCGCTCGCGCAACAACCTTCGGTTTTCGTGCCTTCGTGGCCGAACCCACCTGCCCACCACCAAGTACATTACACCCATACCCAACCGCCACCTCCGCCCCCGCCAAAGCAAGAGGCACCTGACTCCAGCAGTTCGGGGATGACGGGCATGCTCAACATCATCAATGCGATCTCCGGCGGATCCAATGAGCCGACGCATGAGACAAAGAGGCAACGCCAAGACTACTACCGAAGCGTGTCGCATATCGCTCGGGCAAGTACTTTCACTTGCCATGGTCCCACGTCCCAATAACCTTCACGGCGGTGACATCCGTGCCAGCGCAAAGACTACCCTCACAATGACCCGCTCGTCATAAGGGCCAACATCGGCAAGAACACAAAGTACTACTTCGGCAATGACGTGGGGAGGATCCGGTGGATAACGTCGGCTCGGCGGATATCCCGACCGGCGGTGTTTCACCGGCATGGGGTTCAAAAAGGAAGACTTGAAGAAGGCGGAACACCCGCCGGTACGGCTTCGGCAACAAGAAAATCGAAGCCCTCGGCAAGATTGATGTCAATGTGTCTTTCGGCCAAGACGCCACCATGAGAACCGAAGTCATAACATTCGATGTTGTAGACTTCGCATACCCGTACAACGCCATCTTCGGCCGCAACACCATAAACAAGTTCGCAGCGGTCATCCACCAAGGGTACCTGCTGATGAAGATACCGACGGCGGCGGGGGTGATATCCGTGTATGGTAGCCAGGAGGAGGCCCGAAGAGCCGAGCGCAACACTTCAGTCCACAACAGACAAGTTCATGTCATCAACGAAGACGAGAGCAACGAAGCCGCAGTAGCCGAAGAGCACAAGGCCGAAGCCCGGATGAGGCGAGTCCATGAAGGGGGCCGAAGCCGAACGCATGAAAGCCGTCGACGTCACGAAGACGGTCCCCCTATGCGCGGATGTGCCCGGCAGAACCGTGATGATAGGCGCCGAGATCGCACACGGAAGACGAAGGCCGGCTCTTGCAGTTCCTTCGCAACAATCAAGATGTGTTCGCATGGTCCAAGTCCGATTTGACAGGGCGTCCATCGTTCAATCATAGAGCACGCCCTCAACACCGACCCAAGAGTTAAACCGAAGCTGCAGAGGCAGCGGCCGATGTCCGCGGACAGGGTCAAGGCTGCGGAGGCCGAAGTACAAAAGTTGCTCGGCGCAAGAATCATCGAGAGAAGTCCAATACCCTATCTGGGTGGCAAACGTGGTCATGGTGCCGAAGAAGAACGGCAACATGAGAATGTGTATTGACTTCACCGAACTCGGCAAGGCATGTCCGAAGGACCCTTTCCCATTGCCAAGGATCGACGTCATTATTGATCAGGCCGCCGGCTGCGATATGTTGAGCCTCCTAGACTGCTTCTCCGGCTATCACCAAGTGTGGATGCGAAGGGAAGACGAAGCAAAAACCGGATTCACAACCCCCTTCGGCATCTTCTGCTTCGTCAGAATGCCCGAAGGCCTGCGCAACGCCGGGTCCACCTTCAACCGCATGATGAAGCTGATCCTGGGCAGCCAGCTGGGGCGCAACGCCTCGGCGTACGTCGATGACATCGTCATCATGAGCGAGAAAGAGGAAGATCACATTGCAGATCTAACCGAGACCTTCGACAACATGAGGCAAAACGGCCTCAAGCTCAACCCAGAGAAATGCATCTTCGGCATCCGGAAAGGGCAATTGCTGGGCTGCATGGTTTCCAAGCGGGGCATCCAGGCGAACCCCCAAAAGATCGAAGCCCTACGAAGGATGCAGCCCCCAGCCACTCGAAAGGAAGTCCAAAGGCTCACAGGCAGAATCGCCTCGCTGAACCGCTTCATCTCAAGAGCCGCCGAATGAAGCCTTCCCTTCTTCAAGACACTCCGAGCAAATTCAACTTTCCAATGGGGCCCAGAGCAGCAGCAAGCCTTCGACGACCTCAAGAAATATCTTGAAGATGGAGCAGTCATGACCAAACCGTCCCCGAAGGCCGAACTGCTGTTGTACATTGTGGCAACCGACACAGCGGTTAGTGCAGTGCTCGTAGAAGAGCGTAAAGAGGCAGATGTTCTGAGGCAGTTTCCTATATATTATGTCTCCGAAGCTCTGAGCGGCTCCAAGCTCCTCTACTCCAAAATGGAAAAGATGGCATATGCTGTCGTTATGGCAAAAAGGAAACTACGGCATTACTTCCAGAGCCACAACGTTTCGGTGCCCACAGCTTTCCCCCTTCGGGACATGTTCGATAACAAGGAGTCGACAGGCAGGTTGGGCAAGTGGGCCTCAGAGCTGGCGGAGCACGTAATAACCTTCGTCGCCCGCAGCGCGATAAAGTCTCAAGTCCTCGCCGACTTCGTAGGCGGCGGGACGCCTTCCGCGCCGAAGGGGGAAGCAGTGGTCATAGAGCCAATATGGGAAGTCCAATGTGATGGCGCATACTGCCACCTTGGGTCGGCGGCCGCAGCAGTCTTAAAGTCCCCTTCGGGCATCAAACTCCGATATGCCTTGCGGCTAAATTATGACAGCTGCACAAACAACGTGGCAGAGTATGAAGGCCTGCTGCTCGCGCTTCGGAAGGCCAGGGCTGTAGGTGCAAGGAGGCTCGTCATCCTGACAGACTCCGAGCTCGTTGCCTGCCATATTGGGAAAACCTACAAGGCAAAAAACCCGGATATGATGAAGTACCTGCAGGCCGTCCGAAGCATGGAAAAGTTCTTCATCGGTATTACAGTGAGAAGTTTTCCCAGGAACCATAACAAGGAGGCCGATGCTATCGCGAAGGCAACCGCGCTGCTTGAGCCCCTGCCACCGGATGTCTTTTATGAAACAACCACATCAAGGTCCGCAGTCGACGAAGCAGCACCCCCCAAATTTGTGAACGCCATACAGAGCGAGGACTGGCGTGCCCCAATAGTAGCGGCGCTCAAAGGGTACTATGAGGCCGAAGATGGGGTCATCGCCAAGAGGGTGGCCATCAGGGCGAGGAACTATCGCCTTGTTGACGGTAACTTGTACCGAAGAGGGGTGTGTGCCCCACTGCTAAAGTGCATATCAGTCACCGAGGGGAAACAACTACTCCACGAAATCCATAGCGGCATGTGCTCACACCACCTCGGCACCAGGGCATTGGTGCAGAAAGCTTTCCGCCAGGGCTTCTACTGGCCTTCGGCGGTCGCAGATGCCCATGACATAGTGCGCCATTGTCCGAGTGCCAACGCCATGCACCCTACAGCAAGTTCGCTTCCAATGAGATACGGTTGTTACCACCGGTGGGGCCCTTCGCTCGGTGGGGTGTTGACATCGTCGGCCCGCTACCCACGGCACCTGGAAACTACACTCACGCGGTTGTGGCGGTTGAATATTTCTCCAAGTGGGTTGAAGCGAAGCCGCCGCCGAGCATCACTTCGGCAACCATTCAGAAGTTCTTTTGGCAGAACATAGTGTGCCGCTTCGGTGTCCCCCACGAGGTCACAGTGGATAATGGCAAGCAGTTTGACAGCGCGGAGTTCAAGGAATTCTGTGCATACTTGGGAACGAAGTTGTGCTTCGCTTCGGTCTACCACCCACAGTCCAATGGGGCGGTGGAGCGGGCCAATGGGATCATCTTCGCTGGCATCAAGAGGAACATCACTGACTTACCCAAGAGCAAATGGGCCGAAGAACTGCCGAGGGTAGTCTGGTCCCACAACACCACCACATCCAGAACTACTCAGTTCTCCCCCTTCAAACTGCTATACGGGGAGGAAGCCATGCTGCCCGAAGAGCTGTGTCTGGGCACCTGGAGGAGCACACCTTCCGGAGACGAAGACCTTAAGGCTTCGGTTCAGAACATTGAGGAGGTCCGCTTACAGGCAGCCGAAAACCTCTTGGCCTACCAAGACAAGACCCGAAGGTGGAAAAATAAAAAGATCAAACCGAAGCTAATACGGTCGGGGGACCTAGTGCTACGCAAGGTGCCGAAGGGCAAACCGAAGGGCAAGATGCACGGGAAATGGGAAGGCCCGTTCATAGCAACGGCAACCGCAAACGAAGCGACCTTCAAGCTGCGTCGGCTAACGAGCGACGAAGAGCCATACACACGGAATGTGGACATGCTTCGAAGTACTTCGTCCGAAGCGACCGCGAGCTTTTAGTATAGTATTTGAGTTTCAATAGTTTCTCTTTCTTTTAAGTCAAGATACCGACTTTGTATCCTATGTACATTAAAGTAGTGGGGGACGTACTCTTTTCCTCACGGGGGAGGCTTCGTGGTTCCCCTCCGGATCCGCGAAGTGTGAGGTTTTTAACGAGGCGGCCCCTTGTATCCCCTTGACTTCTGACATATAATATAAGTCAGTCTTCCCCCATCCCTTCGCATGCAGTCTACTTTATTTTTAAAGAATGCTCTCGCCATTCTGTCGAAGCTAGGCCACCGCCTCTGGGGGGGCCTAGTCTCCGAAGTGGCCTTCGGCACAGTAAGTGACAACCTCGGCGCGGATCGCCTTGGGGGCACGCACTCCAAGCCTGTCACTTATTGTCGTGACCGAAGATGAAAACCGCTTGACGCGGGGCAAGGCCACGATTCGGCCGAAGTAAGCGCGCGCACGGAGCGATGCGTCGGTCTCGAGTTGACCGAAGAGAAAAACCCGCTTGACGCGGGGGCGGGGCCACGATTCGGCCGAAGTAAGCGTGCGCACGGAGCGATGCGTCGGTCTCGAGTTGACCGAAGAGAAAAACCCGCTTGACGTGGGGGCGGGGCCACGATTCGGCCGAAGTAAGCGCACGCCTGGAGCGATGCGTCGGTCTCGAGTTGACCGAAGAGAAAAACCCGCTTGACGCGGGGCAGGGCCACGATTCGGCCGAAGTAAGCGCACGCCTGGAGCGATGCGTCGGTCTCGAGTTGACCGAAGAGAAAACCCGCTTGACGCGGGGCAGGGCCACGATTAGGCCGAAGTAAGCGCACGCCGGAGCGATGCGTCGGTCTCGAGTTGACCGAAGAGAAAAACCGCTTGACGCGGGGCAAGGCCACGATTAGGCCGAAGTAAGCGCACGCATGGAGCGATGCGTCGGTCTCGAGTTGACCGGAGTGAAAAACCGCTTGACGCGGAGCGAGACCACAATGTGGCCGGAGTAAACGCACGCTGCGGCGGTGCGTCGGTCTCGTTTCGAACAAAGGAAAAGCACTTAGTACAAAACAAGGCCGCGACCGGGCCGAAGTGAACGTACACCTAAAATAGCACTTCGGTCCCGTCCAAGACCGAAGAGTAACCCGCCTCGCGTGGTGTACACCATAAGTTTGGCTCGAGCGGGCGCACTAAAAATGGCCGACCAAAAACACACGTCCTAAACGCAACGGTGTTTTCTAACCCGACGAGGCGAGCCATTACAAGGCGAAGCGCGGTGCCGCTTCATCCCAACGCACTCGGGGTTTTTCTTGATCAAGCAAGCAACGAACAAAACACCGAAGCACGAAAAAGATAGGCAAAAACACCTCTCCTTTTCACGCTTTCAACCTACAACGTCCATCCGAAAACAATATAACTTTACAAAACGAACAACGGTGCGGTTACAACACATACTTGCCTCGAACAATAAATTTACAAATTCGCGATCGAAATCCGCTCGGGCATGCCGCGAACACTTCCGGGGGAGTTCGAAGTCCCGTGCTTCAAGTCTTCGCGCCAGCCCGTAGCCACACTTAACGATCAATCCTCGTTTAGTACGTCCTCACAGATCTCGTCGATCAGCCGAAGATATGCCATGTCTATGATCTCCAGAGCCATCTCCCGAAGCTCGTTGTCGGTAGGCATCCGCCCTGCGCCGAAGTCGGGGTTAGAGTCTATGCGAACGGGATCACTCCGTCTCCACCATCACCGCCGCGAAGCTTTCCGACGAGGCGTCAGGAATTAAATATACATACTCGGGCGGCCCAAGGACCCCCTCTTCAATCGGCTCTGTTTTTGGAACGACCCCTTCGGCCACGAAGGGGTCCACTAACTTACGCTTGGCCGCCCTACGGGCGGCCCGCTCTCTAAGAATGGCATCCCGACGCGCGGGATCCCTTGAAAACTCAGCGAAAAAGCGCTTAGCCGCTTCGTTGTGAAGGCGGTAGCGCTCCGCTCGGTACGACAAAAACTCGGCGTACGAAACATTAGGATGGCGAATACTAAATTTCGTCCAAACGTTAGGCACGACAAAAAGGGAGTTAAGAGGCGAGTCGAGCCGCTCGCACCTTCGGTCCTCCGCGCGGGGAACCACCGAAGGAACCTCGCGCGAGACACGCGTGCATCGGTTTACTTTACAAAAATTTCACCCCGCCAAGGGGAGGCCCGGTTCACTCTTTTACAATACCAGACCGACGCACTTCGCCGGACCTCGGCACCTTCGGCGACGACGGGGGCCTCACTCGGCACGGTACTAGCTTCGGTGGCCTCGGCCGGCGCGACGGCCGCGTCGGCGGCCGCCTCCGCGGGTCCCTCGCCGCCCGGGGAAGCGGCGCAAGCGCCGTAGCCTCGAGCTCGGCCGCATGCGCCACCTCCGAAGCATCCGCCGCGGCGTCGTCTTCCGCGGGGGCCGCGGCCGCCACAACGTCAACGAGGGGCGGCGCGACCTTAGAAGTTGCTTCGAGACCGGCGGCCGCCGAAGGGGCGGGTCCCGCGGCCGCCTCGCCCGCCCCCCTTCGGTTATGGGTCCCCGGCGCGCCGCCCCCGTGCCCTTCTTCGGTGGTAGGAGCCGCCGTGTCTCCCGGCGGCGCCGGCTTCATCCACGGGTGCGCGGCGGCTTCACCCCCCCTCCGCGCCGCGGCCACGGAGCCACGGGCGGTGATAAGAGGAACGCCGGGCATGGCGATCCAATCTCCGTCCATCATGAACTGGGGCAGAGGTGGAGCGCCGCCGTATCGAGCCAGGAGACGATCGTAGACACGTGATTGCGGCCGAGGCCTTATCTCGCAAAACGACGAAGGCAACGTGTTAGAGTATCTACGAGGATGTGCTTTCAGCAAAAGGAAGACGCAGTTTCGGCGTACCTGGGCACTAAGGCGTTCGGATTCGTCCAGGGTGAGTTGATACCCGCGTCGAGCGAAGAAGGTGTTCATGAAGTTTTTCGCAAGATTCTTGGGGAGCACTGGGAGCTGACCAACTTCTAGCTCCGCGTCGCTGGGCCATTCGAAGTTCTCCTTCGTAAGATGACGGAGATCGCCCTTGCTGATCGTCTTCTCCGAAGATGGACGGTCCGGGGGCACCAACGAGCACACCGAGTACGCCAGCGTACGAACCCCCACCGTAGCCGCGAGCTCTCCGAAGATCTTCGTGTTCATCGAGATGAGGTCGAAGCAGGCGTTCACCCACTCATAGAATGACTCGACGGAGTAGTGGGGGAGCGGGACAGGTGGCGCACCGTTGACGGTTAATAATTGTATCAAAGTTCGTTCGTGACTCGCAAGCGTACAAGTCTCCCGTCGTAGTCAAGGGACCCTTCTTCCCTCGAGTGGTGAACCCAAGGTATCGAATCCGTGGAACAAATGTGTGACGCAAGACTTAATCTATTAAAGCCAAATAACCGCAATCTTCAATAAAGAACCTAATGCATCTAAGTAAAAGACACAAAACGAATCTAATCTACTAAAAACCGGAGAAAACAAAGTAAGATTGGGTAGATAAACCGATCTAGAGGGATCGGGGTAAGCCTTTTGTTGAAGTTCCAAGCAAGAGAAGAAGTAGCAAATCGAATCTTAATAAAAGCCTCTTTAAATCGTGGTTTCCCGTCCAAATCCGAAAACATCCGCCTTTCGAGACCCCCGTCTCGTCACAACGTATCCCTATTCATGCGGGGAGCTTAGGGCGAGTCAAAAGACAAGTCGAGATTCTTTCGGAAGATCGGCGTGTACCTCTAGCCACCGCGGCTACAAGAACACCCTATGTAATCTATCTCGAGAATAGAATTGGAATAAGCAAAGCCGATCGAAAAACGAAATCTTCGAGGAAACACTTGATCGGCGGGAAAAGATTCAACTTGATAATTCAACTATAACAATGATACATACACAAGATCACCACCGGGATCCTTCCTTGATCTTGCTTCTAGCTCGGGGAACTCCGACGTGGTCTTCCGTGCAAGGTTCCCCACGTCGGCTAGGGGAACCCTAGTCAACTAGCTCGACCCTCTCCTCTCCTAGATGGTGTCCCTCTCTTCTCTCGCTTCTCGGCGGCCGAAGACGAAATCTTCTCTCGCGTGGCTCTCGGTCGGGGGACTATAAATAGCCCGATTGGCGGCTAGGGCAAAGGGCGTCGGATTTGGGCCCTAAATGGGCTCGGGGCCGACCGGACCGGGGGCCGGCCGGCCGGGGCCCATTTAGGCCCGGCCCACGGGCTCCTTTGCCCGAGGTCGGTTCCCTTGCTTCTGGATGCTTCCCCTTCGCATGTAGGTCCATGTCGTCGGTTTCTCTCCGAATTGGACTCAACTCCTTGTCTTGCAAGATTCGGCACTTTTCCGGTCGGGTCCCCGGAGTCCGTCGTCTTCTCGGATCAAGTCCCCGGCTTCTTGGAGTTAATATTGCTTCATTGCATGACTTGTTCGGGACTTCAAAGTCTTGTCATGAGGTGCTTGATGAACTTATCCCAAAAGTCTTGCATTCAACGCTAAATCCCCGCATAAACATTAAACTCCAAAAACGACATGCACACGTGAACTTGTTATACCACGGGGGTTAGTACCAATGGATAAGGTATAAAACTCATGCCAACACCGAAGGTAAACTCATGGCTAGGTTGACGGATTTTCACCGTCAACATCTCCCCCATGCTTAAACCTTGCTCGTCCTCGAGTAAGCCTTCAATGGATATCATCATTGCTAAACAATGTTTAAACTTTGCACTTGATTACACATGAGAAAACATAATGCTCTCAAAATTTTAATTTATTAAAGTTCCATAATGTGCTAGTCTTCATTTCCACGGAGGGTAGATTCTTATTAAGCTTATCCCACAAGTATTAACATGCTCACAAAGTTTTAAATGGATCTCAGAATTTTTGAAATGAAGAACGAGATAAGAAAAGCTAAACCAAATTCACAAATTTAAATCATCTCGTGTATTGCTCATAAACTCTCATCTCACTTGTCTCTCAAGCCTATATATTCTACTCCTTTCCCTCTCATATATATGTGGTAGGCTTTATATGGAGCTTTGGGAAAGTTTAGTCCTACGAGGATTTTATAAATGAGGTGTTGTCAAAACAAGACAAGCTTCTCATGGTCTTACCGAGACTCGTCAAAAAGGTCATTGGAAAATAGTGTTAATCAAGGAGGGGAAAGAGAAAAATACACACACTTTTAGATGAGTGGACATGTGCAAATGGCAAAGAGTGATCCCAAGGCACAAGAGAAGTCCTCGTTGTCGGATTGCACATGGTTGGAAAATGAGAATGGATCTTTTTATCTTGAAGCCTTGAATGCACTCTTAGAGAACCGGGGAGTTCACTTTACGCACAAATATATTTTTTTTTCTTTCTTATATTTCTCACTCTTTTCTTTCTTTCATTCATTTTTTTTCTTTCCTCGTCATTTATTCGGTCCATGACTTCCACAACGAAGTTTTGATTTTTTATACCTTGAAAGTCATGAATATCACTGGATTTTTTTTCTTTCATCATTATATATTTTTTTAAAATACTCCCTTTTTGAACTCTAAAACTGCACCGTACCTACCTCCTCCCCCATGCTTAGACGTTGCTCGTCCTCGAGCAAAGAGGCGAAAAATAAGGTAGGTACCGGAGATATTTTTCCTTGGAGAGATACTTGAAATCTTCAACGTTGGCACCGTCTTGCGATCTTCCTTGAATTGATGATCCATCCTCAATGATAGGTTGTGGTCAAGGAGGTAATCACAAAAAGATGATATTTGGTTTAAGGGTGGATATCCGGCGAAGTTTGTGAGATCACCGATGCGGGGATACACAATGCACGGATAAAAGGCTAGCAAAAAGATAGATACGCAAAAACGGAATAACCCGACTTCTTAGTCTCGGGCCGGAGAAATCATGGCCTGCAATAACTCACTCAAAAATAAATCTTGTACACTAAGGTTCATGCACTCAAATATATATAAGGCTTTGGATAGGTTGAGCAACACACAAGTGATATTTGTGACAAGGTTAGCAATATTTTTGAGCATAAAAGACATCTTCAATCTATTCATAACTTGAGAGCACATAAAACACTATGGGTCTTTATTTTAACCATAACCTCCGCTGAAAATTAAGCTAGCATTTAAATAAATTCAGATCTGTATTTTTAAGAGAGCACTAGCTTAAACATGCATAAATCAACTACAAAGATGAACAAAGCTGCAATTTTAATCATACATCATCATGGCACGAATTTTGTAACTTTTCCAATGATATAATCAAGGTGGTGACTTTATTAATGGTGATATCAAGTTGAAATACACACTGAAAATAAACAAACATGCTTGCTGAAATTTAAATAAAAACAGAAAAATACTACGCAAACACACATAAGCAAAAGCTGAAAATTACGAGAGAAAAAGAAAAGAAAAGAAAACTAAAGTTCCTAAATCTTCTAGTCCTCCGCCGGTGGTTGATGTTGGTAGTCTTGATAATAATACCCTTGCTCATAATATGAATGAACGCTTCCTCCGTCGAATTGATTTGGCTCCACAAGGTGAAGGCGTCCAAGTTCAAAGGCAATGTTTGCGTTGCCTTCACCGAGTTGAGCTGCGTTGGATTGGATGGCTGCGATATTTTGAGCATTTCTTGCAGCATACCCTCCAATAATAGCCATGCTTTGTTGTGGTTGGGGATGATGAGCGTAGGACTCCGCGAAGTTAGCGTTGGGCACAACATAATTTTGTGGGGCTACCGGTGCACCCCCCCATGCTTGTTGTTGAGACCCTCCGTAATAACTTGGCGGAGGAGGAACTCCGCCGAATGGTTGCACATTGGGTTGTGCTCCACTCGCTTGTGCGGAGGATGTTCCCTCCTCTACGATTCTTCCTCTTTTGTTCTTCCTTGCAGGGACAAGTAGTCCCTCTTCCAACCAATCTTCCCTTCCTTCGGTGAAAAGCCTAAGCCTCTCATCCGGAAGGGGAGGTTCACAATGGCCAATCGATAACCTCTTCTCTCATCTCCACTAATGTACTTGCCTTGCCGCAAGTACTCAAAACCGAGAGAGGTACCACGCAAAAGGTGAGCGGGGTTTCTTGCGATCCCGGTCGCAAGGAAAAGGCCAACATGGAGAGGTAACACCCCGAACCAATATCACCGGCCCCCGATGTTGCTTCACAACACCAACGGTTGATCATGAGGTAAGAGGGGTCAATTGGCCGCCCGGCAATTAAAGCCGAGTATAGCCAATTCAACTCCGTGTCGGTCACCTTTGTTTCCCTCATCCTCCCCAATACCCTCTTGCACATCCAAGAGTGAAATATCCGGATAATGGGGTTGCGGATGCTTTTGCGTTGTTGATGGGCATCTCCGGAGATCATGCCCCAAAATTCCGCCAACATGCGGGAGGCACGTCAACTTTCTCCGGAGCTCCCTTGTGGAATCCAAGCAGCTCCCTAACGTGCTCGTAGGGAACCACTTGCTCGATTCCCTCCAACCGGAATGACAAGCTTTGCACCCCATCATCATCAACGATGGGTGCAATAGTCATTAAAATTTCCAAGGCGTAACCCAAATGGGTGTCCACCGATATTCCGTTGGAGAACTGAACCCACCCGAGGTGCCCCAACATGTAGTATATTGAAGCGTCCCCTCATCGGAGGTGACCAAATGTGACACAAATACCGGTCCCGGGAGGCCGGTGGCACATTTATTACAACAGGTGGAATCAGTCTTTTACATTACGGTTACAGAAAGGGCACGGTAGTGCCAACGCTACAAGGAACAGCACAAATGCTAGCGACCACACTACGATAGCGAAGGCTTCCATAGCCTCCTCGGAGTACCACACCATGGAAGCTTTAGGTAGGGCCCTGGTACACAGGCACGGTTGGGTGTAGGGCAATGACCTACTCAACGTCCTCTGGAATGTAATCGGGATCCTCCTCTGTAAAATAATTAGTAAACAGGGGTGAGCACATACGTACTCAGCAAATCCAACCCCACCCACGGAGGGGCTTATAAGCGATATCATGCATAAGGTATAACAAGGATCGGAGTTAAGGTTCATTTAGCAAACTTACACATGCGGGGGTTCATTTCAAAAAGGTTTTCGCAAATCATTTTCATAACCCAAGTAACTCAAATGTTTTAGGAAAAACTCTGTGGAACTACCGGACTTCCCGTCCGTCGTAGCCGGGCACACGACCACACACACACCACCGAGAAAACAACTCACACCGGAAAACATCCCATCCCAAACACTAGTTTTTGTGACCACACCGTGACTCGTCCAATACCGTGGACACGGCTATTCGAATAGGTTTGACACTGCGAGAGGTTGTACATCTTTACCCACAAGTAGGGTACCGTCACACGGACACCTCGGCGCGGTACGGATCCTATCGTAGCCATTACCCACCTTAGCTAACACTACGAGCCACCACGGAAGCACCCAAGGGGTTATACCACATAACCGGGGCGTACCTCACACGGAGAGCGTACCCCGACTCCTTGGTCTCCCGCTGCTCACCCGCACACCGGATGGCAAGTAGATTAACTAGTGGGGTTTATGCTAAGCCGTTGCCACATACAACGGTCGAGTGGTTGTACGATGATTTGGGTCGGGTGAGATGTCACGCAACCGGTCCTTAACCGACAAGATGGACGACTCCCAACACGCTCAACCACACGGTACGAGCTCACCCATACTCCCGACACACACGTCCATCCCGTCTACCCGAGTTCTTTACTCATTTCCCAAACATATCCCCTTTTGTTTTTAAAGCACTCCCACATTTTGAAAGCACACACACATATTTTTAAAGCACTCATTTAGGCCAAAACAAGGTTCAATCATAGCAATCAAGGGTGGCTATCCTACCATGTTTTGCGGTAAAACAATATGCAATTTATAAAGCGGTATAGGGTATATTTATAAAACTAGGACGAGAAGCATGCATCAAAGGGGGAGGTTGAACTTGCCGTCTTCGAAGTCTTCGGGGAGTGCGGCTCGGCGTCGGGACCTCGGGCTCCGCTCGCGTGAGTCGGCTCCGACCTCGGCTCGGGGTACCTTACTCCGTCTACTCCGTCGGCTAAGGCATACACACACACAAGCAAGCAATATTAGCACTCACGGTTCCGGCCGAGCTCGGGGAGGGAAAGGTGAGCGGAGAAGGGGTATATATATAAGCCCTAGGGGGTGGTGGTTCCGCGGGGTGAGGTCTGGGTTTAATCGTGAATGTTGGGTCAGCGGGGGTGGTATAGGAGTTAGGGACCTATTAGCAATCCCTACAAATGGTAAGAAGGGTGTTTATGCTAATATAAACTAAGTTAGAGTCATTTTGTAATTTATTCTAGGGTCTAACAGTGTTTACCCTTTGATTAACTATTAACCTAGGGACTTAATTGGAAAAATAAAGAGAAATAAGAAAGGGGGCTAGGTTTTGCGGTAATAAGGGAAAACGGGGGGGGGTTCATGGCAAAATGCCACCTTCTTCCCCCCTTTCCCCCCTTCGATTCGGCGAGAGAACGGGGGGGGGGAGAGGGCGCGGCCGCGCCGGCCTCGGTCCGGCGGCGGGGCGGCGAGCTCCCGGGGTCGGTGGCGGCGGGGGATAGGGGAAAAAGAAAGAGGGAGGCGAGGGCTTGCTACTCTCATGCTCACCTCGGTCGGGGGTTGCTCGAGGGGGTTCCTTCGCGGCAAGGGGCGGCCGGCGGGGAAAGGTTGAGGGCGGCGGCGCGAATGGTGGCGGGGCGGCGCAATTGGATGCTCACGGAAGCTTTGCGGGCCGGGGTGGGGAGCGGCGAGGAGGGGTGCCACCCTTTTATAGGCCGAGCAAGGCGGTTCGGGGCTAGATTTTTCGGCGAAGGGGGGGGGGGGGGGGTCGCGGCGGCTCGGGCTCCTTCTCGAAGTCCGGCCGGCGGGGGCCGGTCGGCGGGCGACGGGACGGCACGGGGCGGGGACGGAGGCCGTCGAGCGGCGGTTGGGTCTTTTCGGGCGTGGGGGCGCGGTGGTGGTAGGCCGGCGGGACCGACGGACGGCGGGCGGCGGCGACACCACGGTGCGGCGACCCGGGTGTGGCGTCCGGCGGGGTCTCGTCTCGTCCGGGCGGATGGGATGCTATGACGGCCGGTCAATGCGGGGGGGGAAATCGGACGGGACCGTCGGCGGGGGTGGCGAGGGCGGCGCGGTGGGCGGCGAGGCGGCCGGCCCGGACGCGACGGCTCGGCGGCCGGCCGGTGCGGGCGGTGAAGGGAGTGGGGGAGGCGGTGGCGTGCTTGTGTGGGTGGCGTGGTCGGCGCGCGGCCACGCGGCGGGCAAGGCACGCCGCCGGCCGGCCGGCCGGTCAACGGCGCCGAGGCACGCGCGCGGCCGTCGGGGGGAAGAGTAGGGAGGGGGGGGGGTTGCGCGCGGCGGCGTGTCGCCGGCCGGCGCGCGGGCCGGCGTGGCTGCCGGCCGGCCGGCCCTCGGCGCCGTGAAGGATGTGGGCCCGGGGTCAACGTGTGCCGGGCGGTGGGGGGGGGGGGACGGCCGGGTGCCGCCGCGCGGGAGGAAGGAGAAGGGAGGGGGAGGAAAGAAAGAAGGAGAAAGGAAAAAAGAAAAGAGGAAAAAGGAAAAAGGAAAAAGAGAGAAAAGAAAGAAGGAAAAGGGAAGGAAAGAAAAGGAAAAATGGGGAAAAAAATGATAGGGAAGGAATTGGGAAAATTTTAGAAAATTAGGAAAAATTGTTAGGGGAATTAGGGGAGGGTTTTGTGGGGTTTTTCCGTCTTTCGGCGTCGGCGTGTTTTTCGGGACGGCGGTGATGGCGAGGCGGACCGGGCCGGCGGGACCGCGGCGTGCGCGGGATTCCGGCCGGTGGCCGACCGCGGCGTTGGGAAGGCGTGCGGGGGTGCGGCCGTGGTGCGGTGCGGCGGAAAATGCGGCACGCGCGTCGGGGAGAGAGAGAGAGAGAGAACAACTGCTAGGGTTTTAATGGTAACTGAGCTCGGCGGATCGGTTTTTGAAATTACGCATGATTTAATAGGTGATTTATTTAGGGCTAAAAACGCGGGTGTTACAAACCTACCCCACTTAAAATGAATCTCGACCTCGAGATTCGGCTAAGTCTCGAATAAGTGGGGAAACTCTTTCCTCAGTGCATCCTCTCGTTCCCACGTGGCTTCTTCCACCCCGTGTCTACTCCATTGGACTCTGCATACCCGTACTTCGGTCGTTCTTGTCCGCTTGACCACAGTGTCTAAGATCTTGACGGGCACCTCCCGGTACCTAAGGTCCGGGCCGTAGATCGATGGACTCTACCGGTACTCGCTTTTCTTCCGAACCTTCAAACATCGGCGTAGGCGAGAGATGTGGAATGCGGGTGTATATCCGCCATCTCCTCGGGTAGCTCCGGTCGATATGCTACTCGCTCCGACTCTCTTGAGCACTTTATACGGGCCGATGTACCGAGGGGCCAACTTCCCGTGCACTTGAAATCTTCGAGTCCCTCGGATAGGTGAAACCTTGAGGTAGACGAAGTCTCCTGGGTTGAAGCTCGCTTCACGCCTTTTCTTGTCCGCGTAGCTCTTCGTCGGGACCGAGCGGCTTTCAACTTTTCTAGGATATCGGCTACTCGCTCCTCGGCTTCTTTTATCGGCGCGGGCCCAACCGGGGCACGCTCTCCTACCTCCGACCACATCGGGGGTGTCCGCATTTTCTCCCGTATAGAGCTTCGAATGGCGACATTCCCGGACTTGCTTGGTAGCCATTGTTGTAGGAAAATTCTGCATATGGCGGGGCTCTGCTCCCAATCTTTGCCGTAGGTGAGGACGCATGCTCTCAACATATCTTCCAAAATTTGATTCACCCTTTCGGTCCGTCCGTACGTACGTGGGTGGTATCTTTCGAGTCGAAGTCTAGCTTGGTGCCCATGGCTTTGTGCAGGCTTTTCCAGAACCTAGAGGTGAACTGGGTCCCTCTATCTGAGACTATTCTGCTAGGCACTCCGTGCAGTTTCACTATATTTTCTATGTAGAGTTTCGCCAATTTCTCTCCACCATAAGTGGTCCGTACGGGTAGAAAGTGAGCGACTTTAGTGAGTCGATCCACGATTACCCATATGGAGTCATGTCCCTTCTGAGTCCTTGGCAACCCTACTATGAAGTCCATACCTATCTCGTCCCACTTCCATACTGGGATTGGTAAAGGTTGCAGCAATCCTGCGGGCTTCTGATGTTCGGCTTTGATCCTCGACAAGTGTCACGGTGGGCGACGAACCGTGCAATGTCCCGCCTTCATCCCATTCCACCGGTACTTCGCTTTAAGTCCATGTACATCTTGGTGGATCCGGGTGAATGGAGTATGCCGAGTTGTGTGCCTCATCCATGATGGTCGTCGAAAATCTCCACCTTCGGGCACGCATATCCTGTTCTTGTACCACGGGGTGCCTTGGTCATCTACCCCCGAAGTCGGGGGCCTTGTTCTCTCGGTATGCTTGCGGATCCTCATCGGATCTTCATCGGTCTCTTGGGCCTTCGGATCTTTTCCTCTAGGGTAGGCTGAACACTCAGCTGGTGGACGTAGCCTTGGGGGACGATATGTACGTTGAGCCGGGCCATCTCCTCTTGCAGCTGGGCACTCTTGGGTGCTGCCTTCTCGTAGGTTTTCCGGCTTAGGGCATCAGCTACCACGTTGGCCTTCCCGGGGTGGTAGTGAATTTCTAGGTTGTAGTCCTTGACTAGCTCTAGCCATCTTCTCTGCCTTAGGTTCAGGTCGGGCTGAGTGAAGATGTACTTTAGACTCTTGTGGTCTGTGTAGATTTCACACTTGTTCCCGATCAAGTAATGTCTCCATATCTTCAGGGCATGCACTACGGCTGCAAACTCCAGATCATGGGTGGGATAGTTCTGCTCATGGGGTTTAAGCTGACGGGAGGCATATGCCACTACCTTCCCATCTTGCATGAGAACACATCCCAACCCCCTGTCGGGGAGGCGTCGCAATACACGACAAAGTCCCGTTGAATGTCCGGCGGGGGTCAGGACGGGGCCGTGGTCAACCTCTTCTTCAACTCTTGGAAACTTCTCTCACGAGGCCTCGGTCCAGTTAAACTTCTTCTCTTTCTTGAGCAGCTGTCATGGGCCGGGCGATCTTGGAGAATCCCTCGATAAACCTCCGGTAGTATCCGGCTAAACCTAGGAAACTCCTGATCTCACTTACGTTGGTGGGTTGCTGCCAGTTGGAGACTGTCTCAACTTTCCCGGGGTCTACAGCTACTCCTTCTGCAGTCAATATGTGCCCAAGGAAGGATATTTTCTCTAGCCAAAATTCACACTTGCTGAACTTGGCGTATAGCTTGTGTGCCCTCAATTTTCCCAGCACTACTCGAAGATGTTGTTCATGCTCCTCCATGCTCTTGGAATAAACAAGTATGTCGTCAATGAAGACCACGACAAACTTGTCCAGCTCTTCCATGAACACCTTATTCATGAGGTTCATGAAGTATGCTGGTGCATTGGTTAGTCCAAAGGACATCACCGTGAACTCATATTGCCCGTAGCGAGTGACAAAGGCAGTCTTGGGGATGTCACTTTCCCTGATCTTGAGCTGGTGGTACCCCGATCTTAGATCCACCTTCGAGAAATATCTGGCTCCTTTCAGTTGGTCAAACAGGTCATCTATTCTGGGAAGAGGGTACTTGTTCTTGATAGTGACCTCGTTCAGCGAGCGATAGTCCACACACATCCTCATGCTCTTATCCTTCTTCTCCACGAAAAGCACTGGGGCTCCCCAAGGTGATGAACTTGGTCTGATAAACCCACTTCGCCGGGAGCTACGCTAGCCGCTTCTTCAATTCTGCCAACTCAGGGGCTGTCATCCTATAGGGCCTCTTGGCTATGGGAGAGGTTCCAGGGATAAGGTCGATCACGAACTCTATATCCCTGTCGGGTGGCATTCCCGGGAGTTCTTCGGGGAACACATCTGGGTATTCTCGTACTACTCGGGACGTCTTCTATGGACTTGGCTTCTATGTTGAAAACCATTATATCCGGCTGTGTCCCCGGGTGTGGCGGGTCACTTGTATCCCGTCCGGGTTGGTCGGGTGCACTACTTTATCGGCGCGCTTATGAGGCCATGGTGTTGGCTTAACCGGTCCATACCAAGGATCACATCTATCCCCTTGGATTTCGGTACTACCCGTGTCCGCTAGGAACTCTACCCCACTTAAAATAATCCTTACCCGGGGGCATCCCGGTTGACGATTAATGTCACCTCCGGCGTTCGAGTTATTAGGGGTGCTTTTAGTAGTATCGTGGGTATGCTATGCTTTTCCACAAAGCTCGAGGATATGAATGAGTGTGATGCTCCCGAATCGAACAGTATGGTAGCCAAAGCGAGCCGACCGGGGAACTCACCGAGTACTACTCCTTGTGCTTCCTGCGCCTCCTGCGCATTGATGTGATTCACTCGGGCGCGTCCATACGACCGCCGGGGCCGCCTCATCCGCCGGTTGCCGGGGGTTGTTGCCGAAGTTGTTGTTGCCGCGCACCGGCATGCGGTTGGCTCCGACGCCGGTGGCCTTGGCCGTTCACCGAGTTGGAGTAGGTGGTGGTGGGCGGCTTTTTAGCATAGGGGCGAGTTGGTGATGAAGTGCCCGGTTTCCGGCGGTTGAAACACACTCGGGAGCCGTTGTTGTTGTTGTTGGTAGTGATAGCTGGTTGGTGTTGTTCCGTGGGGGCTTCATGGCACTCGGTTGTAGGAGGGCTTGAACCGGGCTGCGGGGGCTTGTGAGTTCGTGGCTTGGGATTGGGTTCGTATCGCATAGGGGCTTGGAACCCGGACATGGGGTGTCCAAAGTTTCTCGGCCTCCGGGACCGCTCTTCGTCGCTTGGCCTTGTGCTCCATGAACTTGCGCTTGTTTTCCTTCTTTTCCTCGGCCTTTGCTCTCTCCGTGAGTATTGCCATGTTCATAAGGGTGTTGAAGTCCGGGTAAATCCGAGGAGTCGGCGGTGTCCTCGGTTCGGAGTCGGCCCTTTCTTGAACATCTCTTGCTTTTTGGAGTCTTTATCCACCTCCTCGGGGGCATAGCGTGCCGGCTCTATGAAGCGGGTATGTGTATTCCTCCACGGACATGTTGCCTTGGCGGAGTTCGCGGAACTCGTCCGCCTTCCGCTTCGGTGTGGCCTCCGGGATGTGGTAGCGGCGGAACTCCTCCACGAATTCATCCCATGTGATGGCGGAGGGATCCTTGGGTCGCGGCGCGATAATTCTCCCACCGAGGCTAGGGTCGTCCCGGTGAGCCGGGTGAGGCCGCCAGGAGAACCTTGTCATGGTCCTCGCAAGTGGAGGGGCTCCGGTTCCCTCGGGATGGCTCTCGGCCAATCGTCGGCATCCGGAGGATTCACCGACCCGCCGAAGGTGGGCGGCTTAGTCCCGAGGAACTCGATCGCTTCTCATTCATGCTCATGGCACGGGGTCTTGGGCGGTTGATGGCGTTGAAGATAGCTTCCATCGGGACGTCTGGTTGGCCAAGACTTGAGCCAAGTCAATAGGAGGGGGTGGTGGTGGCAGGACCACGTTCTCTCCTCCATCTTCATTTTGGTTAACCTCCTGTTCGTGGAGGCGCTCCCTCCGATCGGCTTGCGATCCCTCAGCGTCCGACCGGTGGGTCCTGACAGGGCGCCTGGAAACCATCTGTAAAGAAGCGGGTTTCTAAGAGATCTAGTTTTATGTGATGTTTAAGTGGATTATAACGGATTTCTTTTTGAAAAGGCGGGGTTTATTCGCCGGAAAGCACACAAAGAAGCACATAGCAAACAAGCAAGCACAAACAAGTTTTTATTACAAACCAGCGAGGAGGATACATCCCGACTACGCGGACACATTACACGGCTAAGGACTAAGGGCGCGACTTGGACCGGTACGGCTTCATTCCCTGGGTCTTGGGGCACACTACTCGCGAGGGGAGCTGTCTTCTGGGGTCGAGTGTTCTTCCAGCGGAATGAGCAACTCGTCATCGTTTCCGCCTTTGGGGTCTCCGTTATCCTGAGGCTGTGCTGCGGCTTCAGTGGTAGCTGTTGGGGGTTCGGTGGATCGCCGGTGGTGCTCGGTGGGACTTCTATGGCTCCTCCCCATCCTACCGGGGGGTGTTCCCGGCGAGAACTTGAGGTTCTCCAATGGTCGGAACGGGCGTTCCGCCATGGGTCCATTCTTGCATGCGTTGGTCCCGGATCCTTCGAGGCTTTCCGGGCAACGGCTTCATTGCTTATGGCCGCGGCGGTCCTTGCTTCGGCTTAAGCCACTCGGACTTGGTGCATCCGCACCGTGACTTCGGCTTGCTCGGCCGGCCGATCCGTTCCCTCAAGTGTCCGGCTCCGGTCATCAAAGAGCTTGTCCGGGGAGACAAGGTAGGCGACTACGTGGTATAGCGGGTCTTCTTGGTGGCGGCGTCGCTCCAAGTTCCTCATGCGGGCACCTCGCCAAACCGGGGTCCCGATGGCGGGAGGGAAGTACCTCATCGGTGTGGGGACGAGGTGCTCTTCGTAGATTCGGCACAGGTAGCGGAGGGCTTTTCTGAGGGCCAAAGGATAGGTATCCCGGTGTCGGAACCCTGTGGCGGTCACGCGCCATGGCTCGATGTTGGTGTGGCGGTTGCTTCTAGCGACGGAGAGGACCACTCTACAGCGAAGAGTGCCGAGTTGCTCGTACTCTCTCGTCGTAGTACCTAGGGCGCTCGGTGATACCGAGGCGCTCCGGGGAGTGGATGAGCGGGCGAGCAAAACCGAGCTCCTCCCGGCATACGCCTTGGGTCCATCCATCTTCCGCCATCCGAAACAAAGATAGGGTTGAACAGAGTTGTGGTGGGGTACAAAAGATGGATAACTTTATTTAGTAGGAAGGTTGGGGTACATCCTTCGGGTACACTTATTATTACTAGGACTCAACTTCTAGCCTACACCCTAGTCTTATCCTCATGGTGATTCTTCCTCTAACCGGATACGACGCTTCTTCGGTGGAAGATCTTGCTCCGATATCTCGTCTTCGGTCCGGGTTCCTTTGTCCCGGTGGGTTTCTTCGGGTTCATTCTCTTCGCTCCGGCTCCTTCATCTCTCGCTTCTACGCTCCTTCGGTTCATCCCATAGGGCTTTATGGGCCAACGGCGTGCGCTCTCTTTCCCCGAGGTATTCTTGCTTCGTGTTGTGTAGTTCAACTTCTCGCTATGGTTGTCTTCACCCTTTCTAGCTCTATCCTTTGTTCTCGCTCTTTCCGCTCCGTCGATCCGTCGCTTCGATTCTTGCCGGGCTTGCTCCCGATAAAGGTGGTCTAGGCCTGCGAGGTATGTGGATAGGTGGGAAAGCGCCTCTTCTAAGTCTTCTTCCTCTCGTTCCAAACCTCTCATGCGATCAATCCACGAGCGTCCTCTTCCTCCGGAGGGTGGAAAGAATCCCATTGGAGTCCTTCGGAGGTGTTGTCTGTAAACCACTCGTAGGCGACGCGAGGCCTTCCGAGCAGCCTTGGGGTAGGTGTCGGCAAAGCGAAAACCAGTGGCGTTGACGAACCATGGCTCTATGTCGGGGTAAAGCGTGCTCCTTCCCACAAAAATCGGCGGCTTACACCGAAGGGTGCCGAAGCGTTCGTACTCCCGATAGACGAACTCCGGCGGATCCCTTACTCCGACGCGCTCTAGGGCCGAGTAGCAACGGAGTTAGGGAGGCCGAGCCGGACGGGGGCAAATTCCACCGTTCCACTCGGGGTTAGGCATGCGGGAAACAGGCAAGAATCAAGGTAAGGATTTGGGAAAAGGTGAGCTTAGCAAAGGAAAGGTTAGAGAGGGCCAGAGGAGGTCTCATATCCTAGGGGTCATGTCCTACGGCCAACCTACGGCTCTGATACCACCTGAAGCGTCCCCTCATCAGAGGTGACCAAATGTGACACAAATACCAGTCCCAGGAGGCTGGTGGCACATTTATTACAACAGGTGGAATCAGTCTTTTACATTACGGTTACAAAAAGGGCACGGTAGTGCCAACGCTACAATGAACAACACAAATGCTAGCGACCACACTACGATAGCAAAGGCTTCCATAGCCTCCTCGCAGTACCACACCATGGAAGCTTTCGGTAGGGCCACGGTACACGAGCACGGTTGGGTGTAGGGCAATGACCTACTCAACGTCCTCTGGAATGTAATCGGGATCCTCCTCTGTAAAATAGTTAGTAAAACAAGGGTGAGCACATACGTACTCAGCAAATCCAACCCCACCCACGGAGGGGCTTATAAGCAGTATCATGCATAAGGTATAACAAGGATCAGGTTAAGGTTCATTTTGCAAACTTACACATGCAGGGGTTCATTTCAAAAAGGTTTTCGCAAATCATTTTCATAACCCAAGTAACTCAAATGTTTTAGGAAAAACCACTGTGGAACTACCGGACTTCCCGTCCGTCGTAGCCGGGCACACGACCACACACACACCACCGAGAAAACAACTCACACCGAGAAAACATCCCATCCCAAACACTAGTTTTTGTGACCACACCGTGACTCGTCCAATACCGTGGACACGGCTATTCGAATAGGTTTGACACTGCGGAGGTTGTACATCTTTACCCACAAGTAGGGTACCGTCACACGAACACCTCGGCGCGGTACGGATCCTATCGTAGCCATTACCCACCTTAGCTAACACTACGAGCCACCACGGAAGCACCCAAGGGGTTATACCACATAACCAGGGCGTACCTCACACAGAGCGTACCCCGACTCCTTGGTCTCCCGCTGCTCACCCGCACACCAGATGGCAAGTAGATTAACTAGTGGGGTTTATGCTAAGCCGTTGCCACATACAACGGTCGAGTGGTTGTACGATGATTTGGGTCGGGTGAGATGTCACGCAACCGGTCCTTAACCGACAAGATGGACGACTCCCAACACGCTCAACCACACAGTACGAGCTCACCCATACTCCCGACACACACGTCCATCCCGTCTACCCGAGTTCTTTACTCATTTCCCAAACATATCCCCTTTTGTTTTTAAAGCACTCACACATTTTGAAAGCACACACACATATTTTTAAAGCACTCATTTAGGCCAAAACAAGGTTCAATCATAGCAATCAAGGGTGGCTATCCTACCATGTTTTGCAGTAAAACAATATGCAATTTATAAAACGGGTATAGGGTATATTTATAAAACTAGGACAGAAGCATGCATCAAAGGGGGAGGTTGAACTTGCCGTCTTCGAAGTCTTCGGGGAGTGCGGCTCGGCGTCGGGACCTCGGGCTCTGCTCGCAAGAGTCGGCTCCGACCTCCGTCTCGGGGGTACCTTACTCCGTCTACTCCGTCGGCTAAGGCATACACACACACAAGCAAGCAATATTAGCACTCACGGTTCCGGCCGAGCTCGGGGAGGGAAAGGTGAGCGGAGAAGGGGTATATATAAGCCCTAGGGGGTGGTGGTTCAGCGGGGTGAGGTCTGGGTTTAATCGTGAATGTTGGGTCACAGGGGTGGTATAGGAGTTAGGGACCTATTAGCAATCCCTACAAATGGTAAGAAGGGTGTTTATGCTAATATAAACTAAGTTAGAGTCATTTTGTAATTTATTCTAGGGTCTAACAGTGTTTACCCTTTGATTAACTATTAACCTAGGGACTTAATTGGAAAAATAAAGAGAAATAAGAAAGGGGGCTCGGTTTTGCGGTAATAAGGGAAAACGGGGGGGGGTTCATGGCAAAATGCCACCTTCTTCCCCCTTTCCCCCGTTCGATTCAGCAGAGAACGGGGGAGAGGGCGCGGGCGCGCCGGCCTCGGTCGGCGGCGGGGCGGCGAGCTCCGGGGTCGGTGGCGGCGGGGGATAGGGGAAAAAGAAAGAGGGAGGCGAGGTCTTGCTACTCTCATGCTCACCTCGGTCGGGGGTTGCTCGAGGGGGTTCCTTCGCGGCAAGGGGCGGCCGGCGGGGAAAGGTTGAGGGCGGCGGCGCGAATGGTGGCGGGGGCGGCGCAATTGGATGCTCCGGAAGCCTCGCGGGCCGGGGTGGGGAGCGGCGAGGAGGGGTGCCACCCTTTTATAGGCCGAGCAAGGCGGTTCGGGGCTAGATTTTTCCGGCGAAGGGGGGGGGTCGCCGGCGGCTCGGGCTCCTTCTCGAAGTCCGGCCGGCGGGGGCCGGTCGCCGGCGACGGGACGGCACGGGCGGGGACGGAGGCCGTCGAGCGACGGTTGGGTCTTTTCGGGCGTGGGGCGCGGTGGTGGTAGGCCGGCGGGACCGACGGACGGCGGGCGGCGGCGACACCACGGTGCGGCGACCCGAATTAGTGGCGTCCGGCAGGGTCTCGTCTCGTCCGGGCGGATGGGATGCTATGACGGCCGGTCAATGCGAGGGGGAAATCGGACGGGGACCCGTCGGCGGGGGGGTGGCGAGCCGGCGCGGCGGGCGGCGAGGGCCGGCCGGCCCGGACGCGACGGCTCGGCGGCCGGCCGGTGCGAGCGGTGAAGGGAGTGGGGAGGCGGTGGCGTGCTTGTGTGGGTGGCGTGGTCGGCGCGCGGCCACGCGGCGGGCAAGGCACGGCGCCGGCCGGCCGGTCCAACGCGCGCCGGGCGCGGCGCGGCCGTCGGGGGGGAAGAGTAGGAGGGGGGGTTACGCGCGGTGGCGTGTCGCCGGCCGGCGCGCGGGCCGGCGTGCCGCCGGCCCGGCCGGCGCTCGGCGCCGTGAAGGATGTGGGCCGGGGGTCAACGTGTGCCGGGCGGTGGTCGGGGGGGGGGGGGGCGGGCCGCCGCACGGGAGGAAGGAGAAGGGAGGGGGAGGAAAGAAAGAAGGAGAAAGGAAAAAAAGAAAAGAGGAAAAAGGAAAAAGGAAAAAGAGAGAAAAGAAAGAAGGAAAAGGGAAGGAAAGAAAAGGAAAAATGGGAAAAAAAGATAGGGAAGGAATTGGGAAAATTTTAGAAAATTAGGAAAAATTGTTAGGGGAATTAGGGGAGGGTTTTGTGGGGTTTTTCCGTCTTTCCGGGCGTCGGCGTGTTTTTCGGGACGGCGGTGATGGCGAGGCGGACCGGCCGGCGGGACCGCGGCGTGCGCGGGATTCCCGGCCGGTGGCCGACCGAGGCGTTGGGAAGGCGTGCGGGGGGTGCGGCCGTGGTGCGGTGCGGCGGAAAATGCGGCACGCGCGTCGGGGGGGAGAGAGAGAGAGAGAACATCGGCTAGGGTTTGAATGGTAACCGAGCTCGGCGGATCGGTTTTTGAAATTACGCATGATTTAATAGGTGATTTATTTAGGGCTAAAAACGCGGGCGTTACATATATGTCGGTGCGAAAACCCAAGGTGTGGAGTGCTTGGTCGTCGAACTCGACGTTTGGCACAAGCCTCTTCTCAAGATTGGCGAGCCTCTCCTCCTCCGCCGCCGACAAGATGATGAAGCCGTACGAAGATTGTGTCGGGGTGTAAGGAGGTGGTGCGGTTGAGCGAGTCGATCGTCGTGGTGGCGCGGGCTGCTCCTCCGTGTGCCCACGAGGTTCGGTGAACCTCATGGAAGTGCTTCTCGCAGCCCTCATACCACCAAGGAGGAGAGCGTCGTTCCTCCTCGGTGGTGCCGTGTCCGTCTCCATGCTCCGGGAGACTCGGAAACCGAGTGCCTCCTCGAAGACGTAGTTGATGACGGCTTGGACGACGACGAACTCTTCTTCTTGGAGAAGAGACTTGTGGTCTTCTTCCACATGGTTGCTGCACTCTTTCTTCAACTAAAAATCCGGGTTGCAACCGGTAAACTAGGCACTTAAACTCTTTGCTTCGGATGTGGACTTTGAGTGGATTTAGGGATGTGGATTTTTCTTGAGCTATCAAGCTTGGGATGGTTGGCTAAGTCTACGGAGGTTCCGAGCACACAAACTTGAACACACTAACAAAGGAAGGAGAGGGAAGCTCGCTGCGAGAAGACGGGCGCCGGGGACCGGTTTTATAGGGGCGGGCCGGCCGGCCCGGGCCGGCGGCCGGGGGTCTCCCGCCTCCTCCTCGGCGCGTCTTTCTCCCGCAAGACGATCATTTCGCCTGCGCAACTTTCCCCCGCCCGCGTGCTCCACGAGTTTCACCGCCCAAACGCTCTCGTCCACTCCTTTTCTTGAATTATTGGTCCTCCCACTTGATGCTCCATGCTTTGGAGACTTTTACCCGTATGCCATTAAAAAAGATGGTGCCGACTCGTGTGCCACTAAAAAAGTTGTTTGCACCGTGTGCCATCGACCTATATTTCTTTGCCCTCCATACCATTCCGTCCATGATCCGTTAGAAATCCACTCGTTATGATGCACTAACATGTGGGACCGACGAGCAAAATGTCTATCTTGCCCCCACACCGCATCGGCTATGACCGGTTGACCCAAGTCGGACTCAATCCGGTTCACCCAAAGTGCTCTCTCGTCTCTATCTATGTCTAGCTCCCGAACCCTAGCGGCGGCGGCGGCGATTCGGGCGGGCGGATCCGTCGGGCATGCGGCCTTTCGTGCGGGCGACGCGGCGATTCGGGCGCGGAGGCGCGAGCCGGGCGGCGCGGCGTCCGGACCTAGGAGGCGCGGAGCCACCGGGAGTGGTGCTCGTGCGGCGCGGCGAGGCCTCCGGGCGTCGTGCCTCCGGCACGAGCGCGGACCGCTTCGATTTTCGTCGAATACAAGAAAGCACGAGCGCGTACCTCCGGCGCTCGAGCACGAGCGCGTACTTCGAGTTCGGACACTATCCAATGTTTACTCAAGCGTTGGGCGTTTGATGCAAGGGATTTGTATACAAGAAAGCAAAAAAATACCGGGATCCCAAGTTGTGTGCTTCGGTGTCTTCGGACAAAAATCTCGGGAAGATTGACGGCGTCGGGATGTATATCGGGTAGATATCGAGCATGTAGTCGATGTTCTCCATCACTAGCTCTTTTGTGGTTAGGCGCTTGGATTTTTGTGGATCCTCCTCGACCTGCTCGACTCACGCCTCGTACCATCAACATTCGATCTCGAATGCAAAATCTGCGGGGAAATGCATAACAATTTGGTATTTGTCGAGAGGCGTGTATACTTGTGCTCGTTGTTCAAGAATGATCCCTATAATGTTGATTATAATGTGACGAATGAATTTGAATAAAGTGATGCATTTGTTATATTGGTTATTTGTCAAGAATTAATTTGAAAACAAGTGAGGTGTTTTTTTGTTTTTTGCAGAAATAGAAATTATTGGTTAATTTTGTCATTCATTTACATGACGGTGAGTCCGTTGTTTTAGTTTTGAGAAATGGGTGGCATAAGAAAGGTGTTGTTGCGATTTTGTAAAATGGGTGGCATAAAGGTAAAAGAAAGTTGAGTTTCTTGTTGATGGTCGAAGGGGTAAAATGGTCATTTCCCCGTCCATTTAACACCGTTACCTCCAAAAGTGGACGGAATGGCGTAGAGGTTAAAGAAGTTTAGGACGATGGCACACGAGGTGCGAGCGATCTTTTTAGTGGCACACAGGTCGGAACCATCTTTTTTAATGGCACGTAGGTAAAAGCCTCCATGCTTTGGGTCATGTCCATGCTCCCTAGCTCCACTTGCTTCACATGCCACCATGAAAATCCTGCAAAGTTGATGCTTGCTGCCCACCATGCTTGTCCTTTGCATGTGGAATTGGTGAAAGTTGATAAAAGGGGATCCAATGGTGCATGCATGATTAATTCAAACTAGATTGCCTCCATTTAGGTGTGTTTAAGGTTAAGCACTCCTCTAATTCGAAATTTAAAATATTTTTCAGAGCCATGCAAGAGCTCAAGCATAATTTTAGAGAAGTTTTTAAACCATTAAAAACAAATGTAAGTCGAAAATATTTTTCGACTACGTCGATTTTGGTCTTACCGGTAAAGTTTGCTTTCATCGGTTGAGAGCGAACGTTTTCCCGGCTTGATCATGGGGGCATAGGTTTAGGTTCTAATTTTTGCTAAATGAGAAAGATTTTGAATGAAACAAAATTAGAATAGGCTTAGAAAAATTCTAATCCTAGAGAAACCAAGGATAAAGATTTTTAAAACCAACCAAAAGCTTTGATTTCTAAGTTCACGCGAGTCCTACCACGTGCTGAATTTTTATAACACTTGAATATAAATCGTGGCTCTACTCGTGTGGTTTTAGCATGAAAAATAAGCCAACCTCAGCACCATAATGAGGGTGAAAGGTTGAGTTAAGGTTCTGAAATTATTTGGTTGAGGGGTTTCTCGAAAAGAAAAGAATCAAACAAGCACATAGGAGGGTTCATGCAAAGGGTTTATGATAAAGCAAACATTCAAACAAGAATTATGTCTCTAATATTGTTCAACCACTTCTAAGTCTAATGTCTTTGCGTAATAAAACTCAAAAACTAAATTATTAAAAATACTCGAAAAACCTGGAATCGGGTTGTCCTCCCGTAGCTTATTCTTGACTTGACTTGACGAAACGGGTTGCCTCCCCGCCTAGCGCTTCGTTTATAGTCTATAGCTAGACTTCTTCACTTGATCACTCCGGATCAACGCTCTTTGCGGGCGTTGCAATCTTGGGTACCCACTTCCGCACCATCTTGGGCGCGGGCTTGTCTTTTGGCTTGGGTTTGTCTTAGTCATTTTTTGGTCTTCACGGGCGGCTTCTCTTCCTTTGTCTTGACGGATGCAACACCTTCTTTAATTTTCGTTACGTTCATTTTTTTTGGCTCCTTCTTCTTTTTCAGCACCTCCGTTTGTTTTGGTTCTCCCTTCACTCCAATCATGTTGCATGCCTCAATCCTTGGACGGAACTTGAAGGAACTCCTTTCTCCGTTGATATCGAACATGATCTCCCCCTTGCCAACATCAATAGTTGCTCCCACGGTCTTGAGGAACGGCCTCCCTAGGATGAGCGGCGGCTTCTCCCTCTCTCCCATCTCGAGCACAACGAAGTCGACGGGGATGAAGTGGTGTCCAATCTTCACGGGTACATCTTCAGCAATGCCCAAGGGATAGCGGATGGAGTTGTCTCCCAACTCCAAACATATTCCCGTAGGCTCCATCGTAGGCGTAGCTTCTCGAACACATCCCTCGGCATGACACTCACACTAGCTCCAAGGTCGCATAACGCCTTCTCGAAGTTGAAAGAACCAACCGAACATGGAATTGTAGGGCACCGGGGGGTCTTTTTGCTTCTCTAGCCCATAAGCAATAGCCGCACTACACTCCTCGGACATTTTGACATGATCTACCCCGAGCGTTGCTATCTCATATTTATTTGCAAGTATATCTTTAAAGTAACGAGAATATGTAGGTACTTGTAGGGCATCTAGTAATGGCATGTTGATGCTAAGTCTACGCACAACTTCCACAAACTTCTCAAAGTGGTTGTCAAGTTTACCTCGGAAGTAGCGTGGCTTGAGTTGCGGTATCCTCGTGTCATCTTCCGGCATCTCGAATTCGGGTTCCTCGGTGACGATCCCCGTAACCTTCTCTTTAGCAGCTCCTTCCACCTCGGTGGACGGTTTAGGCTTCCTTGCTCCCGCGGAACGTTCCGGATCTTCGGCCTCCTTCCCCGAACGCGTTTGAATGGCCTTCGCCGATTCGGGACATTTGGGTTGTCCCGAAGCTTCCCTTCATCATTAGTGAGGCGCCCGCAAGTTGTCCAACTTGCGTCTCGAGCATCTTCATCATGTTGAGCACTTGATGATTGGAACTTCCGACCTCCGTCACTTTGCTATCGATGTTCTCCAACACCTTGTCTATGGTCTTGAACTTGGTGACGGTGTCCTTGTTGATCTTAGCTTGCTCATCCATGAACTCCTTCAATTGTATCCGAAGTGGAACCGCGTTAGGAATAGATGAGCTTGCATTAAATTGAGGCCTACCTTGCCCGTAGCGGAAGTTCGGCAATTCTCCCTTCCTCATGTAGTCGAGCACTTTGGCTTCCTCCGGACAATCTTTGCGGACATGGCCATACTCTCCACATTCTTCGCATGTGGACCTTGCTTCGGCGGCCTTCAAGTCTTGAGCCTCTTTCTTTTCTATCTCCATCTTCTCCAACCTCCTCATGAGCGAGTCGATCTTGCCTTCAAGTATGTCTTCTTTCTCCACTTGCAAGACTCCTTTGACGTTCCCCATGGGTTGAGCGGGGTGTAGGCGCCGGATGACGCCCACGTATCATTATCCGCGACCTTCTTGAATAACGTGAAAGCTTCCGTCGGTGTAAGCTCGATGATAGATCCTCCCGCCGATGCATCGATGATCGTCCTTGACGCCATGGTGAGTCCTTGATAGAACTTTTGCACGAGGTCTTCTTTCGGGAACTTGTGATGTGGAACCGCCCGGTGTACTCGTTGAAGCGCTCGAATGCCTCCGAGATAGTTTCGTAGGATATTGAACAAAGGTGGCAATCTTATTACGCAAACTTTGAGTTTTACCCGTGAGTAGTATTCCTTCATGAAAGCCTTCATCAACGTGTTCCAATTTTGCACCGTCTCCGCCGGTTTAGAGTGGAACCATTGCAAAGCCTTCCCGAGTAGTGAAAACGGAAAAAGCCTTGCCCTCATCGATCTTGAGTCACCCCATCCATGTTGAAAGTCCGACATAGTTGAATGAATGCTTGGAGGTGAAGGTTCGGATCCTCTTTGCCGGTGAAGGGTGAATGCCGCACCATGCGGATGGTTGAGGTCTTGATCTCGAACGGTCTTCCGATCTCCTCGAGGTTCAAGATTGGTAGGTCGATGATGTCCGGGGTGCATAGCTCCCCAATCTTGCGTTCTTCCGGTGGTTGGTCACCCATTGGTGGAAGTCGGTTCTCCCGCGGACTTTGAGGTGGTGAATTCTCCGGAGATTCTCGCGATCCTTCGTCTTCCGACTCCGAATCTACAAAATCCAGCTTTTTAGCTTGATGTGCTTCGCGTCTCCTTAGCCTCGTAAAGTTTTTCCGGATCATCCACAAAATTATTGGGTTTGTTGGAGAGGTAGCCGTCCATCTCCGTTAGGGTTAGCAATAAACAAAGTATGCAAAAAAAACTAGAAAACAAAACAAATCTATAAAGACTAGAGTTAGACAAACTAGATTAGATGTATTTTGAGGATGATCGAAGCTTAGTAGATGCAAAAATAAAACAAAATCAGTACTGAAAATTACAAAAAAAAGCAATAAAAAATCAAATCTTGATCACTTGTTCCCCGGCAACGGCGCCAGAAAAAAGGGGCTTGTTGACGGTTAATAATTGTATCAAAGTTCGTTCGTGACTCGCAAGCGTACAAGTCTCCCGTCGTAGTCAAGGGACCCTTCTTCCCTCGAGTGGTGAACCCAAGGTATCGAATCCGTGGAACAAATGTGTGATGCAAGACTTAATCTATTAAAGCCAAATAACTGCAATCTTCAATAAAGAACCTAATGCATCTAAGTAAAAGACACAAAACGAATCTAATCTACTAAAAACCGGAGAAAACAAAGTAAGATTGGGTAGATAAACCGATCTAGAGGGATCGGGGTAAGCCTTTTGTTGAAGTTCCAAGCAAGAGAAGAAGTAGCAAATCGAATCTTAATAAAAGCCTCTTTAAATCGTGGTTTCCCGTCCAAATCCGAAAACATCCGCCTTTCGAGACCCCCGTTCGTCACAACGTATCCCTATTCATGCGGGGAGCTTAGGGCGAGTCAAAAGACAAGTCGAGATTCTTTCGGAAGATCCGGCGTGTACCTCTAGCCACCGCGGCTACAAGAACACCCTATGTAATCTATCTCGAGAATAGAATTGGAATAAGCAAAGCCGATCGAAAAACGAAATCTTCGAGGAAACACTTGATCGCCGGGAAAAGATTCAACTTGATAATTCAACTATAACAATGATACATACACAAGATCACCACCGGGATCCTTCCTTGATCTTGCTTCTAGCTCCGGAACTCCGACGTGGTCTTCCGTGCAAGGTTCCCACGTCGGCTAGGGGAACCCTAGTCAACTAGCTCGACCCTCTCCTCTCCTAGATGGTGTCCCTCTCTTCTCTCGCTTCTCGGCGGCCGAAGACGAAATCTTCTCTCGCGTGGCTCTCGGTCGGGGGACTATAAATAGCCCGATTGGCGGCTAGGGCAAAGGGCGTCGGATTTGGGCCCTAAATGGGCTCGGGGCCGACCGGACCGGGCCGGCCGGCCCGGGCCCATTTAGGCCCGGCCCACACGGCTCCTTTGCCCGAGGTCGGTTCCCTTGCTTCCCGGATGCTTCCCCCTTCGCATGTAGGTCCATGTCGTCGGTTTCTCTCCGAATTGGACTCAACTCCTTGTCTTGCAAGATTCAAGACTTTTCCGGTCGGTGTCCCCGGAGTCCGTCGTCTTCTCGGATCAAGTCCCCCGGCTTCTTGGAGTTAATATTGCTTCATTGCATGACTTGTTCGAGACTTCAAAGTCTTGTCATGAGGTGCTTGATGAACTTATCCCAAAAGTCTTGCATTCAACGCTAAATCCCCGCATAAACATTAAACTCCAAAAACGACATGCACACGTGAACTTGTTATACCACGGGGGTTAGTACCAATGGATAAGGTATAAAACTCATGCCAACACCGAAGGTAAACTCATGGCTAGGTTGACGGATTTTCACCGTCAACACGCACTCGCATTGCACCGATCCGGCGGTGCGAGAATGTCATCATGAAGTTTTTCGGCGCTCCGGATGTGATCCGTGCGGTACCGCTCCAGCGCTCCGTTCAGCTCGCTTGTTTCTTTCTGCACCTCGGCCAACTTGGCCTCCCTGTCGGTGAGCTGAACGCGCAAGTCCTCCTTGGCGCTGCTCAGGACTTCCACATCGTGGCGCAGCGTGTTGAGGAGGGCCTCAGAGGATTTCGCCGAAGTTTCCTTCTCCTGTTGCGGCTTCCGGCGGCGCTCTCGCTCCGCGGCCCGGTCTCCCTTCCGGCCTCCGCCACCCCGTTCTCAAGCGTCGAGACGGCGGCCACCGATTTCTCCTTCGCCTCCTTGCTCTCCCTGCTCCGGCCCTTCGGGAGAGGCACCGCGACGCGATGAAGGCCTTCGGAGACGAGGTCCCCGCACGTCGTCGTGAGCTCCTCGGCGGTGAGCTTCCCAAAGTGTTCCTCTTCATGCGGTATGGCGAAGCTTGCCCCGGCTTCTTCCGAAACCCCGCGCTCATGCCCGCCGCTCGTCGGCCCCAAAAAGCGGACCGTCTTCCCGCCAATTAGCTTGGCTTCGGCGGGGACTTGGAGACGAACGGCGGCGACCGGGGGCTCTTCGGGCGTCACCCGATAGTCGCTTCTCTCGGGCTCCTCGTCCCCCTCCTCCTCCACTTCGAGAACGACATCATTTTTCTCGGAAGTAGGGGCCGAAGGGGAGGCGGACCGCTCGGTGCCATCGGAGGACGAGTCGGATGAGCCGCCGGAGGTGGAGCCGGGTTCATCTCTTTCTTGTGGGGCTTCGGCGCCGAGGGCGGCGGGGGCTTGGCTTGCGCGGCGCATCACCGACAGAGGACACGATGCGAACGTCGCTATCGTCGTCGGCCGTCCTTCTCCGTGGGCCGAGGGGGACAAGTAGCGGCCCGGTGGCCCCTTGTCCAGCTCCCGCCGAAGGCACGTCCGGAGGAGCGGCCGCGCGCGCCGGGACGGCGGCCATCACGTCTTCGACGAGGCCCATCTCCACGTCAACGACGCGGGTCCTCTTGGGGGACGGGGGCGAGTCCGCCGGCCGCCCGCCCCGTCTCTTCCGGGCTTTCCCTTCGGCGGCTGCAGGTGGCGCGGCAGCGCGCTCCTCCCCGCCGGTTTTCGCCGGAGCGGCGCGCGGCGAGGTCGCCGTCTCCTCGCCGTCCGCTTCGGCGGCCGCAACCGCCGCGGCTTTCTTCTCGGCCGCCTCGCGGTGCTTGGCAAAACCGGCGCGCTCGGGTGGAGTGGTCTTGAAAAATTCGAAAATACTATTCGTCCGGGACCCGTTTAGCTCCGCGACGGTGTACTTGTACTCCTTCGGCGAAACGGGGCCGAGGATGAAGTCCCCGTGCGCCTCCACCTTCCTTCTCCTCAATACCGCAGAAAGCAATCCGGCCGATCAACATTTCGTTTGCTAAGGACGTAGCTACGAACAACTCAACGAAGGGTGCAAAGTAACTTACAATCGGCCGTAAAGCCGAAGACCTTCGTCCGGTCGGGCGGGGGATGCCCCCGATATCCTCCGCCCACTCGTCTTCGGCCACGAACCGCCCATCCACCGGCGGGCATACGGGGGATGCTGCGGTACTCCTCCACGATGTCGCGAGTGCCGTACTTCCGCGCGAACCGGCGCAAGATCATCACGAACTCGTCACCCTCCGACACGAAGGGTTCTTGGCGTAGGACTCATGGAGGGGCGGGAGTTCCTTCGTCGCCGCCGGTGAGAGCCTCACGGGAGGTAGGCGGGCTCAAGGTGTAGTAGAACCAGTGCTGCTGCCAATCCGAAGGCCACTTGTTTCGGTAGGCGGTGACCGGGGCTCACCACGCCCGCCTTGTAGGAGAAGTTGAGACAGCCCGAACCGGCGTCCTTCTCCACGGATTGGTCCCCCTCCTCCTCGAAGACCGTCCGCCGCCGGTGGTGCACACGGTGCGCCGAAGCAAACCCCTCGGCGGAGGGCTTGATCTTCGTCGTCCGGCATATCCACATGTACACCGACAGTCGCAGCATGGCGTTCGGGGTGAGCTGGTGCAGGTAGATGTCGAAGTACGGAGGATGTCGACGACCGCGGGATGCAGTGGAAACCGAAGCCCCGCATACAGGCGGGTCGCGGAAGATGACAACTTCGTTGTCCCGCGGCCGCGGCACGCTCTCCCGCCGGGGGCTCGGCCGGCCCCGACCATGCGATTCTTCACCGCCGACTCCACATCGGTCTTGTCGATCAAGCTCCGACCGAACGTGTAGGTCTTCGCAATCTCTCTTGCGACAGCATCGCATCTCCGCTTCGGCGCCATGAATGCTAACTAAGCACGAAGCGGAAACGGAAACGAAGGGGCTGGAGGAAGTCTTACAATAGACCTTCGAAGCTCTCGCGCGTCGTAGCCTTGGGGTCGCAGCTGCAGTGTGGGGGCAACCCAAAGGGTGGCCTTCCCTTTTTATAGTAATGAGTCCCGATAATTGCGCCGACGACGACCGAAATTACCTTTTTACCCAGTAACAGCCCCTCACAACGGTAAATCTCCCAAGGGGCAGCGCGTGTCTTTTCTCGGGTGGCCATATCAGCGCGGGCCGTCCGGGGGAGTTCCGAAGCCCATTCTTCACCTTGACAAGGGAAATCGTAAGTTCGGCCCATCGCGAGATCAGGACGGCCCTCACTGGCGAGGGGCTACTGTTGGGGAAGTTGGTCTTCGGAAGCATCACCCGCGTCCGCCACGCCGGCCACCTTCGGCCTGGGCACGGTTTTGGTCTCGCGGGGAAGTTTTTGCCGTACGAGCGCCAACGAAACGCTAATGCCGTTTATGCCGGGAGAGTTTTTGCCGTGCGGGGATGATCCCGGCGTGGCGGCGCCGCCTTCGGCACCGAAGGCTCGGTTGGCCGTGCTCCGGCGACGAAGGTTCGTGAGGACCGAGAACGAGGCGCGCCGGCCAAGGACATCGCGTCCGGGGCGGTGGCGGCGCGAGCAAGGCACCCGAGGAGGCGTGACGCCCCCGGTCCGGGACCGTCGCTCGGCACCGAAGGTGCGGCGATCCTGGACACGTGGCTGCCGCCAACGTGTAAAGTGGGTTCCGGTCAAGGCAGAGACAAGGGTGGCCGTGTGTAAAGGTGTTTCGGCCGTACGAAGACACGCTGGAGGCCTGTACGACGCGGGGACTTACTGTTATACCCTTGTAAAGTGTTTAAAGCGAGTTTGTCGGGGACGAAAAAGGTGTAATTGAGGCAAATGACTATACCCGGGGTCTCCTATAAATAGTGAACCCCTTGTAATGAAACGGACACACCGTAATGAGAAGAGAGCACCGAAGGCATGCGCAGGTCTTTCGGTCTTCGTCCGCCGAGTATTCCCTTGTTTCCTTTCTCGTCCTGTTAAGTTTTAGCGTTTCCTCTCCTTGTGCAAGTAGAAGTAGTAGCTTCGTGGAAGTAGGCGAAGGGAGGGAGAGAACTCGGGGGGCCGTTGTGTCGGCGTCCACCCTTCGGACCCGATTTCCACCAACAAGCACTATTTGAGTGAGGGCACAAACTAAAAGTAGATAAATTTATGAAGATTTTATATGGTGAAAATTTGTCAAATAGCTTGACTTCTAGAATTTGAGTGAGGGCCTGTACCATCACTCACTATAACGTAGGTCCGCCCCGGTGTACGAGTGGCTGTAAAGATGTGTGGGAAATCAGCATATTCAGTGTTTCATGGAGCAAGATGTACATTCAGCAAATAGTATTGACCTATTACAAATTACAATATACACTCATTTTCTTTTATTCGGCAATTAATATATTAGATATATCATGCTGGTAGAATGAATAGTGTTCGGCTGGTAAATTACATCCTCAGGCCAGCTGAACAGCCTCTATGATTTTTTTTTAAATAAGAGCAGGAGCACTGATATGTCATTTAAGAAGAAGAAGCATTGATATATAACACGTCGAAGCAGACACCACCACACGAACAAACCCCCAAACACAAACAAACGCACCCAACACAGCACACCACCACCCTGACCACTTGGGAGAAGAGTTCGAAACAAGCCGTCAACACCCAAGCCGTCATCACCAACGCGAGAGGTTTCCCTCTGATATGGTCAGAGCCTCAAGGAAGTCGGATTAGTGTTGTGATGATAAATAGATGAGGTTTCACCATGTTGACCAACATGTAACTTAGAATTTCGTTCAAACGAATGTTCAGCACATAAATCCTAGCTTGAGTATCTATTCAGTTGACTTTTAAACAAAAACTTCTCCATGTCATCCATGCAGTTACAGACATCAACAAGGATTTAACCTGCAAGCCTGCCAGGCCCGTGTGGGAAAATGGGCCTCGTGGGCACCTACAGAGGCCTTCCATTTTATAGTGGGCTTTAGCAGGTGAACCTGTGAGGTCTGGTGGGTTTAGCAGGTGAGCCTGCTAAGGTCTGCAGGACCAGCAAAACTCGCATCGCCATCCTCATCTCCCTCCGACTCCCGTCACCCCCGCAGTGGTGGCTGGCTTGGCATCACCGAGAGCCGCCACCCGTGCCTCCCGTCTTCGAATCGAGCAACGAATCGAACCGCCTGCCGAATCGATCTCTGCCGCAGCCCTACCATGTCGAATCAAGCTATGATGCAGCCAAATTAAGCTCCTTCGGCGTTGGCAAGGGCATTTTGCTGTCGTATCAGGTACGGTGTCAGCAAGGAGAGTGACTTCTCTAGCTCCACATCGGTCGTCTTTGCTGTCACTACCGCGGCCTACCTCTATCTAAACGTGGGACACAGGGCAGATGAAGGATAACCCGTAGTCTAGACACCACGTCTACACTACCGACTATTACTACAGCTGACTACATATAGATCTCCTGTAGCCTTGCTATAGCACTCCGTATACTAGTTGTATGGTAGTAGTCATGCTCACCCAAGCTGTATGTTGCAGGATGATATTGTGAAGTTTGTTTCTGAGCCAGCTTCGCCTCCCTAACTTGTAAATATCCCGGAGGAGCGGAAAGGCAAGGCCAAGGAGCGCCGCGAAGTCGGCGAAGGTGATGACACCGTCATCGTCGAAGACACGTCCGACGAGGAAGACGAGGAGACGCTTCAGGAGCGGTTCCAGTTGCGGTCCAGGTTCGGCCGCTTTGTCACACCCTGAAATTTCCAATTTCAGGATCTGAATAGAAAGAATAATTAAATAACGATTTTCTCATAATTTTAAAAATTTTCTCACATTTAATTTTCTTTACAGGAAATATAGTATAAGAAAAATCCTTTGTTTGATTTTCTAAATTAAATAAAAGTTGAGGGTGTTGCATTCATGCCGATGCATCTGGTGGTTCTTGAGTGCAAAAAGGTTTCAAAAATGCGTTTAGGAGCTGTCCAAACTCTCCCGAGAATTTTTCCGATTTTACCGGAATTTATTCTCGTTTTCCCGAGCTATTTCTATTTATTAGAAGGCTCTAAAATCTTTTTCATGAGACTCAAATGCTTTATTTGGATTGTTCATGTCTTAATCTATCTCTAGGAAGTTTCCCGGAATTTTTGTGATTTTCGGAGTATTTTTCGTGCCTTTAAACAATTTCTAGGTGTTTTCCGGAATTGTTTTCGCACCGGAAATGAATTCAAAAAAAAAGAAAGAAAAAACCCTACCTACCGGATTGGGCCGAGCCCGAGGCTCGACCCAACCCGCTCCGCCGCCGCAGCCCGCGCGGGGCCCATGCGGGCCCGCAAGCCGCGCCGCCGCCCGGGAAGGCCGTACGCGCGCGCGCCCCCCATAAATGTCGCCGCCGCCCCCGGCGCGCAACCCTAGCCGGCGCCCCCTCGCTATCCCGCCCCCGCCGCCCGCGCGCGGCCGCCCGCGCGCCGCCGCGCCTCGGCCGCTGGCCGAGCCGAACCGCGGAGGAGCAAGGAGTCCGCCGGGTTGACTTCGAGTACGGGCGTTTCCCTTCGAAATCCACCGCGGTGAGTGTCCCAAGTGATTCCCCACGTTGTCCTCGTCCGATTTCGGCCCTTCTCCGGCCTCCTCGTCGCCCGTGCCGCCGGCGTCGCCGTTGGACAGAGCCCCCGTCCATGGCCGGCCCCCGTGTCCCGAGGAAGAAGATGGCAGCTTTGCACTTGACCCCCCGCAAAATGCCGGGAAAATAATTAGATCCACTTTTGAGTCTTGCACCTTTCCTCGAAAACCCCCCGGAAAGATTAGATTCCTTAGATCCAATCCATCCCAAGCACTTTTATAGATCTAACCCCGAGTTTCACCAGTTTCACGAGCACTATTCACCGTGTCTCGGGAATCTTTTCAGCCTACTCCCCGAAATCTACGGTTAATCACGACTAGGTCCCCGCAATCTTGTTTTTCTCATATCTTTTTTCGTTTTAGCTCCGATTTCATCCGTTCAAGTTGCGTTAGGTCCATAATAATGTAAATCACGTGTTAGTAGTGTGTTTTCACCATGTTTTGTTTCGAAAATAAAATTAATATTAATTTTGATTAATATCTAGTATACATGCCTTTTATAAATAAAAGCAATATAGACCTATATATCGTTTTTCATAAGCAAAATTAATTGGATTAATGTTTCTATCACATATTTTTGTACATAAAAGTTAATTAGATCTTTATCTCGGTTTTCGTAAACCAAATGTTAATTTGTTTAATAGTTAATTAATCTTTTCTAATTAAAATTTGATTAGGCTTTCACATCGGCTTTTACAATAAATGTTAATTGGATTAATGCTAATAGCATAATGTTTTTAATAATAATATGATCTACTCGAATTACAAAGTTTTGTTTAGATTATTCATATAGTTTAGTTTTTCTAAATTAAATGTTTAATCGGTTTAATCAATATACGGATCTTTATTAATAAAACTTGACTAGTTCCTTACACCGGTTTTGTAAATAAAGTTTAATATTGCATTAATGCCAACATAGAGAATTTTATTTCTGGAAATATCCTTTATAATTGTTTTGTTAAATAAAATGAACCTAGCTCATAGCCTTGCTCTCTCATTTACGCAAAACGTTTGTTAGACGTTCTTTTCTCAGCTCAATCTAAGTGTAATCTTTCCAGTTCATGCTCAATCTTTCATAACCATCTCTTTAAAGCTAACCAACCCTTTCCAAGCACCCTTTGTGTTCTTTAGTGATCCATCTAATCGATCCTATCCTTTAGTGCGTTCTTTTAAAGTTTTTTTTTTGATTGGTGCTTTATTCTTAGTATGTCCGTTTGTTTGTCCGCTTTGTATGTTGTGCCCGATGATTGATGCGCTTAGATTGAACGCCGTTCGAGAAGTTTGGAAGAGCTTGAAGTTGAAGATTCGAGCAACGACATTACTTTGGTTAAAGGCAACCGTGTCCTTGATCTTTTGTCCTAAAACTATATTTAATCACTCATTGCATTGCTTGCATTAATTTTGATGGGTTCCTATTAAGGTTTATCCTAGTCTTTGATTGTCAATCCTTGTTAACCGGGGTTTACATTTATGTTGGGTAGCTATGCTTAGTTGCTATACCTGGGTTATGGTGGTTTTAATGAACATTAATGATGAATCATGTTATACCTTCATGCAATATCTTTGGATGTTAATACAAGACCATATGTTTAATCGGAACATGGAGAACCACCCAGGACAACAGTGCAACCACAAGGACTATATGGCTCTGGTCTTGGCCGAGTAATTAGGGAAGTCTTTGTGTGGTTATTACTCGCATAGTAGGTTGGGGACGGAGGAATGCTTTTATGGCTCTTCTATTCCGGAGCGGTGATGGAACGGAAGACTCTATGGCTTACCGTCCGTAATAGAAGTGTGGTACGGAAGATAGCCTCTATGACATACTACTATGGACTAATACGCACGGGAGGACTCTTTGTAAAGGCCTCGTAGCGTCCCTATGCAGCCACACCTCGGTAGTGTGGTATTGTGCCTACTTTTGCACGGCGTGGTTGGGTGCAAAACTCTTCGGAGTTTTTACGCGACTTGTGGGTAAAGATGTACAACCTCTGCGCAGTGTAAAACTAATCGATTAGCCGTGCCCACGGTCACGGGCGGCCCGGACCCTCACATGATAATTGAACTTGAAGATGGACTTAAATCGTTCTCTCTGGTTATGCTTGCCATGTGCTTATGGCATACCTCTTATCTTATGCTTAATGTGGGTTGGTATATACTTATACTTTATTAGTAATCGAGTGCTAATAAAACTTGACCAACTAAAATTGCTTAAATGCTTATAGCCCAGTCCACTATAAAGCCTTTGCATTCATTCTTTTCCCCACACTTGCCGAGTACGACAAGTGCTCACCCTTGCTATAACCATTGTTGCTCGAAAAAGGAAGCTACTATGAAGTCTTGTGAAGATGTTGCCGATGCTAGGCGTACGCAACCCCCGCCGATTGCCCGTGATGTTTGGAGCCTTCGTTTCCGGGATTAAGCGTAAATCTCTCGATAATCTTTCTTTTTCTTACGTGATATCGTTTCGTATTCACTTATATGTCACTATATGCATGAAACTTGATCCCGGCATGCATATAGGTTTGCACTTGGTTTTCTTCGGAAACTCGGGTGTGACACCGCCGGGACTGCCCAATGTCCCCCTCATCCACGATCCTCCAACTAGCTTGGAGGCTAGTCTGCCTGCGCCGCCGAGGAGGTCGCGCAACGTGGCACGCAAGCGCGTCGCCAAAAATTTGAAGGTCACCGAGACTATGTCCCAAGAGGTAAACTCCTCGAGTAGAGTAGTCGAGTATTTGTCTTGCAATGTTGTGTATGCTGACCACTGAATTCCGAGTGCTTGCAGGAGATTCCGCCTTCCGACCCCGTAGATCAAGGGGACGAAGGCGACTGGGAGACGGTGGGGGAGCCGGCTGAAAGAAGCCGCAGCCCAGCCCCCACCGTAGAGGAGCTTGTGTCGCAATTGACACGGCGGTCGACTACGCTTGTCGAGTCGCGGGCGCCGGTCGTCGAGAGCAGGGCGGAGTCGGCCGTGGATCGCCTGGCCGCCGAAGAACCAAGCAGCAACTCAAGCCGAAGGAGAGGTGCCCGCCGAAGCCGGACTTGTCGACATCGCCAGCATACTTGGCGCTCCGACCGTGACTGTTGTCCGATCAAGCTTGTAAGTGAAGATCTTTTCCCGAGTAGTACATGTAGCTGGGTAGTCGTACTTGGTTGACCACCAGTTATGTACTGTGCAGGAAATCGACGGACTTGTCCTGGGAGGGAGATGAACCCAGCACGGCGGCGGCTGAAGAAGCTTCCGCGCCTGCTGCCGAGGAGTCCGCTCCCCTTCCCAAGGCGAGACCGTGGCACTAGCCGTGAAGGCTATGCTGCCCGAGGCCAGCATGGTAGAAGGTGAGTACGCTGCGGATGCACAACCTTCCTCGAGTAGTAGTCATAGCCCCCGGGAAGCTGATCCCGTGTTTCTTCTGATGATAGGGGCAGAAGTCGATGGAAGTATCATCCCCGAGGCTGTGCCCGTGGTGCCAGAAGCCGAAGTAGCCGCTGGAGCGACATCTGAGCCGATGGAGATAGCCGGCGGAGGAGCCCCTGGGGTGGCCGAAGAAGTGCGCGACGACGCACCGCCGGGGTCGATGTGATGAACCTCGAGACCGTAGAACTTGTTCTCAAGCTTGCGGACTTCTAGGCGGTAGGCATCCATGTTCTCCTTGTTGCGGTCCCGGGACTTGTTGACTTGGTTGATGACCACTCGCGGAGTCACCGTAGACTAGTAGTCGCTTGATGCCCAGTGAAGCCGCGAGACGGAGCCCGTGCAGCAGGGCTTCGTACTCGGCTTCGTTGTTCAAGACCTTCCGGAAGATCCGGGACGTACTTGAGTTGTTCGCCCGTCGGGGAAATCAAGAGTACCCCTGCACCCGCGCCTTCAAGCTTGAGCGAGCCGTCGAAGTACATCACCCAATGCTCTGGGCGCTCGGTTGGAGTAGGTAGATGATTTTCCCGCCACTCAACCATGAAGTCGACTAGTGCCTACGACTTGATGGCTGTTCGTGGCTTGAAGTCGATGTTGAGGGCGCCGAGTTCGACTGCCCACTTGGAGATTCTTCCAGTAGCGTCTTGGTTCCGCAGAATGTCGCCGAGCGGGTAGTCGGCGACGACGGAGATCGAGTACTCCTGTAAGTAATGTCACAGCTTCTGCGAGGTAATGAGCATTGCGTACAGTAGCTTCTGTACTGGTTGATAGCGTGCTTTAGATTACGACAAGACCTCGTTGACGAAGTAGACTGGTCGCTGGACTGGGTAGGCGTGGCCGTCTTCCCCGCCGCTTGACGATAATGGCGATGCGACCACGTGAGTAGTCGCGGCGAGGTAGAGCGAAGAGTTGCTCCTTTTTGCGAGGAGCCGTGAGGATCGGTGGCTTGGATAAGAAGTCCTTGAGCCGAGCAAGGGCTTGGTCTGCCTCGGAGTCCACGCGAACTTCTCTTGATGCTTGAGTAATTTGAAGAAGGGGAGCCCCCGTTCTCCAAGCTTCGAGATGAATCTGTTCAGGGCCGCCATGCACTCGGTGAGCTTCTGTACGTCTTTGATGCACGTGGGAGCTTTCATGTTGGTGATGGCGGAGATCTTCTCGGGGTTGGCTTTGATGCCGCGATGGCTGATGATGAAGCCGAGTAGTTTACCCGACGGTACGCCGAAGACGCACTTGTTCGGGTTGAGCTTCCAGCGGTACTCTCGCAAGGATGCGAAAGTCTCTTCAAGATCGGCGATGAGTGTGTCGGAGTTTCTGGTCTTGACGACCACGTCATCCACATAGGCTTCGACGTTCTTGTTGAGCTTCCTCTTGAAACGAGGCCCGGATAGCTCGGCGGGTAGGTAGCGCGGCGTTCTTCAACCCGAAAGACATGGTCGTGTAGCGGTACTCGCCAAACGGGGTGATGAACGCGGTCTTCTCCTGGTCTTCTTCCTTGATAGCAATCCGGTGGTACCGGAGTAGCGATCGAGGAAGCGAGAGCGGAGTCGCAGCCCGCCGTGGAGTCGATGACTTGATCTATCTGCGGCAACCCGAAGGGGTCCTTGAGGTAGTGCTTGTTGAGGTCGGTGTAGTCGACACACATCCTCCACTCGTTCGTGTTCTTCTTGCGGACGAGGATGGGGTTGGCGAGCCACTCAGGATGGAAGACTTCTCTGATGAAGCCGACCACGAGTACTTTGGCGAGTTCCTTTTTGATGGCATCCCATCGGTCGTAGCGAAATGGCGGAGGTGTTGTCTCTTCGGGGTAGCTTTAGGATCGACGTTGAGTGAGTGCTCGATCAGATTCCTGGGCACCCCTGGCATGTCCGCTAGTTTCCAAGCGAAGATGTCTCGGTTAGCTCCGAGGAAGCCGACCGGCGCGTCTTCCTATTTCCGGGCCGAGGCCCGCCCCGATGGTGGTGGTCTTGCTTCTTGTCGCCCGTCCCGAGGTCAATCATCTTGACTTGAACCTCCTCGGTGGATGAGGCTTGTTGGCATTGTCCGACTTCTCCGAGATGTCGAGTTCACTTGGGTCAAGCTTCTTGGATGCGGCGTAGATCTCCATCATTGCGTTGGGTACTTGATTCCTTGTTGCGAGTTCCACGGCTTTTGTGTCACGGTCGAAGGATATCTTCAAGTCCCCTTGTAATGAGAGTACACCGGCCGGACTTGGCATCTTGAGTACCAAGTATGTGTAGTGAGGTACCGCCATGAACTTGGCGATAGCTGGTCTGCCGAGGATGGCATGATAAGAAGTCTCGAAATCCGCGACTTCGAACTTGATGTACTCGGTGCGGTAGTTTTCCCTTGTCTCCCCGAAGGTAACTGGTAGTACCACTGAGCCTAGTGGGATAGCCGCGTTCCCGGGGACGATGCCGTAGAAAGGTGAAGTGCTCTTGGTGACCATGTGGGTGATGTCGAGCTTCATCTTCTTCAAGGTCTTAGTGAAAAGGACGTTGAGCCCGCTTCCACCGTCGATGAGAACCTTGTTAAGTCTGGAGCCCGCGACTACCAGCTTCAGGATGAGAGGAAAACGCCCTGGTTCAGAGAAGCTTGTCCATTGATCCGCGCGGGAGAAGGTAATGGGTACCTCCGACCACCGGAGAGGGGTCGGGACCGCTGGTTCAATGCTTAGGACTTCTCGTCGGGTGGCCTTCTGAGCCCGTCGGTTGGGTAGTCCGCCGAAGAGGACGTTCACCGTCTTGTCGGGTTCTTGGAAGTCGTCGTTGCCTTCGTCGGCCTTTTTCTTGCCTTTCTTGTCGTGAGGGTGCCGTGGTTCTGGAGTATCCTTGAGTGCTCGCCGGAGTTGGTAGCACTGCTCGGTAGTGTGGTTGCCATCCAGATGCCACGGGCACTTCTCTTTCAGCAAATCTTTGAAGCCACCGGAGGTCTTCTTCGGGTTGTCTTTCGTGGGGCGCTGGATAGCCGCGACTGTGCTGTCTGGCTTGCGCTTACGATTAGGACTCGAGTAGTTGCTGCTGTGACCACCTTGGTCCCTGCTATTGTGGTTGTTGTCACCCGTGTTCTGCTTGCTCTTGCCACGAATGGCGTCGTACTTGGCGTTAGCCTTGTCTTCTTCATCAGCCCAGGAGGTGATCATATCCTTGAGGTGGGTGATGGAGCTCGGGCGGCGATGACCGAAGTCTTCAAAGGTGCGACGGTGGTAGAGACCGTCTTGGAAGAGGTCGATGACCTCCTTGTCGGTGACGTTGATTACGGTGGCGCACTTGTCGAAGAAGCGCCACATGTACTTGCGTAGGGTCTCGCCCTGTTCCTGCTTCACCATAGCCAGGTCCATGCGAGTACCCGAGCGACCCATAGCGCCCGCGAAGTTGCTGGTGAACTGGTCCTTGAGCTGGTCTCACTTGTCGATCGAGTGCTTCTCGAGTGACTCGAGTGTGACAACCCGCCCCAGAAAATACCGTACTATCGCCTAAGACCGATCCACCCGGGTCGTTAAGCAATAGTAAAGTATTATCCTGTCGTTAGTTGCCGGGTTAACGCCCGTAAATCACTTGGACATCGAACGAGAGGATCGACACATGCATCAAAACTCACGCGAAGGCGAGTCCAGTACAACATGAATTAACATTTTATTACAAACCATTGTTCGGACATGGAGTAAAAGTTCGTAGTTCGAAAATACGGCGGAAATAATTTAAACTAGCGCAACGGTGAACATCACAGGAGGCCATCCGTGATGTCCTTACTTGTCGTCACCCATCCAGGTCAATCACACACCGCAACAACAATTTTTAAAGCAAGGCCGAGTATACTAATACTCGGCAAGACTTAACCGTCGGGTGATGATTACATCACCAACCTCTAGACATGAAAGGCTTTTGGCCGGTGGAGCTTCTTTTGCTTGAAACAATTTGCTAAGAGTAAATCCTTACTTTCAAAATTTTAGCACAAGTTCTAGTTGATTACCGTTTCTAAATATGCCATATAATCCAATCAAGAATTGGACAAGTAATTAATTCATACAACAATATTCCTCGAGTTCCATCATTATGGGATATCATGGCCGGTTGATTAAGCGATCTCGGATAACGGTGAGAGGCCGACAATCGATTGATTTAAACCTTGCAAGGTAGACCCAAACACACGGTAGGTCGTCCCCGCGAGAACAACTTTCCCGGTGCCGTCCCCAAAAATCCTCGGGTTGGGATCGAATCTTACGGTCCCCGGTGCAAAGCTATCCGCATACCCCGCGAGATACCGGAGTCACCATACACCACCCTTACCGTAGCTAGCCGGTTAGGAGATTTCTCAAGAGTAGTAACGGTAGGATCCCGTGCCGCCTCATTAAGGTACTAGGCTTACCGGCCCCATAACCGGCGAATGTTTAGTACGTTCAAAAGCTTAGCCCACATGACCACCGGACCGGAGCCCAATCCCATGCTCTTACCACATGAGCAATCCATTTAAGGATATCTTATGATTCCTATCTAGGAACCTATTCTCGCGAGTGACGTACATCACTCGACTTCTATCGGTCCTATAGCATAGCAAGCTATCGACCTAGCATACTAGTGATAGAGCATAAGTACCTAAGGATCATGCATCTAGGGTTTCAATTCAACTCCCGAACGTAAATGCACAATAATAGCAAACATAATTACACAATTTAAAAAAAACGGGGTTAATGATCCGGGGCTTGCCTTCGCCGGCAAGGTTGGCCTTGGGCCCTTCCGGACTTGGGTCGGGTCCCGAGCTACGTTCACGCTCGGCGGCTCTTTGTCGGCACCTTCGTCTCCTCCTTCCGCACGAGCGTACGTCTACTGGCGGAAAGATCTACAAGAAGATGCAAATGCAAGATTTATTCGATGGTTTTTACTTTAATCACTTACAAATCATATTGACAATCAAGGGGTGTATTTGTTGGGCACATTCACCTAGATAAGAATACATTCAAGCATACTCTTCCATAAAGGAACAATATGCAACTCTTTATTAATTATTCTTGTTGATGGTGATTGTGTACATATATATATATGTAAATAATTTAATTTAAATCCACCAACGGTAGTGGGTAGGTATATTTAACCTTTTTAACACGATTTGCAACCACACTCCGGTTAACATGGGTGGTTTGGTGATTTCTCTTTTAGGAAGGTTATTGCTTGTACATGGGTTATTCTTTTATTGCTCAATTGAATAAAGGTTTCTTTGTACTTGTCATTTCATATGAAAGGTTTAATCATTTTCCTTTCACAGCAAAGATATGAATAATATTTTTATCCATGAATTAATTCCTTATCAGCAATGAGAATTAATTATCTTTTATTTGAATTAGATAATACTTTCAAAAGGATAAAGAATTAAATAAGGGCTTTTCTTTATTTAATTTCCATTTAATATTAAAAGGGCTTTTAAGCTTTTTATTAAGCAATTAAATGACCAAAAATTAAAGAAAAGGTTTCTTAACCATATTAGCACCTATCCTGGTCCATTGGACCCACATGTGAGTGTTGGATGCTAGGAAATTAAATATTATTGAAAATAACAAAGGGCTAGCTAGTGATTCAATTTAAATGCATACAAAAATAAATAAGCATCAAAATGATCCAAACTTTCTTGTGCATGCTCTCCGGTCCTAACCAAGTCTAAAGAACCAAAGACAAACACCTAGAGGCTCTACTTGAACTTGGTTTATTAATTTACAAAGGAAAACATGCATAAATCAAGAATAATTATTTCGGTAAGCCAAAAATCATGATTAGTTCACAAGATGTGTATTTTGGTATTACAAGACAGTGTGCACAAATTGAGCTCAAAAACATAAATATTTTTAGCAAAAAAATCATTTATGCAGATCGCCGTAAATGGATAAACATTTTTAGAAAAATATTTACATCCTAACTATGTGCAATGTTTGGCATAGGAGCTAGTCATGACCTAACACACAACATATCAAAAAATTAGCTACATAGGATTTATATATTTTGAGATATTGCAGATCTAGGTTTTGCACATTTTTATTTTTCATGCAAAAACTATCAGCAATTAGCTCAGGCCAGAATAACAAAAGTTATAGGATAATTCACAGCAGATCCAACAAAATTGGTTTTGCATTTTTCTGATTTTTCTGTGATTTTCTACGCAATTTACAAGAAACGGGGAAATGGCAACACTATTGGAGTTACCCTTTTGCAAGAAGGACCCCGGAAAGAATCGCTCGCTTTGCAATGTGGCCCTTGGGGCGGCCGGCCGGTGCGGCTCCGCCAAAGTCCGACCGGGCCGGCGGCGGGGCTGGTCGGGGGAAGGGCCGGGGGAGGGTCTAGGGGTGGCTAGGCGTCGATTTGAGGGTTTGGACGGGCGGAGGTGGCTCGGTGAGCGGCGCACCGGCGGCCGGGGGAGGGGCGGCCGTGGTGGCTGCCGTTCCGGCGAGGTTGGGGCTCGGTTGGCTTGGTGAGAGGAACGGAGAGCTATGGTAGGGTCCGGGGGAGGGTGGAGGAGAGGGTTACTTGCCTTGCAAATGGCCCGCAACCGGTGCTCGCCGCGGCCGGGCTCGGGAATGCCGGCGGCGGCGCGGTCGGCGTTGGGGGGGGGGGGGGGGGTCGGCGCGTCGGGAAGGAGCGAGGACCCTTATAGGCGGCGCGCGGCGGCGAGAACCGGTGAGGGCGGCGCGGGCGGGGGCACGTACCACGGCCGGTACGGCGGCGGGCGGCGGGCGGCGCACGTACTACGGCGGCGCGACGCCCTAGGGCGCGGGCGGGGGCCTCCTCGGCGTGCGTGCACCTCGGGACCGGAGCGACCGCATCGGGAAGGCGAGGGGCGGCGCGTGGACCGAGGCACGGCGGAGGGAGAGCGCGGGGCGGCCCGTGACGCGGCGTGCGCGCGGCGCGCCCGGCCGGCGCGACGCCGCGGCGCGGCCGTGCACCGGCGCTACACCTTTCGGACCGACCCGGTTCAAGCACGTTTTTCTCCCAAAAATCGAATAAAAGTGCACAGAGCAATGAATAGGAAACTTGTAGATCTAACTACCCTCTACAACTTTCAAAAAGACCATATAGTGTTTTTCTCAACGGATTTTGCAGAACGTCGTGCCAACTTTGAATGTCGGCACTCGTTCCGGAAAACAGAGGTACCGTCCGTCGATCGAGTTTTTCACCAATTTCCACTCAAAATTTGAAATGCCAATCTACATGAAAGTTGTGTCCCTCAACAAGATGGACAACTTTCATAAAGGTAGATTTTGAAGTGTTTAGGTGAATTTTGGAGAACGCGGCAAAAGTTCCGGACGACATTCGCTGACGTCAACGGTTAAGCCGGGTTTGACCGTGTCTTTGACCACGGGTCGACTACGGGTGTGTGCAAACTTGGTCAAGGGGTTCATTAGGGTTCATTGGCGAGGTTTTCGGGTGATGACCCGAGTTGACTTAGGTTTGACCGGGGTTTGACCGGTTTGACCTTGGCCGATCCGGTCATTAGTGTTAATGACGGTAATTAAAAACCGGGGCGTCACATCGAGCCATGTAAGCGGAGCTTGGTCCAGACAGAAGGGAAAGTAGAGGCACTTTGTGTCATTATTGGCACCAACGTTTTCGATGGAGAGGGCGTAGCATCTGAGCCACTGTACTGGATCTTGCTTCGCATCGTACTTGGTGATCCCCAGTGGTTTGAATTTCTCTGGGAGAAGTGGATTGAGAAGCCGTGCAGAGAAGGTGGGGAAGCCGTCGTTCTCGCCTGCGGATTTGTTGCGCCAAATTTCCTTGATTCTGCGACGGGCATCGTAGCCGCCGCCCGAGACACCGGTGAGGTGGCTGTTTGCGTGGCCTCGGCCGCCGCGATCGCCCCCACCACCGGCTCTCCTTCCAGCCCCGTGTGAGGAGCTCCCGCCGCCGCTGCCTCCGCCACCAGGATCGCGATGAGGGACGACATCGCGGTTACCGCCGGCGCCGCCAGCGCTGTTGCCACCCTGAGAAGGTCCACCGGACGATGCCCGAGTACGGTTGGGGTTAGCCGGTAGTTCTCCTTGAGTACGGATGCGTCCGTTGTCAGCTGGACTACGACTTGTGGCTTCGTTGTCGGGTTGGCGAGTCCTGACGGGAGGCACTTGAGCAACTCTGTTGTCAACTCTCACGAAGTAGGCGTCCTCCGCGAGCTTGGCGATGACTTCTCCCGCACGCATCCCCTGAGCCTGACGTGCTATCGTGGTGATAGACATGAGGCACTGCTCTGGGGTAGTGTGCACCCGGTTTTCGACTTGGTCGAGAGCATCTGCGAGATTCCGTATGGGTAGTAGGGTCTCACGGAGACGTCAGCGCCGTTCGTTCCGCCTTCTGTTGCGTTCACGTCGGGCGTTCTTGTTGGCATCGGTTTCGTCTGCGGGTGCGTTGGCAGACAATTCGTCTGCTGAGATATCCTCGAGATATCGGTCAGGTTGTGTCCCTAAGGGTCCTGGTGTCCCGTTGGTAGTCATGAAGACTTGACGATCAGGAGAGCCGAGGCTGGAGTCGCTAGTCGCCACCTCTGTTGGAGTGTGCTCCTCCGATGGAGCCAGCGGTGTTCCCTCCTAGAAGGGAAGTGAGTCGAGGTAGGCGACGCAGCGTGAGTTCCCGTCTGTCAGGTCTGCGGGCTTGCGGTCTAGCCAGTAGACAAATCTCCCGGTGGGTGTAGATGTTATAACCGGGCCGGAAGGCCGGTCCCGACAGAGTGGTTGCTCGGGCCGTGTGGTTCTCGGACTCGGGCTCGTCAGGGTCCGCCCCGAAGTCGAACTCGTAGGAGGAGTCCGAGTAGTAGCCGGAGACGGGATTGGAGTCCGAGTTGTACTCGGAGACGATCTCTTTCCCGACCCGGCGCGCAGAAAGAGCCTTCGCGTGGGCCCTGCTGGCGTTGCAGAGGCCGTATGGGAAGTGCTCATGGAGTGGGGAGTCCGCACACGATGGCTCGATAGCCGGCTCGCATGCGATGGCCCACGGGGACGTCGAGTTCGAGTTGGAAGCGGATCCAAGCTCGAAGTCGGCGTGTTGGTTGTAGAGCGAAATTTCGCCGAATTTTCCAGCGAGATCACCCGTGACTACTTCGGGAAGCGTCACGAGCCCGGTCTTCAGGTTGGGCGTCATGGTGAGGCGGCGCTGGAAGGATCCGGCGCCGTCAGCAGTACAGACCCAGGAGCCGAAGACGAAGGTGTCGCCGCGGTTGAAGGCGACAGTTGGCTTGATGAAGATTGAAGCCTTCGAGTTCGCCATGAGATCTTCGGCGAGATCCCCTACCTGGCGCGCCAGCTGTCGGTGTTTTAGACCGGCAACCTACCAAGGGGAGTACCCGAGGTAGATGAATGTGGCCTCGCCGAGATCGGTAACTCGAAGGAAGAGACACGTGGCACACAATTTAGACGGAGTTCGGGCCGTGAGGTGCGTAATACCCTACGTCCCGTATGTTGCGTAGCTCGTATTGATTTGGTGTGTTTACAAGATGATGCGTATGAGAGAGAAGGGTACCCGCCTCACCTTATATAGCCGGGAGGCGGGGTTACGGTGTCGGTTCGGGGAGAGAGTACTAGTCGGGTACGTCTAGGGAGTTCTCTACACAGTACAGGACATGTATAGCTTCCTATCCGAGTACTTCTCCACTGTAGTCCTTGCGCCTCACGCCATCAGGTGCCGTGTGGAACAAGCCGGGTAGTCCCAGGGGCCCACCGAGTAGTCTGTCCTGGTACCCACCGAGGTAGTGGGTCCAGCGAGGTCCATACGACAACTGGTGCAGGAGGGGCATTCTCAGGAGCAAGAGGGGCATTCTCAGCTGCAGCAACCTGAGCCTCATCAAACACCCCCTGACCAAACCCCTCCAGGCCACCAGCTCCCTCAACATTAACATAAGCCATCCTAATAGTTGACACAAACAGAAATGCAATAATTATAGTACAATATGAAGAATCACAACACAAATAACCAAAGAACAGTAATGGTGCTGATCGAAAGAACCAAATAAGATTATTACAACTGGTTGAAGGAACATTATTTGGCCTCAGCCTTGTCCACAAATTATTACATCACACCAAATCAAAGTGTTGAATCCGAGGGCTACCAAATTAGACATTAATAACAACTAACATGCACAACAAGACAACTACTCAGGTCCTATGGCTTCCTCTGCCAGCCCACATAGCAGTGCAGATAGAATCCCTCATTTCAACCATGGCCTGGGTGTCTTTGGACAGAAGGTCCTCAGCTGCATAGTGGTTGGGCTGAATTGGTGGCACCCAATGTTCATCAGGGACAAAACTATCCTGGCTAAAGTCTATAATCCAGTTGTGGAGGATGCAACATGCCAATACAAGCTTCACTTGTGTTTTGTAAGTGTGGAAAGGCTTGTTGTCTAAAATTCTCCACCTGTTCTTTAGTGCCCCAATTGCTCTCTCAACTGTGACCCTTAGGGAGGAGTGCCTGAGGTTGAACAACTCCCTATCATTTGAGGGCTGGGGCCATACTCAGATAAATGGTACCTCAGCCCCCTATAGGGAGGCATGAAGCCAGTTCTGCAGCCATATCCTGCATCTACCAGGTAGAACTTACCTACAACAAACCAAAATCAACACCTAAGGACACTAGTGTGCAATGGGTCATGATACAAGTGCTCAGGATATGTAGGCCGATTACCTTCAGGCACAACAAATCCATCATTCCTCTCAATGGCATCAACTAGAATAAGGGCATCATGAGCTGACCCCTCCCAACCAGCCTAGAACATAGGTGAATTTCAAGTCAAAGTCCATTGCAACCATAACATTTTGGGTTGGGTCCTTCCTCCTTCCTCTAAATGGTTGCTGCATGCGTCTAGGCACTCTTGCCAACACATGGGTACCATCAATAGCACCAACACAATCCTAAAAAAGTGAACTACAATGACTACCACCACTCTAATTTGTGAAAAATATTTTCGTAACATGTATAAGCTAATGGGTTTACCTTCAATTATGGGTTCCACCTGTGGTTCCCAAGGATTTTGACATTGGTCCGGGTGGAAGGTTGAAAGGATCTTGATGTCGCCTAGAAGGGGGGGGGGGGGGGTGAATAGGCGAATCCGCACACTTAAAAATATTCAACCCACTGTCAGTACTGAAACCGGTCAGACCGGTTTCCAAAACCGGTCAGACCGGTTTTACACGTATAGAACCAACAATAAGTAAAACCCCTCTACGAGTTCTAGCACAAACCAAACTTGGTGTGGACTTTCCACAGGGACTTCCAAGAGTACCAACAAGCTCCCTGCACATAGTACAAGCACACCAAAGTAGATCGAAGCGGAAGCACAAGATATATGCTAGAAAAAGAGATAAACCAACAAGCAAGATATATAAGAAGTAAAAGCGCAATTGACACAAGGATTTATCCCGTGGTTCAGCTCGCCACAAAGGCTTGCTTACGTCCACGTTGTTGAGGTATCCACACAAGGATAGACTCGCCACACAAGGCTTGCCCTTTCCCTCGATCTCAAGTCAAGAGAACAATCTCTTGAGATGAGAGGTTTTCCACTAGATTCACGGGGGTAATACAAACTTCTTGGAGCTTCCACAATCTCGGATTGGAGCTTCCAAGCAACCTCTAGCCGTCTAGGAGCAAATGCTCCAAGAGTAAAAGATGCTTCAATGATCTTCAACGAAATCAGAGGGTGCTCAAGTGTGGGATGCTCATTAGGCTCCTCAAAGCTCTCTAAAGCTCTCACACAAGTCACTCTCTTAACCCAACTCAAGGATATGGCACTAGAGGCTTAAATCTCACTTAGAGAGGTTGGGAAGAGCTTTGCTATGGTTCTTGGAATGTGTTAGGAGTGAAGAGAACCAAAGAACCCCTCAAGGAGGAGCTCATGGGTATAAATACCCACCTCACTCAAAACTAGCCGTTAGTCCGTCGGAGACAAAACCGGTCGGACCGGTTTTGCCAAACCGGTCGAGGACCGGTTTACAAACCAACTAGCCGTTGGACGGTGTCGGTGCCCAAACCGGTCACGAGGACGGTTTCCAAACACCGGTGGGGGGCGGTTTTGGCCGAGAGCTCAACTAAGGTTTTGATCTCACGGGTTAGTCTCTCTAGGTTTCACTTGAGCACTTTTTGATGTTTGTTGTCCAACCAATGATTCATCCCTCTTGATAGTGCGGTATACCTAAACTCAAGATAAAAGATAAATCCTAATAAATCCACTTGAGCTTGAACCTCCAAGTTATGCCGATAAATGATCTTCAATGGTTCGAGGGCTTCCAATGACGTGTACCAACTAAGCACATGTTGTAGATGAGCAAACATATGTATGTGCTTGAGCATGTCCACCTTGAGCTAGCGACCTAGAATTCTTCCATAGAGTAGAGATCAATAACTTTGAATTCTTAAGCCACTTGAATTTATCAATCATGACGTTAGATGCAATTTATCACTTTCCTCGGTAGGCTTGGATACGATTCTTCGAAATCCTTGATGCTCTTAACTTCACCCTAGCCACTTTGCTTATGGTCGCTATCCATAGCCTTAGCTTAGTTCCTCGTTTTAGCCATCTTGATTTCTTCATCACTTATCCTTGCCACAATTGAGTCAAGCCTTGCACCATAGAGATAAACCCACTTGAGATGCCACTCAATTTGGTTGTCCTTTGATTGAAATCAATTATCCTTGCTTTTGCAATCTTTCAAATGTAGGTCCGAGTAATATAGATAGTCAAATGACCTCGGCTAAAATCCAACTCGAAGTCTTGCAAATCTCTTCTTTGAACAAGTCAATAATCTTCATGAAGTATAAGAGTGAAAACCATTTGATATTGAACTTGGTAAACTTATTGTCTAGATCATCAAGTTCCATCTTGTAGCAATAGTGAAATCACTTGATGTTTTCTTTGACAAACCTCACAACATTGGTCATCAATCTCTATCATGTGTCAATGGTGAAATCCCTTGATGCCATATTCATCTTTAATTTAATTTTCCCATTACTATACCACAAGCTTCTCCTTTCTTCAAAATATGCTTTGCCCAACATAGAAAAGCCAACCAATTATCATATATCATCATGCCTTTATATTTGCTTTTCTTTAGCTTAGGATCACTTGTTGTATGCTTTATGTAAAGATCAATGGGAAGGACCTCCTTTCTTTATCATGACATTCACTCTTAGTATGCTTAAAATCATTACATATACATTGTCATGATCCATCCTTGTCTTTATTTCAATGTGAGCCAAAAGCATGAATTTACTCATAAATATCATTTATCAATAATCAATAACCTGCTCACATGCTTAACAAGAGTGTTAGGGATTTAATCAAGTTGTCACTTAATGCACCAAAACCCACTTAAGGCTTGATTGCACTTACAATCTCCCCCTTTTTGGTGATTGATGACAACCTTGATTAAAGCTTACAAAAGATATAAAAATAAAGCTCATAAGAACCAAGATTTAGGTAAAGCTCCCCCTCAATTTGTGCAAAGAATGGAATTCCAAAATTTTGGCCTAAAAATGCCAATTTGCACGTATTTCAAGAAAGACATGGAGCTCCCCCTAAATCTCAGCAAAGTGGGGTGCAACAGGTGTGTGTGACAAGATAAAATGAGTGTGTGATGCATATGACATGAGATAGCATAACCGAGAGACAAAACACAAAAGAGTGTGTGCTGTCTGGGGCAAAACCGGTCAGACCGGTTTCGAAGGCACTCAAGGCCCGGTTTCACCCCGATCGCCCCACAACACAGAGAAAAACAAGGAAACAAAACTCATTCACCATACAATCATGCATCACAGACTACCATTAAGTCGCTTAGAAACATTTAAAGCACATTACACACATTGTAGCACACAATACAAGAGTTCTCAAGTCCAACACAGAGATAAGGTTCAACAGTTAAATATTACAGATCCAAATCTCTCAACAAGTCTCTAAGATAAAAGATAACTGGATACATATGAGCTTGGGATGGCTCAGCACAAAACCGGTCAGACCGGTTTGTGAAACCGGTCAGACCGGTTTTCACCCCTACAGCACAAGACAGATAAGCTTTAATCGTCTATTCTTCTCCCCCTTTGTCATCCATCACTAAAAACTTGGAGAAGAGGTGCCGCTGAGCATCACTGACCACCATACTCCGGAGGAGCACCGCCGTACGCCGGAGGAACACCACCATGTGGAGGAGGATAGTCTAAGAGAGAATTTGAATTTTAGAACTTGAGAAAGAACGGTAGATGCTAATGAAAGAGAAAATTAACCACATCTTACCATCAATGTTGCCGAAGAGAGATTGATAAGCTTGAGATACAATACTTTCTCCGCTAGTAGGAGGTCCCATAGGAGGAGGTGGAGGATTAGGGACTTGATAACCAAAATGATGAGCATATTGTTGAAAATAACCCTCGGAGCCTAGGCCGTGCCACCATGCCGTCCACCGAAGGAATCTCGGGCTCCTCCGTCTCGGGAGAGGGTGGAGATCTAGGAGGCTCAAATCCGTGGTGATTGTGCAAAAGCTTGAGAGTGTCCTTCATTTGCTTCTCGTCTCTCCTAGATCTTTCGTTGCTCAACTAACACATCCCTCCGGCTCTTACACATAGAAGTGAAAAAGTTCAAGAGCTTACGAATGGGAGAGAGTGGCTTGTCCCTTGGCTGGTCGTCTTGCCGCGCGCCCCAAACCGGTCGGGCCGGTTTTCCAAACCGGTCGGACCGGTTTGGCCCGCGACCGAGCGGCGGAGATGGCCGATCCCTGCCGCCGACCTTCTCCTTCCTCCATCAACTCGTCGTACCTTCCGGTGAAGGTAACCTCATCCTCTTGGGTACGGGGACCTTGAAAGGCTCATGCTTTGAATCCTTTAGATATTTTCTATTAGACGCTTTCTCGATGATAAGCATGATATATGGTGCATATCCACACAACCTCTCGGGGGCTCTCGCTAATAGACTTGATTTCCTCCCAAATGAAGTCACTCACAGAGAATGGAAGTCCGGGAGGTCTCATGTGAACGAGCAAGTCCTTAGCATAGTTAGAAATATCTGCCGGGTTTCCTCCCCTAGGTGTGAGGGTCAAGCGAAACATACGGTTCGACACCGTAATAGGAGTAAAGTCCTGTTCGCAAAACCCGCATTTGCTTGCTTGTCCCTAGGATACATGAACTTCATTTCGGACGGCTCCATAGGACGAGTGCCTCGGTGAATACATGGAAGAGACAAATGTTTTTCGGACCGAGTCCAAGGAACCTAGCAAAGTTAGTGAAAGTGACACCGTATCTAGTCCCCTCGGTCATCCAATGCATTTTCCTAGCACTCTCATGTTCTTCAAAAGCAACGGTGGCATAGAACCGAGCAATTACCTCTCGTGTTCCAACTTGTGCCTAAAACCCATCGGAGGCTTGATCCTCGAGTAGTGCAAACACTTATGATATCTCTGAAAATAGCATTGTCTCGCCCTCTCCATGTGTGCCCAATCTATCCACCGAGCCTCGCAATAATGCCCTTCTTCTTAGCAATAATGGCGGTGGAATAGTAGTCCTGCTGAAAGAAAGTGTGAAACCGATAATCTATCCCACTGGCCATGTCCTTGGGCTCACCATAGGGCCATTCCCTTCTCTTCCTCCTAGCTGCCTCTGTCTTTCCCATACCAAGATAGTTCACAATCCGATGAGAGCTGGGATTAACGGGCCTACGGATCTCAAGCAACACCTCCTCTTCTTCTTCTTCATCACCTCTTTCTCTTCCTCCTAAGTCTTCCTCTTCATCATCCTCATCGTCATCATCGCGGGTTCTTTCCCATGCCTAAAGCCGCATTCTCGTAGTTCTCATCACTCTCATTATCATCACTAGATGTTTCATGCCCCTCTTCTTCTTCTTCTTCAACGATCTCGTCCACGAGCGGGTTGAGATGCCCTGGATGTCCTAGGTCTCAAGATAGGCCCACTTTGGAGGCACCGGATGCCTCGATCGGACCGGAACGCCTTCGGGCTCATCAACCCTCTTTTGCTTCTTTGACCGAGTGTAGGTCTTAGAGAAGTCCGACATGTTGTTCCCGACCAAGAAAATGTTGCAAAGAATGTATAAGGAACATAGGAATTGATTTGGGACTAGACGAGAAGCGAATTTGAAGAGATTAAAGAAAATCGGGGTTTGTCCTCGACCGTGCCAAACCCCGTGAGCGGCACGGTTTCGAAACCGGTCCTCGCTAGCCGGCTATTTCGTCGGTGAAACCCTAGATTAAGGAATTTAAAATGTAGCCATCCAAAGCCCGATTCAAAACTTAAAGATAGCTTCCTGGGCATACTAGTTGATGATTGCTCAAAGGAATACAAAAGATATGCATGGAGCTAAGAGATCGGGCAAAAAGAACCTTTGAATACCTTGAGAGGATTGGAGAAGATGATTCAACTTCCAAAAACGGTCTCCAATCCGGTTAGGCCGAAGATTAGCACCTCTAGGCCTTAATCCCCAAAGGGAAAACCTTTTCCTTGGCCCATTCTCAAGATTTCATGATGGGAAATGAGAGAGGAGAGTGGGGCGCGGGTTGAAGGAGAGGACCACGGGCTTGGTCTGGTGAGGAGTGAAATGGAGTGGATAAGGATATTCCAACCGAGATACCCCTTAAAGGGGTGGCCCGGGGGTAAAACCGGTCGGAGCCGGTTTGTGAAACCGGTCGACCGGTTTCCCTCGAGAAACCGAAGGTGGTAGAATTTGAGTTGTTGAAGCTTGAATTGAGAACTAATAAGAGAGATATGTTCGAGATGAGTTCGGTTACTAGTTCTTTTGAAGTAACACTTCGAAGCTTCAAATCTTTATCCAAAGACCCCTTTTTCTCCGAGAGTGGTGATTTAGAAAAAGATAAGATATTGGAAGAAATTTTGTTCTCTTTTTCTTTTAAGAGGAATCTAGTGAGTCGAAAAGATTAAGCAACAAACTTTGGTCACTAGATAAATCCCTTAGATAAATGTTTCCATTTAGGCTCAAAAGCTCCTTGATACTTCCAAGAAACCTTAGAGAGAAAAGGATAAGAAGACTATGTTGGACTTAAGAAAATCTCACCACTTGTGACTAGCCATCAATCAAGCACGTTTAACCATAGTCACATGTGGGTCGATCGGGTCATGAGGACCAAACTCCAAATATTTTCAAAGTTCACACATGTCCTATCATGCTAGTTAGTTTTTCAAAGAACTAACCCTATGTCACTCAAACATGTGGCTAAACATGATTTAGGACCTCATTAGCATATTTAACTCATGCCTCTCACATTTACAAAAAGCATTTGACATAAGGTCAATATAAAGGTAGGCATCAATTAAATATCCAATTGAAATCCACAAGAGACCGCGAATAACCACATGCTAAGAAAATGCACACCCTAGCATGAATGAAACCTAGATGATAAAGGTAGAAAAAGAAATGAGTGTGAATCATACCTTTGCCTCTAGCTTATCACATCTTCACATTGGTGAATTGTGATTTCACTTGACTTGTGCATTATCAAGTTAGATCCATGTTCTAGCTCTCATTTTGATAAACCTCTATACACAACGAGAGAGAGAGAGAGATACTTAAGTAGCACAAGTACTAGTCTCAATCCTTGGTGACCTTTTGGGTTAGAGAGACAAAGAGTTCACCAAAAATTGAAACCTCACAATATAGATCAAATTCCCTTTGTTTATGGAGCACATGAATTGATATAAACAACTAGAGTCATATGCACCATGTTGACAATTAAGTCCAACTTGAGGAATTTAAACTATATTGTGGTGAGTAGCTATGCTTTAAGGTTAGTTCCATAATCCAAAGAAAAAGATTTGCTCAATAACACCCCTTTGGATTCAAGAATCATAGCATACTCCATGGAGAGAGAGAGACGAGCTCTCAATTTGAGACTACAAGAGATCACTAGATGAAGGCATTAGTCCCAAAACCACAAATTGTAGAGTGATCTCCCCCTAGATAGGTGCATCATGAATTTGAGTTGCATGAGACGAGCACTCGGTCAAATTAATGAACTAGGAGAGGTCACTTTACAATTTGCTCTAAGCACAAAAGAAAAGTAATTTATGAAAATTGAAATTGTGCCAAGAGTACTTACTACCACCAAGATAGTGTGTGTATGATGCTTAATCGAGAGGTGAGGATATATGTTTGAAATTCTTGGGCTAATCTTGAAATTCAATACCAAGTTGAACTGGACTGGGCCAAAACCGGTCGGATGCGCCGGTTTGGCTTCGCCGCAGGATCGAGCCGGTTTTACGATCCGATCAACCACCATTTCTTCAAGACTCCATCAGCTCCTAATGCAGGCACATCCTCATGTGTGTATCATTCTTGATAATCACCTTGATTCTGGAGACTTTATAGATCCGAACTTCCAAAAAACTCGGAACCTCCGAAGGTTTTCCGGAGGTTTAGTTCCTGCAGCAAACTTCGGAACCTCTGAGGAAATACTCGGAACCTCCGAGGTCTGTACTATCAGAAACACAGGCAAGTGTGTGGCCTTTGGAGTTTGTGTTAAAGCTTGTGATTTCTCTTCATCTCCTCATATGCTTCAACTTGTTCTAACATTTTATACGGCCAACCACTTGATTGACTTACAATTTTCTTCTCATTTGATCCTGCACAAATTAAATTGAAATGCTCTACTAGAGAGCGATTACAAGCATCATATGGAAAGAGGAGCATATTTGTATAACAAAGTACTTAGACAAACCAAGTGCACAAAACCAAGGCCTTGAGCACAAGAAACCACTTAGGATCAATTGACTAAGATAAAGATGAAGCTTATGTTACCAAGATGTCATTGGAGTAAAAAAAAAGAGTTTATACTTTATGCTTGGCATTACTCTAGTTCATTGATCTTCTCTTGAAATTTGCCAAGCCTCCAATGCATCTCCATGCTCCTGCAACTCTAGCAAGCTCTTTTTGGTACCCAAACCATGTTGGGTCCTTTAAGGTTAGTCACAATGGATTTTGGAATCCAAATGGTTCTTATGCTAGGTTGAGGTGAACTCATCACTCTAGTAGCATAAGTATCATTCTTGTCATCCCTAAGCCTAGATAATGCATGATTGACAAGTTTTGACTTAGGAACGTTACCATTTGGACACTTATTACTTTCATGTCCTTTTGACCGACAAGTGTAGCAAAGACGGCCCTTGATCTTTCTTGATGAGGCCTTGCACTTGTTATTGCTCACTTGCCCCTTCTTGATCTGAAGGCTTGCTGTAGAGGCTTGATTGTGCTTGATATGCACTCGAGGGGCTATCGTCCCCAAAACCGGTCTAACCGGTTTCCCAAACCGATCGACCGGTTTGGTACGTAAAGAACCCGGTTACTTGTGGACAATCACCAATGAAGTGTCCATGTTGCTTGCATTTGTAGCATATCCTTCTCCTTAGCTTCCCTTGCTTTTTCTTGTTGTTTTTGAGCTGAGGAGAGCACATCGATGCATAGTGCCCCTCATTCGAGTGCTTGAATGATTGTATGTCATCAAGCTCTTTTTTTTTTCATTTCTTGAGCCTTGTGATTATTGCCTCGCTTCTTCGGTCGAAAGGTTGAGCTAGTGCGGTTTGAACCCTTCTCAAGCTTCTTCACCATGTTGTCACGGTTATCTTGACAAGGTTGCACTTGACTCTTTCCCTTCAACTTACTCAAGTCAACTTTGAGCCTTTCGACCTCTTGCATGAGTTGATCATTTTCTTTCGCAATGAGGTCATCACAAGTCTCTACAAATACATGCTCAATACTAGATTGGCTTGCTTGAGAACAACAAGGTTTAGTACAAGGCAATTCAATATTGACACGTGAGCATGTGCATGTGTGTGAGAGAGGTTGAGTGGATTTTACCGACGAGAGAACAACCTCATGAGCCACTTCTAGACAAGAATATGATTCTACAAGCATTTCATGAGAGCGTTCAAGCTCTTTGTGACGTGCTTGCAAAGCCATATGCTCGCTAGTGAGTTTTTCAAGCCTTTCATTGAGCACCTTCCTTTCTTGCTCCAAGGATGCTACACATGTAGACGTGTTAGTAGCACAAGCAACTTTGTCAAGCAAAATATCACATTTATTATCCAAGGCAGAGTAAGAGAGCTTGAAGGCTTCAAGTTTTTGAGTCAAAGTCTTTATGATGCCAACTTGATCTTCAACTCTCTTTGACATTTGATTGTCCTTGGTTTCCTTGCTTCTCTTGGCCATCAAGCACTTGTGATCATCAACACTAAGATTTGAGGATCTAGAAACTGTCGGTGTTTTTCTTGATCGCCTTCTTGAACGCTTGCTGCTTCTAGTTGAACTCAACCTGTGAAAACCGGTCAGACCGGTTTTGAAAACCGGTTGGACCGATTTCCCTACAGTGTCACCTGTCTTGCCTTTCTTGTCTTGCTGATCCTCGGGTGTGATAACTGTAGCATAAGTGTGTACTCCAGAGGTAGAGCACCCTTCTGAAGATACATTTGCACCTTGATCCTCACTAGTTGACGGCTTATCATGCTCAAACCCCAAATCTTCATTTTGGCCTATGATTTCTCTTTTCTCATCACACTTGGCCGAGATGTCATCATGAGTGCATGAAGATGATTGGTTTGACGCTGTAGCTTTACTTTGCATGCTTGCTCTTTGATTTTGATATTCATATTTGGGCATACCGTAGACCTCTTGAATAATTTCCCAAATGTCATGTGCATCAACTATGTCGTCATAAATCAATTCCTGCACATCACAACTCAAGGTACTACGAATGTAATCAGTAACTTGAGCGTTGAGATGCCAACATTCTAACTCCTCTCTAGATAAATTTGACAAATCAAAGTTGTCTACTCTAGTGCAAGGAGGAAGAATGCTAGCGACTACAACCTGCTCGGCATGTGGACCAAAGGTCCTAATTTTATTGAGTACATGAGCAGACCAAGAATCAAAGTTTGAACCACCTATTGTCAATGGCTCAAAAGATACCTTAGACGTTATCGACATCTTTTCTCCAAGCGGTTAAGCTCGATTTCGGAGAACCTTGCTCTGATACCAATTGAAAGGATCTTGATGTCGCCTAGAGGGGGGGTGAATAGGCGAATCTGCACACTTAAAAATATTCAACCCTTGTCGGAAGCCGAAACCGGTCAGACCGGTTTCCAAAACCGGTCAGACCGGTTTTACACAGATAGAACCAACAATAAGTAAAACCCCTCTACGAGTTCTAGCACAAACCAAACTTGGTGTGGACTTTCCACAGGGACTTCCAAGAGTACCAACAAGCTCCCTGCACACAGTACAAGCACACCAAAGTAGATCGAAGCGGAAGCACAAGATATATGCTAGAAAAAGAGATAAACCAACAAGCAAGATATATAAGAAGTAAACGCGCAATTGACACAAGGATTTATCCCGTGGTTCGGCTCGCCACAAAGGCTTGCTTACGTCCACGTTGTTGAGGTATCCACACAAGGATAGACTCGCCACACAAGGCTTGCCCTTTCCCTCGATCTCAAGTCAAGAGAACAATCTCTTGAGATGAGAGGTTTTCCACTAGATTCACAGGGGTAATACAAACTTCTTGGAGCTTCCACAATCTCGGATTGGAGCTTCCAAGCAACCTCTAGCCGTCTAGGAACAAATGCTCCAAGAGTAAAAGATGCTTCAATGATCTTCAACGAAATCAGCAGGTGCTCAAGTGTGGGATGCTCATTAGGCTCCTCAAAGCTCTCTAAAGCTCTCACACAAGTCACTCTCTTAACCCAACTCAAGGATATGGCACTAGAGGCTTAAATCTCACTTAGAGAGGTTGGGAAGAGCTTTTCTATGGTTCTGGAATGTGTTAGGAGTGAAGAGAACCAGCAACCCCTCAAGGATGAGCTCATGGGTATAAATACCCACCTCACTCAAAACTAGCCGTTAGTCTGTCAGACAAAACCGGTCAGACCGGATTGCCAAACCGGTCAGACCGGTTTACAAACCAACTAGCCGTTGGACGGTGACAGTGCCCAAACCGGTCAGACCGGTTTCCAAAACCGGTCAGACCGGTTTTGGCCAGAGAGCTCAACTAAGGTTATGATCTCACGGGTTAGTCTCTCTAGGTTTCACTTGAGCACTTTTTGATGTTTGTTGTCCAACCAATGATTCATCCCTCTTGATAGTGCGGTATACCTAAACTCAAGATAAAAGATAAATCCTAATAAATCCACTTGAGCTTGAACCTCCAAGTTATGCCGATAAATGATCTTCAATGGTTCGAGGGCTTCCAATGACGTGTACCAACTAAGCACATGTTGTAGATGAGCAAACATATGTATGTGCTTGAGCATGTCCACCTTGAGCTAGCGACCTAGAATTCTTCCATAGAGTAGAGATCAATAACTTTGAATTCTTAAGCCACTTGAATTTATCAATCATGACGTTAGATGCAATTTATCACTTTCCTCGGTAGGCTTGGATACGATTCTTCGAAATCCTTGATGCTCTTAACTTCACCCTAGCCACTTTGCTTATGGTCGCTATCCATAGCCTTAGCTTAGTTCCTCGTTTTAGCCATCTTGATTTCTTCATCACTTATCCTTGCCACAATTGAGTCAAGCCTTGCACCATAGAGATAAACCCACTTGAGATGCCACTCAATTTGGTTGTCCTTTGATTGAAATCAATTATCCTTGCTTTTGCAATCTTTCAAATGTAGGTCCGAGTAATATAGATAGTCAAATGACCTCGGCTAAAATCCAACTCGAAGTCTTGCAAATCTCTTCTTTGAACAAGTCAATAATCTTCATGAAGTATAAGAGTGAAAACCATTTGATATTGAACTTGGTAAACTTATTGTCTAGATCATCAAGTTCCATCTTGTAGCAATAGTGAAATCACTTGATGTTTTCTTTGACAAACCTCACAACATTGGTCATCAATCTCTATCATGTGTCAATGGTGAAATCCCTTGATGCCATATTCATCTTTAATTTAATTTTCCCATTACTATACCACAAGCTTCTCCTTTCTTCAAAATATGCTTTGCCCAACATAGAAAAGCCAACCAATTATCATATATCATCATGCCTTTATATTTGCTTTTCTTTAGCTTAGGATCACTTGTTGTATGCTTTATGTAAAGATCAATGGGAAGGACCTCCTTTCTTTATCATGACATTCACTCTTAGTATGCTTAAAATCATTACATATACATTGTCATGATCCATCCTTGTCTTTATTTCAATGTGAGCCAAAAGCATGAATTTACTCATAAATATCATTTATCAATAATCAATAACCTGCTCACATGCTTAACAAGAGTGTTAGGGATTTAATCAAGTTGTCACTTAATGCACCAAAACCCACTTAAGGCTTGATTGCACTTACAAAGGTGCCTTGATCATCTCATGTCTAAGCTCACCAACAACATAAAGAACTTGATGGAAATGCTTATGGACTGTTTCAATGGACCTCCTAAATGCATGGTGTACTACCCTGAACCTTTGGTTGTGACCTATTATCATGAGGAACATGGAAACCTGCTCCTCAATTGAAACTCCGAAGCACTATATCAGTGGAATGGTAGATGGCTAAAAGGGTACGCTGCCTATGTGCCTCAGCATCACTCCTAAGGTCATACAACAGTGGGTTAGGCTCATCCTCATCATCAGTTTCAGGGTCCCTTCTTTTCCTTTTCATGGTGGAAACAATAACACTGACCATGGACATGATCATTCCAGTAGCCTGCCGAACCAACATGGCACGGTTCTCAGCAGCAGCAACCATCTACATGCATGTAAGTAAAATTAACATCTAACATTTGGATAGCCCTGGATGCCTTCAACAGAGATCTGTGCTAACTCAAAAATATTTGCACAACTTCTTGGTTAAACAAGCCTCCCAGTGCAGTGGACTACATCATCGACCAAAGAAACATCACCGAACATTGAAACATCATCCACATCGAACAAGTCAAGAAACGCAAGACCGAATAGTAAACCATAGCAAATACGCAGTGAGGAGAGGAAAAAAGTTTGGGGATCGATTTCACCTTGGCGGAAAGGGGAGAAGCACTGATGAAGAAGAAGCGGGCCAAGAAGAAGAGGAAGCAGATCCACACCGAACAACACCGCGCGGACCAGAAGAGGAAGTAGATCCACAACAACTCAAATCCCGAACCGAGGAAGAAGAAGCTCGACCCCCGGAGTCCCAGCGAGGAAGGTGATGCGACGACGGCGTCTCGGGGTAGATCTGCGACCGGGGAACGGAGAGGAAGCCCGCCGGTGATCCAAGCAGCCTCGTCGCAACACCGCCGCACGAAACCCTAACCAGTCTCTCACAGGAATGGAGCAAAGGAGGAGCGGGGGAAAGGAGACCGCGGGAGGAGGACAAGCTTTATAGGCCATGGATTTCGGGAGGGAGGAGGGCGGGAGCAGTTTCACCATTCCCGCGTGAGGCCGCCAGAGCCACCCGCCGCCGAGCAAAATCGCCCCCAATCGCCCGCGCACAACCGAGCTCTGCAGCTATGCTGGAATCTGGCGTAGCAGTGGAGCCAGGCGGAGGGGCCATTTTTGCCTCCCGCGAGCCGGGCTGCCAGACCACAAAAGGCCCCCGAACACGGGCCTGTGCTCCTCGGGCCCTAGGGCCACCCGTTCAAACACGCCCCAGATGATAACGTCTCTTCTCCCTAAGTCTTTTGGACTCCGGATAATGAAGAAAAAAATTTGATTAAAGTATATTGAGAAAAGCATACAGTAGTTTCTGACATGTAGATTTTTCCTTGTTTTTTTCATATTTGCATTTCATTATATTTTGAAGCAAAATTGACCCATACACAAATTTCTGTGTCGTCACGTGATGTTACCGAAGATATCTATTCTTATATTTAGGTGAAACAAAACAATTACTAGTATGTAGCAAATGTAAGACGCATACTACATATGCTATCGAATATGATCGGCTCACATCAACAAATAATGTCCCTATATCTCGCCCCTCCTAAGGTCAAATCCTGGCTATGCCCCTGAATCCCAACATTGTGCACCTGAGTTCGGATGAGCGATGGAACAACTCATTGTCCATTAATTATTGCTCGAGTTTCTCTTTTTGAAAACATTGTATATGCACAGAAAATTCGTTGCCATGGTTAACAAGAATGTCAAGTTAATTTGTCTATTTGAATAGGACTCTTTCTTCGATACTTGAGTTTTTTTACGAGCCGTCCATCGGTCCAGATCGTGTGGTTGTAAAATAGGAGGAACTTATTACAAAGAACCAATCTTGTGGACCGGAACCAAGTAATTGTGGGTCAGAAACTAAATAATTGTGAGTAGGAACTAATCCTTATTGATGACAGTGGACCGGAACCAACTAATTGCGGAACGGAACCACCTCCTGGTTCCGGTGGAGCAGCGTGACATTCCTCTTTGAACAGGGGTAAATTAGTTTGGACGCACGGGGGCAGGTGCCCACCCCCTAGAAGAAAGCACGTCTGCAGTGTCGTTAGTGGCTGTGGTGCAATCTCCACTCACGGTGTACTGTGCCCTGATTGTGATGTGCGATTGGATCCTCGGTAGGCATGTGCCCACAAATCCTCTAAGTAGTTATACATGGAGAATAATGAAACAAGATGTACGGCAAGATATATTGGCGTTCCTACGACGACTGCCAATAACGAATTAGCGTTTGAGATGGCATTACGGCAAGATATAGCTTAGGCTATCAATGACACACTCCTTCCCACAAGCTGGTACTGAACGACCATTTTGCCCACTGCAAAAACATCTATATACGAAGTATATCACGCTAAGCATCATGCCAGAGATGCAGCCTTCAGTTTCTGGAGCAGAGCCTTCGCGGCCAGAATTTGCGCAACTTTCTGGTTGCGCCCTTCCCCAGTTCCATAGTACACTTCCCCTGTAGCATCCACCTCCGCAACCACCCTTGTCACTCCAGGTCCATCATCACGGGTTGGAGAGTATGATGGCTTGGGGTATTTTCTGCGCTCGCATATTTCTTTCAGTTCAGACACTGGGTCCAACTCCACCGTCTTGGGGGTGGCAAGAGGTTTTAGTAGCCGCCTCATGGCTCTCCAGACAACCTCCTTTTTATGCTTGCTGTCCAGGTAAATCGCACCAGCTATTGATTCAATCAAATCTGCGAGTTCCTGTTGTTTATAAATTTTCCGATCAACAAGCAGGAAACCCAAGTTAGTTGTGAAACGGGAAAAAGGTCAAAAGGGAACAAAATATAGATTTTTAATTCGGAAAACCAGAAACAGAGTCAAATCATAATCATCTATTCAGGTTAACATATTGCAGCCCATATATCACATTACGATATCAAATGTTAAATCATATACCCACCCTAACATTACCTATGATACTTAAAACTTTAAAAGGCAGCAGTACAGAACCAGGCACTGGTTACTGGTTTTATATGCTACAAGACACAGGATAAGAGAAAAGAATAATGAAAAACAAGAGTTGAACAGAAGTGGCCAGTTTCTTCCATACCAGTTGTGACCAATCTACACTTTTCTTAGGTAAACGACCATTATACACTTAAAACATGAAACAGAAACCAGAAATAATACAGTAGAAGTATGCTCAAAACAAACTCAAATAAAAGCACTCTTTACAGCGACCTGGAAGAACTGAACAGCCAAGAAGACACACCTCCGGTAGACCAATGCCGGGTTCCCAACCATGCGATGGGCCTGAAAATGACCGCCCAGAATTCTCAATGTCGTTAATCATCTGTTTTGATGATGAATGAAGAATATGCCTGTGTAATCCTGCTTTGACAGCTGCATGTGCATAGCAACAGTTGTTCACGGAAGCTTTTCGTAGATTTGTCAACAATGCTGGTGTACATCCAGGGTAGTATAGTTTGTAGAAGTAATCAGTTATGATGTGGTCCAATACAGCATCTCCAAGAAACTCAAGCCTCTGCACATGGGCAGACTTGCTAAGTGCATTACCCACAAAAAATTCATCTAAAGTAAAATACTATTTAACCAAATGAACTAGTAAACTACAATGCATTTCTTTGTACGTAGTCTCATCTTGTTTTTTAGTTGGTATTGTTTATAACTAAGGCATTAATATATGGATGGCAATTTTGTCTATGTTCTTGCAGGTCCAAGCTGCACCGTAAAACTGCAAAAATATCAAATTACTGAAGATCAAATTATAGATTCTTAGAGATTAACCTCATAGCAAGGGCCAGCATTACTGTAGGAACTATGTGTCAATGCTTCTACTAACAACGAACGATCGTTGAAAACATAACCAAGCATTGTCTCTAAGCTTCTCACATCAATGATTTCTTCATGTTTTGTTATAATATTCCTTTCCTCTTGCATTTCACTATGCAGTTCTACACCCATTCCTAATGAATTTATGAAATGAAATGCTGCCTGTTCACCAGAAGCACTGAGATAGGCCCCAATCAAAGCTTCAACACTATCTGCAATTCTCTTGCTTTTCATGGATATTGCCTTCAGACTGTACATATTGTTTGTTGGTAGTAAGAAAGATTTGATGCTACCACATTTGTCATATCCAAGCCCTGGAACAATCCACTTATTGTGATTAAACTCTTCACCATGAATGTATCCCTGCCAGGCATGAAAAAAATATGTATACATTACCAACTACGTTCAATTCTATCTTACAAAGAACAATGTCAATTATGAATTCGTAAAATGTAGTCCATTTAGCTCAGTGTTTCATTGTGTAACATGGTAGAAAGTTGTGGATAGCAGGATTTTATATAAAAAAGCATTATTAAAACCTGGAAAGAAGGAACGGACAGAACATACTGCATTTGGATCATAGCTGAGTATTTTTAATAAGATTTTCATGAAAATACCGGTCCCAACATCAGAGCTGAGAGGCCTTGTTTGAAACATAAAAATTGTGCAGAAGCATAATAATTCCAGCAACATTTCCATGAAAAACTGCTCCAAACAAGGCCACTTGAACCAGGGTGCCAATGCGCATTACTAGCAAAATGACTTCAAAAAAATATTTTAGTCCTTAACAAAGCAACAAACCAGGTTCCACATTCAGAACTTCTTTGTTTTGGTACGTATTGAGTTTCAACCACCAACTACACGCTCAAAAGTTCGACCAACTATTACAATTCAGTCTAAAAAAAGGCATATGCAAAGCAGATTACAACATAAGATTTTTCCGTACCACAAGTTTGCTGTTGCAAGCCAGCTGGCATAGAGCTGTGTTGGAGACCAATTCTTCTCTCATAGAGGTTAGCTTGCCCTCTCGATACTTGTATTTGCTAAAAAGATGCTGGCCTGTAACATACTTAAGGAAAGAATCCCCAAGTGTTTCTAATGATTCCAGTGAGAATTCCTCTTGGCATTCCTTTGTTGTAAGCGCTTCTAGAATCTGCATAAGAAGCAGCTTGCTGACTCCAAATTAATAGGAAACATAATAGTTTAAGCATCATCCAAACAACAAATTATAATTTCAGTAGCATATTGCTACCATTGAGAGCTAAGCATTGTATCAGCAAGATGTCTCTTTTTACAGAATAGAAACTGCAGTTCTTTAGTTCTAATTAAGTAATGTATGTACATTGACAACTTCCAAGCCTTCTTTATCCTCAACATTTTAACAAAACAAGAGTAACTGATTCTTTTCTATCATGTAGGCAAATCCAGTTCACTCAGTAGACTATTAACCTACTCCAGTTAGTAGTGGAGTAAAATAGATGACTGCTGAGGAAACAGAACAGAACCTTCATTGCTGTTATGTTGAATTGTTGCATTTTTGGGCCCAACTGGATTTTCAACTTCGCAGAAAGAAGCAGACACTGGATACGGTGCATTATGGAAGGAACAAATGAAAAACTGCACAAAGTATTTGTTGACACTGGCGCCATGACTACTCTGCAGAGTTCAGGTCGCAACTTTGTGCTGCTACGTTCTGAAGCAAGGAAAAGGATGATCGAGTTAGCATCATATGGCAAACTCAGCTTATCAACAGCCACAGGGTCAATGGTTCTAACTTCTAAGCTCATTTTCTATCTTTCGTGAGTGAGAAACTACATGACTACTCTGCAGAGTTCAGGTGGCAACTTAACAGAGTTTCTACCGCTAGGTTCTGAAGAAAGGAAAAGGATGATCAAGTTAACCACCATATGACAAAACATATAAATAGCAGTAGGATCAATGGCTACAATTATAACTTCCAAGCTGATTATGTCTTTTGACAGTGGTTTACTACATGTGCCTACTATTTCTTTTGCGTGGAGTATGCCTTCTAATTACTCAGCATTCATTAGTTTATGAGGGCTTGTGTTTCAGCTTAAGACACAAGCTTGATCCTTCTGACATTGATACACGATTCAGCTTCTTGATCTTCTTAAAAAACTGACTTATCCTGAGTATTAAATCAGAAAAATAATGATATTTTCAGTCATTGAAATTTGAATTCCAGCCTACACATTTCATTTTCATATCTTTTCGGTTGAAAACTCTATAATATGATGCTCCTTTTGCTACTCTGTGAATAGTAAAGCACGGATATGAACGTTATAGACAATTTAATTCCAGTTGCAAAGGAAGAATATATCTTTAAAATTGAGATACATATTTAGCAGTTGGATTAGTTGCAAGCAATGTTTGTGAGAGTATCGTAAACCCTCTATTGATATTAAACCTGAAAGGTAACTGTAACAGCACATACTAACATCATGCTTTTTGTAATACTTATAAACAATAAGCAACCATACTGTCATATGTAAAATATACAAGTTTAGAAGTTCTAGGAGTTGATCATAAATTAGTTGAATTTATACGTGCTGTTGGAACAAGATATCAATAAGCAAAAAAAATATTGGTACTGTTAACAGAAAAGAACCTTTCCCTTTTCCATAGCACTTGTGTAGGAAATTTTGTACTGTGAACATTTCACTGGCAACCAGTAGTAAGTTGCTTTCAGAGGTTAAACATAGGCTATACCTGGAGCATACAAAGAAGAATGCTGATTTTTGGACATTAAATTTTACAGCTCAGAGGAGAATTTAACAAATGTAAGGATAAAATTATATGTAGTCTTAATTACCTTTTGGAGCTAGCAACACTCCCATCTCTCAAATGCAACTGGTCACTTACATTTATGCCAGGGAACCCTGTGACATTATAAAATTTTCCATCACGAGGGATGTAAACAACAGCATTCCGAAGCATGCACCTGCAGCAAGGACCATCCATCGTCTGCAGCAAATCGACATCCTTACAAGAATGACAGTGTCTCATGTCTTTGTCAGACGTCGCATCATATACTGATGAAGTTGAGAACTTGATACCACACCAATCAATTTTGCCAGAGACAGAAGGCAGAAGTAGATAAACAACCCCTACAGATACTTGTAGTTCATGGAAGTACTTTATAGCATCAATGACCTCCGAATGACCATTGCCAATAAGCAAAGAAAGAATAGTGGTCTGAAATCTTCTTGCAAAAATGACCTGAAGAAGCAAAAATTGTGCCCTCCACCACATTAGCACAGGAGGCCTCAAACTTAAAATGCTAACATTGTTGATGAAATAAACTAAAAACAGGATCCAGATTCCTGATATTCAGAAACTAGGTGACATAAATTCCATGCTTACCTGCTCTTGATTTAGATGAATGATGTGCATGTACTTAATGGTAACTTCAACACCACCCGAGGTAAATGAGTTGCGCAGGAATTCGGGCCCCAGGTCACATTTGACAGCTAAGATTATGTCGGTTGGAGCAGCAGGTGTGTTCAAACACCCTCTCAAAGAGATGTTGTAGCAATAATACAAGCCGCGACGAGAAAAAGACACCCAATTGTCCACTAGTTCTTCGGGAAAGTAGACAGGCTGTCCATGCTGATATGTATCCTCAGCTGAGTCATTGAAATTTCGAGTGAGTCGTCACAAAGCTAACTGTAAGCATGTGCTCGAAAATAAGTGAATTGGTGACATCAGATTGTAACAAGTGAATGAAATCCCCCTGACAATGTGGCTTCTTCACGAATGCTATTGTGTGATGTCTTTCTATCTTTGGGTGGGGCAGTCAGTCGAAAGCATGGCCCGTACCAGCAGACCTTAGCCTGTTCGTTTGGCTGATGGCTGGTGCTGGTTTGTTCTGAGAGAAAAATACTGCTGGCATCCGCGCCTAAAGGCATCGATCAGATGTTGGGATACAAAAGCCGAAAAACAAAACTTACTTATGCGGGATGATGAATTAAACCAGTGGTCAGAATTACTGAAAATGAATAGAAATTTCGTCGCTGGATCGAGGCCGGCAAGAGCTACAACACACTAGCTCGCTAGCTGCAGTTGGATGCCAAGTACATACTACGCATTACGCAGTAGCATAGAAAGCCGGACAGAATGAGGCTTACCGCTGCCGCACCCTTCCTCGGATCCGGACGGACCTTCTCCCCCACACCGCGCACCAACCACGGCGGCGGCGGCGGGGCCGTCCATGGCGACTTGGGGGAGGCTGGAAGAGGAAGGGGACGGGAGGCAGAGAGCCGGTGCAGTGCAGAGGTGGCGGCACTTGGGCTCCCGGTGGCAGTTGCCGTCGTCGCTTGAGTGAGGCTCGACTGTTGACTCGTGCGCGCACGACGACGACGAGACTTCGGGTGGAAGGAAAAGAAGGAAAGCGCTGTCGCCGCGTCGGTCCACGGTCGGTTCCCGCTTTGGGTGCTGCTTTTTCCGATGACGACGAAGGATTTCTCCCGATTGGGCCCGAGGCTCACCGATATATGGGCCCGGCCTCCATCCGCGCATGCATGTCGCACTCTTTCCCTGATCCAATTGCAGAAATCACACCGAACCCAAACCAATCTCGCTTTTGAACCGAGATTCTATACTCCTTGCAGTAACAGAGGTTTGAATCCGGACCATACAGATGTACCTCGAGATGGGAACCTGGTTCAGGTTTGGCAGGCGTATATGTCTAGTCCAGTACCACCTTTAGAGCAAGTATAGCAATGGGCGAATAGCCGGCGAAATCCGAGGCTGGAAGAGAGAGAAATAAGGAGAGAGAATCGGACGGGCGGCTTGCCGGACGCCCGCTTGAAGTCGGCGAAGACAAGCTAGCGCAACGGCCATTGGTTGGGCTCCCCGATGTGCATTAAATGCTAGTAGAGTCCAGCACCGGCGCCGCCGAGTCACCGGGCGTTGCGGCCGGCGGCCGGCGAAACTACTAACCATGCTCTTACGGCATACGGTGTATAATACAACCCTCGAATCCCGTCCCCCGAGCATTTGGGTACGCATTATTTTAAGAAGTACAAGCAACGGGTGAGTAAGTAGCAGCCGAGAGGAGGTTCGAAATTTGAAAAAACAGTAGATCCATTGCAAAAGAAGCGCGGGGGTTGGCGAGTAGTGTAGGCGATAATGGCGGAGCGTGAGTTCAACGTTTCGTTCCTTAGGGCGGGGAGAAGCGAGGAGATGTGCCGTGAAGCGGAGATGTAGTGGAAGTGATTCTTCACTACGGCACCATGGAGCGGTCCGTGGAGGTTGTGGAGGCGAGGTTGTGAGAGATGAACCCGAGTGGAATCGGTTAATGCGGGTGGCGTCTCGGAACGAAGGTTGGCGACATGGGGAGAGCTGTGCATTCCGCCGGAGTTTGCAACGGCGGTGGAAGGGAGAGGTGGTGGCTCTAATCCGGTGGCTGCGAGGGCGGATGGCGGAGGATCAGGAGGAGCTCCTGGAGTTCCGGTATTTCCTTCTTCACCTTGTTTGGGTTGATTGCATAGTTTTGGTGGTTCGTTGGGTAGGTAGCACTGCATTGGATTAAGATTGAAGATGTCTTTTTTCGGAGTGGTTGCGAGTGGGTGTGTTTATATTAGAGAGCATGTGTTTATTTATCTTGATTTTTGTTATAAGGATAGTAATGTTCAGAGTACATTGGTGCAGGATTGCAGAGAGGGGCATGATTTACTAGGAAATTTGGGCATTGAATTTCATGGGTAAGCTCGTTATGCTTCGTGGCATTTTTTTAGTTCATTGATATAAACGACTTTTGGTCACCGACATGGGCACGTTTTGGTATGTAACCTTTATATATCCAAATTGCAGTGGATTGGAAATGGAACGGGGACAATGCAGTTCTGAAAATGCTAGCATGCAGTCTGGTCCACTTGAGTGAGTTACTTGACAGATAGGTGACCCTTTGTTTGTTTCGTCTTGTTAATTGTTGAATCATTTCATGACAGGATGCGTAGGGAACCACGAAAGTTAGTACGAAGGCCGGTATTTTTCCCAGATCTGGTATGTGCAGCAAGGGATGCATCAGAAAAAATTGGTTATAAGTAATTATCTGAACATACTAGAGGCATGCTATTTTTATTGCTTGTTATTTAAGTTTGGTGGAGGATAAGAATTAATTGATTTCGGCGGAATTGGTTACGGAGGTGTTTGTTATGAACATACATTGACGGAAGGTTCGGGTGAAACCGGTCCATGTGGGGCGAGGGTATAATGAGGCATTTTATTTTTTTTTTGGATCCGTACCATGTGAATATTTGTTCGAGAGGGAGATATAACTAGAATCTCTATGTTGCTCAGGATTGATTCAGAAAATCAGCAAGCTGGAACAAGTGATTTTTGCTTTGATCTGAATGCACCGCCTGCACATGCCTCAGGTGTCGGATCAGAAGCTATTGTACAAGAGGTTTGTACACGGGTGGATGTTCAGATCGATCACGAAGATGCATTGCATAGGTATGTTTGAGAAGTGTATTTGTTGGCAAGGGCCATGAAACAATTTGTGAGAGGTGGATGTTCTAATATTTGTGTTGTACATGTAGTTGTTTCGGTGGAATAGATCTGAATATGCAACCTGCAGTGAGTGCTTCTTGCAGCATTACAACTTTAGTAGGAGGACATGATCAGGTAGAAGTTGGTATGGATGGAGTTGGATCGGGTAGTTCAGAAAATTTGCTCGTTCCGTGGAAAACAAGGTAAAATACTATTTGTCCGTTACTGGTCAGTAACGACCTGATTGGTTAGTGATCCTTCGTTAGTTGGAGGAATAGAAATTAGAACAGTAGTATTTAGAATAATTAGAAGTGGTACAGCATGACGTTTTTTTGATTTGGGTTATTGTAAACCTGCAGGAATGTTGCCCGCACGGGGCCACACGGAAGGGAGAAAACTTTGGGTAGGAAATGTGCACTCGAAGAAGCCATGATGAAGTTCGCAGATCGGGATTCAAATTTCATTGTTAACCCGAAAGTTGGTACAGAGTTCGATGACGTGGACGAAGCGTTCCAGTACTATAATCTTTATTCATGGGAGTGTGGCTTTGGAATAAGGTGGGGAAAGGAAAGAGTAGCTGACAATCGGGTTAGTCGTCAATTGCCAGTTGAACAAAGATACAAGTTGTCTAGGGAGTTCAATTGCGGTTGCGGCGTAAGTGACCCCGTACGAACTTGTGTTGATATTAGACTTTGTTGTAGGTGTAGCGAGTGTGGAGGTCTCAGTGTTGTGTACAGGAACATAACAAGATGGGTATGATGATTGCAGGGAAGGCCCGGGAAAGATGTGAAGACATCGTCAGCAAGAACAAATTGCCCAGCAAAGCTTAGGCTTGGTCGCACTAGTGACCATGGTTGGATAGTTGTGGAGCATAATACAAACCACAACCATGAGTTGTCTGCTACAAGTGGTGAAAACAAGATGTGGCCATCTCATCACCAGCTGGACAAATATACAAAGAATTTGATCCGGATGCTGCGGGAGAACAATGTCGGTATCACTAAATTATATAGTATACTCGGTACATTCTTTGGTAAAATGGAAAATGTACCAGCAACGAAACGTAGTTTGAAGTATCTATGCCAGAAGGTAAACAGGGAACAAGCTGAAGATGACATAAATAAGACATTGAAAAAATTCAGTGAGTTCATGAAGGATGATCCCGGGTTCAAATATGTTTTTGATCCTGATGAGGATGGTCGGGTTAGGACACTAATGTGGACCAACAGTAGGAGTCGTATGCAATATGAGCATTTTGGTGATGCAATCATTTTTGACACTACATACAAGACAAATTTGTATGAATTACCTTTTGGTATGTTTGTCGGGGTGAACAACCATTTCCGGAGTATCTTCTTTGGGAGGTGTATTGTTGATGATGAAACAATTGAAAGCTTTGAGTGGGTATTCGGGAGAGTTTGCCAAGCTAATGGGTGGTAAAGAGCCCGCAACAATATTGGATTGGTAAGTGTTAGAAGTAGAACGACGTATAGGGCTCCTAATATTGATGTAATGTTTTGCTGTGTGTGAGATATGATTTTAATGGAAACCAATAATGTGCAGATCAATGTAGAGCAATGGAGGTGGCAATAGAAAATGTATGGAAGAATACAACCCACAGGTGGTGCAAGTGGCATGTGCTAAAGAGACTTGGCGAGTGTGTTGGCATCAAGTACACAGGAAACCAAGAATTCAAGGACAAGTTTCACAAGCTGTTGAATGAAATGATGACCAAAGAAGAATTTGTAGGTGCTTGGGAAGCACTCATGGTGGAATATGAGTTGACAGACAATGATTTCTGAAGCAAATATTTGAGACGCGTCACATGTGGGTGAAGTCTTACTTTAAAGGTGTTTTTACGTGCTCGGATGACCAGTACACAAAGGAGTGAGAGTGCAAATATGATGCTGAAGAATATTGTGCCACCAAGTTGTCCATTGCATAAATTCGTCGAGCAGTATGGCAAGTTGCAGTACATAAGAGTGGAAGAGGAGAATTATGAAGAGAAGCAAAACAAAAAGGTATGCAGCACATACTGGTTGTACTCTGTACAAATATTATTTTATGGAAACTATTGAAAGTCACGTCAAATTTATGCGAATGCGGATGTTGAAGCGTAAAAGTTGTGGAGGACCACTAGTTGTTCATCTTTGGTGAGATTTACACGGCTAATGTTCATGCCATGTTCGTGAAATTAAGGACAAATCGGAGTTCTATAGAGCCATTGAAGTTGAGGGAGGTTTAGAGTACAATGTAGAACACTATAACATGGAGAAGGTGCGGCGACGGTGCAAGGGGAGATATAAGGTTACGGTGCGAGAACCGATGAGAAGTACGAGTGTGAATGTGGCTTGTTTGAGCATTTTGGCTTGCCTTGTAGGCACATCATAAGGGTGAGTAATTTGTAGGTAGCTGAAATTATTGATGTAAGATGAATGGAGGAGTTTGATTGGTAAGCGATAGCATTCGGCGCTTGCTTGCGGAGTGTGCCGATCAGGAGGGGTGTGCAGAGGATTCCAGATAGCCTAGTTGTGAGAAGATGGACAAAGAATGCTAGGATCCAGCTTCCAGGGTACATGTCGGTGTACAGCAGAGCCGACCCAGCGCTAAAGGCGCAAACATATAGGCATGCCTCATTGATGATTAGTGTGCTAGAGTTCATGGAATTAGCGAGATAGAAATGTGGGAACATACAAAATAGGGCCGCAACATCTAGAAGATGCGAAGAAGGCAATGGCATGTGTCGGTACAGAGTGTGATGGAATGGGTCTAGCCGATCGCCAAGAAAAAGAAAGAGTAGAAGGAAACATAGAGAATGCGGACAAATTCCCACTAAGGCAACCATTGAGTAGAAGGGGAAGTGGAAGGCCTAGTAACAAAAGGAAGAAAGCGAGGTAGTGAAGTTGGGTCGAGGGGCAAAGGTAAGAAGAAAAATGAAGGAACCAATGCAAATTGTTCGAAGAGGCCAAGGTTTTGTACTCTTTGTAGGAGCGACAAGCATATGAGGAACAAGTGTCCAGACCGGGATAAGAGACAGGACAAACCAAGGAAGGGGCCTACATGTTCCGGATGTGGAGTTGAAGGTCATAGCATTGACAAATGCGGTGCTGATCAGCAGCAACTTGCTGCTATAGCTTTAAAATTATTTTAATATGCGAGTTTGATGTAATGGCCATGTAAGAAGGTTATCTGTTCTGGAAATGTCTTTTGTAAACATGGTCGTGTATGCCCATTCGGTGCATTTATTTACATGAAGGTTAGGTGTTTTTTGTATGTTTGTTGTTTGTGCCAAGTTAATGTGGTGTGTAGTATGGATGTTAATTATTTAGTGTGAAGCAGTGGACGTCCTTCGGTAACATGGCAGTGAAGGGTTTTTTATTGTAAAACCCGGCTAGTGGAGCAGATGTACTGTTTAGGATTGAAAAAAAAGCGCGCGGTACTTGGAAAACTGCAAATTTGAAAGGGCTCGGTTTATATATTAGGAGGGAGGGGACGATAGGTTTAGTGGCATTGTACGCCGAAAAGAGGAGCCAAAAAATTTGAACAGCTGAACAGGAGTGGCTGAAGGGAAAAAGGTTGGCGGGATGGAGTCGTTGGATTCCTCAAGTGCAGGCAGTGTGGAGTCGGTGGTAAGATTTTTTAATTAGCATCATTGGACTGCTATGATTAGCATAACCATTTTCTTTGGTTGGCATGTGAGTCGAATGTACACTGTCGGATGTTTAGGGGTCAGATCTGGAGGTAGGTATGGAAGGAAGAGCAGGGGATGGAGGCAACCGTGGATGTACAAGGAAAAGGAAGAGAGGGGACAGCATATCAGACCTGGTGGACTCTTCTGATGATGTTAGTGTTGACGGAACTCATAAATTGCGCAGTTCACCACAGAAAGGTTAATGCAGTTTGGTTGGTGTTGTCTGAACTTTTGGCTGTTTATGCTTTTTCAGGAGTCTGTGCAGGGACAGATAAAGTTTCATCGCACGGAGGCTGAAGGGATTAGGGAAGGGAATATGCAGGTAGCGGCTTAGTGTGGAGCGTGGGATCTGATGAGTTCAGATATGCGAATCTTTGTACAGTTGTGGAGATTTAGTTGGCATGAGAATTGAAGCTGTCCATATGTTGCAGGTTTTTGTGCAGGAAACACCTGATGATGGGTTGGAGGGGACCGGTGAAAATTCAAGCGAAGGCGATGCAGGCGCTGAACAGGTTGTCATTGAGCTAGTTGAAGGGGACCAGTTCTCAAGCACAGGAGCGATGGGTGGAAGTACTGAAGGTGATGATACAGAGATGGACGACGCCGATAGTGGTGTGTTGAATGTAGGTGTTTGAACATTTGGTGGCCTTAGTTGCTGCATTATTTTGTTAGTAGGGAAAACTGGAGCAGCATTATTTTGTTAGATTTTCTTTTGATGTGCAAATCCCATGATTCAGGGCGGAGAGCAGGTGAAGTGAAGGGGGCGGGCTCTTTTGGGGAAAAATGTATGTACGGTAGTTGTTTTGATGAACTGTGCATGAATGATGATTTCTACACGTAATATGTGGTGTTGTTCATTTGGAGTGTACAGATTGTGATGTGAAGGGGAAGCTGCGAAAACATATAGTATTAAAAATCAAGTAGACAAGTGAAGGCAAAAGTAAATGCGGTTATGTATATTTTACCACGGTGCTTGTGGGTCCCACCGCGGCATGTATATAGTTGTGGCATTTACTGCTGTGGAGTGTGATAAGTGTTGGGTTATGTAAGTTATAGGAACGCAGTAGAAGGCGGATCTGGGAAACTCGATTGCGCCGGTTGAACTTCACCCAGGTTTGTTTGTTCCTGTACCCATTGTCTGAACTAGAATCAATAGATCCGGATTAGGAAAGATCGAATGAAAAGAAATTTCTTGATTATTGCTAGGTCTTCGTGGATTTCATCAGGGAATGGCGGGCGGTGGGAGGAGAATGCGTGGACGAGGAGGAACACCGGGGAGCGCATCGGTGGGCGAGAGGGTGACCGAAGCGGAGGTATGCGCGGGATCGGCGGACGTGAAGGGCGTGCGGACGACGGCGGTAGCGGTGGGAACGGTGCCGCGTGCGGGACGAGGAAGCGATTTGGAGCGAGAGGTAGATGGCGGAGAATGCGGCGGTGGGACGGAACAAGAAGATCCAATGCGGTACTATCCAAATCGATTCTTCGGAAGCTTCAATACGGATTTGGTTTGTGACCTCATCGATTCTTTTGGTGAGAAGAAAATTTCGTTCTTTGAGAGAGGTCGGTCTTGGAGGGCTACAACACCTAAAACGCGGAATGCCGCATAGCAAAAACTTAGTATTTTTCTTGTACAAGCGATTAGACAGCAGAGAGATGTTTGTGGACTTGGGGAATGGGAATAAGATAATATTGACAATTGAATCAGTAGTAAAGTGTATGGGGATTAGGGGAACTGGAATAGATTTAGAAGAAGATGATCTGCAGTTGGAGGCTAGTGTTAGAGAAAAGCTGAGTACTATTTTCGAGACTTGTGGTCCTAAACAATTGCCTAGCACATCTGACCTGCACCGTGTTTTGGTGCGTGATTACGGAATGGAGATGAGTAAAGAAGAGGAGGACAAATTTGTTGTGGCCCTTGTCGCTTACTGTTGTGCCCATGTGCTCGCACCAACAGACAGAGCAGCAGTGGTCCCAAGGAACATTTGGAAATTTGTCTCGGATGCACATAAAGTGCGGTGTTGCAACTGGGCAAAGTACATACTTAGAGTAATTGCGTCCAATGCAGCTGAATTGCAACGAAATATTAGATTAAGACCAGCACCGCATACAATACGTACGGTCGGCTTCGGTTGTACCTTGAGGTAATAACCGGTCCATGTTAGTTGTCAATTCGGTAGCATGTAGTGGATGAGTTGATTTTTGTAGAGTTGTTAATTTTGTTCTTTGGATGCGGTGATGTACTTAGACCACATCAATTTCGGCGTTCTCAATGTACCATTTGGGACTGATCCAAGGTTGACAACATACAACAGTGCCACAATGAGTGAGCTTCTTAAGGAAGCGAGAGATAAGAAGGATTGAATTCAAAGTGACTATGGTAAGTTAAATTAGTGGGTTGGGAATGAACAAATAAGTGTTGCACATTTGTTTGTGTGAAGAACGTGTAACTCGTAAATGATAATGTTGCAAATTTCATGCAGCGAAGGGAAGATGAACCAAAACGAGTGATGAAGGAAGCTGTAATGTAAGTTGAGCAAAAATTTTGCTTACATATGTTGACAATTGGTTCATTTTGAATGATATGTTAACCGTTAACAATGTAGTAAATGTTGGAAGCCATCGGGGAGGAACATAGGAAGGTGTTGGCACAATTAGCAAGTAATGTTGAAATTCAGCATGCGAGAATAGGAAGGTGTACGAGTCGACAAAGCTGGTCATAGATAAAGTGTACACAGGTACGGTGAAGGCAGTGGGAGAAATGACAGATCATTTTGTTGAAGTCATAAAAAGGAGCTACAAAAAAGGAAGTGATCCAAATACAGCACAGGGCATGGGAGGTAATGTGCACCAGAAATGGTTCTGCATCCTGGTAGTGTGTTTGTCTGGTAATTATAATAAAAACTAATGTCCATTGAATTGCCTATTAGGGAAGGCGAGAGTGTCTGGTGAACCTGTGGATGATGTAAGTGAAATGGGAGCTCCTGGAGTTGCAGGAGTTGAATATGAGGACACCAATGTGCGTATGGAGTATGATGATACTGCAGCTACTGAAGATGACAGTGGTGTCTTATTTATGGAAATCTTTTTCATTTTGCAATGAAAACAAACCGAGTGCATGGATATTAATATCTATAATACACAAAAATTGCGGGTATGGTGTACGGAAGACGAGTGGGAGCCGACGGGGCAAATGATTTGAGGGCGCAAGAAAATGTGATGGACATGGGTAAGTGACGTAAGAAAGGAATTTATTTTGTCATTTATAGAACAACAATTTAATACTAATTTGTTAAATGTGTTGGAGTGCAATTAAATTTTGGTAAAGTTGGAAATTATTTTTTTGTGAGCTAGATATCTAAATTGTACTAAAACAATACGCAGGGGAGGAGAGCCTATATCGAGATGATGTTGGCCAAAAAGATGAGGTGCCGGCGGGGACGGGGAAATGAATATGGTGCGGTGGACCCGGAAAAGAACAATGTGGGTGGAGATGGTGGGAGAGGCAGAACCCAAGGTAACTTGTGTTGGTGAAGAATCATTAAAGTTGGCGGAAAAATTGTAAATAATAGAAAATACACATTACAATGATATGATAGAAACCTTGATTTGGGAAATATTAAATACTCAGTAAAGTAATGTAGTTCATGGCTTACTATGTAGGAGGAAGTGGATCAGGATCTGGTCGGTTACACAGGAAGTCAAACCCTGCGAGGATGTTTGACATGACCCCTGATTATAGCAGAAGAAGTGGAGAGGGAATGGGACCAACGTATGACAAGTCGCCACTTGATACTGGAAGTAACTTGTCATGGAGTGAGTGGCTCAAAGGTAATAAGAGGATTATAAAAAAAGTTTATTCTGCACTTGCAGTACAAGATGAATTTAAATGCTGACCAAAAACAATGTATTAATTGCGAAGCAATGTCAAGTAAAGAAGTTAGGGACAAGTGTGTTTGAGGAAGGGCGGGGGTTGGGAGGTGATTCGGTGGAGAACCAACATCATAGGAGGCGAAGTGCGAGCGGGAAATTTAGGTGCCAATTTGGGTGGGAACGTAGAGACGAGAAGCACGGCCTCGGGTTCAATTCGGGTATGGGGATTGGAGGTACATAATGTTCCGTCCACGGTATGTGGCTAGAAAAATAGGTAGAGTGCGGATATGTGTCTAGGGAAAAGGAGCACCGCAATAAGTATTTATACTTGGAAATGACGCATACGGAGTTCTAGCGGTGGTGACCGAGAAGAAGAGGTACAAGATGGGAGGCCAAAAAAAAGATCAAATGAGGAGGCGGGAGGGACGAAACTACAGAGAGGACCAATCATGAAGAGGTTGTGTACAAGGCTTAGGATGAGGTCTGCTGATGCAAATGTAGGAGACACAACAAGTGAAGAGAATGTAAATGTTTTACGAGGTAAGAAGATGACACCATCCAGAAGGGTGGTAACAGAGATTAGGAGGCCTGAATCACCATTTGTTCAAAAATACAAGTTGCCAGGGAAACTGAAGAAACAAAGCATGCACAAATATAATCGCATAATGGAATTTAGTGGGCCTGTTTTGCTAAGGTAATATCTAAGCAACCATATTAGGATTCTTATTTGTGTTATACATAATTTGTTACATGCTTATAACGCATCATGTCATGTCAGGAAGTGGATTGTCCATGACTGTCCAACTCGGATAGAAATAAGTGGTGGAGCATTAATACATGAGCTGAAGGAAGGTGGAGACATAAGTACGTCCACTATGTCAGTGTATGTTAGGAGAATGGATCAAGAGGAGACTGAAATGTACAAAAAATTAGAAGCAAGTAGCTACCACTGGAGGCACTTCATGGAGCCTTTATTTGCGGTACGTCGAGTGAGTAGATTCAGTTGAATAATGTAACAAATGTACTGCAACTAAATCTTTGTTAAATGTGCAGGTAAGAGTATTGGGATTAGATGACCTGCAGATTACTGATGAGATCAGGGATATGATGATAGGCCATCATCTCGGAGGCTTGATTGAACATTGCAGAATGGTGAAGCCTAGCAGAGTTTTTATACTTTGCGAGAAAAGGAGTGTTGGTGACTAATGGTATGTATATGTCGATGCAGATAATGATCCCATGCAAAGGAAGAGGGACCTGGAGCTTGTATGTCTTAGACTTGGAAGAAAAATGTGTACACATTATGGACCCGATGCTGGTGCAGTTTAGGGCAGAAGATCTTTGGGGCCTGCACAACCCTTTCATTCAGAGAATTCTTGATGCACTGGGGCGGTGCGCTGAAGAGTTTTTGCCGGGATGGGATGACATCTTTGGTGAATTCCGAAACACAACCATTAAGTTCGACCACGAACCTGCAGATTGGTAAGTTCAGAAGAACCTATGTTGTGAGCAAGTTGGTCGTAAGTTTGGTTATGGAAAATGTAGTGGGTAACTAGACTGGAATGTATCAATGGACGGGAACGACACCAGTGTGTATGTTGTGCATTACATGAGGTGGTTCGACGGGACCAAGTTGAAAGAACCCATAAATAAGGTAAGTACAACTCGAGTTGCTCAAATGAAGAGTATTATGCATGGGTACCAAATATGATAACATAGAACATCTATGTTTATGTCTCAAGAAAGGGCGTTGAAGATAAGAAAGACCATGCCTTATGACTTGCTCACTATGGGAGGCAACAAAGGTGATCTGCCCGAAGGGATAGTAGAACAGGTTGAACTATCGGATTAGGCCCAAGGAACTCGGGAGGTTGTGTAAATAATGGTGCACCGTCATTTTGCAGCACTAACTTGTACTAGTGTCCGAGTGTTTGTAATGAACAAGCTAATGTTCCTGTTGGAACTGTCAGCTTAGGCCAAAGACAGTGATGATGTTCATTTTGGCAAGTACTTGAATATGAAATGAAGGAATGATTGTAATGAACACGCTAATGTTGCTGTTGCAGGACATGATTTTGTTGCATCGCGTAGGGAGGTAGAAAAATTTAGATGAAACTACAGTAAATAGTAATATACTAGTGAAAAGTAAAAGCAGGTTACCATACATTGGAAAAGCTGATGACATAGGCGGGGTCCTTAAGTGAGTACAAAACATAAAACCGACATTCCAAAAAGTGGCATTGGCATCTAGCCAAATACATGAACATAGAAGAAGAGAATTACAACAAGGAGAACAATGATGACATCTTTCGAAGTCAACTGGAATGCGTCCTGTTGTGGGCCGTTCACTAGAGGTGTGGTGGGTGGAGGTGGCGCCATCTGAAGATCCTGTTGAACTACATCTTGTGAGCCGTAGCGAGGAGGTGGGGCGTTGTAGGGGTTGTAGGCTTGCACAGCTTGGCCACCAAAGTAGGAGTTGTAGGCTTGCACAGCTTCTGCTTCTGTTCTAAAAGATTGGTAGCAACTCCTGCTGAAACCATGAACTTGTTCATTGCAGCTGGCCCAGTCACGATAGATTCCGGGGGTGCGACCACGGAAAACAACGTACCAACGCATTGTATACTGAAACAAAAAAAGGTAGCAGAAGGGGTAAAAGATGAGTAAAATGGTAAGAGCATGAGATCTAGGGTTGAAGTTGCGAAAAAAAGAACAGAAAAAAGGGTAATATCGGGGGATGTAGGTCAAAGTTGCGTACCGAGAATAATAGTTGGCGTAGAAAACACTCTTGCAGAAGAACACAAAACTGGCAGTGATCAAAGTGTGAGGGCTCGGGCGGGTGTGTAAGAACAATGGGAGAAGAAGGACGTTGGAAGAAGAAAAGAGAAAGAAGCCGGAGGGAAGATGTGTGTGCGCGTGGTGGGTGGGGGTAGTACCTTTGAAGTAAAAGAGTGTACTCAGGAGATGGTGGGGTTTGGTGGGGTCAAGAGGATGAAACATGTGGCTGTAAAAAGGCCAGTTGATTTGTGTGGCCGCCATGCATGACCCACAGTGGGCAGCGACGACGATGAAAGATGAACACATGCCATAAAGGGAGGAGAATTTATGTTAGTAATAAACCTCAGTGATGTGAAGATCTGTGGTTATATGGTTGGCAGTAATTAGTTGTAACCAAATCAGCTGAACGAAGACATACATGTACTGAGATTGAAAAAAGTACAAATAGATGGAGTGCAACAATGGTATCTGAAATAAGTGGTGATTAGTAGCAATTCAGAATATGTTACATGCAGGGCGGTCGATTACACCAAATATATTGTTGGCACCAATTTAGCTAGGAATTATTCTAGCTAACATTGATGGCAAGACTTGACTTCATTGTGACGAATTGAAAGTGCTTCGAACAAAAGGATTCGCCGGATGAGTTCAATATCCTCCTACGAGTAAAAGAATCATTAGTATCAACTAATGTCGGTGGCGCTACGTCAATAAATATGGAATTGTCTATGGAACTAAGATGATTTACATTCTTAATCCGAACCTCCAATTCGATCCATTGTAGTACCGAACCATGTGAAGCATAACAACACCGCTATCGTCTCGCGAAAAAACGAGAGCATGATGAGTGGGATCATTGTAACATACGGCACAAATAAGAAAAAAAGTTGTTGAAGTCATGCAGCAAATTGGTACACTTGCCTTGCAAATGATTCATTGAACAACTTTGGATAATGAACATGCCAATTATCAGCAGGGCTCAGCGCCCAACAATCAAAAAAACATTGAAGGCATGTTGCTAGTGCAGGATAAATCCTATTGAGGACAAACTTGTGAATCGGTAAGCGCTGCTGACAATGCAACGGATCAAGTATATGCACTTTAGATTGTTGCATATCAAGCATGTAAGCTGACCAACACTTATTGACTAAAACCGGGATTACAAGCTGCATAAAAAACAACAGTTATAGAATAAATGAAAAAATAGTTGAAGACAGGGGTATATAGTAGAAGGTATATGAATTCGTGTGGGAAGAATGTACCATTGCACAAAGTGGGAGGCGGTGGTCAATGTGCACAAGCCGGCTTAGCACGGATTGGGCCTCATGTGTGGGATAGTCACCTAGGGTCAACATCCGGAACATGGTTTGGTAAAACAATCTAATATGAAACGGGAAATTGAAAAAGGAAAAACGTAACATACCGCGAAATCGATTCCGAAAAATGCCTCCATCTAGGTCTTCGAAGTGTCCTTTAATACTGAAGCATCAAGTTGGTTAAATCTCCGTATCAACAGGTCAATTATGTCAAAATCCATCAAATTCCTTGTAAGAAGATTTGCAACCAAATCTGCAGGTGGTATGATAAGATGCCTGGGGTCACGATGGACAACCAAAGGACTGCAAAGACATGTTTTCACAATTAAGAATAAGCAAATGCTGATATCAGGTGAAAGTTAGTTGCATACTTATGGAAGAAGATGTGAATTAAATTAGAACCTTGCTTGGGAAGCATCAAAGTGTTTTGTTATCCAAGTGTGTAGCATATCAACAAAAGCTGGATCGGGTGGTTCATGTGCGAGGGCTTGATCCCAAACGGAGGAGGACGGGATGGAGATGAAGGCACGGGGACACGAACAAATGGACGGTTGATTGCTTGTCCATAAAGCACGAACCTTTATTTGTACTCGCATCCTCCATCGGTGCCGAGTTGTTCAAATACAACAAGACGGGTGTGTTCCAACGTGGCGAAGTTGGAGACAAGTGCGGCCGGGATGAAGATTGCTCATCTCCCGGGTGTCGCTTGACTTTGAGACATTGTTGTGGAGGGAGCCGGCTCGATGCGGGTTTTTTTGTGTTGAAGTTCGTTTGAGACATAAAAATAGCAAGGTGTCTTCAATTCCAAGATCAAAGGAAGGAATGTCTCGGGGGTATTATATAATTAGAAGATTAGTGATGTGAGGAAAAGGGAGATTGGGAGGACATGTGAACATGTAGTGAGTACCATAATGCGTTTTTTTGGGGGCGGTGGTGGTACCGACGAGTAGTCGTTGCGGGCCTCTTTTGGGTAGGGGGACAACTTACGGGGACAAATGGGCCTAACATAAAGTGGAATTGGAGATGATGGTGACACTCAAGTATTAAGACGAGAAAAATAAGCGGCGACATGCCCGTAAAACATTACCGGATGTGGATCGCAAGGGAGGGGCGTATTGGGCACAAACTTATGATGACTGCAAAAATGTTATTTGGAGTAAGGTTGCCATGCAAAAAATGTTTGAATTAGTTGATATACGAAAAACAACATGGCATACCATGTCTATAGGTTCTTCGGAGGAGTATTAAGTTGAGGTGAGGGAGATGATGTATTGTGCACGGGCTTCTTGTGCATCATTTGGTTGTTTTGGATACCAACATTATCAACAAACCGATCAAAGAAGCGAGCATTACGTTTGATAAGAGCACGCCGCATATGAGCAACTTGTTGCATCATTAGCGCATTGTTGAGTTGGAAATAATCAAGAACATAGTGCTTAGCACACGTTAAGTATGTGAGGAGTTATGGGGGGGGGGGATATGAAAAGTTGAGTTCAAGATTTAAATATAAGAACATTACCGGTGAAGGGTGCTTTGCACGGATGTATGCACCAAAGTCGGCGGGGCCGTTGAATTCAAAAGTATCGAGAGTCAACCCAGGATTACATCCCCGAACATTGGTAGAGTGGAATTGATTGGAGGGAAGATTTGCGGCGAACTTTGAATGGGTTGGATTACCGGTTACATGCTCGGACTCATAAGTACGACGCATGTAAGGCGAGGACTCAGCAGAACGTATCTGCACGGGATAGTAAACAACAATGAACATATATAAATCAATAGAAACAATATAAGGTGGCAGGGGGTGCAAAAATGTAGATAAACATACCTGCATGAAATCGGTGAACTCACGCTCGCCAGCGCAGGCACAGCTAGTAGTCATCCTTTTCAGTGATTCCTGATCAAATACCTTAATGCGTGGTATAGTGTCATGCTTCTTGTCCAATAAAGGGAGACTAATATTGTCAAGGTAAAGCACCCGTACATGTTGCGGGTTTGGATCCATGAGGAATGCAAAGCAATAGTGGCGGCGAGGAAAATTAGGAAACGGATATGATCACATTAGTAAGGAAGCGAATAGTACACTAATGCGAGAGAATTGTCGGCTAACACGAAGGAAAAGGTGGCAACCAGTTATCTTCGTAACACGACCCTTACGAATCACTTCATCTCGAACCTTTTTAGCACCCTCTAAGACGTAGGTATAGACATAGCGACACCAATTGAATATATGTATGAGATCAGGATCCTTTAGTGCACCCCAGAAATCAGTATTTCCATGATCATGTTTCACGGATGGAACAAACAGATGGCCCATTACATATATGACAAATGCAATCTTGAATCTATCAACTTGTTGCCTAGACGACTTGTCATCTAAATGCTTCTGTAAAACACTCTCCAAAATCTTAAAGCTACGAGGGCCGGTTAATCCACGGTTGGTCTTAATTAAATCAAGTCGCTCTCCGGAGATGTCTCGGCGCGGCTATGTCGATGTCACCGCATGGAATGCCAAAAACAATACCAACATCCTTCTCATGAATATAAATACGTTTAGATTCGGATATGACAATGCGACTTTCCTCGGTATCGAGCTTGCTCATTAGCCACTAGGAGAACTTCAGATTTACCTTGGAAATACAGGGCAGATCAAGGATCCCCCCAAACCCTATCTGCCTCACGATCTCTTTCTTGTACTCACTAAACTTCGAAACCAGCAAGTAAACAGCTTTGGGAGAGCAACGATTGGTGATGGCATTTGAGCACGAACCATCCTCGGACCCGGCTTCATCTTCGCCGGAATCTTCTGTGTGACTCCTAGCTGGAAAAGAAGATCTAGATGTGCGGCTAGGCGGGGCGGAGGAGGAGGGGGTGGCGAGTACGGCGAGGGGGTTGAGTTGTAAGGTCGGGCATCCAATCTGGTGGTCGATCAACCACCATGATTGAAACTATAGTGGAAAGTGAATGGAAAGCGAAGGCTATTAGGAGGGGGATTGCAATAAGGGGAGCTGGTAAATAGTAAGACACACCATGTATACGAGGACGAACGAGGAGAAGATATTTGTCATTAGTCCTACTGTGGCCGCGATGTCGAGTAGTTGTACATGAGGCGTCCGCAACAAGAACAAACACCCTAGTGCTAGTGGTCTGGGTCAGAGGCGGGCGAACAGAGATGGCAGATCAGGTGGCAGTAGTGTGCCAGGACGCAAGTGGGGGGCCCGTGAGAAAAGGAATCTACACCTGTACCAAGTCGCCAGGCTTTTTCACCAAACCAATGCACCTTTATGTCATTGGACATCAAGTGTGGTCCGGTCATCGATCGAGTGTTTGTACGAACACGCCGACCGTGTGCCGGATACGATGGAAAAAAATTGAATTACAAGAGTAATACGGCCGGACGAGACAAAAAAACACGGGTACGAGAGGCGGATGTGCGGCCGGATTCTCGGTGTTGCAACTTCACGGAGTAGCACGGTATTTTCGCTCGCTTTTGTTGTCATCAGTGAACCAACTTTAACTTTCAGTCTCGTCAGAGCAATGTTTGGATGACTGGTGCTAAACTTCAGCATGTGTCAGGTCGGGTGTTTTGACACTAATTATAATTATCAACATAGATTAATGACAAAATTCATTTCATAATCCAAATTAATTCACGAGATGGATCTAATAAGTATTATGAATATGATTAGACAATGTGATGGTGCGGCTGCATTGAACATATGCTAATGATCGATTAATTAAGCTTAATAGATTCGTCTCACGAATTAAGTAATTAGTTTTATAATTAGGTAAGTCTAGTTACCCTAATTAGTATCGGAACACTCGATGTCACAAAGGCTAACCTTTATCCGCCATCCGAACACCCCCCTTAGTAATTGTGATCGGTGAGTGTTACGAAATAAAATTCATGTGATATATGACGAAACTCTTCCTTCGCTCTTCATGTACGCCCTGTTCGTTTGGCTGGTGGCTGATGGCTGGTGCTGGTTTGTTCTGAGAGAAAAGATCTTGTTGGGTAGTTCTTGGTGGCTGGTTTATTACGAGAGAAAAAATCTTGCTGGTGATGGTGATAAGCCAAGCGAACAGGGCGGTAATGACCTTGCTGGAAAAAAATTCTCACCGTAATGACCTTGCTAGAATAAATGTCAATGTGACATGCAATTTAATGCTTATGAAACTCTTATGAAATCTTCTATAAAAACTAACCTTAGTGTGAGAAAATTGATGCTGGTCAAACCCAATTATGCTGGAGAAAACTAACCTTTGCGAATTACATTTACCAACATTATCGCTCAATAATTTTCTACACGAGCCAACTTTTCTTTCACTCGCCAATAATTTTTTTACATTCACCAACAAATGCTAAAATGGTTCATTGGGTTGTTTTGGGTCAATTATTAAGTTATACTTCTGGACTATATAGATGTTTAGTTATCTTTCTACCGGAAATGTATAGATAAGAAATCCACGATCCACCTGATAATTTGGGCTAAGAAGGAAGGGTTGGGCCCAGATTGAGAGTATGTCACAAAATGCGAACACTGAAGGGTTTCTAGAAAAAGAAAAAAAATAAGTCATCGATAAATTCCTTTGCTTCAAAATTCAAGCAAGCTTCGATATGTGGTGTTTATTCTATATACTATATTTTTTCATTCGAAATTCTCGTGGTAGCTCCTTAATCTTTTGTGTTCATTGGCACACACAAAACTCATGTACAAATAATCCATAGTTTGAACATCTTCCAACTATACAAACATGAACAGAGCTGAAACTGTGAACCTTTCCCACAAGTTGGTAACTATTTGATCTACTAGAAAATATCAAAGTTCTGCAGCTCCAAACTTCATGATACAGCTGCCGCGGCTTTCAGTTTCTGAAGCAGAGCCTTCGCGGCCAGAGCCGTAGCCACATCCTCGTTGCGACCTTTTCCAGTCTCCAAGTACAGTGTCCCCGCAGCCGTTACCTGTACAACCACCGTTGTCAATCGAGCGCCATCGTCACGAGTTGAAGAGTACAGTGGCTGAGGGTATTTCCTGCCCTCGCATAATTCTTTCAGTTCCGACACTGGGTCAGGCTCCAAGCTCGTGACGGTGGCGAGAGGTTCCAGTAGACGCCTCATGGCTCTCCAGACAACCACCTTGTCATGATTGCTGTCGACGTAAATCGCACCAGCGATCGATTCGATCAAATCTCCGAGATACTGTGTGTGTTTTCAACAGGCAACAAGCCCGTGTTACATGTTAGCTATGCGATGGTAAAAAGGTCGGAGGAGTGAACAAACAATACTATATTTCTACCTATTCAGATTCAGAAAGGCATACAGTTTCAGTTTACAAAACCAAGAAATTAAGCTGGAATCTAAGTGAAACCATTCAAATGTTAAACCAAATTCGTACTGACACCCTAGAGAACCAGCTACTGGTTACTGGCAGATGTTCTGGCACAAGACGTAGAAAAACAAGAGCTGAACAAAACTGCTAATCAGTTTCGGCCAGTTTCTTCCATACAGCTGTGGATAATATATCTGATGAATCGAAACAGAAACCACAAAAAAAATACTGTGAGAGCATATATGATCAACACAAAACTAAAAAGGCACTCATCATAGCATTATAGCAACCTAGAAAAACTGAACAGTCAAGAACATACCTCAGGTAGACCAATGCCAGGTTCCCAACCATGGGACGGGCCTGAAAATGACCTCCCCGAATTCTCAAGGTCGTTATCCATCTGTGTTGATAAGGAATGGAGAATATGCTTGTGTAATCCTGCTTTAACAGCTGCATGTGCATAGCAACAGTTGTTCGCAGAAGCTTTTCGTAGATTTGTCAACAATGCTGGTGTACAATTAGGGTAGTATTGTTTGAAGAAGTAATCGGTTAAGATATGGTCCAACACAGCATCTCCAAGAAACTCAAGCCTCTGCACATGTGCACAAATTTGTTAAGTACATTACCCACAAAAATTCATAGGGTAAAATACCATTTGTTTAAAAGAAGCTAGTAAAATCGCTAATACAAAAATTTTCCTTGTATTTATGTTCCTATCTATGGTTTTTTTTGTAGACTTGGTTCCTGTTGGTATTGGTAATGTTGAGTAGGCAATGTTGTCCATGTTCTTGAGCCTTGCAGATCAAGGCTGCACAAGAAAACAGCAACATTATTTTCTAATGAAGAACAACAACAACATTATTGTTAACTTCGAAAAAGAAATATTTGCAAATATCAATTAAAATAGAGAAAATATAAATGATTACTACTGAAGGAGTGAAAATCAAACTGCATAGAGTCTTCAAGATTAACCTCATTGCAAGCTGTAGGGCTGGCAATACTGTAGGAACTATGTGTCATTGCTTGCATTAATAATGAACTGTCATTGAAATTATAATCAAGCATTTCCTGCAAGGTTTTTGCACCAATCAATTCTTCGGATTTTGTTGTAATTTTCCTTTTCTCTTGCATTTTACTATGCAGCTCCACATCCATTCCTAGTGATTTCATGAAATGAAAAGCTGCCTGGTCACCACCAGCACTGAGGTAAGCCCCAACCAAGGCTTCAACTGAATCAGCAATTCTCTTGGTTTTTACGGATATTTTCTTCAGAATGTATACACTATTGGTTGATAGTAAGAAAGAACTGATGTTGCCACATCTGTCATAATCAAGTCCTGGAATGATCCATTTTCGGGGGTTAAATTTTTCACCTCGAATGTATCCCTGCCATCCAAGGGGGAAAAGTCTATAAATTATCTAGACCTAAAAGTAAGCACACAAATTATCTTAGTCATGTGCGAGTTGACAAAGTAAATAAATGTGATTCTATATTATACTTACAAAGAACAGCCTAATTGTGTATAATGATGGACAAATTTGTTACATTTAACTGTGTTTCATTTAATAACTTGGTTGAAATTGCGAATAACAGGATTATCAAATAACAAATTTTAAAGTTGGAAATAAAGAATGGATATAAAAGAATATATCTACACCTCTAGTGAGATTCCTGCAACATGTCCATGGAAAGACTGCTCAAAAGTCCAAATAAGATCACTAGAACCAGGGATGTGAACATGTATTACTAGAAAAAATGACTTGAGTCAACAAAATCCTTTCTTTCCTTAAACAAAGCAAAAAAAATGTTCCAAGTACAGGAGTTCTTGGCTCTCATACATACTGGTTTTCAATCACCAATTGCCTCACGTAAAAAACTAAAAGTTTAACCAATTATTGTACTTCAGTACCAAGTTGAAAAATACATGCAAAGCATATTACTACCTCCGTCCTTAAATATATGACGTTTAGGGCAAGCAATTTAGTTCGAAAATGAACTAAATTGATTGTCCTAAACGCCAGGTATTTAAGAACGGAGGAAGTATAAGGTAAGAATTTCAGTACCACAAGTTTGTTTTTGCAAGCCATCTGGCATAAAGTTGTGTTGGAGACCAATTCTTTCCTCATAGAGGTGAGCTTGTCCTCTCGATACTTATCATATTCGCTAAAAAGACGCTGTCCTGCAACATACTTAAGGAAAGAATCCCCAAGTGTTTCTAATGATTCCAGTGAAAATTCCTCCTGGCATTCCTTTGTGGTAAGTGCTTCCAGAATCTGTGCATGAAGCAACTTGCTAACTTCAAATTAATAGGAAGCCACATAGTTTAAGCATTAGCTGAAGAACAAATCATAGTGTCAGTAGAACATTGCTATCAGTTTAAACACTAAGCATAATATTAGTAAGCTGTCTTTTTTCAGGATAAAAAATGCAGTTCTTTAGATCCAGTATAGCAATGCATACATATTGCCAGCTGCCTATCCTTCTTTATTCTCAAGACCTTGACATAACAAGAGTAATTGTGTAATTCATTTCAAGCATCCCAGTTGACCTAGTATTTAGTTGCCTTCAGTGTTATTAGTGGAGTAAAACAGATGACTGCTGAGAATACAGAACCTTCATAGCTTTTATGTTGAACTGTTGCATTCTTGGGTCCAACTGGATTTTCAACTTCGCAGAAAGCAGCAGACACTGAATACGGTACATTATGGGAGGAACAAATGAGAAACTGCACAAAGTATTTGTTGACACCGGCGCCATTACTACTCTGCAGAGTTCAGGTCGCAACTTCGTGCTGCTACGTTCTGAAGCAAGGAAAAGGATGATCGAGTTAGCATCATATGGCAAACTCAGCTTATCAGCAGCCGCAGGGTCAATGGTTCTAACTTCTAAGCTCATTTTCTATCTTTCGTGAGTGAGAAACTACATGTGACTACCTTTTTGCATAGAATGTCCCTGATAGTTACTTACACATTGGTTTAGGAGGGTTTGTTTTTCTGCTTAAAAGACAAGTTAAGCTTGACTGCTTGAGCCTTTCCACGTTGATACGAGATTCGGCTTCTCGGTTCTTCTTAATGAGTTGACTTATTCTGAAGCCCTTATTTACCAATCCATGTAGGAATCTGTTTATAGACGCTAAGCTCCAAGAAAAAGAGATGAAGTTTGCATACATTTCCAGAACAATTTGTACAGAACTTCAGTTTAATCTTGATAAATATTTAAACAAAAAAATTGATCCTTAAAAACACTTTTGGCCAACTGTGTTGTTAATAAACTTGTGCCTGTCTATTTGGGTCTTGTGGTCAATTACACCATTTACCCAAAATCACAAAAAGTTCGCATATACCTCATGCTATTGGTACAGTTCGGTGACTCAGCTTTAAAACAGGTTCAGAGACAAAGGTTCTGAATTCAAGATTTGGCTGGCATAACTTTGAGGAACAGATAATTCCAGCTTTCCTCGATCCGACATCTAGGGTTGGTGGAGTCTAGACTATATGGCGACATTAAGTATATTGCCCATATTTTATGAATTTGATTTTTTATAACTTTTGGGTGCAGTTCATGAAACAGAATGTAAGTAAAAGAAACAAGAATTATTAAATTGATAAAGGAGAACATGATTGTAGGATGTTGGTAAGTCCTCCGACTGCAAAGAAATAATTTATCTTTTGACAGTTGAGATCCATATACATTTAGCAGTTCGATTAGTAGCAAGGAATGTTCGGGTGAGTGTTGTAAACTCTTAACTGAAATAAATCCTTCAAGATTTATAACAACCGAAGCAAATATCACTCACTTTGATAATGCTTTTAACAATCAGAATTTATATGTGCTGTCGAAATAAGATATATAGAAGAGGCAAATCATCGGTACAGTTAACAGGCAACCTTTCCCTCTTACATAGCACTTGTATAAGAAGTTTTGCACTTTAAATAGCCCACCAGCAACCAATTGTGATCTGCTTTCAGAGGTTAAACGTAGGCCATATCAGGAGCACAGAAAAAGAATAGCGATTTTTGGATGTAAATTCTACAGCTTAGAGGAGCGTGTAACAAATATGAGATTAGGGAAAATTTATACCTATTTTTATTACCTTTTGGAATCAACAACACTCTTATCTGCCGAATACAGAGGACCATTTGTGTTTAAGTCATGGACCCCTGTAATATTATAATATGTCCTATCACGGAGGACGTAAACAACAGAATTCCGAAGCATGCACCTGCAGCAAGGACCATCCATAGTCTGCAGTAAATCAGCATCTTTACAAGAATGGCAATGTCCCATATCTTCGTCCCTCCCATCATACTCTATTGAAGTTGAGAACTTGATACCACACCAATCAATTTTGCCGGAAAGTGAGGGCAGAAGTAGATAGACAACACCTACAGACACTTGTAGTCCAGGGAAGTGTTTTATAGCATCTACGACCTCAGAATGGTCATTGCTTATAAGCAAAGAGAGGATGGTGGCCTGAAATTTCCTCGCCAAAAAGACCTCAAGAAGCACAACAACAAAAAAAGTCATCCGCAGAATCAGCACAGGACACCTCAAACTTAAAAATACTAGCATTGATGGAAGAAACTAAAAACAGGATACAGACATTAAGGAAACTAGATGACATAAATTCCACTTTTACCTGTTCTTGATCTAGATGCATGGCGTCCAGGTACTCAACGGTAACTTCAACACCACCCGAGGTAAATGAGGTACGGAGGAACTCAGGACCCATGTCGCATTTGACAGCTAAAATTATATCTGATGGAGCAGCTCTTGTGTTCAAACACCCTTTCAACGAGATGTTGTAGCAATAGTACAAGCCACGCCGAGAAAAAGACTCCCAATCGTCCACTAGTTCTTCCGGAAAGTAGACAGGTTGTGCATGTTGATATCTAGCCTCGTCTGAGCGAGTGAAAATTTCCAATGAGTAATCACACGGACAAATGAACATTTTTTTTTGGAGGTGCTCGGAAATACTATGTGAAATGGTGACATCATTAGCTTCTAACTAACGAGTAACGAGCGAATGAAATTCCAACTGACCCCGTGGTTTTCTTCTTTCCTACCCTTGGTAAAATATCACAGTTAGTTGAAAGCACGAGCTGCACTCTGTAGCTTACGGTAATAAAATCATTAATTACAATTTATTTAGAACAGCAGTACGTAAGAATTACTGAAAGAAACAGGAATTTCGTCGCGGGAGCCAATCATGGAGCGCGGTAAGTCGCTGGTGGCTGATAGGCGATCTTTGGTTTGTTACGAGAGAAAATCTTCTTTGTTTGTTTATTGGTGGATCGATTTGTTCGAGAGAAAAATCTTCTTGGTGGTTGGTGACTGTGACTAATAAGCCAATCCAACAGGGCGACTTACGGAGTACCAGTACTTGCTTGAAAGGCTTACGGAGTACAGGATGAGAATGAGGCTGGGTCCGATTCCATGGAGCGTACCGTTGCCGGTCCCTCGTTGGGATTTGGACGGAGCTTCTCCTCCCCGCGTATCAGCCACCCTGGCGGCGGCGGCGGCGGAGCCCTCCATGGCTGTGGGATGTGGCAGTGGCGAGTGGCGAGGTCTGGGCGAGGAAGGGAGGAAACCGGTGCAGTGCAGTTGCTGTCGTCGCTCGAGGGCCTCATGCGCGCACCGAGGAGGGGAGACTTCAGGCGGAAGGAAGGCGGAAAGCGCTGTCGCCGTCACGTCGCGTCGAGTTCCTGCTTGGCGCGTGCTTTTTCGATGACGACGAGGACTTCTCCCCCTTCCCGCTGCCGGTCCCTTCGCTTGTTTTAATCTCTGCTATAAAAAAAATAAAAGGAAGACAATTCCATTGGTTCAGTCCACGTCCGCGCCTTCACCCCACACCCTCGCCATTTTTTTCCGCGCGGCTCCGCTCGGCTCCCGGCCCTTACTGCGCCTCCACCTCCGGGATCGGCGCACGGCCCTCACCTCCCTCCCGCCTCGGCGCCCTCCACGGCCCCGCGCGCGCCCCTCTGCTCCACCACCACCACCGCGCCGGCCTCGCGCGCGCACCCCGCCTCGCGGCGGCGCCGTCTCCCTCTTCCTACCCCTCGCGCGGCGCCTCTCGTTCGAGCCACCGCCGCCACCGCCCGATCTCGAGTGGACGGACACGGTGGAGTACACGGACGAGTCGGGTGTCTTTGCTCTCCTCGGCGCCGGGGCGCGGCCGCCGTGCGGGGTGCCGACCCCACCATCATCTCCCGGCGCCTCGGCGCACCCGCTCCCGCGCCCCGCCGCGGCGGCCCGCCTCGCGGCGCTCGCACTCCGCCACCACTCGGGCGCGTCCCTCTCCGCCGCGCCCTCGGCGCGCCCTCCGCGCCCGACAACGCGCCCCGCTACACCTCGCGGCCTCCTCCCTCCCGGCCGGCCGACCCCGTCCTACTCATCTCCCTCGTCGTGTGGGCGCGCCTCCGGCCATGGTTCGTCCCCTCCGACGACATCTCCTCCCCTCCTCGCCGCGCGTCTCCCGCCGGCCACCCACTCATCGAGCTCCTCGCGCTCTTCGACAACACCCTCGCGCTCCCCGACCCCCGTCGCCTTCCCTAAGACGTCCAATGTAGTCGTCTCGGCGCTCGCCACAAACGGCATCCTCGAGCCGGCATTCTCTCGCTTCCAAGCGCCTCCGCGACGCCGGCTTCAAGGGCCTCCGGCACGCTGCGTACAACACCCTCCTCTCGGCTGGCCGCTCACCGGGGGCCTCGCCTTCAAGGCCTTCGAGGTGCTCGACGAAATGGCGATCTCGAGGCCGCGCCCGGACGAGGGCACCTACGAGCTCCCCGTGCTCGCGCGCCGGCACGCGCCGGGAGGATTGACGCCGCCCACAAGATGTTTGATGAAATGAAGGCCGAGGGAGGGAATTGGGCGGGCGTTGGGCGGCGTGTATTCGTGATGGTGGACGTGCTCGCCAAGGCGGGGAGGCTTGATGCGGCCATGGGGATGTACAGAGAGATGGTGGCGGTGGGGCACCGAGGTAAGCACGGCGGTGAGCACCGCCATGGTGGAAGGGCTGGTGAGGTCGGGGAAGGCCGGATGCTTCGGGATGGAGCTTTGGAAGGAGATGAGACGGGGAGGGCTCCGCCAAGCTTTGGTTTGTACACCATGGTGGTTGAGGCCGGTGCTCGGTACGAAAGGCTGGATATCGCCGCCAAGTTGTTTGGGGACTCGGGAGAAGGCTGGTTTCTTCCCCACGCGGGTACATATACATGTCCGGTGGAAATGCATGCTTCGGCGGGGCGGTGGATGCAACAATGCGGTTGTATCACTCCATGGCAAATGCCCTACAACAAAATGTCAAATTATTCGGTTTGTCGGGAACATAAGTCGGACACTCGAACGATCCGGGTAATTGTGGATGGAATTCGAGCAGCACTTGTGTGCAAGACTCAATCCGACGAGAAAAAAAGATGACGCTTTGACGACAAGTAAAGCGATTCGAAGAATGGACAAGGCCACATTTTTAACAAGCGATCGAAGGTACTTTGTGAGGCAAAGCAAAGATCGTCTTAAGTTTTTAAAGAAACCGAGTACCTCGGTTTGATAAACAAGGTCCTTACCACCGGCTGCATGCGCCTCTTCCCAATCGGATAGTTGTACTTGTTGGGCTTTTTCATGGCATTCGCCGTAAACCGAGTATGAAACCCGACGGAAGGTCCGAGAAGAGAGTCCAAGGTCGACGCTATTACTGCCATGGATGCACTTTCAGTTTGAAGCAACAACTTTTGTAACAAAGAGAATCGGGTTGACTATATTCGACGGGTTAATAGCAAATCTTTCACTCTTTGCCAATTGCCTCAACTCTTCCTAAAAACAAAAGAAGAGGATTCGGTCGGTTCCTTGTAAGAAAAACACGGCTACATACATTACGGTAAATATGTAGGATGGACTTGCACCTTGGTAGGAGCATTTCGCTCTAAGCCACCATGTTCATTCATGGTCTCCATCTCGCCGAAATCCTTCACAGATTCTCTTGTTTCTTATAGTACTTTGCAATCTTCCTCTCGCTTCCCTAAAATTAGGAACCGAACCGTCGAGGTGTATGAGCCTATGAGGTGGTGCACTACAAAACGGAACATAAGGGAAAATGTTGGTTAACCAAAGGTGACTTGAGAATAGTGTTCCAACCAAAGTTAACTTCGGAACAAAGCAGAGTTTATTTTTTTTAAAGTGTGTGCTCCACATGATGGCCGAATCGATGATGGAGGTGGTAGCGCCCACCGGACGTAGTGGTGTACAAGCCTCGTCATCAATCTCTTCTTTAGACGGGGTCGGTGTCACACCCAATTTTACAAGGAAAACTCGAATGCATCTCACATGTGCACCGGGATCAATTTACACAAACATGATAGACAAAACGAGTGTAATACCATTGCTGTAATAAAACGTATAAGAGTTAAACTGATGCAACATTCATTATTACACTCAGACGGGTGGACTCGAAGGTCCAAACACCAACGATAACTAAAAGACGAGTAGCTTCAGCTTCAGCTTCCACAGGCATGATGACTGGGGGATCCAGATGCCTCAGAACTCCTCGTAGTCGCTCCAGTACTCGTCCTCACCTCCGATGTTCTCCTCTGAACAACGGTAAGCAAGGGTGAGCACACTTATGGTTGGTGCTCAACAAGTGGGGGAAACAATGCAAGGCTATCAAGGATAGGCTATGGTTCACAGCGGTAAGCATTTTATAAGTTGATCAAATTTTACTTAACAACACCTAATTACTAGGTGTAAGTGTATACCAACCCTCTTAATTCAAAAGATACCTCAAACCAAACCCTCAAAACCCACGATTTATATTCATCTTTAAGTTTGATTAACATGTGAGGGTCCAAACCGCTCTTGACCGTGAGCACGGCCGATCGATCGGTTTTACACTGCGGAGAGGTTGTACACTTTACCCACGGTTCGTGTTCCCCATTTTGCCGGGCTAGCTAGACCCTTAAACACTTCCAAGGTGAGTGGCTAGGGGTCCACTACGAAGCCTTTACAAAGGAAAGAAGAGAAACCAACAACCCGCAACGATTATAAACAACGGAGCGGACCATAACCCTCCCTAATGGTCGGCACCTTAGCCAAGGTCGCTACCCCAAAAGAACCGGGCTATACCCCTTCAACTCCGACCCCCTATGCCCCTCTCGGAAAAAGGCTATCAGCTAACCCACTCTCATAATTACTTGGCTAAGCCAGAGCCATGTGGACTGTGGTTGTACTGTTCTCTTGGGTGGTTCACCATGTTCCATTTAAATTACAAGTTATCTTGTCTTATCACATACGCATTTCATAAACAGAACTGAGTTGCATTTCATAACAAAAACATAACCATACCCATGTAAAGAAAACTAAGCATTTATCTACCCAAGAATTTGTTAAACATGGTTGGTCAAGGTAATGGGGTAAAACATCTAGTCAAATCCTTAAAAGGTGTTTGCCCATCATATTAATGCATTGCAACGGGAATAGTAAACTTTGTTTTATCATGCAATGTTATAGGTTCAAAAAGGAATAATGCAGATGGGGAAAGCCACTTGCCTTCCTCTACAAGCTGGGTATAGTCCTCTTCGAAAGCAGGCTCTTCCTGATCACCTCCGATGGGGAGCTCAGACGAAACAAGCACGATATCTACGTGTCAAACATGAACAACAAACAATAAATAAACAATACACCAAGCAGTAGCAAAACTGGAAAACTTGCTGTTTAAATGATTCTACTCGTTGAGACGATCATTTTGGTATATAGAACGCTAAAATCGGAGTTAAAACGAGAAAGTTATGCTCAAAACAAGATACAGGGACCTATCTGCAGTAAAACTAAATTTTCAGAGCCTTTATAAATAAAACCAGGGACTAAAACATAATTTCATATAAAAACAGAAGGGTTAAAGAGCTAAAACTCAAGAAAAGGACCTCTGGTGGAATTATACAGGGTAGACATGGGCTAGTTTGCAAGATCCAGGACCTAACTGCAAGAATCTTTCTAAGTGGGTGGACCGGCATGCTAAAACAAGATTACTCAGGGTCTCTTTAACAAAATCATCAAAGCCGCACCGTGGATCTTAGATCCAACGGTCTCAGACGCGCGCGTGCGCGGTGGACCACGCCGTGCACCCGGCGCACGGGTCCACGGTGGACCGGCCACTCAAACCGAAGGGGTACGTGATCTCGTCCGTCCATCGCATATCTCACGGTCCAGGACACGTGCAAGCGAAGGGTGGCGGCGAGCACGCCGGAGTGCGGCGGAGGGTTCGCCGGCACAGCCCTAGATCATGCTGTGGGCCAACGTTTCGTACACGAGCGGGCTCTACACGTAGCTGAGCAACACACGCACACCTCCAGGGGTTCAGGGAGACGACGCGGGCATCCACAGCGGCCGGCGCCGGAAGGGGGCGGATCGGCCTCTCCGCCGAGCCGGTGGAGCCGCTATAGTGTGCTAGAGAAGGAAAAACGGGCGGGGAGGCTTTGCTCACCACGTGAAGAAGCGTCGGGCGAGCTCACAGGCGAAGGGAAGGCGGTAGTGATGGAGTTCGACGACGGCGGCAGCTCGGGCGGCGCTCGGCGGGCGGGGTGATGCGGGCGGCGGCGGCGCGGTGGAATGAGTACTCGAGTGCGTGTAGTGGTGTGCTGCGGGTGCAAAGGGGAGTGCGTGAGCCCGAGCTCTAACTTAAATAGGAGCAAGGAGAGGAAGGCGAGGGGAGGCGGAAGGATCCCGGGCGGCGGCGCTTGCCATTGATGGCCGCGGCCATCCCGGGCAAAGGCTTAAAGAAGGGTAACGACTCTAATTGAACGCGAGGTTAATTTCCTTAATTGGCCGGCTCGGGTGGGGAGGAATGGAAGGGGAAGATGGCGGAGCGCGGCGGGGATCGCGGCGGCGCCGGGTCGGGGCGAGCGGGGGAGAGGAAGAAGAAAGGAAGGGGGGGGAGGGGAGAGGCCGACGGGTGGGGTCACGGTGTCATCGACTCAAGGAAAAAGAAAAGGAGGGGTGGGTAGGTGGGTCGCTGCGGGGAGGAAGATGATGGGCCGGCGGGCGGCCGGGCCGAAAAGTAAGGAGGTAAGTTTTTTTTTCTTTTCTTTTTCAAACTCTTTTCAAATCAATCTTTAAACCCAAATTCAAATCAAATTTCTTTTGAATCTTTCTCAAAATTTTGTAAACTTTTTAAAAGCCACACAAGCAACCAAAAACCATGCAAAGTCAAATAATGATGCACGACCACTTGTTGTCTCTATATTAATTAAATGAAGTTTAATATTTTAGAGCTCAATTTAAATAGCAAATTAAATTTTAAATCCTTAAGGCTAATTAACAGCTGCTAGGTAATTTTTAGTGATGGAATTTTAGGGTGTCACGGTCAAAGGTGGACGAGAGCTTACAACGCCGAACATTAATACATATACTTGTCGATCAATGGATATCACACTTCAGGACAATGAAATGAGGTGATTCGAATGCTCAATGAAATGTCCACACAAGGTCTGCAGCCAGATGTTGTTACTTATGGTATGCTTCTGGACTATCTTTGCAAGAATAGAAACATCACAGAAGCTAGGAAAATGTTTGATTCAATGATTGAAATGGGCATGGAACCCGACGTAGCGCCTATAGCATTCTCGCTTGATGGGTATGCTTCGGAAGGAGATCTTTCGATATGCGTGATCTCTTAGATTTGATGCTAGCAAATGGTATTTCACCGGACCTCACGTCTTCAACATAGTATTCGTGCATATGCTAAAGGTGGTCCGACCGATGAGGCAATGCATGTATTTGACCGGATGAGGCGGCATGGGTTGAGTCTTAATGCGGCTAACTATGGAGCATTAATAGATGCACTTTGCAAGTTGGGAAGAGTGGATGAGGCCACGCTTACATTCAATCGGATGACCAATGAAGGGGTGACTCCTAATATCAATGCACCTTGTTTTCGTTGGAATGAATTGTTGTAGAGGTGTAGTAGATCATATGTCTTGGTGCCGGGCAAATGAATGATGAGTTGCCTCGGCAATCCGTGTTTGGATCAATTTGTTTTTGGAGTTTCACTTTTTTTATGTCGCAAGTGAGGGTAATCGGTGTTTGGATCAAATTGTATTTTCATGCATATCGTTTAGATTTGGTATCTTCTTTTATAAATGTCATTTTTATTGACTTATACAACTCTTAATTCAATTGAATGTTTTTATATCGTTTGTAATGTATGAGTAGCCATCTATTCATCTATAATTCTTTGTACGCTCGTCGCAACGCACGGGCATTGACCTAGTTTCTTATTATTTACCTCCTTTTTGGTCCAGCCACATCCATCGAAAACCACCAAATTAATACGGAAAGCAGGGAACTTGAAATTTTGTATGGGTCCATAACACAAAAATTTTGGATAAACATATACACCGATTGGATAAACATATACAAAAATTAATACAACTCACCGACGGTTGTTGTCCGCGGGGGATGTCGCAAAGAGATCCCGACGAAATACGGCATGCTCCAGGGGTATGGCGACGCAGTGCTTCGGGCAGAAGCCTTGGAGGAACAACTCGTGAAGGCCTGGAAGCACTCCGCCATGCTCCAATCAAAGCTGGATGGCACCTTCGCCCAATATCACAACGAAGTCCAAGATATGCAGGCGAAGAGCGTCGAGCTGGTGCGGAAGAACAAGTCGCTCTGCAACAAGAATAAAGGTACATGTTGCCGTGTTGAGTACCTATTGGAAGTACCTTGCAGTAGTCTGACCCGCCTTGCTTGTTGATTGCAGAGCTTGAGACTCGTGTCGAGCAGTTGAGAGCTTCAGAAGTCGACATGAAGAACCTCTTCTACCGGGAGAAGGAAGCCCGCGAGGTACTTGAGTATGATTATAAGCAGCTGGCTTACGAGTGCGACAAGCACATGGAGCTTCGAATTGCCTCGGATCGTGACCTCATCAGCTGCTACAAATCTCCGCGAGAAGCGAACGAGGATCGCGAGAAGCCGCGGGCCCACCGAAGGAACTCGAGGAAGCCACACTTCCCATCGCGAGGCTGCGGTGCCTCATCCGGGCGGACCGAAGATAGCTCCGTTGGTGGACCACCGAGAGAAGCTCCCCACCGTCCGGGAGACGTACGTCAAGCACCCGGCGAAGTTGATCCCCAACCGGATCTTGGCATATATGAAGTCGTACTTCCCGAAGGCTCCGGTTGATGTAGTCGGCGGCGGACTAGCCGCCAGCGCACGGACGAGCAAGACGCGGAGCTCGCCGGGAGCGAGATGACGCCAATTGCCGAGCGAGGTCGCCGAGAAGCTTAACCTCCGGTAGTCTGTAGGGTTAGCTTTGTCGGTGCGGAATGTAGTCCCGACACTAACTAGTAGTAAGCGCCGTGGTCTCGTCCCTCGATGGTTGGTGCTAAGCAACTAGAGACACTTGATTTATCCTGGTTTCGGCCGGGGCCGTACGTCCGACGGGGGTGTGCTCGAGGCATTGTCTTGCTTTGCACGGGGTGCTTGTAGCGGGCGGCTACAAGCAAGGCGGGAGAGGAGGCGTGGCCTCCAAATCCCAAGCGGAGTGATTGAGGCGAGTGACAATATCATGGGAGAGTTGAGGAGCATGTGTGTTGTTCTCTCTCGTCGTCCCCTGCGGCGAGGGGGTTCACCTTCCTTTTATAGACCAAGGAGAGGGTGAGTTACAGTCATGCCACACTGTTTTAGCTACATGGGGAAGTATGGCGTGCAGCACCGCGGAGTTGGCGGCCGTCCTGATGGTCCTTGCTACGGTCTTGTCGTCGTGGCGTGTCCTGTACTCGAACAGTGGCGGCTTCGAGGGTAAAGGCGTAGTGGTTGGCCAGGGCGTCTTCAGACGGGCTCGAGGAAGCCGTTGACGGTGATCCGTATGGGGTACAGTGGCAGGCGTGGCGGCGTCCCGTCCCCGCATGTTCAACGGCGCGGAGTTGTTGTAGCGGTGCCGGCGTGGCGCTACGAGCACGGGGGGCGGCCGCACGGGACCAACGGTGGCGGGTGGCGCTCCCGCCGCCCGACGTCATGGTTTGACCCCGCAGATTCATGAGGGAAGGGTTCGAGGACGCGGCCCGGCCCCCCTTCGAGGGCGCGGCGCGTTAGCAGTACGGGAGTGGGCAGCACAGTGCCGCGGGGCTGACACCGGTCATACCGCACAGTAACCTGCAGTGGCGGGGATGGGTTTTCCCTAGGGAGTTGGCGGAACAGCGCCGGGGCGTGATTCCCAGGCGCATGATGGCACGGCTCTACTGTGTCAGAGCATTAAATGCCCGTACCCGCATGCGGGAGCAGGCGTGCTCGTGAGGGGGGCCTCGAGCGAGGCGGAGATGAGCCCTCGAGCGAGGCGGAACCTGCTCGAGGGAGGCGTGAGCCCTCGAGCGAGGCGGAACCCGCTCGAGGGGGCCTTTGGCGGGCCGCTTCGGTGGGCCGCGGGGGCCACCGCGGCGTGGGCCGTACCCCGTGTGTGTGCGTTTGAGTGAGAGGTGTGTTTTGTTTTTGCTTTTTGCGGGTTTTAAGCGAAGATTCCCCGGTTTTTTAGGGGACCCTCGAGCCGTCCCCGACGGTGGCCCCCGAGCATCGCGGGTATGCCGGCCAGGGCTCCCGCGCATCCCGAAGCCTACTGATAGGACATCCTTCCCCCTGGTTGCCAATGCCTTCCGTGGGGCCGCGTCAGCGGACCCGCGGGTCTAGCCCTCGAAGCCCTGCAGGAGCGTGGGTGCTCTTGCAGGGGTTTTACCGCGGAATCTGGTCGGTGGGCGTGGTACATATTCCAACCGGCGTCGGCAATGTTCCAGCTGGCTTCGGTGACGCACGCGCAAGCGGCACCATCCGCGGCCGGTGCAACCCAGGTGGTGTAGCCGTGCGTCGAGCCCCCGATCCTGGGCCCATTCAAGGCGATCGGGGTGAGCTCTTCATCTTATTTTAAGCGCGCCCTCGCCGTCCCTCCGCAGGAGGGAGGGTGAGGTTTCCGCAACTTCCATCGATCGGGTCGCGGATTGCGGATTCCTCATCGAGCTGTTAGCGGGTGGTTCAAGTGGACGCCCATGCCCCGTTCGATAAGGGTAGGCTGCGTGGTCTGGAGACTCGTCCATTAAAGCGCTCGGACGGGTTTGCTAGGTGGGGCTCGGTCCCATTCGCTAGGGACCGAGGGCGCGGAAGCTCTCCCTCGGTGGGATCCCCCCGCTAGCGCCCTCGCCGGATCTCGAACACGACATGTGGGGCACCCTCGAGCCGGGTGGGCTCGAGGAGAGGCTTGAATGCGCGCGCCCTCGTCGTCCCCGACTGCGGTGATGCGGGGCACCGTTCGAACCCGTCGAGGGTCGGGTTTCGAACCCCCGATCGCAGGGGCCGTGCGGGGGTAGCAGCCCAAGTGCTCCCGTCTTTCGCATCCGCGGAGTTTCGAGGGTCCCCGGCCGTGCCGTTCTCGAGCCGCCGATCGGTAGTTTCGTGAATCGTGGGCACCGTGGCGCCCGTTTATTTCAAACGGGCTTCGAGGCTGCGGTCGGTGTTTGCACCCTTCGAGGGTCGCACTTATTTGAGCCAGGGGCTCGGGCCGCTCGAGGGTCTCTCTTACTTGGTAAGGGATAGGGCCATTTAATGCCCGCAGTCGCGGCTACGGTCTCGCGCGCGCGGGCGCGCCTTTTCGGGCGCCGCGCGCGTGCGTAGTGGGCGGAGTGGGCAGGCGGACGTGACCGCCTGCCACGGCCCTCCGGTTACCGCGCCGTGATGATGGCGCGCGTGCGGTTATGTGGCCGCCGCGGTCGTGGTGGGCCCCGCTTGTCAGTGAGTGAGCGCTTCACCTGCAGTTAATGCGCGCGGGGCGTGCGCTCCGGAGGGCACGCCTCGCGGCCTATAAATCTGATAGGCGGGGAAGGGGCGGTTTTTTACCTTTGCGCTTAGCGTTCGCTGTTCTTGCCTCTTGCGCTCCAGCCCCCGAGCCGTTCTCGCCCTTGCGCCTCTGCTCATAGAGTTGTTCTTGCTTTCGGTTCCCCGTTCCCCCGCCCGTTCGAATGGCTCCCCAGCAGCCCCTCGTCATCATCGACCCGCCGGCGTGGGAGCGCTCGACGGCGACGCCACCGGCCCCGGGTTGGGCCGGGTGGCCGGTGGCCGCCCGGCGGCGAACGAGGATGGGCAACCGGCCGAGTGGATTGTGCCGTCGGGAGAGGGAGCGAGCGCCCAACCCTCCGTACGGCTACATCGTCAGCTTCATGCGCTTCCACGAGCGCGGCTTCACGGCGCCGGCGAGCCGTTTCTTGCGGGGCCTCTGCTACCACTACGGCGTGGAGCTTCAAAACGTCGTGCCAAAGGCGATCTCGCAGGCGACCACGTTCGTCGGCGTCTGCGAGGGCTTCCTGGGGATCCCCGTGAACTGGGATCTCTGGGTCCACCTCTTCCGCACGGAGCTACACACGCTGCCGACGTCGGAGCCGAGGACTCGCCGCGCGGCGCGCGCCGGCGGCTTGGCGCTCTCAGTGCGGACCTCGCGCAAGGAGGAGTACATCCCCTACACGATGATGTAACGCCCGCGTTTTTAGCACCAAATAAATCACCTAATAAATCGTGCGTATTTTCAAAACCGGCCCGCACCGAGCTCAATCACCCCCTTCAAACCCTAGTCACCGTCCCTCCCTCTCACCCCCGGCGCGCGTACCGCGAATCTCGCCGGCACCGCCCGCACCGGGCCGGCACCCACGCGTGCCTTCCCAACGCCGCGGTCGGCCACCGTGCGCGGGAATCCCGTGCACGCCGCGGTCCCGCCGGCCGGTCCGCCTCGCCATCACCGCCGTCCCGTAAATCACGCCGACGCCCGGAAAATCGTAAAATCCCGCAAAAACCCTTCCCCTATTTTCCTAACAATTTTCTCTAATTTTCTAAACCTTTTCCCAATTTCTTTCCTCTCTTTTTTCCATTTTTCTTTTCTTCTTTCTTTTCCTTCCTTTTTCCTTTTTCCTCTTTCCTTTTTCCCTTCCCTTTCTTTCTTCTCTCTTCCTCCCTTTCTCCTTCCTCCTCCCCGCGGCCGGGACCGCGCCCCCGACCGGCGCTCGGCGTCGTTGACTCCGGCCCGCGCGCCCGCACCGACCACGCCGACCCCTTCCCTTTCCGCACGCCACCGACCGGGTCGCCGGCGCCGCACGCCGGCCCGGCCCCGCGTCGCCGGCGAGAACCGGGCCGAGCCGCCCCCGACGAGCGACGACCACGCCGAGCCGTCGCATCGCACCGACGCGACCGCCGCCGCCCTCCGCGTCGCCGCCCGCCGGCCGCCACGGCCGGCCGCCCCCGCACGACGAGTCCCATCCGGACAGACACCACGGCCGACCTCGTCGGCCGCCGCGGCCCACCTCGCCGGAATCGCCGCCAAGGTCGCCGGGAAGATTTTTATCCCGAAACCGACCTTCGGGGCCTATAAAAGGCGCGGTGCCCCCCCCCCCGTCGCCCCGCACCGCACCGAGCAAGCATGCTCGCACCCACCGACCACCATTCGCGCCGCCCCAAGCACCACCACCACCGGTCCGCCGCCGCCGTAGAGCTCTCTCCTCGCGCCGCCTCGGTCCAAGGTGAGCACGGGGATGAGATCCCCTTGTCCCCCTCTCTCGTATTGCTCTATTCCCCGGCCGCCGCCGCGGCTAGGGCCGCCGCGCCCCTCCCTCCAGAACGGCCACCGCCGAGCCCCCCCCCTCTCTGTTCTGGACCGAGGAAGGGGAAGAAGGGGCGGTTTTGCCAAAAACCCCCTGACCTTCCTCCTTTTCCCCCCCACCGAGCCCCTTTTCCTATTCCCCTTCCTATTCTTTCCAAAATAGCCCCTAGAATAATAAATAATTGGAGGTTAAGTACTGATAATCCTAAAACAACTTACAATCAGGCCCTAACCAAGTTTACGTTATTATAATCACCCCCTTTTACCATTAGTAGAAATTACTAATAGGTCCTTAATCCCTATAACCCCTCTTTAACCCAGCATTTCATGCACGATTTTATTCCCGATTAAATCCAAATTTCACCACACCTTTCCCAGTAGTACCCCCGCCGAACCAACCCCCTCCTTAGGACTTATATATACCCCCTCTCCGCTCATTTCCCCTCCTCGAGCTCGGCCGGAAATATGTGTGCTAATATTGCTTGCTTGCCTATGTGTGCACTATAGCCGACGGAGTAGACGGAGGAAGGTACCCCGAGCCGGAGATCGAAGCCGACTATTGCGAGCAGGAGCCCGAAGTCCCGAACGCCGAGCCGGCACTCCTCGAAGACTTCAAAGACGGCAAGTTCAACCTCACCCTTTGATGCATGCTTTTGTCCTAGTTTTATAAATATAACCCTATACCCGTTTTATAAATTGCATATTGTTTTACTGCAAAACATGGTAGGATAGCCACCCTTGACTGCTATGATTGAACCTTGTTTTGGCCTAAATGAGTGCTTTCAAAATGTGTGAGTGCTTTAAAAATTGAAATGGGATATGTTTGGAAAATGAGTAAAGAACTCGGGTAGACGGGATGGACGCGTGTGTCAGGAGTATGGGCGAGCTCGTACCTGTGTGGTTGAGCGTGTTGGGAGTTGTCCATCTTGTCAATTAAGGACCGGGTTGCGTGACATCTCACCTGACCCAAATCATGGTACAACCACTCGACCGTTGTATGCGGCAACGACTTAGCATAAACCCCACTAGTTAATCTACTTGCCATCTGGTGTGCGGGTGAGCGGCGGGAGACCAAGGAGTAGGGGTACGCTCGTGTGAGGTACACCCCGGGTTATGTGGGATAACCCCTTGGGTGCTTCCGTGGTGGCTCGTAGGGTTAGCTAAGGTGGGTACCGGCTTTGATAGGATCCGTACCGCACTAAGGTGTCCGTGTGATGGTACCCTATTTGTGGGTAAAGATGTACAACCTCTCGCAGTGTCAAACCTATTCGAATAGCCGTGTCCACGGTATTGGACGAGTCACGGTGTGGTCACAAAAACTAGTGTTTGGGATGGGATGTTTTACGGCGTGAGTTGTTTTCCGGGTGAAGTGTGTGGCCGTGTGCACGGGCTACCGTTCGGTGCGGAATATGGTCCCGACACTAACCGGTAGAAAGCGCCGAGGACTATCCCTCAATGGTCGATGCTAAGCAATAAGAGACACGGGATTTATCCCCGTTTCCCGCCGAGGGGGCCGTACGTCCGGTAGTGGTGTGCTCAAGGCACTATATTGCTCGGACCGGGGGTGCCCGTAGTGGGGCCGCTACAAGCAAGGCGGGAGAGGAAGCGTGGCTTCCAAGTCCCCGGAGGAGTGACCGAAGATATTGTGGGAGAATTGGAGAATGAGTACGTTGTGTGCCGTGTGCTATCCGTTGTGTTTTCGCCTTGTCTCGTGTGTTCCTCTCCGTCCCCCCGCGGGCGGGGGGGTTCGCCCCCCCTTTTATAGATCAAGGGGGAGGCGGATTACATGCACGCCGCGCTATCTAGCTACGTGGGGAAGCACGACGTGCTATGCCTGTAGAGTGGGCGGCCGTCGGGACGATCCTTGCGGCGATCCGGCCATGATGGCCTATCTTGTACCCGAACAAGTGGCGGTTCGAGGGTAGAAGGGCGGCGGATGGTGGAGATATCTTCGATAGGCTCGAGGGGGGGTGCCGACGTTGGCTCGTACGGAGCACGGGGAGTAGGTAATACGGCGCCCCTTTCCAACGCGCTTCACGGTCCGGGAGTTGTTGCTACGGCGTCCGGCGTGCGTCCGCACGCGCGGGGACGGCGGCCATGCCGTGTACGGCGTGGCGGGGATGGTGTTCCACCGGCCTAGCGCCTCCACCTAACCCCCCGCAGGTCACAAGAAAGTAAATCGAGGGTGCAACCGGCCCCCCCTTCGAGGGCTCGGCGCGTTAGCCGCACTGGGAGCAGCGCACGGCGTCACGGGACCGACACCGGCCACGCCGCACGCTCCCTCCCCACGGGATGGGGATGGGCTCCTCCCACGGGGAGTTGGTGCGGCGGCACCGGGGCGCGAGCCCCGGGCGCATGATGGCGCCGTCCCGCCGGTGTCGGGCGTTAAATGCCCGTGTACGGGGGGACGGCGCATGCGTGAGGGGCACCCTCGAGCGTGGCGGACCCCGGTCGAGGGCGGGACGGACCCTCGAGCGAGGCGGAACCTGCTCGAGGGGGAGCGGGCCCTCGAGCGAGGCGAACCCGCTCGAGGGAAGCGCTACCCCTCGAACGGGGCGGAGCCCGCCCCGAGGGGGGCGCGCATCCTCGAGCGAGGCGGAGCCCGCTCGAGGGGATCTCCAAGAGGGCCGCCTTGATGGGCCGTCGGGGTCCCCGCGGCATGGGCCGTGTCCCGCATGGTTAGGCAACCGTGTTTTGGCTTTGTTGCGGGTTTTAAGTGAGGATTTCCCCGTTGTTTAAGGGGACCCCTAGGGCTGTCCCCGACGGTAGTCCCCGAGCATCCGCGGGTTCGCCATTGAGGCTCCCGCGGCATGCCGGAACCTACCGATAGGACGTTCTTCCCTCCTTGTTTTGCGAACGCTTTCCGTGGGGCCGCGTCAGCCGACCCGCGGGTCTAGCCCCCGAAGCCCTACGAGAGTGTGGATGCTCCTGCAGGGGTTAACCGCGAGAACTGGTCAGAGGGTGTGGCACATGTTTCAACCGGCATCGGCAATGTCCCCGGCCGGCTTCGGTGACGCACGCGCCGCCGGCGCCGTCTCCCGGCGGGTGCAAACCAAGGAGGTGTAGCCGTGCGTTAAGCCCCCCGAGCTCCGGGCCCGTTCGAGGCGATCGGGTAGAGCTTTTCGACTTGCTTCTTAACGCGCCCTCGCCGTCCCTCCGCGGGACGGAGGGTGAGGTTTCCGCAACCCCCATCGAGCGGGTCGCGAATTGCGGATTCCTCTTTGAGCTGCTAGTGGGTGGTTCGAGTGGACGCCCATGCCCCGTTCGATAAGGGTAGGCTGCGTGGTCCAGAGACACGTCCATTGAAGCGCTTGCGTGGGTTTGCTAGGTGGGGCTTGGTCCCGTTCGATAGGGACCGAGGGCGCGGAAGCTCTCCCTCGGTGGGATCCCCCGGCTAGCTGCCCTCGCTGGCTCTCGAACACGACATGTGGGGCACCCTCGAGCCGACGGGCTCGAGGAACGGCTCGAATGCGCGTGCCTTCGTCGTCCCTGACTCTGCGATCCGAGGCGCCCGTTCGAACCCATTGAGGGTCGCTTCGAACCTCGATCGCAGGGCCGTGCGGGGTGGCGCCCGGGCGGCCCCGTCTTTTGCGTTTGCGACCGTCGAGGGGTCCGGGCGAGCCGCCCTCGAGGCGCCGGTCGGTAGCACGGCGCGGCATGGGTGCTTGTGGTGCCGCTTTACTTCAAGCGGGCCCCGGCGACCTTCTCATGCATGTGCCTTTTTTAGAGAGTTGATATTGTCTCTTGCCGGGGCTCGTGCCGCTCGAGGGTTTTGCGTGGCATGGGTGCTCGCGGTGCCTCGCTTTACTTCAAGCGGGCCCCGGCAACCTTCTCACGTCGATGTCCCTTCGAGGGTCGACATCGTCTCGAGCCAAGGGCTCGTGCCGCTCGAGGGTTTTGCATGGCATGGGTGCTCGCGGTGCCTCGCTTTACTTCAAGCGGGCCCCCGGCGACCTTCTCACGTCGATGTCCCTTCGAGGGTCGACATCGTCTCGAGCCAAGGGCTCGTGCCGCTCGAGGGTTTTGCATGGCATGGGTGCCCGCGGTGCTTGCTTTACCTCAAGCGGGCCCCGGCGACCTTCTCACGCCGATGTCCCTTCGAGGGTTGAATTTACCCCCGAGCCGGGGCTCGCTCCGCTCGAGGGTTCTCCTTGCTTTGCAAGGAGCCCTGGTCATTAAATGCCCCGCAAGAGGGGCCGCGGTTTCGCAATGCGGGCGCGCCTTTTTAGGCGTTGTGGCCGCGCGCGCGCGCGTAGTGGGCGGCGTGGCGGGCGGACGTGACCGCCCGCCTCGGTCCCTACTAGTCTTCACCGTGATGATGGCCCGTCCGCGGTGATGTGGCCGCCGCGGTTGTGGTGGGGCCCGTTCGTCGGCCGTGAAGAGAAGATTCCCCCACTGCGGTTAATGCGCGCGGGACATCCGCCCCCGAGAGCTCGCCCGCGGCTTATAAATAACGGGGGGGAGGGGGAACCGGCGGTTTTTTACCTTAGCGCTCCGCCATTTCAGCCCCCTGTGCTTTCATCTTCGCCTCGCTTTCGCCACCGTGCGGCGTCGCCATTAGAGCTCTTCTTCCGTTTCCCGTCCTCCGCTCTCGCATTCCTTTCTCCTCTTCTCATGGCGCCGCGTCCGCCCCTCACGATCCTTGACCCGTACGCCTGGGAGCGGTCGACGGTGACTCCGCTGGCCCTTGGCGAGCCGGTCGCCGCCGACCACCGGCGGCGAACGAGGATGGCCGCCCGGCGGAGTGGATAGTGCCGCCGGTGGGGGACCGCGCGCCCAACCCGCCGGGGAGGGCTACGTGGTGAGCTTTATCCGCTTCCACGAGCGAGGCTTCAACGCGCCGGCGAGTCGCTTCATGCGAGTGTTGTGCCACTACTACGGCGTGGAGTTGCACAACTTTGCGCCCAACGCGATCTCGCAGCGGCCACGTTCGTGGGCGTCCGCGAGGGGTATCCGGGGGATCCCGCCAACCGGGAGCTCGGATACACCTCTTCCGCGCGAAGCTCTTCACGCAGCCCCCACGACGGAAGCCGAGGACCCGCCGCGCGGTGCGCGCCGGCGGGATGTCACCCGCCCCGCGGGGGCGTTCAAGGACGACTACATCCCCCGCACCATGACGACGAACAACGCCGGGCCGGGAGCGGGGATGGTTCTACTTGCGCAACGCCGAGCCCGGCCTCCCCCCTACACTCGGTCGGGTGTTCAAGGAGAAGCCCGGCCTCTTGGGGCTACGGGGTGTCCACTCCCCGAAGATCGGAGGCGGCGGGACTCGGTCCCGGCCGCCCCGAAGAGCCTCGGTGGCGCCGGGCCGAACGCGGTGGGCGTCCTCGCCTTCCTCCATCACCGGCGGGTCGTGCCTCTCGATGGAGAGGCCGCTCCGCATCTACGAGATGACGGAGGCGGCCGACCCCGTCGCGCCGGCGAGGTCGCGGATGCTCCCCGACCCCCTCGGGCGGCCGTATGCGCTCACCCGGCGCGGAACGCCGTCGACACCCGGATGCCGATGCATCCGGACCGGACCCCCGTGGGACCTCGAGATGCTCCCCACCGGCCCGCCGGTGAGTGTGATTCTTGATTTTGTTTTTAGTTCTTGGTGTTGCTTCCGCCTCCCGACGCGTCTTCGATGCTCCCGCATGCACCGGTGAACTTCACCGCCTCGAAGTCCGTTCCGCCCACCCCCGACTCCCGCGCGCTTGGTCGGGGGCGGCGCGGCCAGGCCGGGAGCAGGAGCGGGCGGCGCGCGAGAGGGAGCGCGCGAGGCGGCACAACGAGCGCCGTGAGCGACGGAACGCGGAGTACCGGGCGGCGCGAGGAGCCGGGGCTCTCCTCCCCGGGGACCGAGGAGTACTCGTCCTCGGAGGAGGACGAAGAGGAAGAGGCCGAGGGGCGAGGCCCCTCTCGATAGGTGGGAGCCTCGCGCCCCCGCCGCCGGGAGCCGGCTCCGGCGGCAAGGGCGGCATCGCTCGGGGCGGCGCGCGCGGCGCCCGCCGCCGGGCAATCGACGACAGGGACGGCGCGCGCCGGCGAGGTGCCGACGCGTGCCGTAGAGGCGCGCGCGGCAAGCGCGCGCGCGCCGCGGGCGGGGCCCGCGCGCGCGGGCGACGTCGGGGAGGCGCGGCGGCGGGCGCGCCGGCCTCGTCCGCCGAAGCTTCGAGGAAAAGGAAGCGCGCCTTTTCCTCTTCGAGGTAAGGGGCTCGTTCTTCGGCCTCGGTTTGATTTCTTTGATGATCGGGCATTCTAATCCTCTCGTTTGTGCCCGCGCGGTAGTGCCAACCGTGCCCTCCCTCGCACCGGCCAAGGTGTTGAGGGCGGACGCATCCGTCCCCCCTGCCGGCGGCGCTCGTCGAGGGCGTCGCGGGCGGGGGGGCAAGCACGGCGGCGGCGGGCGAGAGCTCGCGGGGCGCGGGGCCGGGGACCCCCGAGGCCTCGACCGGCGGATCGGCGCGCCATGGCGCGGCCGGTGGTTGCCGAGGAGCCCGGCCGGTGCGGCCGTGGCGAGGCGCGGCCCACGACCGGCGGTCGTGGCGGAGGTGCGGCCAATGGTGGGCCGCCGCGTCGGAGGTGCGGCTCGTGGCGCCAACCGCGGCGAGGCAGGGTGGGTGCAGCCCGCGATGGCACCCGTGGTCGCGGAGGCACGGCGGAGGCGGTGGCCGCCGCGGAGGGCGGCCGGGCGCCCACCGCCGCGGGGGCGCGGCCGGGAGGTGGCGGCCGAGGCGCCACGTGAAGCGCCCGTGGCCGTGGAGGCGCAAGTGGAGGCGGCGCAAGGGCCGGCGCCCGCCGGCGGTTCCCGGCGGGGAGGTGGTGGAGGTCCTGGACGACGACTCCCCGCCGCCCGGGTGGGACCAGTGGGCGAGCTTCCCCACACGCTCCCCTGAGCCCCGGGAGGGGGCCCTCGTGAGGCGGCGCGAGGGCCACATGGTGGCGGGGGACCGAGGACACGCGCCGAGGCCTCGTCCTCCCGCGCCGGCCACTCGCCTGTGTAGAAGGGGCCGTTGGCGATCCGCCCGCGTTCGCCGACGCCCGGGGGAGAGCGGGAGCTCGGGGAGAGCTCCGGAGCCACCGCGCCACGCTCGACCGCGCGCCGAACGAGGCGCCGAGGGTCCATGGCGGGCCCCGCATGGCGCGTCTTCCGTGTAGGGCGTTGTTGTTCGTTTTCTCCTTTCTTTCTTTTTTTGTGCGCCGTTTTCGTGTCGTGGGGCTTACGGATTTCGAGTTGTGGGTGACGGGAGCTCGAGCGCCGCGCCCATGACAAGTACGGCGCCTTCGATCGGGTGAACGCCGAGCTCCACCGGCCTCGGGGAGCGATGCGGCGCCTTCGACGCGCTCGCCGATGCCCTCAGGACCCCGGACGGCTGGTTGGCGTACCGGGCCGTGGTCTTGCGCGACGAACTCCCCGAGAGCACGGGGCAGGACCCGGCGCGCCGCTCTAGCCTCGAGCGGGTCTGCACGGCTCTCATCGATCGAGATGAGGCGCTGTGGCGGGCGCGCTCGGACCTGGAGAAGATGCGGACGCTGGCGACCAACTGGGAGGCGGAGGTGGCCGGCGTCCGCGGCGAGAACCGGGGGCTCCGCTCGTCGCTCGAGGGGGCACGAGCGCAGCGCCGCCGGGGCCGAGGAGCGGGCGCGCGGCCGGGAGCGGCGGCCAAGGAGGCCGACGACTTGAAGGCCGCCCCTCGACGCCAAGGCCGCGCGCTCGTCGTCGCCGAGGAGCGCCTCCCCGCAGAGCGCACCCTCCCGCCAAGGGGCTAAGGGGCGGCTCCGGCGAGAGCAAAGCCGCCCTCGTCGACGCCCCGGACCGGCGCTGGAGCAGGAGCGCGTCGCTCGCGAGGCGGCGCAGAAGTCGTTGGCGGAGCGGGACGCCAAGCTCTCTAAGACCGAGGGCGAGCTCATCGTGCTCAGCATTACGAGCGCAAACCAAGAGCTGGCCCTCCAGGAGCAGGGTGAGGCCGTCAAGCGCCTTGAGCTGGCGGTCGAGGCCGAGCGCCGCGCTCTCGAGGTGGAGAGGAAACAAGTCGAAGGTGAGCCACTATTTGACTCTTGCTTTGTTGGTTTTTCTGTTAGAGGGCTCGCTTCCCCCTTTCTGATTTCTTTTTTGTCTTGGCGATTCCAGGCTTGCGCACCGCCCTGGGGCATGCAGCTGAATGGGCCGAGGCGCTGCAGGCTTCCTACAACTCCTCCGAGCAGGAGCTGCGGGAGCTGCGTGGTGCGGCCCTCGAGACCTGCCAAGCCGTGGAGGAGGGCGAAGCACAGGCCGGCGGCTCGGCGGCCGGCCGCCCGCGTGCCCTTGGCGGTCACGTCACCGAGCGGATGCGCCGGCGCCGCATCCGGGCGTCCGTAAGGCCCTCGAGTGGTGCGGTCCCACTACGAGGTCAACTTCGAGGCGCCGGGCGGAGGGCTACATCGTTCCGGAGGGGCGTCGAGGACGAGGTGGCGATGGAGCGTGTGGATGCGCTCGCCGCCGACGCCGCCGGTCGCTCGCCGAAGCCTTCGAGGAGTTCCTCTTCCCGGACGCCGCCGACGCCGCCGCCCCTCCCCGCCCGAAGACGTTGGGCGCTAGGCCCGTTTTTATTCGTGTATCGCATTCCGGCCATGCGGCCTTTGGAAATAAGCACATTATCTCGGCCGTAAACATTTGTTGATACGAAATGAAGTCTTTTGCTTATTGCGCTTTTTTGTTTCTACTTCTTCCGAGTAGATTCTAGTTAGGGGAGTTCGATTTTCGCGGGGGCCTGCTGGGTTGGAGGCGAGAGAGAAGGGCCGTATCCTCGCGGCGTAGGCTATCTCTGACTCGCGCGCTCCTTCCGCTAGGCCGCCTGCGCCCTGTTTGAACCGTTGCTCGAGGTTGAAGTAGAAAACAAACTTAGCGCGTGTGAGTTGCTTTATTTTTGCGCGAAAATGGGACTATTTTGGGGGGGGGTGCCCCCCACAGTAGCCCCCGAGGGTAACTTGGGTTTCAGGGGAAAGCCGAGTTGCCCTTTCTATTAGACTTGAGGCGTTTACATAGTTGTCACCAACTGGGGCGTTGGCCATATCACTTTTACAACAAAAAACGCTTGGGAATCCTAGCTAGGGGTAGAAACGACGTAGCTGTTGGATGTTCCAAGCGTTGGTGAGCTCTTCACCGTCCTCGTTGGCCAGCTTGTACGTGCCGGGCTTGAGTACCTTCACCACGATGTAGGGTCCCTCCCATGGGGGTGATAGCTTGTGGCGCCCTCGGTTGTCTTGGTGTAGCCTTAGGACCGCATCCCCTTCGGCCGAAATCCCGCCGCGTATCTTGCGTGCTTGGTAGCGCCCGAGGGACCGTTGGTACCTCGCGGAATGCATCAAGGCCACGAGGCGTGCCTCGTCCGACCGATCCGGCAAGTCCTCGCGGGCTTTCGATTGGCATCCTCGTCATAGCCTCGAACCCCGGGCGATCCGTATTCTAAGTCCGTGGGGAGGACGGCCTCCGCGCCATGGACTAGGAAAAACGGGGTGAACCCGGTGGCTCGCTCGGGGGTGGTCCTTAGGCTCCACACAACCGCCGGTAACTCTTGGAGCCATTTTCGCCGCATTTGTTTAGCCGGTCAAAAATTCGGGTTTTAGGCCCTGTAAGATCATGCCATTGGCATGCTCTACTTGGCCGTTGGTCTGTGGGTGTGCCACGGCTGCCCAATCCACACGGATGTGGAACTTGTCGCAGAACTCCAAGAACTTCCGGCCCGTGAACTGGGACCCATTGTCGGTGATGATGGAGTTTGGCACTCCAAAGCGGTAGACGATGTCGGTGAAGAATGTTACCGCCTTGCTCGCCCTGAGATTCGTGATGGGGCGCACCTCCACCCACTTGGAGAACTTGTCGATCGCGACCAACAAGTGGGTGAAGCCCCCGGGTGCCTTCCGCAGGGGCCCGACGATGTCCAGCCCCCACACGGCAAATGGCCACGTTACGGGGATGGTCCGGGCAGGCATGGGCGGGCAAGTTGGATTTGCGAGCGTAGAATTGGCACCCTTCGCAGTGCGCACGATCTCGCTGGCGTCCGCGACCGCAGTGGGCCAGTAAAAGCCCTGGCGGAACGCGTTGCCGACGAGGGTGCGAGGGGCGGCGTGGTGACCACGGGTCCCCGCGTGGATGTCCCGTAGGAGCTTGCGCCCCTCGGGGATGGGTACGCGACGCGCCGCAAGATGCGGGAGGCGCGCGCTTGTACAGCTCTCCGTCGACGAGGGCAAAGGACTTGGCCATCCTGGCGATGCGCCTGGCCGCGGCCCGGTCCGCGGGGAGTTCCCCTCGAGCGATCCAGGCGATGTATTTGTCGCGCCAGTCCGCTTTAACAGGAGCTGGCTCGATGTCCATCACATTGGCCTCGTGGGAGCCATACCCCTCGAGGAGGGAGAGCACGTACGCCTCGTTCGAGGGGTCCTCGTCCATGGGTTCTGCACCCGCTGGATTCGAGGGAGCCCCCGAGGGTTCGTCGCGACTCGAGGGGTGGGGCTCGAAGACGACCGAGGGCCCCGAGCGACGTCGCGCGCAAAAACGTTCGGGGGGACGGTGATCCGCCCGGGACGCGATCTTGGCCAGCTCGTCCGCCTCCTCGTTGTACCGGCGAGGCACATGGTTGAGCTCGATGCCGTAGAACTTGTCCTCGAGGGCTCGCACGGCTTTGCAGTAGGCCTCCATCTTATCGTCGTGGCGGCTCGCGTTCTTCATGACTTGGTCGATTACGAGCCGCGAGTCCCCCCGCACGTCGAGGCGCTTGACACCTAACTCAATGGCGATTTTGAGGCTGCGCAGGAGGGCCTCGTATTCCGCCATATTGTTAGACGCGGGGAAATGGAGGCGTACCGCGTACCGCATGTGTTCCCGAGGGGTGACACGAAGAGCCGGCCCGCGCCCGCCCCTCGTTTTCATAACCGAGCCGTCGAAGAACAGAGTCCAACACTCCGCTTGTATTTGTGGCGGCGGTAGGCCGCGTGTCCGTCCATTCGGCGACGAAATCCGCCAAGATTTGGGATTTGACGGCCTTGCGCGGGGCGTAGGTGAGCGTCTCGCCCATCGGCTCTACGGACCACTTGGCGATCCCGCCCGCCGGCGTCGGGGGTTGCGGATGATCTCCCCCGGTGGGAAGGAGGAAACCACCGTGACGGGGTGGGCGTCGAAGTAGTGGCGGAGCTTGCGCCGCGCAAGGACTACCGCGTACGCAACTTCTCGGACCTCGGGGGTAGCGCGCCTTGGTGTCTAACGAGACCTCGGCCGATGTAATAGACCGGCCGCCGTACGGTGCAAGGCGTGCCCTTCCTCCGTGCGCTCCACGACGATCACGGCGCTGACCACCTGGGTGGTTGCGGGTACGTAGAGCTGCAGGGGTTCGCCGTCTTGCGGTGGCGTGAGGATCGGGGCGTGCGTCAGAGACGCCTTCAGCTTGTCGAGCGCATCCTGGGCCTCAGCGGTCCAGGAGAAGCGCTCGTGCTTCTTGAGTAGGCGGTAGAGGGGCAGCCCCTTTTCACCGAGCCGCGAGATGAAGCGGCTCAAGGCGGCAAGGCACCCCAGCACCTTCTGCACCCCTTTGAGGTCCCGGATCGGACCCATTCGTTCGAGGGCCGCGACCTTTTCAGGGTTGGCCTCGATTCCCCGTTGAGAGACAATGTATCCTAGGAGCATACCGCGCGGCACTCCAAAGACACACTTTTCGGGGTTTAACTTGACCCCATTGGCCCGTAGGCAGCCAAACGCGACGCCAAGGTCGCCAACCAGGTCGTCCGCCTTCCTGGTTTTTACGACGATGTCGTCAATGTACGCTTCGACCGTCCGCCCGATGTGATCCCCAAAAACGTGCGCATGCAATGCGGTATATTGCACCCGCGTTTCGAAGGCCAAACGGCATCGTGACGTAGCGAACGTCCCGAACGGCGTGATGAACGAAGTCGCGAGTCTGGTCGGACTCCTTCATCTTTATTTGGTGGTACCCGGAGTAAGCATCAAGGAAGCAAAGCAATTCACACCCGGTCGTTGAATCAACGATGCGATCAATGCGTGGTAAAGGAAAAGGAACTTTAGGACATGCTTTATTAAGACTAGTGTAGTCTATACACATCCGCCACTTCCCATTCTTTTTCTTTACAAGCACGGGGTTTGCTAGCCACGTTGGGTGGAACACCTCCTTGATGAATCCGGCCTCGAGAAGCTTCCGCGCTCCGCTCCGATTGCCGTCGCCGCTCCTCGTCGAAGCGGCGGAGCCGTTGCCGCACGGCGCGGGCGTTTGGCGGGGATGTCAAGGGAGTGCTCGGCGACTTCCCTCGGGATGCACGGCATATCCGAGGGGCTCCACACGAAGATGTCCGCGTTGGCGCGGAGGAAATCGACGAGCACCACTTCCTATTTGGGGTCGAGGGCGGAGGCCGACCCTCAACGCCTTGCCCTCGGGGGCGGAAGGATCAAGGGGGACCTCCTTGGTCCGCTCCGCGGCCTCGAAGGTGCCGGTGTGCTTGGTGCGCTGCGGCGGCGGAGTCGAGGTCGTCGTTGACCATCTTCTCCAAGGTGGTTACCGGCGCTTCATCCGGCGCCGGTGCCCTGCGTGCTCCACGCACTCGACGTCGCGGTCGAACGAGTGCTCGATGGATGAGCCGACGGTGATGACGCCGTTTGGTCCCGGCATCTTCATCTTCAAGTAGGTATAGTTGGGGACCGCCATGAATTTGGCGTAACGGGGTCGCCCAAGTATAGCGTGGTAGGCCCCCTTGAACCCCACCACCTCGAAGGTGAGGGTCTCCTTGCGGAAATTCTTCGGGGTGCCAAACCAAGCCGGCAGTCGATCCGCCCGAGGGGCCGGACTCGCTTGCCGGTGCGATGCCGTGGAATGGCTTCGTGCTTGGGCCGCAGCTCGGTCCAACCCGATCCCCATCAAGCGCGGCGTATGCGCGTAGAGAATATTGAGGCTGCTGCCTCCGTCCATGAGGACCTTCGAGAACCGGGCGTTCCCGATGATGGGGTCGACCACCAGCGGGTACTGGCCCGGGTTGGGGACGCGGTTCTGGTGGTCCTCCCGGCTGAAGGTGATGGCATCCTCCGACCAATTGAGGAAGGACGGGGGCGCCCTCTCCGCGGTGAGGACCTCGTGCCGCTCCTTCTTGCGCTGGCGGGTCGACATGTCGACAGTTGGCCCCCCAAAGATGAGGAACACGTTTTCCACGGCGGGGAAGCCGCCTGCATCGCCATCGCCCCCGTCTTTCTTGGCCTCCGCCTCCTTCGCGGCGTCGCGGCCATAGAACTTCTTGAGCATGTCGCATTGCTCGAGGGTGTGGTTCCCTTTGGGGTCTTGTGGTAAGGACACGGCTTTTTTTAGCATGTCGTCAAACACCCCCGGGCCTCGAGGGGCCGGTCGAGGTCCCCGTCGAGCGGGTCAACGGCAAGGGCCTCGGTATTACCGCCGTCGCGCCCCGCTCGCGCGCCTCGCGGCGCGGCTTCTTTCCCCCCTTCTTGCCCCGCTTCTCGTTGCGGTGGGGCTCCTTGGACTTGCGCCCCTCCGCGGGCGCGTCCTCCGAGTGCTTCCCCTTCTTGCGTCGAAAATCGCCCCCACGGCCTCTTCCCCGCAGGCGAAGCCGGTGGCGATGTCGAACGGCTCGTTGGAGTCCACGGGCGGGGCCGTGTCCCGGCTCCCGCACGAGGTCCCGCATGTGGTGCCCTCGAGGAAGGCGTGCACGATCTCGGACCGCGCCACGGCGGGGGGGGGGCTCGGTGCGGGGCGCTTGGAGAAGCGCCGCATGAAGTCCCGCGGGCGACTCGCGGGGCGCTCGCGTGCGGGAGCGCGGATCCCATGAATTTCCGGGCGCACGTACGTGCCCGGAAGTTGCCCATGAACGTGCGGACCGGATCATCCCGGTTGTGGATTTGGCTAGCGGGCAAGTGCTCGAGCCATGTCCGGGCCGCGTCGCCGAGGTGCAGGGGCAAGTTGCGGATGATGACCTCGTCGCTGGTGGCCCCGCCCAGCTGGCAAGCCAAGTGGTAATCGTTGAGCCACACGCGGGGGGTCCGTCTCCCCGTTGTACTTGACGATGGTCGAGGGTTGGCGAAAGCGCTGGGGGAACGCCGCCGTGCGGATCTCCCGCCGAACACACGGGTCCCCTGGGGGCTCCGGCGTCGGGGAGCGGTCCTCGCCGCTATCGTAGCGTCCGCCCCGTCGAGGGTGGTAGCCCACTGCTGCTCGTGCGTCCGCCCTGCTCGTGCGCCCGGCGTTGATGACGTTGCGGGCATCGCCATCTAGCGCCTGCGTGCGTCGAGGAGCCGCTCCTTGGCGGCGTGCGTCCTTGGTCGGCGGGTCGCCCCGCCGGCCCTCCTGCGTGGACCGAGGGTTCGCCTCCCGGTGCAGCTCCGTCGTCCCGCGCATCCCCCTGTTGGCGGATGCGTGATGCCGAGCTCTCGGCCTGCTGGACGGCCGCTTGCTCGATGAGAGTTTGCACCTCGCGGTGCAGGTCTCGCGCCTCAGGGGTCGAGGGTGCCGGCATGGCCCGCAGCAGCGTCGCGGCGGCGATGAGCTTTTGGCTCGCCCGCGGGGGTGCGTCCGCGTTGTCGATGTTGGGGTCGATGTTGATGCGATCACGGACAGTCGGCCCGGCTCTCGCGCGCGTTTGCCGCGCGCGGAGGCTTCCCCCCGCCATTGAGGCTCGGAGCAGCCGCACCGTCCGGTATTCCTCCGCCGGCTTGGCCTCGAGCTCGCGGGCTTGGGCTAGCCGCGCGTCGGCGTCGGCCCCGGCGGGGGCGCTTGGCCCCGTGGCCGGGCGCGTGGCGATCCCGGGGCGCAGGTGTGACTTCCCGTCTCCCGGCCGCCCACCGCATCGGCGGCATTGGGCGGGTCGTTGGTGATGACGGCGTAGCACTCCCTCGCGGGATCGTAACTCCCGGTGCTAGAGTCGTCGGAGCAGGCCGAACCGGTAGTCCGTAGCGTCGAGGAAACACGCGAACATGGACCGGGTCCGCACGCGGGAGAAGTCCCACTCCGCGTACCCGTGGCGGTTGGCGGGCGGCAACGCGTCGAGGGAACCCGGGGACGACTCGTCGCCCGGCCGAGGCGACGGGATCCCTAGCGACGAAGACGTGACGGCCGGCGGAACCCTGCGCATCGTGGTGTTGACTTTGGCGTTGTAGGCCGACGTAGCGCCACGCGTGCCCCGATGGGGATGCGCGGTCGAGACCGTGCGCTTGTCCCGTCGGGGATGGTGGTCGTCGTGACGGCGGGCGCGTCGCGATGAGAGGCGGCGCGCTCGCCCCGCCGCCGCTCGGACCGCGCCCGGCGTGAACGGCGCCCCGAGCGACGACGGCGTCGTGGCGTCGACGGGTCCGCGGGATCCGTGCCCGCGGGCGCCGCGCGCGTGGTGGTGCGTGCGGCGGGGGCCGAGCGGACCCGGCCCGGCGCCGTGCGTGGAGCTCCTCACGGTTGGTGAGGGCGCATGAGGTAGCCGTTCCCCGTGGCCCGAAAGTTCGGGTCCCCGAACCGGATTTCGAACCCGGCAGAGGGAAGGGCTCCGAGCTGCCCATGCGATAGCGTGTACCACGGTACTCGGTGCGGATCACCATGGAGGGAGTTGGTGGAGTGACCTTAGGCGCTCGGCTTGCCCCACGGTGGGCGCCAACCGTCGGTGCGGAATATGGTCCCGACACTAACCGGTAGAAAGCGCCGAGGTCTATCCCTCAATGGTCGATGCTAAGCAATAAGAGACACGGGATTTATCCCGGTTCCGACCGAGGGGGCCGTACGTCCGGCGGTGGTGTGCTCAAGGCACTATATTGCTCGGCCTTAGGGGTGCTCGTAGTGGGGCTGCTACAAGCAAGGCGGGAGAGGAAGCGTGGCTTCCAAGTCCCTGGAGGAGTGGGCGAAGATATTGTGGGAGAATTGGAGAATGAGTACGTGGTGTGCCGTGTGCTATCCGTTGTGTTTCCGCCTTGTCTCGTGTGTTCCTCTCCGTCCCCCGCGGGCCGGGGGTTCGCCCCCCCTTTTATAGATCAAGGGGGAGGCGGATTACATGCGCGCCGCGCTATCTAGCTACGTGGGGAAGCACGACGTGCTATGCTGTAGAGTGGGCGGCCGTCCGGACGATCCTTGCAGCGATCTGGCCATGATGGCCTATCTTGTACCCGAACAGTGGCGGTTCGAGGGTAGAAGGGCGGCGGATGGTGGAGATATCTTACGATAGGCTCGAGGGGGGTGCCGACGTTGGCTCGTACGGAGCACGGAGTAGGTAATACGGCGCCCCTTCCCAACGCGCTTCACGAGTCGTCGGAGTTGTTGCTGCGGCGTACGGCGTGCGTCCGCACGCGCGGGGACGGCGGCCATGCGTTACGGTGGCGGGGATGGTGTTCCACCGGCCTAGCGCCTCCACCTAACCCTCCGGGGTCACAAGAAAGTAAATCGAGGGTGCAACCGGCCCCCCTTCGAGGGGGCTCGGCGCGTTAGCCGTACCGGGAGCGAGCGCACGGCGTCACGGGACTGACACCGGCCGCGCTGCACAGTCCCTCCCCACAGTGATGGGGATGGGCTCCTCCCTGGGGAGTTGGTGCGGCGGCACCGGGGCGCGAGCCCTGGGCGCATGATGGCGCCGTCCCGCCGGTGTCAGGGCGTTAAATGCCCGTGTACGGGGGCCGGCGCACGCGTGAGGGGCGCCCTCGAGCGTGGCGGACCCCGGTCGAGGGCGGGACGGACCCTCGAGCGAGGCGGAACCGCTCGAGGGGGAGCGGGCCCTCGAGCGAGGCGGAACCCGCTCGAGGGAAGCGCTACCCCTCGAACGGGGCGGAGCCCGCCCGAGGGGGGCGCACATCCTCGAGCGAGGGCGGAGCCTGCTCGAGGGGATCTCCAAGAGGGCCGCCTTGATGGGCCGTCGGGGTCCCTCGCGGCATGGGCCGTGTCCGCATGGTTAGGCAACCGTGTTTTGTCTTTGTTGCGGGTTTTAAGTGAGGATTTCCCCGTTGTTTAAGGGGACCCCTAGGGGCTGTCCCCGACGGCTACGACGGGCGGGAAGTCGGTAGTTCCACAAATGGGTTTCCTAAAATAATTGAGTCACTTTGGTTATGAAAATGATTTGCGAAAACCTTTTTGAAATAAACCCCCGCATGAGTACGTTTGCAAATGAACCTTAACTCCGATCCTTGTTATATTGTATGCATGATTCTCGCTTTATAAGCCCCTCCGTGGGTGGGGTTGGATTTGCCGAGTACGTATGTGCTCACCCTTGTTTTACTAACTATTTTACGAGAGAAGGATCCCGATTACATTCCCGAAGACGTCGAGTAGGTCGCCGCCCTACACCCAACCGTGCTCGTGTACCCGGGGCCCCTACCGAAAGCTTCCATGGTGTGGTACTCGAGGAGGCTATGGAAGCCTTTGCTATCGTAGTATGGTCGTTAGCGTTTGTGTTGTTCCTTGAAGCGTTGGCACTACCGTGCCTCCGTGTCGCCGTGATGTAAAAGATCGATCCACCCGTTGTAATAAATGTGTTACCAGCCTTCTAGGACCGGTATTTGTGTCATATTTAGTCACCTCCGATGAGGGGACGCTTCGAGTGGTATCGAGCCGTAGGTTGGCCGTAGGACATGACCCCTAGGATACGAGACCTCCTCTCCGGCCCCCTCTAACCTTTCCTTTGCTAAGCTCATCTTTTCCCAAATCCTTACCTTGATTCTTGTCCGTTCCAGATGGCTAACCCCGATTGGAACGGAGGAATCCGCCCCGTCCGGCCCCGGCCTCCCTAACCTGTTGCTACTCAGCCTAGAGCGCGTCGGAGTAAGGGATCCGCCGGAGTTCGTCTACCGGGAGTACGAACGCTACGGCACCCTTCGGTGTAAGCTGCTGATCTTTGTGGGAAGAAGCACGCTTTACCCCGACATAGAACCATGGTTCGTCTCCGCCACTAGTTTTCGCTTCGCCGACACCTACCCCAAGGCTGCTCGGAAGGCCCTGCGACAACTACGAGTGGTTTATAGACAGCACCTCCGAAGGACTCCAATGGGGTTCTTTCCACCCTCCGGAGGAAGAGGACGCTCGTGGATTGATCGCATGAGAGGACTAGAACGAGAGGAAGAGGACTTCGGAGGGTGGAAAGCCCAAGAATCGAAGCAAACGGATTGACGGAGCGGAAAGAGCGAGAGCAAAGGATAGAGCTGGAAAGGATTAAGACAACAATGGCGGAAGTTGAGTTACGCAACATGGAGCAAGACTACTTCAGGGAAAAAGAACGTTCGGAGATGTTCCACAAACAGCTATGGGATGAGCTCCACAGGGAACGTAGAAGGAGAAGAGAAGAAGATGACTTGGATGAGGAAGAACCCGAAGAAACTCACTGGGACAAAGGAACCCACACTGAGGATGAGATACTGGAGAAAGACCTCCCATTGAAGAAGCGCCGCATCCAGCTAGAGGAAGAATCGCCGTGAGGATAAGCCTAGGGTGTTTAGGCTAGAAGCTGAGTCCTAGTAATAATAAGTGTACCCCGAAGAATGTACCCCAACCTTGCTACTAAATAAAGTTATCCATCTCTTGTACCCCACCACAACCTGTTCAACTCTACCTTTGTTTTCAGATGGCGGAAGATGGATGGACCCAAGGCGTGTGCCAGGAGGAGCCTGGTTTTGCTCGCCTTCTTATCAACTCCCTGGAGCGCCTCGGTATCACTGAGCGCCCTAGGTACTACAGTAGAGAGTACGAGCAACTCGGCACCCTTCGCTGTAGAGTGGTCCTCTCCGTCGCTAGAAGCAATCGCTACACCAACATCGAGCCGTGGCGCGTGACCGCCACGAGATTTCGACACCGAGACACCTATCCTTTGGCCCTCGAAAAGCCCTCCGCTACCCGTGCCGGATCTACGAAGAACACCTCGTCCCCACACCAATGAGGTACTTCCCTCCCGCCATCGAACCCCGGTTTGGCGAGGTGCCCGCATGAGAAACCCGGAACGACGCCGCCACCAAGAAGACCCTGCCGTACCACGTAGTCGCCTACCTTGTCTCCCGGATAAGCTCTTTGATGACCGGAGCCGGGCACTTGAGGGAACAAATCAGTCGGGCCGAGCAAGCTGAAGTCACAGTGAGGATGCACCAAGTCCGAGTGGCTCAAGCCGAAGCGAGGACCGCAGCCCGCCATAAGCAGTGAAGCCGTTGCCCAGGAAAGCCTCAGGAGAATCCAGGACCAACGCATGCAAGAATGGACCAACGGCGGAACACCCGTTCCAGCCATTGGAGAAGCTCAAGTCCTGCTGGGAACACCCCTTGTAGGATGGGGAGGAACTATCGAAGTCCCGCCAGCACCACCAGCAGTCGCCGAACCCCCAACAGCGACCGCTGAAGCCGCAGCACGGCCTCGGGGAAAATGGAAACCCGGAGGCAAGAATGATGACGAGCTGCTCATTCCGCTGGAAGAACACTCGACCCCGAAGATGGCTCTCCTCGCGAGTAGCGTACCCCAGTGACCCTGACCCAGGGAATGAAGCCGTACTGGTCCAAGTCGCACCCTTAGCCCTTAGTCGTGTAGTGTGTTCGCGTAGTCGGGATGTATCCTCCTCGCCGGTTTGTAATGAAAACTTGTTTGTGCTTGCTTGTTTGCTATGTGCTTGTTGTGTGCTTACCGGCAGGAGTAGACCCCGCCTATTCAAAAAGAAATCCGATATAATCCACTTAAACATCACATAAAACTAGATCTCTTAGAAAACCCGCTTCTTTACGAGATGGTTTCCGGGCGCCCGTCGGGACCCACCGATCGGACGGCGAAGGATCGCAAGCCGATCGGAGGGAGCGTCTTCACGGCACCGGAAGTTAACCAAAATGAAGATGGAGGGGAGAACGTGGTCCGCCACCGCCACCCCCTCCCGTTTACTTGGCACAAGTCTTAGCCAACCGGACCGTCCCGATGGAGGCTATTTTCAACGCCGTCAACCGCCCGAGACCCCGAGTTTTGGGCATGAACGAGAAGCCGATTGAGTTCCTCGGGACTAAGTCGCCCACCTTTGGCGGGTCGGTGAATCCTTTGGATGCCGACGATTGGCCGAGAGCCATTCCGAGAGAGCTAGAGCCCTTCAACCGTGAGGACCGCGACAAGGTTCTCTGGCGGCTCACCCGCCTCACGGGACGACCCTAGCCTGGTGGGAGAAGTACTTGCGCGGCGCCCAAGGATCCCTCGGCCATCACCGGGATGAATTCGTGGAAGAGTTCCGCCGCTACCACATCCCGGAGGCCACCCTGAAGCGGAAGGCGGATGAGTTCCGTGAACTCCGCCAAGGTAACATGTCTGTGGAGGAGTACACGTACCAGTTCATAGAGCTGGCGCGCTATGCCCCCGAGGAAGTGGACAAAGATTCCAAAAAGCAAGAAATGTTCAAGAAGGGGCTGACTCCGGAACTGAGGACACTGCTGACTCCTCAGATCTACCCGGACTTTAACACCCTCATGAACATGGCAATACTCACGGAGAGAGCAAGGGCTGAAGAGAAGAAGGAAAACAAGCGCAAGTTTATGGAGCACAAGGCCAAGCAGCAAGAGCGGTCCCAGAGGCCGAGAAACTTTGGACACCCCATGTCCAGGTTCCAAGCTCCCATGCAATACAGAACCCAATCCCAAGCCACAAGCTCGCAAGCCCCCGGAACCCGGTTCAAGCCCTATAACAACCAAAGTGCCATGAAAGCCCCACGAGAACAACACCGGCCCCGGATCACCGCCAACAACAACAACGACTCCCGAGTGTGTTTCAACCGCCGAGGAACCGGGCACTTCATCGCCAACCGCCCGTATGCCAAAAAGCCAACCACCACCACCTACTCCAACTCGGTGAACGGGCCAAGGCCACTTGTGTCGGGAGCCAACCGCGTGCTTCGGTGCGTAGCAACAATAACTTCGGCAACAACAACAAGCAACCGGCGGATGAGGCAGCCCCAAGGCGGTCGTATGGGCGCGCCGGGTCAATCACATCAATGCGCGGGAGGCACGGGAAGCACAAGGCGTAGTGCTCGGTGAGTTCCCGGTCGGCTCGGTCTTGGCTACCATACTATTCGATTCGGGAGCATCGCACTCATTCATATCCTCAAGCTTTGTGGAAAAGCATAGAATACCCACAAGTACTACTAAAAGCACCCCTAATAACTCGAACGCTCGGAGGTGACATTAAGTGTCAATCGGGATGCCCCCGGTAAGGATCATTTTAAGTGGGGTAAAATTCCTAGCATACCCGGTAGTACCGAAGTCCAAAGGGATAGATGTGATCCTTGGGATGGATCGGTTAAGCCAACACCGTGGCCTTATAAGTTGCGCAGATAAAGTAGTGCACCTAACCAACCCGTAAGGGATACAAGTGACCTCGCCACACCCGAGAACACAAAGCCGGACATAATGGTTTTCAACATAGAAGCCAAGTCCATAGAAGAGGTCCCAGTAGTGCGAGAATACCCAGATGTGTTCCCAGAAGAACTCCCCGGAATGCCACCAGATAGGGACATAGAGTTCGTCATCGACCTTATCCCTGGAACCTCTCCCATAGCCAAGAGACCCTATAGGATGGCAGCCCCTGAGTTGGCAGAATTGAAGAAGCAGCTAGCAGAACTCCAGCGAAGTGGGTTCATCAGACCAAGCTCATCACCATGGGGAGCCCCAGTGCTTTTCGTGGAAAAGAAGGATAAGAGCATGAGGATGTGCGTGGACTATCGCTCGCTGAACGAGGTCACTATCAAAAACAAGTACCCTCTCCCCAGAATAGATGACCTATTTGACCAGTTGAAGGGAGCCAAGTATTTCTCGAAGGTGGATCTAAGGTCGTGGTACCACCAGCTTAAGATTAGGGAAAGTGATATCCCCAAGACCGCCTTTGTCACTCGCTATGGGCAGTATGAGTTCACGGTGATGTCCTTTGGACTAACCAATGCACCAGCATACTTCATGAACCTCATGAATAAGGTGTTTATGGAAGAGCTAGACAAGTTTGTCGTAGTCTTCATTGACGACATACTTGTTTACTCCAAGAGCGTGGAGGAGCATGAACAACATCTTCGAGTAGTCTTCGGGGAAATTGAGGGCACACAAGCTATACGCCAAGTTCAGCAAGTGTGAATTTTGGCTAGAGAAAATATCCTTCCTTGGGCATATTTCGACCGCGAAGGAGTAGTCGTAGACCCGGGAAAGTTGAAAAAGTCTCCAAGCGGGCAAAGAACCGACCAACGTGAGCGAGATCGGGAGTTTCCTTGGTTTAGCGGTGGTACTACCGGAGATTTATCGAGGGATTTTCCAAGATTGCCCGGCCCATGACAGAGTTGCTCAAGAAGGAGAAGAAGTTCAACCGGACCGAGTCTTGCGAGAGAAGTTTCGAAGAGTTGAAGAAGAGGTTGACCACGGCCCCGGCCGACTCTACCGGACATTCAACGGGACTTTGTCGTGTATTGCGACGCTTCCCGACAAGGGTTGGGATGTGTTCTCATGCAAGATGGGAAGGTAGTGGCATATGCTTCCCGTCGGCCTCAAACCCCATGAGTAGAATTATCCCACCCATGATCCGGGAGTTTGCCGCCGTAGTGCATGCCCCGAAAATCCGGAGACACTATCCGATTGGGAACAAATGTGAAATCTACACGGACCACAAGAGTCTAAAGTACATCTTCACCCGGCCCGACCTCGAACTTAAGGCAAAGAAGGTGGCTAGAGCTAGTCAAAGACTATAACCTAGAGATTCACTACCACCCACGGAAGGCCAATGTAGTAGCGGATGCCCTAAGTCGGAAAACCTACGAGAAGGCAGCACCCAAGAGTGCCCAGTTGCAAGAGGAGATAGCGCGGCTCAACATACACATTGTCCCCCAAGGCTATGTCCGCCAGCTGAGTGTTCAGCCTACCTTAGAAGAGAAGATCCGGAAGGCCCAAGAAACCAACGAGAATCTGATGAAGATCCGCAAGCATACCGAGAGAACAAGGCCCCCGACTTCACGGTAGATGACCAAGGCACCCCGTGGTACAAAAACGGGATATGCGTGCCGGAAGGCGGGGATTTTCGACGGACCATCATGGATGAGGCACACAACTCGGCATACTCTATTCACCCGGGATCCACCAAGATGTACATGGACTTAAAACGAAGTATTGGTGGAATGGGATGAAAGCAGTATATTGCCCGATTCGTCGCCCACTATGATACTTGTCGAGGATCAAAGCCGAACACCGAAGCCCGCAGACTATTGCGGCCTCTACCAATCCCGTATGGAAGTGGGACGAGATAGGTATGGACCACGCCGCCCCCTTCCCTTTCGGCACGCCACCGACCGGTCGCCGGCGCCCGCACGCCCCGCCCGGCTCCGCGCCGCCGGCAAGAACCGGCCGAGCCGCCCCTAACGAGCGACGACCACGCCGAGCCGTCGCATCGGCACCGACGCGACCGCCGCCCTCGTCCCCGCGTCGCCGACCGGCCGCTACCACGGCCGCCGCCCCCGCACGACGAGTCCCATCCGGACAAAGACCACGGGCCGACCTCGCCCGCCGCCGCGGCCCACCTCGCCGAATCGCCGCCAAGGTCGCCGGGAAGATTTTTTCCCCGAACCGACCTTCGGTGGCCTATAAAAGGCCGGTGCCGCCCCCCCCCGTCGCCCCGCACCGAGCAAGCCTCGCCCGCACCCACCGACCACCATTCGCGCCGCCAAGCACCACCACCACCGGTCCGCCGCCGCCGTAGAGCTCTCTCCTCGCGCCGCCTCGGTCCAAGGTGAGCACGGGGATGAGATCCCCTCGTCCCCCTCTCCGTATTGCTCTATTCCCCGGCCGCCGCCTCGCTAGGGCCGCCGGCGCCCCTCCCTCCAGAACGGCCACCGCCGAGCCCCGCCTTCTCTCGTTCGGGGACCGAGGAAGGGGAAGGAAGGGGCGGTTTTGCCAAAAACCCCTAACCTTCCTCCTCCCCCCCACCGAGCCCCTTTTCCTATTCCCTCTCCCCGTTCTTTCCAAAATAGCCCCTAGAATAATAAATAATTGGAGGTTAAGTACTGATAATCCTAAAACAACTTACAATCGGCCCTAACCAAGTTTACGTTATTATAATCACCCCCTTTTACCATTAGTAGAAATTACTAATAGGTCCTTAATCCCCTATAACCCCTCTTTAACCCAAAGATTTCATGCACGATTTTATTCCCGATTAAATCCAAATTTCACCACATCTTTCCCGGTAGTACAACCGCCGAACCAACCCCCCCTCCTTAGGACTTATATATACCCCCTCTCCGCTCATTTCTCCTCCTCGAGCTCGGCCGGAAATATGTGTGCTAATATTGCTTGCTTGCCTATGTGTGCACTATAGCCGACGGAGTAGACGGAGGAAGGTAACCCGAGCCGGAGATCGAAGCCGACTACTGCGAGCAGGAGCCCGAAGTCCCGAACGCCGAGCCGCACTCCCCGAAGACTTCGAAGATGGCAAGTTCAATCTCATCCTTTGATGCATGCTTTGGTCCTAGTTTTATAAATATAACCCTATACCCGTTTTATAAATTGCATATTGTTTTACTACAAAAACATGGTAGGATAGCCACCCTTGATTGCTATGATTGAACCTTGTTTTGGCCTAAATGAGTGCTTTAAAAATGTGTGAGTGCTTTCAAAATGTGTGAGTGCTTTAAAAATGGAAATGGGATATGTTTGGAAAATGAGTAAAGAACTGGGTAGACGGGATGGACGTGTGTGTCAGGAGTATGGGTGAGCTCGTACCTGTGTGGTTGAGCGTGTTGGGAGTTGTCCATCTTGTCAATTAAGCACCGGGTTGCGTGACATCTCACCTGACCCAAATCATCGTACAACCACTCGACCGTTGTATGTGGCAACGACTTAGCATAAACCCCACTAGTTAATCTACTTGCCATCCGGTGTGCGGGTGAGCGGCGGGAGACCAAGGAGTAGGGGTACGCTCCGTGTGAGGTACACCCCGGTTATGTGGGATAAACCCTTGGGTGCTTCCGTGGTGGCTCGTAGGGTTAGCTAAGGTGGGTAATGGCTTTGATAGGATCCGTACCGGCACTAAGGTGTCCGTGTGACAGTACCCTACTTGTGGGTAAAGCTGTACAACCTCTGCAGAGTGTCAAACCTATTCGAATAGCCATGTCCACGGTATTGGACGAGTCACGGTGTGGTCACAAAAACTAGTATTTGGGATGGGATGTTTTCTGGCGTGAGTTGTTTTCCGGGTGAAGTTTGTGGCTGTGTGCTTGGGCTACGATGGGCGGGAAGTCCGGTAGTACCACAGTGGGTTTCCTAAAACAATTGAGTCACTTTGGTTATGAAAATGATTTGTGAAAACCTTTTTGAAATAAACCCCTGCACGAGTACGTTTGCAAAATGAACCTTAACCTGATCCTTGTTATACTGTATGCATGATTCTGCTTATAAGCCCCTCCGTGGGTGGGGTTGGATTTGCTGAGTACGTATGTGCTCACCCTTGTTTTACTAACTATTTTACAGAGGAGGATCCCGATTACATTCCCGAAGACGTCGAGTAGGTCGTTGCCCTACACCCAACCGTGCCTGTGTACCCAGGGCCCCTACCGAAAGCTTCCATGGTGTGGTACTCTGAGGAGGCTATGGAAGCCTTTGCTATCGTAGTGTGGTCGTTAGCGTTTGTGTTGTTCCTTGTAGCGTTGGCACCATCGTGCCCTCTCGTGTCGCCGTGATGTAAAAGACTCGATCCACCCGTTGTAATAAATGTGTTACCGGCCTCCGGGACCGGTATTTGTGTCACATTTAGTCACCTCCGATGAGGGGACGCTTCGCATGACCACCAACAACTCGGACTGGGAGCGGGGGTGGTTCTACCTCCGCAACACCGAGCCCGGCCTTCCCCCCTACACCGGCAAGGTGCTCCGGGAGAAGGCCGCCTCCCCGGCACCACGGGGTGTCCCCGCCCCAGCACCAGGCGCGGCTGGACTCGCTCGTGGCCGCGCTGAAGAAGCTGGCGGACCGCGGGCTTGCTCGCGGGGTGTGTCCTCGCCAACCTTCACCACCGGCGGGTCGTCCCCTTGATGGAGAGGCCGCTCCGCATCTTCGAGACGACCGAGATCACGGACCCCATCGCGTTGGCGAGATCGCGGTTGTCGCCGGATCCCTTCCCCGCGGGCGTTCGCAGCCCACCGGGCGCGGCGCGCCATCGACCTCGGGTCGGGACGTTGTGGCGACGATGTCCTCGTGGGCGTTCGAGATGCTCCCCACCGGCCCGCCGGTGAGCAAGAGTTCTTGATTTCATTTCAAACTTCAGCCGGTTTTTCGAGTTGTCGACGCGTTTTAATGCCTTGCCCGACCCCCGCAGATGGTGAGGGTGAGCGCCGCGAAGTCCGAGCCGCCTACCCCCCGTTCCCGCGCGCGCGCGCAACAAGCCGAGAGCGAGAGCGGGTAGCCCGCAGGAGGGAGCGCAATGCGCGGCACCGGGAGCGTCGCGAGCGGAGGAGCGAGGAGTTCCGGCTGCGCGAGCAGCAGGGGCTCTCCTCGCCGGGGACCGAGGAGTACTCGTCATCGGACGAGGAGGAGGAGGAAGAGGAGGAGGAAGTTAGGGAGCATGTCCTCCCCGACGGTGGGAGCCCTGTCGGTGTTTTAGACCGGCAACCTACTAAGGGGAGTACCCGAAGTAGATGAATGTGACTCGCCGAGATCGGTAACTCGAAGGAAGAGACACGTGGCACACAATTTAGACAGTTCGGGCCGCGAGGTGCGTAATACCCTACGTCCCGTATGCCGCGTAGCTCGGATTGATAGGGCACGATTACAAGATGGTGCAATAGTGCGCCGTGGGTTGTATGAGGTGAGATTGGATGAGGTGATCCCGGAGATCGGTCCCCGCCTCACCTTATATAGTCCGAGAGGCGGTGGTTACAAGTCGGAGTAGGGAGAGAGTACTAGTCGAGTACGTCTAGGAGTCCTCCATACAGGTGCGGAACATGTACGGCTCCCTAACCGAGTACTACTCCCGTGTAGTCCGTGTGCTCCACGCCTTCGTGTGCCGTGTAGCGCAAGCCGGTAGTCCCGGGGGCCCACCGAGTAGTCGGTCCCGGTACCCACCGAGGTAGTGGGCCCGGTGGAGGTCCATACGACAAGCCCCCGAGTACTTTGTAGTCGAGAAGGATAGCTTCAAGTAGTCTTGACGGCCTTAACGAGTAGTCCTCAAGCGTCCCCGAGTGCTACAAGTCAAAAGTCCTCAAGAGTAGTCGAAGCATCCCGAGGCTGGAATGTACTCCAGCTGATGTTTGAGCAATCTTGAAGTCTTCTCGAGTAGTTCCAAGCGTCCTTGAAAACTGCCTTCGAAGGTCTTCAAAAAATGCCTGTCTTGTCTTGAAGCCGGAGCTGATATGGAGGTGCGATTGCAAAATCGCACTCCATATGGAGTAGCCCCCGAGCCTTAGGTTGAGCCGCAGGCTCTGGCTGAGGGTCCATCTGAAGTCTTGGCAAGAAAATCCCAAAAAATCCGGAGAGAAAAACCGAAGGACACGTGGCACGGAGCCCCCGAGCCTTGAGTCGAGTACTTCCTCTCGAATTGAAGGGTCATCTTGAAGAATGTGTCCTGAGATGCTCTTGAGACTAGCCGCTTCCCAGGTAGTCGAGTGGAGGTAGCCGAGCCCCCGAGGTGAGGCGCGTCGACTAGTAAAATACGAAGGGTCACGCGCGGCCGCCGAGTCGCCCACGCGTGGACTTATCCGGGCCGCCCGTTGCGAGCCGGTTTGACTTATAAATAGAAGCCAAAACCCCTAGGGTTTTTCACCCATTCGAGCCGGCAGCCTTTCCGTTTCCATCCGAAGCAAATCCACACCCGGCGCTTGCCGCCGCCGTAGTAGATTCAAGTGCGCCGCCACCCAAAGCTTTTAGGGTAGCCCCCCGAGCGGATGCGCGTGAAGACGCCCCGCACTTGGAGGATGAAGCCGTCGCCGTCCAAGACGTCGAAAGCCGCCGGAAGAAAAGGGGCCGCGAAGAGGCCGCCGCGGCCGCCACCGGAGTAGCGCGGCCCCATGTATCCACCGGCGGCCGATCCAAGCCGCGAATGGAAGAAGTCCAAGGTGAAGACGGAAGATCTATTGACCCTCCCGAACAAAGTGGGTTCATCAAGGGAGAAGGAGGTCGACATGTGGAGATCCGCCGCCGGAGATCCATATCCGATGGAGAAGGCCGAAGACGAGATCCCAATGTTCGCGCGGTTCGTGGAGCGTGGGCTTGCGCTCCCGCCGCCGATTTCTTCAAAGGGTTGCTCGGGTACTACGGGATCGAGTACCTGAACCTGAACCCCAACGGCGTCTTCCACACCGCGGTCTTCGTGCACTTCTGCGAAGCCTTCCTTGGGATCAAGCCGCATTGGATCCTATTCCGGAAATTCTTTCGCGTCAAGCCGCAGCCAAGTGCCACCAACCCAAGGGTAGTCGGAGGAGCCGCATCCGGCTGAGGGAGGACGCCGCGGAGCAATATCTGGCGTACAAGCTTGTCGACTCCAACACTGATTGGAAGACAAGGTGGTTCTACATCACGAACCACCACCCCGTCCGCCGAAGCCGAGCGGACGGCAGCCCAGGCATCGCGAGTGGTGGAACTCGGAGCCCACCATGCAAGAGGGAATCCAGCTTCCCGAGATGCCGGCACGCATCAAGGTGCTCAGGGAGGCGGGACTGAGGGCCGAGCACGTGGCCTTCAGTTTCATGAAGCGGAGGGCGCGCTCGTTGTCGGCTCGAGACATCTTAGGCTTCGAGTACGCCGGCAACGACGACACGTCGCGGATGCCGGGAGGCGAGCTGGACGACAGCGACATCATCGAGAGGTTGTCGCGGATCTTCAAAGATATGCCGCCGTACACGGCGTGCCCTGTCCAAGAGTACTCCACCGCGCGCCCGCCCAAGGAGGTGAGTAGTCGTACACCCCTAGTCGAGTAGTGATTACTTGGTGTAGTCTTACTGACGTCTTCATGTCTTGCAGGATGACTTGAAGAAGTTCATCTCCGAGCCGCAGCCACCTCCGAGCGGGATCGAGATCCCGAGGGAAGGGAAGGCGAAGGAGCGGTGAGAAGTCGGTGAAGGGGATGACACCGTCGTCGTGGAGGATACCACCGACGATGACGACGACGATGACGACGAGACGTTGCAGGACCGCTTCCAGCTGCGGTCGAGGTTTAGCCGCCCGGGCTTGCCTCATGTTCCTCTGGTGCAAGACCCCCCGACTAGCCTGGAGGCTAGCCTCGGCTGCGCCGCCACGGAAGCCGCGCAACCCCGCCAGGAAGCGGGTGGCGAAGAAGCTTAAGGTCTCGGAGACCACGCCTCAGAGGTAAAATGCCTTGACCGGAGTAGTCGAGTACCCACCATACGAGTACGGTTGCTGATGAGTAGTCTCCCTTGTATGCAGGAGGTGCCGCCAACGGAGCCCGTCGAAGAGGGCGACGAAGGCGTGTGGGACACAGTGGGGGAGCCGCCGGAAGCCGTAGTCCGCCCCCCGCCCCCACTGTTGAGGAGATCTTGGCGCAGCTGGAGCGCCAGCCCCCTGCTCCACAGGGGAGCACGGAACCCGTAGCCGCCGCCGTTGAAGAGGTGGTGGCTTCGTGAGCGCAGAGACCACCGCGCCGCCGCCGCTGCTGTGGAGGAGGCGGTAGCCGCAGGGGCGCAGAGGAGGCGCCCGCGGGGGGTGGACCGGTCGACATTGCCGCATCCTCGGTGCTCCGGCCGTGCCAATTGTCCAATCGAACTTGTAAGTACCGCATCCTTCCGAGTAGTACTTGTTGCAGTAGTCGATGTTGACTGACGACCAACTGTTAGTGCTTCTGCAGGAAATCCACGGATTTGTCCTGGGAGGGAGATGAGCCCTCTTCAGCGGTGGCGGAAGAAGACGTGCCGCCCGCCGAGGAGACTGCTCCTGCTACCCAAGCGGTGCCCGAGCCACCGGCTGCCAGGGCGCCGTTGCCGGAGGCCAGCGTAGTCGAAGGTGAGTACTCTTCTTGAAGCTATAGGGCTCTTCGAGGAGTAGTCGTAGTTGCTGATGCACCCATCTTCTTTTGACAAGGCGCCGAGGGCCGAAGGCGGTGACATCCCCCGCAGGGGTGCCGATGCGAAGTCGACACCGAGAGGCCCGGAGGCTCGCGAGAGGAGCCCCGAGCCCGTGGAAGAAGTCGTCGAGGAGGCCGCCGTGGCGGCCGGGGAGAGGGGGTCACCACGTCGCCGCAGGTCGCTCCGGAGGTGGCTATCCGCTCCTCGGAGATCCGGGACGCGAGCCCATCCGCTCTCGCGCCGATGACGGAGGCCACCGCGAGTAGTCGCGGCGGAATAGAGCCGCTCGCGGACGATCTTATCGAGCCGACGATGGTGGCCAAGCATCTGGAGGCGATCCGTCAAGCCGAGCAGTGGATGAAGGTAAGTAGCCGTAGCTTCTGAGTAGTCAATCCTCTTTCGTTGAGTACTCGTCTGACTTGAGCTGTCTTTGCAGGACGTTGCGGAGCGGTCCCGCGACAAGTCGAGTATGCTGCAAGGCTATGGAGACGCGGTGCTCCGAGTTGAGGCGCTGGAAGAGCAACTTGTGAAGTCGCGGAAGCACGCGGCTGCCATGCAGTCGAAGCTCGACGCCGCCTTCGCCAAGTACCACAACGATGTACAAGAGTTGCAGGCGAAGGGCGACGACTTGGTGCGGAAGAATAAGGGCCTCCGCAACAAGAACAAAGGTACGCCGCCGAACTTGCTCCGGTACTTGTTGGAGGTCGAGAAGTCCCCGATCCACCGTGTCGTTGTCGTGTTGCAGAGCTTGAGGGCCAGGTGGAGCAGCTGAAGTCCTCGGAGACGAGCATGAAGAACCTCTTCTACCGGGAGCAAGAAGCCTCGCCGGTACTCGAGCTCGACTACAAAGAACTCGCCTTCAAGTGCGAGAAGCATATGGAGCTCCGGATTGCTTCTGACCGCGATCTCGTCAACTACTACAAATCCTTGCAGAAGTTGAATGAGGACTGCGAGGCATTGCGGGCCCAACTGAAGGAGCTCGAAGAAGCCGCACTGCCGATCGCAAGGCTCCTGGTACCGCACCCGGGCGGCCCCAAGATTGCTCCACTGGTGGATCGCCTCAAGGAAGCTCCAAGCCGGCTGGCGGCCTACGTGAAGCACATGGCGAGGTCGATCCCAAGACAAGTCTTGGCCTTCATGAAGTCCCCAATGGAGGTAGTCGCCGACGGGGTAGCCACCAACTCGCACCGATGAGCAAGATGCGCAGCCGCCGGAGCAGATGGCTCCCATCGCGGAGCAAGTAGCCGAGAAGTCGAACCTCCAGTAGCCCCGTAATAGATAGCTAGTAGCCGGGGTTGTACAAAAAACAATTGTAATGAATTGCTTAAGTATCAATGAAGGGAATTTTCCAAAGAATGAGTACTCGTAGTCGCGATCTCGCAGTGCGGAGCCCCCATCGTGGAGTGGATGAGAGTAGTCGTACTCGGCTTTAGTAGTCCCGTTGTAGGGAGTAGGCGATAAAGAAGTTGTTGAACGATCAAACTTTATTACTAAAGGAGTACTCCCGGATGGCCGGGGCCGTAGTTACGAGTAGTCGCTTGGACCCGAAGGCCGCTTACAACCGAGTAGAGCCGGAGCGGGTAGCCGCCGCGCAAAGGATCCGCAGGTAGCCGTGTAGGCCGGATTGTAGATCCGTAGGTAGCCACGTAGGGCCGGATCTTGGAGTGTGGTCTCTTAGTAGACCGTTGCTAGAGTCCTTGTCGCTCGTCGGCAGCCCCGTGTCCGTAGGTAGCCGCACGGGCCGGATCCCGGAGAGGAGAAGTCCGGAGACCGGGAGCCGAGACCCGGAGGCCGCTTACGGCAAGGGGTGTTGATGTAGTCGTGTAGACTTGAACCTCGGAGTAGTCGTGTAGACTAGGCGTAGAACCGACAGTAGCCGGTCGACGTTCCACGAGTTGTTGATGTCTTCGCCTTCAAGTGTTTGGAGGCGGTAGGAGCCCCGCCCGGTCACCCTTGCCACGGTGAAGGGACCTTCCCGGGGGGAGCCGAGCTTGTGAAGTCCTTCCGTGTTCTGGGATACGGCGGAGGACAAGATCTCCAACGTTGAAGGAGCGTTCCTTGACGTTGCGATCATGGTAGCGTCGGATACCCCTCCAGGTACCTCCCCTGTGTACCTTGCCGATTGGACGAGGGCGACACGCCGAGTTTCTTCGAGGCTATCGATGTCAACTCGTCTGCGTCGGTCTTCCGAGACGCCTTCGTCGTAATGCTCCACCGCCGGCGAGTTCCATATGACGTCGGCGGGGAGGATTGCTTCGGAGCCGTAGACCAGGAAGTAAGGGGATTGCCCCGTTGGCTTGGATGGCCGAGTTCGTAGCCCCCGCAGTGCGTTGGGTAGTTCCTTGATCCACTTGCCCCCTTTGGAGTTCGCGGCGTCGTGTAGCCGCTTCTTGAGAGCGTCGAGCACCATCCCGTTGGCGCGCTCGACTTGTCCGTTGGCCCGTGGATGGGCAACCGAGACGTATCGGACGTCGATCCCGCCGTTCTCGCGGTACTCCCGTAACCGGTGGTTGTTGAAGTTGGAGCCCGTGTCCGTGATGATGCGGTGGGGTAGCCCGTAGCGGTGTCCGAGTTCATCCAGGGAAGTCGAGTAATCTGTCGACCTTGGGGCATGTGATCGGCTTGACCTCGATCCATTTGGTGAACTTGTCGATAGCCACCGCACTCGTTGAATCCCTCCCGGCGCAGCTTGGCGGGGGCCCAATCGTGTCAAGCCCCCAAAGCAAGAAAAGGGCCAAGGTTGACTCGTATGGTGACTAGCTTGTAGGCCGGGACGTGTTGTCGCTTGGCGAAGCGACCGGCATCCTTGGCACCTTTCGATGAGTTCTTCGGCGTCGCCCGCAGCCGTGGGGCCGCAGAAGGCTCGTCGGAAAGCCTTGCCGACCGGCCGTGCGTGAGGACGCGTGGTTGCCGCGGACGCCCTTGTGGATCTCCTCCAAGATGTCCTTGCCTTCTTCACGAGGGACACACTTCATGAGTACTCCGAGAAGATGCGCCCCGCTTGTAAAGCTTGTCACCGACGAGGACATAGGACTTGGCGCGGCGACGAGTTGCTCGGCCGCGTTCTTGCTCGGAGGGGACCTTCTCGCTCGCCGAGGTAGTCGATGAAGGGTTGCCTCCACCCACGTCGATCATCATGACCTCCCTCCCACCGGTGGATGGGCCGGGACAAGTCGGTGGCGCCGGCTCCGGATGGATGGCGCGTGAAGCTCATGAACGAAGACACCCGCTGGCACTTGAGCGCGGGTGGATCCGAGCTTGGAGAGGACGTCCGCTGCAACGTTTTGCGCGGACGATGTGATGGAACTCGAGACCATAGAACTTGTTCTCGAGCTTGCGGACTTCTAGGCAGTATGCGTCCATGTTCTCCTTGTTGCGGTCCCAGGACTTGTTGACTTGGTTGATGACCACTGCGGAGTCGCCGTAGACTAGTAGCCGCTTGATGCCCAGTGAAGCCGTGAGGCGGAGCCCGTGTAGGAGGGCTTCGTACTCGGCTTCGTTGTTTGAGACCTTCCAGAAGATCTGCAGGACGTACTTGAGTTGTTCGCCCGTTGGAGAGATCGGAGTACCACCGCACCCGCGCCCTCGAGGTTGAGTGAGCCATCGAAGTACATCACCTAATGCTCGGTCGCACGGTGGGAGTAGGTAGCCGGTTCTCCCGCCACTCGCCATGAAGTTGACTAGTGCCCGCGACTTGAGGGTGCCGAGCTCGACAAACCCCACTTGGAGATTCTTCCGCAGCATCTTGGTTCCACAGATGTCACCAAGCGGGTAGTCGGTGACGATGGACATCGAGTACCGCCGGGAAGTAGTGTCGTAGCTTCCGCGAGGTGATGAGTACCGCGTACGCAGCTTCGCACGGCCGATAGCGGGACTTGGACTCGATAGGACCTCGCCGACGAAGTAGGCCGGGCGCCGGGACCGGGTAGGCGTGGCCATCTTCTTGCCACTCGACAACGATGGCAAGATCGACCACGTGAGTAGTCGCGCCGAGGTAGAGCAATAGCCGCTCGCCCTTGTGAGGAGCCGTGAGGATCTGGTGGCTTCGATAGGAAGTCCTTGAGCCGGGCAAGGGCTTGATCCGCCTCCGGAGTCCACACGAACTTCTCTTGATGCTTGAGTAGTTTGGAAGAAGGGGAGTCCCCGTTCTCCTAGCCTCGAGATGAATCGTTCGCCGCCGCCATGCACCCCGTCGGCCTTCCGGACGTCTTTGATGCTCGTGGGAGCTTTCATGCCGGTGATGGCGGAGATCTTCTCGTGGTTGGCTTCGATGCCGCACCGGCCGATGATGAAGCCGAGTAGTTTTCCCCGAAGGGACGCCGAAGACGCACTTGTTCGGGTTGAGCTTCCAGCCGTACTCGCGTAGTGATGCGAAGGTCTCTTCAAGGTCATCGATGAGGGTACCGGAGTCCCCGGTTTTGACAACCACGTCATCCACGTAGGCCTCGACGTTCTTGTTGAGTTGCCTCTTGGAAGCTGTGCCCGGATAGCTCGTTGGTAGGTAGCGCCGCGTTCTTCAACCCGAAGGACATGGTCGTGTAGCAATACGCGCCAAACGGGGTGATAAACGCGGTCTTCTCCTCGGTCTTCTTCCTTGATCGCGATCCGGTGGTACCCGGAGTAGCGCCGAGGAAGCGTTGTCGGGGACCGCCCTAGGGGTCCCCTCAAACAAGGGGGGGGAAACCCCTACTTAAATTCCCCGCATCAATATAAGCTAAGCCTAACCATGCAGTAACTAACCCCGCAGTCACGGCCCATGCAAGCAGACTTCGGAGGCCCACCAAGGCGGCCCGCCTAGGAAGACCCCTCGAGCGGTGCTCCGCCCCGCCCGAGGGCATGCTCCTCCTCGAACGGCTCCGTTCGAGGGGCAACTCCCCTCCTCAAACGGTACCGCCCCGCTCGAGGGGCGGCCCTTCCATCGAGCGGCCCGCCCCCGCTCGAGGGCGCGCCCCCTCGAGCGAGTCCCGCCCTCGCTCGAGGGTCCGCTCCGCCCCGCCGGGGCCCGCCACGATCACGGCGCCCGCACGCGTGCGCCGCCCCGTACTTGGGCATTTAACGCCCCGACGCCGCGGGACGGCGCCATCATGCGCCCGGGGCTCACGCCCCGGTGCCGCCGCACCAACTCCCCAGGGAAGGAGCCCATCCCCGCCACTGTGGGATGGACCGTGCGTACGGCCGTGTCGGCCCCGTGACACCGTGCGCACGCCGCCGTACGACTAACGCGCCCGACCCTCGAAAGGGGGCCGGCGCACCCCTCGTTTCCACTTTCTCGTGACCTTGCAGGTTAGGTGAGGGGCGCTAGGCCGGTGGATGGCCATCCCGGCCACCGTAACAGCCGCGGCCGCCGTACCCACGCGTGCGGCGCACGCCCGACTCCACAGGCACGCCCAAGCACCGCAAAGCAACCACTCCGCCACCGCAGCTCATTGGGAAGGAACGCCGTTCGCCCCGCTCCCGTATCCCGTACCGGCCGTCAGCGCACCTCCCTCGAAGCCTATCGCAGAACGCCATCACCACATCCGCCGCCTCCCCGCCCTCGAACCGCCACCGTTCGGCACGAAGTAGGCCATCATGGCCGGATCGCAGCGTGGATCATCCGACGATCGCCCGCTCTACACTATAGCACGACGTGCTCCCACACGTAGCTAGGTAGCGCGCGCGCATGTAACTCGCCGCCCCTTGGCCTATAAAAGGGGAGGCGAGCCCCCGACCGCGGGGGACGAGGTCGAGGAGTTCGGCCCAACACAACACACCGTGCACTCACTCTCTTATTCTCCCACAACATCTTCAACCATTCACGTGGGACTTGGGAGCCACGCTTCCTCTCCCGCCTAGCTTGTATTTGCCCCACTACAAGCACCCCCGGTGCCGAGCAATATAGTGCCACGAGCACCCCACCGCCGGGACGTACGGCCCCCTCGGCCGGAACCAGATAAATCCTTGTGTCATTAGTTGCTTAGCATCAACCATCGAGGGATAGACCTAGGCGTTATCTACCGGTTAGTGTCGGGACCATATTCCGCACCGACGCTGGCGCCCACCGTGGGGCCGTTGAGCGCCTAAGGTCATTTCGCCGACTCCCTCCATGGTGATTCGCACCGAGTACCGTAGCACCCGCTACAACATGGGTAGCTCGTACCCCCTTCCCGCCGGGTTCGAGATCCGCTTCGGGGACTTGAACTTCCGTGCCACGGGGAATGGCTATCTCATGCGCCTCACCAACCGTGAGGAGCTACGCGCGCAGCGGGAGGCCGAGTCCGCTCGGTCACCGCCGCACGCACGACACCGGCGCAGCACCTCGCAGCACCCGATGCCGCGCAGACCGTCGACGCCGCGACGCCGTCGCCCGCTCCGGACCGCGCTCGCGCGGGCGCGGTCCGAGCGGCGGCAGGCCGAACGCGCCGCCGCCCGCCGCGGTGCGCCCACCGTCACGACGGCCGCCACCGCCCCCGCCGGGACCGCGTGCGGTCTCGGGACCGCGCGTCCCCATCGGGCCGCGTGGCGCCACTACGGCCTACAACGCCAACGTCAACACGACGATGCGCAGGGGTTCCGCCCGGTCCCGCACGGCTTCGTCGCCAGAATCCCGCACTCGGCCACGGACGAGTCGTCCCCGGGCTCCGTCGACACGATGCCACCCGCCACCCGCCATGGGTACGCGGAGTGGGACTTCTCGGTGTGCCGGACCCGCCGCGTTCGGGGCGCTTCCTCGACGCCACCGACTACCGGTTCGGTCGCTCCGACGACTCCAAAGGCACCGGGAGCTACGACCCCACGCGGGAATGCCGCGCCGTCATCACCAACGACCCGGCCAACGCCGCCGGTGCGGCGGCGCCGGAGATGGGGAAGTCACGCCCCGGGGGGGGGTTACCACGCGCCCGGCCCGGGGCCAAGCGCACCCGCCGGGGCCGACGTCGACGCGCGCCGGCCCAAGCTCGCGAGCTCGAGGCCAAGCTAGCAGAGGAGTACGGACCGTGCGGTCGCTCCGCGCCTCGATGGCGGGGAGGCCCTCCGCGCGCGGCGAACGCGCACGGGAGCTAGGCCGTCAAGTCCGCGACCGCCTCAACCCCCGTCCCCAACGTTGACAACGCGGATACTCCACCGCGAGCGAGCCAAAAGCTCATCGCCGCCGCGACACCGCCGCGCGCCATGCCGCACCCTCGACCCCCGAGGCTCGAGAAATGCACCGCGAGGTGCGCACCCTCCTTGAGCAAGCGGCCGGCCCGCCAGGCCGAAAGCCGGCCTCACGCATCCGCCAACAAGAGGGGGACGCGCGGGGTGATGATCCGGCACCGGGGGGCGAACCCTCGGTGCATGCGGGTCGACCCGCCGACCGTGGACGCACGCCGGCCAAGGAACGCCTCCTCGACACGCGCAGGCGCCGGATGGCGATGCCCGCAACGTCATCAACGCCAGGCGCACCGGGCCAGCGCGACGCGCGAGCGGCCGGGGGGCTACCACCCTCGAAGGGGCGGACGCTACGACGGGCGGTGAGGATCGCTCCCCAACGCCGGGGCCCCCGGCACCCGAGTGTTCGGCAGGGAGATCCGCACGGCGCGTTCCCCCGCCGCTTCCGGCCGCCCCTCGACGATCACCAAATACAACGGGGAGACGGACCCTCGTGTTTGGCTCAACGATTACCGCCTCGGCCGTCACCGGGCGGGGCCACCAACGACGAAGTGATCATCCGCAACTTGCCCCCGCATCCGGGGCGACGCGGCCCGACATGGCTCGAGCACTTGCCCGCCGGCCCGCATCCACAACCGGGACGATCTAGTCCACACCTTCGTGGGCAACTTCCGGGGCACATACGTGCGCCCCGGAACTCCCCGGGATCCGCGCTCCCGCACGCGAAGGCGGGGCGACCGCCGCGGGACTTCATACGGCGCTTCTCCAAGCGTTGCACGGAGCTCCCCGCCGTAGCACAATCCGAGATCGTGCACGCGTTCCTCGAGGGCACCACGTGCCGGACCTTGTGCGCGAGCCGGGACGCCGCCCGCCCGCGGACTCGAACGAGCTGTTCGACATTGCCACCAGCTTCGCCTCCGGGGAGGAGGCCGTGGGGGCGATCTTCGACGGCAAGAAGGGCAAGCGCTCCGAGGACACGCCCGCGGAGGGCAGCGGGTCCAAGGAGCCGCGCCGCAACGACAAGCGGGGCAAGAAGGGGAAGAAGCCGCGCCGCGAGGCGCGCGAGCAGGGGCGCAACGGCGGCAACGCCGAGGCCCTCGCCGTTGACCCGCCCGACGAGGCCCTCGACCGGCTCCTCGAGGCCCGGGGGTTTTCGACGACATGATGAAGAAGCCGTGCCCCTACCACAAGACCCCCGTGAATCACACTCTTGAGCAAAGGCGACATGCTCAAGAAGTTCTACGGCCGTGCCGCCGCAAAGGAGGCAGAGGCCAAGAAGGATGGGGGCGACGGCGACGCAGTGGCTTCCCCCGCAGCCGAAAATGTGTTCCTCATTTTTGGGGGACCCACCGTCGACATGTCAACCCGGCAATAGCCGCAAGAAGGAGCGGCACGAAGTCCTCGCCGCAGAGGGCACCTCCGGCCTTTCTCAACCGGTCGAAGGATGCCATCACCTTTAGCCGGGATGATCACCCAAACCGCATCCCGAACCCGGCCAAGCATTTCTCGGTGGTCGATCCCATCATTGGGAACGCCCGGTTTTCGAAGGTCCTTATGGACCCGAGGCGTAGCCTCAATATCCTCTTCGCGCATACACCGCGCCTAATGGGGATTGGGCCGGACCGCCGCGGCCCAAAGACGAAGCCGTTTCACGGCATCGCGCCCGGAAAGCAGGTTCAACCCCTCGGGCAGATCGATCTGCCCGTCTGGTTCGGGACCCCCAAGAATTTCCGCAAGGAAACCCTCACCTTCGAGGTGGTGGGATTCAAAGGGGCCTACCATGCCATCCTTGGGCGACCATGCTATGCCAAGTTCATGGCGGTCCCCAACTACACGTACCTGAAGATGAAGATGCCGGGTCCAAACGGCGTCATCACCGTCGGGTCGTCGATCGAGCATGCATTCGACTGCGATGTCGAGTGCGTGGAACATGCGGAGGCGCTAGCGCCGGATGAAGCGCTGGTAAACACGCTGGAGAAGATGGTCAACGACGACCTCGCCTCCGCCACCAAGCACGCCGGCACGTTCGAGGCCGCCGAGCAAACCAAAGGGGTCCCCCTCGACCCATCGCCCCCGAGGGCAAGGCTTTGAGGGTCGCCCGACCCTCGATCCTAAATAGGAAGCGAGTGCTCGTCGACTTCCTCCGCGCCAACGCCGACGTTTTCGCGTGGAGCCCCTCGGACATGCCGTGCATTCCGAGGGAGGTCGCCGAGCACTCCCTTGATATCCTCGCCTAATGCTCGCGCTGTTCGGGGCCAGCCGGCCGCGCCGCTTCGACGAGGAACGGCGACGGCGATCGGAGCGGAGCCGCGGAAGCTCCTCGAGGCCGGATTCATCAAGGAAGTGTTCCACCCGACGTGGTTAGCTAATCCCGTGCTTGTAAAGAAGAAAAATGGGAAGTGGAGGATGTGCATTGACTACACAAGTCTCAATAAAGCGTGTCCAAAAGTTCCTTTTCCTTTGCCGCGCATAGATCGATCATTGATTCCACCGCCGGTGCGAACTACTCCGTTTCCTTGATGCCTATTCGGGGTATCATCAAATAAAAATGAAGGAGTCCGACCAGCTCGCGACTTCGTTCATCACACCGTTCGGGACGTTCGTTACGTCACGATGCCTTTGGCCTCGTAAACGCGGGCGCGACCTATCGGCGCCGCATGCAAGACGTTTTTGGGGGACCATATCGGGCGAACGGTCGAGGCTTACGTAGACGACATCGTCGTCAAAACCAGGAAGGCGACGACCCGGTCGCCGATCTTAGCATCGCATTCCGCCTGCTCGCGGGCCAACGGGGTCAAGCTCAACCCCGAAAAATGTGTCTTCGGAGTGCCGCGGGGCATGCTCCTAGGATACATCGTCTCCCGCCGGGGGATCGAGGCCAATCCCGAAAAGGTCGCGGCCCTCGAGCGAATGGGTCCAACTCGGGACCTCAAAGGGGTGCGTAAGGTGCCGGGGTGCCTTGCCGCCCCGAGCCGCTTCATCTCGAGGCTCGGTGAGAAGGGGCCTCGCCCTCTACCGCCGCTCAAGAAGCACGAGCGCTTTTCTTGGACCGCCGAGGCCCAGGAAGCGCTCGACAAGCTAAAAGCATCTCCGACGCACGCCCCCAATCCTTACGCCGCCACAAGACGGCGAACCCCTCCAACTCTACGTGGCCGCAACCACCCGGGTGGTCGCCGCCGTGATCGTTGTGGAGCGCACGGAGGAAGGGCACGCCCCTACCCGTGCAGAGGCCGCCTATTACATCGGCCGAAGTCCCGTCGGACACAAAGACGCGCTACCCTCGTGTCCGGTAAGCCGTTATACGCGGTGGTCCTCGCGCGGCGCAAGCTCCGCCACTACTTCGAGGCCCACTCGCCACGGGGGTCTCTTCCTTCCCGCTAGGAGAGATCATTCGCAACCCCCGACGCGGCAGCGTAATTGCCAAGTGGTCCGTGGAGTTGATGGGCGAAACGCTCGCCTATGCTCCGCGCAAGGCCATCAAATCGCAAATCTTAGCAGGACTTCGTCGCCGAGTGGACGGACACACACCGCCGCCCCCTCAAATTCGCGCAGAGGCCGGACTCGTTCTTCGACGGCTCGGTGATGAAGACGGGAGCGGGCGCGGGCCTCGCTCTTCGTGTCACCCCTCGGGGAGCACATGCGCTACGCAAAGGCGCCTCCACTTCCCCGCGTCCAACAACATGGCGGAATACGAGGCCCTCCTCTCGCGGCCTCAAAATCGCCATTGAATTGGGCATCAAGCGCCTCGACGTGCGAGGGGATTCGCAGCTCGTGATCGACCAAGTCATGAAGAACGCGAGCTGCCACGACGACAAGATGGAGGCCTATTGCAAGGCCGTGCGGGCCCTCGAAGACGGATTCTACGGCATCGAGCTCAATCATGTACCCCGCCGGCACAACGAGGAGGCGGACGAACTTGCCAAGATCGCGTCCGGCGGATCACCGTCCCCCCCGAACGTTTTCGCGCGCGACATCGCGCAGCCCACCTCGGCCGCCTTCGAGCCCTACCCCTCGAACGACGGCGGCCGGACCCTGGGGCTCCCTCGAATCCGGGGCCGGGTGCGGAACCCATGGAAGAGGACCCCTCGAACGAGGCGTACGTGCTCTCCCTTCTCGAGGGGTACGGCTCCCATGAAGCGGTCGCGATGGACACCGAGCCGGCGCCCGCCCGGCGGACCGGCGGGAGAAGTACATCGCCCGGATTGCCCGAGGGGAGCTCCCCGCGGACCGGGCCGCGGCCGGGGCGCATCGCCAGGATGGCCAAGTCATTCACCCTCATCGACGGCGAGCCGTACAAGCGCGCCGCGTCGGGCATTCTCCGGGCCGGTGTATACCCATTCCCGAGGGGCGCGAGCTCCTACGGGATATCCACGCGGGGATCCGTGGCCACCACGCCGCGCCGCGCACCCCTCGTCGGCAACGCGTTCCGCCAAGGCTTCTATTGGCCTACCGCGGTCGTAGACGCCAACGAAATCGTGCGCACTTGCGAAGGGTGCCGCTCTACGCCCGCAAAACCAACTTGCCGCCTCACGCTCGCAAACAATCCCCGTAACATGGCCGTTCGCCGTGTGGGGATTGGACATCGTCGGCCCCCGCGGAAGGCGCCGGGGGCTTCACCCACCGCTTGTCGCGATCGACAAGTTTTCCAAGTGGGTGGAGGTGCGCCCCATCACAAATTTGAGGGCCGAGCGAGCGGTTACGTTCTTCACCGACATCGTCTACCGCTTTGGAGTGCCAAACTCCATCATCACGTACAACGGGTCCCGAGCTCACGGGCCGAAGTTCTTGGAGTTCTCGTGACAAGTTCCACATCCGTGTGGATTGGGCAGCCGTGGCACACCCACGTACCAACGGCCAAGTAGAACGCGCCAACGGCATGATCCTACAAGGCCTCAAGCCCGGAATTTTCGACCGGCCTCAACAAATCCGGCCGGAAATGGCTCCGAGAACTACCGCCAGCCGTGTGGAGCCCAAGGACCACCCCAAGCGAGAGCCATCGGGTTCACCCCGTTTTTCCTAGTCCATGGCGCGGAGGCCGTCCTCCCCACGGACCGGAATACGGGTCGCCCAAGGTTCGAGGCTACAACGAGGACGCTAACCGCCGAGCCCGCGAGGACTCACCGGATCGCCTAGACGAAGTACGCCTCGTGGCGTTGATGCACTCCGCAAGGTATCACCGGTCCCTACGGCGCTACCAAGCACGCAAGATACGTCGAAGGGATTTCGCCGAGGGGGACTCCGGTCCTAAGGCTACGCCAAGACAACCGAGGGCGCCACAAGCTATCGCCCCCATGGGAAGGACCCTACGTCGTGGTGAAGGTGCTCAAACCGGGCACGTACAAGCTTGCCAACGAGGACGGCGAAGAACTCACCAACGCTTGGAACATCCAACGCCTACGTCGCTTCTACCCTTAGCTAGGATTTCCAAGTATTTTCTCGTTGTACGAACACACGGCCAACACCCCGCTGGTGTCACCTATGTAAATACCCCAAGTATAATAAAAGGGCAACTCGGCTTTCCCCCGAAACCCAAGTTACCCTCGGGGGCTACGCGCGGGGGGCACCCCCCCCCCCAAATGGTCCCATTTTTTCGCGCAAAAAACGTAATAACACGCGCTAAGTTTGTTTCCTACTCAACCACGAGCTACGATTCGAACAGGGCGTAGGCGGCACGACGGAAGGAGCGCGCGAGCCGAGACACGCCCTACGCCGCGCGGCTATGGCCCGTCTCTCTCGCCTCCAACCCGGCGGGCCCCCGCGAAAGGCGGACTTCCCTAACTAGAATCTACTCAGGGAGGAAGAGGAAGCAAAAAGTGCAATAAACAAGCGATTTCATTTACAAACCGTCTATGATTCACGAAACTACTTGTTTAATTACAAGAGGCCACGAGGCCACAATTTCGATACACTTAAACAAAAAAAAACGGGCCTAGCGCCCGTGTGCCAGCGGGGCGGAGCGGCGCATCGGCCGGCGTCCGGAAGAGGAATTCTTCGAAGGCCTCGGCAAGCGACTCGGCGGCGTCGCGGCAGCAAGCGCGTCCGCGCGCTCCATGGCCACCTCGTCCTCGACGCCCTCGGGCACGATGTAGCCTTCCGCTACCGCCTCGAGGTTGACCTCGTAGTGGGATCGCACCACTCCGAGGGCCCTCTCGCACGCCCGGGTGCAACGCCCGGCGCACCCGCTCCGTGACGTGGCCACCGAGGGCGCGCAGCGGCCGGCCGCAGAGCCGCCGGCTTGGACATCGCCTTCCTCGACGGCGTGACAGTCTCGAGGGCCGCGTTCCGCGCCTCCCGCAGGCCCCCGGCCGGAGGAGTTGTAGGAGGCTTGCAGGCCTCGCCCGCCCGACGCATGCCCCAAAGCCGTGCGCGAGCCTCGGAAGCAACAAGATGACGAGAAATTAAAAAGGGGGAAACGAATCCTCTAAAACGAAACCAACAAGAGGTCGACAAGGCAACTTACCCTCGACCCGCCTCTTCTCCGCATCGAGGTCGCGGCGCGCGGACTCGAGCGCCGCCGAGATGCCGGACGGTCTCGCCCTTGCTCGACGAGGGCCATCTCTTGGGCGGCGTTGCCGATGCCGAGCGTCAACGCCTCATCCTCGCCCTCGCAGAATGCGGCGTTCCGCTCCTCCGGGCCGACTTCTCCGCCGCCTCGCGAGCAACGCGCTCCCGCTCCGCCGCCGTCCCGGGCCGCGAAGGGCGGCTCGCTCCCCGCCGGAGCCGCCCCTCGCCCCCCGGGCGGCGACGCGCTCCCCGCCGGAGCTGCCCCTCGCCGGCGACGAGAGCCGCAGCCTTGGCGTCGAGGGCGGCCTTCGGTCATCCGCCTCCTTGGCGCGCTCGCTCCATCCCGCGCGCCCGCCCTCCTCGCCCGGCGCCGCCGCGCCCGCGCTCCCTCGAGCGACGTGCGGAGCCTCCCCGGTCTCGCGCGCGAGCGGTGGCCACCTCCGCCTCCGGGTGGCGGCCACCGTCCGCGTTTTCTCCGGGTCCTCGCGCGCGTTCCACGGCCGCCTCGTCACGATCGACGAGGGCCGCGCGGATGCGCCCGAGGCTCGAGTCACGCGCCGCGTCCCGCCCCGAGCTCTCGGGGAGCACGTCACACCACGCCAACGCCCGTAGACCAGCCCGCCGTCCGGCGTCCTAAGAGCTTCCGCAAGCGCGTCGAAAGCGCCGCATCGCTCCCGAGCCGGCGGGCCTCGGCGTTCACCTCGGTCGAACGCGCCGTACTTCTCGCGGGCGCGCGCTCAAGCTCCCGGAATCCACGCATCGAGCCTCGTCGCCGCCAAGTCTTGAATAGCGCGCGAAAGCGAAAAAGAGAAAGAAGAAGAGCAACCGTGGCTCACCCGGAAGACGATCCAAGCCGGCCGCCGTGAACCCGCAGCCGCCTCGTTCAACGCGCGGCTGAGCGTGGCGCCGTGGCTCATGAGCTCGCCCCGCAGCTCCCCGCTCCCTCCGGGCGTCGCCGAACGCCGGGGATCCTCCACGCCCCCCCCCCCCCCGGGCGGGGCGACCGCATGGGAGGACGAGGCCTCGGCGTCGTGCCCTCGGCCCCCCACTATCATACGACCCTCGTGACGCCTCACGAGGGCCCTCCCCCCGGGGCTCGGGGAGAGTTCGTGGGGCCGCCCGGCCCACCGGTTCCACCCGGTGCGGCGAGGAGTCATCCGAGAGCTCCACCACCTCCGCCCGGGGACCGCCGGCGGGCGGAGCCGCCCGCTCCGCCCCGCCGGCGCCTCCACCGCGCCTCCGCGGCCGCGGCGCCCGCCGTGGCGCCGTTGCCGCCACCTCCGTCCGCGCCGCCACGTCCGCGGCGCTCCCGCAGTTGCGCCCGCCCGCCTCCTCCGCAAGGGGCCGCCGCCGCGGCGCACCTCCGCCGTAGCCGCCGCCGCGGCCCGCGCCTCCATGGCGACCGGCGCCGCCCGCCGCCCCGCGACCTCCCCCGGCCGCGGCGCGGCGGGTTGATCCACCGGCCGGGCCTCGAAGCCCCGGCCGGCCTTGCGCGCTCGTGCCCGCCGCCGCGCCTGTCCCTGGGCGCGACCCCCTCGACGAACGCCGCCGGGTGGGGATCGACGCGTCTGTCCTCAGCACCTTGGCCGGTGCAAGAGGAGGGACGGTGGGCACCGCCCTGCGGAAACGCGAACGGAGGATTAGAGCGTCTAATAACCAAGCGAATAAAGACCAAGCAAGGGAAGAGCAGATTCCTTACCTCGCGGAGGAAAAGGCCCGTTTCCTTTTCCTCGAGGCCTCCGACGAGGCCGGCGCGGGGGCCACGCCCGCCGCGCCGCTCCCCGACGGTGCCGCCACACGCGCGGGCACGCCCGCCTCACGCGTAGGCACGCCCGACGCCGCCACCGCGCGCGGGGGCACGCTAGCCCCGCGCACGGGCGCGCCCACCGACGCGCCCCTCGACGAGGACGCGCGCGCGCGCGGACGCGCTCCCGCCGCGTGCGGGCACGCTCGACGCGCGCGCAGCACGTCCGCCGCACGCGCCTCCGTGGCGCGCGCGGCACCTCCGCGCGCGCGAGCCGCCCCCGACGACGACCGCCCGGCGGCGGGCGCCGGCGCACCCGCCCCGGGGTAAATCCACCCCCGACGCCGGCGCGAGATCCGGCGACGGGGGCGCGGCCGCCACCGTCCGAGGGGCCCTCCCCCCTCGACTCTTCCTCCTCGTCCCGGTCCGAGGACGAGGGCTCCTCGATGTCGGGGGAGGAGAGCCCCGCCCTCCTCCCGCCGCCGTACTCGGCGGACCGTGCGTCGCGGCGCGCTTGGCGCCGCCTTGCGTGCTCCCTCTGCGCGCCGCCCGCTCCCCGCCGCTCCCGCCGCGCCGCCCGGCCGAGCGCACGGGAGTCGGGGGTGGGTGGAACGGACTTGGCGGCGTTGAACCGCACCGGCCGCGCACGAGAACAACGGCGGCACATCGGGAAACGGAACCAAGAACAAGGACTAAAACGGAGTAGAAAACCACACTCACCAACGGGCCGGTGGGGAGCATCTCGAGGTCCCACGGGGTCCGGCCCGCGGCGCCGGCGTCCGGTGTCGACGGCGCTCCGCGCCCGGTGAGCGCGTACGGCCGCTCCGGCGGCGGCGGGAGCATCCGCGACCTCGCCAGGTCGACGGGGTTGGCCGCCTCCGTCATCCTCGAAGATGCGAGCGGCCTCGTGCATCAACGGCACGATCCGCCGGTGATGAAGGAAGGCGAGGACGCCCATCGCGTTGAGCCCTTCCCTCGCCAGCCGCTGCAAGGCGGCGAGGATGGAGTCCTGGCGCGCCCGGTGGTTGGCCGTAGGCAACCCGTAGCCCCAGCAGTCCGGCCTCTCCTTGAACACCCGCCCGGTGTAGGGAGGGAGGCCGGCTCGGCGTTGCGCGAGTAAAACCATCCCCGCTCCCGGCCCGGCATTGTTCGTCGTCATGGTGCAGGGGATGTAGGAGTTCTTGAGCTGCCCCCGCACAGCAAGCGACATCCCGCCGGCGCGCACCGCGCGGCGGGTCCTCGCTCCGTTGTAGGTCGCGTGATGAGCTCCGCGCGGAAGAGGTGCACCCGCAGCTCCCGCTGATCGGGATCCCCAGGTACCCTTCGCAGACGCCCACGAATGTGGCCGCCTGCGAGATCGCGTTGGGGGCGAAGTTGTGCAGCTCCACCCCGTAGTGGAAGCACAACGCCCGCATAAATGTGCTCGCCGGCGCGTTGAAGCCGCGCTCGTGGTAGCGGAGGAAGCTCACCACGTATCCCTCCGCGGATTGGGCTCGAGGTGCGACGATGGCGGCACGATCCACTCCGCCGGCGCCCTTCTTCGTTGGCCGAGAGCTGGCCGGCGGCGACCGCGCTCGCCCGTGGCGAGCTGGGTCACTGTCGACTTCTCCCAGGCGTACGGCTCCAAGACCCTGATCGGAAGCTGAGGCGGCGCCATAAGGAAGGACGAACGAGCGCGGGGGCGGAGGACAAGGAAGCGAGAAGAAAGCTCTAAGCAACGAAACCGCGCGGTGGCAAGAGCAAAACGAAGACGAAGCGACGGAGGATTGAAAATGGTGAGGAGCCAAGGTAAAAAACCGCCACCTACTCCTCCCCGCAGTTTTATAGGCAACCGGCGAGTTCTCCGAGCGCACACCCCGCCAACAAGAATCGCAGAATCTTTCCATCGCGTCGACGGCGGGCCCCACCACGACCGCAGCGACTAACCCCCGCAGGGGCGGGTCATCATTACGGCGAGACCGGCGGCGACCGAGGCGAAACCGTCACATCCGCCGGCCACGTCGCCCACTACGCGCGCGCGCAACCGCGCCGCCTAAAAAGGCGCGCCCGCGCCGCAAAACCCGCGGCCACGCCCGCGGGGCAATTAAATGCCCGGCCCCTTGCCAAGCAAGGAGAGCCCTCGAGCGAGGCGAATCCCTCGGCTCGAGACAAAGGTGACCCTCGATGGACGACGGCGTGAGAAGGTCGCCCGGGACCCGCTCGACGTAGAGCAGACAACCGCGGCACCCATGCCACGTGAGGCCCTCGAGCGCATGACCCTCAACTCGAAACAAGGCGACCCTCGATGGGATATCAACGTGAGAAGGTCGCCCGGACCTCGCTCGATGTAGAGCGTACCACCGCGGGCACCCATGCCACGTAGGACCCTCGAGCGGCATGACCCCCAACTCGAGACGATGTCAACCCTCCGAAAGAAGGCACGCGCGTAAGAGGATCGCCCAGGTCACGCTTGAAATAGAGCGACACCGAAAGCACTCATACCGCGCCACGCCGCCAACAAGCACCTCGAGGACCGGCACGCCGCACCCCGGACCCCTCGACGGCCGCAAACGTGAAAAGACGGAGCTGTCCATGCACAGCCCCGCACGGCCTTACTGATCAGGGGTTCGAAGCCTGACCCTCGACGGGCTCGAACAGGCGCCCCGCATCTCGCAGTTAGGGACGACGAGGGCACGCGCACTCGAGCCGTTCCTCGAGCCCGTCGGCTCGAGGGTGCCCCACATGTCGTGTTCGAGAGCCGGCCGAGGGCGGCTAGCCGGGGGGATCCCACCGAGGGAGAGCTTCCGCGCCCTCGGTCCCTAGCGAACGGGACCGAGCCCCACCTAGCAAACCCACGCAAGCGCTTCCATGGACGTGTCTCCGACCGCGCAGCCCTACCCTTATCGAACGGGGCATGGACGTCCACTTGAACTACCCGCTAGCGGCTCGAAGAGGAATCCGCGATTCGCGACCCGCTCGATGGGAGTCGTGGAAACCTCACCTCCCGACCCGCGGAGGGACGGCGAGGGCGCGATAAAAAACAAGTCGTCGGGCTCGACCCGATCGCCTCGAACGGAGCCAAGGCTCGGGGGCTTGACGCACGGCTACACCTCCTTGGAATTGCACCCGCCCGAGACAGGGGACGGGGGAGCGTGCCACCCCCGATGCCGGCTGAAACACCGCCGATGCCGGTTGGCATATGTGCCACGCCTTTCTGACCGAATTGCTCGCGGTTAACCCCTGCAGGAGAACCCACACTCCTGCAGGGCTTCGGGGGCTAGACCCGCGGGTCCGCTAGCGCGGCCCCCCGGAAAGCGTTCGCAAACAAGGAGGGAAGAACGTCCTATCAGTAGGTTCCAGCATCTGCGGGAGCCTCAAAGGCAAACCCGCAGATGCTCGGGGGCTACTGTCGGGGACCGCCCTAGGGGTCCCCTCAAACAAGGGGGGAAACCCCTACTTAAATTCCCGCATCAATATAAGCTAAGCCTAACCATGCAAGTAACTAACCCCCGCAGTCACGGCCCATGCAAAGCAGACTTCGGAGGCCCACCAAGGCGGCCCGCCTAGGAAGACCCCTCGAGCAGGCTCCGCCTCGCCCGAGGGCATGCTCCTCCTCGAACGGGCTCCGTTCGAGGGGCAACTCCCTCCTCAAACAGGTACCGCCCCCGCTCGAGGGGCGGCCCTTCCATCGAGCGGCCCCGCCCCCGCTCGAGGGCGCGCTCCCCCTCGAGCGAGTCCCGCCTCGCTCGAGGGTCCGCTCCGCCCTCGGCCGGGGCCCGCCACGATCACGGCGCCCCGCACGCGTGCGCCGGCCCCGTACTTGGGCATTTAACGCCCCGACGCCGCGGGACGGCGCCATCATGCGCCCGGGGCTCACGCCCGTGCCGCCGCACCAACTCCCCGGGGAAGGAGCCCATCCCCGCCACCGTGGGATGGACCGTGCGGCACGGCCGGTGTCGGTCCCGTGACACCGTGCGCACGCCGCCGTACGACTAACGCGCCCGACCCTCGAAAGGGGGCCGGCGCACCCTCGTTTCCACTTTCTCGTGACCTTGCGGAGTTGGGTGAGGGGCGCTAGGCCGGTGGATGGCCATCCCGGCCACCGTAACGCCGCGGCCGCCGTACCCACGCGTGCGGGCGCACGCCCGACTCCACGGGGGCACGCCCAAGCACCGCAGCAACCACTCCGCCACCGCGAGCTCATTGGGAAGGAACGCCGTTCGCCCGCTCCCCGTATCCCGTACCGGTCGTCATCGCACCTCCCTCGAAGCCTATCGGGAGAACGCCATCACCATCCGCCGCCTCCCCGCCCTCGAACCGCCACCGTTCGGGTACGAAGTAGGCCATCATGGCCGGATCGCGGCGTGGATCATCCGGACGATCGCCCGCTCTACACTATAGCACGACGTGCTCCCACACGTAGCTAGGTAGCGCGGCGCGCATGTAACTCGCCGCCCCCTTGGCCTATAAAAGGGGAGGCGAGCCCCCCGGCCGCGGGGGACGAGGTCGAGGAGTTCGGTTCAACACAACACACCGTGCACTCACTCTCTTATTCTCCCACAACATCTTCAACCATTCACCAGGGACTTGGGAGCCACGCTTCCTCTCCCGCCTAGCTTGTATTTGCCCCACTACAAGCACCCCGGTGCCGAGCAATATAGTGCCACGAGCACCCCACCGCCGGGACGTACGGCCCCCTCGGCGGAACCGGGGATAAATCCTTGTGTCATTAGTTGCTTAGCATCAACCATCGAGGGATAGACCTAGGCGTTATCTACCGGTTAGTGTCGGGACCATATTCCGCACCGACAAGCGGAGAGCGGTCGCAGCCCGCCGTGGAGTCGATGACTTGATCAATCCGCGGCAACCCGAAGGGGTCCTTGGGGGCGATGCTTGTTGAGGTCGGTGTAGTCGACGCACATCCTCCACTCGTTTGAGTTCTTCTTACGGACGAGGACGGGGTTGGCGAGCCACTCGGGATGGAAGACTTCTCTCGATGAAGCCGGCCGCGAGTAGTTTGGCGAGTTCCTTCTTGATGGTGTCCCGTCCGTCGTCGGCGAAGCGTCGGAGGTGTTGTCGCTTGGGGGTGGCCTTAGGATCGACGTTGAGGGCGGTGCTCAATCGGCTCCCCGGGCACTCCTGGCATGTCCGTCGGCTTCCACGCGAAGATGTCGCGGTTAGCCCGAAGAAAGCCGATGAGCGCGTCTTCCTATTTGGGGTCGAGGCCAGCCCCGATGGTGGTGGTCTTTGGCGGGGTCGCTCGTTCCGAGGTCGACCGTCTTGACGAGTACCTCCTCGGTGGCCGAGGCTTGTTGGTGCCTTTGTCGGACTTCTCTGGGATGTCGAGTTCACTTGTAGCAAGCTTCTTCGACGCGGCGTAGACCTCCATCATCGCGTTGGGTACTTGGTTTGTAGAGGTGATCTCCACGGCTTCTGTGTCGCAGTCGTGGGAGATCTTCAAGTCCCCTTGGAGGGAGAGTACACCGGCTGGGCTTGGCATTTTGAGTACCAAATAGGTGTAGTGGGGCACCGCCATGAACTTGGCGATGGCCGGTCTGCCGAGGATGGCGTGGTAAGAGGTCTCGAAGTCCGCGACCTCGAACTTGATGTACTCGGTACGGTAATTGTCCCGAGACGCCCCGAAGGTAGCGCGGGGACCACCGAGCCCGGTGGAATAGCCGTGTTGCACGGGACGATGCCGTAGAAGGGCGTGTTGCTCTTGGTGAGCATATGAGTGATGTCGAGCTTCATTTTCTTCAAGGTCTTGGTGAAGAGGACGTTGAGCCCGCTTCCACCGTCGATGAGCACCTTGTTGAGTTTGGAGCCCGCCACCACCGGCTTCGGGACGAGGGGGAATCGTCCGGTTCGGAGAAGCCGGTCCATTGATCCGCGCGAAAGAAGGTGATGGGTACCTCCGACCACCCGAGAGGGGTTGGGACCGCCGGCTCAATGGACATGACTTCACGACGGGTAGCCTCTCGCTCCCCCGCCGTTGGGCAATCCGCCGAAGAGGACGTTGACGGTCTTGTCGGGCTCGGAAGTCATTGTTGTCGCCGTCCTTCTTCTTGCCCTTTTGGTCGTGAGGGTGCGGAGGCTGCGGCATCTCCTTGAGCGCATGCCACGAGTTGGTAGCACCGCTCGGTGGTGTGGTTGCCGTTCGGATGCCACGGGCACTTCTCCTTCGACGGGTCTTTGAAGCCGCCGGAGTTCTTCTTTGAGTTCCCCTTCGCGGGCGCCGGATAGCCGCGACGGTGTTGTACGGCTTGCGGTTGGGACCCGAGTAGTAGTAGTAGTAGTAGTAGTAGTAGTAGTAGTTGTTGTTGTTGTTGTTGTTGTTGTTGTTGTTGTTGCGGCCGCCTTGGTTTGCGTTGCGCGCGCCGCCGCCCCGGTTCTCGCTTGGTCTTGCCACGGATGGCGTCGTACTTGGCGTTGGCTTTGTCCTCTTCATCCGCCCGAGACGTGATCATGTCCTTGAGGTGGGGGATGGACTCGGGGCGGCGACGACCGAAGTCTTCAAAGGTGCGACGGTGATAGAGACCGTCTTGGAAGAGGTCGATGACCTCCTTGTCGGTGACGTCGACGACGATAGCGCGCTTGTCGAAAAGCGGCGCATGTACTTGCGGAGGGTCTCGCCTTGTTCTCGCTTGATCATGGCCGGGTCCATGCGAGTACCCGATCGGCCCATGGCGCCCGCGAAGTTGCTTGTGAACCGCTCCTTCGCCCTCGGTCCCACTTGTCGATCGAGTGCTTGTCCGGCGACTCGAGCCATGTGAGTGGTGCTTGGTCCGAGCGAAGGGGAAGTAGAGGCACTTGGTGTCGCCGTTGCCGCCGCCGTTCTCGATGGAGAGGGCGTAGCACCGAGCCACTGGATGGGATCCGCTTCGCATCGTACTTGGTGATCCCCAAAGGTTTGAACTTGTCGGGGAGGAGCGAGTTGCGAAGTCGGGGGTGAGAAGGCGGGGAAGCCGTCGCCTTCGGTGGCGGTGGTCGACTTCTTCCGCCGCGGCTCCTCAATCTTCCGGCGAGCGTCGTACCCGCCATGTGAGGCGCCCGAGGCGTGGTCGTTTGCGTGGCCTCGGCCGCCGCGGCCGCCGCCGCCTCCGGCCCTCTGTTGGCCCCATGGTTGGAGCCGCCGCCGCCGTCGGGGTCGTTGTCGCCGCCACCGGCCGGAGCGCGGTGGGGAACAACTTCTCGGTTGCCGTGGTCGTGCTGTGAAGGTCCGCCGGCGTTGGAGCGACGACGGTTTGGCTCGGCTGGGAGGTCAGCTCGAGTACGGTTAGGACCGTTGTTGGCGCTGCGACTTGTGGCTTTGTTGTCTCGGTGTACGGCCGGGAGGAGGTTGGTTGACTCGTTGTCGACCCGCATGAAGTAAGCGTCTTCGGCCGAGCTTGGCGATGACCTCTCCCGGCGCGTATGCCCCGAGCCCGACGTGCGATCGCCGTAATCGACATGAGGCATTGCTCAGGGGTGGTGTGTACTCTGCTCTCGACCGCCTCGAGAGCTTCCACAAGGTTGCGGATGGGGAGGTTGTCGCGGAGGCGCGGCGACGTTCGCCGCGCGCTTCCGATTACGCTCACGTCGAGCGTCCCCGTCTGCAGGGTTCTCGTTCGGTGGAGCATCAGCAGAGAGCTCGTCGGAGGAGATGTCTTCCAGGTACTTGTCCTGAGCCGTGCCGAAGGCCCCGGGGTGTCGCCGGTAGCCATGAAGACTTGGCGATCGGTGGGTGCCAAGGCCGGACTCGGGAGGGTGCCACCTCAGTTGGTGTGCTCGAGTCAGCCCGGGCTAGGGGTGTTCCCTCCTGGAACGGTAGCGAGTCGATGTAGGCGACGTAGCGTGAGTCCCCCTTTACCAGGTCAGTAGGCTTGCGGTCTGGCCAGTAAATGTATCTTCCGGTCGGCGTGGATTTTATAACCAGCCCAGAGGCTGGCCCTGACAAGGGAAGCTCGGTGGAGTTGTCCTCGGATTCGGGCTCCTCAGGGTCCGACCCGAAGTCGAACTCGTAGTCTGGGTTTGAGTAGAACTCGGAGAGAGGGCTGGAGTCCGAAGTGCGATCGGGGGTGGCGTCGGAGTCCGAGTTGTACTCGAGCACGGGCTCCTTGCCGGCCGGCGCGGAGGTGGGAGCCCCCCGTGCGGGCCGCGCCGAGGATGTGGGGGCCGTGCGCGGAGCGCTCGCGAGGTGAGGGGACCGCCTGCGATGGCTGGGTAGCCGGCTCGCATGCGATGGCCCATGGCGACGTCGAGTTCGAGTTGGAAGCGGACTCGAGCTCGAAATCAGCGTGGTGGTTGAAGAGTGAAATTTCGCCGAACTTGCCGGTGAGTTCGCCTGTGACAACTTCGGGAAGCGTCACAAAGCCTGTCTTCGGGTTGGGCCGCATGGTTAGGCGACGCCGGAAAGAGCCCGCGCCGTCGGCAATGCGGACCCGGTGCGCCGAACACGAAGGTGTCGCCGCGGTTGAAGGCGACGGTTGGCTTGAAGTAGATGGGAGCCGTCGAGTTCGCCATGTGATCTCGGGCGAGAGCCCCTACCTGGCGCGCCAGCTGTCGATGTTTTAGACCGGCAACCTACTAAGGGGAGTACCCGAAGTAGATGAATGTGACTCGCCGAGATCGGTAACTTGAAGGAAGAGACACGTGGCACACAATTTAGACAAAGTTCGGGCCGCGAGGTGCGTAATACCCTACGTCCTATATGCTTTGCGTAGCTCGGGATTGATAGGGCACGATTACAAGATGGTGCAATAGTGCGCCGTGGGTTGTATGAGGTGAGATTGGATGAGGTGATCCCGGAGATCGGTCTCTGCCTCGCCTTATATAGTCCGGGAGGCGGGGTTACAAGTCGGAGTTGGGAGAGAGTACTAGTCGAGTACGTCTAGGAGTCCTCCATACACCGGCGGAACATGTACGGCCCTCCCTAACCGAGTACTACTCCCGTGTAGTTCGTGTGCTCCACGCCTTCGGGTGCCGTGTAGCGCAAGCCGGGTAGTCCCAGGGGCCCACCGAGTAGTCGGTCCCGGTACCCACCGAGGTAGTGGGCCCGGGGAGGTCCATACGACGAGCTCGCACCCCCGTCACCGGAACCGGCTCCGTGGCGGGAGAACCATCGTTTGGGGCGGGCGCGGGCGCCCGCCACCGGGCGGTCGGCCGACAGAGGCGGCGCGGGCCGCGGAGGCGCCGGCGCGCGCCTCGGAGGCGTCCGCGCGCACGGCGAGGGCGCCCGCGCGTGAGGTGGGGCCCCGCGCGCGGCGGAGATGGTTGGAGCGGCGGTGGCGGCCGCGCCGGCCGTGCCCGCAACGTCGGCGGGGGCCTTGAGGAAGAGGAAGCGCGCCTTCTCCACCTTGAGGTAAGGAATCGTCTTTCGAGGTGTCGCGTGTTCGACGGGTGGGAACCCGATGATTTGTCTCCATGTCCGCAGGGGCGGCGCCAACCGTGCCTCCCCTCGCACCGGCCAAGGTGCCGAGGGGCGGATGCGTCCATCCCAACCCGGCGGCGTTCGTCAAGGGCGCCGCGGGCGGGTGCGGCGCGGCGGCGGCGGCGAGCGGGGGGCTCGTCAAGCGCGGCCGAGGCCTCAAGGCCACGACCGGTGACATCGCCCACCGGCCGCGGCCGGCAATTGCGGAGGCACGGCGGGCGCCGACCGTGGTGGAAGCGGCGCAAGTGACGGCCGCGGCGGAGGCACCGGCGGAGGTGGAGGTACATCCGGCGGCACCGGTTGTAGTGGCATTGCCGGCGGCGTCGCCGTGGAGAGCCGTTTGGCGCCCGCGGCCGCCGAGACACGGGCGGGGCGGTGGCCGCGGCGCCCCGGCGAGGAGCCCGCGGCCACGGAGGCACGGTCGGAAGTGGTCGTGGAGGCGCGGCGGAGAGCCCGCCCTCGCGGCGGCTCCTAGGCGACGGCGGTGGAAATCCCGGATGACGATGTCCCGCCGCCGGGTGGGACCGGTGGGCAAGCCTCGCCCACGCCGCCCCCGAGCCCCTAGGCGGGGGCGCTTGCTAGATCGGTGGGACGACCACATGGTGGCCGGAGGTTCGAGACGCGACGTCGAGGCCTCTTCGTCCCACGCCGCCCCTCCTGGCTCGGGCTAGGAGCGTGTCGACGAGCCGCCCCCCTCTTCGCTGACGCCCAGGAGGAGCAGCAACTGTGGGAGGAGCTCTGTGATCACGGCGCCTCGCTCAACCGAACGCTGAACGAGGCGCTGCGGATCCACGGCGGCCCGGCGTGGCACGTTTTCCGGGTAAGACGTTGTTGCTTCTTTCTTCGATTTCGTTGTTTTCGTGCTTATTTCTCGCGGTGCAATGCTCATTGGTTTCGGTACCGCCGGCGGCGGCAGGAGCTCGAGCACCGTGCCCGCGACAAGTACGGTGCCTTCGACCGGATGAGCGCCGAGCTCCGCCGGCTCCGGGAGCAAGCACGACGCTCTCGACGCGCTCGCGGAGGCCCCCGAGGACCCAAGACGGCCGGTTGTCGTACGGGTGGAGGCCCCCGCGCGACCGGCTCTTGGAGCACGAGGGGCGAGCCGCGGCGCGTCCCCCCGCCATCGAGCGGATTTGCACGGCCCTCATCGATTAGGATGAGGGCGGCGCAGCCAGGCGAGGGGGGATCCGGAGAAGGTGCGCACCGTGGCGTCCGACCGGGAGGTGGAGGTGTCGTCGGTCCGGGCCCCGGAACCGGGAGGTCCGCACGTGGCTCCCGGAGGCGCAATCCCGGCGGAGCCGGCCGAGGGAGAGGGCGCGGGAGGCGATCGGAGGGCCAAGGAGGCCGAGCAAAGGGCCAAGGAGTCCGAGGAATTGAAGGCCGCCCTCGCGCCAAGGTCGTTGCACTCGCCACGGCGGAGGAACAGCTCCGGCAGGAGTGTGCCGCCCGCCAGGAGGCCGAGAGTCAGCTCCAACAGGAGTGGACCACCCTTGCTGACGCCCGGTCTGCACTCGAGCGGGAGCGTACCGCTCTCGAGAGGGCGCAGAAGTCGCTGGAGGAGCGGGACGCCGAGGTCTCGAGGCTCGATGGGGAGCTGATAGCCCTCAGCATCTCGAACGCGGATCGGGGAGCGGTCCCTCGAGGAGCGAGGCGTCACGGTCGTCGGCTTGCAGGCGGGCGGTCGAGGCTGAGCGCCGCGCTCTCGAGGTGGAGAAGAAGCAGGTTGAAGGTAAGTCGCCACTTTGTTTCTTGTTTTGGCGGTTTTCCCTTCAGGGGTTCGTTCCCCTTTTAATTTCTTTTGCTTGCGTCGTCCAGGCCTGCGCACCGCGGCCGGGGCATGCGACCAACCGGCCGAGACGCCGCAGCCACCTACAACTCCTCCGAGCAGAGTTGGTGGAGCCGCACGCCGCGACCCCTCGAGGCTTGTCGGGCGGTCGAGGAGGGCGAGGCGCGAGGGCCGGAAGTTCGGCCGGCGAGCCGCCCGCGCACCCTCGGTGAGCATGTCTCCGGGCGCATGCGTCGCGCGCTCCACCCGAGCGTCCGGAAAGCCCTCGGCGTGGTGTGATCCCATTACGAGGTGAACCTCGAGGCCGTGGCGTCGGGCTACGTCGTACCGGAAGGAGTCGAGGACGAGGCGGCGATGGAGCGGGCGGACGCACTTACCGCAGATGCCGCCGAGGCGCTCACCAAGGCCTTCATGGAGTTTCGTTCCGGACGCCGATGGGCCTCGGGCCCCGAAGATCGGCCGGGCGCTAGGCCCATTTTTGTCTAGGTGTTAGTATTTGGGCCACATGGCCATGTAAATAAACAAGTAAAACTTATGGAGTTGTTCGAATACTTGTAAATTCTAGTGGTACCTTTTATTTGTCGCGCCTTTTCGTTTTTTCCCTTTGCTCGTGCGGATTCGGGTTGGGAGAGTTCGATTTCGTGAGCGGTCCGCCGGGACGGAGGCAAGAGAGAAGGGTCGTATCCTCGCGAGAGGCCGTTGACGGTGAAAATCCGTCAACCTAGCCATGAGTTTACCTTCGGTATTGGCATGAGTTTTATACTTTATCCATTGGTACTAACCCCCGTGGTATAACAAGTTCACGCGTGCATGTCGTTTTTGGAGTTTAATGTTTATGCGGGGATTTAGTGTTGAATGCAAGACTTTCGGGGTAAGTTCATCAAGCACCTCATGACAAGACTTTGAAGCCCTCGAACAAGTCATGCAATGAAGTAAAATTAACTCCAAGAAGCCGGGGACTTGATCCGAGAAGACGACATACTCCGGGGACCCGACCGTAAAAGTGCTTCGAATCTTCCAAGACAAGGAGTTGAGTCCAATTCGGAGAGAAACCGACGACATGGACCCGTATGCGAGAGGGGGGAAGCATCCGGGAAGCAAGGGAACCGACCTCGGGCAAAGGAGCCCGCGGGCCGGGCCTAAATGGGCCCGGAGCCGGCCGGCCCAGTCCGGTCGGCCCAGGCCCATTTAGGGCCCAAACGCGTCGTCCTTTGCCCTAGCCGCCAATCGGGCTATTTATAGTCCCCTGACCGAGAGCCACGCGGAGAAGATTTCGTCTTCGGCCGCCGAGAAGCAGAGAAGAGAGGGACACCATCTAGGAGAGGAGAGGGTCGAGCTAGTTGACTAGGGTTTCCCTAGCCGACGTGGGAACCTTGCAAGGAAGACCACGTCGGAGTTCCCGGAGCTAGAAGCAAGATCAAGGAAGGATCCCGGTGGTGATCTTGTGTATGTATCATTGTTATAGTTGAATTATCAAGTTGAATCTTTTCTCAGCGATCAAGTGTTTCCTCGAAGATTTCGTTTTTCGATCGGCTTTGCTTATTCCAATTCTATTCTCGAGATAGATTACATAGGGTGTTCTTGTAGCCGCGGTGGCTAGAGGTACACGCGGATCTTCCGAAAGAATCTCGACTTGTCTTTTGACTCGCCCTAAGCTCTCCGCATGAATAGGGATACGTTGTGACAGAACGGGGGTCTCGAAAGGCGGATGTTTTCGGATTTGGACGGGAAACCACGATTTAAAGAGGCTTTTATTAAGATTCGATTTGCTACTTCTTCTTTTGCTTGGAACTTCAACGAAAGGCTTACCCCCGATCCCTCTAGATCGGTTTATCTACCTAATCTTACTTTGTTTTCTCCGGTTTTTAGTAGATTAGATTCGTTTTGTGTCTTTTACTTAGATGCATTAGGTCTTTTATCGATTATTGAAGATTACTTGGCTTTAATAGATTAATTCTTGCGTCACACATTTGTTCCACGGATTCGATACCTTGGGTTCACCACTCGAGGGAAGAAGGGTCCCTTGACTACGACGGGAGACTTGTACGCTTGCGAGTCACGAACGAACTTTGATACAATTATTAACCGTCAACAAGCCCCTTTTTCCGGCGCCGTTGTCGGGGAGCAAGTGATCAAGATTTGATTTTTTATTGCTTTTTTTTGTAATTTTCAGTACTGATTTTGTTTTATTTTTGCATCTAATAAGCTTCAATCATCCTCAAAATACATCTAATCTAGTTTGTCTAACTCTAGTCTTTATAGATTTGTTTTGTTTTCTAGTTTCTTTTGCATATTTTGTTTATTGCTAACCCTAACGGGAGATGGACGGCTACCTCTCCAACAAACCCAATAATTTTGTGGATGATCCGAGAAAAACTTTACGGAGCTAAGGAGACGCGAAGCACATCAAGCTAAAAAGCTGGATTTTGTAGATTCGGAGTCGGAAGACGAAGGATCGCGAGAATCTCCGGAGAATTCACCACCTCAAAGTCCGCGGGAGAACCGACGTCCACCGATGGGTGACCAACCACCGGAAGAACGCAAGATTGGGGAGCTATGCACCCCGTACATCATCGACCTACCAATCTTGAACCTCGACGAGATCGGAAGACCGTTCGAGATCAAGACCTCAACAATCCGCATGGTGCAACATTCACCCTTCACCGGCAAAGAGGATCCGAACCTTCACCTCCAAGCATTCATTCAACTATGTCAGACTTTCAATATGGAGGGGGTGACTCAAGATCAAATGAGGGCAAGGCTTTTTCCGTTTTCACTACTCGGGAAGGCGTTGCAATGGTTCCACTCTCAACCGGCGGAGACGGTGCAAAATTGGAACACGTTGATGAAGGCTTTCATGAAGGAATACTACTCACCGGGTAAAACTCAAAGCTTGCGTAATAAGATTGCCACCTTTGTTCAATATCCTACAGAAACTATCTCGGAGGCATTCGAGCGCTTCAACGAGTACACCGGGCGGTTCCACATCACAAGTTCCCGAAAGAAGACCTCGTGCAAAAGTTCTATCAAGGACTCACCATGGCGTCAAGGACGATCATCGATGCATCGACGGGAGGATCTATCATCGAGCTTACACCGACGGAAGCTTTCACGCTATTCAAGAAGGTCGCGGATAATGACACGTGGGCATCATCCGGCGCCTACACCCGGCTCAACCTATGGGGAACGTCAAAGGAGTCTTGCAAGTGGAGAAGGAAGACATACTTGAAGGCAAGATCGACTCGCTCATGAGGAGGTTGGAGAAGATGGAGATAGAAAAGAAAGAGGCTCAAGACTTGAAGGCCGCCGAAGCAAGGTCCACATGCGAAGAATGTGGAGAGTATGGCCATGTCCGCAAAGATTGTCGGAGGAAGCCAAAGTGCTCGACTACATGAGGAAGGGAGAATTGCCGAACTTCCGCTACGGGCAAGGTAGGCCTCAATTTAATGCAAGCTCATCTATTCCTAACGCGGTTCCACTTCGGATACAATTGAAGGAGTTCATGGATGACAAGCTAAGATCAACAAGGACACCGTCACCAAGTTCAAGACCATAGACAAGGTGTTGGAGAACATCGATAGCAAAGTGACGGAGGTCGGAAGTTCCAATCATCAAGTGCTCAACATGATGAAGATGCTCGAGACGCAAGTTGGACAACTTGCGGGGCGCCTCACTAATGATGAAGGGAAGCTTCCGGACAACCCAAATGTCCCGAATCGGCGAAGGCCATTCAAACACGTTCGGGGAAGGAGACCGAAGATCCGGAACGTACCGCGGGAGCAAGAAAGCCGAAACCGTCCACCGAGGTGGAAGGAGCTGCTAAAGAGAAGGTTACGGGGATCGTCACCGAGGAACCCGAATTTGAGATGCCGGAAGATGACACGAGGATACCGCAACTCAAGCCACGCTACTTCCGAGGTAAACTTGACAACCACTTTGAGAAGTTTGTGGAAGTTGTGCGTAGACTTAGCATCAACATGCCGTTACTAGATGCCCTACAAGTACCTACATATTCTCGTTACTTTAAAGACATACTTGCAAATAAATATGAGATAGCAACACTCGGGGTAGATCATGTCAAGATGTCCGAGGAGTGTAGTGCGGCTATTGCTTATGGGCCGGAGAAGCAAAAAGACCCCGGTGCCCTACAATTCCATGTTCGGTTGGTTCTTTCAACTTCGAGAAGGCGTTATGTGACCTTGGAGCTAGTGTGAGTGTCATGCCGAGGGATGTGTTCGAGAAGTTACGCCTACCGATGGAGCCTACGGGAATATGTTTGGAGTGGGTGACAACTCCATTCGCTATCCCTTGGGCATTGCCGAAGATGTACCCGTGAAGATTGGACACCACTTCATCCCCGTCGACTTCGTTGTGCTCGAGATGGGAGAGAGGGAGAAGCCGCCGCTCATCCTAGGGAGGCCGTTCCTCAAGACCGTGGGAGCAACTATTGATGTTGGCAAGGGGGAGATCATGTTCGATATCAACGGAGAAAGGAGTTCCTTCAAGTTCCGTCCAAGGATTGAGGCATGCAACATGATTGGAGTGAAGATAGAACCAAAACAAACGGAGGGGCTGAAAAAGAAGAAGGAGCCGAAAAAAGTGAACGTAACGAAAATTAAAGAAGGTGTTGCATCCGTCAAGACAAAGGAAGAGAAGCCGCCCGTGAAGACCAAAAAAATGACTAAGCCGCCCAAGCCAAAAGACAAGCCCGCGCCCAAGATGGTGCGGAAGTGGGTACCCAAGATTGCAACGCCCGCAAAGAGCGTTGATCCGGAGTAATCAAGTGAAGAAGTCTAGCTATAGACTATAAACGAAGCGCTAGGCGGGAGGCAACCCGTTTCGTCAAGTCAAGTCAAGAATAAGCTACCGGGAGGACAACCCGATTCCAGGTTTTTCGAGTATTTTTAATAATTTAGTTTTTGAGTTTTACTACGCAAAGACATTAGACTTAGAAGTGGTTGAACAATATTAGAGACATAATTCTTGATTGAATGTTTGCTTTATCATAAACCCTTTGCATGAACCCTCCTATGTGCTTGTTTGATTCTTTTCTTTTCGAGAAACCCCCTCAACCAAATAATTTCAGAACCTTAGCTCAACCTTTCACCCTCATTATGGTGCTGAGGTTGGCTTATTTTTCATGCTAAAACCACACGAGTAGAGCCACGATTTATATTCAAGTGTTATAAAAATTCAGCACGTGGTAGGACTCGCGTGAACCTAGAAATCAAAGCTTTTGGTTGGTCTTAAAAATCTTTATCCTTGGTTTCTCTAGGATTAGAATTTTTCTAAGCCCATTCTAATTTTGTTTTATTCAAAATCTTTCTTATTTAGCCAAAATTAGAACCTAAACCTATGCCCCCATGATCAAGCCGGGAAAACGTTCGCTCTCAACCGATGAAAGCAGACTTTACCGGTAAGACCAAAATCGACGTAGTCGAAAAATATTTTCGACTTACATCTGTTTTTAATGGTTTAAAAACTTCTCTAAAATTATGCTCAAGCTCTTGCATGGCTCTGAAAAATATTTTAAAATTCGAATTAGAGGAGTGCTTAACCTTAAACACACCTAAATGGAGGCAATGAAGTTTGAATTAATCATGCATGCACCATTGGATTCCCTTTTATCAACTTTCACCAATTCCACATGCAAAGGACAAGCATGGTGGGCAGCAAGCATCAACTTTGCAGGATTTCAATGGTGGCATGTGAAGCAAGTGGAGCTAGGGAGCATGGACATGACCCAAAGCATGGAGCATCAAGTGGGAGGACCAATAATTCAAGAAAAGGAGTGGACGAGAGCGTTTGGGCGGTGCAACTCGTGGAGCACGCGGGCGGGGAAAGTTGCGGAGGCGAAATGATCGTGCTTCGGGAGAAAGACGCGCCGAGGAGGAGCCGGAGCACCCCGGGCCGGCCGGCCTAGGGCCGGCCGGCCCGCCCTATAAATGGCGTCCCCCGGCGCCCGTCTTCTGCAGCAAGCTTCCCTCTCCTTCCCTTGTTTGTGTGTTCAAGTTTGTGTGCTCGGAACCTCCGTAGACTTAGCCAACCACCCAAGCTTGAGAGCTCAAGAAAAAAATCCACCTCCCTAATCCACTCAAAGTCCACATCCGAAGCAAAGAGTTTAAGTGCCTAGTTTACCGGTTGCAACCCGGATTTTTAGTTGAAGAGAGAGTGCAGCAAGCATGTGGAAGAAGACCACAAGTCTCTTCTCTAAGAAGAAGAGTTCGTCGTCGTCCAAGCCGTCATCAACCACGTCTTCGAGGAGGCACTCGGTTTCCGAGTCTCCCCGGAGCATGGAGACGGACACGGCACCACCGAGGAGGAACGACGCTCTCCTCCTTGGTGGGATGGAGGGCTGCGAGAAGCACTTCCATGAGGTTCACCGAACCTCGTGGGCACACGGAGGAGCAACCCGCGCCACCACGACGATCGACTCGCTCAACCGCACCACCTCCTTACACCCCGACACAATCTTCGTACGGCTTCATCATCATGTCGGCGGAGGAGGAGGATAGGCTCGCCAATCTTGAGAAGAGGCTTGTGCCAAACGTCGAGATCGACGACCAAGCACTCCACACCTTGGGTTTTCGCACCGACATAAACTACATGTTGGGGCACCTCGGGTGGATTCGGTTCTCCAACGGAATCTCGGTGGACACCCACTTGGGTTACACCTTGGAAATTTTAATGACTATGGCACCCATCGTTGATGATGATGGGGTGCAATGCTTGTCATTCCGTTTGGAGGGAATCCAACAAGTGGTTCCCTACGAGCACGTAAGGGAGCTGCTTGGATTCCACAAGGGCGCTCGGGAGAAAGTCGACGTGCCTCCCGGCATGTTGGCGGAATTTTGGGGCATGATCTCCGGAGATGCCCATCAACAACGCAAAAGCATCCGCAACCCCATTATCCGGATATTTCACTCTTGGATGTGCAAGAGGGTATTGGGGAGGATGAGGGAAACAAAGGTGACCGACACGGAGTTAAATTGGCTATACTCGGCTTTGATTGCCGGGCAGCCAATTGACCCCTCTTACCTCATGATCAACCGTTGGTGTTGTGAAGCAACATCGGGGGCTAGTGATATTGGTTCGGGGTGTTACCTCTCCATGTTGGCCTTTTCCTTGCGACCGGGGATCGCAAGAAACCCCGCTCACCTTTTGCGCGGTACCTCTCTCGGTTTTGAGTACTTGCGGCAAGGCAAGTACATTAGTGGAGATGAGAGAAGAGGTTACCGATTGGCCATTGTGAACCTCCCTCTTCCGGATGAGAGGCTTAGGCTTTTCACCGAAGGAAGGGAAGATTGGTTGGAAGAGGGAATACTTGTCCCCGCAAGGAAGAACAAAAGAGGAAGGATCGTAGAAGAGGGAACATCCTCCGCACAAGAGGGTGGAGCACAACCCAATGTGCAACCATCCGGCGGGGTTCCTCCTCCGCCAAGTTATTACGGAGGGTCTCAACAACAAGCATGGGGGGGTGGTGCACCGGTACCCCCACAAAATTATGTTGTGCCCAACGCTAACTTCGCGGAGTCCTACGCTCATCATCCCCAACCACAACAAAGCATGGCTATTATTGGAGGATATGCTGCAAGAAATGCTCAAAATATAGCAGCCATCCAATCCAACGCAGCTCAACTCGGTGAAGGCAACGCAAATATTGCCTTTGAACTTGGACGCCTTCACCTTGTGGAGCCAAATCAATTCGACGGAGGAAGTGTTCATTCATATTATGAGCAAGGGTATTATTATCAAGACTACCAACATCAACCACCGGCGGAGGACTAGAAGATTTAGGAACTTTAGTTTTCTTTTCTTTTCTATTTCTCTCGTAATTTTCAGCTTTTTCTTATGTGTGTTTGCGTAGTATTTTTCTGTTTTTATTTAATTTTCAGCAAGTATGTTTCTTTATTTTCAGTGTGTATTTCAACTTGATATCACCATTAATAAAGTCACCACCTTGATTATATTATTGGAAAAGTTACAAAATTCGTGCTATGATGATATATGATTAAAATTGCAGCTTTGTTCATCTTTGTAGTTGATTTATGCATGTTTAAGCTAGTGCTCTCTTAAAAATACAGATCTGAATTTATTTAAATGCTAGCTTAATTTTCAGCGGAGGTTATGATTAAAATAAAGACCCATAGTGTTTTATGTGCTCTCAAGTTATGAATGGATTGAAGATGTCTTTTATGCTCAAAAATATTGCTAACCTTGTCACAAATATCACTTGTGTGTTGCTCAACCTATCCAAAGCCTTATATATATTTGAGTGCATAAACCTTAGTGTACAAGATTTATTTTTGAGTGAGTTATTGCAGGCCATGATTTCTCTGGCCCGAGACTAAGAAGCTGGTCATTCCGTTTTTGCGTATCTATCTTTTTGCTAGCCTTTTATCCGTGCATTGTGTATCCCCGCATCGGTGATCTCACAAACTTCGCCGGATATCCACCCTTAAACCAAATATCATCTTTTTTGTGACTACCTCCTTGACCACAACCTATCATTGAGGATGGATCATCAATTCAAGGAAGATCGCAAGACGGTGCCAACGTTGAAGATTTCAAGTATCTCTCCAAGGAAAAATATCCGGTACCTACCTTATTTTTCGCCTCTTTGCTCGAGGACGAGCAACGTCTAAGCATGGGGGAGGAGGTAGGTACGGTGCAGTTTTAGAGTTCAAAAGGGAGTATTTAAAAAAATATATATATATAATGATGAAAGAAAAAAAAAACCAGTGATATGCATGACTTTCAAGGTATCAAAAAATCAAAACTTCATTGTGAAAGTCATGGACTGAATATATGACGAGGCAAGAAAAAAATGAATGAATGAAAGAAAGAAAAGAATGAGAAAGAAAAAAATATATATTTGTGCGTAAAGTGAACTCCCGGTTCTCTAAGAGTGCATTCAAGGCTTCAAGATAAAAAGATCCATTCTCAATTTTCCAACCATGTGCAATCCGATAACGAGGACTTTCTTTGTGCCTCGGGATCACTCTTTGCCATTTGCACATGTCCACTCATCTAAAGTGTGTGTATTTTTCTCTTTCCCCGCCTTGATTTAACATTATTTTCCAATGACCTTTTTGACGAGTCTCGGTAAGACCATGAGAAGCTTGTCTTGTTTTGACAACACCTCATTTATAAATTCTTGTTAGGACTAAACTTTCCCAAAAGCTCCATATAAAGCCTACCACATATATATGAGAGGGAAAGGAGTAGAATATATAGGCTTGAGAGACAAGTGAGATGAGAGTTTATGAGCAATACATGAGATGATTTAAATTTGTGAATTTGGTTTAGCTTTTCTTATCTCGTTCTTCATTTCAAAAATTCTGAGATCCATTTAAAACTTTGTGAGCATGTTAATACTTGTGGGATAAGCTTAATAAGAATCTACCCTCCGTAGAGATGAAGGCTAGTACATTATGGAACTTTAATGAATTAAATTTTGAGAGCATTATGTTTTCTCATGTATGATCAAATGCAAAGTTTAAACATCGTTTAGCAATGATGATATTCATCGAAGGCTTACTCGAGGACGAGCAAGGTTTAAGCATGGGGGAGATGTTGACGGTGAAAATCCGTCAACCTAGCCATGAGTTTACCTTCGGTATTGGCATTAGTTTTATACTTTATCCATTGGTACTAACCCCCGTGGTATAACAAGTTCACGTGTGCATGTCGTTTTTGGAGTTTAATGTTTATGCAGGGATTTAGTGTTGAATGCAAGACTTTCGGGGTAAGTTCATCAAGCACCTCATGACAAGACTTTGAAGCCCTGAACAAGTCATGCAATGAAGTAAAATTAACTCCAAGAAGCCGGGGACTTGATCCGAGAAGACGACATACTCCGGGGACCCGACCGGAAAAGTGCTTGAATCTTCCAAGACAAGGAGTTGAGTCCAATTCGGAGAGAAACCGACGACATGGACCCGTATGCGAAGGGGGAAGCATCCGAGAAGCAAGGGAACCGACCTCGGGCAAAGGAGCCCGCGGGGGCCGGGCCTAAATGGGCCCGGGCCGGCCGGCCCGATCCGGTCGGCCCGGAGCCCATTTAGGGCCCAAACGCGTCGTCCTTTGCCCTAGCCGCCAATCGGGCTATTTATAGTCCCCCGACCGAGAGCCACGCGGAGAAGATTTCGTCTTCGGCCGCCGAGAAGCGAGAGAAGAGAGGGACACCATCTAGGAGAGGAGAGGGTCGAGCTAGTTGACTAGGGTTTCCCTAGCCGACGTGGGAACCTTGCAAGGAAGACCACGTCGGAGTTCCGGGAGCTAGAAGCAAGATCAAGGAAGGATCCCGGTGGTGATCTTGTGTATGTATCATTGTTATAGTTGAATTATCAAGTTGAATCTTTTCTCAGCGATCAAGTGTTTCCTCGAAGATTTCGTTTTTCGATCGGCTTTGCTTATTCCAATTCTATTCTCGAGATAGATTACATAGGGTGTTCTTGTAGCCGCGGTGGCTAGAGGTACACGCGGATCTTCCGAAAGAATCTCGACTTGTCTTTTGACTCGCCCTAAGCTCTCCGCATGAATAGGGATACGTTGTGACGAACGGGGGTCTCGAAAGGCGGATGTTTTCGGATTTGGACGGGAAACCACGATTTAAAGAGGCTTTTATTAAGATTCGATTTGCTACTTCTTCTTTTGCTTGGAACTTCAACGAAAGGCTTACCCCGATCCCTCTAGATCGGTTTATCTACCTAATCTTACTTTGTTTTCTCCGGTTTTTAGTAGATTAGATTCGTTTTGTGTCTTTTACTTAGATGCATTAGGTCTTTTATCGATTATTGAAGATTACTTGGCTTTAATAGATTAATTCTTGCGTCACACATTTGTTCCACGGATTCGATACCTTGGGTTCACCACTCGAGGGAAGAAGGGTCCCTTGACTACGACGGGAGACTTGTACGCTTGCGAGTCACGAACGAACTTTGATACAATTATTAACCGTCAACGGAGGCGTAGGCTATCTCTGACTCGCGCGTCCTTTCCGCATGACCATCCACGCCCAGCCTTGGTTCGCTCGAGACTTCGGTCGAAACATACTTTAGCGCGCTTGCAAGTTGAATTTTGCGAAAAAATGGGACCATTTTTTGGGGGGGGGATGCCCCCCGTAGTAGCCCCCGAGGGTGACTTGGGTTTCAGGGGAAAGCCGAGTTGCCCTTTGACTTTATTGACTCGTTACCATTTACATTTTCATTGCCAACTGGGGTGTTGGGCATGTTATTTACAACAAAAGACTTGGAAATCCTAGCTAAGGGTAGAAGCGGCGTAGGCGCCGGATGTTCCAAGCGTTGGTGAGTTCCTCGCCGTCCTCATTGGCTAGTTTGTATGTGCCGGGCTTGAGCACCTTCACCACGACGTAGGGTCCCTCCCATGGGGGTGATAGCTTGTGGCGCCCTCGGTTGTCTTGGCGTAGCCTTAGGACCAAGTCCCCTTCGCTGAATTCCCGCCGGCGCACCTTTCGAGCCTGGTAGCGCCTTAGGGACTGCTGGTATCTTGCGGAGTGCATCGAGCCACGAGGCGCACTTCATTCAACCGGTCCGGCCGAGTCCTCGCGGGCTCGCTGGTTGGCGTCTTCGTCGTAGCCCCGGACTGCGGACGACCCGTATTCCAAGTCCGTGAGGAGGACGGCCTCGCGCCATGGACCGGGAAGAATGGGGTGAACCGGTGGCCCCGCTTGGGGTGGTCCCGAGGCTCCACACAACCGCCGGCGGCTCTCGGAGCCATTTCCGACCGGACTTGTTCGGTGGTCGAAAATTCCCGGGCTTGAGGCCTTGTAGAATCATGTCATTAGTGCGCTCCACTTGGTCGTTGGTCCGTGGGTGTGCCACGGCTGCCCAGTCCACACGGATGTGGAACTTATCGCAAAACTCCGGGAATTTCCTGCCCGTGAATTGGGACCCATTGTTGGTGATGATGGAGTTCGGCACTCCAAAGCGATAGACGATGTCGGTGAAGAACGTCACCGCTTGCTCGGCCACGAGATTTGTGATGGGGCGCACCTCCACCCACTTAGAGAATTTGTCGATCGCGACCAACAAGTGGGTGTAGCCCCCGGCGCCTTCCGCAAGGGCCCGACGATGTCCGGCCCCCACACGGCGAAAGGCCATGTGATGGGGATGGTCCGCAGATGTGCGCGGGGAGGTTGGATTTGCGGGCGTAGAACCGGCACCCCTTCGCGGTGCGCATGATCTCGCCGGCGTCGGCGACCGCGGTGGGCCGGCAAAAGCCCCGGCGGAACGCGTTGCCCACGAGAGTACGGGGCGCGGCATGGTGGCCGCGTACACCCGCGTGTATGTCCCGAGAGGAGCTCGCGCCCCTCGGGGATGGGCACGCATCGCTACGAGACACGGAGGCGGCGCACTTGTACAGCTCGCCGTCGACGAGGGCGAAGGATTTGGCCATCCTGGCGATGCGTCTGGCCTCGGACCGGTCCGAGGGGAGTTCCCCTCGATCCATCCAGGCGATGTACTTGTCACGCCAATCCGCCCCGCTGGGAGCTGGCTCGACGTCCATGGCTTCGGCCTCGTCGGTGCCATACCCCTCGAGGAGGGAGAGCACGAACGCCTCGTTCGAGGGGTCCTCGTCCATGGGCTCTGCGCCTGCTAGATTCGAGGGAGCCCCCGAGGGTTCTGTGCAATTCGAGGGGTGCGACTCGAGGGTGACGGATGGTTGGGCGACATCCCGAGTGAAGACGTTCGGGGGGACAGTGATCCGCCCCGACGCGATCTTGGCGAGTTCGTCCGCCTCCTCGTTGTATCGTCGGGGCACGTGGTTGAGCTCGATGCCGTAAAACTTGTCCTCGAGGGCCCGCACGGCCTTGCAGTACGCCTCCATCTTGTCGTCGTGGCAGCTCGCATTTTTTATGACTTGGTCAATCACGAGCCGCGAGCCCCCCCCTCACGTCGAGGCGCTTGACGCCTATCTCGATGGCGATCTTGAGGCCGCGAGCAAGGCCTCGTAATCCGCCATATTGTTTGAGCGGGGAAGTGAAGGCGCACGGCGTACCGCATGTGCTCCCCGAGGGGTGACACGAAGAGCAGGCCCGCTCCCGTCCCTATCTTCATCACCGAGCCGTCGAAGTACGAGTCCAAGCATTCCGCCCGGATCCGTGGCGGCGGCAATTGCGTGTCCGCCCACTCGGCGACGAAATCCGCCAAGATTTGGGATTTGATGGCCTTGCGCGGGGCGTAGGCGAGCGTTTCGCCCATCGGCTCCACCGACCACTTGGCGATCCCCGCTGCCGCGTCGGATTGCGGATGATCTCCCCTAATGGAAAGGAGGAAACCACCATGATAGGATGGGCCTCGAAGTAGTGGCGAAGCTTGCGCCGTGCGAGAACCACCGCGTAGAGCGAGTTCTCGGACTTGTGGGTAGCGTGTCTTGGTGTCGGACAAGACCTCGCTGATGTAGTACACCGGCCGCTGAACCGGCAAGGCGTGGCCTTCCTCCGTGCGCTCTACCACGATCACGACTGACCACCTGAGTGGTCGCAGCCACGTAGAGGTACGAGAGGCTCGCCGTCTTGCGGCGGTGTAAGGATCGGGGCGTGAGTGAGGGACGCCTTTAGCTTGTCAAGCGCCTCCGGGCCTCGGCGGTCCGGGAAAACGCTCGTGCTTTTTGAGGAGGCGGTAGAGGGGCAAGCCTTTCTCGCCGAGCCGCGAGATGAAGCGGCTCAAGGCGGCAAGGCACCCCAAGCACCCTTTGAACCCCTTTGAGGTCCCGAATCGGGCCCATCCGCTCGAGTGCGGCAACCTTTTCGGGATTGGCCTCGATGCCTTGCCGGGAGACTATGTATCCTAGAAGCATGCCCCGCGGCACGACAAAGACACATTTTTCGGGGTTCAATTTTACCCCCGTTGGCCCGTAGGCAACCGAACGTGATGTTGAGGTCGCTAACTAGGTTGTCCGCCTTCCCGGTTTTCACGACTATGTCGTCCACGTACGCCCCAACGGTTCGCCCGATGTGGTCTCCGAAGACGTGCCGCATATACCACCGGTACGTTCCACCCGCGTTTCGGAGGGGAATGGCATCGTGACGTAGCAAGACACCCCGAACGACGTGATGAACGAAGTCACGAGCCGGTCGGACTCCTTCATTTTTATTTGGTGGTACCCGAGAATAGGCATCAAGGAAGCGAGTAGTTCGCACCGGCGGTCGAATCAACAATTTGATCGATACGCGGCAAAGGAAAAGGAACTTTAGGACATGCTTTATTAAGACTATTATAGTCTACGGACATCCGCCACTTCTCATTCTTTTTCTTCACTAGTACGGGGTTAGCTAGCCACGTAGGGTGGAACACTTCCTTGATAAACCCGGCCTTAAGGAGCTTTTGCGGCTCCGCTCCGATCGCTCGCCGCCGCTCCTCGTCGAAGCGGCGGAGCCGTTGCCGCACGGCGCGGGAGTGAGGTAGGATGTCAAGGGAGTGCTCGGCGACCTCCCTCGGGATGCCACGGCATGTCCGAGGGGCTCCACACGAAGATGTCGGCGTTGGCGCGGAGGAAGACGACGAGCACCACTTCTTATTTCGGGTCGAGGGTAGAACCGACCCTCAACGTCTTGCCCTCGGGGGCGGTAGGGCCGAGGGGCACTTCCTTGGTCCGCTCGGCGGCCTCGAAGCCGCCGGCATGCTTGGCGGTGGAGCCGAGGTTCTCGTTGACCAACTTCTCCATATTGGCCACCGGCGCTTCGTCCGGCGCTAGGGCCTCGGCGTGTTCCACGCACTCGACGTCGCGATCAAAGGCGTGCTCGATGGATGAGCCTACGGTGATGACGCCGTTGGGCCCCGACATCTTCATCTTGAGGTAGGTGTAGTTGGGGACCGCCATGAACTTGGCGTAGCGGGGCCGCCCAAGTATGGTGTGGTACGCGCCCACGAACCCCACCACCTCGAAGGTGAGCGTCTCCTTGCGGTAGTTGTCCGCCGTGCCGAACCGGACGAGCGAGGTCGATCGGCCCGAGGGGCCGAACGCGCTTGCCGGCGCGACGCCATGGAATGGCTTCGCGTTGGGCCGCAGCCCGGTCCAAACCGATCCCCGGCGGGCGCAATGTGTGCGCGTAGAAGATATTGAGGCCGCTGCGTCCGTCCATCGGGACCTTCGAGAACCGCGCGTTCCCGATGATCGGGTCGACCACCGGCGGCACCGGCCCGGGTTGGGGATGCGGTTTGGGTGATCCTCGCGGCCGAAGGTGATGGCGTCCTCCGACCGCCGAGGAAGGAAGGAGGTGCTTTCTCCGCGGCGAGAACCTCGTGCCACTCCGCTTGCGCCGGCGGCCGGAAATGTCGATGGTCGGCCCCCCCGAAGATGAGGAAGACGTTCTCCATGGCGGGGAAGCCGCCGGCGTCGCCATCACCCCCGTCTTTCTTAGCCTCGTCGTCCTTTGCGGCGACACGACCGTAGAACCCCTTGAGCATGTCGCACCGCTCAAGGGTGTGGTTGACCGGCGTCTTGTGGTAGGGACATGGCTTCTTCAAAGATGTCGTCGAAAACCCCCGGCCTCGAGGCGCCGTCGAGGGGCCCGTCGAGCCGGGTCAACGCAGCAAGGGCTTCACCGTCGTCGTCGTCGTGCCCCTCGCTCGCGCGCCTCGCGCGCGGCTTCTTTCCCCCTTCTTGCCCCGCTTGTTGTTCGGCGGAGCTCCTTGGACTTGCCGCCCTCCGCGGGCGCGTCGTCCGCGCGCTTGCCCTTCTTGCCGTCGAAGATCGCCCCCACCGCCTCTTCGCCCGAGGCAAGGCCGGGGGCGATGTCGAACGGCTCATTTGAGTCGATCGGCGGGGCCGCGCCCGAGCTCGCGCACGAGGTCCCGACATGTGGTGCCCTCGAGGAAGGCGTGCACGATCTCGAACCGCGCCACGTTGGGAATCTCTATACGGCGCTTGGAGAAGCGCCGTATGTGGTCCCGAAGCGATTCGCCGGGCTTCCGGGTACAAGAGCGCGAGTCCCGGGAGTTCCCGGTGGCGTACGTACGTGCCCCGGAAGTTGCCCACGAACGTGTGGACCGGGTCGTCCCGTTGTGGATCCGACCGGCCGGCGGTGCTCGAGCCACGTCCGTGCCGAGTCGGCGAGGTGCGGGGGGAGGTTGCGGATGATAGCCTCGTCGGCCGGTGGCTCCGCCCGACCGACACGCCAAGTGGTAGTCGTTGAGCCACACACGGGGGGTCCGTCTCCCGGTTGTACTTGACGATTGTCGTGGGCTGGCGGAAGCGCTGGGAAAAGGTCGTCGTGCGGATCTCCCGCCGAACACACGGGTTCCGGGGGGCTCCGGCGTCGGCGAGCGATCCTCATCTTTGTTCGTTCGTCGGGCGTTGATGACATTGCGGGCGTCGCCGTCCCGCGCTTGCCCGCGCGTGTCGAGGAGACGGTCTTTGGCCGGCGTGCGCCCGGGTTGGCGGGGCGCTCCGCCGCCGCACCCGCTTGCACCGAGGGTTCGGGGCCTTGCGCGCCCCCATCGCCCCGCGCGCTCCCCTGTTGGCGGATGCGGGACGCCAAGCTCTCGGCCTGCTGGATGGCCGATTGCTCAATGAGCGCTTGCGCCTCACGGTGCAGGTTCCGCGCCTCGGGTGTCGAAGGGGCGGGCATGGCCCACAGCAGTGTCGCGGTGGCGATGAGCTTCTGACTCGCTCGCGGGGGCTTGTCCGGGTTGTCGACGTTGAAGTCGGCGTTAATGCGGTCGCGGGCTTTCCCCGCGCCGGGTCGCGCGTGCTCGCCGCGCGGAGGCTTCCCCCCACCATGGAGGCACGAAGCAACCGCACGGTGCGGTATTCTTCCGCCAGCTTGGCCGCAAGCTCACGTGCTTGGGTCAGCTGCGCGTTGATATCGGCCCCTATTGGTGGTGAGGGAGGAGGGGCGCTCGGCCCCGCGGCCAGGCGCGACCCAGTCCCCAAGGCAGGAGGAAGCTCTCCGTCGCCGATGCCCATTGCACCGGTGGCATTTGCTGGATCGTTGGCGATGACGACACGCATTCCCCGTGCGGGGTCATAGCTCCCGCCGCCGGAGTCGTTGGAGTAGCCGAACCGCAGTCCGTGGCGTCGAGGAACCGCCCGAACATCCTTTGGGTTCGGCACGCGGGAGAAGTCCCACTCCACGTATCCATGCGACGTGGCGGGCGGTAGCGCGTCGAGAGAGCCTAGGGATGACTCATCGCCGGCGGAGGCGCTAGGGTCCCTGGCAACCAAGACGTGGCGGCCAAGGGGAACCCCCGCGCATCGTGGCGCCGGCGTTGGTGTGGGCGGCGTAGGCCGCCGTGGCGCCGCGCGGACCGATGGGGAAGCGCGGTCCGAGACCAAGCGCTCCCCCGTCGGGGCGGCCGTCGTCGCGCCGACGGCGCGCCGCGTTGTGAGGCGACGCGCTCGCATGTCGTCGCTCCGACCGCGCTGGCGCGAGCGCCGGCCGGAGCGGCGGCGGCGCGCCGCGGCGCCGATGGGCCCGCGGCGTCCGTGCCGGCGGGCATTGGCGTCGCGGCGATGAGTGCGGCGGCGACCGGCGGCGACCCGCCTTGGCGCCACGCGCGGAGTTCCTCACGGTTAGTGAGGCGCATCAGGTAGCCGTTCCCCGTAGCCCGAAAGTTCGGTGCCCCCGAACCGGATTTCGAACCCAGCGGGGAGGGGGTCCGAGCTGCCCATGGAGTAACGCGTACCGCGGTACTCGGTGCGAATCACCATTGAGGGAGCCGATGATGGGTTGACCTTCGGCGCTCGTTTTCCCCACGGTCGGCGCCAGCGTCGGTGCGGAATGTAGTCCCGACACTAACTAGTAGTAAGCGCCGTGGTCCGTCCCTCGATGGTCGGTGCTAAGCAACTAGAGACACTTGATTTATCCCGGTTCCGGCCGGGGCCGTACGTCCAGTAGGGGTGTGCTTGAGGCACCGTATTGCTTTGCACCGGGGGTGCTTGTAGTGGGGCGGCTACAAGCAAGGCGGGAGAGGGAGCGTAGCCTCCAAGTCCCAAGTGAGTGATTGAGGCGAATGCCAATATCGTGGAAGGGTTGAGGAGTGTGTGTGTGTGTGTGTTGTTCTCTCCGCGGCGAGGGGGTTCACCTTCCTTTTATAGACCAAGGAGAGGGTGAGTTACAAGCATGCCGCACTATTTATCTACATGGGGAAGTATGGCGTGCGGCGCCGCGGAGTTGGCGGTCGTCCCGACGGTCCTTGCTACGGTCTTGTCATTGTGGCGTGTCCCGAACTCGAACGATGGCGGCTTCGAGGGTGAAGGCGTAGTGGTTGGCGGGGGGCATCTTCGGACGGGCTCGAAGAAGCCGTAGACGGTGATCCGTACGGAGTACGGGGGCGAGCGTGGCGGCGTCCCGTACCCGCTTGTTCAACAAAGACCGGAGTTGTTGTATCGGTGCCCGCGTGGCGCCGCGGGCACGGGGGCGGACACACGGGACCAACGGTGGCGGGGATGGCGCTCCCGCCGGCCCCCGATGTCATGGTTTGACCCCTGCGATTCACGAGGGAAGGGTTCGAGGGCGCGCCCGGCCCCCTTCGAGAGCGCGGCGCGTTAGCCGTACGGGAGTGGGCAGCACGGTCTTTCGGGGGGCCGACACCGGCCATACCGCACGCGCTCCCTGCAGTGGTGGGGATGGTTTTTTCCTAGGGAGTTGGCGGAACAGCCGCCGAGGCGTGATTCCCGGGTGCGTGATGGCGCGACTGCGCCATGTCGAGCATTAAATGCCCGTACCCGCATGCGGGAGGCGGGCGTGCTCGTGAGGGAGCCTCGAGCAAGGCGGAGGTGAGCCCTCGAGCGAGGCGGAACCCGCTCGAGGGAGGCGTTAGCCCTCGAGCGAGGCGGAACCCGCTCGAGGGAGGCGTGAGCCCTCGAGTGAGGCGGAACCCGCTCGAGGGAGGCGTGAGCCCTCGAGCGAGGTGGAACCCGCTTGAGGGGGCCTTTCTTGGGCCACTCCGGTGGGCGCGGGGGCCACCGCAAGGTGTGGGCCGTGCCCCGTGTGTGCGTTTGAGTGAGAGGTGTGTTTTGTTTTTGCTTTTTGCGGGTTTTAAGCGAGATTCCCCCGGTTTTTTAGGGGACCCTCGTGGTCGTCCCCGACAAGATTGTAGCAAGAGTTGTAAATAAACAAAGTTGTAATAAACTTGTTTAAATATGAATGAGAAAAACTTCCATAAATGATTACTCATTGTCGCGGTGTGTGTATGCGGAGTCCCATCATGGAGTTGTCGCGAGTAGTGGTACTCGCTAGTAAGCCCGTCAAGGGAGACACAAGAAATTAGTTGATAGAAAGTCCAACTTTATTACCGAGAGGGTACACCTGGATGGCCGGGGCTATTGTTACAAGAGTAGTCGCCGGACCGGAGGCCGCCTACGGCCGAGTAGTGCTAGGGCTCTTGGCCGCTTGTACGGCGGAGATCCGTTAGTAGCCGTATAGGCCGGATCTAGGAGTACATGGTCTCTCGGTAGACCGCCGGGAGTCCTTTGTTGCTCGAAGTAGCCCAAGATCCGTTAGTAGCCGTTAATGCTGGATCTTGGAGTAGAGTAGTCCAGAGACTAGTGCCTGGGCCCGAGGGCCGCTTACGGCGAAGGGGTCTTGGAGTAGTCGTGTAGACTTGAGCCCCCAGGGTAGTCGTGTAGACTAGGCGTAGAATCGACAGAGCTGGTTGATATTCCACGAGTTGTTGACGTCTTCTCCTTCGATCATCTGGAGGCGATAGGAGCCCGGTCCGGTCACCTTTGCGACTGTGAAGGGACCTTCCCAGGGCGAGCTGAGCTTGTGTAGTCCTTCCGTGTTCTGGATGCGGCGGAGGACAAGATCACCAATGTTGAAGGAGTGTTCCTTGACATTGCGATCATGGTAGCGTCGGATACCCTCAAGGTACCTTGCCGATTGGACGAGGGAGGCACGGCGAGCTTCTTCGAGTCCATCGATGTCGGCTCGTCCGTCGTCTTCGGATATGCCTTCGTCGTATTGCTCCACCGCCGGTGAGTCCCACATGACATCAACGGGGAGGATTGCTTCGGAGCCATAGACAAAGAAGTATGGCGATTGCCCCGTTGGCCCGAAGGGTTGAGTCTTTGTCACACCCCGAAATTTTCAATTTCGGGATGTGAATAGAGAGAATAATTAAATAACAATTTTCTCATAATTTTAAAAAAATCCAACATTTATTTTCTTTACGGGGAATATACTATAGGAAAAATCATTTGTTTGATTTTATGAATCAAATAAAAAGTTGTGAGTGTTGCATTTATGCTGATGCATCCTGGTGCTTCTTGAGTGCAAAAGGTTTCAAAAATGCGTTTAGGAGTCGTCCAAATCCTTCCGAGAATTTTCCGGATTTTTTTCGGAATTTATTCTCATTTTTCCTTGAGTTATTTCTATTTATTAGAAGACTCTAAAATCTTTTTCATGAGCTCCAAATGATTTATTTGGATTGCTCATGTCTTAATCTATCTCTAGGAATTTTCCTGGATTTTTTGGGATTTTTCGAGTATTTTTAGTGCTTTAAATGAATTACCGGAGTTTTCTGCGGAATTCCTTTGTACCGAAAATGTATTTCGAGAAAAAAAAACCTATCCTACCGGATTGGGCCGAGCCATGGGCCCGACCCAACCCGTTTCCCAACCGACGGCCCGCGTTGGGCCCATCTCGAGGCCCGCCGAAGCCCATCGGCCGGCGGTGTCCATGGCGGACACGCCGCCGCCGCCACCCCACACGGGCGTGCGCGCCCGCCCCGACTCCTGCGTCGCGTCCCCTATAAAGCGCGCGCGTCGAGGCCTGTGCGCCCCGCGTCTCGCCTCACCCCTTCGCGCCTCATTACCGCCGCCGCCCTCGCATCGTCCGCGCAAGGCGCCGCCGCCGGAGGTCTAGTTCGCCGCCCCGATTCGCCGACTTGGAGCCCTACCGAGCAAACCGAGGTCGTCTCAAGCATCCTCTCGCCGAGATATACCCGTTCCGCCCCTTCCCATGGTCGGAAGTGCACCGAGCACCACCGCCGCGTGAGGCCGCCGCCGCCGCCGCCGCATGCCGCCGACGCCTACCCCCGCCGTTTCCCCCCTCCAAGGTGAGCACGTCCCCGAAATCCCCTTGATCCCCTCTTCCTCCCCGCACCGGCCACCCGAGCCCCTAGCTCGCCGGGAGCACCGGCCGCCGCCGGCCACCGGGGCCGCCGCTGCCCCCCGGCTTGCCCCGTCCATTCTGTCTAAAGGAGGAAGATGGCGGTTTTGCACTTAACCCTCGCGAGTTCCCCCGAATCTATTAGATCCAATTGTGTGTCTTGGATCTTTTACGGATAACCCCCCTACATTTATTAGATCTTCACAACCGGATCCACCCAACACCCTTTTACGGATCTAACCCCGAGCTTTATCACTTTCTTGAGCATTGTTCTTGTGTCTCGGGAATCTTTCGCTACCCCTTGAGATCTATAGTTAATCGCGTAAAGGTCCTTTCAATCTTGTTTCCTCCATAAAATCTTCGTTTTAACTCCGTTTTAATCCGTTCAAGTTGCGTTAGGTTCATAATAATGTAAAGCACGCATTAGTGGAGTGTTTTCACCATGTTTTGTTTCTGAAAATAAAATTTATATTAATTTTGATTAATGTCTAGTTATACACACCTTTTATAAATAAAAGTAATATAGATCTATATATCGTTTTTCATAAGAAAATTTAATTTGATTAATGTTTCTATCACATGTTTTTGTACATAAAAGTTAATTAGATCTTTATCTCGGTTTTTGTAAACCAAATGATTAATTTGTTTAAATAGTTAATTAATCTTTCTAATTAAAATTGATTAGGCTTTTACATCGGCTTTTATAAAAATGTTAATATGATTAATGTCGGTTTCATAATGTTTTTAATAATAATATGATCTACTCGAATTACAAAGTTTCATTTATATTGTTCATATAGTTTAGTTTTTCTAAATTAAATGTTTAATCGGTTTAATCAATATATGAATCTTTATTAATAAAACTTGACTAGTTCTTTACAACGGTTTCGTAAATAAAGTTTAATATTACATTAATGTCAACATAGGGTATTTTATTTCTGAAATATCCTTTATATTTGTTTTGCTAATTAAAAGAAACCTAGCTCGCATAATCTTGTTCCATCATAAATGCAAATCGTTCGATAGTCGTTCTTCACCCGTTCTATCTTAGTATCTCTTTTGATCAAGTTTATCGGAAGCTCTAAATCTTTCTAGTGTTGGCCCAAGCTAAACCGTGTGCATCGAATCAAGCCCTTAGAGTTTCGCTTAGGTTAGTAGATTTATTTGTGTGAGTAGTTTGCCTTTGCTCATTTGCCTATCAAGTAATCTTATCACTCTTGTTTTATGCTTATCTTAGAATCTTGTTTATCAGCATCTAGCTAGTTGGTGTCTATCCCATCTCTCGTTAGGGTGTCTCTTTATGAATCAGCTGTGTTCTTGTACCAAATCTATCGTAGCTACCTTTCTTTAGAGTTTACCTTGTTATCTGCTTCACCTGTCAGATAAGTTCATCCTTGGTTAGTGTGTCAGTTGTTCATCCGAGTTCTCTTTGTAGGCTAGTTCTCCTAAACCCTAGCCTAAGTTTTGTGTGTGCGCTTGATAGTTCGTTGCTACCGTTCTAGTTCGTTCCACCTTAACTTGTACGTTAGCATGTGTATCACCTGTTACTTGTTTTAATACTAAAATTACATGTTAATTTTAACTAATTCTTATTCCATTGCTTTTATAAATAAAAAGTGATTAGGTTCTAATCCGGTTTTCTTTAATCATGATGTAATTGGTTAATCCCTATTCATAACTATTTTTTATAAATAAAAGATGTTAGAGTTAAACATCGGTTTTCATAATAAAGTTAATATGCCTAATGACATCATAAATGCATTTTCAATATTAAATATGTTTAGTTGAACACGTGACATAAAGTTACTCGTTTAGATATCTTATACTCGCTTTATCTTTCTAAGGTAATTGTTAATTTGACATAACTTCCAATCGAATGTTATAAATAAAATATGATTAGGTTTATCGTGATTTCTTTAATTAAATGTAACTTGTTTAATGGTAACATAGAGTATTTCTCTGAAATATTCTTTCACATGATTTCTTAATTAAAATATGCCAAACGTAGTCTCTTGTTGATGGATAATAATCTTCCGTGGTTTCGACCTTAGTTCTATTTTCAGCGTTTCTTGCGCTTGCGAAACCAATAGGATCGAGCTCTATCTCCATGTGATCTTTCCGGTCCTTGCTCAATCTTCCGTGACCATCTCCTCAAAGTTAACCAAGCCCTTCCCTTCCAGGCATACTTTGTGTTCTTTAGCGATCCATCTAATCGAGTCGTTTCTTTCGTGCACTCTTTTAAAGCTTTCTTTCGATTGGTGTATTGTTCTTAGTTTTTCTTGTTTCTTTGCTTTGTATGCTTGTGTTGGTGGTTGATGTGAGCAGAGCGAACGTGGTTCGAGAGCTTGGAAGAATGTGAAGGTGAAGATATTCTTAGCAACTAATCTTTGGTTAAAGGCAAGTGTGTCCTTATTCTTTTGTCCTAATAACTTTATTAATCACTATTGCATGTGCCTTGCATTAACTTTGACAGGTTCCTATTAAGGATGACTAGCCTCTTCTGACCATTATTTTGAACCTGGTTTTATTAATTAATATTGATGGTAGATGTTGCTTAGTGTGCTCAACTGGGTTGGTAATAATCAACATGGTTATCATTTTATGCTCTGTGTTCCTTTATGATAATTTTAATACAAGATCACCGTGCATTAATCGAACATGGAGAACCACCCGGAAAACAAGACAACCACAAGAACTAATGGGCAATGGTCTTGGCCGAGTAATTAGGAACTTTAGCTTGGGGTGATCTTACCCGATAAGGACAAGGGATCGACAGTACTGCGGGGTATGGACTCGCTCTAGCGGGGGTTGGGTGAGTTCTTTATTCTATGGTGGGGTATTGACCTGCTAGGGGACTTTATACCTTGCTAATCGATCCGGACCTTGTGGGTCACAACTTGCCGGGGAACCTTTGTAAAGGCCTTGTAGCGTACCTCTGCGCCACACCTTGGTAGTGTGGTATGGTGCCCGATCGGCATCGCATGGTTGGGTCCAAAGTTCTTCGGAGCTTTTACGCTACTTGTGGTGAAAGTGTACAACCTCTCGCAGAGTGTAAAACTAATCGATTAGTCGTGCTCACGGTCAAGAGCGGTCCGGACCCTCACATGATTAATTGAACTTGAAGATGGACTTGTGGTTTTTGGTTATGCTTGCCATATGCTTATGGCGTATCTTATCTATCTCTTTATGCTTAATGTGGGTTGGTATAAACTTATACTTTGTTAGTAATCGGTGCTAATAAAATTTGACCAACTAAAATGCTAAATGCTCGAGCCGAGTCCACTATAAAGCCTTTGCATTCATATCTTTCCCCACACTTGCCGAGTACGACAAGTGCTCACCCTTGCTATAAACAATGTTGCTCGAAGGAGGAAGCTACTGCGAAGTCTTGTGAAGATGTTGTCGGTTCTAGGCGTACGCAACCCCCAGTCGACTGCCTGTGATATTTGGAGCCTTCGTTTCTAGGATTAAGCGTAAATCTCTGATAATCTCTCTTTTTCTTATGTGATATTGTTTCTATTATTCACTTATGTCAACTATATGCATGAAAATTGATCCTGGCATGCATATAGGTTTGCACTTGGTTTTCTTTGGACAAACAGGTGTGACAAGTGCGTAGTCCCCGCAGCGCATTGGGTAGTTCCTTGATCCACTTGCCTCCTTTGGTGTTGGTGGCGTCGTGTAGCCTCTTCTTGAGAGCGTCGAGCACCATCCCATTGGCACGCTCGACTTGTCCATTGGCCCGTGTATGGGCAACCGAGACATATCGGACGTCGATCCCATTGTTCTCGCCGTACTCCCGGAAGCGGTGATTGTTGAAGTTGGAGCCCGTGTCCGTGATGATGCGGTGGGGTAGTCCGTAGCGATGTACGAGTTCATCCGAGAAGTCGAGTACTCGTCGGCCTTGGGGTATGTGACCGGCTTGACCTCGATCCACTTGGTGAACTTGTCGATGGCCACCAATACTCGTTGAATCCACCGCGGCGCGGTCGGGAGTGGCCCTATCATGTCGAGCCCCCGGCGGGCGAAAGGCCGGATTGGCGGTATGGTGACTAGCTTGTAGGCGGGACATGTTGTTGCTTGGCGAAGTATTGGCACCCTTCGCACCTTCGACGAGTTCTTCGGCGTCGCCCGTAGCCGTAGGCCAATAGAAAGCTCGTCGGAAGGCCTTGCCGACCGGCGTGCGAGAGGACGCGTGGTTGCCGCGAGACGCCTTTGTGGATCTCCTCCGGGATGCCCTTGCCTTCTTCTCGGGGAACGCACTTCATGAGTACTCCGGAAGATGCGCCCCGCCTATAGAGCTTGTCTCCAACGAGGACATAGGACTTGGCACGGCGGATGAGTTGCTCGGCCAAGTTCTTGTCCGAGGGAACCTCTCGCTCGCGGAGGTAGTCGATGAAGGGTTGCCTCCGGTCCACATCGATCATCATGACCTCCCGGCCGGCGGGGGGGATGTGGCTCGGGTCGGTTGTCGGTGGTGCTAGCTTCGGGATGGATGGCGCGTGAAGCTCGTGGACGAAGACGCCCGCCGGTACTTGAGCGTGAGTAGAACCAAGCTTCGACGAGACGTCCGCCGCAACATTGTTGTTGCGGACGACGTGGTGGAACTCGAGACCGTAGAACTTGTTCTCGAGCTTGCGGACTTCTAGGCGAAGGCGTCCATGTTCTCCTTGTTGCGGTCCTAGGACTTGTTGACTTGGTTGATGACCACCGCGGAGTCGCCGTAGACTAGTAGCCGCTTGATGCCCGGTGAAGCCGCGAGGCGGAGCCCGTGTAGCAGAGCTTCGTACTCGGCTTCGTTGTTTGAGACCTTCCAGAACATCTGCAGGACGTACTTGAGTTGTTCGCCCGTTGGAGAGATCAAAAGTACCCCTGCACCTGCGCCTTCGAGCTTGAGCGAGCCATCGAAGTACATCACCTAGTGCTCTGGGCGCTCAGTTGGAGTAGGTAGGTCGATTCTCCCGCCACTCCGCCATGAAGTCGACTAGCGCCTGCGACTTGATGGGCGTGTGTGGCTTGAAGTCGATGTTGAGGGCACCGAGTTCGACCGCCCACTTGGAGATTCTTCCAGTAGCATCTTGGTTTCGCGGGATGTCGCCAAGCAGGTAGTCGGTGATGACGGAGATTGAGTACTCCCGGAAGTAGTGTCGTAGCTTCCGCGAGGTGATGAGCACCGTGTACGGAATGTTTTGTACGGGCCGATAGCGTGCCTTGGATTACGACGAGACCTCGCCGACGAAGTAGACCGGTCGCCGGACCGGGTAGGCATGGCCGTCTTCCCGCCGCTCGACGATGATGGCAGATGCGACCACATGAGTAGTCGCGGCGAGGTAGAGCAAACATCTGCTCACCTATGCGAGGAGCCGTGAGGACCGGTGGCTTTGATAGGAAGTCCTTGAGCCGGGCAAGGGCTTGGTCCGCCTCCGGAGTCCACACGAACTTCTCTTGATGTTTGAGTATTTTGAAGAAGGGGATCCCCCGTTCTCCAAGCTTCGAGATGAATCGTTCGTAGTCACCATGCGGCGGTTAGCTTTTGCACGTCTTTGATGCACGTGGGAGCTTTCATGCCGGTGATGGCGGATATCTTCTCGGGATTGGCTTCGATGCCACGGTGGGCCGATGATGAAGCCGAGTAGTTTGCCCGACGGTACGCCGAAGACGCACTTGTTCGGGTTGAGCTTCCGAGCGGTACTCCGCGAGGGATGCGAAAGTATCTTCAAGATCGGCGATGAGCGTGTTGGAGTTTCGGTCTTGATGACCACATCATCCACGTAAGCTTCGACGTTCTTGTTGAGTTGCCTCTTGAAACGAGCCCGGATAGCTCGTTGGTAGGTAGCGCCGGCGTTCTTCAACCCGAAGGACGTGGTCGTGTAGCGAGACGCGCCAAACGGGGTGATGAACGCGGTCTTCTCCTCGGTCTTCTTCCTTGATTGCGATCCGGTGGTACCGGAGTAGCGATCGAGGAAGCAGAGCGTGTCGCGACCGCCGTGGAGTCGATGACTTGATCAATCCGCGTCAATCCGAAGGGGTCCTTGGGGCGGTGCTTGTTGAGGTCGGTGTAGTCGACGCACATCCTCCACTCGTTCGAGTTCTTCTTGTGGACGAGGACGGGGTTGGTGAGCCACTCACGATGGAAGACTTCTCTCGATGAAGCCGCCCACAAGTAGTTTGGCGAGTTCCTTCTTGATGGTGTCCCATCCGTCGTCGGCGAAGCGGCGGAGGTGCCGTCGCTTCGGGGGTAGCTTTAGGGTCGACGTTGAGTGAGTGCTCAATCGGCTCCCGGGCACCCCCCGGCATGTCCGTCGGTTTTCACGCGAAGATGTCGCGGTTAGCTCGGAGGAAGTTGATGAGCGCGTCTTCCTATTTGGGGTTGAGGCCCGCCCCGATGGTGGTGGTCTTGCTGCTGTCGCCTGTCCCGAGGTCAATTGTCTTGACTAGAACCTCCTCAGCTGGCTGAGGCTTGTTGGCTTTGTCCGACTTCTCTGGGATGTTGAGTTCACTTGGGGCAAGCTTCTTCGACGCAGCGTAGATCTCCATCATTGCATTGGGTACTTGATTCGTAGCCGTGAGTTTCACAGCTTCTGTGTCGTAGTCAATGGATATCTTCAAGTCCCCTTGCAGTGAGAGTACACCTGCTGGACTTGGCATCTTGAGTACCAAGTATGTGTAGTGGGGTACCGCCATGAACTTGGCGATAGCCGATCTGCCGAGGATGGCATGGTAGGACGTCTCGAAGTCCGCGACTTCGAACCCGGCGTACTCGGTACGGTAGTTGTCCCTTGTTTCCCCGAAGGTAACTGGCAGAACCACTGAGCCCAGTGGGATAGCCGTGTTCCCGGGGATGATGCCGTAGAAGGGCGAGGTGCTCTTGGTGAGCATGTGGGTGATGTCGAGCTTCATTTTCTTCAAGGTCTTGGTGAAAAGGACGTTGAGCCCGCTTCCACCGTCGATGAGGACCTTGTTGAGCTTGGAGCCCGCGACCACCGGCTTCAGGACGAGTGGGAACCGTCCCGGTTCGGAAAATCTTGTCCATTGATCCTCGCGAAAGAAGGTGATGGGAACCTCCGACCACCTGAGAGGGGTCGGGACCGCTGGTTCAATGCTCATGACTTCTAGACGGGTAGCTTTCTGAGCCTGTCGGTTGGATAGTCCACCGAAGAGGACGTTCACCGTCTTGTCGAGTTCCTGGAAGTCGTCGTTGCCTTCTTCGGTCTTCTTCTTGCCCTTCTTGTCGTGAGGGTGCCGTGGCTTTGGAGTATCCTTGAGTGCCCGCCGGAGTTGGTAGCACTGCTCGGTGGTGTGATTGTCGTTCAGATGCCACGAGCACTTCTCTTTCAGCAAGTCTTTGAAGCCGCCGGAGGTCTTTTTCGAGTTGTCTTTCGCAGGGTGCTGGATAGCTGCAACAGTGTTGTCTGGCTTGCGCTTGCGATTAGGACCCGAGTAGTTGCTGTTGCGACCACCTTGGTTCCCGTTGTTGTTGTCGCCGCCGCTCGTGTTCTCGTTTGCTCTTGCCACGGATGGCGTCGTACTTGGCATTAGCCTTGTCTTCTTCATCGGCCCGGGACGTGATCATGTCCTTGAGGTGGGTGATGGAGCTCGGGCGGCGGCGACCGAAGTCTTCGAAGGTGCGACGGTGTAGAGACCATCTTTGAAGAGGTCAATGACCTCCTTGTCGAGACGTCGACTACGGTGGCGCGCTTGTCAAAGAAGCGCCGCATGTACTTGCGAAGGGTCTCGCCTTGTTCTCGCTTCACCATTGCTAGATCCATGCAAGTACCCGAGCGGCCCATGGCGCTTGTGAAGTTGCCGGTGAAGCTGTTCCTTCACTGGTCCCACTTGTCGATCGAGTACTTCTCGAGTGACTCGAGCCATGTAAGCGGGGCTTGGTCCGGACGTAAGGGGAAGTAGACGCACTTCGTGTCGTTGTTGCCACCGGCGTTCTCGATGGAGAGGGCGTAACATCCGAGCCACCGCACCGGATCCTCGCTTCGCGTCGTACTTGGTAATCCCCGGAGGCTTGAATTTCTCTCGGGAGGAGTAGGTTGCGAAGTCGCGCGAGAGAAGGCGGGGAAGCGGTCGTTGTCGCCGCGCCGTGGAGGCCTTCTTGTGTCGTAGTTCTTCGATTTTCGGCGGGCGTCGAAACCGCCACGTGAGGCACGGAGACGTGGTCGTCCGCATGGCCTCGGCCGCCGCGGTCGCCTCCGCCCCCCCGGCTCTCCTGTCGGCCCCATGGTTGGAGCTCCCGCCGTCGCCGCCTCCACCGCCAGGATCGCGGTGGGGGATGATCACTCGGCCGCCACCGCGCTCGTCGCCACCATGAGAGGGTCCACCAGCTATTGCCCGAGTGCGGTTGGGGTTAGCTGGTAGCTCCGCTCAAGTACAGTTATGACCGAGGTCCACACTGCGGCTTGTGGCTTTGTTGTCGCGGTTCCTGACGGGTGGCGCTTGAGTGACCCTGTTGTTGACTCGCATGAAGTAGGCGTCCTCCGCGAGCTTGGCGATGACTTGCCCCGCGCGCATCCCCTGAGCCTGACATGCTATCGTAGTGATGGACATGAGGCATTGCTCTGGGGTGGTGTGCACCCGGCTCTCGACTTGGTCGAGTGCTTCCGCGAGGTTCCGGATGGGAAGGGATTCGCGGAGACGTCGGCGCCGTTCGTTCTGCTTTCTGTTGCGTTCACGTCGAGCGTCCCTGTTGGCATCGGTCTCGTCGGCGGGCGCGTTGGCGTACAACTCATCCGCCGAGATGTCCTCAAGATATTGGTCGGGGACCATCCCCGAGGGCCCCGGCGTCTCGTTGATAGTCATGAAGACTTGCGGTCGGGGAGTGCCAAGGCCGGAGTCACCGGTTGCCACCTCCGTTGGAGTGTGCTCCCCACCGGAGCGAGCGGTGTTCCCTCCCCGGAAAGGAAGTGAGTCGAGGTAGGCGACGCGGCGTGAGCTCCCTCCTGTCGGGTCCGCGGGCTTGCGGCCCGGCCGATGACGAATCTCCCGGCGGGTGTAGATGTTATAACCAAGCGGAAGCGGTCCCGACGGGGGGTTGCTCGTAGTGTTGTTCTCGGACTCGGGCTCATCGGGGTCCGACCCGAAGTCGAACTCGTAGGAGGAGTCCGAGTAGAAGCCGGGAGAGAGGGTTCGAGTCCGAGTTGTAGCCGGGGATGGTGTTGGAGTCCGAGTCGTACTCGGGGCACGATCTCCTTGCCGGCCGGCGCGTGGTGGGAGCCTTCACGTGGGCCCCGCCGGTGTTGCGAGGGCCACGTGCGAAGCGCTCACGGAGTGGGGGAGGCCGTACGCGATGGGCCGGGTAGCCGACTCGTATACGATAGGCCACGGGGACGTCGAGTTCGAGTTGGAGTTGGATCCAAGCTCGAAGTCGGCGTGTTGGTTGTAGAGTGAAATTTCGCCGAATTTTCCGGCGAGATTGCCCGTGACTACTTCGGGAAGTGTCATGAGCCCAATCTCCGGGTTGGGCGACATGGTGAGGCGGCGTTGGAAGGATCCGGCGCCATCATCAGTGCAGACCCAGGAGCCGAAGACGAAGGTGTCGCCGCGGTTAAAGGTGACGGTTGGCTTGATGAAGATGGAAGCCGTCGAGTTCGCCATATGATCTTCGGCGAGAGCCCCTACCGGCGCGCCGGTGTCGGTGTTTTATACCGGCAACCTACCAAGGGGAGTACCCGAGGTAGATGAATGTGGTCTCGCCAAGATCGGTAACTCGAAGAAAGAGACACGTGGCACACAATTTAGACAGGTTCGGGCCGCGAGGTGCGTAATACCCTACGTCCTGTATGTTGCGTAGCTCTGGATTGATTGGATGTGATTACAAGATGATGCATAATCTGGTGAGAGAGGGAAGGGGTCCCTGCTCCGCCTTATATAGTCCGGGAGGCAGGGTTACAGGTCGGTTTAGGGAGAGTACTAGTCGTGTACGTCTAGGAGTCCTCTACACAGTACATGGTATGTATAGCTTCCTATCTGAGTACTTCTCCATCGTAGTCCTTGCGCCTCACGCCAACAGGTACCGTGTGGCACAAGTCGGGTAGTCCCGGGGGCCCACCAAGTAGTCGGTCCCGGTACCCACCGAGGTAGTGGGCCTAGGGAGGTCCATACGACGGGGATGTCCCGGCGGCGGCGCACGGTGGCGGGAGTAGGAGGGTGTGGCAGCGCGGGAGACAACGAAGAGGGCAAATCAGAGCCTCTGGGTGTGCTTTTATAGGGAGAGGAGGGGAGAGGGGGCTTCGGCCGGAAGCAATGGCCATCAATGGCCATGGGGGGCCTTGATTGCCATCAAGGGAGGAGCCTTTGATTAGGGGAAACAGAAGGGAGTAAAGGAGGGAGGAGTGAAGCCTAGACTTAATTGCGCATTAGAGGTGAGGATTGAAGAGGGGAGGCGCGGGAGATGGGGAGAAACGGCGGCGGCGGCGACCGGTTGTGATGCGGGGGAGGGGGAGCCGAAGGTAGGGGGAGGGACCGACATGCGGGCCGGTCCGGCACCGAGTGAAAGAGGGAGGGAGGGAGAAGGCCGGGCCGCACGGTGAAACGGGCCGAGCAGAAGCTACGCCGCGCGTGCGGCTTCGGGTGGGTCGCGAGCGCGCGGGTTGGGCCGCAAGCGCACGAGAGAGGAGGCCGGCTGGGCCACGCTGGCTTGCGGGCTGAGAAAAAGAGAAAAGGGGAGATGGGCTGGGTGAGGAAAAAGAGAGAGGGAGAGAAAGGAGGTTTTGGGTTTTCTTCTTTTCATTTTTTCAAACTCCTTTTTCAAACTTTCAAAAGTTTAAACTCTTTCAAAAATTTTCAACTTTTAAAATCTTTTCCAAAAATTTCAAAATCAATTTAAGAACTTTTAAAACTTCACACAAACAAACAAAACCATGCATTCAAATCATGATGCACAAGCACTTATTGCTTCTAAATTATTAAAATGATATTTAAATATTTTAAAGGCCAATTTTATTTGATAATTTATTTAATCCTTAGAAAGTAAAATATAGAACACCATGTTGCTTACATTATTTTGGTGATGGAATTTTAGGGTGTTACTGGTTCAGGCCTCCGGAGAGTAAAACCCTACATCCAATGTGGTGGAATTATGCGTGGAATGGAGCTCTAGGCCGCCTTATATGGCCGGTGGGCTAGGGTTTCCATCCGAGGTCTGTGGACCCTCATCGGGGGCGATTACAGATTTAGGAAGGTCGCCTTCCGTGATTACAGAGAGGATCCCGCGATCCTCGGACCTACTGGCGGCGTCGCCACCGTGATCTAGGGAGATGCTTGCTCCACAAGCCCGACAGGTCTTCCGACGATCTGGATCAGGTCGTCCAAGGTCTTCCAGGGTCGTTGGGATTGTGGATAAGGTCTTCGGGCCCACTTGCAGGTCGGGTCCACTTGACAGGGACCTCCGAGACCCTGGTCGGTGGGACCCATGGGTACCCATGTCTCACAATTATGATCATCCATATATGGATTGATCAAACGATATTATCCATAATCATCCATGCATAGATCATGTGGTGCATTCAACAAAAACACCATATACCACTCATGAACATCCATACACAGATCGTGTGGTGTATTGAACCAAACACACCCTAAGAGTAAGCTTACAAATGTCTCACCATTTTTGATTTTTTTGAAAGGAACTTTCATTCCATGAACTCAAAACGCAGTGATATGACTAGTCACTAGGTCCTTCTACACCCGTAGGTACTCAATCTCACAGCAAGATAGAATGACGATGGCACTTACAATCTTGTGCCGCCAAACCGTGCGCCACCGGTTACAAACTCTATGACAACTAGGTGCATGCCCATGCGTTGCCACGGACACATAAGTTTAAATAGAAAAAGTACCGCAAATTGTCCGTCAATGATGATGTAAAGAAAATCTAATGTGCTAATAAACTATAAGAAAAATAGATAAATTATTGAAGTCATAAACTTTAGTAGCAAATTGTCCGTCAATAATGATGGAAAGAAAATCCAATGTGCTAATACACAAAACATCAAAGTAAAAATTATATAGTGCAAAATCATTGCCAATAAATCATAATATAGATTATTTTTCTCAATACAACCATGGAGCATGGAAAAAATGTTATTGTAAGCTTGCAAAAAAGGGGAAATATATAATTCAAAAAAGTTAGTGATTTTCAAATTCACTATTAAGTGCAGTAGAGCCCCGTTATGGTGGCAAGATTCACATCACATACATGCACGTATTTGATGACAAAAATATTCGGAGTACTAATTTGTATGAATGTACATCAAAACTCAATAACAAGTGCCTTATCAAAATTCAATCCTCCTTTCGCTTATCCATTCAAGATGCCCACCCCATACAACCTTCGGAGATTGGAGCACCACTTTTCACATCCATACAATCGAACTTCATGCAATGCAAGTTCAAAAAACAAAATCAACAGAGGAGTTGAGTATCTTCAACACAATGAGAAAAATAGGTAGCTAGATAACTCAGACAAACATCGCTCGAAGATATCCAATTGGCTGACCAGAAAATTGAGATTAAGTCAAACAAAATGTATTCCCTAATCAAGAGGTCGAGGACCAAAGAAACCAAATAAATGCAATTTCACAGCCAAACAGATTGACACCCAATTGTTGGCATGGATTATCCACAGTATTTCTGGGCTCTAGACAATATACCTGAACTTATCATAAGGAGATTCAGAGTAAACAACTAAATACGAGATGAGACAAATGACTTGAACCAGTTCATGATCATGTGTCGATATTTGGATGTGAAGGCTCTACTTCAAACAGTTGTGTCAAACTCAAATGGAGAATAGAGGGAGATCTTAACCTGTTCTGTGCTACTTGTGGATGAATGCAGATGCTCAATCTTTTCCGTAAGCATTTTACTGTGACTTGCTTATGTCCTCTTCCATGGTCCTTGCCTTGGTCTTTGCAACCCGTCAAGGTTTTTCCTAGGTCAGCACAAACTCCACAGGCAACCCACGGTTCCTAATTTCATTACTTGACACATGAAAGTAGTAGAAAAGTAGGAAAAAATGTTAAGGGCAAAAATAACATTTGACGAGCGAGGATAAAACAAAGACCATCCTTAAAAACTTCACAAGGGAAAAAACTAAGTGTTGTCCACTTTTTAATTTTTTTAGTAGTAGAGATAGGATCGTGCTAGTGTGTTGCTACAAGCTATGAAAATTTCGACATGTAAAATAATTCACAAACACTTGAAATATATAGTTTCAAAAACTATAATTTCGGTTTCTCTACTATGTAGTTACACCTATCCCCAAAGATATCCTCACCGCAAGAACAATCGGCTAAATTCAAAGACAAATCTTGCGATGCTCTTAAAACACGGAATCTCGCCAACCTAAAATTATCTAAAAAAACAAGTGCATCGAAGAGGGGGAAAACCGGACTCGGTATCGGTCTTGGAGCATGTGGATGTTGTCCGCTTGTCGGGCCCGAGCTCCCGCACAAGCCGGCGGGTTCGGGAGGAAGGTGACGAGCGGGGGCGGCGGCCTCCTCGAGCAACCCGAGCCCGGAGACGACCTCGGCACGGCGCCGGACCATGTCCTCGGGGACGTCGTCGGTGCCGTGGAGGGACTTGTCGATGTCCATGGCGTAGTTGACCATGTTGGTTCCGCCGAGGAGGCGGATCTTGGCCTCCGGGATCTCCGGCTCCGAGTAGAGCTGTCGCTCCGGGAGGAACTCCGGCAGCGGGAACACCGGTGGCGGTCCAACCGCGCCGCCAAAAGCGCGGTGAGGTCGTGCTCCGCCATGGCCGCCGCCGCGAGCTCTCCTCCCGGCCTCCTGCGCGGGCGGCTAGGGTTAGGGTTTCGAGGGGGGTGGCGGCGCGGGGAGGGAGGAGACGAGGAGAGGGGAGGACTTGATGGGTCGGGGTGGGTTTTTGATGGGCGACGACGGGAACAACACCGACGGCGGCCGCGAACGGGGGGATAGGGTTAGGGTTTGAGTAGATAAGTGTTTGGTAGGGTGGAGGAGAGAGCTACGGGAGAGAGAGGATGGTGGAGGAGGAAGATTCGGGAGGGAGGGAGGGCGGGCGAGCGCGGAGCGATAGGGAGGGCCGGGGTTACACTTACCGTTGGTAACCGGCCGGGTTTACCGCGGTAACCGGCCTTACCGGCCGGGACCGGTTACGATGCCGTAGGTTACCAACCGTTAGGGTTAGGGTTTTTTGAATTTGAATTTCAAAAAATGAAAATTGTGGAAAAAATCCCTAAAAATACTTCGTGATTTATGGAGTCTAATGGTGTCAAATTTGTTGCAAACTTAGTTCGTTTAGTATAAATTTCAACCAAAAGAAGTTAAACCAAAAAAGAAAAAAAAAAAAAAAGCGGGCGGCCCAGCTCGGCCCACATAGGCCCAACCAGTGGGGGGGTCAAAACCACCCCAGACCGATGCTAGGTATCCAGAGAGCCGCTGCCACCCCCTTCCGCCCCCCGTCCGCTCCCCCCCGGACCGCGACCGGCCGCCGCCGCGCGCAACCGCCGCCGCCGGCGGCGGTCCACCGCTCGGTTAGCGCGGTAGGCCGCGCCGGCGCGGATCCAAGCCGGCGCGTCGGTAAGCCGAGCGGCGGCGTCGGTTTCACCGACCCGGCCGCGCGAGAACTCGCCGCGGATCGACGGTTTTCCGAGCGCAGGTATTTTTATTGCTTGTAGATGAGATTTGTTGTAGGATGTAGGTTGTAGATAGGATTTGATTTAGGATGTAGATAGGATTTGATTTAGGGTGTAGATAGGGTTTGATTTAGGATGTAGATAGGATTTGATTTAGGGTGTATATAGGGTTTGAATTAGGATGTAGATAGGATTTGATTTAGGATGTAGATAGGGTTTGATTGAGGAGGTAGATATGATTTGATTTAGGGTGTAGATTTTAGGTTTGATTTTAGACATGTTGTTTAAAACTTTATATGATTCATGTGATTAGTTTGTGTGTGTTGTCCATTTTTGCGGATACAAAATGGCATCTAGAGATGTTGTGTGGGAACACGGTGAAAATCAACACCCGGATGGCGATGCAACTATTGTCATATGCGGAAAGGTGGAGGTGGTGCGACTAGGTTCAAACAACATTTGGGCGGAAAAGGGACCCGGGTGGTCCATTGCGAGAATGTGCCACCACCGTGCGGGAATACTTTCGGCGTGAGATTGAGAGGACTAAAAAGGCTACGTATGTACGGAATAAAGAGAGGTTGAGAAAGGAGGCGGTTGCGGCCGAGGGAAATTATCCTCCTGCAGAAGATGATGAGGAGGCTCAATTGGAGCGTGCCATCCACCTATCGAGAGCTGAAGAATTGTACCGTCAGGGAGTGGAACAGAGAGGTGGTGCATATGAGCATGGAGGGGGTAGTGGTTCGGGTGCCACGAGGGAGAATCCTTTGCAAAGGATGTTGCGAAGAAGTGGTTCGCGAAGGGACACTCCGTGGTGGTGGAGGACTATAACTTGGTCGTGCAGGTGGGAGAAGAGGAATGACGCAACCAAGGATTGATACGGAGCTCCCGGACACGAACGGTTGGACCGACGGACTACGACACTCCTCGGTACTCTTCTTCCTCGTATAGTGATACCTCCGGCTCCCCGGACTTTTCATTATCACGGGCCCGACATTAGCACGCGGCCACCGACAAGATGGGTGTACGAATGGGAAGATCCACATTTCTACAATATGTTACTTCAGCAATGGCGAGACGACGGCAGTGTGGACGGGGCAAACTTGGCAAGACTACAAGGCCGAGCCGCTTAGAGTGCAAGGTTTGAATGTCATGTCCACCGCCGAGTACCGGATGGCGACCCAAATGGGGTTTTCCCATTTCTACGGCGTTGATCTTTTATTACTATGAGTCTATGACTTTAGTATTGTATTTGTATGCACGATTAGCACTATCATTATGGTATTGTATGCACAATTATTACTATGACATTGTTTGTATGCAAAACTATGTTATTTCTCCTATGGTGGGGTTTTGTGATGTTCTTTACATTAAGTTATGCATAAAACATGCTAATATTTTCATTAATTCATCACCGGAGAAGCACAAATGCATGGTCGGTTTTTCTGTGTTTAGCCGCGGCTTACCGACCCGACCGATCGGTTACACGGTCCAAACCGATCGAGGCAAACCCGCACCGAACCGATTGAATGGGCGCGGATTTGAAAATTTGAATTTGTTCGGTAATGGGCGGTAACCGCGGCTTACGGTCGAGTAAACCGTTACCGACGGCGGCCGGCGGTTCGGTCGCCGGATCGGTAAGGTAAACCCGGGGAGGGCGCGGTGCGAGGGGAGGGAGCGGAGGCCGACCCGCGAAAAAAAGTAGGACGAAAGTTTAGTCTTATTTCCATTCTTTTTAGTAGTAGAGAAATAAAACCGAAAACGATGCAAAGTATATATTAATGAGACACTTAATTTCAAAGGCCGGCGAGCTCGAACGTGTTACCATCCAGTGCCATCTTCAGCATCACGGAATCTGTTGCACATTTGTTAATTGTCATGCCCATCTCCACCGCAGCTTTGGCTCCCATCAAACATGTTTTTGTTTTTGCTAATTAAACAAATGGGGAAATTGTGACGGGAGCCAAACGATCGCACGAGATATAATACTTTTGTTTTCGTACACATAAGCTCGTATCAACAGTGGGATATAATACTTTTGTTTTCGTACACATAAGCTCGTATCAACAGTTTTGCGGTTTTGCACTTTTCAGTTTTGACCCGTGCACCAACCAGATCGAATCGAAGTATCAACCGACCGAGTCCGTGGCTTGTGGACCCATCTCCCATCTCATTTGGCTCGTCCCCGGCCCAGCCCACCACGGCACCACCCAGGAAGCGCCCAGATTCCCTTCCCTTCCCTTCCCTTCCCTCGCCGCAGTCCGGGCCGGGCGGCAGCGAGCCAGCGATCGGGAAGCCAGCACGCGACGCTGCTCTCCGCCGGAGCAGCGGAAGGGAGCGAGAGGGATGGGGGACCACGAGTTGCGCGGGGACGATTTCGTGAAGAAGGCCGATCAGAAGCTATCCGGCTGGGGCTTCTTCGGCAACAAGTACGAGGACGCCGCCGAGCTCCTCGACAAGGCCGGCAACTTCTTCAAGCTCGCCAAAAATTGTGAGGCCCCGCCCCTCTGTCTCGTACCTTTCGCAATTTCGCCTCCGTGCGCCAGTTCTCGGACATCAAATCCGCGATCGGTCGTAGATATGGAAGTGCCTGATCATGTCGTTCATTTGGGTTCGCCGGTGTGGAAACGCAATTGATTGGATCTAGGTTTATATGGTTCCATACGCGTAACTTGTTGGGTGGGGAAGGGTCACGCGGCACATAATTTCCAGGAAATTCTCGATGCTGTTGCCAATTAGTTGGGTGGGGAGGGGTTACGCGGCACATCATTTCCAGGAAATTAAAGCCGATCTGAAATCTGAGCTCCCTTATTCCAGCATCCATCTGAATTTTTATATGTTCCAACTTCCATGATCTGAAACGCAAAGTTATAATATGATTCTCAACAACGTCCATTTCCTCCCATTTGCCATAGGCCGCATAATTGGCTCGTCCAATGTCTCCATTCTAATGTTATAGATTGTGTCCCCAATCCCATTGTATTAGTTTGACACCTGAATTATCCCGCTGAAGTCCAGATATTCATGTTAAATAGCTATTGTGCTTTGTCATTGATGTCAAATCCATTTAGAATCCATTGCAGATTTGTTTAGTTGTGCTGTATTTTTTTCAACTCCTCTTTTGCATTTAAGGAAAAGAAAATATTTTTATCCTTGTTAATAATGGTAACTACTTTGCTATAGGGAGCAGAGCGGCTGAAGTATACAAAAAGATTGCACATTGTCATTTGCAGGTTTGTTGCCTAGTTCCTTTTGTTTTTCAGCTTACTGTTTCTTGGGGTCATGGGAATTAAATTATTAGACATGCTACCAATGTTTGTTCTATAGGGAGATAGCAAGCATGAGGCTGCCTCCGCTTATGTTGAGGCTGCAAACTGCTACAAAAAGTTCTCACCACAAGGTAATTTTCTTTTATTTATAGTTACTTGAGTATGATAAATATCCTCCTTTGTTATTTCTTTGTTTCACATTCTTTCTGTAATACATTTTCTAGCTAGAATACAATTCAATAGGTCCTGCATTTTCTTGGAATATCAATTACAGGACCAAGTTATGCTGTTTGATTTGTTTCTTTTGTGCAAAATAATGTCTGCCTCTTTCCATAGTTGGCTTTGGGACATCTAGCAGCTAGCATGGAAAAGGTGCAATGTCCTTTTAACAGTAATTTTTAAAATGTTATAATGAAGCATCAAGACTGCGTTGTGAGTACTTTCTGCAACTAAACAAATCATTAATCGAATATCCTTTGAGCGAACTGAAGTTGGTCCAGGACTGGCGTCCAACCAGGCCAAATGAAGTTTGATTCCCTTGTTACGACTGTTCATGCTTCAACATGGTTTACTACTTATTACATATAATGTTTGATGCAGATGCTGCACAAGCACTTGACAGTGCTGTTAATCTGTTCTTGGAAATTGGCAGACTGAACATGGCTGCAAGATACAGCAAGGTTGTGCACCATTAATGATCATTTGGTGTTATATGAGCACAAAGATGACTACATTTTGCTCCCTTCTTTTACTGTTCTTGTACTGTAATGGATTAACCTGCATATCTGTAGAACAATGTACTTTTCCAAAAGAACAGAACTCTTATTATCTGGAAGCACAAACATGATGGCCTTGAGTTTGAATATTTCAGGATATTGGTGAAATCTATCTGCAAGAACAAGATTTAGAGAATGCTGCAGTCTACCTGAATCGGGCTGTGGATCTTTTTGACAGTGAGGGACAATCATCTCAGGCAAACAGCGTGACACAGAAAATTGCAGAGATATATGCTCAGCTGGAAAAGTAAGCTTTAACTATAGCTTTATGTAACAATGGCCTTTTGTGCTACTAAGGATTCTAAATGGCTACCTAATGACATTAACTGAGGCATGTTAGGCTATTGAGAATTCAGAAAGAGTTGGCATTCTTAGTTATCATTTCAATTTTTTAACGTTTTGTTTGCTTATCTCTGTTTGGAAATGGTTTTGTACCTGTGAAGTTATTGGCCCCATTTCAAAGTTTCCTTTTTTGAATGATTTTAAATGAAGATATGTATTTGATTTGAAAAGAGTAAGTCATTGTGCAAGCTTGAACTGACCACTTTTTTTGGTCTAGGTGTTAGGTGATTACTTCTCTGTCTCTTGAACTATTTATTGACTCTTCTGCTGATTTTATCTTGCGTTCTTAGCTTGTTAGATAATTTGCATGACTGACCACTAGCATAATTTAGCACACATACTGCCAATTTCAGGTATCAGAAGGCAACTGAGCTCTTTGAAGAAATCGCTCGTAAATCAATAAACAATAACCTTCTCAAGTACAGTGTCCGAGGAATTCTACTTAATGCAGGCATTTGCCAGCTATGTAGAGGTGATCCTGTTGCTATAAATAATTCATTGGAGCGCTATCAGGTGTGAAATGTTCGATTCAATTGTCAGTTTGGTTGACATTGTCAACTCTCTAAGTGTTAATCTCCTTGTGGCAGGATATTGACCCAACCTTTTCAGGGACACGCGAATACAAGCTTTTGGCGGTACAATACTATACTCGCATGCCTTTTCTTCACTGTGTTCCCCTTGATGATTATTCTTTGAGTCATACAATGTTAGCTTGAATTACACAATTTTATAACTGTATGTCATGGTTTGATTTTTTGGACATCAACCATCTTAAATGAAGCCTGGAAAAGGCTGTCGATGCAAGCTGTCCACTCACAGGAACGTAGACATTTTTTTCCCTCACTTGCACTGAACTGAAATTTGCATGGCAGGATCTTGCAGCCTCCATGGATGAAGGAGACGTTGCCAAGTTTACTGATGCCGTGAAGGAGTTTGACAGCTTGACACGCCTGGTACTGTCAATTGGAAACTTCTCTGCATTTTCTTTCATTGTTCCTGGCCGGTGCCTCTTCCAGCTAGCCTAGTCTATGCTAAGGCAAACTATTGCATCTTAAATTTTAGAAACTTAAATAGTAAGTTCCATTCCCTTTACAAGAGGTTTCTGTTACAGGATCCTTGGAAGACAACTCTCCTTCTCAAGGCAAAGAACGAGCTGAAGAAGAAGGAAGACGATGAGGATGATCTAACCTAGGCTTTGGTTGCTCTACAAATGGTGGCACATGGTCCCTTTGCTCGAGATTGACATTTGTATAGAATATAGAGATACAAAACCTCCTGGATGCCTCTGTTGTGGATGTCTGTTTGGATTTTGGAGCACTCCGGTTACCCCACTCAGTTTGCTGTCGGATTGGAAATTTAGAACGCAGTACCTATATATTACAACTTACTCTTTTTGTTATCCTGCTACTATATGCTAAGAACTCGTTTCTTCTTCCACTACTACTGTTGGTGATTATCTATTCTGTGCATATTACTCCAGAATTTCTGTTATAGACGTACTAATAAAGCACTAATACCTTATGTAGCAAGGAGCGTGAAATTTGTTTGGGTGAATGCGAATAAAGATGGGGGCTGAAGGCTGGAGAAGGGGGTAATTTCATCAACACGAGGAGGACTGATGAACTGGCATTTGCTTGCTGGGTTTGAAGTCCTTTGCACAGCGACGAGCATGCATATGCATGCAGCGGAATCAAGGCTCGTTCAGAGCCAGCGTGCTCTGTCGATCCACCAGCCCGCGAAGCCGCAGCGCAGCTACTAGATAGGTGGTCAAAGTTTTGCTGCCGCGCCCGCGCCCGTACGCCGGAGCTGGTAGAGAGGTGTCGTCATCACCGGCCGGCCATATCTCAGGCGGCGGCAGTCCTCCCTCTGCACGCGTACTCCTGATGCGTGGGGTCATGGAGAGATCCTGCCTGCGGCGGCAGAGAGCACATCGGCGGAGTTATTGGCAATGGAAGAATCCAGCTGCATGCGGAGACGGCTTCCCCGGAGGAGGAGGATGACGATGATGATGATGATGTTTATCACTGGAAGGAAGCTGGCGAAATATATGGGGGAGTTTAAACCGCCGGGCCTCGGACAGGGCTGTCAGGCCATTACTGTTACCGGGCCACTTTGGCAGGCCCACCCCCCGACCCTCGACCCCGAATGTGCCGCGCTACCGTCCGTCTTCCTGCACCATTGGATTTGGATATATAGTAGCAATATTTATTAAGTTCCCAGGAGGCCAGGACCCACAATGCCTACTGCCTAGCCTAGCTAGTAAGTCCTGTTTAGGAAGAGTATTAAACGGTTGTTTTGTGTTAAGTTGTCTTTCCTTTGTACTGTTAATGATTGTTTTGTCACTTGTTTTTCTTGGTATGATCGGAGATGAAACACCTTTTTTATGTCTTTTTTTTAAAAAATATTAAATGTGGATTAATGGTAAAACTCATTCCATAATTCTCAAGTAAAATCAGGAGACGAATCTGATGAGCTTAACTATGTCATGATATGTCATGACTAGAAAATGTTGTGCTGCAATAAACAACCTCTAATGATGAATTCCGGTTTAATAGATTTGCCTTAAGGTTCCCAAGTCAACTCCGTAATTAAATTTTTATTAGTATCTGATTACCCTTTGAAACTGAACGAGCTCTGACTGACCATGCAGTACACACGCCGTCTGGGGGATTACTGAGATCGAGGCTGATGATGCACGAGCGAGTTGCACGTTGCCACGCATACGGCATACGTAGACGAGATTTCGATGATATGATTGCGTACGTCAATCTATCATAGGCTCATAGCACACAGGGAGATCGGAGATACACGTACGCTAAGCTAATCAAGCTAGCTGCACTCGTGCTGCCGCCTGCCGGACGTGGCTGGCTGGCAGCAGGCGTGGTAGCTCGATCGCGCGAGCTCTACGTGGGAACGACACGGGATGGGATTCCCGTGACCCGACCCCGCCCGCCCTCCTAACACACACAAACCCGTCGTCACAGGCGGCGCGGCTTCCATCGCGTCTCATATTGCCCGCCTGCTGCCAGCCATTGGAGAAGCCCGGTCCGGCGCGGCCGGCCTCGAGCTGGACGCGTCTACAGCTCACACCCACAGGAAAAAACAGTGCGCGCTACAGCTGCGCGTACGTGCCATTGCCGTTGCACCCATGCATCTTACTTCCATGGATAGGTAGATCGCAGCCAAACAACTTCATTCATGCTGTGGACTAGCTAGCTAAGAAACTGAATTCATGAAGCACTGCACTACTATTCTTGTTCAAATCAAAACAATTAAGGCAAGGTTTATTTAGAACTTGCTTGCTCAATTAAATTTGAAACTTCTCGAGATTTGAATCCAAATCAATCCAATTTTTATTCTCCATCAAATAAAAGCTAGGATGAGGAGTGGATCAATCACAAAAGTAATCAACATGAGGTATGACAGACAGATTTATATGCTGCATGGATGATGGGCAAAGTGGAAAAGAGCAAAGAATGAAGTAAAGAGAAGAAAAGAAAAGGACTACCACATGCATGACAACATGGATCGCCGATCGATTAGAATGTTTTTTTGACAAATATAATATACCACACAATGATTGACCAAAATATTATATGAAGTTAGAGATGGACAGAGATAGTTAATTCATTAATTAATTAACACCGAACAAATTAGCTCTTCATGCGTGCACCGATCCTGCTTTGTTGCTGGCTACGTACTGTAGCTCAATTCCTTCGGAATCAGCCCTCCCAAACTGGAGCTCTTCCTGTTCGTGCGCCATGCATCATCACATCGATCAGGTGTGCTAGCTATGCTAGCTAGCCAGCTCACGGCAGCATCGCGAACGTCGACATGTCGCCCCACGACGGGATCGCGCTCCCGCAGTTGTTGCCGTTGTCGTCGTCGCCGCCGCCGCTACTCCGGCCGACGACGTTGCAGTTGGTGGTGGTAGTAGTGGCTATGGCCGCGGACGTGTTACCATGCGCGGTCGGGGAAGGCAGCACCGCGTAGGAGCTGTCCATGAACCACGACGTCGCCGCCGGCATGGTGGTGGGCTCCATGCCGGGCGGCCCTGCCATCTGCAAGAAGGCGCCGGCGCCGATGTGCGCCGCTGCCGGTGCGCCGTCGATGTGCGACGATGAGGAGGTAGGCTGCGGCGGTGGCGGCGGGCCCAGGAACATAGTGGCCAGCCGCTGCTGCTGCAGCTTCCAGTGCAGGTCCTGGTTGATGAAGCTCAGCGACTCGATGGACGACGCGATGCTGCTGCTGACCGCGCCACCGTGCGCGCTGCCACCGCTCATCGCGTGGCCGCCTCCGCCGGAGATGTCCCCGCTGCTGGCACCCGACGGCCACTCTCCGAACGGCACGTACTGGCCGACGGCGGCCGGGGCGTGCAGCCGCGGCAGCACCATCATCCCGACGGCGCCGCCTGCCGTCTGCTGGTAGTCGCCCGAGGGTCCTCCGCCGCCGATCGGCGACGACGACACCGGAGCGCCGCCGGGGCCAAGGAACCCCACCAGCCTCCCCGCCTGCTGGTCGCCGCCGACGCCCTCGACCGGCAGGTTGATCGAGAGGCGCGAGGAGGCCGCGGCTGCCGCGGCGGCGGCGGCTGAGCGCGAGCGCTTGTTCTTGCGGCAGCCCCCGCCGACGGGCACGTTGCGGAGCGCGCCGCCCTTGGTCCAGTACCTGCGGCACGTCTTGCAGAAGTGGCGCGGCTGCGAGAGGCTGTAGTTGTTGTAGTAGCAGAACTTGGTGTTGGGAGAGTCGCAGCGCGGGCACCTGAGCCCCTGCTCCGGCGGAGGGGGCGGCGGCTGCTGCTGGCCGGTACCCGGAGGCGGCGCCGCCGTGCCCCCACCGCCACCGGTGCCTCCCTTCCGCGTCCCGACCGCGTCGTCCCCCGCCGCCACCGCCGTCGACGACGCCATGGTACCAACCAACGGGCCTGCGACCGAGAGTGGCCTGGACTCGATCCTTATCAGCTTGTCGCCGCCGCCGCCGCGGCGCCTCCGATCCGCAGCAGGTTGCCCGCCCGTCCTAGGCTCCTAGCTGTAAGCTAGGCGATGGCGACGAGCAGGCAGCTAGGTATCAGGTGCTTCGGTGGGTACGTGAGCGTATATAAGGAGAGGATCGGAGCTGAGGGTGAGAGCTGCTGGGCGGGCCTGCTGGCCTGGATGTATATGGAACGGTGGAGGAGGGTTTCCTGGCGCGGAGGGAAGACGACGGGGGTCCTATTGAATGGCGTCTCATGTGTGCGCTAGCTAGCTGCATGTATGCATGGGATTAATGAGAGCCTCAAAAGCGACGTCCGCGGATTGGCGCCTGTGATTGCCATCAACTCGCGCTGCCCCGCCCTGCTCACCACCACCTCAGCAGCTGCAGCCGCAGCTGGCTCTCTCGGCCTCCGCCTCTACCGCCTCTGCCTGCAGGACGACGGGAATCGAACTTATGAGTTCCAGATCTCCATTGGCCGGCCATGATCGGAATCACTGTTCCGGCGGCCTGGCCTGGGCCTGGGCCTGGGCTGGCTGGGCTGCACCGAGTAAATACGCACAGTGGTGTCAGAGTGCCTGATTCTCTTCATGTTAAGGTAACGATGACATCTAGCATAGCATGGCATAGGGAGTGGCAGAAGAGCTCGTAATGGCATGGCCTACCTCCTGCAGCTAGCTGCCGTACCTAGGGTACTAGTGGAGAGGGATCAATCAAGGTGACATCAATGGAGGATCAGCACATGGCCCGGGCAAGCCAGAGGAGGCAGGCCACGCCGGCCGGCCGGCCGTCTGGGGATGCAAATCGCGCGGAGACAGGCGCCGCAGAGCGGCGTGAGGGACACCTCTCCCTGACGCCGCCTCTGACCGGCGGCAGATCAGACGCACGCCCTGTTTCCTGGGTCCCGGTCTCCCGGATGTGATCTGTGCATCTGCTTCTACAGACGCGCGCCCTGTGTTCCTGGGTCCCGGCCTGCCGCCCGGCGCGCGCGCCCGGCCGTGCCGTTAATTTGGCCGCCGGCCGCGGCCGGGGCGCGAGGGCAGTTACTTACTGCCCGCGCGGGGGGTGCGGGTTGTAGCCTGCAAGGCAGCGGACGACGAAGATTCTTCCGCCGCGGCGGTTTTGAGTTTTGACTCGCTGCACCGGGGAAGCCGCGGCGGTTTTGAGTTTTGACTCGCTGCGCCGGGGAGTCTGGCGCGCGCGCGCCACGGGGGGGACGAAGGCACCGTGGTGGCAGGGCGCGCTGCCGGTTTTGGTGAGCTCCTTCCTGCTCCGCGAGTAAGGGCGTGTTTGGGAGGGTGTACCACGCTGGCCTGGTCCGCTGGCCATGGCATGGTCGGCTAGAGTCGGATTCAAATGACACAGGTGTTCGTGTTTGACAACTTGGCACTGAAGCTCGGCTCCATAGAGATCGTGTTTGGCAATTGCTTGTGCAGATCGATACGGTGACCTTGCCTCAGACATGGTAGCATTACCACCATTTCACTTCTTAGGGACATTTCATCAAACACTTTCGGGGCGTTCCGTGCCAATGGTTGTCACCAAGCTCAAGCTCGTGCCACCAGAGGGCGTCCCTCGCCTTGCCTCGCTCGAGGTCTGCCGCCGGTCGCGGTCGCTGGCCAGAGGGCTCGAGCCGCTACCACGGTCGTCGCTGGATCTCCCCAGTCGTGGCCACCGCTCGAGATCCACAGGAGGAAGGGGGGAGGTGTGGACCATGGACGGTCGGCGGGAGGCGACCCTCCCCACCTCCGGCGCCACCATGAGCCACGGGCAGCGGAGCCCATCGTGGACTCCACCAGGACGAGGCGGCCATCGACACCCGCATGCGAGGTGAGGGACGGAGCGGCGCCCACCTCCTCTGCTCGCAGACGTCGTGCCCCTGTCCTGATGCGAGGCGGGGCGGCGCCTCCATTGCACGAGGAGGAAGATGGTGTTGGGGTGGGTGAGAGAGGACGGGCTGGGAGGTGAGCCCATCTCCCACATCTCCCCATGAACGCCCACACGCGCTCCACTCGGCCGGGCCCATTTGCTACACCAGATTTTGGCGTAGCAGTTGAGCCAGGCCGATGGAGACAAAAATAACACATAACACGAATTTGCGCTCTGGCGGGCACAGCCGAGCCCCAGAGCCACCATCCCAAACACGCCGTAAGAGACCATCGATGGGCGTGCGGAACGTGGCGGAGCCCCCCGTGGAACTGCGATGTTGCTGCCGCCCCCAAAGCAGCGGTGAGATACAACGGCGTCTCCGGCCGGGCTCGGTTCATCGCCGGAATATTCGTATCGCGTGCGCGTATGGGCGGGGCGCGGGCGGGGCGCGCCGCACACACACACAAGCCCACACATATCAGGTGTTTTCAACATGGGCCGTGGTCCCTCCAGCCCATTAGAAATGCTCTAGCGATCAGTTGAATTCAGCCAATTCTGTTCAGTTTTGCTGTCAAAAAAAAATCTGTTCAGTTTTGCTGATCCATCATGTTTTAATGTGCCTGGCAAGTCACATTTATGACCAATTTCTTTTAAACTTTCATGAACAATATGTGCTTGTCAACCAGATAGCTGCTGGAAAAATTTTCCCAACGGAGCACCCACAGCCCACAGCAAAACTTTGCACGAAAGCAACAGTTTCCTATAGCATCAGCGACAGCCAATTTTGCATATCAGTTAACAACAATGCCCTCTTCTCCTTTGGAGCTGTTGCCTCTATCAACTATGCTTCTATGAACATGATGCAAAAATAAAATAAAAATAAATAAGCTGTGAATCAAATGTTGCCTCGATCTAAATCAATCAGGCTACCCCAGGAGGCTACCACTTGTCGAGAAGTGAATCACTCTAGGTAAGAACAAAACTACAAAGCCGACCCATTTCTTTTCTTCGAAGCACGAAGTTGCCGCAAAGAGTTGATCACCGTAAAAAATGAGCAGGCTGCTCTGATGACCCAAGTGAACCTGTTCCATGTAGTAATCCATCTTGCTTTGCTTACATGATCCTAGATCATCATTAGCATCTTTCTTTCGCCTTGTTAGTTGTCATGACCAAGGTGGATGGTCCTGTTCCCTAGTCTCTGGAGGGTGTGGTTTCCACCCTGGTTTCTCGTCCCAGTACATGTCATAATATATGTGACCAATTTCACGCAACTCTACGCAGCACCATAGGCCCACATACCTCTTCACGCGATTCCGGAATTTCGCCTCCACAGCCTGGTTTCAATAATTTTAGTTCAGGTAGAAATTTTTGTTCCGAACATTAGGCAAAATGTAAAACGTGTAGAGCAGCTTACTGCATCAGCAAAACCACCAAAGGCATCAACCATAGATGAGAATTGTATGACTTTGACACTCTTATATGAGGAGAAGATATTCAACAGCTGCCAAAAGAACGGGAGGAAAGCCGCAAACTTCAGCATGTCATTCCAGAAGCTCTAAACATTGTAGCAAAATTTCCCAGCTTCAAGATACAACTTTCTGAGGTTGCATAAAATGCTTCAAGCCACAGCAGTTCGGTTTTATTTTTTCTGTTTACCTTTTTCTCTTTAGTACTTGAAGTCTTTCCCTAGCTCTCTATAAAGTATATGTACAGGAATTCAATGAAACTACGGAATCGAAATAATACTATTACTATGTTAAGCCGAGTCTAGTCATATGATAAAGATTGTTGTACTTTGTACTAAACTGAAACCACATACTACAGGAAAGAGAACAATTTACCTTTTCTTCAGTGCTATTTCTAGGTAAAAGAAGGGGTCTGTGCCTATCAGTTCCATCAACTGCAGAGCATCTGGAACTATGATCATCACAGAGTTGAACCTCGAGTAACGATTCTTTCACCTATTCGAACACTCCAAATCGAAACAATTAGGACACCAAGTTCGCCTTTCTTGTTGCCAGCATTCAAGGTGAAATGTAAAGAAGGCAGTAAATTACTTGATATTACCTCTTTAGGTAATGATGGATTCTCAAGAAACGAGTACTCTCTGAAATCAATCTGCGGACCAAACTCTTCCTTGGGCAAGTTCTTTAGCATAACATGCACCTGTGCCATGAAATTATTGATTAAGGAAATTTTGTTTCATCAACTAATTTACAAATATCAGCTAACTATTCTGTTTGGACCTTCTAGAAGTGTTGAGGAGGGATGAAGGGAGGAAAGAAGAAAAACATGACATGCATGCAGGGCCATCTAAGCCCAAGTGCACAACCAGTGATGGATTGCCAACACCACAAACGAACTATAAAATCTACCTCACAGGGTGAAGTAATCCGTTGTTAGAAGCTGAGGTAACAGTTGGGTATCAGGTTTTTAGAAAAAAACACAACCCGTGAGCGATGAAGGGGGTGAGAGAGTAAAAACACGACATGCATGCTGGGGCATCTAAGCACAACCAGTGATGGATTGAAAATACAATAAATGGAGTATAGAACCAAACACGGGGTGAAGTAATCCGGTGTTAGAAGCTGATGAGGTGGCAGTATGGGTCTCAGCCTCAGGTTTATAGAAAAAATACACAACCTGTGAGGGATGCAGGGAGGAGAGGAAAAACATGGCATGTGGGGAGGGAGGGGAGAGGAAACACACGACATGCATGCAGGGCCACTAAGCACAACCAGTGATGGATTGCCAACACCACAAACGAACTATAGAACCAACCTATGGGGTGAAATAATCCGTTGTTCGAAGCTGAGGTGGTGGTATGGGTCTCAGGTTTTAGAAAAAAATAAATGTTAGAAAATATAAAAACTAAGCTCTACTATAAAAGGAGCGTTTCCCTGACAAAATTACCTCAAACACATGATCCATTGGGCAGAGAAAAGGTTGTCTGGTCATTGTTCCTTCCATAATTCCAGGATGTCCAAACCACATTCTATCAAGCCTGCACCATAATGGAGGCATTACCTAAAAGTACAAACTGAAGTCAGAAAAGGGACATCAACATGTATGAAAACTACCAAAAGGCATATAACAATTTTTAAACCCTCTCTACTACCTTCAAAAGCAACAGAAGATAAAAAATATGATGATTCTGTCTTAACAGTAAGCAAGTATCTAGTGTGCATAGATGTTTAGTATGTAACTTGTCACCATAGTACCTCTAAGGCTCTACCATGCTCATATGGAAATTTTACTGGTATACAATGGAGTAGTGAAATTTGTATTAAGGAATGAGAGATGGAGCACACCATCTGAAATGGTAATAACATAATGGAGCAGAACATCTGAGATGCTTCTACCTGAAGGTATGCCCATTTACCCCATAATCAAGCAAGTGAAGAATGAAACATTAAAAAGCAGCTGAACAGACGACTCATGAAGTGTGAAGGGAAGTAGTATTGAAAGAGTTTCACCTACCAGTGTCCGTTTTAACAAAGACGCGATTGCAAGTGCAGTTCTTATTTGTTTCAGCTGAAATTTTCAAGCAATTAATTAGATTATAAAAAATAAATATTAATAATATAAATACAGCTGGCAATTTATCAAATATATATATGGAAGAAAATACCTGGTAATTAACCAATGCAAAATGAGATTCAACAGTATGAGGACCATCTAATAGCAAACTTTTTGGAATGTTATGTTTAAATGACAGATAACCTCCTGCAACAGGACACAAGACTAAGCACCGGAATGATGAAATAGTAACAAGTAGAAAGTATAAGAGTAGTACTGCAGTCCATTTCAACACAGTTGAATAAACCATTCACAAAAGTAGAATGCAGTTTACTTATGCAGGTATGGACAAAGTATAGACCTGGAGAGTCATAATATGAAGGTTGATCAAAGAAAAGCATTGCCTCTCGCAATCTATGGCGCTTTCCTTCAGTACCCGCATATTGGAAAGTAGTATGAACTGCATACGGTTCCAAATGAAGTTGCTTATACATGCCCTGATAATCCAAGAAGATGAACACAAAGCAGGTTGATGTCAGTAGCACCCTACGAACACAACTGCAAGCAAGGGGAAAACACTAGCAAAGGAATACAAAAATATCCAAAGAGAAGAAAAAAAGGACACCTGAAAAACAAGATACAACTATGATCTAACAAAAAAAAAGTTTCCACAACAGAATTTCCAATTGGCAACTGCAAACAAAAAAAATACACACCTACCTGCACAAAATATGTATGGCCGCTGCAAAATATACTTGCAGGTAGTATACCCAACTTCAGTTTCCCATCATAAGAATATACAAGATCACCTTGTCCTTCAACTGGTTGTCCAAAAACTTTGCGTACAAGATCATTAAACGCATTCTGGTCCCACAACTTATCATCCGATAGGACTAAGTCTTTCCAATCCTTTGCCAGCCTTTTAGCAGGTTCAGTTGGTCGCCAATGGAAAATACCAATATTGAGTGCACCAGTAACTGTGGACAAGATAATAGAAAATGACTATCGTAACTAATTACATAGCATTGAAATATTCAGTTATCTAGTTTCCAAAAAGACAATAAATATAGTGCTTACAGAAGTTTAGTCTAATCAATTACCTCAAGTAATCAATTTCTTACAGGAATTTAGTTGTAAGATTAAAATATGATAGTATAGCAGTGAGGAACAGAGAAACAAAAATAGAGCAACATTCGTAGTGAGAGCATGCTTGAAATGAACATCCCACCACTTAATAATGCCAGTATAGCACTAGAGCATGCTGGCTACTTAGTTGTCTTCATCTACACAGAAAGAACTGTGAAGAAAGAGTGTTTGTTCACGTAAGGTCCACACTGTAGGTGTTTGCTTGATACTGATCCACATAGACTTCATAAAGTAGATACATGAGTTGTGTCTTGCCATCGTCAGTGCTAAACCTTTCATAATTGATTGTTCACTTTTCAAAATTCTCAATGTTGAGCATTTGTACTTAAATGCAAGTTCATTTCAAATTTACAAGGGAAATGGCAAATGCTACAGCATCATTAGCAAGTCATGCAGTTCCTAATATAATGTTCAGTTCAGACAGCAAACAGCAAATAAGGTCAAACCTCTATGGGCATGATTATTAATTTATTATAGCCCGGTGCAGATCACACCATTTCTCCTGACAACACTCGGAGTTGGAGTAGAATACAATGTGATATGTGTGCTGGATTACGTCTGATTGCAACAGACAGGTAACAAACACGGTAGCAACTCAGCAACCAGCAAGATTCAGAACGACAGCACGCCATATCTGTGGTTAGTAATTACCTTCCCTCCAGTTCTCCAGGCTGTCGTCGGTGACGGTGGGTATGACCTGATCGCTGGACGTGAGGAGATCCGCGTCGGGGTACCGGGCGAGGTAGGGCAATGGGTCCTTGAGCCACACCATGTCCGTGTCGCACATGAGCAGCTCGTACCCGAATGGCAGGAGCGCGTTGATGAGCAGCACCTTCTCCCTGCCCATCTTGTGGAAGGTGGGGGAGCCCCAGCCGGCGTCCTCGGTGGCCATCCTGCTGCCCATGTCGAAGACGGGCACGCCCCGGAGGTAGAGCTCTCGCAGCAGCTTGGTGTCCATGGCGCCGACGAGTAAGTTGTCGACGCCGAGGTCGGTGAGGTGGCGCACCCAGGTGAGGATGAAGTCGAGGAAGGCGTAGTTGCCGAAGGTGACGACGATGACGCCGTCGCGGGCGCGGGCGGCGACCATGCCGCGGGTGAGCCGGAACGCGCGCGGCGACGGCATCCGGGACCCCCGGGGCGGGGGCTTCCAGATGGGGCGGTTGTACATGGTCTCCATCTGGGCGGTAGAGGAGCGGGAGAGGTTGCCCGCGGCGGCGGCGGGGGTGGTGGCGGCGGGGAGGGGGAGCGGAGGCGCGGAGAGGGAGGAGAAGGAGGAGAGCACGAAGAAGAGGGCGGAGACGGCGAATCCGCCGAGCACGGCGCCGTAGATCCCGACGAAGACCGGCTTGGTGGAATCGCCGGAGCACCACGCCGCCATTTCCCCGGCGGGGATCGGGGTCGCCGGAGGCGGAGGCGGGGTCAGAGGGCGGTGGGGGCCGTGGTGGGCATTCTCTGCGCAGTGTGGGGGACGACCTCGTAGTGGGCCCGCTGGACTGTGGGTGCACGGTGGGTCCGGATCGACGGGACGGGGTCGTGTCGTGTCGTGTGTACACTCTCCGATGTATCTGTGGCGTCCCGTTACGGAAAAGCTGCGGACTGGTACACGGTTGGTCCCGCCTCCACTTGCTCCTGTGCGGTGAGGGTCAGCAGGAATAAATGTGGGCCCGGATGCCGCAGGACAGGTACACAGCCGCAGACATATTGCGAGTTGCGACCATTTTTCCCCAAGCAACCATTTTGAAGGTGTTTCTTTTTTTTTAATGAGACGTCCATCTAACTAAATTTAACGGCGGAAGTATTAGGAATTTGCTATGGGGAAGTATCAAGAAGTATCAAATTGGTGGCACCCGTGTCAACATTTAGTTAATTTTTAAGACGGTGAGAATAAATGCTTAATACTTCTCAATACTTCCCAACACTACAAATGCACAGTAAAAAAATCTCTTTTGTAAATCATTTTCTTTTGACCAACCTTTCGTGTTTTGTCCATGTCCACATTTTTCCTCTACGAAACAGATTGAGTGTGAAGGGACCTCCATTACATTAGCTTGTCGTGTTTGCCTCGTGGGTCGTGAGATATGATTAGGAGACTTCCCTAACGAACTTGCAGCATGTTGTTGAATGTTGATGGACAACTGTGAGGAGCAAAAAAAAAAAGTGAAGAGTTCCCAAATGAAAAAAAATGAATTTCGTGTACATTTTTACGAAATCAAATACAAGATCAATGTGGCAGAGACATCTAAAGATCAGTGTGAGCTCCAAGTGTCCATCCTACTGAGCCGGATGGCGAGTAAAATGGTTTTCTCCCTGCACTGCACCGTCTTTGGCCGTTTCCATTCATCGCAATCGCCAGCCGCAACCTTGATCTTCGTTTTGCAGGAATCGCCGGACCAAACGTTTCGTCGGGTCTTGCCGCAATGCCGCTTGCAGGCTTGCAGCGATCGAGCTCACACTGAGCGATCCCACAGGCGCGATCGTGCTGCAACTCTTCAAGACTGTGGGATCCCACAGCCGCCGACGAGCCACCGCAGCGGGAGCAGCCGCCGACGCCTCCACCGCGGCCAGGACACGCGCCGCCACCTAGTCGCCACGTACTTCTCCTTCCAGCAACGGCTCGAGCCGTCATATGTCGTCGGTCTCCGAGTGCTCGAAGAAGAATGTACCAGGCGTTCGAGAGCTCGCGCTCGGCGACGAGGTCCCGACGCCCGGCCCACGCGCACTACACTATCGCGAGGTCCGCCCCGACGAGCCTGCCGTGGATCGCCGCCTGCAGGTCGGCGGGGAGCGACGTGAGGCGCGGTGACGGCAGCGCGGCGTTCTCGGCGCAGATGTCGGCGAAGAGGCGCCGGGCCAGGCCGCCGGCGAGCGCGTTCCAGCGCCGGACACCCAGTTCGTCGTTGGCCAGCGTGCGGGCCGCGGCGCCCAGGTCGCCGAAGTGGCGAAGAGGACCGGCGCGACGACGCACGGTCGCACGCCAGCGCGTTCCCACCCCCAGCTGCCGCCGCTCGCGAGGTTCTCTCCTGCAGAGGACTCACTCCAGGAGAGACGGCGGGTATGCACGTTGATGGAAGGCAAGACGCGTGAACAGAGTTCCTGCTGAGTGCTGACAGCGTCGAGGCCGTTCTGAATCATGAAACTATGAAAGCCAGCTTGGATACATAGCGAATCTGAGCAGGCCAATACAATCCCAAAGACCCATACCGTCCTTCACCCCCAAGTTCATCCTTGAAACCTTCATTGCAAAGCTCAAACAGGAGCAGAGAGCCATTGTCATGGAGAAGCAGAGAGAGGTTGTGGTCTTGGGAGGGCATGCAGCTGAGGTAGAAAGTACAGTTAACAGGGTCCTAATTCTAAGAGCTCTGCAGACTGCAGCCAGCAGCTGGACTGCTGGAGCCTGGAGGCACATGCTTCGCGAATTTGCAACACCACATGAGCGAGCTGCCTTTGGATCGACACCTGTTCGTTTGGCTTATCAGCCACCAACAAAGACTTTTCTCTTCGAACAAATCAAGACTACCATCACCACCAAACCAAACGAACAGACACCAATTACAAGAAAAAGGAAAAATCATGCTGTTAGTATCATTGCAATAGATCGATAAATAGCACATCCATGGGAACTACAGCCGTTTGCAGAGCCGTTTGCAGTGCACAGGGACCTGAATTTCATTCAGGCTTTGACATAGTAGTTAGATCGACAAACAACAAGTCTCTCTTCCTAATGTTTGGATTACATAACGATGATCATAACACGCATCTTGCATATGCTCGCTCGATCGAGCTCAACCAGCAATATTCTCATCACCATCCTCGGTGTGCATCCTGTGGCGACAGAGCGGGCAGACGGCCTTACGGCGGAGCCACTCGGAGATGCAGTGCTGGTGGAAGGCGTGGGAGCAGGGCATCGCCCTCAGCTTCTCGTCGGCGCCGAAGTCCTGCAGGCAGACGGCGCACTCCTCCCCGGAGCGAGAGCGACCGGACACCTCCGGCAGGCCCATAATGTCCTCGCTGGTGGCGGAGACTCGAGCGCGCTTGCTGCGACGGCCGTGGCCAGCGACGGCGGGCAGAGCATCGTAGTAGAGCACACCGGCGCCCAGATCGTTTTCACGGACGTCGAACGCGCGCGACAACGCGCGCGACAACGCGCTGGTGACGCCGGGGACGGGGATGTAATTGCCGAATCGAGAGGACGTGGGGACGGTGATCTCCCGCACTGTCCCGGCCCCCGGGCCAGCAACGATATGCACGCGCGCTATTCGGCCTTCGCCTCGCGGTCGACGAACTCGCCGGATGAAATCACCGGAGTTCATCGGCGGCATCTCGGAGGATTGAGGACACAGATGGCAGGATGGGCGATGGAAAACTTATACAGTAAGAGGATCGATACGTATGATCAATGGGGAACCCTACAGACCTGTGAATCCATCCTTCCCAGATAAAGGGATCCCATTTGCCGGAGTCTGAGTCGGAGTCGGAGTCGAGTTCGAGTGGGAGTCGGAGACGAGATCTGATGCGATACAGCTGCTTCCAGCGAATCAGGGATGAGGGATGGGGACAGAAGAAGGATGGGCAGGCAACGAGTTTGCGTATCGGAGAAGGTAGCACGGCAGCAGTTGATGGCAGGGCCGGTGGTGAGAGATTTCAGGCGGCGGGGCGGCGGCGGCGGCGGCGGCGGCTGCTGCTGCCCTGTCTCTCGGCGCGACTGCGTCGTGGAAGCAAGCGACGCGGCAGCGGAAACGATGCAGGGGTGCGGGGAGCGGCCGAGCGGGGCAGCGAGGCTGGAGCAGCCAAGCAGAGTGGCGCGGCGGGGGCGAAGCGGAACCGCCGGCAGAACGGCGTCGCGCGGTCGCGGGGTCCGACCGGAGCGAACGGCGGGGAGATCTTTTTTAGACGAAAAGCGGCAGGGATTATTTTTAGAGCGGCGGGGAGCGATTCCGGAAAAAAAATGCCATGTTGTTCTTGGGCCTGTTTGGATGGTGGGTAAATGAGGTAAATGAGGCAAATTTGCCTCTAATTTACCCCTAAGGTGCCAAATATGTGGGGGCAAATGTGGTGGGGTAAATATTTTGCCCTCCTAATTCCATTTACCCCTAAAAGGTAGCAAATTGGAGCAAATTTGTGGTGGGTCCCGCTCTCCCTCTCTCATCCACATCCACATTTACCACTCCATCCAAACACCCCAAAGGGCAAATATTAGTAGGGGCAAATGGGAGGGGCAAATCATTTTCCTTGAGATAAATATTTACCTCTACCATCCAAACAGTACCCTTATCCATTGTGCATGAGTAGAAAATAATTATTTATTGAAGAAATGGGGAAGGTAGGGTGTGGGGAGGTGTAACACCCTAAAATTCCATCGCCAAAATAATGTAAGCAACATGGTGTTTAGATTTTATTTTCTAAGGAATAATTAAATTATTAAATAAATTTGGCCTTTAAATATTTAAATATCATTTTAATAATTTTAGAATCAATAAGTGCTTGTGCACGATAATTCGAATGCATGGTTTTATGTTTGAGTGAAGTTTGCAAAGTTTGAAAAGAGTTTAAATTTCAAAAGTTTCAAAATTTCACCCCTTCCCCTTTCTCCTTTCAGCCCCGCCGACCTTCTTTTCTCTCTCGGCCCATTTTCTTTCTTCTCAGCCCTCAAAGCCGAGCAGGCCGCCGGCCTCACTTCTCTCTCGCGCGCGCTGCGGCCCAACGCACGCCCACACGGCCCACCGAGCCGAGCTGCCGGCCCAGCTCTCCCTCTCCCACCTTTTCTTTTTCTTTCGCTGGCTGACAGCCGAGCCCCGCATGTCAACTCCGCCCCCTACCTCAGGCATCTCCCCTGCCGCGCGTCAACCCACCTCCGCCGCCTGTTTCCCGCGTCTCCCGCGCCTCCCCCTCCTTCAAACCTCGCCACAAAGGCGCGGTGAAGCCCCCATTCACTCCCTCGCCTTCAAATCCGCCCATTACCCCAAGTCAAGTGCCCCCTCTTGAAGGCAGTAAAGCCGCCGACACCCCCTTCGGTCATTGATGTGACAACCCGCTCAGGAAAATACCGTACTATCGCATAGACCCATCCACTTTGGTCGTTAAGCAATAGTAAAGTATCATCCTGTCGTTAGTTGCTGGGTTAATGCCCGGTAAATCACTTGGAGTACATACAGAGGATCGACATATGCATTAAAACTCACACGAAGGCGAGTCCAAGGTACAACACGAGTTAAAAACAATTTATTACAAACCATTGTTCATGACATGGAGTAAAGGTTCAGAGTTCGAAAACAACGGAAATAAATTAAACCAGCGCAACGGTAAACATCACAGGAGGCCATCTGTGATGTCATCACTTGTCGTTATCCACCCGGTCAACAACACCTACAACAACAATTTTAAAGCAAGGCTGAGTATACTAATACTTAGCAAGACTTAACCGTCGGGTGATAACTACATCACCAAACTCTAGACATGAAAGCTTTTGGTCGGTGGAGCTTCTTTTGCTGAACAGCTACTAAGAGTAGGTCCTTACTTTCAATATTTTAGCACAAGTTCTGATTGATTACCATTTCTAAGTGTGCCAACTAATTCAATCAAGAATCGGACAAGCAATTAATTCATCCAACAAAATTCACCGAGTTCCATCATTACGGGATATCATGGCCAGTAGATTAAGTAGTCTCGGATAACGGTGAGAGGCCAACAATCAATTGATTTAAACCTTGCAAGGTAAACCTAAACACACGGTAGGCTGCCCCCGCAAGGACAACTTCCCAGGCAGTTCCCAAAAGTCCTCGGGTTGGGAGCAGAGCCTACAGTCCTGGGTACAAGGTTAGCTGGCATACCCCGCGAGGCACCCAGTCTCACACATGCACCCCCTTCCCGGTAGCTAGCCGGTTAGGTGAATACTCAAGAGTAGTAGGGAAAAGTTCTCGCGCCGTCTCATTAAGGTACTAGGCTTACCGGTCCCATTCCCGACAAGTGCTTAGTACGTTCAAAAGCTTAGCCTATGAAAGCCATTGGACCGGCGCCAAAATCTCATGCTCTTACCACATGAGCGATCCATTTACAAAGATCTTATGATTCCAACATAAGAACCTATTCTCGCGAGTGACGAACATCACTCAACTTCTATCGGGTCCTATAGCATAGCAGCTATCGACCTAGCATACTAGTGATAGAGCATAGGTACCTAGGGATCATGCATCTAGGGTTTCAATTCAACTCCTGAAACGTAAATGCGCAATCATAGCAAACATAACTGCATAATTTTAAAAGACGGGGTTAATGATCCCGGGCTTGCCTTCGCTGAGCTCTTCGTCAGCACCTTCGTCTCCTCCTTCCGGCACGGGCGTACGTCTACCGTCGGAGAGATCTACACGAAGATGTAAATGCAGGGTTTATTTGTCGATTTTCAATTTAATTAACTACAAACAATAAACGACAACCATGGGGTGCATTGGTTGGGCACATTCACCTAGATAAGAATACATTCAACATACTCTTCCAAAAAGGAACAATATGCAGCTCTTTATTAAATATTCTTTTTGATAGTGACTGCGTACATATATAAGTAAGTAATTTAATTTAACTTCACAACAGTAGTGGGTGGGTATATTTAGCCTTTTATAACGATTTGCAACCACACACAAGGTTACTAAAGATGAGTTGGTGGGTTTTCCCATTTAAATGACTATTAAGCCCTTAATGGCCTCCATAGCTTTTATTCATGAAATTAATCAATAAAATTGAGTGGAAGGGTGTGTTACACACTAAACATCTATAACAATCCACTGGACATACATGCGTGCTTTGGATAGCTAGAAATTAATTATTTTTGAAAATAACAAAAGCTAGCTAGAAGGACAAGGTAAATGCACACAAAAATAAATACTCAACAAAATGATCCAAACTTTCTCACACACGTTATATGGTCCAAAACTAACCTAGGAATGCAGCATATACACCTAGAACTATTATGAATCTTGACTTATGCAAATACCAAGACAAACAAGCATAATTCAAGAATAAATATTTATGTTAATTATAAAATTGTTATTAATTCACAAGAGGTGTTCCTTGGAATAAAAAGACAGTATGCAAAAGTTGGTTGCAAAAATCTAATTATTTTTATCTACAAAAATCATTTATACAGATTCTGCAGAAATGGAAAACAATTTTTATAAAATGATTTACCACATAACTTTGTGCAATTTTTGGTACAGGATCTAGTCTTGACATAACACACAAAATATCCAAAAATTGGACACAGAGGATTTATATATTTTGAGATATTGCAGATCTAGGTTTTTCACATTTCTATTTTTCATGCAAAAACTATCAGGAACTAGCTCAGGCAAGAATGACAAAAGTTGTAGGATTTTTCACAACCACTCCAAAAAAATTGAGTTTGCATTTTTATAATGTTTCTACGATTTTCTACGCATTTTACAAGTTGCTGCAAATCACATGCACTATTGAAGTTACGAATTTTCACTGAGACCCCTGGACTCTCTGCAGGTTCACAAATATGCCCTTCTTTTGCGGTTAGGACCTCGGAACGTTTTCTCACCTTGCAATGTAGCCCCTGGGGGGCGGTGGCCGGCGCGGCTCGCTGGATTCCGGCGAGCTCGCCCACGCCCGCGGCCGGGAAAGGGTGGGAAAGGGGTCCCCGACCCCCAAGGGCTCGATTCCGCGGGTCGGTTGGCCCCGGGGGAGGCGGCCGGCGAGCGGCGCACCGGTGGCCGGCGACGGTGGCCGCCGCGGGCCGTGCGGCGGCGCGCGGCGGCGCGCGATTGAGGGTCGGCGAGGCACGAGCAACTATCCTAGGAGTCGGTGGTCGTGGCTAGACTCGCGGCGGTGCTCGGTGGCGGTCGGCTCGGGGAAGAAACTCGCCGGCGCCGGCGGCCGAGAACCGCGGCGGCGCGCACGGGCCGGCCGGCGGCGGCGCGCGCGAGGTGAGGGTGGCGGCTCCTTTATAGTCGACGCGCGTGCTTGCCGAGGGACGGCGATTCCGCGGCCGTGGTACGGCGCGCGCGGAAGGGACACCATGGGGAACCGGCGGTCCGACGGGGAGCTCATGCGCCGGTCGGCGCGGCGCTCGAGCCGGCACGCGGTGCGAGGGGGGGGAAACTTCAAGGCGTCTAGGGGTGCGGGGAGGCACGGGGAAGGCGCGAGCGCGGCCTCGGGAGGCGCGCGATGAGGATGCCTAGGGCGGCCGGCGCGGAGCGCGGCGTGGCGCCGGCGCCCAACATTTCGGTGTGCCCTCGTTCGGCGGTGTTTTTCTCCAAATTTTTCAACTAAAGTGCGCTGAGCGATGAATAGGAAAGTTGTAGATCTTACTACCCTCTACAACATTCACAAAGGCCGTATGGTGTTTTTCTCAATGACAAATTACTGCCAAACTTTGAATGTCGCCATGTTCCGATAAACAGGAGGTACTGGCAGTTGACCACGTTTTTCACCAATTTCCACTCAAAATTTGAAATGCAATCTACATGAAAGTTGTGTCCCTCAACAAACTGGAAAACTTTCATAAAGGTACATTTTGAAGTGTTTAGGTGAAATTTGGAGAACGCGGCAAAAGTTCCGGACGACATTCGCCGACGTCAATGGTTAAGCAAGGTTTGATCGTGTCTTTGACCAAGGGTTGACCACGGGTGTGTGTAGACTTGGTTAAGGGGTTCAATAGGGTTCATTAGCGAGGTTTTCAAGGTGATGACCCAGGTTGACCTAGGTTTGACCAGTGTCGGCCGGTTTGACTCGGCTGATTCAGTCATTAGCGTTAATGACGTTAATTAAAAACCTGGGGCGTCACAGCCTACCCCCCTTAAGAAGAATCTCGTCCCGAGATTCAAAATTACAATTGGAAGTGGGGAAGTGGTTCTTAGATAGAGATGTTACCCATAGAGTTAAGCTGGTCTGGCTTTCCTTGAAAAATCAGCTTCTTGCCGTGATCACACTTAGCTGCTCCGAGGTTCTGATCCTGATGCTGGAGATTTGGGCAATTATGTATGGAATGCCCGGGTTGTCTACAAATGTAGCACAAACGGGGTGGAAGGTCTCCGGGCTTGGAAATTTGTTGCCGGTCTTTCTTGATGAGGCAGAGCTTCTTCTTCTTTTTCTTTCTTAACCTCGCGGCTTGCGAGAGCGTTTCACCAACAGGGAGTTGAGTGGCCTTGCTAGTGTCACAGCTTCGTTTGCCCTCACGCGGACGAGTCTCCTTACAGGTAATTTCCCACTCACTTACATCTATCTCAGATAATACCCGCTTGTTGCTCAGACTTGCCCTCTCTTCTTTTCTAAGATCCATTGGTAATTGAGAAAGTGGTAATATGGAGTCGGAGGCCTGGGGTTGGTCTTGATTAACATACTCCACCAACAGATTGAACAACCGGGCCTGTTCGACCATAGAGGCAGATAAAGACTGGGAGAGACTGTCTGCCAAACTAGTTTGAGATGGTTCCCCATAACGTCCTTGGATGATATCGTACACCATCTGGTTCAGCATGGAATTTTGCCCCTCCAACAGTTGAGTTGCGCCGACAATGGCGTTTATGTCACTCTGGGTAGGTACTTTGGGTGAACATGGCTTGGAAGGTCGGAGCTTCTGTTGCATCGGCGGCATTTGCTGTAGTTGTTGAGCCATCCGCTGTTGCACCTGCAGGATCTGGCACAACACGTCGGTATGCGCTGCCACGAAAGCTTCGGTCAGCGTCGTGGGCGGTGGTGGTGATAGATCACCACTACCCGACGCACCAAAACCATTGGGGTCATTCCGTGCCGGTCTGAACATCTGAAAATTAAGTCCCTAATTAATACATGTTCAAAATCTCACCCAGAAAACTCACAATTCGGATATGCACTACGAAACTCGTTCATGGTAAGTAATGCGAACCGGACATCAAAACAGTCACAAGTATTAATTTGGCAAAGCTGCGTTTACACGTCCCACGGTCGGGAATTCAGATGGAACAAAAGGTACAAGATGCGTTCCTTACTCCCTCATCTCCGTTCATGAGGAAGCAGGCAATGAAGGTGCACATGAATAGCTAATAGCAGACAGATTCCGCCTATGATACAGAGATACATCCCTACCAACGTCCAGTGAAGCATCTCGAACTCTTCCGAGGACTGAGTCATGGGTGTCAGCTTGGCTTGAGTCCTGCTTCCGGTCTACTTCCGAGCTTCTTCTCGACATTGTGGACGAAGACGGAGGGCAGCTCACTCGGTAAGGAATGGAACTGATGGGAGAGATGGGCTAGTGGCAATGTGGCCAAGGCTAGCTAGAAGCAAAACAAGAGCGGTGATGATATCGAGTTGAGGTGGTTTTGGGCAAGGGCTTCCCTTTTTATGGCCGCTGCGGGGCGGCAATGGTCATCTAACCAGCCGGGTATCTGGTGTAGACGACACGGAGCTCGACAATGTCAGCCCGTGAGGTCTCGGCGTCATGAGTATGGTTGCGGAAAAAGATGGCGGAGTGGCGTCACGACGCCGTACGGTCGTGATACTGACGCAGATGAGGTTCAACGGTCTAAGAATTGATCGCGATGGGGAGAAGAACAAGAAAAGCTCAGTGTACAACACTCTACGTTCTTGATAGCAACAAAGAGAAGCTTAGCAGAAGCTTCGGTCGATCCTGGGTGTACTTCCTTGCTCGATTCTGAGGATTTGAAGGTTATAAGCACGGACCAAGAACGAATACGCGATGGATGACTTCTCCACATTGACTTTTCGAGAACCTTGACTGCTCAAGAAAACTTCTACTTCTATTGCTTCCACTTGGCTAGTCGGAGGGAACCGATGCTACAAGGTCGTCGAGATTTGCGGCAAGAGGCCATGTCGACGGTGACCATCCAACTAGATTCTATGAAAAAGGAAGGCTAGTAAAAAGGGGTCTCGTAATTTCTTGTACGGAGGTAATTTGGTGTGGGAATTTGGAACAATCTTGCTCACACCTTTACTTAACTTGTGAGTTTGAGGTGTTGAGTACTCGTTACACTGCAATGCACTGATTTTAACAGTTGGTTAAATGCACATGCTTACGAGACACTATGCACATGCTTGTGCGGTATGGTGCTCATGATGCACGTTAGAAAGACCCAGTTACCCACATGATGAGTTAGTGACTACGAGGGCAATCAAAGGCGGAGAGAGGATTTGAGTGGCGAGTCGCTCTCTCACAACCAAGATGCCCAGCGCGCTCCTTGTGACAGTCGTGTGGCCGCGGCACACACGATGCCCTAGGTTCCGTCGCGGCACATTTGGCTATGGGGTAACATCGTCACCAATCAAGAGAGGTAGAGTAGGGGTACAGAGTTTTCATGCGAATGCACGTTAGTATGCCTAAGGTTCCCAATTGCATATGCTATGCAATGCATGCCCAAAAGTGACATTTATTTTAATTCACAAGGTTGTGAGCAAGACCAAAAGAATAAGTTCAGGACTGAGGATCCGATTGGATCTTTGATTGGCACGAAATTTTTTGAACGAATTTTTGAGATTCACCACAAGACTTTGGTTTGATCGCAACTAGCATAAATAATGCCTTACGAACATTATTGCTGAAAGAGATATTTAATCTAGGCATTACATGGTTTTCATAATTACCAAACAACGTTTGGAATTACAACACAGACTAGCTGCACCAAGAAGTTCCTAGTTAAACCAACCGCAATAGTTAACCAACACGGTTGTACACTAGGATTCCTTACAAAAACTACACTCTTACGACTCATAATTTTATTTCCCACATACCAACTTCCTAGGGTTGGGTCTTCCACACTGAGGGATTATGGTGACTCGGGTCCAGATTCTACTCCGGACTCTCCTTGGACTTCCTCAACATCTTCTTCTCCTTCTGGTCTAGGGATAACAGGTTCCGGAGGTAGAACTGCTACAGCTTCCAGTTGATTTTCTAGTTCAAACATATACTGGTCGTTATGCTGCAACAGGAAGTTCTGCTCGTGTATGATCTCACTCAACTCTTGTATCTCTGCCTTGTCCTTGCGCCTTTCCTTCCTGAGGGCAGCTATCATGGCTCAGGCTTCCTTCAATGCTTGAGCCGTACACTCTGTTTCTTTAACTCGGTACCTATAGATCTGGTGTCTATAGAATACACTTTCTCCTACCATCTGTCGGTAGGTGTCGTACATGGCTTCTAAAAAGCGGACTGAGGTGACAAGATCAGGGTTATAGTGAGAGTTGCTCTGAGCTGGAAGGATAGCTTCACATTCGCCACCAGGTACAGTGTGTCGCTCAGGTACCGGAATTACTTTGGCTGCAGAGCCGGCTACCTCATCAGGGTGCTTTCCACAGAAAGTTGTGAGCGCTTCGAGAGCAGCCTTCTGCACAGTGTCGGTCAAGTTTCGCCCTTGTGCCTTACACTCCCACTCTTCCCAAGCAGGATTGGTCGGGCACACTGAAATCTTCACCTTTACTTCACAACGAAGGAGTTGGCCTGTGGTCATGACCTCACGTGTCGAGTACTCTGGGTAAGTGGTGTACCCAAAGTCCTTCAGGGTGTCCCACGAAGTGCAGGAAATCCACCCTCCTCGAGGTAGTTCACGAGAGTCCATGCTTCCACATCAGCCGACGTAGAACCAGCGTTGTCCATCTAGACATAACGACAAAAGTGAGAATCAGTCGGGTGTGAGTGTACAAGGGTAACTCGATCCACGAATAAGGGTAGGGGTCAAGGTATGGGGTAACCATGTATACTAAATTACCATCGTAGGCTGAACTCGATACGAGCAGGCATGATACAAAGTTCTGGTAATCGGAAAACAAACTTCCTAACTCGAACCAGAGTCCAGGATTCTTCTCAAATCTGCGTAGCAACTTAGAAATGTTACGAGACTCACGTTGGGTAGGCAAGGTCGAGCTAGAAGATTAGGAAGGTGCTTATCCAAGCAAGATTTCAAATGGTTCTAGGAAGGTAGCAAGACAGGGGTCGACTAACAGAGCATAACTTGCGGCAGATCTAAGTTATGATCGCGAACTTCGGCGAGTAGAAACTAGATTAGATTGGAGCAACCTAGGTAGAGATCACCTAGACAAGATTCTTGGACGATGACAACTCTAATAAAATTTATGCACAACGACACGTCTACACTTGAGAGACTAGACAGGACAAAACACACTATCAATATTTTACCTTAGAGGGCACAGAAATAGGTATGAGTTCAATTTAGGTTCTTCCACGACTTTTAGCATGATGCAAGACGTCCTATTCGTCCTCACAAGGCATTCAATCCAAAACTCGAAGTTAGCGCCGGTGGCATGGCACATACACGTATCTCCCTATAATAACTAGTCGATATCTAGTCGATGCTCACTTAGCGACTTACGAAACGAGGTTAGGGTACCTGCAGAAGATCACAGAACACAACGAACCTTTCATGCCAACACTCATGAAAGTGTTCCCATACATTACCGTTCGCTATAGAAACGACATCCATGCGTTAAGCCGCTGCATGGACACCGTCCAACCTCGGACATCCTCCGTTTGAATGGAGTGTATCCTTGCCTTGCATATTTGACATGCAGAATGCACACGTATGGCAAAACGTGGCAACAACCCAACTCGTAACCAGACGTGAAGATGAGATCCGTGGAATGGATCACTCCATCAACCCTCGCAATTCCCGTGATGCGGTACAGCACACGTATAAAACACGTGGCTCATCTAGTTTGGTTGTGCAAGAAAGTAAGTCTGACATAAAGAATGTGCTGGGAGTTAGTAAAATAAACCATATGTTAATTAAGCCACCTGAAAGAACCCAACAATTTCCTCTAGGGTCTCTCGGTCTAGTTTATCCTTAACGGACCAATGAGTTTTGGAAAATCAAACAATTTTGGTAACTTTTTATTCAAAAATCAGTGATTAAGGTTACTAATTAATCTCTGGTGCATGCAATCGCTCTAATACTAGCTGTGACAACCCGCCTAGGAAAATACCGTACTATTGCCTAAGACCGATCCACTTTGGTCGTTAAGCAATAGTAAAGTATCATCCTGTTGTTAGTTGCCGGGTTAACGCCCGGTAAATCACTTGGAGTACATACAGAGGATCGATATATGCATTAAAACTCACGCGAAGGCGAGTCCAGGGTACAACACGAGTTAAAAACAATTTATTACAAACCATTGTTCATGACATAGAGTAAAGGTTCAGAGTTCGAAAACAGCGGAAATAAATTAAACTAGTGCAACGGTAAACATCACAGGAGGCCATCCGTGATGTCATCACTTGTCGTTATCCACCCGGTCAACAGCACCTGCAACAACAGTTTTAAAGCAAGGCTGAGTATACTAATACTCAGCAAGACTTAACCGTCGGGTGATAACTACATCACCAAACTCTAGACATGAAAGCTTTTGGTCGGTGGAGCTTCTTTTGCTGAACAGCTACTAAGAGTAGGTCCTTACTTTCAATATTTTAGCACAAGTTCTGATTGATTACCATTTCTAAGTGTGCCAACTAATTCAATCAAGAATTGGACAAGCAATTAATTCATCCAACAAAATTCACCGAGTTCCATCATTACGGGATATCATGGCCAGTTGATTAAGCGATCTCGGATAACGGTGAGAGGCCGACAATCGATTGATTTAAACCTTGCAAGGTAAACCTAAACACACGGTAGGCTGCCCCCGCAAGGACAACTTCCCAGGCAGTTTCCAAAAGTCCTCGGGTTGGGAGCAGAGCCTACAGTCCTGGGTACCCCGCGAGGCACCCAGTCTCACACATGCACCCCCCTTCCCGGTAGCTAGCCGGTTAGGTGAATACTCAAGAGTAGTAGGGAAAAGTTCCCGCGCCATCTCATTAAGGTACTAGGCTTACCGGTCCCATTCCCGACAAGTGCTTAGTACGTTCAAAAGCTTAGCCTACGAAAGCCACTGGACCGGAGCCAAAATCCCATGCTCTTACCACATGAGCGATCCATTTACAAAGATCTTATGATTCCAACATAAGAACCTATTCTCGCGAGTGACGAACATCACTCGACTTCTATCGGGTCCTATAGCATAGCAGCTATCGACCTAGCATACTAGTGATAGAGCATAGGTACCTAGGGATCATGCATCTGGGGTTTCAATTCAACTCCTGAAACGTAAATGCGCAATCATAGCAAACATAACTGCATAATTTTAAAAGATGGGGTTAATGATCCGGGGCTTGCCTTCGCTGGCAAGGTTGGCCTTGGGCCCTTCTGGACTTGGGTCCAGGTCTTATGCTACGTCCACGTACTGCAGCTCTTCGTCAGCACCTTCATCTCCTCATTCTGGCACGAGCGTACGTCTACCGTCGGAGAGATGTACACGAAGATGCAAATGCAGGGTTTATTTGTCGATTTTCAATTTAATTAGATACAGACAATAAACGACAACCATGGGGTGCATTGGTTGGGAACATTCACCTAGATAAGAATACATTCAGCATACTCTTCCAAAAAGGAACAATATGCAGCTCTTTATTAAATATTCTTTTTGATAGTGACTGCGTACATATATAAGTAAGTAATTTAATTTAACTTCACAACAGTAGTGGGTGGGTATATTTAGCCTTTTACAACAATTTGCAACCACACACAAGGTTACTAAAGATGGGTTGGTGATTTTCCCATTTAAATGAGTATTAAGCCTTTAATCACTTCCATCGCTTTTATTCATGAAATTAATTAATAAAATTTAGTGGAAAGGGTGTGTTAAACACTAAACACCTATAACAAGCCACTGGACATACATGCGTGCTTTGGATAGCTAGAAATTAATTATTTATGAAAATGACAAAAGCTAGCTAGAAGGACAAGGTAAATGCATACAAAAATAAATACTCACAAAAATGATCCAAACTTTCTCACACATGTTATATGGTCCAAAACTAGCCTAGGGATGCAGCATATACACCTAGAACTATTATGAATCTTGACTTATGCAAATACCAAGAAAAACAAGCATAATTCAAGAATAAATATTTATGGTAACTATAAAATTGTGATTAATTCACAAGAGGTGCGTATTGAAATAAAAAGATAGTATGCAAAAGTTGGTTGCAAAAATCTAATTATTTTTAGCTACAAAAATCATTTATGCATGATTCTGCAGAAATGGAAAACAATTTTTATAAAAAGATTTACCACATATCTTTGTGCAATTTTTAGTACAGGAGCATTCATGACATAACACACAACATATCTAAAAATTGGACACAGAGGATTTATAGATTTGGAGATATTGCAGATCTAGGTTTTTCATATTTCTATTTTTCATGCAAAAACTATGAGGAACTAGCTCAGTCAAGAATGACAAAAGTTGTAGGAGTTTGCACATCCAATCTAACAAAATTGAGTTTGAAGTTTTCTGATTTTTCTACGATTTTCTACGCATTTTACAAGTTTGTGCAAATCACATGCACTATTGAAGTTACGTAGTTTCACTAAGGTCCCTGGACTCTCTGCAGGTTCACAAATATGCCCTTCTTTTGCGGTTAGGACCTCAGAACGTTTTCTCACCTTACTATGTAGCCCCTGGGGGGCGGTGGTCGGCGCGGTTCGCCGGATTCCGGCGAGCTCGCCCACGCCCGCGGCCGGGAAAGGGTGGGAAAGGGGTCCCCGACCCCCAAGGGCTCGATTCCGCGGGTCGGTTGGCCCCGGGAGGCGGCCGGCGAGCGGCGCACCGGCGGCCGGCGACGGTGGCCGCCGCGGGCCGTGCCGCGGCGTGGCGGCCGGCGCGATTGAGGGTCGGGCGAGGCACGAGCAACTATCCTAGGAGTCGGTGGTCGTGGTTAGACTCGCGGCGGTGCTCGGTGGCGGTCGGCTCGGGGAAGAAACTCGCCGGCGCCGGCGGCCATAGAACCGCGGCGCGCGCGCACGGGCGGCGGCCGGCGGCTCGCGCGTGAGGCGAGGGTGGTAGCTCCTTTATAGTCAACGCGCGTGCTTGCCGAGGGACGGCGATTCCGCGGCCGTGGTACGGCGTGCGGTGGAGGGACACCATGGGGAACGGGTGGTCCGACGGGGAGCTCGTCCGGCCGGTCGGCGCGGCGCTCGAGCCGGCACGCGGTGCGAGGGGGGGGGACTTCAAGGCGTCTAGGGGCGCGGGGAGGCTTGGGGAAGGCGCGCGCATGGCCTCGGGACGCGCGCGACGCGGATGCCTAGGGCGGCCGGGGCGCGCGGCGCGTGGGCGACGCGCGGCGCGGCGCGGAGCGCGGCGTGGCGCCGGTGCCCAACATTTCGGTGTGCCCTCGTTCGGTGGTGTTTTTCTCCAAATTTTTCAACTAAAGTGCGCTGAGCAATGAATAGGAAAGTTGTAGATCTTACTACCCTCTACAACATTCACAAAGGCAGTATGGTGTTTTTCTCAATGGATTTAGCACAAATTACTGCCAAACTTTGAATGTCGCCATGTTCCGGTAAACAGGAGGTACTGGCGGTTGACCACGTTTTTCACCAATTTCCACTCAAAATTTGAAATGCCAATCTACATGAAAGTTGTGTCCCTCAACAAACTGGACAACTTTCATAAAGGTAGATTTTGAAGTGTTTAGGTGAAATTTGGAGAACGCGGCAAAAGTTCCGGACGACATTCGCCGACGTCAATGGTTAAGCCAGGTTTGACTGTGTCTTTGACCAAGGGTTGACCACGGGTGTGTGTAGACTTGGTCAAGGGGTTCAATAGGGTTCATTGGTGAGGTTTTCGAGGTGATGACCCAGGTTGACCTAGGTTTGACCAGTGTCGGCCGGTTTGACTTGGCTGATTCAGTCATTAGCGTAAATGACGTTAATTAAAAACATGGGGCGTCACAATTGATGGCCATTACCCCGGTCGTCACCCCTTCTCCCCTCCTCGCTCTATAAAAGCTCACCCAGAGCCCCTGCGGCTGCCACTTTGCACTCTCCCACGCTCCCACACCCTCCTCCTCATTCCTACACGAGCCGCTGCACCGGAGATCCGCCGCCACCCGAAGCTCGGCCGCTGCCTCGATCTCCTCCGCCGATTCATCTCCGCCACCCGTCCCTTCGTCTAAGGGCTGCCGTGTGGTGAGCGAACCCTCCCCACCCTTTCTTCTTTTCTTTCTCGAGCTGCAGCACCCACCGCCGTGCGCCGGCCGACCGTCGTCCGCCCCGTGGGCGCAATGCGCCGGTCGTCGCCCGTTTCACCTCCACATGCTCCTAGTTAGTTTCCCCATCTTTTTAGCTTCGCGTAGGATCAAACCGCGTCCAAATCCGAGCCTCCTAGCTCGTTTTCGAGTTGCGCCGGCGAGCTTCGGCCGCCCGCCGCCCGCGCGCCGCCGCTGCTTCACCACCCCGCCGCCATGCGTCGCTCACTTGCGTCCCAGGCCGCCCGATCCACGATGGACAACACAGATTAGATCGAGGCGTACCCCTTTGGCCGGTGCACCGTGCACCCGTGGACTAGGTCCACCGCCGGTCCACGGTCGCGCCCGCCGTCAGATCTAGCACGGACGACCCAGATCTGCCCGGCTCTCAGGTCAAACCAGCCTTATACCGGTCAGCAGAGGCGACTTTTCTAAAGAGTCCCTCGTCTTATTCGTTTTCACAAGCCGACCCTTCCACCAGTGAAAACCTTTGCGGTTAAGTCCTTTTCCTTCCGAATAGACCCTTGAGCTTTTAGTTATCCTACCAACTGACCGTTGCCTGATCTACGGATGAGGTCAACTCCTATCCACACAACATATCGGTCAACACCCACACCTGTTGTGGACCTTTTGCAAAAGGGCCCATGTCCTTTTTAATATCACAGAAATGCCCTTCCACCTATAAGAACTCTTTTAAACAGGCCCCTATTTCTTCTGTTTAAGCCCATGTCTTTCCTAGTTTTCCCACATGAAGTCCAACCTTGATCTTTTGCGCTATAGACCTCCGGTTTATATGCATATTTATGTTTTAGCCCCTGGTTTCTTACAGTTAAGCCCCTGGAAGCCCTGTTTCTTCACAGAAAAGCCCCTGAACCTTGTTTTAGCCATATCTTTTTCGTCTTTATCCGTTTTAAGCGTTCTTGGTGTCCACATGACCGTCTTTTCAAGCCCGTCAGTTTTAGAACCTTGTTTTCGCTGTATATTTTGCTTTGTAGCTCCGTTTCCACCATTTCAAGTTGTGTTAGGTTCATATCAACTCAAACTACGTGATAGGACCAATGTTGAACATGTTCTTTGTTTTATAATTTATTTAAATATTAAATATGATTAAATCCTATTGCACATGTTTTCTAATTAAAATCTAATTAGAGTTCAACACGTGTTTTCATAACAAAGTTAATATGATTAATACTAATTAAATAGTTCTTTTAATTAAAAGTTAATTAGATGTATACCTCAGTTTTTTATAATCAAACTTAATTTGATTAATGATTATGCAATTTGCTTTCTACTAAAATGTAACATAGGCTATATCCCAAGTTTTCTTAATTAAATGTTAATTGGATTAAAATGAATATAAATGTGTTTTTAAGTTATAATTTGATTAGAATAACTCGAAATATAAAAGATAAACACCTTGATGCTTTTACATGCTTCTTTTTAATTAAATGTTTAATTTGCATAAATTATACTTGAATATTTATAAATAAAATTGAACTAGGTTACCTCGTCTTTTAAATACAAATAGGGTATTTCTCTGAATTAACCTATACACATGATTTGACTTAATTAAAAGATACCAAGCACATAGCTAGCTCTTGTATGTGATCATCCAAATCTCCTGATAGTTCCGAGTGTTTCTTGTGTTCGCGGTCCTAGGTCCAAACCTTGCTTTCCCTTTAAGCTTTTCATGCTTGGTGTATTGTTTTGTTTATTGAATGTATTCTTGTGTGCTCGTAGACATCGTGCCAGTTTCACGCGAGCAGCCAGTTGAAGCAGATCAAGGGCAAGTGTTTGAAAAAGGAGAACCTCAGTGTTTAAGCAAGGAAGGAAAGTGGTCTTCTCCCCCTGCATGATTCTATTTTATCCTATGCAATTGCATGAAAACTAAGTTTATATTTATTATGTTATTGCATTAAATTGATGGTTACACCCTTTTTAAGGATTTACTTAGACTTTTATCCACAATCCTTGGATCAACCCGGTTTAATAAATGTTTTGGGTAGAATATGCTAGTTGCTCAACTTGGGTTGGATAAAATGATTTTTTTCATGACAAAGTCTTGTATGTTTAATGACGATGCTTTTGGTAATACAAGATCATATGATTTAATCGGAACATGGAGAACCACCCAAGAAAACATGTGCAACCATAGTGTCATATGGCTCTGACCTTAGCCAATTAATTAGGTGTGTGATTGATTTGATGGTCCTTTTCCGAAAGGAGCAGAGGGGGATCCGGGTTGCAGGGGAATAGCCCGGTCCTTTTGGGATAGCAGCATTTGCTAAGGTGCTGACCACTAGGGAGGGTTATGGTCCACCTTGATCCGTAACTATGCGGGTCGTTAGTCTTTTGCATGCCTTTGTAAAGGCTTCGTAGCGTCCCTATGCAATCACACCTCGGAAGTGTGGTATGATGCCTAGTTAGCATCGCATGGTTGGGTCCAATGTTCTTTGGGACTTTTACGCGAGTTGTGGGTAAAGCGTGCAAACCTCTGGAGAGTGTTAAAACTGATCGATCAGCCATGCTCACGGTTATGAGTGGCTTGGACCCTCACATGATTAATAAACTTAAAGATGAGAATAAATCGTGGTTCGATGAGTTTTGGGTTGTTTTGCTTAAAAGTTTCTTAAGTGGATTGGTATATACTTACATCTAGTAACTAGGCGTTCTTTAATTAAAAGTTTGACCAACATTAAAATGCTAACCGCTGCAAAACCATAGCCTATTCTTGATACCCTTCCATCTCCCCCCACTTGTTGTGTACCAACCATAAGTGTACTCATCCTTTCTTACCGCTGTTCAGAAGAGAACAATGGTGAAGAGTTCTACAACGACTTTGAGGAGTTCTGAGGCTTGCGTCTCCCCCAGTCAAGTGCCTGTGGAAGCGGAAGACGAAGACTCGTCGTGTAGTTATCGTTTTCTGATGTTAAAGACCTTCGTGTCTTCCGAATGAGTGTAATAAGTTGTTAAATCCCTTGTTACGTTTTTACTGTCGATGATATTACACTCATTTTGTCTATCATATGTGTGAAACTAGATCCTGGCACACATATGAGATGCATCTGGTTTCTCTCCGAAAATTGGGTGTGACAGGAGGGTACGAATAATCAATGGGGTATGTATAGAATCTAGTACTGTAGTATAAAACTAATTATCCATTGGTTATGAGTGGGAATGGAGAGGGTAAGAAGTGGATAATAATTATTTGGATCTGGGTATGAACAAAAGCGGATTTGTCAATACCCTTCCCAGTGGCGGGCTTAAAAAAGTCATTTTAACAAGATTTAGGTTAAAAATTAGGAATATAAATGATGAATAATTTTTAAGTTATGAAGTTTAGAAATGTGAAAATCATATCAATAGTTTTGAAACCATATTTATAAAAATATACATATATCAATTCAATATATATTTTTATAGAAAAAGAGATGTCAAAGTTGTATTTTGGAGACAATATCACTGTCCTAAGTGATTTTTTTACCAAACCGGAGGGAGCACTGTCATATCTTTTTTAAAAAATAAAAGACAACTATCATATCAAATAAAAGGGTTAATTTGATATATGACATTATAACTTTCGTCGGCTTGGAGATGTGTCATTATAATTCGTTGATTCACAAATGTCATTACAATTCCATCTCTGTTGTTTGAGATGTGCCATTTTAAACGTGTTTAATGCTCTTGGACACATGTACAAGCTTTGTTATTTTGGTATGGACAAAAATACTCGTGTTATACATCTAATCTCCACTCACTGACTCGTGAGTCCCATATGTCATCTTCTTATTCTCCAATCTTAATTCTGTTCTTCGTGCGACTCTGGCAGAGGGGGAGTTGAGGGCGACCATGGCGACCTTCGTGCAATGCACCTGCGCATGGACGTGGGGAGGAAGGAGGCGGATGCGGCGCGCCAATGTAGAAAGAGAGGAGGTGGGGTGTGCTCGTGCATCGTCAGGTTACGGACGGGCGCTAGGCCGTGGGTGTGACCGCATCTCGCTCTGTGCTGCCATGACGCATGCCTCCGCGGTGAGCTGTACGTCGTCCGCTGCCGAGTATGAAGACCGTCAGGCTCACGCAGCACCGCCACTCATCTACCGCTCACCTATGAGCTCCGCAGGACGTGAAGGGAGCTCCGCCCGCCACCATGAGAGGTCTGGTGGTCAGCCGCGAGGAGCTCCCTCAGCGAGGAGCTCTGCCGACCGCATTGGGGCGCATCGCCCTGGGAACACTGCAAGGGGAGTAGAGAAGGACAAAGGCGACACGGACAAAGGAGGAACAGGAGAAGGATCGGTGAAGAAGAAGATGATGTGTGGGCCCCATGAGTAGTTAGATGAGAGTAGATATGTAGTAGGGGCATTTTTGTCCATACGAAAGTAACAAAGCCTGTTTATGGGTCCAAGAGCATCAAATATGTACAAAATGACAGATCTCAAACGAAGAAGGAATTGTATTGGCATATTTGCGAATAGGTGAATTGTAATGGCATATATCCTAACGACAAAAGTTGTAATGGCATATCTATAAGAAACCTCATGTAAAAAGGAGAGAAATTGTAGTCATACAATATACGCCGAAGCACCACCCACACAACCACAATGCAAGATATGGAAAACCACACCACCACAAACACTAGTTTTTGGTCTTTCTTGTTGTTGCCGACCTCCACACCTCCTCACCTCTTTGAGCTCAAATCCCTCTCTCAGCCGTAGTGTTTGGGTGTGAGAGACTTTTGAGGTGTGAGATTGAAGCCTTAGGCGAGTTCATCCCTTGTTCATCTCAAGAAGCACTTGTGGCGGGCTTGAGTCTTCGGTTCGCGTTTGTTACTCTTGAAGCTTACTTCTAGACGGTTAGACGTCGTCCGTCGAGTGCCCTCTTCATGTGGAGCACCTGGGACGTTTGTATTACCCTTCTCTTTGTGACGTTTCATAGTAAGTAACCCAATCCTCCCTAGTGGTTGATTGGGAGATGAAAGTGGCTCTAAGTGATAGCCCACCCTTTCTGTGTACCTCAACAGAAAAAGTGAGGAAAAACACAAAGAGAAGCATGAGGAAATTTGCATTTGGCGGGAGATGAAAGAATGTGAAACGGCCCATGCGTGTGAAATAGATAGAGAGAAGAAGATGGAGAGGGCTCGCCAGGCCAAATAAGCTGGGTCGTATGACGTGAGGAAGGGAAATACCCCTGTTGTACTCAGTAGATCTAGGCTATACATGGAGTCGAACAATATCACTTAGAAACTACGATTTTATTTCTTCTTCCACTAAAGTCAGCTTGTATCCTTAAGAATTTTCATTGAAGTGGATTAAAGTGTGTTTGCTCCATAGGGTGTGCATTCTCTGACTGCAACATACGATGACTCTACCAATAGCATATACGAATTTTCTTTTGCTCACGAATTGAATGGCGTACGCAAATAGTTACCTTACTACTAGGTGTGTTTCCTCTAAGTCACTATTGTTTTTCTCTTCACACAGATCGAATGGTCCACCACCCAAGCTTCTTCATTGTCTACATATATGTCACCGTTCTCTTCTCCAATGGCTATTCACAGCAAGCGGTAATGTCTTCCTGATGTGTGGATGATCCCTCTTTCGGTCCTGCCTGGTGGACTAAGCAAGATCTAGACTTCAAGGCGAATTTCCTAATGCAAGATAATCCCCACTTAAACAACTGGGAAATCCCCACTTAAAACCCGCAACAAGCCAAAGCCAAACACGCCTCGCTTAAGCATGCAGGGCATGGCCCACGCCGCGGTGGCCCCAACGGCCCACCAAGGCGGCCCACTCAAAGATCCCCTCGAGCAGGCTTCGCCTCGAGGGTGCACGCCTCCCTCGGCGGGCTCCGCCCCGTTCGAGGGGGGTGCGCTTACCTCGAGCGGGCTCCCCTCGCTCGAGGGTCCGCTCCGCCCTCAAACGGGGTCCGCCCTCGCTCGAGGGCGCTCCGCACGCGCGCGCTCGCTCCCGTACGCGGCATTTAATGCCCCGACAACGGCGGGGCGCGCCATCATGCGCCCGGGGCTCGCGCCCGTGCGTCGTCGCACCAACTCCCCAGGAGGGAACCCATCCCCGCCACTGTGGGGGACTGTGCGACGTGGCCGGTGCTAGTCCCGTGACGCTGCGCCGCCTACTCTGGTACGGCTAGCGCGCCGAGCCCTCGAAGGGGGGCCAGCCACACCCTCGATTTTCTTTCTTGTGATCTTACAGGGTTAGGTGGAGGCGCTAGGCCGGTGGGACGCCACCCCTGCCACTGTTAACGGCATGGCTGCCGCCCCCGCGAGTACAAACCCACGCCAGGCACTGTGGCAACAGCTCCAACGCTGTGGAGCACGCGGGAACGGGATGCTGCCTTACCTGCCACTGTACCCTGTACGGACCGACGTCAGCAACTCCCTCGAGCCCACCTGAAGACATCACGGTCGTCCGCTGCTCTTCTACCCTCGAAGCCGCCACTGTTCGAGTACAAGATACGCATGATGGCCGGATCGCAGCAAGGACCGTCCGTGCGTCCGCCTACTCTACAAAGATAGCGCACCACGCTTCCCCACGTAGCTAAATAGCGCGGCATACATGTGATTCGCTCTCTCCTTGGCCTATAAAAGGAAGACAAACCCCCCCCGTTGCGGGGGACAACAGAGGACACAACACAACACGAGACAGGACGCACCACACACTCGTTCTCCAATTCTCCCACAACATCTTCGCCCACTTCACCAGGGACTTGGAAGCCACACTTCCTCTCCCGCCTTGCTTGTAGCCGCCCCACTACGAGGCACCCCCGTGCCGAGCAATACAGGTGCTTCGAGCACACCACCGTCGGACGTACGGCCCCTCGGTCGGAACCAGGATAAACTTTGTGTCTTTTATTGCTTAGCATCGACCATTGAGGGATAGACCTTGGCGCTTATTACTGGTTAGTGTCGGGACCACATTCCGCACCGACAGTTGGCGCCCACCGTGGGGCAATCGAGCGCCAAAGGTCAAACCATCATCAACTCCCTCCATGGTGATCCGCACTGAGTACCGCGGTACGCGCACGCATGGGCGCTCGGACCCCCCTCCCCCGCCGGGTTTGAAATCCGGTTCGGGGGCCTGAATTTTCAGGCCACGGGGAACGACTACCTAATGCGCCTCACCAACCGCGAGGAACTCCGCGCGCGGCGCCGGGACGGGTCCGCTCCGGCCCCGCCGCGCGCACCACCACGACGCGACGCCCCCGCCGGCGCATGCCGCGGGCCCGTCGACGCCACGATGCCGCCGCCGCTCCGGCCGCCGTTCGTGCCGGGCGCGGTCCGAGCGACGGCAAGCCGAGCGCGCCGCCTCCCAACGAGGCGCGCCCGTCGGCACGGCAGCCACCGCCCCGGGGGGACGCGCACGGCTCTCCGACCGCGCTTCCCCATTGGTCCGCGTGGTGCCACGATGGCCTACAACGCCAACGTCAACACCACGATGCGCGGGGTTCCCCCGGCCGTCACGCCTTCGTCGCCGGGATCCCGCGCCTCGCCGGGTGACGAATCGTCCCCGGGTTCCCTTGATGCGTTGCCACCCGCCAACCTCCATGGGTACGCGGAATGGGACTTCTCCGCGTGCCGGGCCCGCCATGTTCGAGGCGTTTCCTTGACGCTACGGACCATCGGTTTGGTCGCTCCGACGACTCAAAGACCGGGAGCTACGACCCCGCGCGGGAATGCCGCGTCATCATCGCCAACGATCTCAAGAACGCCACCGCGCGCAAGAGGGCGCCGGCGACGGGGAGGTCACGCCCGCCCCGGGGATCGCTCCGCGCCCGGCCGTGGGGCCAAGCGCCCCCCGCCGGGGCCGACGTCGACGCGCGCCTAGCCCAAGCTCGTGAGCTCGAGGCCAAGCCGGCGAGGAGTATCGAACAGGGCGGCTGCTCCGCGCCTCGATGGCCGGGGGAAGCCTTCCGCGCGCGGGAGCCGGGCAAACAGCCCGCGACCGCATCAACGCCGACTTTAACGTCGACAACCCGACGCGCCTCCGCGGCAAGTCGAAGCTCATTGCCGCCGCGACACCGCCACGGCTATGCCGCACTCTCGACCCCCGAGGCGCGGAACCCGCACCGCGAGGTGCGTGCTCTCATCGAGCAAGCGGCCGTCCAGCGAGGCCGAAGCTCGCCGTCACGTATCCGCCAACGGGTGGGGATGCACAAGGAGACGGGGCCGCACGGGGGGGCAAACCCTCGGTCCATGCAGTGTGAAGCCGCGGGGCGACCCGCCAACCCGGACGCGCGCCGCCAAGGAGCGGCTCCTTGACACGCACAGGCGCCGGACGCGTGACGCCCGCAACGTCATCAACGCCCGCGCACGAGCAAGGCAGATGCGCGAGCAGCAAGAGGCTACCACCCTCGACGGGGTGGACGCTACGACGGGGCCGACGAGGACCGCTCTCCGACGCCGAACCCCCGGGACCCGTGTGTTCGGCCGGGAGATTCGCGCGGCGACCTTCCCCAACGCTTCCGCCAACCCTCGACCATCGTCAAGTACAACGGGGAGACGATCCCCCGCGTGTGGCTCAACGACTACCGCTTGGCGTGCCGCCCGGGCGGGGCCACCGCCGACGAGGTCATCATCCGCAACTTGCCCCTACACCTCGGCGATTCGGGCCCGACGTGGCTCGAGCACCCGCCCGCCCCCGCATCCACAACCGGGACGATCCGGTCCGCACGTTCGTGGGCAACTTCCGGGCACATACATGCGCCCCGGGAATTCCCCGGGACCCGCGCTCCCCGCACTCGAAGCCCGGCGAGTCGCTCCGGACTTCATACGACGCTTCTCCAAGCGCCGCACGGAGCTCCCAAGCGTGGCGCAACCCGAGATTGTGCACGCCTTCCTCGAGGGCACCACGTGCCGGACCTCGTGCGAGAGCCGGGACGCAGCCCGCCCGCGGACTCCAACGAGCCGTTCGACATCGCCACCGCATTCGCCTCGGGGAGAGGAGGCCGTGGGGGCGATCTTTGATGGCAAGAAGGGCAAGCGCCCGGACGATGCGCCCGCGGAGGGCAAGAAGTCCAGGGGAGCCCCCACCGAAGGACAAGCGGGGCAAGAAAGGGAAGAAGTCGCGCCGCGAGGCGCGCAAGCATGGGCGCGACGGCGACGATGCCGAGGCCCTTGCTGTTGACCCGGCTCGACGAGGCCCTCGACCGGCTCCTCGAGGCCCGGGGGTGTTTGATGACATGCTGAAAAAGCCGTGTCCATATCACAAGACCCCAGTAAACCACACCCTTGAGCAATGCGACATGCTCAAGAAGTTTTACGGCCGCGCCGCCGCAAAGGATGCGGAGGCCAAGAAGGACGGAGGAGATGGCGACGCCGGCGACTTCCCCGCCGTGGAGAACGTGTTCCTCATCTTCGGGGGACCCACCGTCGACATGTCAACCCGCCAGCGCAAGCGGGAGCGACACGAGGTCCTCACCGCAGAGAAGGCGCCTCCCTCCTTCCTCGACTGGTCGGAGGACGCCATCACCTTCAGCCGGGAAGACCATCCGAACCGCATCCCCAACCCGGCCAAGCACCCGCCGGTGGTCGACCCAATCATTGGGAACGCGCGGTTCTCAAAAGTCTTGATGGACGGGGGCAGCAGCCCTCAACATCCCTCTACGCGCATACGCCGCGTCCGTTGGGGATCGGGTTGGACCGCCGCAGCACCGGAAGACGACGCCGTTCCATGGCGCCGCGCCCGCAAGCGCGTCCAGCCCCTCGGGCGCATCGACCCGCCGGTTTGGTTCTAAGCACCGCGAAGAATTTCCGCAAGGAAACGCTCACCTTCGAGGTGGTGGGATTCAAGGGCGCCTATCACGCCATACTTGGGCGGCCCTGTTACGCCAAGTTCATGGCGGTCCCTAACTACACCTACCTCAAGATGAAGATGCCGGGACCAAACGGCATCATCACCGTGGGCTCGTCCATCGAGCACGCGTTCGACTACGACGTCGAGTGCGTAGAGCACGCGGAAGCACTGGCGCTGGATGAAGCGCTGGTGACCACCTTGGAGAAGATGGTCAACGAGGACCTCGACTCCACCACCAAGCACACCGGCAACTTCGAGGCCGCGGAGCAGACCAAGGAGGTGCCCCTCGACCCCGCCGCCCCGAGGGCAAGGCGTTGAGGGTCGGCTCCACCCTCGATCCAAAATAGGAAGTGGTGCTCGTCGACTTCCTCCGTGCCAACGCCGACATCTTCGCGTGGAGCCCCTCGGATATGCCGTGCATCCCGAGGGAAGTCGCCGAGCACTCCCTTGACATCCTCGCCTCATGCCCGCGCCATGCAAAGGCCCGGCTCCGCCGCTTTGACGAGGAGCGGCGGCGGGCGATCGGAGCGGAGCCGCGAAGCTCCTCGAGGCCGGTTCATCAAGGAGGTGTTCCACCCTACGTGGCTAGCAAACCCCGTACTTGTAAAGAAAAAGAACGGGAAATGGCGGATGTGTATAGACTACACTAGTCTCAATAAAGCATGTCCTAAAGTTCCTTTTCCTTTTCCTTTGCCACGCATTGATCAAATTGTTGATTCAACGGCTGGGTGTGAGCTGCTTTGCTTCCTTGATGCCTACTCCGGGTATCATCAAATAAAGATGAAGGAGTGCGACCAGCTCGCGACTTCGTTCATCACGCCGTTCGGGATGTTCTGTTATGTCACGATGTCGTTCGGCCTCTGAAACGCGGGTGCAACATATCAACACTGCATGCAACACGTTTTCGGAGATCACATCGGGCGGACGGTCGAGGCGTACATGGACGACATCATCGTGAAAACCAGGAAGGCGGACGGCCTGGTTGGCGACCTTGGCATCGCGTTCGGCTGCCTACTGGCCAATGGGGTCAAACTAAACCCCAAAAAATGTGTCTTTGGGGTGCCGCGAGGCATGCTCCTAGGATACATCGTCTCCCAAAGGGGCATCGAGGCAAACCCCGAGAAGGTTGCGGCCCTCGAGCGAATGGGTCCAATTCGGGACCTCAAAGGGGTACAAAAGGTGCTGGGGTGCCTTGCCGCCTTGAGCCGCTTCATCTCGCGGCTCGGCGAGAAGGGCCTCGCCCTCTATCGCCTCCTCAAGAAGCACGAGCGCTTCTCCCGGACCGCCGAGGCCCGAGACGCGCTCGATAAGCCGAAGGCATCCTTGACCCACGCCCCGATCCTCATGCCGCCGCGGGGACGGCGAACCCCCGCAGCCTCTACGTGGCCGCGACCACCCTGTGTGGTCGCCGCCGTAATCGTGGTGGAGCGCACGGAGGAAGGGCACGCCCTGCCGGTTCAGCGGCCGGTCTATTACATCAGCGAGGTCTTGTCTGACACCAAGACGCGCTACCCCCAAGTCCAAAAGCTGCTGTATGCGGTGGTCCTCGCACGGCGCAAGCTCCGCCATTACTTCGAGGCCCACCCCGTCACGGTGGTCTCCTCCTTTCCGCTAGGGGAGATCATCCGCAATCCAGACGCGGCGGGCAGGATCGCCAAGTGGTCCGTGGAGCTGATGGGCGAGACGCTCGCCTATGCCCCGCGCAAGGCCATCAAGTCCCAGATCCTGGCGGATTTCGTAGCTGAATGGACGGACACGCAGCTACCACCGCCGCAGATCCAAGCAGAGTGCTGGACTCTGTATTTCGACGGCTCGGTGATGAAAACAGGGGCGGGCGCGGGCCTGCTCTTCGTATCACCCCTCGGGGAGCACATGCGGTACGCGGTGCGCCTCCACTTCCCCGCGTCGAACAACATGGCTGAGTACGAGGCCCTCCTTTGCGGCCTCAAGATCGCCATTGAGTTAGGCGTCAAGCGCCTCGACGTGCGGGGGGATTCGCAGCTCGTAATTGACCAAGTCATGAAGAACGCGAGCTGCCATGACGACAAGATGGAAGCGTACTGCAAGGCCGTGCGAGCCCTCGAGGACAAGTTCTATGGCATCGAGCTCAATCACGTGCCCCGCCGGTACAACGAGGAGGCGACGAGCCGGCCAAGATCGCGTCCGGCGGATCACCGTCCCCCCGAATGTTTTTGCCCGTGATATCGCCCAACACTCGGCCGTCCTCGAGCCTCACCCCTCGAGCCACGCGGAACCCTCGGGGGCTCCCTCGAATCCAGCGGGCGCGGAACCCATGGATGAGGACCCCTCGAACGAGGCGTATGTGCTCTCCCTCCTCGAGGGGTACGGCGCCCACGAGGCTGATGTGATGGATATCGAGCCAGCCCCTGTCAAGGCTGACTGGCGCGACAAGTATATCGCCTGGATGGCTCGAGGGGAACTCCCCTCGGACCGGGCCGCGGCCAGGCGCATCGCCAGGATGGCCAAGTCCTTTACCCTCGTCGACGGCGAGCTGTACAAGCGCGCCGCCTCCGGCATCTTACAGCGGTGCGTGCCCATCCCCGAGGGGCGCGAGCTTCTGCGGGACATCCATGCTGGGATCTGTGGCCATCACGCCGCGCCTCGTACCCTCGTTGGCAATGCTTTCCGCCAAGGATTTTACTGGCCTACCGCGGTCGCGGATGCCAGCAAGATCGTACGCACCTGTGAGGGGTGCCAGTTTTACGCCCGTAAGTCCAACCTTCCCGCTCATGTCCTGCAGACCATCCCCATAACATGGTCGTTCGCTGTGTGGGGGCTGGACATCGTCGGGCCCCTGCGGAAGGCGCCCGGGGGCTTCACCCACTTGTTAGTCGCAATCGACAAGTTTTCCAAGTGGGTAGAAGTGCGCCCCATTACGAACCTCGTGCGGAGCAAGCGGTGACGTTCTTCACCGATATCATCCATCGCTTTGGAGTGCCAAACTCCATTATCACCGACAACGGTCCCGGCTCACGGGCAGGAAATTCTTGGAGTTCTGTGACAAGTTCCACATCCGTGTGGATTGGGCAGCTGTGGCACACCCACAAACTAACGGCCAAGTAGAGCGTGCCAACGGCATGATCCTACAGGGCCTTAAGCCCAGAATCTTTGACCAGCTGAATAAATCTGGTCGGAAATGGCTCCAAGAGTTACCAGCGGTCGTGTGGAGCCTAAGGACCACCCCCGAGCGCAGCCACCGGTTCACCCCGTTTTTTCTAGTCCATGGCGCGGAGGCCGTCCTCCCCATGGACCTAGAATACGGGTCGCCCAGGGTTCGAGGCTACGACGAGGACGCCAACCGCCGAGCCCGCGAGGACTCACCGGACCGGCCTAGACGAAGCACGCCTCGTGGCCTTGATGCACTCGCAAGGTATCAATAGTCCCTCGTGCGCTATCAAGCACGCAAGATACGCCGACGGGACTTCGCCGAAGGGGATTTGGTCCTAAGGCTACGCCAAGACAACCGAGGACGCCACAAGCTATCACCTCCGTGGGAGGGACCCTACGTCGTGGTGAAAGTGCTTAAGCCCGGCACGTACAAGCTGGCCAACGAGGACGGCGAAGAACTCACCAACGCTTGGAACATCCAACAGCTACGTCGCTTCTATCCCTAGCTAGGATTTCCAAGTTTTGTTTGTTGTAAAATCACGAAACCAGCACCCCAGTTGGTGACAACTATGTAAACATCATAAGTCTAATGAAAAGGGCAACTCGGCTTTCCCCTGAAACCCAAGTTACCCTCGGGGGCTACTGCGGGGGGCATCCCCCCCAAAATGGTCCCATTTTCGCGCAAAAACAAAACAACTCACGCGCGCTAAGTTTGTTTTCTTCGTCCTCGAGCAAAGATTCGAACAGGGCGCAAGCATCCCAGCGGAAGGAGCGCGCGAGCCAGAGATAGCCTACGCCTCCGCGAGGATACGACCCTTCTCTCTCGCCTCCAACCCAGCAGGCCACCCGCGAAAATCGAACTCCCCTAACTAGAATCTACTCAGGAAGAAGGAGAAACAAAAAAGCGCAATGAGCAAAAGACATCATTTTACAAGTGTTCATCGCAAAGTGACATGTTTATTTACAAGGGCCGCACGGCCAGCATACTGATACATGAACAAAAACGGGCCTAGCGCCCGGCTGTCTTCAGGCGGGAGGAGCGGCGGCATCAGCAGCATCCGGGAAGAGGAACTCCTCGAAGGCCTCGGCGAGCGTCCCGGCGGCGTCGGCGGCGAGCGCGTCCACGCGCTCCATCGCCACCTCGTCCTCAACACCCTCGGGGACGACGTAGCCCTCCGCCAGCGCCTCGAAGTTGACCTCGTAGTGGGATCGCACCACCCCGAGGGCCTTCTGGACGCCAAGATGCGGCGCCGGCGCATGCGCCCGGTGATGTGGCCGCCAAGGGAGCGCGAGTGGCCGGCCGGCCGAGCTCCCGCCCGTGCCTCGCCCCTCCTCCACGGCCGGCGAGTCTCGAGGGCCGCATTGCGCAACTCCCGCAGCCCCCCGCTCGGAGGAGTTGTAGGAGGTCCGCAAGTGCCTCCGCCCGCTCGGCCCGCGTGCCCCGGCCGCGGTGCGCAAGCCTGGAGTTGCCAGACGAGAAAGAAATCAGAAGAGGGTGCGAACCCTCTAAAGGAAAACCAGCAAAACAGGAGTCGAATAGCGGCTTACCTTCGACTTGCTTCCTCTCCACCTCGAAGGCGCGGCGCCCGGCCTCGACCGCCTGCTCGAGGCCCCTGACGGTCTCGCCTTGCTCCCGGAGGGCCGGCCCGGCTCGCGCTCGTGATGCCGAGCACCATCGCTCGCCCTCGAGCGAGAACTCGGTGTTCCGGCCCTCCGGCCGACACCGCGCCGCCTCGCGAGCGACGCGCTCCCACTCCGGGGCCGACCGGGCGTCGGCAAGGGCGGCTCGCTCCCCGCCGGAGCCGCCCCTCGGCCCCCGGCGGGCGGTACGCTCCGCCGAAGCCGGTCCTCGGCGGCGGCGAGCGCCGCGACCTTGGCGTCGAGGGCGGCCCCCAAGTCGTCGGCCTCCTTGGCCTTCGCCGAGCGCGCGCGCACCCGCTCCTCCGCCCGGCGCCGCCGAGCTCGCGCCCCCCGGAGCGACGAGCGGAGCCCCCAGTTGTCGCTGCGGACGCTGGCCGCCTCCGCCTCCCAATTGGCCGCCAGGGTGCGCGTCTTCTCTAGGTCCGCGCGCGCCCGCTGCAGCACCTCATCCCGGTCGATGAGGGCTGTGCAGACCCGCTCGAGGCTGGAGGGGTGCGTCGGGTCCTGCCTTGCGCTCTCGTGAAGTTGATCGTGCAGGGCCATGGCCCGGTACGACAGCCAGCCGTTTGGGGTCCTGAGGGCGTCGGCAAGCGCATCGAAGGCGTCGCACCGCTCTCGAAGCTGGTGGAGCTCGGCGGTCACCTGGTCGAAGGCGCCGTACTTGTCGCGGGCGCGGTGCTCGAGCTCCTGTCACCAACAAGCCAAGACCCGTAAGCATCACGCCACAAAGATAGCGCGCAGAAACGAGGAAAAAGGGGAAACAAGCAAAGACACCTCACCTGAAAGACGCGCCACGCGGGGCCGCCGTGGATCCTCAGCGCCTCGTTCAACGCTCGGTTGAGCGCGGCGCCGTGGCTACGGAGCTCTCCCCGAGCTCCCCGCTCCCCCCCGGGCATCAACGAACGCGGCGAGTCGCCGGCCGATCCCCTCTACCCGGGCGGAGTGGCCGGCGGGGGAAGACGAGGCCTCGGGGCCGTGCCCTCGGCCCCCCGCCACCATGTGGCCTTCGCGCCGCCTCACGAGGGCCCCCTCTCCGGGACTGCGGGGAGAGCGCGGGGAAGCTCGCCCACCGGTCCCACACGGGCGGCGGGGAGTCGTCGTCCGGGATCTCCACCACCACCGCCGGGAGCCGCCGACGGTGTCGGCCCCCGCGTCGCCTCCGCCGGTGCCTCCGCTCGCGCTTCCGTAGCCGCGGCGCCCGACCGCCATCCTCGCCCACCGCCGCCCGCCGCGCCTCCGCCACGGCCGCCACCGCAAGCCGCGCCTCCACCGTGGCCGCCACCGCGGCCGCGCCTCCACCACGGCCGACGCCGCGGCCGCGCCTCCGCCACGACCGGCGCCCGCCGCTCCTCGACGACCACCGGCTACGACACGACGGCCGATCCGCCGGGCCGAGGCCTCAAAGCCTCGCCCGCGTCTCGCGAGCTCTCGCCCGCCGCCGCCGCCGTGCTCGCCCCCGCCCGCGGCGCCCTAGAAGAGTGCCGCCGGGTGGGAACGGATGCGTCCGCCCTCAACACCTTGGCTGGTGCGAGGGGAGGCACGGTCGGCACCACCCTGCATAAGCACAAGCAAATAATCAGAACATTTGGTTGCCAAAAACCCAACCCCGCAGAAGAGCAAGCCCCTTACCTCGAAGAGGAGAAGGCGCGCTTCCTCTTCCTCGAGGCCTCGGTGGAAGACGCCGGCGCGGCCGGCGCGCCCGTCGCCGCGCCTCCCGACATCTCCCGCCGCGTGCGCGGGCCTCGCCCCGCGCGCGCGCGCGCGCGCGCGCGCGCGCGCCTCGCGGTGCGCCGCCGGCACCTCCGCGGCCCGCGCGGCTCCCGTTGTTGATTGCCCGGCGGCGGGCGCCGCCGCGCCCGCCCCGGGCGATGCCGCCCTTGCCGCCGGAGCCGGCTCCGGCGACGGGGGCGCAGCACCCACCTATCGAGGGGCCCCGCCCCCCGCCTTCTTCCTCCTCGTCCTCCTCCGAGGACGAGTACTCCTCGGTCCCCGGAGAGGAGAGCCCCTCTGCTCGCGCGCGGCCGCTCCTCGTTCCGCCGCTCGCGGCGCTCGCGGTGCCGCCTTGTGCGCTCCCTCTTGCGCGCCGCCCGCTCCCGCTCCCGTTGCCGCGCCGCCCGACCGAGCGCGCGGGAGTCGGGGGTGGGCGGAACGTATTTCGCGGCCGCTCAAGCTCACCATCCGCGGCGAAAACGTCGGAGATGCGTCGGAGACCGGGAGCATCATCAAGATCAAAAACAGGGCCAAGAATCCTACTTACCAACGAGCCGGTGGGGAGCATCTCGAGGTCCCACGGGGACCGGTCTTGGCGCAGCATCCGAGTGTCAACGGCGCTCCGCGCCCGTGTGAGCGCATACCCCCGTTCGAGGGGGTCGGGAGCATCCGCGACCCCGCCAGCGCGATGGGGTCCGCCTCCTCCATCATCTCGAAGATGCAGAGCGGCCTCTCCATCAGAGGCACGATCCGCCGGTGGTGGAGGAAGGCGAGGATGGTCGCCGCGGTCAGCCCGCGCGTCGCCGGGTTCTTCGGGCCGCGGCCGAGAGCGAGTCCGGCCCACCTCCGATGCTGGGCCGTGGACTCCCCGTGGCCCCAGGAGTTGGGCTTCTCCCGGAGCACCAGACCGGTGTAGGAGGGGAGGCCGGGCTCGGCGTTGCGAAGGTAGAACCACCCCCGCTCCCAGCCGGCGTTGTTGGTCGTCATGGTACAAGGGATGTAGTCGTCCTTGTCCGCGTCCGCGGGGCGAGCGACATGCCGCCGGCGCGCACCGCGCGGCGGGTCCTCTCGCTCCGTCGTCGGCCGCGTGAACGGCTCCGCGCGGAAGAGGTGTATCCGTAGTTCCCAATTCACCGGGATCCCTAGATACCCCTTGCGGACGCCCACGAACGTGGCCGCTCGCGAAATCGCGTTCGGCGCGAAGTTGTGCAACTCCACGCCGTAGCGGTGGCAGAGCGCCCGCATGAAGCGGCTCGCCGGCGCGGCAAAGCCGTGCTCGTGGAAGCGGGTGAAGCTCACGACGTAGCCGTCCGGTGGGTTGGGCGCGTGGTCCCCTGCCGGCGGCACGATCCACTCAGCCGGCCGGCCCTCCTCGTTCACCGCCAGCTGGCCGGCGGAGACCAGGTCGCTAAGGGCCAGCCGGTTCACCGCCGATCGCTCCCACGCATACGGATCGAGGATCGTGAGGGGCGGGAGCAGCGCCATGAGGAAATGCAAAGGATCCGAGAGCAAAGGACGAGAAGAAGAAGAAGAGCTCTAACGGCAAGGGGGCGCGGTGGCGAGAAAAAAACAAAGGCGAGAGCGCGGGGGGCAAGAATGGCGAAACGCTAAGGTAAAAGCCGCCGTTTTCCCCCTCCTCAGATTTATAAGCCGTGGGCGTGCTCTCCGGGGCGCACGTCCCGCGCGCATTAACTGTAGGGAATCTTTTTCTCGCTGACGGGCGGGCCCCACCACGACCGCCGCAGCCACGCCACCGCAAACGGGCCATCATCACGGCGAAGAATTGGGAAGGCCGTGGCAGGCGGTCACGTCCGCCTGCCCACGCCGCCCACTACGCGCGCGGCCGCGGCGCCTAAAAAGGCACGCCCACGACGCGAAATCACAACCTCGACTGTGGAGCATTAAATGGCCCGGCTCCTTACCAAGCAAGGAGGACCCTTGAGCGGCACGGGCTCCTGGCTCGGGAAAATTCAACCCTCGAAAGGGGGCAGGCGTGAGATGGTCGCCTCGAGGCCCGTTTGAGACAAAACAGGCACCGCAAGCACCAATGCCACGTTGTATTACTGATCAGCGCCTCGAGGGCTGGCTCGCCCAGGCCCCTCGAAGGTTCGCAGATGCCAGGCCGGGATCGCTTAGCCGCCACCCCGCACCACTTTACTGATCAGCGCCTCGAGGGCTGGCTCGCCCAGGCCCCTCGAAGGTTCGCAGATGCTAGGCCGGGAGTGCTTAGCCGCCACCCCGCACCACTTTACTGATCAGCGCCTCGAGGGCCGGCTCGCCCGGTGCCCCTCGTAGGTTCGCGGATGCCGTGCCCGGAGCGCTTAGCCGCCACCCCGCACCACTTTACTGATCAGCGCCTCGAGGGCCGGCTCGCCCATGCCCCTCGAAGGTTCACAGATGCCGGGGACGGGAGCGCTTAGCCGCCACCCCGCACCACCTTACTGATCAGCGCCTCGAGGGCCGGCTCGCCCAGGCCCCTCGAAGGTTCGCAGATGCAAAGACGGGGCCGCCTAGGTGCCACCCCGCACGGCCCTACTAATCAGGGGTTCGAAGCCTGACCCTCGACGGGTTCGAACAGGCGCCCCAGATCACCAGAGTCAGGGACGACGAGGGCACGCGCATTCGAGCCGTTCCTCGAGTCCGCCGGCTCGAGGGTGCCCCACATGTCGTGTTCGAGAGCCAGCGAGGGCAGCTAGCCGGGGGATCCCACCGAGGGAGAGCTTCCGCGCCCTCGGTCCCTAGCGAACGGGACCGAGCCCCACCTAGCAAACCCACACAAGCGCTTCAATGGACGTGTCTCTGGACCACGCAGCCTACCCTTATCGAACGGGGCATGGGCGTCCACTCGAACCACCCACTAACAGCTCAACGAGGAATCCGCAATCCGCGACCCGACCGATGGGGGTTGCGGAAACCTCACCCTCCGTCCCGCGGAGGGACGGCGAGGGCGCGTTAAAAAACAAGTCGTAAAGCTCTACCCGATCGCCTTGAACGGGCCCGGTGCTCGGGGCTTGACGCACGGCTACACCTCCCGAATTGCACCCGCCGGGACGGTGCCCGCGGCCGCGTGCGTCACCGAAGCCGCCCGAGACATTGCCGACGCCGGTTGAAACATGTACCACGCCCTCCGACCAAGTCTCGCGGTCAACCCCTACGAGAGCACCCACGCTCCGCGGGGGCTTCGGGGGGGCTAGACCCGCGGGTCCGCCGACGCGGCCCCACGGAAAGAGTTCGCAAGACCGGGGAGGGAAGAACGTCCTATCGGTAGGCTCCGCATACCGCGGGAGCCTCAATGGCAAACCCACGGATGCTCGGGGGCTACGTCGGGGACGCCCCTAGGGGTCCCCTTAAACAACTGGGAAATCCCCACTTAAAACCCGCAACAAGCCAAAGCCAAACACGCCTCGCTTAAGCATGCAGGGCATGGCCCACGCCGCGGTGGCCCCAACGGCCCACCAAGGCGGCCCACTCAAAGATCCCCTCGAGCAGGCTCCGCCTCGCTCGAGGGTGCACGCCTCCCTCGGGCGGGCTCCGCCCCGTTCGAGGGGGTGCGCTTACCTCGAGCGGGCTCCGCCTCGCTCGAGGGTCCGCTACGCCCTCGAACGGGGTCCACCTCGCTCGAGGGGCGCTCCGCACGCGCGCGCCTCCCCGTACGCGGGCATTTAATGCCCCGACAATGGCGGGGCGGCGCCATCATGCGCACGGGGCTCGCGCCCGTGCGCGTCGCACCAACTCCCCGGGAGGGAACCCATCCCCGCCACTGTGGGGGACTGTGCGACGTGGCCGGCGCCAGTCCCGTGACGCTGCGCCGAGCCCTCGAAGGGGGGCCGGCCACACCCTCGATTTGCTTTCTTGTGATCTTGCAGGGTTAGGTGGAGGCGCTAGGCCGGTGGGACGCCACCCCTGCCACTGTTAACGGCATGGTTGCCGCCCCCGCGAGTACAAACCCACGCCGGGCACTGTGGCAACAGCTCCAACGCTGTGGAGCACGCGGGAACGGGATGCTGCCTTACCAGCCACTGTACCCTGTACGGACCGACGTCAGCAACTCCCTCGAGCCCGCCTGAAGACATCACGGTCGTCCGCTGCTCTTCTACCCTCGAAGCCGCCACTGTTCGAGTACAAGATACGCCATGATGGCCGGATCGCAGCAAGGACCGTCCAGGTGTCCGCCTACTCTACAGCATAGCGCACCACGCTTCCCCACGTAGCTAAATAGCGCGGCATACATGTGATTCGCTCTCTCCTTGGCCTATAAAAGGAAGACGAACCCCCCTGCCGCAGGGGACAACAGAGGACACAACACAACACGAGACAGGACGCACCACACACTCGTTCTCCAATTCTCCCACAACATCTTCAGCCACTTCACCAGGGACTTGGAAGCCACACTTCCTCTCCCGCCTTGCTTGTAGCCGCCCCACTACAGGCACCCCCGGTGCTGAGCAATACAGTGCCTCGAGCACACCACTGCTGGACGTACGGCCCCTCGGCCGGAACCAGGATAAACTTTGTGTCTTTTATTGCTTAGCATCGACCATTGAGGGATAGACCTTGGCGCTTATTACTGGTTAGTGTCGGGACCACATTCCGCACCGACACAAGATAAGCTCCTTCCGAGTAGTTTGGCGGCGACTTGGTCCGTCCGAGCACTGGACTAGCCCGCCACGTTAAGACCTAACCGTAGGCCTGAGCTCGTCGTAGGGGGTGTTTGAGTGCCTCGGACGGAGCTTGTGTGCTGCAGGGTTGGAGATGATGGTGATGTGACAGTTGTGTCGTGGTGGAAGTGTTCGCGCCCTGGGATCGCACCACGTGGTATGGCTCGTGCCTTAATCGGAGGCGGAAACTACTCGTGCAAACAGGCAACTTGTCGTGCGAGGCGGAGACTTGTCGTGCGAGGCAAAGACTTGTCGTGCGTGGAGGAGACTTGTCGAAGGGGGTGTCGGTGTTTAAACCTCTCGACCTCCATGGGAGGTACCCGCAACAAGGTAGAAGGTGGGGATCGCCATGATCCGGAACCCGAAGGTACGCGTGAGGACACAAGACACAAGATTTATACAGGTTCAGGTAGCCAAAGTAGCTACCCTACGTCCTGTTTGGAGTAGTATTGTGCCCTGCGCTTGGTGTTGTTCCCCTGAGGGATTGTGGATGATCGGCTAGGTACCCGGCCCTCCTTTATATAGTCCAGGGGGCGGGAATCTAGTCGGTTACAAGGTAGGAGTCCTAGTAGGATTACATGACACAAGTCCTAGTAGGAGTACAGGGGAATTCTACTAGGAGTCTGTCTGCTTCCTTCCTTGCGGTACCCGGGGTGTATGCCCGACAAGCCCCCGAGCACGCTGTAGTCGAGAGTAGTAGTTCGAGTAGTCTTGAAGCCTCTTCGAGTAGTTCTTGAGCGTCCTCGAGTACTGCTTGGAGAAGTCTTCAATAGTACTTGAACCGCCGCGAGGGCCGGAAGGTGGTCCGACTCATCGGTCTTGAAGTCGAGATTATATGGAAGTGCGATGGCGAGCCTTAGGTTGAGTTGTAGACTCTAACCGAGGGTCCATCTGATTCTGCTTCCGTCTTGAAAAAAATCAACTGATGAGTGTAGCCTAGTAGCCCCCGAGCCTTGGAACGATTGAAGAATCAATCCAAGGGTCTTCAGTGTTTGCGGAAGTCATCATCTGAATACTCTTGTAGCGTTCAGCCCCCAAGCTCGTCGCCAGGTGAGCCGTAGGAGCCACGTCGAGTAATTGTTGGTGCTGAGCCCCCGAGCTAGAGAGCTAGCGGAGACTATTCGAGTTGTCATCGAGTAGTAATTTGGTGCGTAGCCCCCGAGTTTGGGAACTAGCCGCGCCGGTGGAGGTACGCGGAGCGTACTGGAAGTCGTCGCCGAAGCTTGACCTGAAAGTAGAGATGCGTACATTATGTAGCATTTTTGTAGAATTTGAATCTACAAATGACAAATACAAATATGAATATAGATGTAAATGTCATGTGTCATGCTCTTGTTGTGGTCGTTAGGCGTCGAGTAGTTAGCCTGATGCGGTTTAGCGCCCAGTCTCTGTGGTCGCTGTTTAGCCATAGCCGCTGGGGGCGTGGAGGCATGACAGGAGAGCTGGTTTAAGCGCCCTGTCTCTCTGGTGGGGAACTGGTCGGAGAGGCTCTGAACTGGTCGGGAACAAGACATCTTGCAAGTGATGGTCTTGACAGGGGTCCTCAGTCCTCCTCGTCTTGAATCTTGGCCTTCACGTTGTCAATCTTAGCATTCACATTTTTAATGGTGTCAGAAGACTCCATCTCGTGAGAGATTATCTTGCCGTCAATGGGGGCCCTAATCCGGGCCCTCGTCAGTAGCCCCCGAGCCTGAGAGGGAGTCAAGGAGTCACGCTCAGGCTCTATCGAGAAGGCTTGGTGTTGATTTTTCTCTTCATCTTCCCGGCGGGTGCGAGCGAGCGCACCCGCCCAATGTAGCCCCTGAGCCCATGAGTGAGTTGTAGACTCGCTCGCGGGCTTTTAAACTTAATTGTAGTTGTTGCAGCCCCGAATTATTCTGTTGGGGTAGTCATTGGCGTTGTGGACGTTGTGGACAACGTGGGCGATGTGGGCGACGTAATTAATGCGGATGAAGCGGGAGGTGCGGGCATCTCGGCTGTCGTGATGGACATGACAGTTTGAAGTGACCGAGTGGGGCGGCGCAGGCTTCCGGGTTCCATGGGAATCGAGGCGTCGCGCGGGTGGGTGCATATTACGCTGGGGCATGCGCACACAGGCGATTGTTTCGCTGACGCGACAGGCCCGACACTCAAGGCGAACGATCGTGCTCCTCCCTTTTTAACTGCGCGCTGGCCATAAATTTGGGACTTTACTCCCTCATCATTTTCCTCTGCTCTCGCATCTTGCTCCCTTTGCTTCCTGCACCCGCAACACTACCACCACTCGCACCGCAAGTTCGTTCTAGAGTTTGTCGCCGCCATGTCGAACTTGACGCAGTCCAACGTGTCCCGCGAGATGTTGCGCCGCCTTGTCGAGGCCGGGCAGCTTCCTCCACTCACCACCACCGTGGAGTGGAAGGTGCCCGGGGAGGAGTCCGTGCCACACCCGCCCAAGGGGTACGTCGTCTCATTCGTGGCTTTCCACGAGCGCGGCTTCTCCGTCCCCGCCGGGCAGTTCATCCAGGGGGTCCTCTACGAGTACAGCCTTCAACTACAACACCTCAACTGGAACAACATCCAGTAGATGGTGGCGTTCGAGGCGATGTGCGAGGGGTACTTGGGGATAAGTGCCCATTGGCACCTCTTTAGGTACTTTTTCATGTTTGCATGCCTGAAAGGATGGCCCCAGGGCGGCGATGATCGGCTGCGCCAACCTTCGGATGAAGTAAGGCCGGGGCGACAGCTACATTCCATCCTCCCTGACCAGCTCGAGCAGCAGCTGGCACAAGGGGTGGTTCTACCTGAGGAACGACCCCGAGTTCGCGCTGCGGCGTTCACACGGAACTCCATCAGGCAGTCGCAGTCGAACTGGACTCACGGTCAGCCGCAGGCGGAGCAGGAGAAGATGCTCAAGGAGCACTGGGCGGTGCTGGGGCGCCTCCGAGGAGCCGGGGTCACCCTGGCGACCGTCATTGACCAATACCACGCAAGGGTTGTGCTGCTTCGGAGACGGTCGCTACGACCGACCGAGCCCCTTGGGCGGGGACCATGACTGCGCCGGCCTTCCCGTCGCGGAACGAGATCCAGCGCCGCGTGGTGCTGACGATCGAGAAGTCAACTTTTATGTGGCCGCCGACGCGTCTTCTTCTGATGCTCCCCAACAAGGAGATCGAAAAATTGGTAAGTTGTCGCTTCCTCTGACAATTTCCTCATAAAACTTGGTTTCTTTGGTCTAGTGTCGGTCTTCTCGGGGACCTCCGACGATTACGGCTCGCCCACTCCTTGTTTTTGCAGTTGAGGTGCGCGCACCTTGTGCCAGCGAAGGCGCCCCTCCCAGAGGAGGCGATCTTCAACCGGAACAAGGCAGCCGTGGAGAGGCGGCGGGCTGCACGCAAGGCGCAGCACAAGGAGCAGGAGATCGCCAAGCGCGATCGGAACGACAACTGCATCAAGTGGCGAAAGGCGGGGGAACCCAGCATTTCCTCCAATGAAGACCCGTCGCCGGATCCGGCGAGGAGCGACGACGAGCCCAGTGTCGCGGTGGCCTGGAGTGACATGTCGGGGTCATCCACGTCATCGCCTCCCTGAGCGGTGGAGGTGACTTCGTCGCGGCGCCCGGGGTCCGCCTCTTACGAGAAGGGCGCGGGCTCGAGCTTGCGATCGGTGGCTCGTCCCACCCGAGGAGATCAGCGGGTGACCCGTTTTCACCCGGCACCCGGCGGCCCAGGTGCTTCCGAGGTGCGGAGGGACCCACCTCGCCGGGACGACCTTCCCAGGCGGCCAGAGGAGCACGAGCCCTCACCTTGCTATCTATTCGACGACTTCGACCGCCTGGACACAGATTCTGTGCAGAGGTGTCCGTCGCAGGTGAGATCAACAAGCTCCGCGTCGACACCAAGCGTGCCGCAGGGGGCGGATTCGGGCACCACCCCACGACGCCTTCAGTCTTTGATCATCCAGGGCGGCGGAGCCCCGGACGTACATGTTCCCCTCCCTGCTGGTGGGGGCCAAGGGCCAGCCTCCGACGTGGCAGAGGTCGGAAGAACAGCCCCCGAGTCGGTAGAGCGCAGCGTTGTCCTCGAGTTGGCGGAGCACCGGGAGCCGGCCTCCGAGTCAGTTGGAGCCAAACGTGCAGCCCCCGAGAATGGCTCGCCGGGCCGGCCGGTGATGAGGACTCGGGTCCGCTCCAAGATGTAAGTTCTTGCTCCTGGTGTCTTCATTGTCTTGAATCCTTTCGTCTTGTTCACTTTTCAACCCTTGTCATGTCCCTTCTGCAGCCACACCGACACCAGCAAGCTCAGCCTCGCACCCCTGAAGTGAGTGGCCCTGAGCACGCGCGGTCCGCCTTCCGAACCTCGTTCCCAACCCCCATACTCTGAACCGTTGGCTGTGCAGGTTCAGGAAGGCCTGATCGTGGCCACCGAGGTGGTGGGATCAGCGGTGCCGCCTCCGCCAGCCGTCGTCGACGACTCGAGAGAAGAGCGGGTGGTCGAGGAGACAACTGCCTTGCAGATGATGTCGGAGCCACAGGTCGAGACCGGCTCGGGCGATGACGATGTGGTGATGGTGTCCGCTGAGCAGGTCATACCCCCGCCTCCGCCGGCTAGTGACCATGAAGCCATCACGCTAGTGGCGACAGAGACTCCAACGCCTGCGACGGCGCCGACGGGCGGGGGTGCGGCGGAGGCCTCAGTGTCTGGCGCCTGGTCCACCATCAACCTTGGGGTCATTGACCTCGACGCCACTGAGCTCCCGTGCAATGATTGGGACATCTACGAGGTCGTGCTGGAGTGCATGCTGGCCGACCCGGTGGAGTCGGAGATCGATGCCCCAAAGTCGCGACGTCTGCTGCCGCGTCCTCTGCTGAAGCGGTGGCATCAGCCAATGGGGAACCCATGCCGGACGCTGTCGTGGCAGGGCAACCCACGCTGAACCAGGGTTGAGATGTCGGAGCCCCCATGCCCCTAGTCGCGTCAGAAGCGGTCGAGGAGGCCCTTGGGGATCCTGCTGCTGGCACAACGTCGACCGTGGTCGCTCCCCCACCTTTGACTGCGGGGGCGGACGTGGATGCACCCTCGCCTCCGATCGCGGGGGCGGGCGAGAGAGCCGCCGAGGTGGCGGAGCCGTCGTCTGTTCAGCCCACCGCCGCTGTCGAGGAGGTGGCTCCCGCGACGAGCCAGCCAACAGTGGTCCCTCAAGAGCGTGATGCTCCCGAGGGTGTAGCGAGGGCCACCTCCCCGGAGATTCAAGAGACCGGGGAGGGCTCTGGTGCGGCCCTACTGCAGGATACCGAGGATGGCGATGCCCAGATCCTTGACCTCGCCAAAGTCTCGTGGGGCGGCTGCTTTCGAGGTCGGTGACGACGTCGAGGAGGACGAGGAGCCCATGGCGTGCAATACCCTCGAGCGTGGGATGCATGGGCGTGCCATGCGCTCGACGAGCTGATCCTTCTCGCGACATCGGTAAGTTCTCTCTACACAGCGGCCCGCCTTCGATTTCTTCCGTTGTTCCGATGCGCGTAGCTAACATCTTCCTCATTCGAGGCAGACACTCGTAGCATCTGGTCAGAGGAGAGCACGCGCGGTCAGCGAGCTCCGCGCTGAGAGGGCCCAGTTGGAGATGCAGCTGGTGGTGGCTCGAGTGGCTGCTACAGAGGCGGTGGCGAGCGAGGCGACGACGAGGACGACCCTCGAAGCCGCCAAGCAGTCCGCGAAGAACTGCGCCACGACCACACAATCCGCCCCCGCCACCGTCACGACAGAGCGGGACTCCTTGGCGACGAGGTTGGCCTTGGCCGAGGTGGAGATGGAGAAGTTGCGGGTCGCCGCGATGTTGACAGTGAATTTCCGTAAACCTAGAGTACTTGTTATACATTGGTTTCGATTATGATTTGCACCTAACCCGCCACTAGGCATACTAATGATGTAACAAGTTCACACTTGCATGTCGATTTTGGAGTTTGTTGTTTACGCAGGAAATTAACGTTAAAGAGGAGACTTTCGGGATAAGTTCATCAAACACTTCAAGAGAAGATCATGAAGCCTGTCACAAGTCAAGACACGCGATAAACATGACTCCAAATGACCCGAGGACCGAAGCGTTAACGTGCAAGTCTTCAGGGACTCAACCAGAAAACATCGAAGCTTGCATAGCAAGGATTCAAGCCTTAACTGTGAAGGAAACGACGTCGAAGGCCCACATGCAAGTGCACACAAATAAGGAATCATGCAAGAAGCAACCGGGGAGGAAGATGGGCCCGAACCGGCCCAGAAAGGGCTTGGGCCGGCCGACCTGTTGGCCCGGTTCGCGACGCCCTTTGCCCTAGGTGTTTGTCTATTTATTGCTTCCGCCGTCGGCCGCCACATCGAACAAATCAGTCTACCGACGCCATTCACCAAAAAACCACCGCCGCAAGATGAGGGAGAGAGTTAGATGAGCTCGTCGCAAGGATCAACGCCGACGGAGAGAAGGAAGCAAGAGGAGGACTACAAGCCGCTGGCCTAGGGATGTTCCAAGCTTCATCGCCGCCATCTTCATCAGTGACGTTCTCCGGAGTCTCCATCACACCTATGTGCTTCAACCTTTGTAAGATGATGGGGTAATGTCTCCGTTCATCCCTAGGGTTAGATGGATGCATGCTATGTGATCGCTACTTGATTCGTGGTTTCAATCTATTGCTTTCATGTTGATGATGCTTTGATGATTAAGGTTAGATACCGTATTTTTCGAGCGTATGATATCCGCTACTCCCATAGATTCCATCAACATACCGTGTTCATAATATGTCTAGTCACGATTACCTTCGCGTAGTGACAGTACGAGGGGAGGGAAAGGGCGAAACCGTGGTCACAACCCCCGGTAGATTGGTTTACCACTCTCGTGTAGTAGATGCATATCCATGATATCCTAGATCCTAGGGAGGGAACACTTATCTTTCTTAATCACTCTCTTGTGTCCACCCTTTACCATCTAGTTTAACCCTAGATTTGTTTGACCAACTTAGGTTAGATTGTCTTTACCTTTAGATTAATACTCTTTCAAAGGTTTTCCATTCAACTAGATTAGTACTTGGTTAAGCGCTAGCAATCCCCTTGCTCCGCGGATTGACAAGAACCTTGGGAATCCCGTGGTGAAAAAGGTGTAGGTCCGTACGCTTGCGGATCGTAGGTGGATACGAGTTTTATACGTCAACAAGCCCTTTGTTCTGGCGTCGTTGCCGGGGAGCAAGCCAATTTGCTACGTTTAATCTAGTATTAAATTTGTTGATTACTAACATCTAACCCTTATTTTCTAGAAAAAAATCTTTTTTTTTCTTTCTACTTTTCTTGTGCCTAGATGGATTTGTTCACCTCACCATTGGAAGACGAAGAGATGTCGCCAAGGGAGCTAGCAATGCCGTCAATGGAAGACATTGAGATGCAAAAATCAGATTTGATGCTTGCTACAACCCACTATGAAGTGAAGACTAGAATCATTAAGTTAGTGGCGACAAAACCATTTAAAGGATTGGAGGATGACAACCCATATAGACACATTAAGGAATTCACGATATATGCAACACGGTGCAACAAGAAGGAGTTCCGGCCGCTTGGTTCAAGTGGAATCTTTTTCCATTCTCTCTCAAAGATGAAGCGCGAAGATGGTACACACTTGCGTCCATTGAAGCAAAAGGAAATTGGGATGAGCTAGTGAAGAAGTTTCTTTTGAAGTTCGTTCCCATAAGCATGGTCCAAGACTTAAGGAGGCAAGTGCTCACTTTCAAGCAAGGAGAGGATGAAGGAATTGATGAAGCATGGGACCGTTTTAATGAACTATACTTGAGCGAGGCCCGAACTTGGGATTTTCCGGTGACTTGATGTTGCATACCTTTTATTTTTCACTAACCCCTAACTCGTCTCATTTTGTAAGCATGTGTGCAGGCGGTGATATAATGGATAAAACAATTAGTGAAGCCGCACAAATCTTACAAAGGATAAGTAATGGACAAAGAACGCAACGAGATTGGCAAAGACATTGTCGAGAGGAGCAAAATGACAAAAGCAAGCCCAAGGTGCTTGCTGAAATTTCTGAAAAAGATGAACCAGAGGTCAAGAAAGATGAACCGACCATACGAAAAATTGAAGATCCACTTCCCAAGGTAAGAGAAGTCATTTCGGATGTTAGAAATGTTGAAACTAACATGAATGTAGGCTGAAGTATGTGGAATGCTAGACCATTGGCGGAGTTCAATCAATCCGGTTGGATTCAAGTTGATTTTGCCTCATTAATCAACTACTGAAGGAAGGAGGAACGCCGACACATTGCCAAACTAGTTGAAGATATATTTGATCAAGAGATGAGTGGAGAGTCGATCCAAAAGATATTTGAAGAAGAAAGAGAAGAAGGAGATGAAGGATGGATCGACCGGTTTGACAACTCAAGGATTTATGATGAAGAAAGAGAAGAGTACAACCGTGACGAGCCTAGTGACTCAAAGGATAAATGGGAGGAGAAAGGACTCAAGTTAGAAGGTTATAGCTATGTTCTATTGAAGCCCACACAATAGCAAGGCAAGACTATTGACGGATAAAAGACGTATCCCTCTACGATCCGCAAGCGTACGGACCCCACACCTTTTTCACCACGGGATTCCCAAGGTTCTTGTCAATCCGCGGAGCAAGGGTATTACAAGCGTTCGATCTACCTTTACACTCTAGCTACTCAAACTCTAACTATGATTAAACTAGAACACAACTAAACTACACTAGAGAGAATGATCAAGATATCAAGATAAAAGACACTCGCCCATGGGCCTACGATACTAGAACATGCAATCGCTTAAAGACATGAAAACCAATCTAATCTATCGGGGTTGTGACCACGGTTTCGCCCTTTCCCTCCTCTCGTACTGTCACTACGCGAAGGTATTCATGACTAGACCTATGATGGACACGGCGTATTGGATGGATCCAAGGAAGCATTGGAGCTCTTACTCCCTTTACGGCATGGTAGCTAACCTTAAGCATTAAAGTATATTCAAAACAAGATGATAGATAGATAATCCGACAAAGTATGACTACATCTCAAGATCGATTACAACCCATGAACGAATAAGGAGATTACCCCATCAAGGTGATGGACATAGCACCGTTGATCATGGTTTCCCTTCCGACGGTGTCTTCCTTCTTCTCCACGTGTGGGTGCTTCCTTCGAGGTGGTTGATCTCCCTCTGGAGACCCCCTCCCCTCTCTCTAGTTTGTGGATGGCCTCCTGGTGCGAATGGCTCTCCCCCTGTCGAATGGCGGCGCCTCCTGGGTTTTAGGGTTGAAGATCCTTCGGGTGCAAGGAAAGGGGGGCCGAACCGACCCCCAGAGTGGGCTGGGCCAGCCGGGTTAGGCCCATCTCGGCCTGATTCGGTCGCCCCTTCGCTCCCGTGGGTCCTCAGGTGATTATGCACTTTGCCCCCTCCACTTGCATGATTTTGACGATGTCATCCTCGTGTCCAAGATGGAGGTTCTCCGCGCATGAAGTTCGGTCTTTTACGCTTCAATCCCCGGGGGTGTTCCTTCGTAACACTTCGGTCCTTGCCACCATTGGAAGTGATT